>JAWNKW010000034.1:645000-1952500 GCA_035041775.1 Chymomyza caudatula | reverse complement strand
TCCAGAAAGGATTTAAGCGAAAGGGCCGAAAGCGAGACTGTCTCTGGGAATCCATACTCCGTGGTTTCAGAAAAACCCCTGGCTAGGCAAGATAGCTCCATAGCTTCGGAACTGGTGAACCGGATACTCTGTGTTCTCAGGCACCCGTGTTTCCATAAAATCCCTTGGTTAGGCTAGGTATTCAGAAGAATACTACCAGATAAGCTTCATAAGGTTTCGGGACTGGGGACCCAGTTTTATTTCCCTGGTGATAGGGCAGTAGAAGATTCAAAACAAGAGTTCTATGAATGCCAACTTGGCGGCAAATAAATGAAGATGTGTTGCAGAAAAAGAATTTGGCGATCAATTGTCAATCTCCTTTTGAAGTAGTGCTTAGCGAAGGTTTCGCGGAAGCGAACGTTCGTTTCTTTCTCTCTTTATTGCAAAGGTTCGCCATTCCTCCAACGATTTTCCTGAAATCGCTGTTGAAATGTTTGTAACGAATGAATTTATTGAATTCAAATGAATTTATCCAAAGTCGTTCAAAGTAGATCAAAACTGTCTAAAGGGTATCGAGCGCTGAGGGCTAATGAAGCTTCATGTGTGTTACAATTATTTGTACATCTCGATCGAAAACCAGGTTTCGGGGAAAGAAGCGGCTTTTCGACTTGCTAGATACCAAAAATGCGATATTAAAATGTGTTTCAAACGTACTACATCTGTATATCATCAAAATATATGATTCTTTTTGAGCGCTGAGCTTCTGAGAAACATTCCAATAAGTTTCCACCTCAGTTGTAACATTTTATGACTGTTAAGCACCTAAGGAACTATAGTATTTAGTTCCTTTCGGCATGACTAATACGAGTTAATACGAGTAATTGATTTACAAGTTTTTAAGGAAATGTTCGTCCCAGCTTCTATACATCATAAAGGCAGCCCTTTGCCAAACCGCAATCATCGATGACTAATTCTAAAGTTTAGTTTAATTTCGCTTTCGTTAAATTTATGATGTCTGCCCCTCAAGGCGCAGTGCCATAAACCAAAAAAAAGGAATAAAACTAAAGCGCAACCCTTTGCGATATTTACGTATTGCGAAAACCCCGACAACCTGTACCCAAATACTACAATAAAAACAATACAAGACAACAACGCACACATAAATCATAAACACGTTGAGTTACCCAGAAACAGCAAAGGAACCAAGTACATTTTGGCTCAGTCTGTCTGAGTGTGTGTCTGGAGCTCAGGCTACAGATACAGATACAAATATGGCTACAACTGCAGATACAAATGCAGGAGCAGCCGCCAACAGTCGGCAGTCGAAGTTTTAACAAGCATTTAACGATTTAATTTGGCAAATATAAACGCAAGAGAGGAAATAGCAAAAGGTTTCAGTAGAGCGACCAAACTAACCAACGGATATTTATGGGTCGAAGGCGCAACCTTGCCAAAATAACCAGCAAAAAATAATAATAAAAGATACAAAAAAAAGGGTACAAGCGTGGAATTGCTAAATGCGACGACTGCCGCCAACAGCAATAGCAACCGCACCCAAAACTTGGATCCAAACCCCGTCCCAAACCCAAGACCCATGAGCTCATATGCAAAAGTCCATCCACACAAACTAAAATAAAAAAGGTAGTCAAGGGACGTACTTATGTCGAAGTTTCGATACACTTTATTTCACATTACAGGCTGTTCACGAATGACTTCACGACTTTTCTTTGGGTTTTAAAATCGCCTCTTCTAGTTACCTTGTTGAAAGAATTACAATCACACAAAGCCGTTTCTATGACGTCACAAATTGTGTGCAAATACAAAGAAACTTTAGACAATAGCAGTTATTGCATACCATAGGCATTTTATCGATTAATAATTTTAACCCCTTTAAAGACAGGATATAAAGTCCCAAACACTTCACTTAGTGTAGTGTATAAAAACCGAACCAGGAGAAGCGACATCAATTGGATGGGCAAGCTCTGGCCGGGCCTTTTACGCTATGTTACCACGCTCTGCATATGCAGCATATGTGTGTTCGACTAAACGGACTACGGACTAAAGAGCGTTGGGTTCCAATGCCGACTAAGGACTGCCGACTGCAAATGGAGCACATAAATTATATTCCATTCGATGATATTTGCGTTTTGCTGCTCTTTATTTAAAAACAGGGCAGTCAAGTTGACCATGGAAGCGAAGCGTACTGAGCGAGCGAGCGAGCTAGAGAGCGCCTGGTTAACCAGGCCAAAAGCATTTGCCGAAGCTGAAGCTGTTGCCAATGAAGGATGGCGTAAGGATATCGATGTGTGTACCAATGGAGCAGGCCGCCGCAGCAATTTTTAAGTTTTCAACTTTGGCGCAGTCAGCAATTTGCTTTGGCCATATTTCTTTGACTACAAAAACACTCACACACAGCAGCATTAGAAGTATTTTAGGTTTTGGTATTTTTTTCTTCCATTTTTTTTCATTTTTATTTAATTTGGCTACTGACTTCTCTCTATTTGCTTTCGACATTTCAAATGTCTGCCTTTGACTTTGTGGCGCATGAGTCTAAATTAAAGGATTCAAGGCTCGACCGCAATCATTTATCGAGTCACACACACACACACAGACAGTCGTCCATAACGGTTTGTCGTTTTTTTTCTATTGCGCTGAGTAAATGCGCCATAATTTACGAGTCTGCAGCATTAAAACAACACACAAACACACACTCTTACAGCCATTTCAGTATTTTAGTTGGTATATATTATATGGTGGTTTTTTTTAGTTTATGGGCACACTTAATTTCTTTTTATCTTTGCTGCTAATTGCAGTTTCAGCAGCAATTGATTTAAATTATCTACGATGCATAAATTGTTGTTTACAGGCATGATTTTTGCACTCTGCTTCTCTCTCTCTCTCTCTCTCTATCTCTGTCTCTGTCTCTCTCTGCTTTTTGTTATCTCTATACAACACTTTATTGCCTTAATGTAATATGCACATCAATATTTCATAAATTTTATGGCTGCCAATTGGGTTAACCAATGTTGAAAAACTGTGCAATTAAGCTGCATGCAAAACGAGAACAACGAAAAACTCAAATGTTAATAAAAATAATGCATTTAAAAATAAAAAATAAAAACAAGTTTATTAAAAAGTCTGTTACTGACATATGGACACAACTATGGACGTTAAAAAAAACTTGTGACATTATTTGTTACTGGCATTAATTCAAATTTCAAATTTTTATGGTTATAAAATTAATTTGTAGATGTGACAAATCATGTAAAACTTTCAAATTAATATGGTGTTAATAAAAGCAAGCAATTTATGGCTTTATTTTATAGCTAAGTTTTAATTCCCTTGATATACAACAAATGTTAACTCAAAGGCATGAATTATGTCTCTCAAATAACTTCAGTGAATTGGTTATCCAACAAAAGGAAACCAAATGATACTGCAAATAAATACGATTATGCAAGCACGTAATAAAATATCATTGTCTTCATTAGAATATAGTTTCGTTACTTGTAGAACCAAATTATAGCGCAAAAACCATTCCGTTTTTGTTTATCTTTCGATGAAACTTGTTATTATACTTCAAATTCGGTTTATTTTCATTAATTACAGTTACGTTCATCATAATTTTTGATGTAAGACAACTATTGGAAAGCCTTAGGGTAAAACGAACTAGTATAACGTCACGTTCATATGGTGTGGCTTTGCATTATTAAGATTGAGCTGCCACTAGCATATGAACTACAACGATGTCAAACAGATCTTTCCTATTTCGAACAAATGAAACAATAAAAAAAAATTTGTAATATATTTTGCAGTTAGCTATTCTGGGTTGTAAGTAGTACTGTACATCCAGAACAAACCATCGATGTTTACCATCGAAGAGCGCAGGTAGGTAGATGCATCGTACTAAAAACATCAATGGTTTTCCGATGTTTTGAACAAAAAAATTTCACGTATGTTATAGAAGCAAACTTTGTTACATAATCTATCTATCTATATAAAATCATTCGTGCGAGGTACGGGTTTCTAAAACTCGAAAGCTACTGAACCAAATGACTTTATATTTGGACCACATATTCGTTTGGTGTGCAGAAAGGTTTGTTTTTAGATTGTGTCCGGTAGGTAGACAGGATCGACAATATTCTTAGGTGACATAATAAATACAAAATAGTTTACAATTCACAACTTTGATTAGGTAAACAATTCACTCTGAAACTTGATTAGGAGACGGCCCAGAATAGGAAACATTGACAGAAAAACCTGGGTTGGACCAGAAAAATGTTTTAAAACTGTGTAGATGCACTGCGTGCTGCACAAACTCCTTTCTTCAAACAAAGTTCGTGCGGTACTAATTATTTCAATAAAGCTATGTAAACAAAAGATAATTTCTAGATACTATGCACTACAGATTAATGGCCTGCTTCTGTGATTAACTTTTCAGATCACACTGATTTGCCGAGCGTGGGATAAGTGATAAATGTAGAAATGAAGCCTTTATATCGGCGCATACATTTTAAGATCTTCGAAAAAATCCTTCTCTGGCTTAAATTACTGTGTTAGGCGGTTATGATGTATCGACCTTGTTTCACAGAACTGTCGCTTTCGTTTAAGTGTCTGAAACAAGCGTTGTTTTCGTAAAACTGAGAGCTTATCTGGAAATAATCACTTACAACGCTTTAGACAACATTAGGGCCGCGTAAGAGATGGTGAAATCGTCGATTGTTTTGAAGACATCGATAGAGTTCGTCTTTCCATCGAGTACATTAGTCGTTGATAATGCATAAAGGGCCAAAGATCGTCCGTAGTACTTTTCGCTCAAAAACTCCAATGGCATTTACATCACTCATGCTTCAGCGCCATAAAGAAAAACTGGAAGGATGAGCGTCTTATAGGGTGCAAGTTTCGTCTGGTGAGAGTGGTTTCTACTCCTTATTTGCCTACTGAGATCAAAGTAACATCTATAGGCAAGAGTGATTCTCCGCTTGATCTCCATGCTCCTTGACAATATCCAAAATATAGTTTTCAACATCAATCTGAGAATCCAGAAAACATATACCTTGTCTTGCTGTCATTTACCACCAGATCCACCTAGGAAGTTTATAAGATTAATAGCCGCAAAGGCTCCGGTAACTACTGGCTTAATACGACCAATGATATCGATATGATCTGCGTGAGCACTCTTATAAAACATATAGCCGTTACTATTTACTTCAGCCTTTTAAAATACTCTCTCCATAACAAAAAGGCAACATGTTCATAACATATTTTGAAAGAAGAAATCAAAAATCGGTTGATAGTTGGCTTTAGTCACAATTTTATGACTGAGATTTTAGTGCGGCCTTGACCGCGCTCAAGCAATACTTCTCACACGGCCAATCAATGGATTGTAGTTGTTGCTGCTAGCTACTGCTTCCTACAAAACAGCCCAGTAGGAAATTTGGGACAGCTCATTTGAATGGCGCAATTTGCTCAGTAAAGTACTCTATTAACAGATGATAGTTGACAGATGCAGTGTTGCACTTAAGTAACTACGCGGGAAAATCAAAAAGTCTCAGACTTAACAAATAGTTCTTTACCTAAATCAATAAGATATGAATATTACATAAATGTTTCGGTACAAAATTTGTAATTATGCAATCTTCCGTGTAGAATTCGTAAGCGCACGAATTGACGAAACTCTCGAAATGTCTTGCATAACCAAAGCAATAGATTGCGCCACTTACAAGTCGTAGATTTGAATACAGAATTCGAAATCACTATATATAGGCATGCTCAGACATGCTCATTTCTCAGCCTAATTATCAATTTAGTGCAATTTGTTCCAATGTTCTACTAGAATCGGCATTTCAATTTCAGCTGCAGATTTTCCGTTTTTCCGTTTTTCTTCGCTTGGAAGTCGTTTAGTTTGTTATGACTTAACTGTCTGTAGCCTTAATTCGTCTTTACATTTTCTTTGTATCTGTGTGTGTGTGTGTGTGTGTGTGTGTGTGTGTGTGTGTGTGTGTGTGTATCTGTGTGCTTTTAAACTATTAAAAAGTAGAGCTTGTCTATGGAGATAACAGCCTCATCAAGTGCTTAATGCAAGGAAAACAGCAAATGACAGAAAAAGTAGCAGCATATGGAAATTGATGTTGTGTCTGTGTTTGTTTGTCATTATGAGCAAATTGTTTGTTAATAAATTAAATGTTTAATTCGCTGGTCATTATGGCTAACAAGTTGTTACATGAACTATATAAAGTATTTATGAATATCTTTTTATGGCTCATCTTAAAATGGACAAAGTTTTCACTCAGTTGCCTTTCGTATTAAGAGTGACAGTACAAAGTAAATGAGGCATAAGGGAATTTACTTGAAAGGATTTTGAATTTCATTGAAATACATTAAGAGAGTGTTCAAGCGCAGCAAAATGATATTAAATTTTTAAGGAGTTTAACCAAAAAAACAATTCATTTGAAAGGCAAGAAATGAAATTCTTTAACCCTGCAACTCGAACAGTACAATTTTGGCATTTTCTTATGCATTTTATTCTCTGACGAAGTATATTCGACTTTTAATATGTTAATAGAGTATTGACGAGAATTTTAAGAACCCTTCACTGGACACCAAATGGGCCTTCAAATAATCCTAACAAGCACACATTTTTTCAATGACAACAATTTAAAAACAATTTTACCCTTAGAAGTTCGTTTTTTTTTTAATGGTAAAAGTTGAAAAAAGTCAGAAAGTTGAAAAAAGTTTCAGAAAACCGGAAAGATGTTATATATGTCCTATAGGACATAAGGCGAAATGACAAAAACTCAGCCATAACTATCAATCGTATTGTTCTTAATGAGCAGGACGTAAAAAAAAACATTAGTCAGAGAGTTCCAGTCAATAACTTGAAGCTTCTTTTAATCTTTAGGTCTGTTGGTGCTAACATATGACTTTTACGTCTATTTTCTCCAAATCGTTTCTTTTCGTGGGTTTTGTCGCATATGCTGCCATATAAAATCGGACGTGTCGTGTTTCCAGAGTAGACCTTCCCACACTCTTTAGGGCGATACATCCTCTTTACGGTCATCCTCTTTTTCGGAAAGCGCATTTGCTGAGAGAAATAAGACGGTTGCTGGGAATCCATCTCGTAAAGGTCCACTCCCAATGGTAGTTTTTATATTGAAGTGCGCTTCATCAAATTGTAATGCGGTAACAAGTTGTTATGGCCAGTCAAGAAGAAGAAGAAGTAAAGAACCGACAAATGAGTGCGATTTAGTCAAAGCTAGGACGCTTTTGTTCGGAGGGAAGTTTCGATTTGGAACGGCGCATTTGCTTGCAGTTTCAGAAAGGGTGAACTGCTAAAAAGTGGCTATAACAAAATTACCCCAGAGTTGTTCGTAGAACTACGAAAAATGACACAAAATCTCATATCTACTATTTTTTTCCCCCCAAAACTGTGCACAGAGTCTGGGAACCCTGCCAATAGATGAAACACCTGTCGAGTGGGGCATGAGGGTTGGAGTGCTGAGCAAACAGGGGGCGGATCCCGCTAGTATGATATAAAAATAAAACAAGAATCTTGTTCATCATATGTTTGCAATATGCATCTTGTCGTGTAATATTAGATTTTCCTGATCTTCCGAACATATCATTTTAAGAATTGATGAAAGCAGTGCTGGTGACCGTTTCATTGGTTATTCTTAAGTCATACAAAGAAAATATTTGTACCTTGTCAAAAACTCTATTGTTTCGTAGTTATGAACCAAGTTCGGTCATATATTTCGCGGTCGTCGTTTCCGATGTACTTGAACCTTCTTCTAAAATCTTTGCTTAATAGTTAGAAATTATGGGTGGCTATATATTTCGAAGTCTTTACTTCGCTTTGTGTAATACGTTTAGCTCCAATGACATATTATTTAATTGATTACGAACAGAAATATTTCGCTTCAATTTCGTAACTTTTTCCAGACGCATTGGCAACATCTTCTTTTTTGAAGAAGGAAGGTTAGCTTTTGGACGGTTATTATTCGTCGGTTTTGAATTCTACAACTTTGGCAGTACGTCATTTGACGGCATTGAAACGATTCTCAAAGAGTTGCAGAAATCCACTGCAATAGATGTTTCTAGCTAACCGAAATTCTTTAAATTTCATATTGAAATTTCTTAACATTGCGATTTAAAAAAAAAATGGTCTCATTTTTAGCAATTTTGCTGCACCATTAGCATTTTAGTATCTCTTGCTCTCATTTTGGCCATAAATCAAGCATTTCTCTTATTGAGCATTTTAAGCATCTAATATACTCATGCCTTGTGTCAATTTATGACTCCTGAATGCAACATATATCATTATAATTGTCCATAATCGTTCGATTTATTTGTATTTTTGCGTAAATATGCAATATTGTTTGACATTTTATTGACATTTTTCATGCCCATAAAACTGAGCCATTCGCTTTTCATTTCCATTGTTGTTCTTTTACATCATAAAAATAAAAAAAAGCTCAATATAAGTAAAAGTATTGCATTTCCCATACATATTACACGGCAAAATACAAAAGGCAAACCGCAATCGTAACATTTTATTAATCATAACTTTATCTTTTTTTCGCTTCTTCATTGTTGCCCGACGCATTTGCATAAAGTCCCAAAAGCTCGGATCAAAGGACCTTAGTGCCTATTGTATCGTATGTTTTTAAAACTGAAGCCAACTCGGGTCGACGACGACACTGGGGCCAAGACAGTGGGGCATATAAGTCAAGGTCAGGGCCTAAGGACAATCAAGCATGCCTGTGAATGTGACGCAAAAAATTATTAAAAAATATTGTGCGCCCATTATGTGGCACATTGGTGGGGAGTTGGGTTGGGGCGACACGCCCCCACTGTAAACTAGCTCAGACTGTCAGCGGCTTAGCAGCAGCAAAAGCGGCAGCAAAATTTAAATAATTTATAAAATTTGTTACTTATGGCGCCAGCGCATAAACAGCCCGGAGTCAAAAATACGCCAAAAATGAGAGAGCGTAGTAGAAAAAAAAACAATGTCAGCTTCCTGTTGCCGCCATGGCAACACACGGCGTATGCGTAATAATGCGAAGTGCTGCCGACGTCGACGTCGACGCCGCCGCCGGTAAATGTTTAGTGGCGCTTGGCTTAAGCTTACGGAAGTTGTGGGCGCCGTCTACAGTGGCGCACTTGTTGTTGTTGTCGCTTTGTGTGTGTGTGTGTGTGTGTGTAAGTGCGGCGTATTTTTAACGAATTTTTATGATGTCTACGGCAAGGGCAGACATTCTTTGTGCCTTGGTACATTAACAAAAAACGAAAAAAGCTGAAGAAGGAAAGAGAAGGAAATGGCTAAGGAAAAGCTTAGTTTAGTTCGCCGAGGCTCATATACCCTTCCAAATGGTTTATATAGCTAGATGATGTGGCAAGCACATTGGATAGAGAATTGGTTTTAGGTTGTATAGCGGAATTGAGAACATACTATAAACGCAAGTTTTGATTAAAAGTAGTCTTCGGAGATTTCTTTCTTCGTTGCGTGGTACTCTCCATCAAAGTTCTAGTTAAAAGAAATATTTTTAATATAGTTCTATTTTGCAGCTGAAGGTTCCACTCAAGACGTTTAAGCTACAGAGTTTGTTGCTTACATTGTCTTACCAAAATCTAAGTCAGGGTGCGTTTCGCGGTGTACAAATAAGTGGACGTTCCTATTGAAACCCAAAAATATGCTTATACTCTTTGAAGTACTATATAGGCTGCGATTCTGGTCAATCATTTCTAGTATCATTAGACTATGATTAACTTCTCTATTGAACTGCTAATATCTAGAGAAATTTCTAATATTCTCCCTTTCTGTAATGAAGTCAATGCGAATGAGCTTTGAGAGCGCACACATTAGCATTAATGTCTTTTTCCCGATTTTGATTAGAATTTTACTTTATTTTCAATAACAGGATGTTAGGTTTGATGGAAAGTATTCAAATAACTGAAAACGTTTAATTGTATCAAGTTTTAATATACAGTGAGGTTATATGCTACGATAACCTCCGAAGACAGCGCTTACTTATAAACAATGACGATAACGGCTTAAGTTGAATCTGGAGGAGCGATATTGTTTAACGATATAGTGTGACGATAACATGTTAGGCCTAAGCATGATTACAGCTTAAGGGAGTGTCTATAAAGTATGTTTCACTTGAACATGGAATGAGAGGTAAACGATGGAAAAAGCCTTAAGTATTATTTTATAAAAACGAAAATCAATTTATTAACTATAATTAACTGAAAAGTTAATTTCCGACTGTCTGCAGAAGCAGGCTTAAGCACTTTACAAGGAACTTTTGGACATCCGCTCAAGGCTCCCAGACGGATTCCAAACTATATCTCTGTGCCTGGAAGGGCCTCCCTTTGATCAAGAACCTATTTTTAATGGCAAAAGTGTTTAAAAATGTACGATATCACAAACGACGACTAACGGTTTAAGTACCTATTACTATTTTATCAGCCGTTCCTAATTCGAATTGCCCTCATAAGATAGTCTAAATATTGTATATTACGATAAATTATGTTGATTTTTTTGTTCAATTTTACTTCACAAATCTCAATTGTTGATAATACAGTACTAACTAGTAGATCTCAAAGTATATGGTTAGTAAAGAGTAAATCTGCGGGGTGCAAGGGTCAACCTCCTTTGATGAGCTAACAAACACACCCAAAATCTAATGTGATCCAAGATACGCGATCTGAGAATCAAATTTTTACCCAATCTAACTTTTCAAACCATATCTTCTTTGACATTTGTGTGGTTTCAATACTCGAGGACCCAATATTCGACTTTCTTGTAGCTCAAATTATGAAGGTCTAAAATAGCAGATCAAAGCTAAAGGAGTACGTGTATAGATCTCCATAGATCTTAGTCCCAAAAGACTATTGGCGCTGGATATGACTGAGATGCATACCCCAACCTTTGAACTCCATAACACTACTATTAAAGTGATCACTAAAAATGTCGGTTTTGTTGATATAAGTCTAGTTAATTTCATAAAGAGGGCCTAATGTTCCAGTTTTTGGAAAAGAAACTCGTACAAGCTCATTAGGAGAAACTTCACCTAGAGTCTGCTTCATATAGTTACCACTAAAACGGCTTTTATGAGTTGCTGTATAAGCTAACCGCCTAAAGTGGGCCTAATGTTTAAACATGAGTTTCCTGTACTTGTTTACTCAGGAATTTGTGAATCTCTTGCAATGCGTCACAAGCATTAGATCCAACCTAATATACCCTCTGAAAGTGCTCTAAACGTTGCATGAAAAAGTCAACGTCGACATCAGGCGGCACTTTGCCTTGCATATTTTAGTGTGTAGTGGCAGAGAGTGGCGTAATTTTTGTGTCTGTAGGCGCAAAAGCAACATGCCTGTAGACAGCCCATGCCACAAGCCACATGGCCAGCGAACATATACTTGCCACACTCTCACCCAGCGTATCCCCAACGATAATAGCGAGTTTTTATGTTAAATGGAAATTTTCTTTAGCATGCAATTTGCTTTTGTATTATCTTTTAAAGGCAGGGCACAGCGTATATATTTACGTTCGTAGAGCTGCTATCGCACCTGAGGTTATTGATTGGTTGCATATTAGATATATATTCTTTTTGGAATTCTCTGAACTTGGAGAGTCGCGAAGTCGCTATTGGGTAATCCTATTGACTTGACTCAAGGCTGCTGTTGCTCTGCTTGCTTTTTTGCGTAATTTAATAACTTTGTTTAACATAATTGACAATTGAAGCGGCAGCGACGTTGGCGTCTACGTCAATGTCTGCGTCGACTGCGCATTAAGTTTTATACGCAGCTTAATGTGTCACATCGATAACATGAGCCAAAAACATGCGTAATCTCAAGCATAAAGTGTAATGAACTTTGAAATTCGATAAAAAATAATATAAAGTACTCAGTACGTTGAGTGAAGTTTGGCGAAGGATACACAAATTTCACAAAATTTTGGAAAATTTTGAACTCATTTAAAATTTAAATAGCTTCAACCATTTGACAAAATTGTTATGAATTTTCTACAATGTCTCTTTGACATTATGCAATTTTAATTAGTTACGGCAGTTACGAAGTGTCTTTCTCTTTCTGTGTAGGAAAAGTTTTGCAGCTAGCAATTTGAACTCATTTGACATACAGTGCGTATGAGTAATATACACATATAAAAGTTATATACATAGAGCACAACTATGTATTAAGTGCAGTTGTATGTGGCACTTATGAAATTCATATAGAATTTCATGCTGCCTTTTTATACAACATTTACAAGTGCGGCAAATGCAATGCAACTTCGACAGTAGCAGCAGCAGCAGCAGCGCCAACAGCGGCGTCAGCGTCTACGCAGACGTCAACTTCAACGTCACTGACAGTAGCAGCAGCAGCAGCGGCAGCAGCAGCGGCAGCATCTTTTACGCAAATGACAAACTGACGTACGTGACATTTATACGAATTGGAAGCTATGTTTGGGTGTGTGTATGTGTGTGTGTGTGTGTGTGTGTGTGTTTGTGTGTGTGTGTGTGTGTTTGTGTGTCTATAGTTGGCAGAGAACTTGTAAGCTACAAAAACCAACACACACACACACACACACACACACATACACACACCCACACGCACACACACACACACACACTTATTTGAATATATACATAAACAGCAGCCATACACCACAACTGCACATAAAAATGTATGTCAACTTTATGCCGGCTGCCTGTCTTTAAGTCCATCAGTCTGTCTCTACGTCCGCCTGTCTGTCCGCCCGGCTTTCCTGGCTGAAAAGCAGAGGACTATATAAAATTTATGTCATATGAAATGATTTTTCTATAGCACATTTAGTCAATATTTAAGTGCATATGAAGCAGCAAGTGCATGCAGCTTGTGCAGAGGGTTGAGTACTTCATGACGTTGTAAGCGAACGGTGGTGACTCTGGAAGTGGTATACTTTGTGGGTATTCCGGACCAAATGCGGGAAATTGAAATGTATGACATGTCAAGGTTTTGGTTTCTCGAGAGGTGTGCCATATGTAAAGGGCAAAAATGGCTTTGTCAATTGATGGGAATGTTCTAATTTGCAAGATGCAAGCGTAATATGGAATCCTTTTCAATTTTGTCAATGGATTGTATAAACAAAAGTTGAAAAGGTGCATAAATAGAGTTGAATAGATGCGTAATTTCCAATGTAAGCTAACAAGTAAGGGTAGCTAAAAGAAATTAGTGAAGGTTATATTATTTAGGGGCTCTGCCTCCTGCACGCTTCACTTGAAAAACTAACTTGCCCCATGACATCATCTCAGTTTTCATCGATTACATCCATGACATTTTAAAATTTCTTTTACATGTCAGCTCATCATGAAAGATTAGAATTGATTTATGGTGTTTTATATGGATCGACAAAGGATGTTGATGTTGGAGGGGCTTGCCTATTATTAGAGGAAGTTAAAACAGTGAAAAGACAGTTAAAATCAGAACATGAATACGAAAATAGAGTAAATTGACTTAGAAGCCCCCGATTAACAAGTGAAGACAGCTCCAAGGAAGAGTGTATACCTCACTCATAGCCAAGGACGGACAGCAACATAGAAAGTGTTCCGTCTTGACGGCTTCTGCAAGACAAGCCGCGCAAGTTGGGTCGTCAATGAGGCTCATATTGGCCAGGTGTTAATCAAATGTATTACGACCCATGTTTAGTCCAACCAAGGCTCCTAGATATTTCCTCGCCCGGCGAAGTAGATATCTGGAGAACTTTGAATTCGGTTCTTTTTGTTTGTGATGGCTTCCCACAGTTTCTTACAGATTTTGTTTGTGTAGATCACTATCTAGCCAACTATTTCTGCCCCACTGTCATGGATTTTTGGTTCAGGCCTCCTTGGCATCCAAAAACCCAGTACAGACTGACTTTATTAAGACGGGAAAAAATATTGAGTCTTGTCTTGAGGTGTTCAAAGTGTCCATTGCAATACCAACGCGATTACAGTGCGTACAGATGAGTAACGTTTGGAGGTGTCAGACTTTTGTCCGAAAACGGAAAAAAAAACAAATAGTTAGAGCAAGACGACTGAGGAAAGCGAGGGCGAAGGGAAAGGTGAGAGGTGTGCATATAGGCGAACAAAATCACTCAAGGCTCCAAAATTAAGCTATTGCACTATCTTGTTAACGATTCCTTGCCCAGCATCATAATAACTGATACCCGTATATTTCAATACCTAGAAAATGTTGAATTTCGTCATGTTGGCCTACTACTTGCCGGTTTTCAATTGCGATTCCAATAACGATTTATCGAAATAGTTGGCCTGGTTACGCTACTAGACATTAAACTGTCCAAAGCTATATTTTTGAAAATTTGGCTCCCTTCTTAGGTTTTTACCATTGTAACTGGTCTCAAAACTAGGCTGTCCTTTCATCAATAGATATTTAGCAAGAACATTTAAAAATTGTTGTCAACAGACTTTAAAGTTAAAATGTTTGAAATTTTTGTCAGATGCTGCTATCAAAAAGTGTTTCCATATTGAAGGCACTCTTTATAACTGTTTTTACCTCTGCGCACATTTGGCGCTAAAGTTTTCTTTTTCCGCCAGATAAAAAGAAACCCGAGATGAATAAAAATTGCCAGTTGCCATTTCATTAAAATGTAATGAAACCTTTCGATCGATTGCAAATAAAAATGTTGCTATCAAATTTTAAATACACTCACTCACATGCACAGCTGCCACTGAGTGTGTGTGAGCGAGTGAGTGTGAGTGAGTGAGTGTTATTGTGTATGCAATAAAATGAAGTTGAACAAATCGCATAATAAAAACAAGATACACAAAAGAGACAGCACAACAAAACGTAACAGTGAGTGAGTGAGAGAATGCATGAGTGTTAGAGGGATGGTAACAAAAATTTGGTGTTTCGAATATTTTTTTCAGAGGTTTCGAACCATAAAATGTTTGCAAATGTCCTTTGATACCAACAAGCTGAAGCTTATCAGGAACGACACATAGACACACACAAACACACACGCATTATTACGACTTCATAATGTGTGGGTGTTGGAAAACTTTGTGGGAGTCAGTGTGTGTGCGTGTGTGTGTGCGTGAGTAAAAAGGCAACAGACAAACGCGAGGCGAAACCGCGCAACAAATATAAACATATCGAACACAACGAGACACAAACAACAGCAACAACAACAGTAACGGCAATAATAACCCCATCACGTATACGCACAGTTGTGCGGCATGCCACACGTGTGGCAAGCGCGTCCGCCAAAGCGCCATCTCCTTTTTGATAAAATGACATTAAGAAGTCGTGACAATGCCACTAACTGAACTAAAGGAGATGCCAACGACAGCTGGAGCAACACTCAACAGTCGAAGGAGATGTCCTTGCTGCCGTTGCCAGTGCCATCAGTGCCATACAAGTAGCTATAGTCCTGGCCATAGTCATACCCATAGTCATAGTCATAGCCATAGTCGTAGCCATAGCTATTGCCGTTCCAGTCAGTCATTCCGACAGACACCTTGGTCGACTACCACGTTGTTGTTGTTGCTGTCTCTATCTGCATTGTAATGTCCTTTGAGATATAGCGAAAAATGGTGACTCTAGTCTAACCAAAACATATACTCGTTGTTGTACAGTTGTGTCAACAAACTGAACGTGCCAATGTGCACATTATGAAGAAGGGGGCGTGTTGGGGGCGCGGAGTGTATCGGGTTTATTGTAGGGTATTACATACTCACTGTGGTCTAGGGGTAGCTGTAATGTGTTGTGTTGCGTACGCGAAAAATTAAATAGAATTTGTTTGGCTTTGTTTGTGGGGCTGTTTGGTGGGGATGGGGCCACGTAACGGAACCAAAAGGCGTAGCCGAAAAATGTTGTGGTTGTTGTTACAGTTGTTGTTCTTGCCATTATTGTTGTCAAATTGAATTTGCCTTTAATGACAAGTTGTTGCGCCGTTGTTGATACAGTCCACAGTCCAGTACTATAACCATTTACCTAATGTTCTGTTGTTAAAACTAACTACCCAAAAGCTACAGGTAAATGTAGTAGTACGAAACGATATGATACCCCTAGTATCTACAGCTAAATGATAACACATGAAATTTTATAGTCAAGGCCCCTGTGCATACTTAGCATTTTGCATGGGAAAAGTTTTCCACAGAATTGTGACTAAAAGTTGAAAGGTGTATTAAGTATATTTATGAAGTCGAAAATAGCACGATTTTGTTTGTTTTAGGGTGTCGATTTTGTTTGCCTGTGTTACAAATAATTACAGTTCTACGAAATTTCAGTTTAAATTCTCTTTGCTTAGTATTTTCAATGGTATTAACGGTAATTTCACTGTACTTTTAGTTGGAAAAACCAAAGCGTTTGGAGAACAAAAATCTCTTTTAATTTTTGCACTTTGGCCATGTCTCAACCTCATGGAAGAAATCGAGTATATGTATCATACATAAAACTGGAAAAAGTTCTTTCTCCCTGGACTCATACAGACCAATAAGCTTGCTGCTCACGGTTGGCAAGCTCGTTTAACGCTGCCTGTCGACCCGCTTGTTGTCCACAAAATCGTTAAGGAAATAATTTCCTCCTTTTCTAAATGAGTTCCGAAAGTCCACGGAGCATCAGAACAATTGAATAGGGTAGCAAATTTTACCCTTGAAGGTTTCAAGGCCTAGGAGTATATGGGGACAGCGTACTTGGACATTAAACAAGCCATCGAAAGAGTTTGGCACAATGTTCTTCTCTGCAAAGTCAAGCCTCTTTTGAAACTTCAACTTTTGTAAATAGTGCTTATCTATTAGACGGACCGTTCCTTCTCCACGGTGCTGGAATACAGAGTTAGGGCCATCAGAACTGGGGACACGCCCTTTTTTAAAGACGATATACCTAGAAAGTGTTTTAGAGGACCCACAGGGCCTGCTTGTGCCGAAGACACGGTCATAATGGAGAGAAACAATTGGATTTATGAAGCAATGGATGTTTTACCGTAATACCAACATAGCTTGGAAATGAGGGCTAAGCGCCGAAACTTAATCCCTGCGTAAGGATCTCTCTCCTGGCGTCTTTTTGCAGGACCAACTAGCTTCAGAGCAGTTGCAAACACTTGGCTCTGCACTTGACCTTCGGAAAATATATCTCCAGCATGACAGGGTCTCTAAAAACAGAATTAGGAGACTCAGATGGCTCCTAACTTTCGATCAAGTATCATTACAAAGCAAGGTAACCATTTACAAGCTCCTAGCTGGTAATACGGCGATATGGATTGCAAGTGTACGAAATTGCTGCGAAGTCCCCCCTAGAAAAAAACCGAATCCAGGAGGCAAAAATCTTCGCATGTTATAAAAATTATCGAAACGAATGAATACATCAATAGTTATGGTCAAAAATGTGCTGATTTCCTCTTCTTCGCTTATAAAATACTCCAAATTTCTACTATATGCAAAAGCTATAGTTAAAAAGTTTGGTATGGCGACTCATGTGAGCCCAATCTTCAAAACCGTGCTTACCTTTTGTAACTAAAGCCCCTCTTCCACGCAATTGATGTACCTTGATTTATCTTTTTTACCACCAGAATAATCAACATCCCAAAAGGAAAATTGCTCAATTGGAAATTTTGCCAATAGAGAAATGCTGTAAGTAAAATCAAACTTGTGATAAAAAAGACAAAAGGAAAGTAGTTACTTTCGTTACCATTATATCGTATGCTGGACTTACTATTAAGAGGGACAAAAGGGTAGAGAGCTGCCATTCGATATTTTCGATAGTTTCAGAAAAACGATTCAATACTATCGATGGTAAAATCGCTTTGGAAAGATTCGTTATTATTGATAGTACTATCAGATTTTTCCTTTCTACCTTCTTAACCTTAGCCGCTTAGCGTGTGTTTAAACTATCGATAGTGAAAAAAAACTTCTGTAGTGAGACACAAAGTAAAAAATTCAATACATTGATGGTACTATTGACAATTTTGCAGCTCTTCATAGTCATAGTATTTATAATCTGCTTGTACAAGAAGATGAATGAGAACTCATGTAGCCCTCTTATAAAAGTTGTCTCTAAAAACCGACGCTTCTGCAACAAAGTAAAGTTATTATGGAAGATTATGTTAAATGTACCCATTTCCCGAACAAATTTTCTTAATACCTATAACAAACAAATATAATCAAAAACTTTAAAGTTGCTCTAAATGCAACATGCAAAGCTCTTTTAATATTATACACAACTTTCTCGCTTATCTAAATAGAATTCAAGCGTTGCTTCAAAACTCATCTACAAAAGAAGATGAATGCTAAGAGTTTTCCATGTTCTGTAACTCTCAAAAGAGTTTAAAACAAGAAACGCCAACGGTTTATTTTTTCAATTAGATTGATAAAAAATGACACAAATCAATAAGTGAAATTTCGGCACATAGAAATTTATTATACAAATTATATTGTATAACTCTACGATTCATGGAAATTCCTATCAGCGAAAAAACCCAACTATAATTATTACCTTTTGTAGTGATTTCAATTTAATGACATTTTAATTGAAGGTTATAACTTATTTAAGCTTTAGCTGGGATTCGTGAAACTTTCCATATTTATGTGTGGCCTTATCAAACGAATTTTCACTTTTTCATGTTTTGTTTTTATTTCGAAGCCCCGAAAACCAAAAAGAAAAACAAAACGTTTTTTCAACCTGCATAATTTGTTGGCTCGTTGTTAAGTCTTAATCAAAGACATGGCTAACAAATAGAAACATATTTTAGCCAATAGATTTGCATAAAACACGGCTCTTTGGGCCATATAGATATATAGTGAAAATAAATTTAATTTTGAGTGTGTTTTTCTTCTAACCCAAAAAGCAAACATCAATAAAATAAATGCAGTTAGCGATAAACTTATAATTTATGTTACCAACAAAAGTTAAAAACAACAAAAACAACACAAACAAACATAATAAACGATTTCTATGGGATAATTAATATAATAGAGCGTGTCTTTCGGGTGAGAAACATGCATATATCTGCATACACTTAAAGATATTACGCTACAATTTGTTGCCCATTTGGCAGAGACGCATTGACATTTAGCATTAAGTGCTAATACTCTTTCCAAAGATACAAACGTATCTGTAAGTAAACTTTCGATTCTGACGTGCAAAGCTGCAACTAAAACTTGACACCTCGCTTATCAAACGTTAAGTATCTGCGAGGGCAGCTAGAAAAAGTTCTCACAAAATATGTCAAAGACTTGGTCAGACTGACGCTGAGACAATCAGACAGGATATGATGATAATACTAGACAGACGTGTCCCATTTATCGAACTTTATACTCTATTTCACTATAGGCAAAGAAACACTAAGTACTCGAAAATATGGGAAATATCAAAGCAAGTGCTTTTAAAGGTAGATAGATGTTTCTTATTAATCGGAAGCCGCAACCATGGTGGCCTTGCATGGAAGGTGTGACTAGTGAGATAGAGAGCACACTAACTACCTAGGGTATCATCGATTGGAAAAAGCGCTCACGAAGCAAAGGAGTGATCTATATAGGCCGTAATCCAGTAAAGGGTTGCTATATCCAATCAACTAAGTAGAAACAGGTTCTTTGGAAATGCACGGCAATCGCCGTGGTCGTCCCATGGACCCATCGCCCCAGTCCTAAATTATAACTAAGTGCTATAATACCATCTTTTACATTCTATAATCACAATCAACAAAATACCTGTGATTAGTTAAATGTTGCCAAATTTCTACAAAGCTATCTTCCAATCAAAGACCGTATCTCAAAAAAAAAAAAACTTGGGTAAAGAAGGTAGGAAGCGTCACATTAAAAAAAAATTCAAACTGAAGCGGAAATCAAGTTCACGACCACTTTTATGTATCGAATCAAAGTTTGGAGAGCTCCAAATCATTATCTAAAGTGGCAACCCTGCGCCTCCCTATAGGTTGTGGGACATCATTCTGACCAAGTTTCAGTGACAGTAAGTTTGCAACGAGTGGGGAGAAGTCAGCCTTTGTTAGAAGAGAAAAGAATGATGTTGTGGCAACTTATTAAGCTGCCCTCGTTCATATATGCCTAATATATGTGCCTTTTGTGGGTTTGTTCTGCATATATGCATTTTGGATCTGGAAAACAGGTTTCATAGTACAAAACAAACGCTCAAAGTGCAAACACAGTTGGAGTTGGCGTTGCCATATCTATATAATTAATGCATGTCTTTGGCAACACGAAACATGAAAAAACGTTGACATATTGACCCAAAAGGGACTGACATTTGCTGTGCGCAACGACGGCCACAAAACCCCAGAAACCACAAACTGAACCTAACTGAACCGAAACAGTTAACAGAAAACATCGCGTGCCAAAATGCCGCAGACATTTTATGAAACTATCAAAAAATTTATGCCATGTCTGAGCCAAAGACAACTCTTCCAAATAATTAAAACGAACAAAGCCTCAAGAGTGTAAAAAACCAAAAAAAAAAAAGGGGAGAAAAATAGACAGCAATAATTATGGTTAGATATGCAACACGGACTTGGAAATGACATAAAATGAAATATTTTGAAAACAGTGATTAATGATGGATCGTGCGGATTTGTACAGATATATATTTGTTTTAAATTTACGGTATGCTTATTAATTTATGTATGGAGTTTTCATCTCTCGCAGAGATGTCTAGAGTTACAGCATGGCAATGCAGCCAGCAGCAGAGAGTTCTTTGAACTTGTTAACTATGATAAAAGTTATAAAAATAATTTCAACTGGCTTTAGTAACTTTATAGTGTATTTATGGGCTTATAAACCACCCATAGTTAAAATCAATGCAGTCTACTATAAAGTCATAAATAATCGATATAAAAATGTCGTCTAGGGTTTATGACATAAAAACTCAGTCGATAATAAGCAATTAGAATGATGCTACCTTCTAGAATTTTTCGATTTGATGACAATTTCGGCGCCGCTAAAAGCAGTCTGGCAACCACAAAACTAAATTTTAATTCAATTTTGCTGTTTTCGGCTGTCGTGCTTGTGACACCTTAATAAAAGAACTTTGAAAAATAATCTATGTTTTCGTTGTTGTTGTACAGGAAGCTGAGCGCCTGGCGCCATTCAAAAAGCATCTCCAGAAGATGCATAAATAAAAAAAGATTGGAAACCAACCGACATTGGATCCATATATAATATCAGAATGAGCTGGCCGTCCGACCCTCCGACCGACCGACCGACCGACCGACCCCCCGTGGTATGAAAATTAAATTTTTATTTGTTTAGTGAACAGCGTGACAACAACAAACACAACAACAACAACAGCAGCAAAAGCAACACCAAAGTCGATAACGACAAAGACAACGATGACGATGACAGGTACTATGCAGCATTGGCAACAAGAGACTGCGCGACAGACGGACGGACAGACGGCGGATGGAAAGACGGCGGACGGACAGCTTGGAACAGTATGACAATTGGCCCCCTGGCGTATTAATAAAAATCGTATATACAAACAATATAACACTTTCGAAAACCCATCGCAAATCCAATTAATAAAATCAACATTGTTTTTTGTCTCTTTTTGTTGCTGTTGTTTTTCTCGCTCTTTCCATTTTATTTATTTTTACCAAATGCAAATCAGCTCTACGCCTACATTCAGAGATGATAGATACAATATATATTCATATAAGTAAGTAGTTTTCGTCTAGTAAATAGTTAATTCATTAGATTTTAGTTTATTGTTTCACTTTTGGCAGTTGATAAAATTGAGACAAATTTGGCTAAAGTGATAGGATATTAGCGGTTTCTAATTAGTAATGAAATTAGCTGACAGAACTTGACTTGTCGGCTCAACGATAGAAGATCTCTGGGCATATTGGTTCCACTGCTACAACTTGGAGCTTCTACTTTTCTTAAAACGTAAAACGCTGCGTTTGCAACAATGTAAACGTTCCAGTTAAAGTTCCATTGAATAATGTTCTAATAACTATTTGACACCATTTAACCTATCATTCATGAAATCTAAAATTTGTATAATTCTAGTCATATCGATTCGAGTGATGCGATTTAGCGATCGTTCGATTTCCTATAGAAAATTATCATCAGCAATAAATTTGATTCACTTCTGAATGAGTTTTGCACCTGATTTTACTACAGCTATATCATCAGATGTTCGACTTAAAGGTTGTTCTTTCTGCGTCTCAGTGGAAAAAGTGTTCTCATTCGGCATTCCTTTGTTCAGTTGTACCGCATTGTAGCATGCTTAATTTGTAGATAAGCACGACTGCAGTAGGTAAGCAGCTGGAACAAGATGTAAATGGACGAGAGGAACAGAAATAAAGTAAGTAGTCCGCCCATGATCGGTCGATTCCGAGTCGTAGGCGTAGATCCATGGGTCATCTCCCGTAATCATGCATTTAATCTTGTTATGATAGTCGAAAAGCATTGTTTCACACACTTCAACGCGGCGCTGTTTTTCCATGAAATGCCTTTTACAACATTTTCAACGTTTCGGCAGTGGAAATTTCATTCCGCACACAAAATTTAATAGAACTGCGTTGTTGAATAATATTAGACTTTGTAAGAAACGAAACATTTACTTTAAGCTGTTTACAAAATGCATATTTTGACTTGCAAGGTTAGACTCGGTTAAACAAAAGTCAATTAATAAGTGTAATAACTTCCTTTTAATTAGTATGTTTATAGTAAACCTATTGGAGAAAATTGCCAATATATTAAAATTTGAAGAAATATAATAATTTCAGTCGTAAAAAAAGGGTACTTAATTATAAAAGAACAAAAAAGAAATTCGTAAATAATAAAGCAGTTGCAAAGTTGAAATAAAATACAAAATATTTCAGATCATCTATCAATTACGGTTATAACCAGTTATGAATTATAAGGAACTACAAGAAAAATGCTTGCCTATTTGCTTGCACTGGTTCATTAAGTTACTTGAAGCAATTGCTTAGCTGCTCGCACTCACACTAATACACTGTGTCACTTTCAAATAACCTTAAAAATGTTATCGACATGTTTTGACATTGAGTTAGTAGTCGAAAAACCCTTGCATGGGTGCAACTTCCTAGGAAAAAGTCGGACTCTCAAGCAGCTCATGACCGATAGAAAAAGTAAAAACGTTTAAAGACCATATTTGTAGGAAAGAAGTCTTCCTTTATGAAAAGAGTTTCACTCATAACCATGGCATTGAAAATTTGCAGTGCAGAATCGATGTCTTCCTTATTGGATTATAAGGGTATCAATATCTTCTTATCCTCTTTCTCATCTGATCACTTACTTCTACATAAAAATTATACAAGCTTCCACCATAAACTTTCGCTGAACTTCAACGAAGATGTTAAAACAAATTTCAAGCTAAACGGTCAAGTCGTTTTCGAGTTCGCTGGATTCAGATATACATACAGACATTCATTTTTATATATATAGAATATAGGGGCTGAAAGTACGCAAAACCATCAAAAATGCGCCTCCAAGGTTTCGAGGCGGTAATAAATTGGTAATTGCATTTCTTCATCAGAAAAGATGATATTTTTTTTGTCTACTCGGTCTAAGCTATGTGTTTTTTTGCAAAGTGTAACTCGGCCATTTTGTGTGGATCTCTTAAATTGCATTTGACTTAATTTTTCTACAATCCAACCGTTTACTTCAGACTAACGCTTGTTGTACACTTTGCTTAGAGGCCGATCACTTCAATTCAGCCACAATTTTAGATGCCACAATTTTTTCTTCCCGGTCAACGCGATTGATAGATTTTTGACCTCGCGGGATCTTTTCAATATATATTTAACCAATTATCTTTTAACCTAAATCCAAAGCTTCACTGGCTGAACCTTAGACGCAGGCTGTCACTAAGATACAAGCGACTTAAACATTTGTCAATAACTATAGCTCCCACCTGTGAAAAAAGGGCATACATATCTGAGGTGTCGCAAAGTCCTACCGAAAATGGTTCAAGACTCACCTCAGACTATAGCCTTGCGCCCTATCATGGGATGCGCCTGCCACTTTTGCTGTTCGACAATGACATCGATCTGGCTACTGTGGAGGAGCAGATATCCCTATAGACTCCAGACCTATTGCAACTGGCTAAATGGTCTCCAAGTCTACGCCATCCCAATTAGAAGGCTCACTGGCCCTGCTAGTGATTTAACTCCATCTGAGTGTAGAATATCGATATTTTTTTTGTCATTTTTCAAAGTTATTTTTGAACTTTTACAAAAATATGCTAGTTACATTATAGAATTATCGTAATGTCCTCATAAGTAGCTCATAAACTTTGAAATGAAGCCATTTATTTTCACATTTTTTCCATCTTTTTACCATAAAATATTTGAGTAATTTTAAGTCTTTTCATAGTGGCTGTTATTTATGCGAGTAGCGCATCAATTTACCTGCTATACACAACTTTTATACATAACCTGCTTTAGCCTTGTTTTCCAATTACTGCCTAATTTGTACAAATTTTGGCATTTATTAATTTAAAGTTTATTTTTTAAATATTTTCGCTTTGTTTTATAGGCAAATTATTTAAATCATTTGAAAATACTAATTAATTATTGTCACATGCGAAATTAATGAAATTGAGCGGAATGTTGATTAATTAAAGGAAGCTCACACAAGCAGGCAGAGGCACACACACACTCACGCACACTCACGCACACTCACGCGCGCTCACGCACACTCACAAACACTCTCACGTACAAGACAAAAGTTGAGCGTCGCGGGTTAATTACCATGTCAAATTCAAACAGCAACAAACAGCAGCCGCAGCGCCAGCAGTGGCAACAACAACAACAACAACAACGGCAATAATTTAAGCCAAAAGGTAGTTTATCATTACAACAACAACTAACAGAGAAGCGCTAACAAAAATAATAGGCTGCCAAAAGGTACAACGAGCCAAATTTGTAGGCAACTATAGAAGCGAGGGAGGGCCAAGGCAGCGGCGAGGGGACCAACTAGCAACCTTTTTTCTTATCATAATTACGCACAAAACGTTAACGCTGACGTCGACGTCGACTGCACACAGGTACCACGTCAGCGACAGCGACAGCGACGTCGAGTTTGTTGGGCATTAATTGAGCAATGGACAATGGTTGTAGGATGTGTGTGGGTGCTGCAACGGCAGAGGCATCTCTGTTGCGACACTGAGAGAAAAAGTGGCTAGAAAGTGAAGAACGAGCGAATTTACATATGAAAAGTTATCGTATAGTAACCGTATATTAGCATTTATATGAAAGAACCAGTCGGAATGGAATGAAGGATAAGCAATTTTGGAATTAAACATAATAAGTGTAATCGAGTACCTATACTGTACATTAATCCAGGTTTTCATTCATAGCTGGTATCCATTCCCATTCTGATTTCAATAAGGTGCAAAGTGTAACAGAATTACATAGAAAACACAGTTAAATATGAATTCCAATAACATATAGGGTAAATATTTTCTTTACAAGTAAATCTTACAAATTCAAACAAAAATTAGGGACACTTTTGCGAAACATATATGAATTTGCTTTTAATTTAATTTCATTTGTCCTAAACAGTAGAACTTTTGTTGCTGAACAGCTTTGTTAAAAAAATGCAATTTCTCACATAAAAATGCATAAACATAAACAAGTGCACTTGTACCAACTTGAGAATTGAATTTTACAAGGTATTTCTTACAACAGAAAACAGGCGTCCATTAGTATTGTGACTGATTTCAGCTAGTTCAATCGAACCAATCATTGCAGAGGCCTGAAACGAACTTAGAGCAGCTCGCTCACCAAAAATTGAATTGATATCTCGAACGGGAATGTCGAACTCAGGAGCAAGCGTTGGCGGCGCAAGCTCAGACGTCGCACAGTAGATCCAACTGTCTTCTTTTTAGGCATACATCATTAGTTTTGAGGGAGCAAAGATATTTTTAAAAATTAAAATGCATGCAACAGAGAATTTTTTAAGCTTGCGATACACTACGATAAATATGCTGTGAAGAGAGGGAGCTTCAAAAAACTGTAGTAAAGTTCGATATTATATACACCTAACGTGTTATCCTTGCACGTATACAATGTGCTTATTACTTAATAAATCTTTAAAATTTTGAAAATCTGTTGGCAAGATCTTTGAATTCTATTCTGATCCTAGCGTACACACTTCCATCAGATAGACAAACTTTCGATTTATTGAAAAATTAGAAAAATTTTGAACATGGCATTATTCCATGACATGTAAGGATAAGATACTGATAAGATTGGCAGTATTAATGTTAATGTTAAATTAATTTAAGTCAATGCAATGGTATTTGTGAGTCAGCTGAGAAAAGTTGTAAATCTGTTGCCTGCATGGCTATGAAAATTTTCGTAGTTGCCAATAGAAATTTCTCTGCTCACTTTGCCGATACCTGCTCCAGAGTCTAGTAAGATAACAGGTCATTAGACCATATATTTTTGAAAACGAGGCTGGTGAAGTAATGACTTCTTACTGGTGCTGGATATCGCAACATGATTACACAGCTCTTTTTGCCGAAATTGTATGATATTAATGTGGCCAATAAGTATAAAGTTTCAACAAGACGGTGCCATATGTCCCCATACAGCCCGCGAAACAATTCATGAGAAATTTCCTGGGCGTGTTACGCTGATCAGAATTGTTACTCTAGTTCGTGTGATTCAACACCATTAGATTTCTTTCTATTGGATTATTTGAAGTTTAGGAGCAAATTAAACTCCGCATCAACAAAGTTCAGCCACATTTATGCAAATGGTCATGGATTTCGAAAAAGGTGGCTTTAACCCTATCCTATGTACATTATGATTCAATAAATAATAACAATCTAAAGACTAAAACCTATTAATTGTAATCTAAAACAGACTTTACAATAATCTAGAGTTGAAGCGAGTGCATACCAATCACATCAAGTATTATGAAATTTCAAAGTTTTCTCGAAAGTGCTCGACTTTTTCGCTCAGCGTAGTGACTTAAAGCAGACCTTTCCAGACTGACCTCCTGTGCGACGACAAATGCAAATGCCCAATTGGGTCAGAATTGAACGGAAGTTAAGCTAAGCCAAACTGCGCTCCACCGACAGCAGCTGCATGTGCCTTGCTTTGCATTAAGGCTGTTGCTGCTGCAGGGGGCGTGGCCGCTCACTGCCTACGCTTGGTTGGCGCCAACGTCGGCGTCGGCGTCGACGTTAACGTCAACGTTAATGCTGGCGAATCGCGCAGTTAAGCGACGTCATTTATAATCGTTACTCGGCCGTGAGGACAGGCCGCACTTATAATGCATCAATGGCAAGACAGTAGCCCGCTGCAGAAGTGTGTGTGTGTGTATAGTATCTGTGTGAGTGTATTGTATCTGTATGTGTGTGTGTAGTATCTGTGTGAGTGCGTACAATTTAATGAAATTATGCATACAAAACATCGGCCATATATCAAATGCGTCCAGCGCATCAACAAAGCTACGTCAAGTATTAAAATAATGACTTAATTTCGTTTATGCATGAGTCTTTGTACTCAAACTAGCATACGCACTCGCTCCCACATGTACTCATAAGAGGGAGAGCGAGCGAGCGAGATAGAGAGAGAGTCGCAGTCGTACTCAAACGTATAGTTAGTTTGCAGTTGACTTAGTACGTTAATTGCCAAAAGGGCCAAAGCCTAGACTTGAAATTTATGTTCCATATACTATTTCAACTGTACTATAAGGTCTCGACCCCGTTTCCCCCGATGCTTCCTTTCCAGCAAAATGCCCATTTAATAATAATGCGCAGACATGTAGAAGTTTCATTCGTTATCTAATAGCTGGAAATATTTGATTATGCATGACATAATAACATAAAGAGAGTCATAATCTATGTCTATGGTACGAAGGGAAATGCTAGAGAAATAGCATGGTAATTTTTTTATTTAAGTACTACTGGTTATTACGGTAGGTTAATAACACACATGGTGTAACTCTCCGACTTTTGACTGATGGAAAGCCCTTTAGATAGCGCTGGCTTGTTGGCAGTTGTTTTAAAGTAATGTCGGCATTTAGAAGATAGAATTGCATAAGGTTGGAGCGTACATATTGAATGACCAAAAATAATCGTTATCTCCTAGATAGCAAATATATTAGGTTAAGTGTAACACAGAGAGGACTGAGCATTACCTACGACTGCTGCAGGGAAGTTGGCCTCAATCTATTACCCGCAAAAACCATAGTAGTTTCATTCACCAGGAGATATATATTTCCACAAATAAGACACCGCTCCATATAGTCATGAAATCAACACTGCTAAGAATGACAGCAAAGAGACAAATCTTTACTATCAGATAGTCAGGATGCAATAAAAGCGACAGCACGAACTAGAATAAACTCCAAGCTGGTTAGGCAAACTCGAACCAAGCTGGATCACCTGGGAAGAAGTAACAAACTGACAGTTCGGTGGTTACCTGGTAACTTTCGGAGGAACTACCAAGAAATGATGCCGCAAGTCCCCTGATGGGACCAGAGTCATTTTGTGGCCTTGCAAGACAAACGGTTAAGCAACTACTAAGGGAGGAAGAAAAACTGAGGAGAAACGCCGACTGGACGGGTACATTAGGACTCAGACAGGTTAAACAGCTAATTATTCATTTAAATTCTAAAAAGTTCAAGAAAATTGTACAACTGAGCAAGATCAACCTCAGAATTGTGAATGGCCGACTTACTGGACACTGCAGACTGAAGGCACACTTAAGTAAGCTGGACATCACCAGCTTTAACACCTGTACGTTTAGTGATCAAGAGGAGTCGTCCCGATATGTACTCGCCGAATGTGACGCACTGGCTATGAAAAGAAAAAACTTCCTAGGCCTCATAATCGATGCCTGATATAGCCCGTTGAGAACTATAATTCCAGTTTTAGTGACACGCAGAAACTTAAACAACTAGAACTTTCCGTTTTCCCATATATCAGCCAATTGGAAAAACTGGAATTGTCAGAGAGCGATTTCAAAATCACCCCTAGCGTCTCTTATGGCACTGATAAAGTTCAACCAGAGTGTCAGGCTTGCTTCCGTTTTCTCTATCCAGAGAATTTAGTTAAATTCCCTTTTCTTAGGAAACTGTTTGAATTGTTAAAGATTCCAATTTGCATAGCTGGCAAAGCTAAAAGTAAAAAATTCTGGCACCTCCTCTCCTGTTAGAATGATAGGCGTAACTCCAATGAGAATCGAGTTAAAAGTCTTATAAAATAGTTTTCTGAAACAATACAGATTATAGGAAAAGCTACTTAATATGGTATTTTCTTACCTTATTTGCCATGCACTTTAACAAATGTACTTCTCTTATATCATATTACGAGTCCATTTAACTTTTCTGAAACTTTTAACTGCATGAAATTCCTGCATTCCTGAGTTTCTAACTCTCCTCATTCCTAAGCTACACCTGCAATTTTCAAGCTATTTCAAAATTTATTCCGAAATCATCTTGTAACAGCTCCGATAACAGTTACTTAGCACTCGTCAGCTTCTGGCTGACAATTTAAGAGGTTTATTCTAATAAGGGCTACGAGTATTCGAGTATTTTAAAGTTTGCTTTAAGCTAACCACTTGTCAGTTGTCATTTATGAATATTTCGGTTGTTGTTGTTGTTGCTGTTGTTGTCAGTCTGACCCATTTCATCAGCTCGGGTCTCTGGTCATCATTGTCTTTGCTCATTTGAGTTAACTGTGACTGAAACAACGTAGGTTGCCGTTGTTCACTGGGTTGCTGTTGCTGTTGTTGTATTTGTTGTGCGGCATTAGACAGTCAGTCAGCGTCACTGACAGCTGTCATAATTAATTTTGACGTTTTTTGGTAATTAAATATGTTTTCGTGCAGCTTGAAAAATGCAGATGGCTCGAAGTTTTCGTAATGCATATAAAGTATAGCAGCGGGTTTTGAATTTCCATATTCCATTTTCTATTCATTTCAGTTTGCACTTCAACATTGATTAGCCGTTTGAAGTGTTGCGTGAAGAAGGTTTAAGGCGCTCATTATGCGTGGAAAACACTCCTTGGATGAGCGCACCCCCAAAAAGCCAGCTCTTATCAGTGGCAGTAGCAACAGTAGCAACCACAACTTATTAAGGTCAAAAGGCCACCCAGTAACCCCAAACCAGCCGTAGCTTTTCCGACTCCCCTTCCAAAGTCCCAACTAACATCAGTCAATGGCGCCGTAAAGCTGGCAACGCTTTTAGGTGCTTAGCCCAAAATTGAAATTACTGACGAGCGTCCGGTTGGCAGCTCTTCTTCTTGCGCTTAACGTTTTTTCCACCCGCTTTTTTTTTTTGGCCACAAATGGGTTTTACTTAAAGACTCACACACACTCACACAAATATACGCAGCCATCCATGTTACAACTAACCGCATTGCATTGTTTGAAGTAATGTGTGTGCGTGCGTGTGTGGGTGTACGGGTCATATGCACGCGGCCGGAAACGACCTTGGCACGTTATCGTTGAGTTTTCATCACTTTCATATTCATACAATTTTCGAACATTGTACGTAGAACCGAGAACGGCCCTTGCCCGAGTTACACGCCCTACAGAAGGGGGCTGCTCAGGGTGTGTCTCTATGTATGTGGCATGCAACAATGGCCATGACTGTGTATGTTCGTGTGTGTGTCAGCTTGCCCCTTGCATTATTGTGGCTCTCGTTGACGTCCTCATCGTGTTGTGGGCTGACTCTGGCTATCTGTGTCAGAAAATCTCAACTATACAAACATACGTTATGAGTTTTCTTTGTTAACGGAAAATTTTAATGGTTTGAGCTTTTCGTTTTTCATTTTTCGTTGTTCGTCTCCTTCAATTTGCCTTCATTTTCACAGTTTTTCTGCATTGCATCGCTTTACTGCCAGTTGCTCTTTGAGCCATTGGGCATTGGGGCTGATGAACAATTTTCGCTTAAATCTGCTCAAATTTCATATTTGTTTTGACAGGTGTCTGTGGTTCCATTGTTTTTGTTGCCTTTGTTGCACTTGTCGTTTTGGTTGTTGCAGTTGTTGGCGCTCTTTTCGTTGATGTAAGTAATACTTATAGCACGTTTTTTCCGGAGAATGCTATTCAGTTGAAATTTATATGCTTAATATTGCTTAAAGTTGGCACCTCGGGCTAAGAGTGCATCAACATTGTGCAATAGTTGAGATAACATTTAAAACGTAAATGGTTAAAAGTGGTTTAACATTTCATTATCTGTGCCTGGATTGGGCGCTTTTTTGACTTTAGATTTAGTTCATTACCAAGTTTCCAGGTATCCGTAAAACGTATTTTTAATGTCTAAGTTCTAAAGTGATTGGCAAAGTAGATTTCTTGAGGATTCTGATCAAAGTAACATCCATCGAAATATCCTTTCACGGGAAAAGTCCGCAAAGCAAATTACTACGGAATTCATTTGTGCCATCAATATCAATAATATCAAATGCATTCAAAGTTTTCATACGAAATTACTCAGAAGCATCTTGAACTATCCATCGAGTTAGTCGTATGTACAGTCCCAAGCACACAACCTGAAGAGACAGCCTGATGACAGATCATAAGCAGCTCTTGACAACAGTATCCTCAGTAGAAGACTGAAGCGACTTCACCCATTGGACCATTCGTAAAGGGTTGACTACTCCAGTTATGACTATAGAGTATTTATCCACTTATAAAATTTAAAGGAAAGTATAAGTTTTAAAGTCGGCTGTTAAGCGAATAGTGCATTTTTAGCCATGAAAAAAGTAGTAGAATCTCTTTATATTCAATATAATGTGAAGACATCTCTTTCTAATTGATTGGACATAACAACCCGTTACCGGGTTATGGCCTGATGTAGAGCACGCCTCCAAAGATAGTTAGCACGCTTTCTGCCTGTTTCTTTCAACGAAGACATGCACTTGAGAAAAACAGTGATGCAATAATAGAAGGAACACCAATCCATTCAGTCAAAACAGCTTTGGACAAAAGACGTTTTAATGGTATGGGAACTCCAATTAACCCTATATGGATAACGTTATTTTCAACTTAAAAGATAACGATACTTCTGAGCGACCTGCGTTGGTTTTTATACATTTAAGTAACTATAAATATGGAATGAGTACATAATACACGGACTTCAACGTAACCCAAGGATCAACTCAAGCACTGAAGCTAAGTAAGCTTTGAGTATTAGTAAGGTATACTTTCTTGTTTCCTGGGCAAAAGACTTAAGGTGATGGTTTCAGAACTAATCTGTTATATTATTATATCCTTTAGGTTTATAAAAGGATGACTCATTTACAGAAAAACATTCTTTCATTCATTTAGATAATCAATTAATAAGTCTTATGCGTTAAAATCTACAAATTTCTGCCACTACTTGCAGGAGCAATAGTGCATATGTATTCAGAAAGAATTTAAACTGTCTAATATCTTTGTTTCGCTTTGCTTCGCTTTGTAATTCTATTAAGCTAACATTTTTTAAGACTTTTTCGAAAAGACCCCACCGATTAAGCGGTTCGATTTAAGCAATTTTGAAATGTTGCCCCATGCATATCTAAGCCATTTTATCGCGCTGCCACTTCCACCAACAATTTAACTTGTCTACATATGTAATTAACTATCTATATCGAACATACATATACATATGTATGACAAATGACAAGAGACAAGCGACAAGTGACAACAAACAGCTGCGTGCATGCTCCGATTGACAGTTGTAAATGTAATTAAGCAAAAATCAAAGTGAAATCAAAGTGCATGGCGATTGTCGTCAACGGAAGCTTAATAAGATCAGCTTGTTAAGGGTAGAGTAAGGGTGTGGAAGTGTAGGGTATTGTAGGGTATTGTAGGGTATGGGGGTGCACTCAATTGACATTAATTTGAAGCGCGTTTAAAGCTTTTGGGTGGATTTTATATTTATGTGCGAAGGCATTAAATGAATGCGCGCAACTATCAAACCAAGAAACAAGCAACAACAAACTGAAACTCAAACCATGAAACAAAGTCAAATCTACTGTCATTTGTATAAGGCAACAGCAACAGCAACAGCAACAACAACAACAGAAGATACAACGAAAAGTCAGAACGATTATCTTAATTTAATTGTCTTTTATTTATGTCAGCCATGGCATTTATTTAGCCAAATGGATTTACTGGCAAAACGCAAGCTTCTGCATATTTATGTGTATCTTGACTATGTGTGTGTGTGTATCTGTGTGTGTGTGTGTATCTGTGTGTGTTTGTGTATCTGTGTGTGTATGTGCGAAACAGCCAACTGTCGCGCAGTTAGACGTAGCTTAAGCCCGGCGCTTTACTCTCTTCCGGCTGCCTTAAACCCAAGGCGGCCTCGTAAATAAGCCAAGTCAAAGACATTGAGCGTGGAGTAAGGGAATGGGTGACAGTTTAGTGGAGACACATGCAAAAAAAACTCTTAAACGAAATTGACAAATTCAACTATCTAGCCAACCAACTAAGCGGCTTAAATCGGCCTAAAGAGCCACACATGGTTACATGGATACCCTAACCCATAACTCACCCCAAGCAACCCCCAACATGACTTATGTAAATTTCTTTGGTTTTCTGGCATTGTATTCCAATGCTGCTCTATACAATAATCATAAAAACTAATTAATGTGCTCAGTTTTGGTACTGATTTCGCTTGGCCATAAGTAGCTGCTGCGGCACAGTGGGCGAAAGCGACAAACTAGCGGAAACAATAAAACAGATTTCAACTTAAAATTTTGCAGTTGAAACGTCAAGATAGACCCACCGCAAGTGTTCGGATTTTAATTTTATATTATGTAGCTAAAATGACAAACTAGGAAACATATAACTTAACCAAAATGAACTGTTTTACAGAATGGTTTTTAAGTTGGGTTATTTTTCTTTTCGTTGCGGATTTGTATAAAGATCGACGATAAAGGATAATGATAATGTTATTGTGTGGGAATACATATTTTGGTTTTGCATGTAGTCGATTCCAACTTCTATTTTCATTGGAATCGACCAAATATGCAACACAACTACAAAAGCCAAATAAAAGAGCTTTTAAGCATCAAAATTTTTGCATCAATTGCTTACCGAATTCCATATTAGGACATTCCAATACTTATGTTTTAAATATTTTACTATATTCCGATCAGAACTGAACAAATAAATTAAAACATTAAAAAACTAATCGGAGTCTGAGGAATCTGTAAAATCAGCTTTTCTCTTTACAGCAGCCTCCCTCGCCCTTAGTCTCAGGCATTACTCTATAGCTTCCGAAACTTTCTCCACACAAAGAGACCTCCAAAAAGACTAGTTACGATTCCAAAGAGAATACCCATACACGTTTAGTTAGGGAATCAATTGCATTCACTTCTGACTAAGTTTGGTTATTGTTGGTGTCTTTTTTTATCATTGCAAATAGCTCTATGTGCTGCTTCTCTCTCGACGTAAGTAAACTTGCATCTTCTAAAATTTGTTGTCACTCCTTGGCGGGCTTTGACGGAATGCATGTGTGCAAGATATAAAAGAATTGATTTTTAATATATTTTGTGTCTGGAACCTGTAAACCAAACTTGTACTAAAAAATCAACTGGGTCAAAATGACCCAATAGAAACATTTAGATTCCTATGGAATTATCCTCTTTCTTAAAAAAACCTTGTTTTTAGTGCAGTTAAGGAATAGAAGAAGTATTAGAGAGTACAAATGTGTTTACCAACGAATATTGCTGTTTTAAGCTCAAAATTTGGTCGATTTGACCCAAACATTACAGAAGGGTTACAAAAGTGTAAATACACCAAAATGAGTTCTATACAAAGTTCGGTACAGTAAAAGAAACTGCTCTGAAGATTGTTTTCTTTATTGCCGAAAGTGTAAAACTTGAATTAAATTCCGCTAGACCGACTGTATCGCCCACTGTGCTCTGCTGCCAGCTTCTAACTTGGCTCATATAATTAACGCAGCCAGTTTATGGCAACTCGATATCCGATATGCTCTGCCAGTGTTGTTTGTTTTTGTTGTAGTATTTGTTGTTTCTGCTTATTTTGCGCTCGATTAGAAGATAAGTGAAATTAGCAAATGAAGCTGCAATCGCAAAGGCCATTTATTAGGAGTTTTTTCCTTTGTTTTACAGTCCCAAAGAGATAAGCCCCCAAGGCGGGTTAGTCCAAAACTTTGCTACTTATGAGCAAAATCAAATTGTAGACAAGTTTTATGGCAATTTCTTCCTTCAGATAATGTCTTTTTGCCGTTGTTGTTATAGCTGTTTTTGTCATTGGTCAAGTTGTTCTTGTTAGAGTGCTGTTATTGGCAAGCCAATTAAAATGCAGCCCAACAGCGCCGGATAATAATATCAGATCAATGCACAACATGACAGTTTTTGGTTATTTGGGATTTTAATTTGAAGCAAACATGACAAAAACATCGATAACAAATTTTCAAGTGATTCAAGACACAAAAAAAAAAAACTGACCACTGGGCAGTGCCAAGTCAAGCCCATAACCACCCAAAAAATGAGCTGGGAAAAAAGGCAACTCCGGGTCTAACAAAGAAAATTTACGGCGCGTGTTCGCCGCATCAAGTCGACATGTCAAAAAGAAAAATGTTTGACAAATAAACAGTTGCGAGAGAGCCCAAATTGCCTGCAGTTATTGTTTTATTTTTTATTTTATTTTATTTTTTCTTTGTCGTTGAGCCTTCGTTTATGATGTCTCTTGGCGATTTTGGTTGCTTTTTTAGCATTGTTTTTCTTATTTTTTCTCTTTTTTTTTTGTATATTTGGCATTTTGACCTTTTTGGCAGAGATTCGTCGAAATGCTCTATAAAAATGTTAAGTATTATGATATTGTGACAAAGTGTTCACATATAAATCATGCTTCGAAGAATAAGTGCGCGCTTGGCGCTTTAGAGTAACTTATCATATTTGTCTAGTAATGTTGGTTTAGGTCGCAGTTCCACTGGCCGCAACAAGAAATGCGCCTGTCTCATAAATTGCACTGTGAAGAATGCGAGAAGAACTGTAACGCTTTGAGAAGAAAGCTGTGTGAAATGTATTTTTAGTGCTTGTAACACGCGAAAAACAAAAAAGGCGTTTTGTAAACAAATCGGTTAAATGAGTATTTTTTCCGTAATATGGCCACATTGGTCAGAACTTACTAGATATAGATCTGCAAAACTACCCATAATACTATCGAAGCATCGAATTTTTCCCCTTGTGTCTCACAACCAGTGTTTTTTTAACTATGAGGTTTTTTAGGATATGTGCCTATAAAACAGCTCTTTTTGCTACTTTTGAGGTTATGTTCACGGTGGTCTGTCTCTCCAGTTACATCATTTAGTACCACTCTTTCCTTTTAATTTAACAGTTCAAGTTCAATTACGAAATTTTCGCAAAGTAATGGCTATTCGTGGTTACGAAATATATCCCTTCAAAGTCGATATAATACTATTATTATTATCTCAAAATCCTGACGTGATGGGCCAATTCTGACACCGGATTCGGATTCTACGCAGCAAATTACTTCGGAAATGACCTTTAGCTTTCCAACAACTAAACCAAGTTGACCTGTGTAGTTTAAACCATATAAAAAAGGTAAGGGTTAGGGACCCACCACGTAAAACCACAACTCCAATGAAAGAAATACATCAGACCGTAACCCGGTAACGGGTTGTAATGGCCAGTTAAGAAGAAGAATAAAGGTAAGGTACTGCTATAATAATTCCAAACCGATGGTACTATCGATAGTATCGAACCTTTTTCCTGAAACTAGCGAAAATATCAAATAGCGCCACTTTCGATAGTTTTGAAGCTCTACTCTAGACAGTGATGGATTTATCAGTCAGTTCGATCTCTAAGTTAAAGTCTACAATAACTGCAACACAAAAAAGATGTATTTTAAGAATTGGCGGTGGGACAATGATCACTGAAACCGAATCCACACCGTGTCCTATCCCATCGCGTCAATATTCTTGACATAACTTCAACAAGTCTTCACAACCACCCAGAAATTGAACACAAAGCTGACACAGTGAGTGAGACCATGTTTTTCAGAAGTTGTTTGGCTTTTTGAAACCCATAAGTCTATTTCGTTCCATAACTAGGTTTTTAACTTAATAATCATATGTATAATCGAAGCTTTTATACATTATGAGAGCTGTTTTGAAGGTGAACAATTTGCAGGCTTGTCGAACTTTGGTCTCTCTCTTTTAGCGAACTCTAACGAGTTCCTTTGTGCTTTCTGTCATATTTCTCCGAGTCTTTTATACTCATCCCATTTGACTTGGTAAAGGGGTTCATGGTCCATTTTACTTACGACTTATTGAGGTTGTGTTAAAGACCTAATGCGATGGCATAAAATGAACTTTGTATATGGTTTCAAAGTATCATAGACATGGTACTATACTATGCAATAATAGCATTGCTATTCATTTTTGAGAAATATCCAAATGCTTAAATTTTCTCACATCTGTTATTTTTCAATTAAAAAACTTCTGACTAAAATTAAAGATATTTATTTAAGATCTTATATGTCCCGCACAAATCAGCCATTCATAACCTTTTTGAATACCTTCATATACTTGTTGCCAACTGAAAGACTTTAAAAACTACCTGTTTTACGAGTGCAGAGCATTTTTACGTCGTCTTTTGAAATTTCCGCCACTTGTTTTATCACATCATTTTCTCAACATTTCTGACTACCTGTCAATGTTTTTTTTTGTGCCATTTGTGAAAAATAAAAGTGTGCGGACTACGCTTGCAGGCAGGTTGGTTTCTGGGTTCGGTACGGTGCGTTTTGGCTTCTTCTTTTTTCGAGACTCCGCTGCCTTTGGCAGCAGGGGGTCGTGTGGTTCGCTGCTTGGGTCACTTGTCGTTAACTTATCTTGGGCTCAACATCGTCTCCCGCGTCTCCCGTTTCTCACCGCCCCGCTGTCTCTCTTGCCTTTAAGCAGAAGGTGCTAATGTGACAGCTAGCTACTTTTACTTAGACCCAGCGTGGTGCTAGGCAGCTTGGTGCGGCGCTTTGGCTCATTAATCCCTGGCAGGGGAACGAAAAACAAGGCAAATCTTTCGAAAACGTATTCATTGAACACAGTGACAGTCATTTGTTTTAAGAGTTGCACAGCATTCATCACTTGGGGTCTGGAATCCCAAGGCAGAAATGAGATGATATATGAAAATAGCTTAAAATACATTTTACATATATTGAAATTTTCAACTTTTATGAGCTTTTACGCAATGTCTTTTAAATGTGTTTGAGGTAGAGACAAAGTTTACGTCTTTAAGTCATATATGGCTAAAGGGTTTAATGGAGTTTACAACGATGATGCCAATTAGCTTAGAAAGTAGGCTTAACTCTATGTTTAATAGAAGTCTCGCTTAATAGATAGCTGTGTTTAAGAAAGTGGATTACAAAGATAGTTGTATTGCGTTTATCTTCAGATTCACAAAATACCATTTCCAAAGTAGCATTTCTTGAATCTCATTCAATTCTTAGCATTTAAATACTTAATTTCTACAATTTTCGCTTTAAACTGCAGTTCATATATTATGGCGTCATTTAATGCTAGATTATATAACCTAACCATTAATTTTCGGCAGATTTGAAGAAAAATTCAGCCAAATGCCATTCACTTCGGCAAGTTTTAAGAAATAAACATTATAATTGAAGTTAATTGGTTTTAAAGCGATTTAATATTAATGTTCGACCGCATATTTAATATGTCTTTGATTTACGATCTATTAAAAAGAAAACAGGCTTTTTACAATCTCTTTTCTTGTCGTACTTTTCTTTTTGGTTTCGGTTTTTATCATTTTTGTTCTCTAAAGGAAATCAGGCAAACTACAATTTTTGAAGATCTCTAAAAATTGATTTGCAACATTAGTGCCAAACTTTTAAATAATCCATTTGTAGCCTACACCCTGGTAACATGAAATACATGGAACCATGAAAACATTTCATTTTGAAACAAGTAATATAATTTCTTGGTTTAAGTAAACTTCTCTTTGACATGAAATATCTATTGGCCCTAATACCAAATCTTAAGCTATCATAACAATCTGCTATTATGCTCAGATGGTTGTATGCTAGCAGCGTTCAGCGTTGTACAGAAAGAAGTGCTTGTGTATGCTGCCTTAGCAGTGAGAGCGAAAAGAAGAGCATGTATGCTTATGTTAGGTTGTTCTTATATTCGCATATGAGCACTCTAGATGGAGGCACACTACGCCAAGTGAGAGGAAAAGATATTTTTTGAGCGTAAGTCAATGGTTACTTTGTAGTAATCGCAAACTTGTTGTGTTGTTGGGAACCACTATGAGCGGAGTTATAGCCTCTCTCAATCGAATTCATTAAAAACAAATTATAGCATTGGCCCAATATGAAGCTCCAACGATCTGCACATTCTCTCTATCCCTCTCTCTGACATCGAATGTTGCCACAATCTCTAATAAAACGAAAGGTAGCATTTAATATCTAGCTGCAACTGTTTAGCATTGCGTGCTAATGTCATGCCACATCTCAAGTCAGTCTTGCCACAACTTGCAGCTATCATAGCCTGACATTTGCAGCCATTTAAATGTATAAGAAAAATGAGTGTTATACAACTCAAATGCAATAAACCAAATGGCAGCAACACTCATTAGCTGCCATAAAACACAATCATCAATTGCAATGGCCAATGGCGAATGGTCGAATCGTGGAATGGTTAGCGGCAGTGGCAAGTGAATACTTTGTAGAAGTACGGAAAAAAAGGCAACTTAGAAACGAATTCAGTTTATAAACGAAAAAATAAGCCAACAAAAAATGAAATCACGTCGCGCCAGTGCAACAAATTCAAGTTAATTGAATTCCTCAGTAAGCATAATTTTTGCCGGCAACAACAACATGGCACTTTAAGAGACTAAAAGCGAGCACATGCAACATATAACAAGTCGTCGTCAGGCGTCAGACATGTCAGTTGGCGGCTGCGTCAGAGCGGCAGCGGCAACAGCAGCAGCATCAAGTGGCATCAAGTGGAGTGAATAGGTAGTGCAGAGAGGGGGGTGTTGGAAAAGAGCGCACTAAGTCGAGCCTATTGCAACGCTGTCGTTGCAGTGGCAGCAGCTTGCTTTGACTTGGTAGGCATTTAAACTAAATTTAGCCTGAAATTGCTTCCTTTTTGCTGTTGGCTGTTAGCTGTTGTTGTTGCCTGTTGGCTGCTGCTTTTGGCCTGTTTGCCATTTTGCCGACACAAAATTCAATTACAATTGGCAGCGGCAGCAGCAGCAGCAGCGGCAGCAGCATACAAAAAAATGAAAACGAAAGTCGGGCTTGCAACATGCAGTTCAAAAACATAAAAAATATCAAGCAAATTTAAGCTGTTAATGACGAATATTAGATACACTTTAGCATTCACACTGCAGCGAAGGTGCGAAAGCAGCAGAGTTGGTTGCTCACACAAACACGGCCGAAGTGCTAGCCGAAGTCTTGACACACTGCATTCTAAGAGACAAAAAGCAGCATTAAAGAAATTTTATGAAGCTCACTACACCAACATATGTATGCGCTCTTTCTAAATATGCCTGCCGCAGACACAGCCAGGGTATGTTTAACTAGGTAGACTCACGAGAGACTTTTTTTCTTTATTTAACAAAACTTAAGAACCTAATCTACACCTTTGCCACACCACGTGCATTCGGAGTCCTCAACAAAGCACAGGAGATAGCTCCTAAAATAGCGCATTGGTTCCTTTACAATGTGGAAAACCAAAAATGTCTGATAATAACAATAATTATGATATTCTTATAGTTTATGCAGAAAAGTCGTGATTTGTTAAATCGGCAAGAACTTCTAAAATGGATGTTTATCAAAACGTCTTCAATTTGACGAAAAATAATCATGTATGGCAGACTGGGCACCTGCAAACCACCAGTTTCCTAGGGCTATCGAAATTGTGTTCAATAATTTTTTGGTATTAAGGTTTCCTAAGTTTGGTCATATTTATATCAAAAAAAAAAAACTCTTGAGTATTATCCTAGACTTCATAAAATCGTCGCTTCAATTAGGCTATGTACAAACATATGAAGTCATCGTGGCATCAAATCTGTCAAGTCTATTTGATCCCGCGTTCGTTCTGCGCGGTGTACGAACACTTTCAAAACGATCAATTGTATTTCGAACAGATACTTTACAAGAAAAGAAAGAAGGATGGAGCTTTAGATGTCAAACTTAAGGGGTTGCAACTGCCGCAACAGCAAAAGCGGTTTGATGGCTTGCGCCATCCCAAAGAAGTCGATCTGAAGTCAGGCCATATATATCATAGCAAGTATTGTAAGTCGCGTTCAGTTCCCGGTTTACCGTCAGGTCTGAAAGTTCTAGAGAAATTCGTACCCTGTTCGAAGTAGTGCATAAGCACCAGTGCATATATCCGCAAGTGTCTACAGTTTATGTAACTCTTACTCTTACTTTCAACATTGCCTACTTTCATTTATCCTCGCATGTAATTAATATACCCTTTCAAACAAAGTGTAGGGCATAGTCTATAAAATTGGTCGAAAAAAAATGACTTTAAGCCGGTTTTCTTAATGTTTTCAGCACTTGCAATTATTATGTGATGTCGTTTTTGTTGCACTTGTTGTTGTTGTTGTTGTTGTAGCCGTTGTCGTTTAAAGTGTCGGAAATTTGGTGCGGCAATTAAATGAAAATCAGTGGCCAACGCCTGCAACAGCAACAACAACAACAATATGCAGTTTGTATATGGTGCAACATGAAAAATATTAAGCCGCAGCTGCAATCAAAACTAGTTCAACTTGTTGTTGTTGCAAGTTGTTGTTGCACGTTGTTGTTGCAAGTTGTTGTTGCAAGTTGTTGTTGTTATCGAAGTAGTTATTGAATGTATTTTTATGTGCCATAACAAACTTACTAATGGGCTTCTCATGCACATTAAAACCAACACAAAGACAAAACACAGAGAGTGAGCACTGCAACATAAAAGGAAGCGAAACCATAACAAATCAAATCACTAATGAATATTGAGCAGCACTCATTCGAGAAGTTAACAACGAAACGAGTACAACAACAACAACTCGAGTACAACAACAACAACAAATCTCATCCGAAGAGAAACAAAACCAAAGCAAATTAATATTATAAGAAGAGTAAACATAATAATACTAAAATGCAGGTAAAGGTAAAAATACGTCGAAGGAAAAGCGAAAAGCCATTGAAACTTTTCTGTTTTTCGGAGAGGAAACGCGCAGAAAGGATATAATGAAGCCCCCACTACTGGGGGCTAAGAGAGATAGCTTACAGCGAGCAGCTGTAATAAAAATCGCATAAATAACCAGACAGAGACAACAACAACAACAACAACAACTACTAAGGGTAACTGTAATGTAGGGCGTCTATTCTACAACCTGAATTATTAGCCCGATTTGCTTGTGCGGGGTTGGCTCTCTTTTTGCTTTTGGGCCTCGGCTTGCTCGTTAATTTGCAATAAAATCCGATTATAACCACAAAAATGCGGCGCATTAAAATGCCATACAAAGATATATAACCGAAGCGTAAGCTATACAAGTCCTTAGCCTCAAAACAGGTGGAAATAAAAAGTTCCGTATAACCAACTTGTAGTATCAATAAGTGTTTTACGTTCAAACCCGCCCGGCAAACCCACCTCTGCTGCTCCTTCAGCTCCTTCCGCTGCTTTATTACCTGACTACCAATTTTTTATGGGTGCTGCATAAAACTTGCATTGGTATTAAAGTCGGGCGTAGCCTCGTAACACCCGCAACCCTTATGCGTAAAAACACCGCGCAGATAACATTTTAACTAATAATATAAGCGTAAGTTTTATACTTCAGCTTCACTTTAATTTGCGGCAGGGCTGCCAACCGGTTGCAAGCCGAACTACTTTTTTTCTTCTTAACTGGCCATGGCAAACCGTTATCGGGTTACGGCCTGATGTAAATACATTGTTTCATTGGAATTGTAGTTTAAGGGATAAGGCTTGGGTTAGCTCTACTGGTCTCAAAAGTACCCAGTGTCATTGTTAGTCGCCTCATACGACCTGCTGAGGTGGTGTTCTCTAATCATCTCACCACACGGGGTTATGAACTACTGATACTTTCAAATTGTTTGGAATCCGTTTGAAAAGTGAAAGCGTTCTATTTTTCTAAAACTAAAACTTCGCAACTTATCAGTTGTAAAGGGATTTTCAATCGAAACGGTTAAGTTTTAGACCTAAGCTGTATCAATTATTTTGGTAATTATACAATTATTGTTTTAAAAAGCGAAAGCATTTTTTAAAATCTAAAACTTTGCAATTTATCAGCTGCAAAAGGATTTTAAACGGTTAATTTTCAAATCTGTATCGATTATTTTGGAAATTATACAATTATTGCTATTAAAAGTGAACTATTCCTTATTTCTAGAACTAAAATTTTTGGAACTTATCGGGTTCATGGAGATTTTCAAGCGAAATGGTTGATTTTCAAACTAATGCAGTATCAGTTTTTTTTTGGAAATTATACAATTATTGTTATTAAAAGTCAAAAGCATTAGTTTTTTTTTTTAAAGTAAAACTTTGCAGCTTATCGGGTACAAGGAAATATTCAAGCGAAGCTGGTAATTTTCGAACATGAGCTGCATCGGTTATATTTTAAATTTTACAATTATACCCAAATCCGGAAGGATTGCGGTTTGACAACCAACAATTTTTAAAATAACTGATTAAGTTTTCTATATTATTAGTGGAATCGGTTATTCTTGAAAATTTAACCAATAAATTCGTTCACACTTGACATTGACACATTATTACCTATATCTTTTAAGTTAATGTCCGATACTAAGAAAAATATCTTTGCATATAAGCAATACTTTCTTATAAACGCTGCGTCATATATATATTCGAAAATTTAGAACAAACTACTTTTGTAATACATAGATTCTTTAGGTAAGCTAAAATTTTAGCTCAGTGGTTGTGAACCGGAACATATTTGAGTTCAAACCCTTTAGCTGATACTCTTAAGAGAATTATTTGTCTTGCAGCCCTGATATAGACATAAGTCAAAGTTTGGCATTTTAAGGGTTCCAAGCTCGAACTTGCTACAAGTTTTCTTAGTTATGAGCTTGGACGCCCTTGGACAAATAAAAGTGTAAACACTGATTTGGCACGCGCCGTAAATTTATGCATAAACTGCTCCACAACACACCACACCACGCTCCACCAACAACAACAACAACAACCAGCACAGTTTAGATGCGGCTGTTCAACCCTGTTACCCCATAAGGTAATTACCTGAGTCCTGCTGCAAAATTCACGCATATAAACACGTATTTTGTGGCTGGCTGGCTGGCTGGGGCCAAGCCCCGAAGCCAGGGCTGCCGTCTGGCAACTTTTTCTTTATCATTATTATCGGCCCCCACACACACACACACACAGATACTCACACACAGATACTCACACACACACTGACTCACATGGCCTTAAGGTTATAGTGTATGTGCGGCATTTTGTCTGTCTGTTTTGTAGGTGTTATGAGCGGCTTCCGCAAGGACTTAACCTTTTTGTAATGCATAATTTTGTTGCCACCCAACCCCCAAGCAAACACACACACAGATACTCACACACACACACAGATACTCCCACACACACACACACATGTGTATACACACATACATGCATAATAAATTTTTCAACTTTTCTGTTTGCATGCAGAAAAATTTGTCTGTTGGCTGCTTCTTCTTGTTTCCAGCAAATTATCTGTAATTATGCACAAATTAACGGCGCTTAAAAAAGGCCAAAGCAGATACATAGATACATTCTACTCAAAGAAAAGATACAAAGTTTGGAACTGGAATTATATGTATGGCTTTAGCTACTTCAAGTTTATTGACTTCGTTTAGATCACTTTGTGAGAGGGTCTTCAGCATTTATAATAATTTCATAATTTCCACAAACAATTTTCGACAATTTAGTTAATTTATAGGCAGGAGCTACTCAGCAGAGCATTTACTTTGAGCTGCTGTCCTGAGTTTGAAATAGCCGTTAAATGCACAAAGGACACGCAAGGTGCCTGGGGAAGAGGCAAGGGCAAAGTGGCAGTGTGGCACATCTTATGCAGCAGCCAGTTGGCTGAGTGGCGCATTGGACTCTGGAACTCCGAGGGACTCCTTCCCTCTCTCTTTCGTTTGGCAATCAGACGACTATAAACTTATAAATGATGCAGACGCAAAGGGCAACCATATAGTAATTATAGCTATGGGCTAAATGTGACCAGAGTTGGGCATACAAATAATAAAACCTGAAAACTTTTCAAGAGTTTTGTGCTCTTAAACTTGCCAAAGAGACGGCATAAGTGTGCAACGGAGCTGGCAATCGAAAGATGAGTTTTGAGTTAGCAGCTTGAACTTGAAATTGCTTATAAAGTGTGGCAGACAAATTAACTAATAAAATGGTTATCAACAGGGGGAAAAACGTAGCCAATGATTCATACGATATGAAACTGTCACAGAAATAACAGAGCTATAAACATAGCTGGGAACTTGAACAGTGGTGAAAACTCTTAGCAAATTCAAAAGATGTAACCAAGAATTCCACTGTGCTTTTAGATTCTGGAACTCTTAGATTGATGTTGAATCAGTATTTTTAGTATTGTCAAGGATTTTGTCTATCTTGGCACCATTGTCAAGTGGAGAGTCACCCTTGTCACTTTGGTCGCGAAATTCCGCTGAAGCATGGGTGATGCCGCAGCCTTATGCAGATGCCCTTGAAATGTTTGAGCGGAATGTACTCCGTAAAATCTTTACTACGGCATTCGAAGGAACAACGAGCATATATCCAGCGGCTAAGCTAGCTTGATTATTTTATGCGTATGGATGAAGAAGCTCCTGCGAGAGAGGTCTTCAATGCTGCTGTTGAAGGAAGGCGACGAAGGAAGGACCCAGTAGAGAGCACACTAACTATCTTCGTTACCATCTATTGGAGAAAGACTGCGCGTAGTACAATGCGACCCTTAGATCCTATCTAGATTAGAGCTCCTCCAACAGTCCTATCTATAATAGGCATCTTATCAATGGTGGTTATAATCGGGCTACATCAGGCATCTAGAGTCTATACCTTTCTTGCAGTTTCTTTCATCCTCCTGCCAGAGCATCTTGAGAACTTCTCTTGATCACAAAACCTACAGGTTTTAGAGCTGGTAATGTTCAGCTTGCTTAACTGTTCCCTTCAGTCCAGTAAGTTGGGATTAACGGCATGTTTTTCAATAATTTGTGGCACCATCCGCCTGTTCATATCTAGGAATGTTGGTATGCCCAGGTACCCACAGAAGTGTCAGTTTGTTACTTCTTCGCAGAAGATCCTGTTTGGCTCGGGTTTCTCTAATCAGCTTGGAGTTTCTTCCAGTTCTTGCGACCGCTTTTATTGCAGAATATAAGAATTTTTTAGTTATTCTCGAGATGGGGATAGGCAGATTCCAGTCTTCACAACCATACATCAGTAGAGATATGAGATTGGATTCGAAGAGCCTTAACTTAGTGCGTAGGGAAATTAATGCTATGCAGGACTTGTAGCAACAATTAGGAATTGTTTAATTCTTAACCGTATAACGTGGACGCACGGAAGAACTAAACTGCGGCGGACGATTCGACAGCGGAGGATTTAAAACCGAAGCTTTTCTCTGTTCACATGGGGTCATAAGGATCACTAGTGGCGTTTTTTCCCCAAAATGGGTCGACTACAAGGGTTTCCAACAGTGAGCGGCCTCAATTATTATTCAAAGGGCTGGTATCCAATCCAAACAACCTGTCGGTCTCGAGCTTCTGGTATTATTACCCATATTTAGGAAAACACTAAATTAAATGTTAACTATATGAAATATGAAAACGAGCGCAAAAGATTCCCCAAGAGGTTTGTAGAAGGACATTAGTAGCCCGCACATCGGAACAAAAAGCTAAGCTTTTGTAATGCAATCCAATTAGCCCAGTGCTAAGAATTACGAAAATATTGTTTACCTTAATAACGTATCTGAAAGCACGGCGCTAAGTGCGACAGCATGAGATTGTGCTTCGGTATCCATAAAGGCAAATGCTGAGAATGAGAAGTGCGCAATTATTTATTCATATGCCTCAGTGAGAAAAAACAACATTACCATCCAGCAACTTTCATGACTCGTAAAGAATATGTGATAAAAGTACCGGCACTTCTTAACGTTTACAGCAGAAATCAAGAGTTGCAATGCAGTAACTGTTCGGAAAGAGAGCAGAGAGCAACACCAACAATCGCAAAAATACTCTCGGTTGTATTTTTTGTATGGTTTATGTCACTTGCTTGCTCTTAAACTATGTTTCAACGCTTGCTAATTTTAGTGTTTGTCTGGTATAAACACAGGTTTAACCTTCGAATTATGTTCAAATTTATCGCAAAAAAAAAGAAACAGCTCTAAAGCAGTTGCACTTTAAAAACCCTTTTCAATATTTTCTACTTAAGTTAACCAAAGACACAGTTGTGTGCCAATTAAGTTAATAGAGTGTCCTAGAAACAAGTTAACAGTGTTTGTACTGTCATTAGTTCAACCATCTACTGTGTCTATAGGAACAATTGACATACAAGCTAAGTGCCCAAAGGAAGCTCTTGCAATTAGTGAAATCTTAGTGCTTGGCTTGCATAACTTGCTCATCATTTCAATGAGTGCCACAAGTTTCGAAGCAATTGTAGCACGTACTTTTTTTTATGCGCCAGCTCTATCTCGCTCTGAAACCATCTAGTACCTCTCTGTCGCAGTACTATTTGCAAATACTGATTATGTTTACATGCATACATCAATAGCCAAACAATGCTGTCATAGTCGTAGACTCAACTCAATTGTGTATGTCATTCCGAGCGCACAATGGGTCGTATGCGTAATGTCAGCCGCTAACACATACATGCACACAATGCAACCATATATGAGCAATGCCTAATGAAAATTGGCGACGATGCGGGCAACTGGCCAAAACGATTGACAACTGGACTGCACAACTAACTGTATGTATGTATGCTGGAGCATCTATATATACACTCACACACATATAAAAGAACCTCCATGTATGGAGCTATGTCTAGTAGGTTCAATTGTCAGTGTCCTGCGGCTGGGCTCTGTTGTTGGGCCAGGACGAACTGGTTGGGTCTGGTCTCTGCTGGCTTGAGTAGACAAAATCAATTTGGTTTTTGCGGTTTTTTCGTGCATATTGTGCAAGCTGTTGTGCAATACTAGAGCACAAAATGGCTGCCATATGCGTTAACTAACTGGACTATGCAGCGTTCCAATGGACATGCATATGTACGCCCATTGACTGCACTTGAGCTTGGTTTACTTTAAATGTAAGCAAATTATAAAACGGCCTGCTCTGCATTCAAGTGCTGCCTATTCACAAAAATTTCAAGTGCAGCCACAAAAAGTCTCATAAAAAAAGTTGCCAACGTTGCCAACTGGCAGAATACTAGCGCCACCCACTAAGACCCGCTACTCCACCCCTAAGTTAAAAAGTTTATTTTTGCCAGCAGAGCACTACTATTATTTGCAGTTGCCAGAAATGCCACAAACAATGAGGCAAAGTTGCCGGCACAGTTGCTCTCAAGTGATTTTTGGCTCAATTCCTTGAGTGACTGGGCCGGTCCGGGCCGTAGATAGATTTTCTTTACTACTACACTTAAAAAAAAGCAAATCAAGTATTTTGTCGGAGTTTTTCAAATCAAGTACAATAGCATGGATCCTATAGCTATTTTTTCTATCCCGAATCGTACAAAACTTAGTTATTTTAAGAACTCCAGCCTTGTTTTGGGATCCATTTTTATGCAAATTATACAATTAATCCCAAAATAAGTTTAGTCTAAGAATGTCTAAGACTAATTAGACCCCAAAGTTGATCTTGTGCATAATTGATGTAAAAACAAGTAGGTGCATTTCACCGAATAAAGTGCTTGAGGTCGTTGTAAGAGGAATAGCGGGTAGAAAGAAGAGAAAATTCAGTTCAGTATTTAGCTAAGTATGTGAGTGTATGTTAAGTAGAAGCAGAACAGTGTGTTTACCGTTGCGCGCTCGTAGGCGCAGTGTTATTGTAAGTTTGTTGTTGTTTTTTTAATGTGGTGTGACGGTACGTAACATTGAGTGGCGAAATATTGAATTCTAATTGTTTTCACTCTTGAATTTGGATCTTCTTGTTATTAACATGATAGAAGGCAAGTAAAGCAATCAGAGCATCCTCCTAGTATATAGTGAAACGTACCGTTAAGAGAAAGTGCCTTAGTGCACATTGCCATAATGGAAATCTCTTACAAAACATCTACCTCTTTTTTGGCGCTGTCGATGTAAATTTAGTTTCTACCTCATTCAGCGTAATTTGAACATGATTCCTACATAAAATTTGACACCAAGTGAGTTTCTTTTAGCAGTGTAGATACATATATATTTTTGGATATTTGTGTTATTGAAAAAGTTTTGGCGTGTTTGGGCATTGCATGCATCCAATCCAAACAACCGACAGATAACCAAAAATGCTTCAGATTTAAATGAAGTGAAGTGAATTTAATGGTCAGCAGATATTTGCCATACAAACACAAAGCTTATAGTTGTAGTAGAAGCAGCTGATGTTTTTGTTGGTAGTAGCTGTAGCAGCCCCGACAGCAAGTGCGACTATTTACATAATGCTTTTTGGGGGTTGTGGTGCTGCCAACTCGACTAAAGTTTCCCTGCACACACACACACACACACACACACACACACACACACACATAAACGCACAGGAAGCGCAAAACTAAGTATCTATGTGTAGTTACTTTGCTATTTGCATAGTATATATTTCAAGTGGTTGTTTGTATGCATGAAATACACACATACACCCATAGACACACTCATAGAGACACCCACACAAAAACAGAGACACACACTGAGTTCCGTCTGCCATTGGGGCAAATGACTCTGCCGTCGCTCTGTGCGAGTGTTAGTGTACTCAGTATAACTATCAACGCAAATGTACTTGAAAATTGTAATGAGCTCTAAGCTTAAGCGTCAACAACAAACATTTGCTAGACTCCGGACTCCGGACTATGGATGAATCGTTGTGGAGTCCCGACTTGGGGCTACGACTCCTCTGGCCAGGACGCCAATGCTTAACCATTCAGCCATATGCTGGGATTAGACATGAGAGATAGCAACGCATCGTTTACAGTTACGCTTACCACTTGTACGCAAACACACACACACACACACACACATGCAATAGTGTTCTCAGCGAATCTTCTATTAGGGAGTTTCGAGAGAGCGGGAGTAAGTTTAGAGCTTTTCTTTTTGTTTTTTAGCAAATGAAAATTGTTCGTATTGTATTTGTTGCAATCTGCTAAAGGTTTTGGGATTTGAATTAGTTGAGATTTGTTGTGGAACATGGAAAATCAATCAGCGATATGCTCGTTGAAGGCTAAAGGGAAATTGAGTTGATGTTAAACGAGTGCATTGTAGTACAAAGTATGTTCTCATACACAACATTATACATTTTGGACGACTTTTTATATGGCGTACAAAGGGGCTAAAATTACAGGAAAATGCATGAGAATTAATGTTACTAACTATAAGTTATACTACAGAACATGTTTCTTTAGTTATAGTAATTTAAAGAAATAGTTCTTGAAAGAATACATCGTTTACAAAAGAATTAAGTAAAATGACAATATCAAAGGCAGTATCTATCATCGTGACATCTATAGGAACACCATAAACGAGCTAAATAGCGGAATAAGTCCAACAACTCTTGGAAGCCTACCATAAATTTCAAAGGAACCGTCTTTCTTGCCGGGAAAATCCTATTATGTGAAGACAATCCTCAAAAGATACAGTTCTCCTAAAGAGGCAAGATTGGAAATATGCATTTTAAATGACCACATCAAGTAGGTTTACCACATATATCAGCAAAGCTTTTACAGGAACTCCGTAAACGAAGCAATATCGAAATATGTCCAAAAGCTCATCTAAGCCGAGTCCTCATTTCAAAAGTATCAGCTACCATTGCCAGGAGAGCCCATTATTCGAGGAATTAGAGAGCGGTGCGGACATTCCTCTAATAGAATCGAATCTTTTGAATGAGGGACCACAAAATAATGGTGGGAAAATGGCCTTCGGGTCTATATATTTATATATATATACATATATATAAAAATGAATCCAAAATTGCGACAAACGGTTTGTTGTATAAATTCGAATACTCTACTTAATAACTCTTGATAAAGATGGTTTGTATCAAAAAAAAAAAAATTACGCAAAACCTATTATTCTTTTATTCCTCCAAAAACTGTGCGCAAGGTCTGGCAACGTCTGCTACAGCTAATGGGAAGGGGAACTAGAAGGGGACTCGAAAGAAGAAGAGGAATATGATCTATCTCGAGAGGGGGGCAAAGGGGTTGGTGAGCGTAGCGAGACAAGGGCTGGGCGTTGCATCGTACAGTTTTGAAATGAGGATAAGAAAATGAAAGAGAAAGAAGAAGAAGAGGAGGAAGAGGAAAAGTAAAATGAAAAAGAAAATTAATAGGAAAAAGAAGATGAAGAGGAATAGAAAGAGGAAAAAGAAATTGAACGAGAAAAGGAATATGAACGAGAGGTGTACTACTGACTATTATAAAGTCGAAAACTGCAAACGAACATAGGTTTTTTTTCTATAGCGATTTGTGACGTCACATTAGGAACATATGTGGAAATTTGTGAATGAAAGAAGGGCAAGTGTTTCAAAACGAATTAAAAAACATCAGCATCTAATCCAATAATGAGCCATATGAGATTCGAACATCGAATTTGTCTAGTCTCTTAAATGAGAATTGTTCGGCTCGGTTGCTCTGTTAGGCCTACGATACATAGAAACCTTATAAATACTCTTAGGGGGCTGTTCATAAATGACATCACGACTATAGAGGGGGTTGAAAGGTTTACAATCTCGGTGACGTCGTTTGTGAACAGCTCCTAATGGGTTTAGGTAAACCTCGATGCTCGCGTCAATTGCGTGTAAGCTTTTCCATAGTGCGCATTGTTGCAAGTTCGAGTTCGAATTCTTTTATTTTGCTTTACGGAGAACATCTTTTAGGCATATGTGGAAATTTTAGGCAAAATTTAAATAAATTTATGCGGATAGCAAACCTCATAGTCCCGCATATCTTGTATAGATTGACTTAGTATTTAACTCTCGAAGCTGTTTAAAAATATACGGAAAATCGATAATTTGTTATGCCACTTAACGTAAACGTCACTGCTATCGAATTTATTATCGTTAAGCTTATATCAGCGAATTAAAACTACTTTTTGATTGATTATGAAGCGCATCAATAAATATAATAAATGAATGTTCTAAAAATTGCTGACAATATATGACTTATTATTCAATGTTTTTTAAGTCTTTCACATTCATTTTTTACTAATTGAATTTCAATTTGTGTCTTTAATAAATAACTGTCAATGGACTGGAACACAATGGCATTCACGTTTTAGGGTGTTGTCGCAGATACTTCCATATATAGTACTCCGGTTTGCAGCCCTGCTTGTATCGATCATCTGTGCATGAACGAAGTCTATAGTTTAGTTTCATCAATGCAATTTTTACGTTTTTTCGTCACTTAAAAGAGTTTTTGTCACAAAACTTTTGTGACGTAAAAGAGAAAACTTTGGTATATGTAAACAACCTCTTTCAACTTTAAAATCATTACAAACATTTTATGCCACTTTTGCCTAGTCCTTCTGCCAAGTCCTTTTATTATGACGCATACTAAGACGCTCTTTCATTTAGTTCTTTGTCCAAAGCGATAAGCATCTTGATATGTTTGCAGCTCTTATCAAGAACCCAACAACAGAAATATCTAAACTCGCTCGAGTTTTTCCAAGTATATTGCAAATCTTAAGCTGATGTCAATTTGTAATGTTATATCTTTGACATGAGCTGCCTGGCTGAATGACGGTATGACTGGCTGACTGGCCTGCCCTGCGAGCCTTACAGCTATCAAAACATGGCACCGTTTAGACAAAGAGCCGCCGGGCTGCCTGCCTCTGGTGCGGTGCGGCTGTTTCTACTGGTTGCTGCCGCCCAAGCGGCAGCTCGGCTCACAGCTGACAAGACAACGACTTGCCTGCGTCGAGCTGGCTTACCGGCTGGCTGGATGGCTGGATGGCTGGCTGCCTGTTGCCTTGGCTGGCCGGGAGCAGCACCCGGGAGAGTGCATTGTGCGCTGAAGTGCACTTAAAGGATTTTTTACTGCTGCTGCTTGTCCGCTGCATGCGCAACGCTAAACACAACAAGCAACTGCAAAAAATAGAAGAAAAAAAGATAAAAATAAAAGCAACGAAAATCAACAAATGATGATGACAACTACCCCAGCAGATTTTGTCCTGACAGCCATCCTAGTTGTCCTCTCTGGGTACACTCGGTACTTGTACCAACTCATCCTGGCTTGCTGTGCCGCGTCTAGTGTGTTTGTCCTTTCAAAATGTTTTTCTTTTCTAACAACTTAAGTGCTTGGCGTATTCTACTAATTTTATTTTTACACGCCCCGTGAATTCCTGTCCTTCTCCGTTCCGGCCTCTGTTGACAAAAATCTCTCCACTCAAAGTGTGCACTCGACCATAAGCCATGCGCCTGCCTCAATTTATGTAGACGAGGCATATCCTTTACAGCTTTTGGCATAATGATCCTGCCAGCAGGTAGACAACAGACACTTTGAGAGCTCATCATTGATCTCAATTCACGCGTGTTTAATTCACAAATCAGCGGCCAAAGAGCTACCGATCTTGCCCAGATCACAGGGAGAGTATCTGTATCTTATAGACCGCATCTCGTTGTCATACTCCATTTGTTGTTGTTGTTTATTTTGCTTGCGTTTTATAATACGTATTTTTGGGATCGCGCTTTGTTTGGGTTTAGCTTTTTTGTTCCCTTGCCGCTGATCTTATCAACGTTTTGTTCAGCGTTGCATTCAAAATTTGTCATTTGTTCCATGAGTTTTTTGTTGTGTCGCATTGCTTGTTGTTTTTGTCATCAATTGAACAGTTGTTTTTGGAGAGGAAGCAGCTGGTTGTTGGTTTTCGCTTTACATTCTACGAAATCAGATGGCACTCACTGCTCTGCTCATTGTCCTGCCTGAAGTACTTTGGATAATTGCTACCAGAGCAGAAGATATCGAAATAATCAGCAAAAGTAAAAACCAATCGGATTTACAGTACTAAGAAACAAATATCAAAAGCTGTGTTGTTAATCTGCCAGAAAAACTGACCTATAGTGCAGTCAGTCGCAGGGTCGTAGAAACAAGCCCGTTCTGGGCGTGAGTACAGGCCGTTCTTATATACCTTTTCTTTATGCATGTTTTAAAGATACTCTGCCAGTCTAAAGCTATGCTCTTAAACCTCGAGAAAACTTCTTGGGAAACTGATTTATTCTCTCTTTCCTCTGCACGCGTTAAGTACCCTTTCGACTCACGATTTAGATACAGAAGCTCAAGCAACAAATGGCTTAAAGCAAAACTTAAACCCATGCACATCTGCTTGGAACTTCACATTTACTACTTTTCCGACATACATACACTGCACGCCTTTTCAATACTCCTAAAGTTAAAGTGTATGGTCGAAGACTAAACAACTAAGGGTCTTCTCCTTCTGGCCATAACAACCCGTTATCGGGTTACAGCCTGATGTAAATACATTCTTTCATTGGAATTGTGGTTTTAAGTGGTGGGTCGCAAACCCTACGCACACAACAACTAAGGGTACACTTAAAAAAAGTATGCATACATAATTTGCCGTTTTGGATACATACCTAAATTATTTAACATTCGTAAACTGTTGACTTTAATCTGACAATTTCCTTCAGATTCTTATACTTACGACAACGAAAAATAGTATTCCAATAAATAGATTTTGAGTGATCGGAGACATTTAGCTGCGACTTCTCTGAGTCCTGGCATACTGTGGAGTCGTCTATCGTGCACATTAGTTAACGATTTCCTGAGGACGCTGCTAGCACAGCACACACAAGTGTAATACCATCCAAGCGTTACACCACCCAAACTTAATAGTAGTTTTTCGTGACGGATATAGAAGTTTCAAGAAAAGTATTTTAAAGTTCTAGCTTTATAAATTTACGTTGATATGGAGTAATACATTTCCGTTTGCGGATTTCCATGCATATATCCCGAAATAAGTGAAACAGTCGATTCGGCGTATTTCCCATGGTTTCTTGAGTTCGATGTTTTGAGTCATCATCAAACAATAGCAAGAGTTTTATATAAGCTAGATTTTGGAGAGCCAAACTAAATGATACTAACAGCAAAAATATATTTACGGCTAAAGCATGCATATATCCCGAAATAAGTGAAACAGTCGATTCGGCGTATTTCCCATGGTTTCTTGAGTTCGATGTTTTGAGTCATCATCAAACAATAGCAAAAGTTTTATATAAGCTAGATTTTGGAGTGCCAAACTAAATTATACTAACAGCAAAAATCTATTTACGGCTAAAGCGTTAGTCACAGAAATCTTTTTCACCGGATTATCAAACAAATTCTTAGTAGAGAATTACTTTTAGGTCTTTTTATGAGATGTTTATAAATGACGTCATCACTGAGAGGGGGAGGGAGTTTATCAAAAGGTGCTACGAAAAAGTGACGCCACAATTAGAAAGTCAAATACTGACAATTGTTTGCTTTAGCGTTTTGTGACGTCACATTAAGGTGGAAGATTATCAAATTGGGACGAATTGTGAGTGTTCACGATGGGGGATCGCAAAGTTGAACAGTCTCTAACAAGCTTTAACGTAACAACTAAAACATTTTTCTGAAAACCAAACAAATTTTGCTTTTAAACTTCAGCTGTTTCAAATGAGTAAATTTTGTAGTTGGCTCAAAATAGGTGAAAAGCTCGCTTTTAAATTAATACATCTCTCGAATTATCCAGATTTACTTACATATTCTTTAGCTCTACCATAGAAATACATAGAAATGTGCCAATGCCACGAAAAGGCAAAAGGGTTTTCAAAGGAAATACTACGCTCTCCGAAAAAATGCTCTCCAAGACTCTTTAGAACAATGCGCCAGTTACTTGTGTTTAATACACTATTCCCTTAAATACTCAACTTTTGCCAGTCGGTCACATCAAAAAATCCACTTCTACAAAAAGATGCAAGTTCTCTGAGACTTTGGCTGTGTTGCCACTCTCCACTTGCAACTTCGCATAGCATTTCCGATAAAACTATTTGCTGAACTATTTTGCTGTGCAACTTCATATCTAAAGTAGTTCGTGCTTATAATTCCAAAGTGTCATCCGTTCCATTCGTTGCTCTTCAACTTGAATATTTCTTGATGGCGCCTGGCTAGGAACAACAACGAGCATCCAGAACTAAAATGCAGTCAAGACAACATTACTTGGCACTTCCTGACAACTGTGGGACGGGACTGGTTTGGGTCCGGCACGGGGTCTGGTCTGGCTTATATCTGGCGCTCTTCATGATGCGTTGCTAATTTACAATTTCAATGTCACGCTTCTTGCAAGTGACGATAAATTTGCACTATTCCTGGTTTGCTTGGGTTGAGTTTGGGTGTTGTTGCACTTAGTGAAATTACACGACTGTGGCGCAAGATGTGGCAGGGGCAAGACTTGTTGATTTTGCCATTGGCTAAATTTAGCATTATTAAAAAATTAAGCTGACAACATTTTGTTGTCATATAGACCGGAAAAAAACAAAAAATAATGATATAAGTAAAAGAAACAGGCAGCCAGCTGACTTTGCTACAGCATTCCATTATGTGGCAGTGGCAGAGACGGCAAAGAAGTGCGTCATGTGGTTGGTTTAGGGGCAGGATTGTAGGAAATGCTTAGGGCCAGGGCAGGGGTAGCTGCCGCCCGACACTTAGTTTAATTTCTAGGTGCCGACGAGGGCGTCTGCTGCGACAAGACGTGCCACATGCCAGCACGCTGATTAATTATATTTCGGTTTTTTGAGTTATGAAAAAGTGCGGCACAGAGAGAGAGAGTGTGCGCGCTTAATTAAGTTTAATTTTTCTTCTTGCACATTTAATTACGCTAATGATCTAACAACGGCTGTCTCTATGGCTTAAATGTAGTTCTATTAAAGTGCCTTAGTGTAGTGGCCTAGACTGTGGCAGGCAGTTGTTGCTATTAATTTGGTGGCAGGCAGACCCCGGCTGGCGGCACGTGGCGGCAGAGTCTTAGCTTAGCTACTTTACAATGCAACTTGAGCTAATCTCTCAAACCTCAAATGTACAACTATCTGTCTCCTAATGCGACAAGCAGTTTTGTGTCTTTTATCTAGAGTCACAAAAACAAGAAGCAGAGATGAAAAATTTTCATTTTCTTTCAGTTTTCCAGGCCAGGCGCATTGCAGTTGTTGCACTTGGAGTTGTTCTACTTGTAGCTGTTGTTGCTGTAGCAGCTCCCCTGACATGATTACAAGGCAAAAGTGTACAAAAAGTACACGAGTTGTAAGTCAAACTGACACTGAAGATTATGGTTTATGTCGACAAAGTTGACACGTTCTTTATCAAAAATGCAAGTCAAGGACTTTGCTGCTGCTTACATGCAACTCAAGTAGTCAAGTAGTATGCCACAATGTGCAGCGACTACTAGCTGCAGTGCAACTCCATATTGCAACTTTGTGTTGACGGATGCGTGGCAAGTGCAAGAGCGCATTGCAGACAAAGATGCTGTTGCCTCCACTGTCGACATAGACGACATGGATAAAGATGACGTCGACGACGACGACGACGACGACTACAACTGATGAGCACTGATGTGTCCAACTTGTACTCCGTGTGTCTTACAAAATGTTGTAATTAATTTTATTTCCATCTTTTGAGTATATTAAGTGTGTGTGTGTTTCGTGTTTATGCATTGAAAAGCTTGTTCAACTAAATCAAAAGACGGCGACAAAGTCAAATAACGTTGACAGTCATTGAAATGAAAGGCAAATTTACAGCAAGATATGGCATATTAGTCACTAAGCTCGGGTTTGTCTTTCTAATTTGCAAAACTTAAGATGACTGTTGAAAAAAAAGAGCCAACACTTCGAATTAGGTGCTGAGAGAACTACTTGGCCTTACTCATAAGTGTTCCTAAGTGACACTTAATTGAAGTTTGAACCAACAGATATGCACTCAAAGGGCCCTTTGGCTGCTTTGTTATGCAATCGTAGGGGGTTGGGTTTCCACTGCGCTACCTTATGGCCTAGAATGCTGGACGGCTTCTACACTTATATTAGAGTAGAAAAAGGTCACTAACAGTGGTGTGCCAGAAATCTCTTACAACAGTATTTCAACCCATCAGCCATGCGTTACTCTTTAAGATGGCTCTTTTGACTGAATTTTAGGTAATAATCTATCCGTCCTTTTACCAGACTTTTTTTTGAGTGGGTTAAATATGAGAGTTGCTAGAGATTTCTGGCACATTCCTGACTAAGTTTTTAAGTAAACCTCTTAAAAGGTTGACAGGTCATTCGCCTCCTCCTACTTTTCCCCAACCTCTTTCTCTTCGCCTTCTTTTTTTCTATCCCCTTGCCTTCGACTTTTTCTTCCTCACCGTCTTTCTCTTGCTTTGCGATTTTTTTTTTTGCACTGGATCGCTGAATGATCTCGATAAACTCACCGGAATCTGTAAAATTTCCACTTCAATCACCGATTAAATGACAAATCATCTGACAACTGAATAAACAATGTTTTCGAATTTTTATATTTTTCGGAAAACTATTCCCCATTTTGGATGATCGGCTCAGGTTTTGTTGGTTGGCGAGACGATACTTTGTTTGCAAGTCCGTCGGCCATTGCATAGCCCTGGATAACAGGAACCTCTTAAATACTTACTCTATTTTGAGGTCCCCTTTATTATGTTGTTGATTCTCCAGGGCTGTAAGCGCAGCTGGATTGTCTCAACAGATCTCTACGGTCATAACACGCACCTTTCTCTCGAAAGATCCAGCTTGTTGCATCGCAAATAACGGAGATTCTCGTCTGAATTTGTTGGTTCCGCAGCTGATTGCGTTTTTACAACTTTTATCATCTTACAATCTGGCATTCTTCCGCAGATCACTATATAGCAGCCGCAATAACTGCTATACACGATGTACTCTATCAAAGTGGCTACGACCTCTTTTAAATATAAAACATCTACTACAGATACTGTCGAATTGTTTGTTGGTGTTACCCAATTTCGCGCTATGTTGGCTGCGACCTCAGGAGAACGAAAAAGTTGAAAAGTTGGACAGAACACACTTATAAATGTTTCACATCTGCCAGGCTTTACTTGACGCCTCAAGCTATTTTTTTTGTCTATCCGCCACTTCTCATATAGGATTATCTCGATAATATGCACTGATTTTGGCATCTCAAAATTTGAGAAAATTTTCTTAACAATCCCTGGCTTATCTTAGAACCCTGCCAACATTTCCATGGCTCAACCAACAGACTTATCAGTGTTCAATCACGCCTCTTAAGCAGCAGTTAATGCTAATGTCTTAGAAGTAACATCCCACACACATCAAATACAGCTACACACAGATACTTTCCGATATTATAGATAAGCGATAAAGTGCAAATTGCCATCAAAATGAAAACTTTTTTCTCTCACATTAACCCATAGCTATTGTTTGTGCCCCAGCGAGATTTATGCAAACTTCTTGACTTGGCTGGAAATGTTGGCTGGCTGGCTGGCTAGTCAATCAGCCAGGACTCTTAGTACAGCTATGTTGCATGTATAAGGTATGTATGTGTGCGTGTGGAAGCACCTACCATTTTGGCTAGCAACTTTTTAGTTATACTACGTTAAATAACTCCCCATAGCGAACACACAGCGCCAAAGGAAACTTTGTTTATGGCAATAAAAAAGTTTTCCTTAAAATATACAAAATAAACTCATTCGAGTCGAGTGAAAGATGTGGATCTGTTGGGGCATGTGAATTGTGGCGGGTGGCATAGGGAATGCTAGGGTATGGCATATAGTGTTCATGTGCTGGGCTGCAGCAACCTTTTGGGAGCTGTTTGAAGCGCAAATGTAATATTTGCTAATTTTATGTGAATTTAGAAAGTTTTTTTTGTGTGTTCTTGCTGTTGTTGTTGTTGTTTCCATGCTTACTTGACGCAGCACATAATCCTCCCGAGTAAACGTAAATCTGGCGCATTTATGGTTATAAAATTTTCTTGGAATGCACACACAAATACCTTGAGAATCTATTTTTTTTTCTTCTTTATTTGAAAGAAAAACAGTCTGTGGAAAAAAAAGTCTGCCAAAAATAGATAGAACAAGATTTTCTTTCTCTCGCTTTGCACTTGAAAAATCAAACAAGCACCTTACATAAGGCTAATGTATGGGATTATCCTTAAAGAAAGCAAAAGCGCCCCGTCATGAACAAACGTTGAACTTATGAGAGGGCACATGAAGCAAATCAATTTTACATATCGTATGTGTGTGTGTGTATTTGGAAAATCTTTATCCTTTAGGAAAATTTTGTGCACTTCCTTGCCTTTGTTGTTGTTGCTGTTGATGCGCCGAGTTGCCGAACTTGAAGAAAACAATAAAGTTCCTCAGCTTGTTTTTCGTGCACCCCCTAAAACCGACCCTTCCTAACCTATATGCTTAGGTGAAAATCTTTTGAAAGCTGCCAAAGGTTTGTTTTGCTTTGAAAGCAAAAACATTTGCTAGGCTCTTACTTAGTTAACTTACTTAGAAGTAACAGCTGGCGGTCTCATAAATGCGGTTAAATGTAAAAGTTCTTCTGCTTTTTTCTCTCTTTTGGCAGCTCCAAAATGCTTGTTTAATATATGTAGAGGAAGCCGTAGCTGCTCCGCTGAGCATATAACTTGAGTAAAAGAATTCGGCATTCTAATAGCGGTGGAAAGCCTTTTTGCTATGATATACTCTATGCGCAGGGAGTATATTAGATGTGTGGAAGGAAACACGAGTTGCAAGTCATAAACAAAGTTTCGAGAAAAATAGTAAAACCAGCCGATATGAAAAGTTTTTACGATTTCGGTTTCCTCTTTTTGTTTCGATTGAACTAACAGCAAGCATGACTGTAATTGGGCAAACTTGGATGTCCGGTTGGTTTGTGCTAAAAGCTAAAAATTTCGTTTAATCCTTGATTTGACTATTTGAGTAATAATTTGAGTTTTGACTCGTCTTATCAAGTAACTCTTACCCTACACCGAAAAAAGTTTTCATAGATTAATGCAAAATGGCGAAACTTAAGAAGCTACAATATCCTGGATCCTTTGACTTGTTCTTTATTAAAGAGAAACTTTTTTGACTAGTTACTTGTTTTTAATGCTTCCTTAGAAGCCATTAAGACAAATTTTTAGACACAAAATGCAAAGTTAGCTAAATTTGAAGGGACAAAACTTCCCAGATAATAGAATCAAGGCTCCAGACATACACGCCAGTTCCATTTATTACTTTTTGTTAAGATTCTAAGTTCCTATGATGAAAGGACCAATCAAAATCCAATAATTGCTTAATGCAATATAAGGTTTATCATTATTAAATTTAATTCCCTCTTAATGTGAAGAGAGAAGATAGCACATATTTAATGATACATAATGCTGAATTATGCAGAATTAGGTTCCAAAATCTAACGTTTTCCTTTTCGCTTTAACACATGAACTATTCTTTTAGAACTTGATTTGTAATGCTAGTTGATGTGGTTTTTGGCATCCTTAATCATTTGGGATTCCCTTCACATTTTGCATTCCGAAAGAAGCACAAAAAATGCTCCTAGGGTATCTTGTCATTTTATCGGGTTCCATGATAAGAGTACTTCTTGGCGAAGGAAAGTTTTGACGTACCGCTGCTTTTTAAACTTTTAACGGAGTGAACAAAGAAGCTTGTTTCCGAATATCTTCGGATTTCATAACGAACGTACTTCTTCGAGCGGAGTGAAAAACAACGTAGTTTCATTTTAAATGCTTCTCTGCCGTTTTGTCTAGGTGAAAAAGGACGTACTTACTTCTCCGCTCTAAATAGAAGCGTTCCAGGTGGTATTCTTTAAGAAACCATGTTCCGCAATGTCCCACTGTGTAGTTGAACAAACTTTAAATTCCAAAATTCAATTCTGAACCACCATCTGAAATCTTCGTTAAGAAGATTACGCTTTCATTAAGCGTATAGAGCATCTGACAGACGGTTTATACCGCGATGTATCGTCTTACCTGTTTCGAATTGCCTGTTTGGCTTTCAGCTGGAACTGCAGCAGCTGTATCAAAGCCATTAACAAGCTCCAAAAAACATTCAACCAAAAAGAATTCTTTGCCCTTAGGCCTGCATATACTTGCTATCTGCTACAATATCCGAAACTCTCATATACTTATGATATATGGTATGGTATTATGGCATATGCATATGTGCAATCGCATAAGTTCAACACGCATGCGTTCAATTTGTAACAAGGCCATTGCGTGTGAGCCAGAAAGAGACTCGTCGATAAGGTTGAAAGAATTTCGGAGGTATTTCTATAAGTAACTAATAATGGAGCGCTGCGCTGCTCTGCTCTGTGTGTAGAAGTGAACGCTGTGTGGCATGGCAAATGGTTCGGTTCGGTTTGGTTGTTATTGAAAATTATCCATGAAATGACAGACATGGCAAGCCCCATATGACTAAATGGTTTGGGCTTGAAAAACAACCGTTGTGGCGAGTTCCCTAAATGTTACATACAGACCGCAGAGCTCAATGCTAATTATGGTCGGTAATTTAGCTGGCGACCTTCAATGCCAAAGAGTTGTGGCACGCATGCGATATGAGAATATTATAAAAAAAAAACCAAAAAATTAGAAACATATTTTGATAAAAGTCATGGGAGTTAGCAGTTAGCTACCATTATAATAGTTTTTATTTTTTGATTGATTAATTCGGTTTGAATTGGGTTATGAATTGAATTTATAATGACGCTGTAATTTAACAGCAATTAAAGTGACGCACACACGCACACACACATGCACACTGAATGCACGTTAAATATGTCCCAAGTTAAGAGTGTCTCCAGTTCTGTGCTACTCTTCAATCAATTTGACACAAACACATGTAGCTCCTAAGTGTCGTCTGGGAGAAAAAACATACAGAAATTGACGAACAAAACTTGGAAAAACTTTAAGCGCTGCAACACTTGGCACAGGGAAAGCCTATTAATAGCGCTTTAATTGATGATTATGTCACTTGGAAGCGTCGTTGACGTATTAGCCGCAGATATGCCAGCGACAGGCAAACAGCTAAACAAACTATCTCATAGATACTTTTAAAAAAGCACGCACATATTGCTGCCATAGCTGTAGCTGTATCTGTATCTAAAGCATGAATTTCATACACGCCCCAAACTTGTTGTTGTTGTTGTTGTTGCAGTTGCATTGAATGCCATTAATCAAATGCCTGGAGACATTTACTGCTGCTGATTTTTCAAATCAAAAGTCAAATGGTTTTTCGTATATGTATCTTTTTTTGTTGTTGTTTTACATTTTGTTGTTATTGTTGTTGTTTCTGTTGGTTAAATATTTGGAATGGCAACATATGTTGCTTACCATAAAGCACAATGATTTGTCATGTGTGTGGCCACAATATGCAGCAGTATTTTGTAGATACATTTTTTGGCATGGCATTTTCAAGGGATGCAAAGCATTTCGAAAATTGTTCAATTTTTGGTTAAATGTAATCAAAATATGTTAAAAACTTATATTTATTGCCATAGCATTGGAAGTTTTAAAAGTTATTTATGCTTAACTTAAAAAAACAATATTTTTATTTGTACAATTTTAATTTTTCTGACGAAGACCACAGAGCTCCTCGTATATAGTCGCCATGGCCAAAAACGGAGATTTAGGCAACGAACTGTTAAGTAATCCAGCATATACTCCAGATTTTCCAAATTGCGTCTAAAACTGCGTTCTAAACCAGAAAAAGAAGAAAGAAGTTAAGAAATTTTATTGGAATCAAGAGTTTTCACAGTCACGGCATGTACGCGGCACACAACTTCGGAGCCTATATTGATAAATAAATCAAATTCAGCGAAAATTTGTGTTTAAGCCCAAGGCTTGACATATTATGGGGACTACTTCATCACTGATAACAAGGGAGGGGGTAAACTAGTCGATTACGTTTGATTACATGGTGGTGCGGGTGAGTAAAGGTATTGATGAAGTCATCATTTTTTAACCATTTTTTTACATTTTCAAGAAAAAGGTGATGATACGGGCAAGGACCATATTTCAGTGATTTATAATTTTAGGGATTGGCAGGAAACACCATGTGAAGAAAGCAAAAAGTTAAGCTTAATATCTTAAATTGAATATCGTTTTGAAACATATTTACATATATCTATCAGAATATCCTTTTGTTATGTTATCATGTTTAAAAGACGGGGTTGCAAATGGCAATATGGGGATGACGTTATACGGTCCTTTAGCGTTTTTGAAAACGCTCAATACTTTAGTATTTGTATTTATATATAAAAACAAAATGGGATCGACTTCTTAGCTGCAACCGGTGTTATGCCATTGCAAATTTAACATATACAGTCGTGAAGTCACGAAATCGTGTGAGATTTGTGTATTCTCTTCTACGATATGAAGTTTTTTTGCTTTATTCTGTTCTAAGTCAACAAAATCGGTTTTGTTATTTGCCATCGGAATATTAAGAAACGTTAAAACTAGTAAGTCTTACCAACAAGTTAAATCCGTAATGCCACATAAACGCAAATGGCCAACTTGTCATTAATTGCCACAAATCGTTTTGCAGCCCTGATTTTTACAAAGACAGCTGCCAAAAAAAGCTGCTGCAATCGGTTGTGTTTGTTGTTTAATTGTTGTAGTTGCTGTTTTTGTTGTTGCAACGACTGCTACTGCGTTTGTTATTGTTGCAGCTTAGTTGCTTTTGTTGGCTGTTGTTAAACTATTTACCGCCAAAAATTGCAATTGCAAATATGTTCAACAAAACTAAGTAAAACAATCTTTGCCGCTGCGAAGACACGCACTGGGGCATGTGTGTGCGTGTGTGGCAGCTTAACCGCAAAAACAAGAGCTGCAACGAGTTGCACAGCAACCTAACTCTGGCAGTCAACGAGGCAGCTGCATATCAGTCATTGACTCAGTCAGTCATTCCCTCAGTCTCTCTCACTCTTTTACTAGCTCAGTCAGTCAATATTTCAATATGCGTTCAGCGGTTTCGGGCTTTTCGTGTTGAGATTTTGCGTAAAAGTTTATTGTAAAACATTTTGCCAAAACTATGCCAAACATTTTTTTGCTCCAAAACTATTTTTGGGCTGTCAGCATTTATTTGCAACCAAAAAGCGTTGCACAAAAGTTTTTCGTTGGCAACGACTTTATGGTTATTTATCGATTTTGTAAATAGTTACAGAGAGCGCGTTACTTTGATTGATGAGGACTGCTGGCAAAACTTTATCTCAAGTGCATGTTGCACTTACATATATGCCAGTGCTTAATGGCACTCAATTGAAACTTTGAAAAGCAGGAAAAAAAACACGAGCTTGCCCCAAAGCCATAATTACCTTGCTTCACTTTCGCCTAGTTACTGCACCCCTGCAGCAATTACCGGGCAATGGCAACACATGAATTAGTAGTAGCAGCAGCCTCTAACAGCCTTTAAGCCAAGCACTTTCCCCAAAAAAACTATGCAACAATGTGGCAAGAAGTTAGTAAAAGTAACTGTAGGCTAAATGCTGCTCAAGAAAAAAAAAAAAACGAAACAAAGTAGACACGACTTAAAATTAACACGTAAATTGCAGCAACTTAACGCGCGTTGGAGTTGCAGTTGCAGCACGGTTGCTATTGGAAAGTGTTGCCAAAGCGACAACGTCTGTTAGGCATTTAGCCAAGTTAAAGGTGGTTGTCGTTGTTGTTGTGGCTAACTAACCAACTATGAGCAGCGCTGCAACGGGCTTGTTACAATTAATTGCATATGCCAGGCAACATTTTTGCATACCATGCAACATGGCAGCATGTTGCAGTTAACAATAAATTAGCGTTCAAAGTGCAACGGAGCCAAGGCTGCAAACCCTAGACCAAGATCAGGCTGCAACAACATCTTGCCTAGACGACGTCGGCGTCAGCGGTGATCAATCAACTGTCTCCGTAATGGCATTGCGCGCGCTCTCTGGCCCCGGTTAAGCCCATACTCGCTCTCTCTCTCTCGCACTCCCTCTCCCTTGCAACACGATAGTTTACTTGAATTGCGCAATTAATTAGCTTCGTGTTAATGAGCAATGCGCATCATAACAGAAGACGCTGCGGCATTTACAATACTCGTTTCGAGATGCAGCAAAAGACTTACAAGCAATCCGGTAAATACTTTGACAGGAATTTTTTAATGACCGTACTCGTTGTCTTGATAGTACTCACTATGGCAAGGGTTTTATGTGATTTTGCTGTGGAGAGTACCTAACGCTTGCAGCGCCAGGAAGATATAACCTGCATTGGCTTGATTGTTAGGCAATAAATAAATCAATTAACTTTCTGGATTTAAGCTCAGTTTATTTTAATGAGCATATCAGCTAAATAGATGAGCTTGAGCTGCGTTTATGTATAGTTATGTTTGCGCAGAGATTTAGGGCTCATCAAACCAACTTTTGTTGGTTTACTTGGTAGTTTGGGCTAATTAAAAAACAAATGCGGCTTAGGAAGCCTCAGTTTCTAATTAAAATTTTTATAACACTTGCGGTTTTAGCTAACATTTAATGTGAAACATTCATTTTGGTATTATGTGGCGCCATCTAGTGGGCATACACGATCTTCTCGTCGCCCTAACTGGTAAAACAGCACACGCAAGCGTAACACCATTCGAGCGTAACACCACCTAAGCTTAATAACAATTTTTCGTGTCTGCATACACAAGTAAGGATAGAACCAACTCCAAACCTTTTGATACTGGCAAGGCTTCAGACAAGGTGATGCGATCTTCTATGACCCTTTCTTTTTCTTTGTGATGGAGAGTGTTTCGTAAAAGTCCAAAGCAAATCGGAGCGGGACTATATTCTATGAGAATATACTATGCAGATGATATTGACATCGTTATTAGTACTACTAACCATAGAACATGTGCTATAGAATATACTGTGTAGATGATACTAACAACATGTTCTTTGGTTGGTGGTAGTACTAAGCGAGTCTTTGCGGCTATTAAAACAGAACAATGGTGGGACAGGTTGTAAATGAGAGCAAGACGAAGTATATGTTTTCTTGGAGTAAAGAAACGAATTGGTTGGACTCTCACACTAATGTTGCCTGATGTAGATTACTTTGGAGTGTATGAACGGAAAGAACTCCGCAAGATCTTTGACTCTTTACGCGTAGTCTCAGCATTCGATGGAACGACGAACTCTATGAGCTCTACGACAACATGTTGTCAAGCGAATTGAAGCTATTGCGGAAGGCGACGAAGGGACAGACAATGCCCATCCGTTGGAAATATTGTAGAACTATCGATTTATGGTTGTATCTCAAATCTAAGTATCATTGCTCGTATATTTATGATCGTAGTATCATCAATAACATCAGATGTCGTGGAAACTTGCGTAAGTCAAAGTTAATTCGCAAGAAATCTTTGAAAAGTGTATGGTTGCCCATGGCACAATGGGCAAGGCAGCCTGAGTGCTAGAGATGGTCTCATCTTTCTCTGATGAGCCATCGCACCCACCACAAATCTAAATCTTATGGTATATGAATGCATGAACGGTACTAATCAAGTTCCAAATTATTTCATTCTCAGTTATAGAATTATTAAATAATGATACTATAGAATGTCCAACTAGTTATTTTACATCTTACTAAGAGTAAGAAGAGGAAAATAAGATGGTTTTTCTCAACTTTAAAGTCAAATCTTACTTACAACTCATCAACTTCCATCTCTTGATGGGCTGGAACTAAAGCGTCCCATTTGACAGAGCAAAGAATAGAAAAAAAAAAAGAAAAACTTACAACTGGACAAACAATTTTCTGCTTAAAGGCATATGTCAAAAAACTTTTCTTTTCTTCTTCTTTTTTTGGAGCATCCCTTATCAAGTTCGAAAAAAACAAATTGTTGCCAAGCTAAAAACTGTTATAATTTGTGAGCAATTATGGCACGAACAATGGAGGCCAACCCCTACGTGATTTGTGTTTAACAAGGCTAGGCCACAATACAGTTATATATATACATATATACATATATATATATATATATATATATTTATAACTGTATATATGTATATGCTTATGAACATTTGCACATATAGAAAGAGAAAACTATTGACAATGCAAATATTTCATAATTTACTTGGGAATGGGCCAAAAATGTTGGCCATTGTGGCATTTTCTTGTTACGAATAACAATACCAAATATCATCTGTCAAAATTCTAGTTTCCCGTTTTCGTTAAAGTTGTTGTTATATATGTTTCAATGTTGTCATTGTTGTTGTTGTTTTTATTGCCTTTCTGTTGGCAGTTTTGATTGCAATGTTATATGTTATATAAATGCGTGGTGTCTAACATTTCATAGTGTTGGAAAATGCTGCAGCAGTGGCGTAGACAGAGGGAGGCTTAAGGATATCAATCCCTCTTCCTTGAGCTTTAGCAAGCGCTTATTTAATATCAAATCTCTAGTGCGAATTTGTGATCGGCCCTATTATGGGCACCTTTGTTGTCGTCATTAAAGTGTATCTAACAGAATTCAAACTGAATCTTGGCTGGTCCATTCGGGCAACAAGATACTAACCTTTGGGTTACATATCTTTGATAGGCTGATTTCGATTCAGTCCAAGCAACGGATCTCGGAAAAGATTTACGTGAGGAACTAGAAAAGATTCCAATGAGAGGATATATTTTCTAAAATTTAAAAAGTTCTAACTGTGAACATAAATGGAATATAGAATTGTCGGTAGACAGAAGACTTATGCGAATCATGAAGTTTTAAATAAGGAAAATTACTTACAAACTAGCAACTGTTGAATTCCAGACTTGCCTGCGGTTTTATTTCAGCCAAATACATACATATTGCATAAACGGTTATAATGGAATATTTTGCCATCGAATTTCATGTGCCGGCACACCGCATAAAAATAACCACAACAACAATATAAATAAACTATTCTATCTATTATTATTTTTTTTTTCTCTTCTTCTCCCACCCCATTTCCTGGTTACGGCGCGATGTAAAGTACTCCTCCGTACTAGCCGTATAATAACCTTGGCTGCAAGAAAGTAAAGGTCAGAATTAATATTGACCCCTCTGAACGTTCGAGCATCGAGCCCATGCAAACGTCAATCGATCACAACGTGATCAATATGATTGCGTTCAGATTGATCAGGAGACAGCCATGTAGCTTTTCTGTTTATCGGAATTCTGAAAGCTGGTGCTAAAGATTACAATCTTTGGTGTAGCAGCGAAGTCGGTTAACCTTAGACCCAAGGTCGAGGTGGTCACGGGAAAGCAGAATTGTCCGACTGTAGGACCAACGATGCGCGCTCTTTTAACTTTTCCATTAAAATCGCCTTAAACGAAACATACTCCAGTATATTGTAGAACTTATCTTTGGTCACATCGTACTTGTCCTCCAAATAAGGTTGATGTTAAAGAATTTCGCTTTGATGCGAATTATTGCCAGCCTTTCGCTCACTGGCAACCTGGAGACACGATAGCAACAAATCTACACCCACAGTCTGCTAGTTCGCTCTTCTCCCTCTCCATGGCAGCTACTGAATAGCGATTGTATGTGCTTCATAAATTCTAAGAGCACACACCAGCTGGGCAGAGACACCATCCGAATTAAGGGTCCGGAAATTCCAGGTGCATGCTCGCATTGTTAAATCATAGTCTTTCAGAAGTTTGCGTGGTGGGGTCTTCAACTATTGATGTATGCTTATCAAAATTGTGGTTTAAAGCCCAAGCACTCCACGAACCCCTGATTGTGCCTTGGTAAGGCTTCGCTGCACACTCACTACCTTAATACAGGGTGGCGATAAGAGCGGCTAAACGTGGGTCGTAGTTATTGCCAGGTTAACGGTCAGAAGCATGCGCCCTATTCCACCAAAACCCAGGAGGATTTTTACCATCTACCAGTCGGTAGCCTTATACGGAACGCACTTCGAAACATAAAATTAGGGCTCTCTTTACGTTCGTATTTTTTGCACACTGTACAAATGCACTTATACACGATCAAATTTTTGGGATGAACACCTTTTATATTTGTTTCACAAAACTATGGCTACCCCTAGTGGTTTCTAGCTCCAAATCGCTCAAACCTTACTACGCCGCTGTGCTAAAGCGCTGCGTCCCCTTCGCCGGAACCATTGTCAAAAGTTGCTTTGTTTCCGTAAACAGTTTTCATTTTCAAAGGCAACAACTGAAACACACTCATGACCTTTACAGCCAAACTGCCCGCTATTCTTTGCTTGTGTGCGTGTTTGTCTGTATGTGTGTGTGCTCTAATTTGACAATCAAGTGACAGAACGCTTTTACAGCAAAAATTTCAAAAAATCATTGATAAAATATCAAATAACTTTGTAAAAACTATTTCGAGCATACTTTTATGATTCGCAATAGTTTCTATAGGAATCACACACATGTACACACACGCACTCAAAACAATGCATTCGAATTCGGTTACTGATGATTTCTCTCAAGAAATATGGAAATAGGTCCGCTTTCTTTTGTTATGCAGTTATATCAAATTATTCTGAAACAATTTCTGATGCTCGACTGAAACAATTTATTGTTTATATAAGTTTCTCAAGACCAATAATATTCATAATATCAGCGTTGGCAGTTGTGGCTCTACATCATTAGGACGGCTTGGTTGTCTTGTGTTCGGCTTTTTTCGTTGCTGCTGGGGAGCAGTTTGAATTGTCTTTTCCTCTCGATTTTCGGCTGGTTTCTGGACTGTATTCAGGGGTGCAGTTTGAGTTGTCTTTTCGTTTCGGTTCTTGGCTGGTTTCTGGGCTGTTTTCTGGGCTGGATTCAGGGGTGCAGTTTGAGTTGTCTTTTCGGCTTGTTCCTCGGCTGGTTTCTGGGCTAGTTTTTGTGGCTTCCTGGGCAACGATTTCCCAGGCGCTGATCCCACCGGCATTGTTGAAGGAGGTCTTTTTGTTTGAGACTCAACAGGTTCCCTGCCATTTTCCTCCTTGACTACTATAATTAAAATTTCAACGGGTTTTTTTACGGAATTCCTTGATTTTTCCCATGAAGAAGTCAGCACTGAGACAATGGGTACAGGTAGCGCTTCCCTACTAGGCTTCGTCCAACAGCGGTAAGTCGTTTCCGAAACGCCACAATTCGGTTTTTGCAGCTCAGCTGCAACTGGCTGCTCTTGTGCTTGCGGCTGCTTCTCCGAAGGCTGCTCGTCCTTAAAAGGCGCCAGATAGGTAAACAAGTGAGGATAGGCACGCTGCTTGTACTTGCAAGTACAAGGGCATTTATACGGAGTATCTTCCTCCGCCTCGTCTTCGTATTCGTCGTTGTATTTCTCTACCGCCTTGTTCTGTGCGCTATATACACGCGGTGTATCACGGAGCGGCATTAGATAGCAATAATCGGTATCGTAATCCTCAATACCTGTAGCCGATAGATTCTCACCTTGATGCTCCTCTTCGTAACCACCGTCATATTCGGGCTTGCATTGACAAAACTCACAAGTGCAAGTGCAGTTTGGATCGCATGGCGTGGTGTCCACGTAACAAGGTTCACAAACAACCTCCATGGGCGGACAGGGCACACGATGCTCGGGAAACTCTTCCTCAAAGGGTACCCAGCGGCATATATAAGGTCCTTGACTGCACTCGGCGGTAATCATCGGTTGTTCATCCTTAAATTCTCCTACGCATTGAAGATGCGGGCATTTGCACTTCGGCTTTGAACGCTTCTTGCCCTTTCCGGCAGTCTTCACTGATTTGCCCGACGTTTTGGATTTTACAGTGTCATTAGAATTCTGTTTGGATATATCCTTGAGCGGTTCCTCTGCAGTTTGCTGAACACTGTCCTTTGAAAGCTCCGTAAAGGTTAGCTTTGATGTTTTTGCGGATACAGTCATTGTTGTCACTGATGCGGCGAACACTTGATCCGCGACCATGGACATGACAGAGATTTGATGACTATAATATACGCCCTCCTTTACATAAAGCACTTCTAGAGGATAATTGGATTCTGTCGCGGGTATATCGAGCTGAGATTTCTTACGATTGCAAGGACAATTTAAACGATCTTCATACACGTGTCTCGACTTGAGTTCCTTATACAAAGTCGCATAGATGCATTCAATGCGCTCTTTAAACTGCATCATTTCCGAGTACATCAGGCCTGCGTAGGCTGCATATACCTCCGCCGTGCGTTTGGCTGCATACAACCAGGCGCATTCTCGGCGATGTCGCATTCGACGTGCCAGATATTTAAAACGCTTTCCTCCCATACCTGTACCATGGTAGTAGGCACGAAACGCCCGCTTCGTTATGGAGTAGACCAACTGACAATCTATGCGGGACATGCCCGCCTTTACCACCAAATCGTGTATGAAATGCTCCTTGCAGAAACGCTTACGTGGCACACGGTCTATACGAAAACGTATTTCATCATAGTGTTTCAGCGATTGCTCGATAGCCGACTTGGCTCGGTTGATCTCCCACACTTTGAGGCCACAAAGCCGCATTACATTCATGATGCTCACGGCAATCTCTTTGATGTCAAGCTCAAAGTTTTCCTTGATTTTGGCACGATCAATTGCTTTGCATCGTTTTGTTTCACCGCATTTGCAGCCGTCCCTTAGTTTCTCTTGATCCGGAATATTTGGAATACTTACGGAAACTACAATTTTACTTATTTTCAATTTGGGCAACATAATTTTAGTAAAAGAAGAGTAAAGAAGTGTTAACAAGACTGTTTTAAAGTTTAAAGTTAACAGAATATTAACAAAATTTATAAAGTTCGATTCGATTTTGAATTTTGATGTCGTGCTCTGGGATTACTTTGCTAAGTAAGAACAAGAAGTATACTCTTTTCTTGGCGGAACTTTCAATATTTCCATCTGCTTGTAGTGGCCATTTAGTCATTTTTGGTTAAAGTTATTTAAGCATGAGAAACTTTTGAAACCACCCACCCAAAAGCTTTAGTCAATCCGTTATCAGCAGTTTAGTTGGTCAGCGGCTCAATCATACGATTGTACCGACAGTCCCAAAAAGATAGAAATGGGCTAGACACAGCTGTTGCATCATACAATGAAACAGTTATTTCGGTAGATAAAAGCTTTGTTGGGGTATATATGTCATGAAGAAAAGTGACATCTACACAATTGTGTAGATATACTCCAGCCCATGCGGTTGGTTCGCTTTAATAAAGAAGTTTCATTTGGATACAGAACTTATACCCTCTTTGGTGGTCCAAGCCTTCCTTATAGTGTGGAGCACGATAAAGAAGACCATATCCCGATAACGTCGGTGAAGCACCGACGTGGCCTTCCCATGTATTAAGGAGGAAAAACTAGTAACATAAAAATGATCGTCAATATGTCCAAGTGACATATTCATATTGATCCAGCAAAGTGCATGTAGTGATGATGAAATTTAAAATATTGAATTAACAATGCGTAAATGATATTATTACATCGTTTATACTTTTAAGTTCGCCAAAATTCTAAGCTCTGCTAAGGAGCTTTATCACCGCGCTATAATTAGATCGTAATGATTATATCAGCTGATGTTTTTTTGTTTTAATAATTAGTTGATTTAGTTGGTATTACTGCTGCAGTGTAGATATTACTGCAAGTATCCATATCTGTAGATAAGGTATCTATGATTATATTAAGATGAAATTTTAAAAAAAAAATGTGTGCTCATGGCATATTAATATACATATACATATAATTAGTGGTGTACTTTTAAACCGGATGCCAAATGTTACATATATATATATTACTTAAACTTATATTTTCTTGTTTTTTCTTATAAGTATTCGTACAAATTCGTACACTTAACTACATATCTAATTATTTTATCTATAAAATAAAAACAGGAAGTTTTGTAACGTTTCTAAAATGAATCCCTAAGTTTTCCTTTTTTGCCCCTTTAGTAGAGCATGACGTTTTCTCAGCTAGAATGAAATCACTTTAATTTTTTACAAGGGTCAATTCATACGGCCTAGCCGTTTGTGTTGCAATGGTAGGGAGGGTGAAGAAAGAGGCTTAATAACATCTGAGTCCGATACAGTTTGAGGTAGACAGAGTACTTTTTCTAGTAGTATGGATCTATGCATCTTTTGGTACATCTTATATTTTGTTAGTTTTTTTTCTTGTTGAGGATAAAGAGTGGGAAAGAACCCCGACAATCCGGCGAGCTAGTTAGAGCAAAGCTAGAGGTGCACAGTTCGAAATCCTCTCATATATCGCTTGGCTAATAATATCCAGTATAGCACCCTGCACGCTACATGCTTTATTACAAATTATGATGCAGTGGGATACTCTGTACGCTTTTTTTTACACAGAACAGACTCTGGCATATTATAAATTGGGAACTCCGTTTACGTCTCTTTTTTAATTTTTGTCACGAAAGTTTGCAGTCTAACAAGCTGTTCCTAATTCGGCAAGCTTTATTATACGAACTTCTTATCATCAATTTACTGCTCTTTATTTAACATTGGATCTCGAAAACGTAACTTCAAGTAACCTCTATGTAACTGCGCTTTTTCTCGCTTCAAACACTCAAAGCGAAACTCTACTCGATTTCAACAATTGGCATTTTACCACAAACTTGGGCCATTTCATTGTTGAATATTTATGTTGCAAGCATAAATCGCCTGGCAAGTGCATTGCCAACGTGCCTCTGTCGTTGTGGCATGGTTTGTCGAAAATGTTTTATGGTAAACACTTCAAAATTAATATTTATCATAGTTGATGCATATGCCCATTGTAGGCGGCAGTGGCAAGTGCGCAGCAAAGCGAGTGGGGCAGGCAGCGTACAGCGTTGGCTGCCACACGCATGCCGATATTTGTTTGCCCCAACAACAACAACAACAATAACAGCAGCAGCAGTGTCTGTTTACCGGACCCGTGGGCGTAGCACACGCGTTGACTATCGGAGAGGGGGCCCATGACTACTGTGGAGCGGGTGCGGCGGGCGCCTTGCTTGATTTACTACTGTTAATTTGAAATATTTTTATGAGGCAGAAATACGGAAATATCTTGGCGGAAATGCAGTGGCGCACAGAAATAAATAGAGTAAATGTTAACAAAACATTTTAACAAGCGATTGCGCAAAGACAACAATAACAAAGAGATGTGCCGAGTATTTCCCAGCTACAGAAGGTCGTTCTATGGTGGATACTAGACTACCCCAAGTTAAATGCAGTCGGGCTGAAAACTAGTTTGGAATTACCCAATACACTGTGATGTACGAGCAGTCTTTTGCTTGCCAAGCAGTTTTTTGAGACGTTTCCAAAGATTCCATATGGACCAAGCTATTAAGATGATATTTGTTACCCTGCGTGCTAGAAGTTTACCTTACCTCTAACTACTACGCGACTATGACTCTATTACCAGCATGTAACACAGAACCCAAATAGAAATGAAAAAATATCTCTTAAATTTGCAGAAAACTTGAAACATTTTTGGTATTTATTAGTCGCTTAGACCCTATTACATATATGCATGCAGCTCTAGCTGAGAATACTTTTTGCGGAAGTTTCTTACAATTCTGATCTGACGTCAATTAAATCGTGTTTTAACATAAATTATGATTATACTCTTGAGAAGTAGCCTGTTTTTCTTAGTAGTTTAGTGGATTTAAGTATAAAATGAGCTAAAATCGTTGTTACGCCAGTTGGGGTTCTTGATTGTTTGAATGTTTTGATTTCGTAAATGTATGCCTGGGGGCCCCTTTAGGAATGACATCTATACCGCATTGTCTGAGTTTGGTATCCGTGCTAAATTGGTGAGACTTTACAGAATGACGTTGAGCAACACACGCAGCTCCGTCATGGTAGAAAAAAACATCTCGAAGCCTTTTGATACCGATCTATGGTTCAGAAAAGGCGATGCCCTCTCCTAAAACTTCTTCAACTTTGATGGCTGAAGTACATCGGAACGGGACAATTTTGAACTTATATATCAGTGCATAGTTTGCTATTAGCTATTGAACGACAAAAGTATGTTTTCCTAGAGTAGAGTATCACTCGTGCGAATATACATATGTTACTTTGTGAAGACCAGACGAAACTAACACTCTATACACTAAGGAAGGAATAACAAAACTACTCTGAAGGGACACCAAAGCACACTTATTGTGTTACAACTTGTAGCCACAGGAATTGAACATTTGGTGTGCTCCCGGTTTTTAATTTTTGTGAACAAACCACGCAATAAGAAACTGGACATACAAATTCACAGGGAAAATATGATATAAAGTAAATATCTTTGGCTGAACCCTGCTTTCAGAGGTCCATTGTATTCGGCTTGTCAACCCGAACCCGAATATTAACGTAATTTCGAGCTCATAAAAACCTTTTGAAAAAAAATCTTTGAAAAAATAATATATTGTTAAAAATTAATATAGAATTGAAAAAAATATCGCAGCTTGAGGCAGTTCTGGAACCTGAGCCCAAGCATCCCAACAGCGACCCGTACCTCCAAAAAATGTATCTGATGTTTGCAGTCCTAGTGAAATTTTTTTTTCTTAGAGAAGATCGCTTAGAGAATGCGTTACAAACGTCCAAACCTCGACCAAGCTGAAATTTAGAAAACTCGCTTGGGATATTGTATACAAACGTTCTATATTGCTTAAGATATGAAATTTCCATGTGTTTCTTGGAGCTTATAAGTACTTTGTGTACCAGTTACATGAAATCTGACTTTTAGGTTTTTAAAACCTACAAACTCTACAACTTTTACTAAGAAAAACGATTTGTGTTCAAAGTAAAAATATCTTATAAGTATTTTCCAATTTCTTCGTACTTTATATAATTTCAAATATTCGGAGGACTTATGAGCATCATGAGCATAAGATTTGAGTTTTACATTGCGCACTTCTCAACTTTGATTCTAGAAAAGTAATTTGTGTTCAAAGCAAAAAATGATCTCAACTTTAAAACAAGCTTTGTAGAGTATTAAATTTTCAATGTTTGTCACTTTTTCCATATTTCTTTGCATTTTGTATTGCTACTCCAAAAATCAAAGTCTGCACAAATATTGTCATGCGGTCATGACAAATATTTACATAGTCTGCGCGCCGTAGACTTTTGTGTGTATAGGTAAAATTTTGTTGCACATACCGCATGCCACATGCCTTTTGTCTAGCCACAACAAGTAACCCGCCCCGTCCCTCACCCGCAGAGCACACCACACCATACACACTCTTCTACGCTTGCACATGACATAAGCCGGAAAATGCGGGCACATTGACAGTCCGGGCGATTGATTTTTCCTGTGTCCGTCGCTGCAACATTTTCGGTTTTTGTTTCAACGTGCGTCAAGTTAAATCGTGTTGCATGATGATGATGATGATGTGTAGAGGGCTTTTTGGGGTGCTGCTGGGGGGAGCTGCTAAAATCTAAAATTAATGCATTGAAAATAGCAAAACTGTCGCTGTTACTGCCACTGTCACTGCAGTTGTCAAATATACAAATAGGAGGAGGGACGGACGGACAGGCAGACGGACTTATAGGCAGACAGCAGAGTTTAATTGTTGACCTTAGCTATTAGCCCCTGTCAAAAATGCTTGCACTGATGCATAGGCCCGTTTCTAGTGACAGCAATTTGGTTGCATGACGCATTGTTGACTTTTTTGCTCTGTCTTTGTCTGCCACACAGACGCGGACTCTTTCCTGCTCCGTGACTTTGCTGCTGCATTACGCGCGTGTTTTCCATAAATTATGCACATTTTGCAAACTTTTCTTGGAATTTCTTGATTTACAATACGCATTGGCATGCAGTCGTTCTAAGGCTCTTACGACGAGGTCTTGACAATCCCTTTGTACTAGAAAGCAGGGCCTAGTGGGCAGTACTGTCGGCAAGATTTGATTTGTTTATATTGCAACAATCGTTTTTCGTTAATTTTATTGCATCAAATAACAAACTGTGCAACGAGTCGCTTGAATTTTTATTATTGCAACGTTCGGTCGTAAATGTTAAGGCTTTGCCACAGAAATCCGGGAGCTATGAGCTAGCGACCACAGGTCATAACTCTACAACGAAAACAATAGAAACTGGTTTTTGACGGCAAATTCGAAATCTAAAGTTACTTTTCGCTGTGATACTGAAATTATAAGTTTGTGCAAGTTATATGATCTAGAACGAAGTGATAACTATCGGTAACAGTCTTTCTTACTAAGCTTATTTATATTACTACAAAAACAAGCTTTCATTTCAAATTCGTTAAGTCATAATGAGTGTTGTGACTGAAATCGCTTTCAACGGGATTTCAATATCAACTTTAAGGCTTTGTGCCGTTTATCCGTGCCAGACGAATTTCAAACAAAAAAGTTCTTTTGATGTGTAAAGAATTTGTTTGAATGCATTGAAAATCTATCATGAACAGTTTCTTCAAAAGATTTCGAATGAAAAATGCTGCAAATCCTTTTAGAGATTTCTGACCCCCTACCTGGTCCTTCCAACGGATACATGGTCTGCCTTTTGCCACCTCCCCTCGACAATCATACTGAAGACCTTTCTCGCAGGAGCTTCGTCATCCATGAAACAAAGAATATTCTTTGTTTTATGTTCTTCATCCATACGCACAACATGACCTTGCCACCTGAGCCGCTGGATCTAAATTCGCTTGACTATGTCGTCGTAGAGCTCATCCAGTATATCTTACGGAGTACGCCTAGGTAATTTTCATCACCCATGCCCCATAAAGCAAAACGGGAAGGTTGAGCTTCTTACAGCTAGTTACGTCTGGCGAGAGTGTCTTTACTACGCATTTGCCTGCTGAGCCCAAAATAACATTTATTGGCAAGAGTGATTCTCCGCTTGATATTTTAAGAATTCTGATGAGTGGTCATTTATAAGCATGATGAAGGTAATGAATGCCACTACAATTGTTTTATAGATCACTGCGTTACTCATCGTATACGTTTTTGGTTATAGTTCCATTTAAGCGAAATGTAGGAAAATATGAAAACTGTACGACTTTGCTTTATGTTGACTTGTTTCAAAAACTGAGAGCACAATAAGCTGTGTTTCCAGCAAATCAGAATGCAAATGAAAAAGTTGTAATGGTTTGTGCAGAAAAACTGAGAAAGTCTTATTCCAAAATTTTATATTTACAAAAAAACGTGATGAGGCTAAGTCAAAAATTTGTCACTTTTTTGCCGCAACTTCGAAAACTGTACATTTTGGCATTCATCACCTTCAGTTCAGAAGGAAAATCACGTGAATTGTTATTCACCTAATGACCATTGAGATATATCTTAAATGCCGATATTCTCGAAATTCTCTTTTTTTAAATTTTTGAAAGCTTTCACCTAGGCAAAAGGATAACAGATTCATAATATTACAGAAGCAACGATTTGCACACCTTGAGACAGAGCAGGGTGCAAAAATAGGTTCTGCCCAGAAAGTAAGTGAACTTTCACGCTTAAAGTTCCACTAGAAACCATTTAGTTGCAAATCGTTTTTACCTAGACTTACATTCGCGAAAATCGGTGTCTAGACTCATGTGGACTTAAGAGCACTATTAGAACAGCGAAACTTAATACCAGCAATATAATGATAATTTCACAAAATGTATGAAAGCATGGTGAATTCTCAAGAAATGTTTTAAAAATTCCGTTGGTCAAAGTCTATCATGGGAGAATTTCAAAGGTTTAGGTTGGTAGCTGTAGAAGTTCTTAAGCTATTAAACCTAAGCTGCCGGCTAAGCTACTCCTGACTCGGCTTGACCATCTAGCCAGAACTGCTATCCGAATAGGGTCCCTAACCTTTGACCCATAGATGTAATATTACTTATTATTAACAATGGTGACGGCAGTTATAAGATTTACAACGAGCAGGAAATGGGTTGTGAGTTCGTATGTAGTTGCTAGGGAAAGAAACGAAGTTTGTAGCTCTGCGTCGTGAATCAGCAAAGCTGAGCTGACTTAATAGGATTCGGGAATCAATCTTCACAATAATAGCTTTATGCACAAAATTAATCCCAATAGAAAATGGTATAAAAATGTACAATAATGATTCGTACGAAGGAAAAAAGAGGTTAAAATGCCCAATTTAATATCAATAGTAGTACAAATCTGCATAATAGTCTAAGTAAGTAATACTCCATGCAGAAAAACAGGTTTTATTAGATTTTGTTACGTAAAAATCGCATTCTTTATTAACGCTTATCGTTTTGCATATTTAAATTTTAGAAGCAAATGTTACTATCAGTGTTTAACACAGGAAACGTATCCAAAACAACCGATTGCATTTTGAAACCGTAACCGCAACCTAACCAAAATAGAGTTTTTCAGAAAAACCGCTTTAATTTTTCCGAAATAACCGAATTGAAAGCAAACATTAGTTTTCCATGTTGTGTTTTACATTCCATCATCCTGTGAACCATTTTCATCTACATGTAATGTAACAGATAATTCCTTAAGCTTCTGTGATTGCTGTGTGTAGGAGCCAAATAATAATAATGCTGGTGGCGCTTCTGATCCTGCCATAAAAAGTGAAACACTAGTCAATACAATCTGTTTCTCGATCGCACTGTTTTTTTTTTCTCTTTGGCATTGTTTTGTCAAAAAGCATGAATGTAATGAGTGGAATCCTTGGTCGTTACATTAAGGCGACTTTGACAGGATCAATAGTACCGATACTGGCGTAATCGTAACAGTATCAGAAAAAGGTTTTAGCACGGAACGAACTTTCGGCCGAAGTGCTAGCCGAAGGCTCGAATTACTGCTTGTACGAAACAAAAAGAAGTCTTCATGTCGCTCGCTGCACTAACAACTTCACGTTTTTGGTGTGTTCTCTTTCTGTGCACGACTGCTTTGGAACACGTTGGTTTTTCTCTGTTGAGCCACTTATACTCTTGCATTTGGCTGAATTTCTGCCAACGTTTCTGATGCCGCCTGCCGCACTATAAACATAAGTCTTAAAAAATCGATAGTTTTACTTTTTTGTGGAACTTTGTTCAGCGCAGTATTCAATTTGAAGGAATTTGCTTTATAACACTTACCACCTAGTTTTGGAAGAACTCTCAGTTTCCTTGACCTTGGCCGAAATAGATGACTGTGTAGATAGCCCGAATAGATTCACTCCATTTCTACGCATTCTTGCTTTAAATATACTTAAAATTCCATTCAATTTAATGCACTTTTGCAGCAAAGCTTTTACTTTTTATTTAACCCCTTTCAACTCTCCCACATTGATGCACATACGTATATACTTTTTGTGCCACACATTGCTCAATTTGTTTCAGTTTCCCATTTGACTCTTGTTCCCTCTCGCTCGCTCTTGCCCTCCGTCTCTTTTTATTTATAAGATTTCCATATTGTAGTACAGCTGTGCATATGCACTAAACTCTACATTTATCATTCCTAATTACTGGCACTAAGCTGTTGTCTGCTGCACTGATTGATCTACGTCCCGTTGCCCATATACACAGAGCCATACCCTTCCTCAGATTCGAGCCCGTAGATACTCTCAAATTTATGGTCTCAGTCTGTGCATCTGTTTGTGAGTCTTTTCCCCGCTGAGATCAACGAAAAAATATATCTCATTTGTTGCGCTTCGTTGCTAATTTTAATATTATTTTTGGAAATCTCATAAGTTGCCCTTTGCTACCGCCGCCAACTCTTAGTCTTTGGTGTGCTTTCCCCTTTTACCACTTGGCCACTTTGGTGCCTTTGAATGCCGCCATGGCCGATCTGTTGATGTCTTTATTGCAGTTGTTATGTGCTGCTCACATTATAATTTTCATTTTCATTTCGTTTTCATTCAGTTGTGTCGGTCCGTCTGTCTGTCTGTCCGTGTTGCATCTTGTATGTGGCATCTTCACGGGGCTTTGGCTGTCTATAATTGGCTGTCTGGTTCGAAGTAGTGGCCGCCGTCCGCTCTGAGCGTGAGCGGGAGTGTATGCACTTTTAATCAAGATCTCGCGTGATAAATTAAAGTCGCTGTGGGAATTGGTGAGTGTGCAATATGAATATGTATTGTAGCTACTGAATCAGCTACCGCTTGCATTGCTTTATATGGTCTGGCAACGCTTGGCATTCATTATGATTCAAGGTTGCCAGCCTAAAGCGCATATTTATGGCTCAACTTGTTACAACTTTGATAGACCATGACTTTTGTTTTTGTAGTTATTGCTGCATTAATTTATTGTCCGGCAAAAAAAAATCATCGTACGCGATATTCTCGAATAGTTTGTCTAAAGATTTAGATATGCTGTCCGAAAATAGCGGCTTTATTTGTGGCTCTATTTCATTCCAGAACTCCAGCCAGTTTTCGTTAACCACGCGATTAAGTACCACAGACAGATCTGTATTTTCCTTGTACAAGTTATCTTTTATGTTTAAGATCCAACTGTAAAAAAAGAAGCTTTAAGTTAAGACTTTCAGTATTGGGTTTCGAGGCTGCAAATCTGTATTGTATATGTTGGAAATCGACCATTATATCTACATATTGAACTGGACCTGAGCTGAATTGATTTTGAGAAAAAAAAGTTCTATAGTTTGCTTTAAAATTCACCTTCTAAATATGATTTCAACAAAAATCAAAGGCAGCGAATCGAACCGAAAGTGAGACCTTTAACCGATTTGAGTAACTAACCGAAATTGTCAGCCAAAAATAAAAATAATAATCGTACAAAATTTATAAGTTTAAGGAGGTATACGGTTTATAGATAGTCTTGGAAATTAAACCATCGAACCAAAAACGTCTATTATATGTAGACTCTGGTCTCTTCATTGCATAAAAATGTTTTTCTGCTCAGTTCTCAAACATGTCACCTAAGAGCTATAATAGTAAATGGAAATACAGTTATTTGGGCCGTCTACCATCCTCCTCGATTGTCATATATGATACCTAAGCGCGGTATTAGTAAGAGGGAAAAATATATGAAGGGTGGTTATAAAAAACAAAATCTCACAGAGCGAGGAGATACGACTAGATCACAGCGTCGAACCGAAAACGGAACACTTAAAAGCATTGTGGTTGTTGAGAAAAGTGAACAGGGGGGCGGATACCCTTAGTTTATATTAAAATTATTGCTTTTAAAGAAATCGAAAGCAATAAATTGAAAATTGTATTTATAATAACTACCAAAAACAAAACGCTTACCGATTGATAGTTTTACTTTTAACCGAAATATAGAAAGAACCTTTTTAACAAGGTAGTAAAATTATTACGATTATTTATGAATTTCGTAATTTTTGCTCATTATAAGGATCAAACCCAAAGCAAAGGTCAGGAATTCTTATTGAAAATGGATTTTAAAAGATAGCGTAAGGGCGATCTGAACCTATAACCGATTCAAAACCGTAACCAAAATAAATTTTTTTAACCATAATCAATTAAGTATTATTTCTTTGTACCGCCTTTTTGTAGACGCAAATCGTACCGCAAAAATGGTTCGATTTCCCATTGAACAAAGACGATTTTAAGAGTAATGGAAAGCGCAGAATTGAACCTAAATCTAAATCGTAAACTTTTACCAATTGAAAACAGTAACCGAAAGTGTTGGGTTGCATTTTTTGTAGGGTTGCATTTTGTAACAAGCATATTCAGATAATTCTGATACGTTTAATTTTTTCCTAAATAATTGATGAATCAGCCAGTATAGTTATGGTTTTTATTCCCAGGAAATAGTGACCATAAGCGATATTATGTTAACAAAATTGAAAAACAGTGAATACCCGATCGAAAATAGTTACAACCGTTTTCAGAGATATCGGATTAATCTTGGTCCTATCGAACCGTATTGTAAACCTGTAACTAACCACTCGCATAAGTTTAAAGTAGTAAACTTTGCCCCACACATAATTTCTTATGTTTGCAGCCCCGATTTCTATGACAGAAGTATTGAATTACTGACCGACCGAGCGTTAAATTCGGATTCACATCGTAGACCTTGAGATAACGCCTGTTATTTCGGTATTCCAGGAAAACCTTCAAGGTCACATTGAAAACAACATTTAGCAGTTCCGATTGTGAGGCGCCCGTTGTATTTGTGTTCGCTATAAGACCGCGTCCCTGAAACACATAAACGCCTTCTTCCAGAAGCCTGGGTACTGTTAAGCTCAGCTCCAATCTTTTAAGAGTAGGGTCTTTTGCAAAACCTTTGATTTCGGTAACGGTGGCATTTTCAAAGCCTTTGATGACTTGGTCCTTGAGTTGGTAAAACAAATAAATTGGTCCAGGTGAATTTATAAGTGTTATGTCTAACACTTTGTTCTCATCAAAGCGACTCAGTCCGATTTCCTTCAGGCCCTTCGGATATTTGCGTATTAAGTCATTAGCACTTTCAATCATGCATTTTTCATCATCAAAGTGGCATTTCTTGATATTGGCAGCTGTTATATGTATATGGGTTTTTATATCATTAGTATAACACTTGCATCTAGGTATTCCAGTTCACTCACGTAGTTCGGCACTTAACACCGCCTTTAATAATGATAGACTTACGAAAATTACTAACAAGCGTTGCATGTTAAACTTCATCATTGAGCTTTATCTCAATACTGAGCGTTATAGAAGCAGACGCTGAACTTTATAATACTTAGTACATAGACCTCGTATAGTGCAGTGCCAATGCAAAGTCAAAACTAGTTTTATGTCTAGATATTTAGAATGCTATTATGTCGTGACAATAACAAATAATACAAAAAAAATAATAACTCTTAACCGGTTTACTGAAAATACATAACAGTTTCTATAAATAACGCTACCACTTAAACCACAATCAATCTGCCAAAAACATATCATCGTAGGCCATCTTATCAAAGAATTTTTTCAGTAACTCCGCGCAACTGTAATCTCAAGCTATAACCAATTCAAAACGATAACCAAAAGAGATTTTTTCAACCATAGCCGATTAGTTATTCTTTCTTTGTGCTGCCTTTTAATAGATGCAGATCGTACCGCAGAAAGGTCAAAATTCGCATTGAATTCGATTCGATTGTAAAAGTAATCGAAACTGCAAAATCGAACCTGAATCTAAATCTTTAATTTTAACCAATTGAAAACAGTAACCGACAGTGTTGCCGTTTACATTTTTTGTAAAAACTATATTCAGAATATTCTGATACGTATTTTTTTCCAAAAATGATTGATGAATCAGACAGTATAGCCAGTTTTGGTTTGTATTCCCAGGAAATAGTGACCATATGCGATATTTTGTTATCAAATTCAAAAACAGGGATTATCTGATCGAATATAGTCACAACCGCTTTCAGAAATATCGGATTGATCTTGTTCCGCTCGAACCATCTTGTAAACCTGTTACTAAGCACTCGCAGTAGAAAATCGTAAACTTTGCCTCCCATACAATTTCTTAGGGTTGCAGCCCCGATTTCTATGACAGAAGTACTGATAAGACCACCTCCCTGAAACACATAAACGCCTTCTTCCACAAGTCTGGGTATTGTTAAGCTCAGCTCCAATCTTTTTAGAGTAGGGTCTTTAGCAAAACCTTTGATTTCGTTAAATGTGGCATTTTCGAAGCCTTTGGGAACTTGGTCCTTGAGTTGGTAATGCAAGTAAATGGGTCCAGGTGAATCTATAAGTGTTATGTCTATAACTTTTCTCTCATCAAAGGCACTCAGTCCGATGTCCTTCAGGCCCTTCGGATATTTGCGTATTAAGTCATTAGCACTTTCAATAATGCATTTTTCATCATCAAAGTGGCATTTCTTGATATTAGCAGCTGTTATAAGTATATGGGTTATTATATCATTAGTATAGCACTTGCATCTAGGTATTCCAGTTCACTCACGTAGTTCGGCACTTAACACCGCCTTTATTAATGATAGACTTACGAAAATTACTAACAAGCGTTGTATGTTGAACTTAGTCATTGAGCTTTATCTCAATACTGAGCGTTATAGAATCAGACGCTGAACTTTATAATACTAAGTACATAGACCTCGTATAGTGCAGTGCCAATGCAAAGTCAAAACTAGTTTTATTTCTAGATATTTAGAATGCTATTATGTCGTGACAATAACAATACAAAAAATGCAATAACTCTTAACCGGTTTACTGAAAACACAACAGTTACTATAAACAACGCTACAACTTAAACGTTAATCAATCTGGCAAAAACATATCATCGTAGGCCATCTTATCAAAGAATTTGCCCAGCAATTCTGCACCTCTTTTTGCAAAAATCGGTAATACTCGAGGCTCAATCTCATTCCAGAACTCCAGCCAATTGTCATTGTACACTCGGTTAAGTGCCACTGTTAAATCCGTATTCTCCTTATATAAACCATCAAGCCATATAATAAAGCTACAAATAACACAGTTTGCCTATATTATTATCTTAATATCGTATAACGCACACTCACCGATCCAGTTCGCAATGCGGCACCAGATCGTAAATCTGTAGGAAACGTTTGCTCTCGCGATATGCGACAATGACCTTAACGTCAATTGTCAGCTTTACACCTAGAAATTCTACATTTGAAATGCCAGTTGTATTCGCTCTAAAGCTTAACCAACGTGCTAACATTTTGTAGTTGGAAATGTGTTTAACTCTGGGCACAGTTACAGTTACCATCAGTTTTTCACTTGTCGGATCGCGCTTAAAACCCTTCATATGAGTTACGGTGGCATTCTCAAATCCTTTAACCACTTGGTTAAACATGCTGAAGATAATCCATACGGGTCCGCTGCGGTTGGAGTCCAAGAGCCGGAAATTTGGTAAGCTGGTCTCATCGAAGGGTTGTAGCCCTATTTCCGGTATGCCCTTGGGATAGCTACGTATAAGCTTGTTTACGCTTTCCAGCAGACATGTTTCGTCATCGAAGCGACATTTTTTTACATTCGGCGCTGTGTTTGTTAATGGAAATTAAGATTCATTCTCTTATTAGTATTCCAATTTTACCTACGTAACTCGACGCAAAATGCAATCGTGCTGAATATTAAGATTATTGAAATAACTTTTTGATTTTTGTTCATAGCTGCAACAATTTATCTGGTTTTAAGCGCGATTGTAACACTTGTTGCGTCTAATGCTAGATTTCAAATGAAGCTGCATGAGAATCTTATTCTATGCTTAGACAAGTGCTAAATGCTGTTTGATCGCAACTTACGTCACATTTAGCTCGTAGCTTACCTAAACACAAATTTTGTAGAACTCAGTAGAACTTAGTAGTTAAAACGTTATGAATGCTCATTAAGGTTGTTCAATCCTCAGTCAAGAAAAGTTTTAAAAAACCTTTAAAAGTATCTAAAAAAGAAAAAAACTTTTTTTTGGAATTTTAGATTTTAGATTAGACTATTTGCTTTCGGAGCAGTGAAGTCTTGTGCATATAAAATAGCTCAACAAATCATTGAATTCATTTAAAAAATGTATAAAGAAGGAAGGGCGAGTGTGATTAGATTAGATGGGATGGAATGATTTGAGATAAGATAAGATGAGATGAGATAAGATGAGATAAAATGAGATAAGATGAAATAAGACGAGATAAGATGAGATAAGATGAGATAAGATGAGGTAAGATGAGATAAGATGAGATAAGATGAGATAGGATGAGATAAGATGAGATAAGATGAGATAAGATGAGATAAGATGAGATAAGATGAGATTAGATGAGATAAGATGAGATAAGATGAGATAAGATGAGTTAAGATGAGATAAGATGAGATAAGATGAGATAAGATGAGATAAGATGAGATAAGATGAGATAAGATGAGATAAGATGAGATAAGATGAGATAAGATGAGATAAGATGAGATAAGATGAGATAAGATGCGATAAGATGAGATAGGATGAGATAAGATGAGATAATATTAAATAAGATGAGATAAGATGAAATGAGATGGGATAAGATTATGAGAACCCTGCCGGGTGTTGGCGATCGTAGTGGGAATGGTGATAAACCCCCTAGCAAATATTAAAAAACAAATTTTAATTTATAAAAGGCATTAAAAATCTATTATATTTTTAGTAATAAGATGTTATGCAAATATATAAAATTTTAAATAGCTACCGATACCAAAGTTGTAAAAAAAATTTTTACATTTTAGCTGTTCTTAGAACGTACAAAAAAAAAATTACATTTTTCTTTGATATAAGAACGGTTTTTTTGAAACTTTTGCTCGACCCACCCTAACACACAATATTTGTAGTAGTTAGAAATTCTACAATGAAACGAATTGGCATGTATTTATTGAATGTAGATTGTTATTTTTATTGTTAAGAGACTAATAGCCTGGAGTTCTATAGACTTTTCATTTAGTAGTTAACACATAGATTTTTGGCCCTTTACGCGTTGCCAACGAATTCCGCATACGATGGAATGACGAACTCTATGAGTTCATACGACGACATTGACATAGTCATGCGAATTAAGATCCAGAGGCTCCGCTGGCAAGGTCATCTTGCGGATTGGAAAGGCCTTCAATGCGAGTGTCGAAGGGAAGCGACGAAAGGGCAGACCATGCCTCCGCTGGAAGCATCAGGTAGTGAGCACACAACCTACCGTTGGTATCACCGACTGAAAAAGGTGCGCGCAAAACAGAGACGCCTGGAGTAGAGATTTACATCAGGCCGTAACCCGGTAACGGGTTGTAATGGCCAGTTAAAAAGAAGAAGTAAACATATCAAAAAGGGGAAAAAATTAATTTTCTAAGAGATTTTGCATTTAAAAACCTCTCAAAAAACCAAGTGAAATGTATACCAGCAACATTATAGTTTTTGCTATACCGACTTTTGCTTGTGAAACTTTTAAACTGCTAAACAAATGAAATAGCAAAAGCAAAATGAATACATTGATAGAAAGTGAGAGTGAAAGACAAAGTGAAAAACTAAGAGCAAAAGGGTTTGAGAAAAAAATGGAAGAGAAAGAGAGGAGAAGAGAAGGAGAAGAGAAGAAAAGGAGAAAGAAGAAGAGAAGAATATAAGAAAAGTAAAAGAGACCAAGAGATGGAGAGAAGGAGAGAAGAAAAGAAAAAGAGAAGAAGAGAAGGAAAGTAGAAAAAGAGAAGAAGAGCAACTCAGTTGGAAAAATTTTCTATTGCTACTAAAGGTGCAATAGTAAAATACAATGGATCATCCACAAATAAGTCATCAAAGTTTTGAAGATTCTTAACCGCTTTTCCCCCCCTTTTCAAAAATTAGACAAGCTCACTCCCCATAATGTGACATGGCAAATCGTGGAATCAAAAACAACTTTTAACAGCTATTAGAAACTGGGCATAGAATTTCAACTGAATCAATGCAGTTAAGATACACAGAGTACACGCTCCTGTTATTAAACTAAAAGGAGGATGTTTTCAAGAGTAAAAAATTTAAAATTTAGTGCAAGATATTTGTCAAGGTAATTATATTTTTGTAAAATAACACTAGTCCACAAAATTTGAACTTTTTTGCCTTAATTTGAGAACCATGACGTCTAACTTAATCTAAAAATTGTCAATTAAGGGATTGTTATGTAATTCGTTATCTTCAAATATAAAAAAGAATCACGTTGACACTTCATTTGCCAATACAAAAGTAACGTTGTGAGTGGAACATGGTCAAAAATACCGATATTCGCTAAATCCACAAAATGTGAGAGTAACCGGTAAAACTGAGTACGTAGCGATTTTAAAGGAACATAGTTTAAACATGATCACCCATCAGAGTTCTAGAATATGAACTAGTGCTGAGTTATGTAATGATTATTTTAATACAAGCATTAATATATTTTAATTAGAAAAGGAAACATTGCATGAAAATATAGAGAAAATTTGTTCAGTTTTATTAATATTTTGAGTGTGGCGTCAAGCTTTCGGAAAAAAAAAAACTGACCAGTCATGAACACCGGTCGCCCGGCAGCTGTGGAACATTCAGCAGTTAGTTCTGTCCGATTTGACATCATATGGCGCCATCTAGCGAGTGCGTAAGGTTGCAGGATAACAAAAACAATAACCTAAAACCAATCGCTGCTAACACAGCTGCACTCCAAAACGTGCAACCTTTCGCTCGATTCACGATTCACTATATACATTTTTCTTTCCAACTCATATATAGAGCAATTTGGTATGCAGCTCCCCCCTCTATTTATAAGCCTTACAATGTTGGCACCATATATGAGTGCAGTGGCTTTATCACGACTGCAACAATCTGGCAGCCCTACTTGCTGGCTGGCTACAAAGTTACCTCTTAAAAAACTGGCCAACGGCAGGTGCAAGTCAATAAGAAAAAATGTGTGTGTGTGTGTGTGTGTGTGTGTGTGTGTGTGTGTGTGTAGACGGCGGGGCATTTATAACATTTGCGGTTGGCTTTCTTGCCGGCATTTGCATTTTGCATTTGGCTGTGGAACGACACGACACGGCACGGATATGTGTCTATAACAAAACAATTAGAAACGACGATGCTAAAGCTAAGCCCCGACGATTTGACGCTGATTTATGAGTGGGCGTGGCAGTGCCAGCCCCAGCTACATATAAGTAGTCAAAAGACAGGGCAACCGCTGGAAAGGCACGTATCTGGGCGATTCGGGGGATTAGCCACGTGAATGCGACCAAAAGGCAAATAAACGAAACTTGCACACATATTGAAAAAAAGTCGAACAACGATATGAGGGCCCAGAGGGAGCAGTTTTGGTAGGGGGCAAGGACGGGCGTTTGGTAGGGCCACCCGTGGGCATAGTAAAACGCCAGTGAAACAATTATGCAATTACTTAATTTGATGGCCCACAAGTGTGTGTGTGTGTGTGTGTGTGTGTGTGTTTATGAGTGCATGTGTGTGTTGGTTTGTTTGGTTCTACATTGCGTATACGTAATGTGGCCAACTCGCCAGTTGACTCGCCGCTTGCTGACTTTGCTTTGTGGTTTGGCTTGTAATTGTTTTTACTGCTTTTTGCACGCGCATTGTTGGCAACTCTGGCTTACACTTTTTGCCTTTTATTGTGGCATCCACATGTATTGTATATGTATGTGCAGTTATGAAACATTGGCCACAAATATTTTACTGGTTTTGCATTTGCCAACCCATCTAAGTGGCCAGACTTTATTGTTGGTGGCATATATTTTGCATACGACATGTAGACCAAAGCGAGTTATGGCGTATTGCTAGGGCGTCACTTACAGCTGCAAATACAAAGTCACAAAGCAAAACTTTTAGTTAAGAGTGGAAAAAACTAAACCAAAACTAAATAAAATCCAAGTTAAAACTGCGAAGCCAAGATAACGTTTTGTATGACATGAGACTCATTCTTATATAAAACTAACATTTATTAAAACAAACTGTTTTGCCATGTGTATGGACAGAGTTTTCGAAAATTTTGTTTGTGATAAACTACTCTTGAAAATGTTTTAAAAACTACTATTCAATAATATTTTAGAAAAACGTCAACTCGAACCATTGAGTGCATTTTTGAAGTTCATGGTGAAAACTATTTCCGTCACGGCATGCCTGGCATATTTGAAACATTGCAAAGATGCTTATTGATAGAATTCGTTATTATTTTATTAGCCTATACATATGAGCCAATATTGCTCAAATTCGTTTCATCTAATCATTAAGCTGACCTAAAAATTATCGGAAATATATACCATGTATATGGTATACGAATTTGTAAGTTCAAAACATACAACAGTCCTACCAATTGCAAACCTCTTAGTATGTTTGGATCATTACTTGGCATAATGCGAGACGTCATCAAGCTTGTGCCATATTATGCTTATTTATGAGCTACAATCACGGCAAGTACGTGGTATACGAATCTCTTTTGATTCCAATTGGCGATTGTGCGCCAGTAGCTGTGTCACATCAAAATTGGTGTGTTAACCCTGTCGAACCAGCTTTGAACTGTTTTATAAACTTATCATAGAACTATATCTTTAATTCTTGTTCGTTTTGTTCAATTACTACGCTTAGTTCAATTGAAAACTAGTTGGCAGTAGGTAAATCATTAACAAAAATCAGGCCATCCGAATCAGGCCATTCGAGTCACACTACGTGCCTTACGAGGCGGTTTTGCCTCCAAGGCATTAATGTAATAGGGTGACGAAGATAAACAGGATGACGAAGACGAAATGGAACAGGGTGTCGAAGATGAAGACTAGGCGAATCGGATGCTGTTGTTTAAAGAATTTGGTTTTAAAGCAGGGAGCGAAGTAGAGAAAGCGTTTGGGAACATATGCATGCGAATGTTCTCTACAAATTGACACCAATGCTATAATTGTCATTGTAAAAAGTATGATTAATCTAAAATACTTCAGTTCAAAGATTTATTATTAAAAGCAGCAACCTAAACAAGATTTTCAAAAAAAGAGGTCTGAGTGTTTGGATATGTACTGACCCTTTTTCGTACCCTTTAAGTAACTCCACCGCAACCCCTTCACCTATTTCCACTGTCAAGCTTACAACTTTGGCAACAATATCTTACGGTGCCATCAATGTTCGCTATCAAATGTAGCGTATGCCGAAATAAGTTGTTGTTTTTTTTTCATACCACCCAAATGTGTCACGCATTGCAGCTCCACAGCACTCGACATACTTATAGAAACCTCTTTGCCCAAAAAAAAAGAAAAGAAATGTTTTACAGCAATCAACACCTTGACGCCAATGTAGAGGTGAGCAAAGTGCTAGAAATTGCTAGAAATCATGGCTAATATAAATCATCTCGGGAAGCAGCTTTGCATGTTTAAGTGTCATACATAAGGCGTAGTAATATGAGCACAGCTGAGTGGCTGAGAGCGAGGGACCGCACCAACATAGAACAGAGAGCGGCACTTTATGCCTTTCATAATGCTACCATGCCCCATTCACACCTACACATAATAAAGACCCTAAGGCAGGTGGGGCTGAGGGAGCGACAGTCGGAGCGGCAGCGTTGGCTGTAGACGTCTTTGTGCCCCCGCAGCTTGCCGCAGAGCTTAGCCTTAACCCTTTTTGACTTTTGCAAATGTTGCGCCAACTAAAAACGTCAACGCAGAGCGCTACACTCACACCTAAAAACTTTGGAATACTTCTTAGGGCACACCTTTGGCACTTTGGCAGGTGTATGTGAGGTTTGTGTGTGTGTGTGAGTGGAGTATCTGTGTGAGTTTTGTTTGCATTGCCGCTCAAGTTGTATTTTGTGTTTATTTTCGTTCGAGATTTACTAAAGCAATTTTCTTTGTTGTTTCTTAAAGGCAACTTAACCTATATGTATGAGTGTGAGTGTGTGTGTGTGTGTGCGTGTGTGTGTGCAGCTTAGCTGTGCACACACACATACACTTGTGCGACATTTGTTATATTTTTTGTATAAATAAATAGTTTAAATAACCCAAACAGCTGTTGGCATATGTGGAAATACCGCTGCTGCTTCTTCTTCCCACCAACTGTTCTACTTCCTCTTCTTGCTAGGGTTACCTGCTGTCAGCTAGCAACTCTGCTCTGCTTAAATTTATGCCTTGTCAAAACATTTTTAATTAAGATTGATTCAATTAAGCTGCATATAAATAAAAAATTCCAAAAATAAATATCTGTATGCCCTTTAAGTTAGTAAAGAAAATAGAATGCAATGGTAGAAGTAAGAGCAAGAGAATCCAAATAAAAATAATTTAAACATAGAAACTAAATATACTGAATAACTTTGCAAATAAAAGTAAAAATATAAAGCAATGAAATTTTGCTAAATAAACTTTTTATATGGCAAATATTTTTTTATGTGCAGTTTATGCAGTTCTGATGCATATTGAACAGTAAACATTCAAAAATATGTACTACTTGCTTAACGAACGGATCCTACCTAGTAGAAACTACAAAAGAGCGGGTTTGCGTGATGAAAAGGTCTGGCAACGCTGTTTATCTAAGTGAGTAGTTTCCAAAGCTTTGAGCAATAATAAATACCGGACCTACACCGAAATTTATTTAACGTCACAACTTCCAAGGTTCCACCTTATTGTACACAAAGCGCAACGAGTCTGGTATAATGAGTCAACCAACGACCCTTCAAGAACCTCAGTCGATTATTTTCTCCTCAATATCCCTTTGGATCAGAGGCGAAGAGTATACATCACCTCTTCTGTTATTGCAACGCAATTAGCCGCGTTTTCGGTACTCCCACAAGAGAAGCGGCCTCAGTGAGTAGCCTTAGAAGAACTACTCTAACGAAATAATGCCAGTTTTGGTAAAACTGCCTGGAGATAGTCCTTAATTTCAAGCGGGCATCACTAGGCTGATCTGTTTTGCCCGTTTGTTCAAATCTTAAAAATCAATTTATTAGAATATATTTTAAGATTTTCTTCCAAACTTGCTTGCATTTCAACTACGTCATTTTTTAAATTTTTAACTTCCGCTCCCCATAGTCACAAGTCGTCATAATTACATTATTCCGATTACTAATTATAGAAGTTCCTAAGGCGCTTGTTACGCGATATTTCCGTACCTACAAACGTTGCGACGTACAAATCACATGATCCCGCTTCGAAAAAGATACGCTGACACAAACATCTTAAAATTGTGCACAGAGCCCAGCAAAACCTACTAAAACGGGAAGGAGACCGGAAAGGGGAACGTGGAGCAGGATTTGATCTACTTCGAATGAAGTACGGGGGCTGGCAAGCAGAGCGAGCAAAAGCAAAACCTCTAATTTGAAAAAAAAAATTTCGGGTGAAATCGTGAATGCTTCGATCTATTTTGGGCACAACAAAGTTTGCGTGGCTTGCTATAATCTATATATACACAAATCAATCCAAAATCTGGAAGAGGATGAAGATAAAGAGAATGAGGGAGAGGAACAAGATGAAGGTAAAGACAAAGAAAACGTGGAAAAGGAACATGAAGAGGAAAAGAAAGTTGAAAAGGAAGAGGAAAAGGAAGAAGAAGAGGAGGAGGAAGGGATTGAGGAAGAAAATGAAAATCTAGAAACAGAAGAAAAAGAAAATGAGGAAGGGAAACGGGAACGGGAAAAGAATATGCTCTAGGAGCACGGGGGTTGGCGAGCAAAGCGATAAGGGGGCGGAGCTCTCTAGTAGAAAAAATTTATCCTGTTTAAATTTTCTCCAAAAGGTATATATTTTCTACAAATAAAAAAAAAAGTCTATGTATGCCTTTTTTTAATTGTCAACAAAACAAACTGATAAACTTGAAACAATTTATAGAAATTCATTCGGAGCTTGTTTCACAGACTGTACACATCAAATAAACTAAATACATGTAAGTAAATAAATTTCACAAAAAATTTTAAACTATTTCATAATTTTTTTTCTCTGCAGTGCAAGTATGGCGGAGCCTAAACTCAAAGTTAATGAAAAGGGCGCGGAGCCTCCTAGTCGAAAATATTTTACTTGTTAAATTTTCTCAAAAAGTCTAAAATTTTCTACAACCGAAATGATAAGAAGCCTTAGTATGCCATTTTTTATTTGTCAACAAAACAAACTGATAAACTTGAAACAATTTATAGATTTTCATTCGGAGCTTGTTTCACACACTGTACACATCAAATAAACCAAATACATGTAAGTAAATAAATTTAAAAAAAAAATTTTAAGCTATTTCATAATTTTTTTTTTTTGCAGTGCAAGCATGGCGGAGCCTGAACTCAACGTTACTGATGAAGTGGCATTAGAACAAAAAGGCGCGGAGCCCCCAGTAGAAAAAATTTTCCTTGTTCAATTTTCTACAAACAAAATAAGAAGTCTAAGTATGCCATTTTTTATTTGTCAACAAAACAAACTGATAAACTTGAAACAATTTATAGAAATTCATTCGGAGCTTCTTTCACAGACTGTACACATCAAATAAACTAAATACATGTAAGTAAATAAATTTCACAAAAAAATTCTAAACTATTTCATCATTTTTTTCTCGGCAGTGCAAGTATGGCGGAGCCTGAACTCAACGTTACTGAAGAAGTGCCATTAGCTCATGAAAACTAAATAAGTCCAAAGAAGACACGGACTTTGAAGAACTCGTCTGAATGATAACTCAGTATTTTCAGTTTGTGTACTCGACAGCGCACGCGTAACAGTGCATGAGTTAGACGTCAATGGAGGGATCGAAAATACCGAGCTATCATTCGGTCGAGCTCTTCGAATTCACTGTCTTCTTTGTTCTGATTTAGCTTGTTCTGAGTTAATGCCAAAATGTATTTTGATGACCAGTCAACCAGAAGAAGAAGATGACATCAAAAGCTATAGACATTTTTTCCCATGTATTTTTGGTTATACATTTATTTTAAATTGGACAACATATTTGTTCGAAGGCTGTGAAACTCTCTGCTTCTTTTGACGAAAGGATTATGAAATAAATATATTATTTATCTAAAAAGTTGACTGAATTTATGAATACTGACAGTAGTACCTTAGATTACTACTCAGTTGCTAGATAACAAGAACGTAATCAGTAATGAAAGGCAACTGAAAAGTCGCTAATTCTATCTTTTGTAATGTTCTTATTTCCCACATCGAATATTTTTCTACTTAGTTATTCTGTATTACAACAGTTTTGCAGTTCAGTGCTACAATTATAATATAAACATTCTTGGAAAAATGTAAAATATTTTTTTTGTTGAATTTTCTCAAAAAGTTTCAAATTTTCTCAAATAGTTTTTTCAAAAAAAAGTATGTGGTTTGCTTATATGTTCCATGCATAAGCATCATTTAAGTCTAGATCTGTTCTGCATTTTTCAGGCTGTTGGTTAACAAATCCGCAAATAAATCGCCTTGAAATATTACTTTTGGCACTTCGCCACTTCAAACTGTCCCAATTTATGAGTGTCTACTGTCTCGACACATACATAATGCATTTTTAATGTAGGGCATTGCAAAATATATGAAAAACCCACACACACATATATGGATTTATATACACAAATAACGCATACGCCACGTGGTGCAGCAAAGCATGACTGTCATAATGCTAAACAAACTTTAAATAAATGATATCAAAACGTAACGAAACGTAACAGCAGCGAGAGAAGAAGTGTATCTCTCTCATTGTGTGTGTGGGTGGGTGTGAGCGTCTGAAAGGGGTAAGAAATATTTCAAAAGCCGTAAAAAGCAGTCGTAAAACCCTTTCCGCAAACCGGAAATCCCGCTTCAAAACAAACGCCATTAAAAACGAGGTCAGGCACCGAGCGACACAAACAGAGCGAGACGGACGGCGAGCTAGATGCAGCATTAGAAAGAGAGCGGAAGACAACAGACAAGAAGCGTTGCCAGAAGTCAAACAAAAATTTAGAGCCCCAAAAAATATTTGAAAGTTTTGCGTGCCATTTTTTAAATTTATAACAAACCGAAAATAAAATATAATATAAAAAAAAAAAAGTGGAGTAAAAAATATTACAAACATTTTAGAAAAGTGCGCATAGGGAGAGAGCAGCATAAAATATGGCACAAAAAGTTCAAGTTTAAGAAGCAGCTCACACAGTTACAAGTATATAAGTGTGTGTGTGTGTGTGTGTGTGTGTGTGTATGCAGACTGACACGTCTGTGTGAGTGTGTGTGTGTGTTGGTGTGTGTGTGTGTGTGTGTGCCAAGGTATTTATTTTCATAACGCAACACAACATAAGGAAGCAATAAATTTAAGCTGACTGACGACAGTTTGCATGTGGCACGGGGTAGTACGGGTCTGAAGTCCGGATAGTCTAGCAGTCCTGCTGTCGGGGCGTTAGGTGCTGCTGAGCTTAGGCACGGCAACTCCTGGTCCTGTCTTTCTGTGTATGTGTGTGTGTGTGTGTGTGTCCTGGCAAAGGTAACAGCAGCCAGCCGTCTACACATATTGCACATAGTTATTGTTATTGTTTTAAAGCTTAAGTCGAGGCGGCAAGCAAACCCAACAACCGCATCGCCTCTCGCTTTCTTCCTCGCTCCCAAGCTCCCTACCATCCTCCTCACAGCCCCTCTCTTTCTATTTCAGTCATTTAAATAAATTTTATGCAATTTAGTTAAGCTTCGTGCAGCTTTTGTGGCACACACACACACACACACACACACACACACACACACACACACACACACACACACACACACACACACACACACACACACACATACACACACACTTTCTCTCCCTCTCTCTCTCTCTGTCGCTGAGTAAATGTCATTTAAATATTTCGCTTCGTCTATGTGGCATTCCAATTTCTTTCACATATGTCTATCTCCCTCTCTATCTCTCCGTGTGTGTGTGTGTGTGTGTGTGTGTGTTTGTGCGTGTGTATTGCATATCCTTTTTACACGGCGCACATTTTTTAGCTTAACTTTGGCAAAGAGCTCCCCTGCTCCACCTCACCCCTAACCCTTCACGTAACCCGCGCGTCTGACGCAATAAAATATTTAACAGTAGGTGGATGGATATGCTAGGGTCTGTCGGGTCTGTCGAGGTGTCGCTTCAAGTCGTTACCTCGCCCATATCCTTTGCACGTATGTACACTGAGAGAATAAGCAAGCTGAATACTCTGAATTGACTACAATATTTACTCTTTCGCAAAAAAGTATTGGGATTGGCCAGAAAACTAACATTTTTAATCTTTATGTTTTTCGACGATTTAAGCGATTTTAAGTATTGGGATTGGCCAGAAAACTAACATTTTTAATTTTTATGTTTTTCGACGATTTAAGCACTCTGGCAACTTTTCCGGCGATTTAGCGATGTTTTTGTATTGGGCATATCTTCAAAGGGTTTCCTATTGAATTTGACCACTCTTGTCGCTATAGTTGGGTCGCCAGAGGAATAATATGAGTAAATAATTTTCGAAATTTTTTTTTTTCATAATATGGTTGTTTAAGTTTCTCCTAGCCAATGTCTGTTGTTTTGATAAACGTGCGGAAAAGCCTGAGCTAGTTACCAGCTGTTTATTTAAGTTTACAAAAGCAGTGTGCTCCGCGCTTGACAATAGAGGTAAAACTTACACTTAAGTCGTCACGTTCGTGCGGTGGGATTCAAGTGTTTTGACCCGGTTGCTGTCTTAGCAGCGTCTAAAGGAGAGCGAGAAGGTTGAACACGCACGATTGTTTATTTTTGAACTCAATTCTCTCGTATAAACACAACTTATGTGAAAAACAAACCCAACTTTTAGTGATTCTTGAGACCCTTATACTCATTTGAATAGACGACTAACGAGTTTATTTTGAAATATCTGAATCTCCAACGCACTCAAAAGTGTTTCTGACAAATCCAAGATTTGATTTTGGCCTGAAATTCAATTGAAATTGGTTAAAATTCTGGCATTCCACTGAATTAGTATATATTGCACTTAGTGTACTTATCTTACAGAATATTTTTATTAAGGACGCCTTCAAATGGGATGCTTCAAATTTCAAGCAATTTGATTCCAATTCGCTTATAGAGTACTCGAAAGTTCAATGTTATGACTACGTTTTTCTCGCTGTGTATGTTTGCTGGCTGCCTGATTCTTGTCGTATGTCACCGGCGACTTGACTGAGTTGTTAGTTTTTTGGTTGTTGTAGCACATCATAAAAATGACTTCTTGTTGTTGTTGTCGTTGTTGTTATAAGTATTATTATTGTTGCTGCTGCCATATTCTTGTTGAGGTTATTTATGTTAGTCATGTTGCGTTTGTCAAGTTTTTGCATTTCAACAGACGCGCTTGAAAGCATTATGGCTTAATTTTCTTCTTCTTTATAGTTCCTTTTTTTGTTTGTTTGGCTTGGATACGTGTGCAGCACACGAGCATCAGAGTTGCCAGGTGTACTGCAGTGAGCAACCATAAAAAAATATGATACTACAAAGAGCAGAGCCGGATTTAATGGTCGTAAGAAGCGCAAAGTGTTGAGTGGGAGTGCAAGTGGAAAAGCAAAGGTCGCCCCTTTGGAACTATTGGGAGCACCTTAGGAGCGGGCTGGCTATATCAATAGGTAATATGTATATATAGATTTTATAAGCTTAGCAGTAAGAAGACAACAGGATGTTTCAGAAGAGAGCAATTTCGTATGAAACGAAATAGTACGAATATAACAAAGGACCAAATTTGTTTTTGTAAAGTTTCAACTTTAAACTTCTTTAAATTGTTGTATACGTCCTCCAACTATCTGGTAATATAGTTAAATATGGAAAGAAAATATGATTATATTATAAATTTCGAACAAATGTTTGATTTGGTCATTTATAGGCTGTAAAAGACATTACAATTTATTAGCCTAACAGTACGCATGAACCAAATTCAAATATACCAGCGGAAAAACACTTATTTATGTGTTAGTTAGAATTGCACTTTTTTAAAAATAGATGGAAAAACAATGTTTTTTTTTTGCTTTCACGAAGATATTGTTCGTCAGGTTTTAACTTTTCAAAATTGTGTGTTGTTCGCACAAATATCTTAGCTCGAATTTCAAGCAAATTCTTGTTGAGTAATTCCTAACATTTCTTTGGATTGCATAATTTAGGCACATCTCTTTAAGCAACTCGCATAAAAATTGACGAATCCAACGCAAACTCTTCAGTTAAACGAACTAGATCGAGAAAATTGCGTGAATCAATCTTGCGACACAACTTTCTATCCTATTCAATGATGCGAACACACGCCCCCACCTACTATCTTTTTCCGATATTCAGTGATATAACCCGTTTTCGTGTATTGCCATGCAGTTAAGAGAAGAGTTGACGAAATATGAGTTCTGCTTGCGTTTTGAAATGAGTGAAACTGTCTGTAACCTATGACAGAATGCGAGTGTATCACTGCCAACTATTTCTAGACTGTACACCAAAGAACTAGTCCATTACTCTATAGTGAGGATTCAGCTACACTATTCAATGTGGCTGTTGAAGAAAGGTGAGAAAGGGGCAGGCCATGTCTTCTTTGGAAGGACTAGGTAGTGAGCAATTACCTTTGGTATTACCGATTGGCGAAGACGTGCACAAAGCAGAGGCGCCTGGAGTAGTGCTCTATATTAGGCCATAGGCCGTTAAGAGGTTGTTATATATCACACCAAGGTACTCCAAGAGCAGCAATTTTAAAATGTGTGTACCTATGCCGACCACTGCATTCTGTTGTTAGAAGACTGCCAGAAATCTTAAATATATGTTAGATAGATTGAGCTAAGTAAAGTCTCGTCATCTTCACCATATTCAAATTAGCCTGCGTTCAGTTTCAATTTGTGGGACCCCTTATTCCTGAAAAACAGCTTTGCTATAACCAAATGGAATATCAGCTTCGAATGATACAAATTTTAAACTTGTTCTTATTCTCACTCTCTCTTACTCTTTCTCACTCTGGCTATTGCTACACTGGCCATGTCACTTTACCTCTTTGTAGTTTCTTCTATGTCATTTTACAAGCTTATAAATGAGAAATCTGCATATATCTGCATATGTTCATCTATCCCAACAAATTGCATTTTCCACTACAATAATAGAGTTGCCATTAGACCCACATATTGCGCAACTCTGTACATTTGGTCATTGACAAGCTGTGCGTGTGTGCATTGGCGTCTAAAATTGTCTGCTCTTCAATTACGTACCATAATGTATTCAAAATCTTTAATGTAATTAATGCTATTTGTTTAATGAAAGTTGTCTGAGCGCTAAAGCTGCCGGCTTACACACACAGACATACACTCACTCACACACACACACACACACACACACACACACACACACTCATACAAGTGCAACACTCTAATGATATGTGCATGTCCGGTAAAGGATATTTTCGAATGCAACCGGGTACCAAACATGCATACAAACATGCGGGGACATTGAGTGCGTATGGCAACTTGTTGTTGTCGCTCTTGATTGTTGTTGGTGTTGTTGTTGGCAGTCATGTAACGGACATGCAACAACAAGTAGCCAACTCTGGCCCAAATATACATACACACAAACTCACCAACTCTCCCCCTCTATCTTTTAGTTAACCTGCTGTTGCCCGGCGCATCGGATCGGGTCTAATCATCGACAACTGTCGCTCTCTTTGCAATACCTAAAACTACATACAACAGGGTAAGGGCAGAGACCTCGATTTTGGGCAATGTTCGTGTCTGTTGGCTTGTCTCTTAGTCGCTGTTGGTATGCGTGCGTGTGTGTGTATGTGTAACTGTATACGTGTGTTACTGTTTGGCATGTCCCTTCCGTGAGTTCTAATGCGCTAAAGTGCTTTTTCGTAAAAACAAGTTACACTTTGCAATTTGCACTAAATCCCACTTGGCTGTGGCCGCTGCCGCTCACACACACACACACCCACCCACCCACACACACGCTACCCAAGAGTGGGTTAAGGGTAGCATAAGGGGGGGGTGTTGGCGTTTAGGCGGACGTTTGGGCAGTCACTTGGACGCTTGGCTGCATAGGCAGAGCGGCAGCAGCTGATGAGGAATGAGCCGAGGAGCAGCAGCACTAAGTCGACATGTTTCTCTGTGTGTATCTGTGTGTGTAAATCCTTTTGCCGTTGCGTGGCAATTAAAAGGGATTTTCATGGCTAAAACGTATTTATTTTACACAAACAGACACACACACTCACACACTTATGGCAACAGTCTAATGCACACTCACGCCCACTCATACACACTCACACACACACATTTGCTTCGCTTAATATTTGATTTTTGATTTGTGGCTTACTGTAGATATGTGTGTGTGTGTGCGTGTGTGTGTGCATGTCTCTGCATTGGTAGTGGTAAAGCGGCAGGTTTTGAGGTTCCTGCTTCCGACTCTCACTCTCCGGGCAACCGGGTGTGGTAAAGTACTCTTATTAATTACTATTGATTTTGGCCTTCTACGAGCTGTATTTGTTGACTTGTGTTAATGAAATTGAAATGGATATATGTATGTTTGAGTGCGTGTGTGTATGTGTCTGTACAGATACGGCAACGTGTTGGCCATGCTCAACCACAAAATGCAGTGCTGTTTCATATCATGGCCGCCAGCCGTGTCAGCCAGGCCAGAACCGAAAATCAATAAAACCGTCGCAGTGGCACACTTTCAAAAGGTGCATTGAACTTGTCTGACTGTCAGTCTGTTTGTTTGACTGTCTCTCTGTCTGGCTATCTGACTGACAGTCAGGCAAACTGACTGGCATGACCTGCCTTTATAAGCGCACACTTAACCCTTGTATACCCCCCTTTCTACACTGCCATTGTGTCATTAATTATGCAAAGTTTCTGTGCAAATAAAAAGGGAAAATCGACCAAACATATGACAACAAATTTGTTGGCCATGTCTGCAATGAAAGCCTGGCCAATATTGAATTTGAAATTAAAACGCCATACAGACACTCACACATACAGTGCAGAATGGCTATGAACAGGAAGAGATCGCAGGCAGGCGTAGGTGGATGTGAGTGAGTGTCCTGGCAATAGTTGTGCCAAATTGGCCAGTCAGTTCAGACAGTCCGACTAGAAATCTGCATGTGTTAATTACTAGCCAATGTTTGGGGTCGATTCAAGCGTCAACGAATAAAAAGTAGACGAATCAAGTATTGTTAGAGTTCTGAAGCATAGAATACGACACACCCTGCCAAAATGAGGTTTCAGTGTTTGTGCCGGGCGAAAATAAACTGGAATAACAAATTTGAAGCTTCGAGCTTTAATATAATATGAGTTTAAGCAGATAGTTAAAACGATAAATAAAATAGGTTTTAAATGTCAATTTTTTTAATAAAAGTTTACAAAAATTTGGATTGAAGGAAAAACGAAAATCAGCTTTTTTACATATGTATATAAATGTTTTCTGAATGGCTTTGAACTAACTTCTATGATTTAAGTTGCATTAATATGAGAGTTCAGAAGAAGGAGCCGACTCAAAGTCAAATGTACTAAAATGACATACAAAAACTTATAAACAAGAACCGCTGTTTTCTGTTCCGCTTCGGGAATGGATGTTTTTTTTCTATGTCAATCAATACAATGGGCGTTCGCAACAAAGTTGAGACACTGTTGAAGAAAATTTATGAGCTTCGAAATTTTCACGACTTTTTACTTTGTGAATAGACATGTTTTTCAGAAATCTCCATAAACCGCTAAGATTAAGTTTTGACCTACACTTTGTAGGACTATGGAATAGAGTAATATGAGGTGTTGAAATATTCACATAGAATCAATTTATCGAATCCAAAAAGGATTATTAACAAATATTTTAAATTTTTTATTTAATAACTTTAGAAACCGTCTAAAACACATTAAACCGAGATTTTAATATCTTCACAGTTCATCTTTATCGGTAGTACGATTCTAGAGAAACATGATATTTGTTGATAGAAATTCCTAATCAGTGACCGTATATTCCGATTAATATAAGTAAGGTATATTTTAGCCATATGCCTTTTATTAAGTTCAAATTTGTTACAGAGTGTTATAAACAATATTTACTGCTAACAACTATAATATCAGAGATTAGAAGAATAATCGATAGAGCTAGATATTATAGCAAAATAATCGAATGTATAGATTTTTGTATGAAAAAATGTATGCTAGTAGCTATAATTTCCGAGTTACGATAGACTGGCAGAAGTACGGGTTGTTGAATATGCTTAAATTTGCAAAAAGTTGTGTGTCCACAGTCCTAAAAACGTGTATTCCTTTTGGAAAAAACGAACATCATTATTTCTTCTTCCATACGCGCCTATAACAAATGTGTTTCTAAAGAAAATACACGAACAGAATGTTGAATTTGCCGGCTTTTGTAAAAATAAAATCAAAATTTATAGGATCAAGCATGGGAGCAGTCTGCTCACAAAATGTTGTGCTTTTAGCGGCTACAATATCTAAGTTCCGATAGATTGGCTGTAGAAAGGGTTACTTAATAAATGGTCAACGGCTTGTCAAAAACTGCGCTACTGTAGACTTGCGTCTTAATTAATGATAACTCTGTTTTACCGGTTGCATGTCTTCTTACACATCTGATATAACCCAATTGTGACCATGCCACATTGCATCAAAACAACAAAAAGAATATATGAAAATTGTCAACATGGCGACTTGTCAAGCGCAAAATTGCCACCCACTCACCTGTACAAGCCACCCCGTCTGGGGGCTGCCAACGCAAGCTGCGCCCCAAATGCGTCGCGCATTTGATTTATAAACAAGTCAGCCGGGTCAAATATTCAACCGAGCTCCAACAGTTCCAGCTCCAGCAGCGGCTCCAGTTCGGCGTCCAGCCAGGGCACTTCAATTTGCATTTACCTACAACAAAAGCAAATAAACGTCGAAGCTAATCGAGTGGGGAGTTGGGGGCAGGCGAGCAGCCCTGCAGCCCGGCAGCCTGGCAGGCAGATTAGGCACATCAACTGTTGCCGCACAGACAAAAACAACAACAACAACGACGACGCAAATTAGTTATATATGCCACAGCAGCTGCCTCTCTTTTGAGGGTATGGAACCCCCAAACCCGCACCCATAAAAGTTACCAAAAGAAAAACTGATGTTGGCCATAAACAAATAAATAGGCGTTGGGTCGAGAAATTGATTTTTTGCGTCTAATCAAAAACGAATTAATTTCAGCGCATGTGACAACGACTTTGGTCTCCGGTACTCCACCCCCCTCACTGTGCAACGGCACAACTACGTCCGTGTAACGGTATAAGCATAACCCCAATTGATTAAATTGGCATGAAATGAAATTTATGTTTAGTGTCTGTTCATTTGGTGGTTGCAAGGTGTTTGGCTTTGGCAACAAATTTACTCTAAGCTTTTTGGGGTTGGCAAGTGGTCCAAGGTTGGCTCTCTCGCTATCTGGCTATCGGGTTCTATATGGGGTCTCTGTGGCTGCTGCTTGACTGTGACTTAATTTGAAGCCAAGCCACCCTCCGCAGGAAGCGATAAAATGCGTTCTGAACTTGGCAATCGATTAAAGCGTCACTAAATTGTTGCGTTGCGGCTAAGAGAAGGGCAATTTTTATGTGAGGTACGGAAGCCCAGAGCAATATCTCTTAATGCGTAATGTGCATGTATCTTTAAGATACACATTGAACGCTGACAAACTTCTAAAATTGCTGGCACAGCCCGCCTTCAAACCATTTCTGTGGCTTTCCAATGAATTGTAATGAATTTTGCTGATGGTACTTAAAGTAGACAGCAATTTTATGTCCTTTCTTGTGGAAAAAGTTGATTTTTCCTTCACTTTTTTTGGGGCACATAATGAAATTTCCTTTAGGGAAATAGTATCTGAAAAAAACAGTCGTCCAAAAGGTTGCTTGCTTAATTTCCCGAGATTTCCAAGGTATTTCTGGTGCATACACGGCAGATGCACCAAAGTCTGGAGGTCAAAAACCGGTCGCATAAGGAATAACATCGATGTTGTGAAGCAAAGTATAAAGTATGATCCTAAACAAGAAAACATTGATTACTTGAAGTGGGCATTTCAAGGACCAGTGCAAATCATACACAAGGATTTGAATATACACGCATGCAAGTTCAAATAAACCCAATAGCTTTAATATTTAAAAATTGCCTATTATTTATACGGTTTGTTATTGATTGTCTCTTGAAACAATGCTTATTTGGTGACCAGTAAGAGCGGACTTTGTTTTTTCAGAGGAAGGAAACGCGATTGACATCATAACCGACTATTTTTTGGCCCAATTTTAAGAATCGACTGGATCTACGACTTTATTGTCAACGAAATGAATTGCATGTCTTTTTTGAGAGTGTGAATTAGTCTTCAAGAACAAGAATTTAACACCATCATAGCTTCATGGCTTCTTATCTTCATATCAAAATGTCTTTCATATTTTCATATTTTTATATCTTCATAACTTCATTTTTTCATATCTACATATCTTCATAGCATCATAGCTTCATATCGTAATATCTTCATACCGTAATGTCTTCATATCTTCGCATCCTTTATCTTTATATCTTAATATCTTCATCTCTTCATTTCTTCATATGTACATATCTTCATAGCTTCATATCTTTATATCTTCATATCTTCGTATATTCATAGCTTCATATCGTAATATCTTCATAACTTCATATCTTCTTATCATCAAACCTTCATATCTTTATATCTTCATAGCTTCATATCGTGATCTTTATATTTTTATAACATCACACTAGAATCGAAATCCGGATCAGGCCGTTTAATTTCTCTAGTGAACCCCAAACTATGAGAACACGTGTTTTTCCGGTTCGTCCAACTTGACTCGTTCGTCATCCAACTCGACTTTGTATGCGACAAAGCCTCATTATGTGAACCCTTTAACAAGGAAGTCGAAGCCTTTTCAGTATTTATAACGTATGAATTAATTAATACCCTACTTAAACTTCACTTATGTCACAGAAGCCATTATTATGATAAAGCCTCTTAACTTTAAGCTCTATCTGCTCTTTATGTATATACCAATATACTTCCCTACACTGTACACAAATGACTGTCGATAGTTTCTTGTTGGTTTTGCGCATTATTCAATCAGTATCCGCTCGATTACAATTCGATTGAACTGAATATATATCTATATATGAATATTGATTGAAGAAGACAAAAGCATGCAAAATGCATTTTCAATTAATTTTCATTCTTTGTCACTTGATTTAAGGTGTCATAATGGGGCCATTGTCACAAGTAAATGCATTTTATTTGCCATTCATTTAAAATGTTGTCCATTATTTTTTTGTTCTTGTTGCAATGTATCTCAGTTTGCCCGTCAAACGGTTTAATCACTCGAAATGCAGCAGCGATATTTACCCACGTAAAAGTGAGTACAATTTATTGAATTTTATGTAGATACATTTTTGAAATTGGAAATTCATTTAAAAAAGTGCCAATTTAAATTTGCGAGCGACTAGCCGGAGTCTGTTTTTTGTCTGTCCCGCAGTTTAGCTGCCAGTTATATATTGTGGCTTGTTTAATAATGAAGCTATCACAACATTGTATTGTATCATAAAAACCATATTTGATATTTCAGTAAAGTTAAAAAGTAAAAATAATAACAACTGATTGCAGCTGCGTTGCCGCTGGCAGCCAAAAAAAAAAACACTCGCTGCACGGAAATAACACGATGTTAGAATTAATGGAAAACGGTAGATATTGGCCCAAAAACGGCAACTTGGCTAACAGCCTGGCCAAAGGCTGTGTGTCTGTCTGTCTGTCACACCGTGCCTGGTTGGCAGCCATAATTGTTTGCTAAAAGTTTATGCACGTCGCGATAGCGTACATCAACTGCGAAATCGCCCCAACCCCAAATCGACGTTCGGAAAACTTCAAACATAAAACGCCAAATTGCACCATTAAGAAATTCGTTGCGCATCAGTGAGCATTTAAAATGGCGGCCAGAATGGACTGAAACTGGCCAGGCCAACATATAAATAATAGTTATAAATACCTAGTGGTAGTAAAGTTTGTCATTGAACCCAAGGTCCAGGCGCCGTTACACAAATAATACCGAATTACACTAGGCAACAAATTTGAGCTCAATTTAATGCTCTCCGCTGAAGCGTATCGTTTCCGGTAAGTTTGGTGTAGGAGATTACAAATCCAGCAACTAATTTGTTTTCCAGCAAAGTGTCGCTATTTCGAAAAATTCGCAGAATTCGAAATCTTACTTTTGATCGTGTATTGTATTTGTAACTCAAATTAAAGTTAACTTTATTTTGGTCAACGAACTTCAGGCAGTTTTTGTCTACCTTGACTTGATTTTGAATGACAAGACAGTGAAATGAATAAAGTTTTTCGAGTTTCGAAAATTGATCGTTTTTACTTAAGCAATATAATTTGAAACATAGTTTGTTGCATGTTCAGTATTATTTCGATAAATTGCTACTTTGCAAATATTTCAATCCTAAATTGAACAAAATCCAAAAAAAAAAAATAATGTGCGAAAAATTTTTAATGTATTGCTAATATTTATATGTCTAATATTAAATGAAAAATAATGAAATTACAACAATGACCAAAATTGCTGAAATGCGTTTTGAATTGTTAATTTATCGATATACGATAAATACGAAAAAAACTTCTCATTTCGTTATCCTATCTTTCGAAATCGACTGGCTAAATTCGTTTCAGCAAAATACTAATTTTGTTTTTTACTTGTGTCGCGAAATTTCGTTATATCCTAAATATTTCGTTATCCCGAAAACCAAAAAAGCTATTGCCGCATTTGGAATTACGAACAAAAAATGAACTGGAAAGTGTATATTTGAGTCAAGAACATTTCGTTTGTTGCCTTGTGTTATTGGCGACCCAACGAGGGACTCAACGCAGCTAACGGACTTGAAGCTCTGTGGAAGAAGAAAATCAGCGCATGTCAGCGAAAAAGTTACCAACACACTTTGTAGCTTCCTGTGGCCAACGATTCCAGGCGTAATCACTTGAATATTACTGGCCGGAAATCGAAAAGTACGTTGAAAAATTTTCAGCGCTATCGCGAAAGTGCGCAGCACAGCAGCGTGAGCGAAGGGGACAACAGGACAGACGCTGCTCAAGCTTATGACAATAATAATGAAAGCGTTTTGAATGTGCAAGCCCGACGCCATCAATTTGCAGCTTTTGCGGGCACAAATGACGCCGGAAGTGGCACTGCTGTTGCAAATAAAAATGGCGGCGCGTCTGAATGGCTTCTTGACTGCGTCGCCAACGCCATTGCCATAAGCATCAGCAGCACCATCTCCAACGCCAACGTCGTCGCCGGCTCTTGGCGCATTTTTGGTCATTTTTGCGGCGCCATTGAACAATTTCGTGTGTTTTCCCCAAGTTGTCGCAGGTTGCAAGCCATCAGCTTGTGGACTTGGCTGAGGAGTCTCGGGTGAGGATCCGAGAGTGCTTTAGGGTCTCCCTCTCTCTCTATCGTCTGATTGTGTGGGTGTGTGAGGCGCGCTAATTTTGTGCTTCGTTGCTCGCCTGCTCTCAGAGACTGGCGCCTTGTTAGCTTTGCTCCAGCCGCAACCTTGTTTATGACCATATATAATATGCTGCTGCGAACTTACCAAAAAAAAAAGAAGGAAATAAGTGCAAATCTAAAGGACACAACTTTTTCCTTTTTTTTATTATTGCTATTTCATTTTTTTTGGCAAGCTTGGTTTAAAAGCGCATTTGAAAACATTTTATGAAAACGTTGTATAATGGCTGCATAGATAAATGGTTCAGGCAATGATTGTGATTGAATAAATTGTTGGGGTTAGAGACTTGAAGTCCTGTGAAGTGAATCTATTTGAATACACTCATAACTCTTGGAATGAATGAAAGATGCATAAATTGTCTGGCTTTTAAATAAATGAAATAGATTTTGTTGCTGGTACACAATAATTCCTATTAAGTTATGTTCATGAAAGATATGCGAAAGGTAATCAAGAGAGTGCCAGAAATGTCTACACTTGGCAAAAATGTCGACGTTAAACCAACAACAATCTAACATGAAAAGTAGTTGTATTTCGTGCGAAGGTTTAGAAAAACTGAAAGATACTTTCATTCTTATTTAACATACTTTTCAATAAGATTTTTTTTTGTTTCCTTATAAAACAAAATAATTAAACTTTAAGTAATAAAAAAAAATAAAAAAACTTTAATGTATTACATAAATATTTATCGATTATCGATTGAGATGGCTTTAGCATGCAAGTTTTTTGATTAGATATTCGACTTGAATCGAATGATGTTTATATAATGTTGTCTTCGGATCCAATCTTCTTCTTAACTGGCCATTACAATCCGTAACTTGATGGAAAACACTCTTCCAGAAGCTTCTGCTTTGACGGCGCGCTTTCTCCAAACGGTGATACCAAAGGTAATTAGTTCACTCTCTATTTGATCCTTCAAATGGATGGTTGCCTCTTTGTCGCCTGCTTATAACAGACCTTTCTCACAAGAGCTTCTTGTTCTATGCGCACAATATGACCAAGCCAACGGAGCTTAGTTATGTTAATTCGTTTGAGAATGTCAGTTTCGGTGAAGAACTCACGAAGCTCGTCGTTGCATCGATTGCGGTAGGCGTTACCAAAGAGACAAAGATCTTACGGAGTACTTTCCGCTTACAAATATCACGCATACTTCAAAGCCATAGATCAAAACGAGTGTATAGAGTGTTAGTTTCGACTGGCGAAAGTAATATCTACTACTCATTTGCCTACTAAGACCACAATCACATCTTTTGGCAAGAGTTATTATCCGTTTGAATTCCCCTTTGACAGCGTACTTTACGATATCCTTGATAGTATCAAAATTATAGTTCTTAACATTAGAAAGTCCTCTCCTCGAAAAAGCGTATAATTTGCCTGCCTCTCATTTGCAATCAGACCAACCCTGCTCGCTGAGTTCGATCAATGATATCAATTCCATCTGCGTACGCGCATAGCTGGACACTCTTATAGTTCAATATTGTGCCGTTCCGATGTACTTCGGCATATCGCAATACGCTCTTTATCGCAAAGTTAAAAAGGTTGAGGAAAGAGCATCGCCTTGTCTGAAACATCGCTCGATATCAAAAGCAGATCTTAAGCCACACCGATAAGGTTCGATCAGTTCATTTTGCATATATTCGATAACGCCTTATATGCGTTAGAAAGAAGGCTGAAACCACGGTAGATGGCACATACCGTGGGATCACCAATCTTGAGGACAAATTCTGCAAAACAGCTTTTGCCTGCAACCTACCGACTCATATCCGCCAGTCTTGAACAATGGCGAGCTTTGTTTATCTTGAGCCGCTTGATTGGTCCAAACTTCGTCATGGCTTCGGATTCGATCTGTCATTAATAACTGGGAAAAGATCATAGACCAGCATTATGGCAAAATCAAATTCCGATCTAGATTAAATTTGTGGTGGGAGCGATGGCTCATCAGAGAAGGTTGACCTAGCAATTCCGATCGACTTTACATATTTCAATCAGTTTGCATCTTCTTCTTTTTCTTTTTGACTGGTCATGAGTAGGTAATGGATTCCTATGTCCAGTCAAGTAGAAGAAGCACCCCATGAATAACTACAGAAATATGTACTTCCAAAAAGCAAAACCATTCTAATATACACTAGTGCTCAAGAGTGTTGTAAAAAGCAACAATAAATAAGTTAATGAAACACTTATGAAACTCATGATTTAATGCACTCACAGAAAACTGATTAATATTTGAGTTTGTGAAAAACCTTTACAATTAACTTTAACCATAATAAGCGTGCGTCATTCTCTCTATTGAGTTTGAATCTAATATGCTTATAAACGACCTTCCCTCTCTCTCTCTTTCGAATATTTATCGGGCACTCATTGTTTACAAAAACAAAAAGTTTTGGCCATAAAAATGTGAAAACTATGCGCCAACACTCTATATAACGCAGAAATGATGCTGTTATTTTTCGCAACTATTTTCAAGCAACTTTTCATGGCGATTTGAGCACAATTCACAAACCCGCAACTCTTTTGTGTTCGTGTGTGTGTATGTGAGTACTGCTACGTAGAATAAAGGTCTTTCGGACGGACAGAATGTGGCAGTAGCATTGAATGGTGCAAAACGCAAACAATTGTAATGACAAAACCAAAACTAACCACACAAGCAAAGAGGCACACACAGATAGAGACGCATGGATGGATTGCTTAGAGATGGATGTGGAAGTGAATGTGGATGCGGATGGTTGACTGACTAGCTGCTGGATGGCTGGTTAGCTGGCTGGACGCAATGAGTTTTTATACAATGGGCAGAGGCGTGGCGCCGAAATATAAAAATCTGGTAACATCATTCAGAGCAGCGCTTTTGAAAATTCCACAGAAACTGACAAAACTGACAGCGACTGAGCAGAGACTGATAGCAGCTAGTAGATAGTAGTGCATAAGGTATAGAATAGGGAGTAGGGAGAGAGATAGGGCGTAGGGAAAGGAAAACAAAACAAAAGCAGCATACATGTTGACAAAAATTGCACACAAATACTAAAAGATTTTGGGGTTTTGTCAGCGTGTTAGGGACAATGGTCGAGCGCACATAAAGATACACAAACACACACAGATACACACACACACACACACACACAGACACACTCACATGTGACACATTCTGCAGCTGGATGAATGAGTACGCCCCTTTGCGGGGCGTTTAAATAAAAATCTGATTAATTTCTTTTATGCGCTTCGGGTTTTATGGCATTGTGTGCTCGACCAAGCCAAAAGCGAGTTAAGAGAGGACATGGAAAGGTGACAGGAAGCAAGGATAAAATTGGGAAATGGGCAGTGACAGTGACACTGACAATGTGTGTTGTGTGTGTAGTACAATGTGACATATGTGTGCTCAGTACAGCGGAGATCTGTAAAAGGTTGTATAGAATCTTGTAAAGATTTTTGCATTATGCTGTGAATGTTATGCAATACAATGGCAACTTTGAAACGTTTACTTAAGTAATTGAAGCGGGTGTAAGAGACTGGGACAATTGGACAGTGAAGCAAGCATGTGGATAGGAATTGAGTTTGCTTGAAGTTACAAGAAACCACAAAAAGGGGGAAAAAATGTGAGTTGATTATAATAAGTAATAATGTTCTATATAATAAAAAAAAAAGTCACAAAGAAAATGAAGCGACATCAGAAAAGTTTAAGGAAACGAATTTGGCGGCGTTATTGGACGACAAATGCTCCAAGGGCAAAATTGAAAGGGTTGTCAGGTAACTCGACCATATATCAACTTCGACGCTATAGCAAACAATCTTGGCTATTCATGAAAGCTTTTGCTACATTCGATTCTTTCTGAAAAAAGATTACTACTATAGATAGAAGTATCGGTATTTTTCCTTTCCTACCTTTCTAACTTAGCCGCTTAGCATGTGTTCAAACTATCAATATTGAAAAAAACATCGATAGTGAGACAAAAAACAATGAATTTTTTCATTGCAAAATCTGTGGAAGATGTGAGAGAGTCGTAGGTAATTATGGACAATAATGGATATACAAATTTTTCTGAATAAAGTTTCAAGATTGCTGAAAGAAACGATTTCCATAATAGGATTGAGTATAACATATTAAGCAGACCGACAATTGGCATGCCGACGTGTGCAAATGTTTTTGACAGACGCAAAGTTGGTTGGCTATTAACTGTGTCAAAATAATCGCCCAGTTTTTTGCTCCAGACAGATTGTTTAACGTCGTGGTCAGTTACGAAAGTGCATGAGTCGATTTCGCGCTTAATCCTTCATAATAAAAGCTCACAATTAGGATAAGGATAAAGAAAGAAGTAAAATATATAAAATTTGGATGAAAGCGCTTAAGTACCACACTTGAGAAGTGAGGAGAACAGTAGCTTGGTGATATTTACTAACCGGCTAATGCGTGATTCTCAGTATCATACTCATTATTATATTGAGCCCGATTCTTATCCATACACATCCACCAAAAACTTGGAAACATAACACCTGAGAATAAATATATATTGTTGCGTGCCGTAATATCGTCACAATGTGTGCCACAAGAATTGCCTTGCTGTTTAAATATTATGATGGCAACAAATGTGACCTCAATAAAAGCCGCTTAGTTAACACATATCTTTTCAAGTAAATTTTGGGTCGCTGCTTTTGAACCGGCAACTGTTCTAGCAAAGTTTTCGAATTATAGCTATTTCAAAAAATTTGATATTTCGTGAGTTGCGTATATTGCTAAGAAACCATATAGCCGTTCGAAATGAACTATAACTCGAATAAAAGGTTATCGGAGAGTTTTGGTGTTTCATTCCATCGCAACTCATATCATCTATTCTCTTCTATCTTCTCTCTCATTTCTTGTCTCTCATTTCTTATCTATCATGATTCATGTCGCATGTCTCTCGTCTCACATCTCAGCTCATCTCATGTCATCTGATCTGATGACCATGACCGCTTCCGGCTTCGGCCACGACCCCTTCCGCTTCAGCCGTCTTCCGTACTGTTGAAAAGCAACCATTTGGCCGAGCGGATTCGTACATTCTGCTGGCAAGAACCGACTGACCGACACGACAAATATCAGCATTAGTAGCTACAAATTCCGTCGTCAAACAAACATAGCTGATTCGTTTCGGCAGAAGTCGGCGTGCAGATTGTCGGGCGTACGTACGAGTTGCAGACTGATTTGAGCGATTTTTGTGTGTTCTTATAAGTCGACCAAAATAATGAATCCTAAATCTCTTTTTGAGTGATTCGCATATTAAGCGTATACATACTATTTTGTGATTCTTTTAAACTTGTCTCTCCAATTGAAACTTTTTGGTTTATAAAATGTGCCCCAACTACTAATTGCACTAAGTTCTTAAGTTTTAATCTTAGTGTAACTGGTCTTCAAAACGTATCGTATCTTAATACTTTGAGCATTCTGCACTCAAATACATATCTATAAACAAATCATTTCCAAATATATAGATACCAGCTACTAATTCCCTCATTAGAGCCAACTTCGAAAAGTTTGTGTTTTACTTTTTAGTTGCTTCCTGTGCGTCGACTTAATAAACAATAATTAAAGTCTTAAAAAGTTATGATTTGCTGTCGTTTTTGGGTTGCTTGTCATCTGAATGCTATTTGAATACGGCAATTTCTTAGTTTGATCTAAAGTGTCATAAAGTTCTTGACTTGTTAAGGGCTCTAATGACGCCGCACAAGCTCAATACTTAGCCTCGTATCTGTTGTCAAAGGAGACAATCATTTAGAAGAACATCTTGGGCTGGACATAAACATATTTTACTATCAATTTATTGGGCGCATTTTTTAATGGGCAACATATTTTTGCTCTTCTTCTAGCTCTTCAGGGTGGCACTTTAATTGTTAATTAGTTTAATGTGCGCGACATGGGCCACATGGCTGCCCCACAAATGCGCAGAGTGTGTTGGAGGGCTACTCCGAAAAGAGGCCCAAGTCAAGAGAGCAACACCCAAACATTGAGTCAGTGTCTGGCAAGTGTCGCGCAAGTGTCGCTTGTTAGACTATTTATTGGACGTTCTAATTGAGTATGCCTCGAATTGGAAACCACAGAAATGGGCGTGTGTCTGACTGTCTGTCGAATATTAGATAGACTGCACCCCCCATCCACAGCAACATTGCCAGCCCATAAAAAAGCCAGCTAATAATTAAGAGCCGCCTTCCCAAGCAAATGAACCTAAATGGGCGCAAATTGTACGAGTTCGAAACAAACAAAAATGTGCATATAAAAAAAATATGACAAGAAAATGTCGCCTTGCTTTTTGGGGCTTCTGGCTTCTCGTAATCATAAAGAAAACACACAGATACACACACACACACACAATGACAACAAAAATAGGTATAACAAAATTATGAATTGGTTTGGCGTAATTTTACGCGCTCAAAAAAAAGAAGAAAAAAAGCAACCGTAGACCCAAAAATTTGGATACAAAACCCACTGAACGGTGCTGCCAATAATGACCCAATTTTCGTGTATCAAATTTATGTTTATTTGGTTGGTGCTGTACTCCGCTTTCGCCTCTGCCGCTGCTTCCTTTGCCTTTTGTATACGTTTTTTCCCTACATTTTCCAATATTAATATGCATTAAAATTTACGGTGGAAAGCAGCAGCAAAGAGAAAATAAAAATAGAAAAAAATCGACTTGAACATAACAAGAAAATTACTTTTTTAAGCTTATATGAGTCGTCATTAAAGCAACCTTTTGAAGCTCGATAAGAGTCACAAAGAGTTCCAATAAAGCAAATATTCGACTAAGCTGCAGCGCTAAATGGCCTGCATTAGCGATTGTTCCGCTATTGTGGTCTATCTGGCAACGCTGCATTTTCATTTTCGATTAGGTTTTTGCTTTTTTTTTCTTTTTAATGTGTGAAGTTTCTTGTTAAGAGCTTTTTTTCTGATAAGCTGCACGGTCTGGGAATGCATTGTGTCACAAAATGTGTGATATGGTAATGAAGCCATCACCGGAGTCTAAGATAGGTGTGAACTTAACATGCATTCCACTGAATGCATGAGTCAAAATAAAGTATTAAAGTTGCAATTAAGATGCTAAATTTTGTTGGGTAAAAAGTGAAGTGACGGCTAAGTGGCGTTTTATAACTGTTTCAAACATAGCTACAAAAATGATACATTTCTATTGAAAGATTTATTGTATTTGAAGGTTAGTTAAGAAGTAATGACTTATTTTTGGATTGTGGTGGCAACAGCACCGATTTCAGTGTTTTGAAGGGTGTACATGGAAGTCTGACGATAGATTTGTGTCTACACCCGTACATAATTCAAAAAAGGCAAGAATTAAAGTCAGCCGACCATTTGCAATGCCGAAGATTCGCCAACATCCAACATCCACCACGAGCAAACACAAAACAATGTGAATTTTGCATACAACATCAAGTCTAGTGAAAAAGCCCATTTCCATCTTAGTAGCTTCGTTAATAAACAGAATTCGCATTGCGCATTCGATGGAACATAAAAAGGTCACTGTTTGATTTGTTTTTAAGCTCGCAGAAGTTTTGGACCCTTTTTTCTTTGAAAATGAGTTGGAAAATGCTTTAACTGTAAGTGGTAATGATAACAGATTTCTAAGGGCGTCAATTGGATTCTATTCATACAGAGGATATGCGGTTTCCACAGCATTGAGCCTCCTGTCACGCAGCTAATCACATTAATAAAGAAATCAAATTTTTTTTAAATACAACACAGTTTTATTTACATTTAACTTCAGCCTTGTGCTTGGAATACCATTTATACCAAAATAAGCAACAGAATAAAGGAAATCAATTCCAGCACATTTTTCCGTTTGTCTGTCCCTCCGACCAGTGCGCCTGTTTCTTGAAAACTTTAAGAGCTGGATGAAAGATTTTTGTTCAGAAGGTGCGTCATCTGTTGTATTTCTTCATTGGGCTTTATATGGTCATTGGCACTCATTTTTCTCAATAATATTTTGCTATTTACGATACTTTTCTACTTTCAATCTTGAAACCGTGAAACCCTTTTTGCTTGGCATATGTAAGGTTAAATTGGCTCAGACATATTTCCGGAACTATGAGAGATTACTAAAAGCTCCACTTTGAAACCAGAAGCTAAACTAGATTAGAATTCCCAATAGCCAGTACCCTAATGATAAGATGATATGTACCTTTGTTTTTTTTCGGTTCAGCTTTGCGCAATAAAAGAATTTACGCCAAAGTAAAGACCATTGGAAGCATAAAATTATTAAAAGATGGTGATGGCTTAGTAGCGGACTCCCATTTCTAGTACAATCTTCCAGACTTCCAAAAGAAGATTACACGCTTCGCTTACAAAAGCCGACAGAAAGTGTAACATTTCATAAAAAGGCGCTTTCGTTTCCTTGACTGTGCACCAGTATGTATTTTATCGAGACGGCTTCATTCAGACAGTCAAGTCGTATAGTGGTTACCAAAGTTCCTTTTGGTATATATGGTCTCAAATCTGTCCCTACCATCACAATTTCCAGGTAACCAATATACCTGATTCTCTTATGAGAATAAGAGAAATCTTCTGTCTTGCTTCTTTAGGAAGATAGTCACCAGCACCAGTTCTAGTCTTCGTTTCGTTTTGTAGACATATACGTGGGTCTTTTTTAGTGCAAGTCCTAAATCACTTTACTTTTCTCGTAAAGTTCACTTACGTCCAAACTACACATTTGGCATTTACTAATGAAAGAGAATTCTGTCAAAATAGTGCTAAAAGCTACTTTTACAAGAACTTAGTACCCTTAATTCCTAAGCAGGTGGTGCAGAAGACAGGCTCTTAACAAGGCGTAGAACTACAACACAAAACTACAAAAAAAATACTGGTTTTATACCATTCAACCGTTTATGCGAACCGCCAAAGTCCCTTGAGATTTTTGTTGCTTTGTAACCTTTAGTTATTTTTGATATAACTTCATACCTATTAAAATAAAGGTGCTGACTACCCCCTTAATTGTAGTGTGTAAAGGATGTTTACCTTTTAACACATTTACTCTTATACACCCAAGTAGGCATAAATCTGTGAAGCATTTTATATAAGCCTCTCACAATGTAATTAGTTTTATCAGCTAAACGCCACAACTTGCCACCAACACACACAACACCCAAAAGCGACGACAACCTTATAGGAATTCTAACTTCATCTTCACCTACATACCCCGTTATTTTCGATATCAGGATGTCACTACCTGCAGCAATTGGGCTCTTTATAGCATTATTGTCTTATTGCTTATTCAAGAGCAAAGCAGTAACAAAAAAGAAAAAAAGGAAAAGGTTGTCGACAAACCTTTCATTGTCTTTTCATTTGAAAATGGCTCGGAGTCGCAGTCTGTAGCTGAAACTGAAGCCAAAGCCCATTTTTGTCCATAATCAACGCAAATCCTTGCCTAATGCCAATTCTGTGTCAGAGAGACGCGAAGGCGGCGGCACACGGTGTCGGGCAGCGGGCGCAATGTCATTTTCATGGCTCTATAGAGCGCTTTCACCTTCTATGGACATTGCTGATGATGTCCTTTTGCTGGCTCTCGTTGTTGTAGTTGTTGTCCTTCGAGCATAGCTCGCAGCGCTGTCTGGGCTAGAGGAGCAGCGCATACGCCTTCCTGAACTGATAGAGCCGAATGACGATGGGGTAGGGTATTTATGTATATATACATAGTGTAAGTGGTGGCCCGCATGGAAGTGACACTGTCACTGGCAGTTCGACAGCAATGTCCTGGCCGATTTCGCCGGCTTAATGCTATTTGTATGCCATTGTCCTTTTTAGTTTTGTAGTTGTCTCTGACGTTGTTATTTCTAGGACTATACACAACAAAAGAGCTCAAAAAGTAACTCCGGTTCAACTATTGCCCGCTTTTTGTGGTTGTTGCGATGTCCTTATGCCCAAAAAGCAGCTGAGCATTGTTTTGTTGTCCCTTTTTTTTGGGATTGTAGTTATAGTACTCTTTGAGCCCTGGTCAGGAGCACCACATGCGCTGCGTCCTTTGGTTGTTTCTGTTCATGTCGTCTGCGGTTGTCTTTTGGTTGCTTTTTTCTGTATTCTGAGCTTGTTTGTTTGTAGAGCATGTCAACTTTTCCTCTCATGCAACATACAAAAAAAAAAAATATGGCAAAAAGCAGGCTCGTTGAGCTGTTATCCTGCGCGTTCTGTGCTATGTTCAAATTTAATTGCTGTGGGAACTGCACATATGAGCCACTCAGACGGGCAGATTGGATTTTCAATCAAATTGGTCAGTCCCTGTGCAAGCCAAGCCCACTACCACCAGAGTCCCAACAAATGTAACTATGCCTTTTTTGGTTTTTCTTTTTTTGTAACTGTTAATGGGACCCTTGAGAATGACAGGACAGCTAGCAAGCAGCTTCATATTTCTCAAGGCGCCACAAACATGAAAATGCACTTGCTTTATCAAAAATTATGATATCACACTGATTGCACAACTATAAGTTGCAAGGCGTTGCTCTTACCGCAAAAGCCGCGACAGCAGTTGTTGCCCCAAAATGTTGCATGCTAAATTAGTTGGCAACATTATTTAAGGAAGCTGCTGCCACAGCGTGTGCACTTACACACAGACCAGCTGCAATATTTTGGATGTTATGTACCCACAGTGGCAGGGCTGCAGCACATTTTTGTGTTCTTCGGTTGGACTCTCTTGAACTAAAGTTTTGGTTCAGCGATGTACAATATGGTATGTAATTTGCAGAACTTGAAAAGCCATCTTTGTGAGTAAAAGAGAGTGCTTTAATTTAAAAGTTGTTTGTACATAGTGAAATGCGTGCATTATAGAAGTAAAGCCATGATTTCATTATCGGAGAACTAAGCTGAGTTTCGTCTCGTCGATTCTACCCACCTTTGCACTTAAGGCCATTGACTTCCGCAGCTTTTTCTTTAGTCTCGTTATAGGGAAAAGACCAAGAAGCACTTTAAAAAAGAATAGTATACCGTCTACATGAATGTTACAACATTTACTAGAATAGACGATCCAAAACTCAGCAGACTTCTTAGATAGTGAAATCATCAGTCATATGAGACATGAGAATCTATAGTATTCATGCTAAAATATAGTGAGCAGCAAGGCGTAGTTGCAAGATCAGGACCGGTGTATTTAACCTACGGGTCTACACACCCTGTTTTATAAAGGTGATGCATGCTACATTTTTATCAGATTTGAGGATTTCGATTGAAATACGTGCGCTCAAGAAAAGAAGGTTTTACCGGAAAAGCCATGTTTTAGTCAAGGACCTTCTATTGAAGTCAAATTTGTTGCCTAGTGTCATTTTTATATCTGACAATACCAATTCTTTACTGTTGGCTTTCCTCATTTAGAACCAAAGGCTAGGAAGAAACATTGCTTCCTCATTTGTTTTCTGCTTCGAAACTCTTATTGAATATTTTAAAATTGAATGATTTAAAATAGCAATTTATTTCGAAATCAGCGATCCCAAATTTACCGAAAACTAGCTTATACCCAAAAGTTTTTGTTTTGGAGTCTTCTTCTTCTTAACTGGCCATAACAAACCGTTACCGGGTTTACGCGCGCCTTCTCCAATTGGTGATACCAAAGGTAGATACTCTCTACCAGGTTCTTCCAACGGAGTTGGCAGTTCTAGTCTGTCCCTTCGTCGCCAGGTAAGTTTTAGTGCAATTTATTGCAGTTTTCATACAGAAATAGTCGTTTATATGACAATCGCTTTCGTATATGCAATCGATAAGCTGTTTCATCGATTAAACTTGATCAGTTATATGCAAATGTTAAAATTTTTCATTCGATTGATAAAGTTCCTTTATCGTTTAGATACAATATTTTGCACATATCCGATTATAGCTTTTATGAAATTATCGCAAAACAATGCTGCATTAGCGATATCTACCGTTGAACTTCTAGTCCAAAAGGTTTAAATTTCCGTTTCAGTTTACAGTTTCGCTTCACTCGGAAACCATTTCCAGCCCTTTTCAGCTTATTTGGTAGCGAAAAAAGTTGTTGGCGCTGCTTTCATCGTCGCTGTAGCTGCAACAGTTGCAAAAACTATAACCAACTACTATGCAACATCATTATGCGGCAAAGCACTTAATTGTCGCATATTCCCTCAACCCTTGTCCACTCACATGGGTGGAGTCTAACAACAACTCCGGGTTCCATTGGGCTCACAACAAAAACCAGCTAGCTCCGTTGCCAAAAAAAAAACTTGAGCACATAACCATTGTCGTTGCCTTGCTAGTCCCTGGTTTGGGGGTCATGGGGAATGTGGCAACTGGCGACTGGCAACTGCCACTATCATTATCAGCAATAATCAGTGTGTTGTTGTGGCAACCAAATGCGAGTTGCCACCGACGTTGCCGCCAAATTTTGCGTAATGCATGCAACATAACTGAGGATAGTTGTGGCTAGGCGCAGCATACTGCAATTGAGAGCACACAGATACAGATTGCAGCAGTATCTGCTGCTCTACAAGCAGATGAGTTATACAAATTGTACATGTGTGAGTGTGAGTGTGTTTGTAGTGCAACACATTTTAAAGACTCAGCAAGCAAAGTTGCAACTGTTTTTGCGGCTTTTAGATAGCAACCAGCTATTTATGGCTTGGTTAGGGGTATAATGAAATATGTCGGGGTAGTAATGGTTATATATGGCGTAAAGTAGCTAAAGACTCTGTTTATAATTGTGAATTAGAGCGTTCTCTAAGAGAAACAGCTTTGGCTATGGCGTTTAAATGATATTTGCGACTGTTTTCATTGTAAAATAATGCGAATGCTATTAAGGAAATTAAAACTATTCCAAGCCATAAAATAAGAAATGTTCGAGTTTAGTCTGATTTTTATGCATATAAAAAGAGTATATTGAAAGAAAAATATCGATCTAAAGTGACGAACTATAATTCTTAACAACGAACTACAATTTTGCGTTCGAAAAACATAAAATCAAAGAGGAGAGAAACACGAAACATAAGATCTCGTTTAAACAGATTCTATAAAAGCTCACAAGGGCAGAGACCAAGCCCATAGTAATTAGAGCAGGGATCGGCGAGGCACAATTTTAGTCGCTGCAGTAGCATTTGTGAGTTAGCAGCGTAAGGTTGTCAATATGTAGATTACATTCACATTGTACGGACACTTGCTTGGCAACTTCTGTGTTGTCGTTGCCGATTCCTGGCCTAGAATGGTAGCTTTTATTCATACAAAAATATTATGTGAGGTTCGACTTGCGGTCTCGAATCAGTTTGATTGTTTACCTTTGAGTCTAGGTTTTAATTTAAACCAAGCAATTTACAACAATAAAAGAAGCTCCTAGCTGCGAAAAACTAATTCTTTTATGGGACACCTTGGAGATGGGAAACAGCAAGATTGATAGTATGGACTACAATAAGGCCAGCCGAATCACACCAGTCAAATCAGGTTATACGAATTAGGCCAGCCGAATCAGGCCAAACAAATCCAGCCACCCGAATCAGGCAACCCGAATAACACCAGCCGATGACTTATGTGCCGGTTTTACCACAAAACATATTCATTTTTATATCGAAAACGACTTTTTGGTGACAAATTGTTCTAAAATATCAACAAAAAATCTCTACTTAATCGAATGATTTTCCTAATGGATGCATTTGTGCAATTCTCTAATTTGCATTTCAGAAAGATTCTTCTGTTCTCATCTATTTGAAGGATAAATGCCTTCATTTCTCGTAATAATTCGCACCAAACAGCACACTAACACTTGAAACCTGAAACAATTTACAACATTTAGAAGCAGAAAGTCTTCAAATCAAGGATTTGCTTTCTTTTAATGAATGTATTTTCTCTCTTCTTTTCGTACTTTTGATTTTGGTTTCAAAATCTTTGAATTTATTTTCTCAGCGTAGTAGATAAGTGAGAGTTCCTTTGTTTGTTCAATGGCCCCCATTCAATGTCTCTTAACTATATAGACATATTAAGCACAAAAAATCTCATGATGGAACATAAGGCCCACAACTTAGCTGTTATGCTTATACACAATTGAAAATATGGCTCTAAATAATGTTGTATTAACTTTCATTTAGCTACGACATGTGGTCTATGAAGAAGAAACCTAATGAAACGATTTTATGTACATACAGACCATATTTAAGAACTCAAGCAACTCAAGTCCCCAAAATGTACCAACTATTTAATGTTTGTCCCACAACTAATTATGATTACATGGATTACATTACCATTCCCAGCAAATCATAAACTAATAAATAACCCTTATTTCTTCAGTTCCAGCAAGGATTAAAACCAGACAATGCATAAATGACAAATGCGATTCGAGCATGTGTTGTGCTCCAAGTCCGTCATCCAAAAGGAAGCCAACCTAAGCAAAGTCTCTCTCTTTTGGCTAGTGGAAAGAGCAACTTGCCACACTTTATTGTTTTCCATTTACCAGACCACGATAATTACGCCATGATAGACTAATCCATATGTACCACTCTAAGCTAATAGAAACCCTTTTGCTATCTGCATACTAGTACACTCATCATCCAATGCCTAACAGTTTTCCAGCTGGCGGCGTTTTTCTAGCTTAGTCCGAAAGTATCTTTTGCTTTTTAGGTTGCTAATAAAGCATGTTCTTGTTGTCTTATTTACAACATTTGCAAAATTGTCAGGCAAAAAGTTGAGCCACGATACAGCTTATGGACAGGGTTGCCAGACTACTACGTCAGTCTACTAAGTGGGTACGTGAGAGCGTCAGTCCGTCAGTGAATGACATTAAACAGTCAGCTCATTGTCGTGGATTGGCTTGGCATCAGTTTTAGTTTTTCATCTGCATTTCTGTGTGGCAGACATGCAATGAATGAAGCCACTTGAAGCTATAACAGTGCAATGGCATGCGGGGCAGCAACAGCTACAACAACGAGGACAGCAACAGCAGCATCGACAAACTAACAGCCACAGCTAAGGCACAGTGGCGCCAGCAGCGTTACTTTGTGGCAAAAATCTTTTGAGTTAGTAGAGATAGATTACTAACGTTTCGATGTTTCAAACAGGGAGTTGTGACAATTTGTGGTGGGTGATCACCAGTAAGCTGGCCGGATACGACATTTGATAAAGTTTCTGCTTCCAAAAGATGATTTGTATGGCTTCTGTGGCTTCTGCAAGCTTTGCTTATTTTGTGAAGAAGAGAAGTTGCTAATTGGAAAATTGTCCATCTCTATAATCTTTATTTTACAAAACGCTGTCTTACTTATGTTCATTTTTGACACGCTTTTCAACTTGAGGCGCCACTGTGCAACGCCGACGCCAACTAACTGGAGGTCATTTTGCAGTCACACTATGAAGATGTATGGCAGCCCAGCTCTTGTCAATGATGATGTACTAGATGGGAACGGACCAGAGACACTGCGCATCCTATAGCTGAACCCTGCAACGCCTCCACCTGCTCCGCCGCTCTCTAACCCGGCCTGTCATTGACTCTGACTCTGTTCACTCGCTTTTAGCCTTTTGAAGTAATTTGCAGTTGCTATTTCTGTTTTGTAATTGCTTATTAATGTCATTGTGCGCTCTGGCAACGCTACCCCCTGGTTGCTGCATGTTGTTGTTGTTGTTATTGTTGCATAGTCAATACTCCATTGCCTCTGAGTGTACTTGCTCTGTGTAATAATTTCACTTGAAATGTTTTTAACAAATTTATGCTAATGTGATTTTGCAATTAAAAAGCAGCGCACAATGAGGCGCAAAGAGGCATGTTGCAAGTTGGAAATGAGCAAATGATTGAGCGGTCTCGTAATGCACAAGTGCTAGGAGATTTATAAGACCCCACGTCCCGACATGATCAGCATTATGATCCGCATGTTTGCCTAGTCGCTAAATCACTTTTCCATCTGTGTCTCTCATTGGGTGCACGTTGCATGTTTTGTGTGGCGGCAAATGTTGCAACAGATGATGACGCCTGCAACGTCGCCGACGCTACGAGTTAGCAATGAACAGACTGACGATGATGACGCTGTTGACGACAAATGATGTTGTTGTTGCAGTTGTTGCTGTCTGAAGTTAGTACTTAATGCGGACTGCCCTTTAGTAGTTCGAGGCTGGCAAAATAGATTATAGAGTTGTGCCTGCTAATGACTAAAGTGCTCCAGTTTCTTTGAAAGCTCCAAAGTGAAATGGGAAAATGTGTAAATTGGCACCAATGTGGTTTATCGATAAACATTGCTGTTTATAGCTCATATAATTGATGTTTGTTCATTTTGATGAACATTTTAAAATCTATTTTGGAAACAGCATTTCTCTCAAAATTGTTGATCAATATCAAAAAGTCGCAATCTTTCGAGATTTCGTTTCGATTGATGCTCAATTTCTGGGCACTTCTCTGTGCTTTTGATTTGCTGCCAACGATTTGAACCAACAAAGTGTTTCACTTTGATTTTCGTTACAGTTTGTTCTACAAACTAACTCGCTGAAGAAGTTTCCCATCCAGAATTATATTAGCGTTGCATATTTGTGTTTTATTTTAGCGACTATTCAAATCTTTTCAAAGTATAAATAACTAAATATCTTTAGGACAGTCATTTAAATGTTGTTTTGCAACATTTCTAGTTACTGTAAAAGACATTGCCATCAATCTTAAAGATCTCACTTACTGCATCTATGTGCTGCCATTAAGAGTCTGTGCACTTTCTAGCCCTTTGATCTTGGCAGCTTAATTGAAGCAGCAGCAAAACACTCAAGAGTTCCACTATCTACAAGAAATATGTACATAACTCAACTGTCTGATAGATTATTTAGTTTAATTTATGGCAAAGCCAACTCAAAGCCGACTCACTTACAAATTCCCCGAGTTTACTACAAATTATATGCTTCATAAATTTAATGCATTTCGTTTGTGCCACATGCACATTAAAGTTATTAAGTTTCCTCTTTGCCATATGCCACATTAAATACAATATGATAAAAGTGCATTTCACTTGGCAAAAAAGATAGTCAAGCAGCGGCGGCGGTGACAACCCTGTCTCTAACCAACACGCTCGGTGTCTCTCTCACTCTCTGTCTCTCTCTCTAGAGGGTGTAAATATTGAAGAGTGTGCAACACAATTGCGCATACGCCCCATGTGGCACATCAAGTGGCAGCCATCACATGCAATGTGAGAAATCATGCATAAAAATTTATTATGTTCAAGCGCATGTTGCAACATCATGTTGCCGCCTGCCGCCTGCCGCCTGCAATTGCAGCCATCATAATAATATCAGAGAGAGCGAAAAAAAAGAGAAATACATAGTAAAAAAAAAATAACAGAAAAATATAAAAAATGGAATATAAACGTGCAATTGTTTGTTGCGGCACATCGGAAAGTGCACAGCAATGCAGCAGCAGCAGCAGCAACAACAACAACAATACTTGCAACAACAACGGCGGCAACATCATTTGAACTGTCATTAAACTTTGACTATCATCCTTTTATTATTTTGAGCTACCGTCGTCGTCGCCCCAATATTAAGCACCACTGAGCAACAGCATCATCATTGTTGTTGTTGTTGTTGTTGTTGTTCTTGTTGCATTTGTTGTTCAGCTTGTTTTTGTTGTTGCAGCTGTTGCCATTTGTTGCTGTTGCAGCACTTTGTTTTTTTCTGCACTGCGCCGCATTGTTTGTTGCAAGTTTTTTTTGTTTTGTCAAACACGTGATCGCAGCACAGTTCACGTTGTTCCTGTTGTCGTTGTTGTTGTTGCTGTTGCATTATGAATGCTAGCCGTTGTTAATGTTGCCCTTCTTGTTGTTGTTGTTGCTGTTGTTGCCATTGTTGCACCGTTTCTATTTCTGTTGTAATTTTTTTTTGCGCATTTCTCATGTGTGTCGCCGTAATCGACATATTCCCTGCCGTAAGAGCGCATTATGGTCAGATTTGTATTGTGTAATATGCATTTGTCAACACATAAGTTAAGAGTCTGCCACGTGCAGCAATTGTACAGGCTTTAAATGTTGCAAATGTGGCTCATACTTCAAAGAAAATGTCCAATTTGTATGGCAGCAAAATAGTACTAGAATTGGAATTCATAAATTGGCACCACATAGAAATATGTAAAATTGTTACGAAATCACTCCGAGATTTTTTTGTTTTTAATTAACATCAGAGTATCGATCCGAAAGCTACATGTATCTCGGTGGACATCTCATATGAGTGATTTAAAATTTTTTGCTTTATTTTGTGTCTTATGAAGCTGAAGACTACCTTTTTTGACTTTGCTCGTATTTCGTTGTTTATTTCTGGATATGCAGCTTTAAATGAATCAGCAGATAGCGCGTAATAGAATCTAGAAGTTTCATCTATTCATAATGCACAACATCTTTTTGGTCCTGCAAAACTATCGATGTATAGATTTTTTTCCTCTGTGTCTATCAATGATTTTTTCACTGTCGATTTGCAAGTTGATAGCCTATAACAACGACTTTTGCTTGGCATATTAATCGATTGTTAACATTCTTGTTTTTGAAGCATTTTTGGCTAGCAATTGTCGTGCAACTTTCATTAGGGAAAGTCTATAAGCGACTAAGGTTAGGAGGTTAGGAAGGAAAGTGTACGATGGTTTCGGATCTTTTCCCTAAAACTATCGAATTTCGGCATTATCGATAGTTTTGCAACTCTACTGCTCTACTGTCTACTGATAGGTAGATTGACAGGGTCTATTGTAGTACCCTTCTTAGGGTTGTTTTAGAAGAAACACATTTCATCCAAAGTCGCAAGCTTGTGGACATCAGCTGTACTTATTTTGCTTCCAATTAAACCAGATAACAAAAAATTCTCACAGAAAGAGCTTGTTTATCACAAATATCGACATTTTTAACATTGTACAGAGACAGTTTGAATTCGATTGGCAAATACCAAACATCTCTGAAACTACTGATATCGCATTGCACTATGAATCATTTATAACAGCTAGATCTATAGCAATGGAATGAACGCCCAGCGTTAATAAGCCTTTTTAGATTTAAAAACAGGAAAAAGTCGCTGGTGACCAAGTCCCTGCAATACGATGGCTGAGGTATGATGACGGCGTTATTTTTGAAGAAAAAAATCACGAGCAAGCAACGATGGGCGCACAGGTACATTATCGTAATGCTAAAGCGATGCATTCTTGTGCCAAAATTCGTATAATTTCAAGGTAACCGTACGACCTTTTTGCAAACTCTCACGATGCTCCACGCAATTGGAATCGTAGCTGACAGTAAGCAAAACTTATACGTTTTACTGAAACTGGGCCATATATTTCGGTCTTCGGCTTCTCTGGCCGCTTCTATAGGGATTATTGGGTTTCGGTTTGATTACCATTTATCCATATTTCGTTACCAGTTATGATCATTTTTACCGAATCTGGATCGTCGCTGCGACGCGTTCTTGACTTCATTTGAAGTTTTTCCTTAGTGTTTTGGTGAAAGAGAGCAAAGGCTCAGTCCAGTGTCTTTTCTGACCAGACTGCACAGGCATACTTGCTAAGGGATAATAGGCGCATACTTAAAATAACGGAGTCTGGACGATCAAATTTGGATTTGGCCACACACTTATAGCCAGCAAGCTAAGGAAAGAGTGCCCGCTTTTCACGATGTCTGCTGATAGTTTTGTACCAAATGTGAAGATTGACTGCTGATACAATGTGGTGTTCCCTCTTGAAGCAATCCAGAAAGAACCATGTCTTGTACACAAACGGCTTCATAACGAAACATGGGACTGGAGCTGCTTGTTTTCTCTTAGTTTGGAAATGGAAATCCGCGCAGTTATCAATGGCGCGAGCTTTCCATAAAGGAAAACTTCCTGAGGTAACTGTAGGAATCTTCATTGACAGTCAGGCTGCGCTTAAGACACTTTGTTAAAGAACTCATTGAGAGGACGCAAAAGTGAGGTGTACACTCTCTCCTTATGCAGTCATCACAAATTCCTGCGAAAGTCGGGATGATGGTGTTAATATGGGACCTATGTGTTTGCCTACTCAGCTTTCGTACTCTAATTGCAACTGTCCTTTCTCTCTCTTAACTTTCTCTATCGGACATGACATGAGAAAGGGATGGTTCAACCTTCTTAAATAAGCCATAACAACCACCATAAATCTAATCCAATCTTATCTAATGAAATATTGCGATTTTGTTGTCGAAGGTGATTGAATTGCAACGAATAATGAAATCTTTAGCAAAATAAGAAAAAAGAACTTCCTGAACCTCTGAACGAATAAGCTGAAGTCTGTTCCAATAGCTTATGAACCCTTCGTTAAAACTGCAAGCTAAACACGCCTTAAGCACGAAAGTTCCCCGCTTGACTTTCAGCATATATTGTAAGCACTTGTTGTAATAGATACATCTTATCTACAAGATAACAGATTTTTTTCTATGTAAACGCTTTCTTTTATATCTTTACAAAAGCTTAAAAATTGAATTTAAATTTTACAATAACAACAACAACTGGCAATTGTAGCAGGAAATGTTCTTGCTGCATGCAGCTTGTTAACACACACACACACACACACACACACCCACACACACACCCACACACACACACACACACACACACACACACACCCACACATACACACACACACACACACACACATATATATATATATGTGTATATACAGTGGCCCTCTGAGATATAAAGGGAGACATTGCACATTTTTGTTTGCTTTTCTTCTATTTTTGCTCTTGCAATATTTTCATTGCATTTCAGTTAGATAATGTTTTTTGTTCGTTCTTTTATTGCCGCTCGGCTTGTTATGATTTCAACTTGTTGCACGTGAAATGCATAACGTAATTTTGCAGTGGCAACGCCGAAGACAAGGCACGTACAGCACAATGCACAGTGGAGACACAGAGCCAACACAGAGCCAACACAGAACTAACGCAGAACTAACAACCAACGAACTAACCACAAAAGCAAGCTGAACCGCTAACCTCCAACTGAACCATGAAAATGCCAGGATGGAAATGTTTGCGACGAGAGTTCCGAATGTGGAATGCTCTGTGGTGGAAGATGATGTGAATATTTTCAGGGATATTGAAAATATTTAAAAAAAAATCTGTAATGTAACCCTTCCTTCTGCTAGTTTTCTCTGAAAGAAAATACCCGATTTGCAAACAAGCATGATTTCATGCAAATTGCACGCCATTTTGATGCAAATGACCTTTTTGTTTTGGTGCCAGGTAATTGTCTGTATACAAATAATCTACCCGTTTCAAAGCAAATATCCTTTTTATTGTACAAATAGCCTATTTTTATCAGGCAAGTATAGATTTAAAATCTACTTCTATACATATAACCAAAATTTAGCAAATACACATATTTTTTTATTTAAATAACCTTTTTCATAAAAAAAAACTAAAATAAATAAAAATATTTTTAATATGGGATTTCCTGCATTTCTTTCCTGTTTTTGTTATGAGAATAGGTTGCAGTTTTGTTATATAAACCCTACCCAAACTATTTGAACTATTTATATTAAACGAGCTTGGATTTCTGGAAGAAAAGCGAAAAGCTTCTAATTGGAGTTCACTAGGGAATGGCCAGGACGGTTTCTACCCACAACTTAACCAACCACCAAATACAGCTTCCTCCTCTTTTTAACAAACTTTACGTAAATATGCAAAAAGATCAAAACTTTTTATGCAAATAACTCTTTTTTCACAAAATGAACTAATTTTACTAAAGAATTTACTGTTTCAATATTCGTAATTAACTGAAATTTTTTACGTAATATATGAAGACAACGGGAATATTTCGACCTGTAATTCATATAAAGAATCGGATTATATGTACGTACATATATAAAAAGACCTAGAGAATCGAATATAACTTGATTATTTCATATATTCTGTAAGATATTCAAAGTTTAGTGAATTCTAAGTAAGCAAGAGTTTCGATAGGAAGATATTGATAAAAGATGATGGAAATCTTTTTATACATAAGAATAGGTTGGGTTTCCTGACAAAATAAAGTACAGCTAATAGCACCCATGGAAACAAATAGTTTATGCTTAATTAATCGCTGCTATTATTATACATATATGCTGTCATACACTATAATGCAGATATTGATTGTATTTTTCACACCCATTCAATAGCCCATAGAAGTTCCTGTTTGAAATGCTATTCTTTTAGCCATACATATGTGTAAGGTGGCTCTATTGCCCGGGTTTAATTGAAAGTCTTGGCAAAGCAGCTCACGTAGAGCTCAGAGTCAAACATATGCGCCCAAGCTGTAGGGAGCTGCCATACCCCGCTAAAAAAAAGAAGCAACGTCTAACAGCTATTTCAAGCCATACTCCATCTCTGCCCTCTCTTCCTCTTGGTGTCTCTAACTCTGGCTCTGCCCACTTGCCGTTTGCTCGCGTTGTGGAAAATTCAATTGCAAATGCCTTGGAGGCAATATTTTCTTCTTGTCTTTCTATATTTTTCAGCACTTTTCTTATATTTTTGCACGTCAGCTGCGTCGTCGCTGGGGAAAAAATTAATTTCCAATGATTTGAATTAATATCGCTGGCTGGCAACATGTCGCATACGTCATATTTTTTAATATGAAAGATATTTTGCCTTGTTGTTGCGTTGGCTACGTAATTTATCGATTGACGGCAATTCAATTGCATTTTGTTTCAGCTGTTGAAATTGCTGGCAACCCACGTGTCCTGGCCCCAAATCCATGTAAATGTCAGCTTAACTTTTTGGCATATTATCTAATTGGTAATAGCATTAACTTGGCGCGTGTCTATACAGAAAATGTTGGAAAAACAGACACAATTTTCTTTAATTTCCGCCGGCAGTTAAATGTACTACGATTGGTTTTATTTTTTATTTTTATCGTTTACTTTAGCACATAATTAAAACACGCTTAGTTAGTTTAACAAGGACGCGCGACCGGAAGCGGACGCCCCTTTACCGTTAGCCAGCAGGGTTGCCATCCAACCCAACTGTGTGTGTGTGTGTGTGTATCGTGACAATATCCGGTTTGATGCTCAAAAAATAACAAAAAAGGAAATTGATAAAACAACAACAACAAAAAGAAATATATATATAAAAAATACAACAAAAAAAAGTGCAAAATTGTGGCAAGCGGAAAATAAGCGTGAAATGTGTTTGAAGGCGTTAAACAGCCCGTGGCTCCGACCAAAACTTAACGAATTGAATTTAAATCAATTAATGCAGGTGAAAATTAAATAATTGATAGAGTTTTCATGCTGTGACACAATTGCCTGCAATATTTAAGGCCATTGAGAGGTCACATTTTAAAACAATTGAGTGAAATTAAAGGAGTTATCACTTAAGTTAAGAAAAGTGAGAGATTTGGAACATTCGGGGAGAGAATTACAAATTTAATGTCAAATTGGGAGTTAATTAGTTTCGCTACCGAAATGTGAGCTCAGTTAAACATATTCTAAGTGAGTCATTAAAAATCGGTAAGTTAAGTTTCTTTATACGTTTAGTTATACGCGAATGCACTCACAGCGTCATTTGAGTCATTAATGCTTACAAAGAAGTCCTTTGATCTGCCTCGAGATAGATCATATTACTCATCATCTTAACAATTCACCATTATCTTCCTCATACTTATACTAAGACCAGCTGCGAATATTAGTTCGGCATGTTGAGAAGTTTGAGTAAATTTGATTAAAGAAAAAATAAATATCGACACAACAGTGCCATGTGCCATGCTCTTCTAGCCCCTTAGCGAGCCATATCCCTAGTATTACGGCTAGAAAAGAAAACTCTTCCGATATCTCTTGACGGTTCCTAATGGCTGTTACACCTTCACTTCCCAAAAAGTGGTCCTTCAGTAGTAAACTGCACAACAATTTTTTGAAGACAAGATTTCGTACACCTTTGAAGCATTCATCAGCAAATTATAAATATTGGGAAAGTTTATTAGTACCTAAGTGCTGAGTATCTAAATACACTGACTATACTCTTCACTGCTCTTTCATCCATTTCTCCTTGCATACCCATTTTTTGATCATAATGTCATAAAGACAATATTGTGGTTATGGAGTAATGTTAACTCTTGCGAATGTGATGTCTCTACTCAACAATTTTGGCTTTTAAAAGCACTTTGAAAACAGTTTATTTTGAAAATGATTACTCAGCCATTATCTCCAATCTTTGCTGCAATATTTCAAAGATATGATATATGATATTTATGTATATGCACTGCAACTTACTTATGAGTATCTTTTCTAAGCAAATAATGTTGCTGGTTTATCTATAAACCATTAGTGTTCCGTTTTAGCAGCTGGGTTCCAGTTAAAGAGCACTCAGGAAATGTTTCATGTGCTGTTTACGTCCGCTCTCTAGTGCTTAAAACCAGACAACAACAACATTGACAACATTGGCAACATAGACAACTTGGGCAACTTGTTGGCTCTTTAAGAACGCCAACTTTGCATGCGTTAAACATTTATAAAAATCAATATTTTGCCGGGACAAAGCGGTTTAAGTAGTGCTCCAGCTAGATGATGCGTATGGCCCCCAATAAGCTCACCCCAGCCCATACAGAGACAGCGTCATATAACTCACCATAAAAAATGTCAACTGTCTACGACACACAAAACTTATTTGTCATGCAATTTTCTCGAACGCCTTAAGAGGCGGCACAAATACACGGATACACACACACACACACACACACACAGATACACACATATACATAGACGTACACAAAGCTATTCATATATGTCCATGGAACCAGTTTACAAACGCTGGGCTTGAGCTTGGGGCAACAGCGACATAATAACTTATAGCAAATGGGTGGCATTGTGTGGGTAAAGAAAGCATCGCAGGCAACAACTCGATGCAACATACTCCTCTGGAAATGGTTGCTGCTGCAAAATCGATAACTCCAATCGAAGTGGCGCGCAGGTGACGACGTAACCGACCTAGGCTTACAGTTAACCAGGCGACGTCACTGACGACGCTGACAAGAGCCGCCGGATTAGCTGAGACTTTTTGCAGCTACACACAAAGAAATCACATCGATTAAATCCACTGAAGGCAACGGTAAGTTTACAGTAGAATTTAATTTCGTGCCAACAGTTAAGATTACTGAGGGCACTATAACCCTTACGTAATACATTTTGTTTTTGCAATTAAGCTCTGCTTTCACAGTAAATTTAACTGCAAGTATGTATACATACATTTGGTTACTGTAAAAAGAAACTGCTACCACAGTTCATTCACTAAGGAAAAGTTATATTTTCAACTCGTATTTTGTTTTTATTGAGCAAATGAGATCACAGTAAGTGCAAGTGCCAAAATTTTAACTATTTACATGTATTTGTGACCACAGTAAATGCAAGAACTTCAACTACATGTATTTTGCTATTTCATTGTATAACTATACTCACAGTTAATTCTACTGCAAAAAGTGTAAAAATTTGTACATGTGTTACAGTAAAAATACTGTGCAAACATTAAGAAAAAAAGAGTAAGTGGCAGTGTGTGTACCGTATAAGTGGACAAAATCTACATTATATATTACAGGGTTCTTAGTAAGAATAGCATGTCTATAAGTCAATGATAGAGTATTACAGAGTACCAAAAAAAGAATAGACAGTCAATACACTCAATATTACAGTATTTACAATAAAAAACATTCAGTCTATGTAAAATATTGTAAATAAATAGGTGTGCACTACAAATTATGTAAGAGTATGGTAATTATATGAAGAGACAAGCAACAGTTAATTCGTAAGCATACTGTAAAAGTGCACTGAACGTAAAGCTGAGGTCAGACGTGCCGACAATCGACAAGCCTACACGCAAAAACCTCGCAAATTAATCTGCTACATGTCTGACCGTACGATAATCAATACGCCGACATTTGCCGAAACGAATCACCTGTCTCGGTTGCCGATTGTCGGTATAAAATCGAAATGTAGGACCACCAATCTGCAGTCATTCATCGTGTCAGTTCTCGCAGGCATATTGCAAGAACCGACTCAATGTTAGTGCTGTGACCGAAGACCAAGTAGTATGAGAATGACGAAAATGAAAAGGAAAGGGAATTTAGCCAGGAAGAAGAATATAATCAAAGATATATAGGTTGACGAAAGCTCTACGACTTTTTATCGAAATGAATTCATGCATTTCCCAGTTGTGACCGACTTTTGAAAAAAAAGTCCACTGTCAACCGTCTGACGTCCGATAATCTGCCACCGGCAAAAATCTGAACAATATATTCATAACCAATTGTTGGCCGTCTAACCGTCGCTTAAGAATAACCTCTTACTGTAAACTACAATCACAACTACTAACTTTAGTGGGTTGAGACAATTTTAAACGAAATTTTCGGTTTAATGTAAGTTACTGCTAATTTCGGTTAGTTTGAGCGAAATTGTGACTAGATTTTTTTTGTGTGTGGATTTTTTCGCTGAGCCAAGCCAGTTGTTGGCCAACGTGTTGTGTCTTCTGGCCAATGGCTGTCGGTTGCACGGCGGCTGACAACGACCAACTAATTGGTCATATTACTAAAAAATGATAAAATATGAGTGCGCCAACTGGCTTAACATGACTGGCAGTATTTTTTGCTCATAAATGGCTTAATCAAGCGTTTTAACCTGCTCAGTTCTATGACAGGCCAGTGTCAAAAGAGTGTTCTTCGCTAGAATCTACAAAAATTTTCGAAGCAGCTGCATTCGCTGATTTGCTTCTTTGCCAAAAACGATTGTCTGGAACTGCGCGCTCTTAACGTGGCACATTAACACTTTAACGTGCCATAATTACGCCGGACGGGGCAAAAGGGAATTCGTGGCAGGAGAATGGCATTGCGGCATTGGCCGAAAACGAGAAAACAGAAATAAAATCATGTACAGGCGTAAAAATGTCAGCCAATGCCTTTTTAAAAGTCAGCGAGCAAGTTAATTGTGTGGCCAAGGTAGTAGCCCCAAGGAGTCACAGCGCCAATGACAGTCATCATCAGCTGAGGCAGCGTCATCATCATCATCGTGTTGCACTGACAAAGTTGTAAGTCTGCTTGTTTTTTGTGTCTTATAGCAAGGATTGTTGTTGTTGCAGCTGATTGTCGCTCTTGGCTTGTCAGTGGCTTGGCCTGACAATGGGCCAGAGAGCAAAAGTAAACACAAAAAAAAAGGAAGATATCTTTGAGCTGTTTAATGGAGAGCAAATGGCAAATGATATAAAGGTTAAAGGCATTAAAAAATGGGTAACTATGTGAAAATCTGAGCTTTGCTATTAAAGTCATATCGATAAATACCGAGATAACATAAGAGTCAATTTTTTGGTAATCGTTATTTTTGCTTGAGAACTTCTATTGAAGACCGCATGGATTCAATAAAGTTATATCGATAATTATCGATTGTTTGATGGGTAACAGTTAATTGCTTGATAATTGTAACACTTGCTCGCCCACTCATATTTAGGACTATATGTGATTGATTCAGCGATATTGACAATTATCGATTGATTAGTGGGCAAATGTTAACTGCTTTATAGTCGCTTTATTTGCCTGCCATATTATATTTAAGGGCAAATACGTTTCTTTAAGTTTTGTGAGTTAATCGCATTCGGTTAATTAACCGAAAATAGTTATTTTGGCTTTCCGAAATTATAAAATTAGAATGAGAAGATTGAATAGAGATGTTACAAGCTGAGCTTTTTTTACCAGGGATGTCGCGAACTATTGATTGTTTGATAGATAATTGTTGTATATGCTGACTATCTTGTATTTAAAAGCATATAAAGGCCCATCGAAATCTGGTGTGTTTTGGAATACCTTCGGGCACGAAGCTTCCTCGTAGTTATAGTGATAGTGAGAGGTAGATATCATTCTAATGCTTTGTATAACATGGCATTTACTTTTTGTTTTTGGTTAGCGATAAAGAATCGTAAACGGTATGACGTGCTTTTAACTGGTATCGATAACTATCATCGCTTCAGCGATTTATAAATTGATTACGATTTATTGCAACTCCAGTTGACTGACACCTATTTCTATTTCCAAAGTGAGATGTTAAAACTCCATAAATGGTTAGCAAAGATTCTAAACAGATTTATAGCTGAAATTTCAAATTTCGTTCCATTTTCCACAATTGAATCACGATTGGGCAAAAAAGTAAGCTGCGTTTTGATATATGACTGGGTTGCCATGATTCAAAGATTAGGAAGTTACGGAAATGTCTTTATAATCACGCTACTTCGTCAAAATATTAGAAAGTCTGCGATTAACGATAAGCCAAAAGCCTTTGCTACTTATAACAAACTCAAAGTCTTTCGTTTTTAACGGATTTCTGCCCTGTTTTTAAACTATGCCAACCACTGTACCGAAGCCCGGCTTTCAGAATAGCCTCAAGTAATTACAATTCCACACCTTACAACACACATATAGCAGAGAAGGAATCGAATGTAGCTCTAGCGAATGTGAAAAGGAGCGAAAGAGATTGGCACGTAGACAGCGCGACAGGATCGTCGCGTCCCAAACATTGTCAAGTTGCTAAGTGAATTCATATAAAAATTCCTTAAATGTCGCATTATGACAAAACGATCGTTTAGAGCAGAAGCGTCTCCGACCACAATAACAGCGACAAGAAACGGCGACCATGAGCCAGCAAGCATGATTTTTATGAAGAAAAAGTCACAGACGACAAAAAAAACAAAACTTTACTGGGAAGGAGGAGCGCAGAGAAGTGTAGTCCGAGTTGGAGCCTGTTTTGGGGCTCCTGGAAGCGGCGGGATGTCAGGGAAGTCGTCGGAGTCTGTTTGCTGCGTGATAAAAATGCTTAGCACACGGCACATTTTGTAAACATGGCCAAACATGACTGCAAAACAAGAGCAGAAAAACAAAAGCTAAAAGCCAAAAGTAAAAGACAGAAACAGAATCAGAATCAGAACCAGAAACAGAACCAGAACCAGGGTATGGTTTTATATGGTAGCTTCTATAGAGGGTGTTTGAGGCAAGGACTTTATGGAGCGCTTGACGGAGTTTTTGTTTAGAAGAAGCTGTGCGCAACATATTTGTGTGTGTATGTCGTTGTCTTGTATATTTCCAAAAATATTCCACATTATTTTCATTTCGTTCAAGAGTTGCAGTTGAAGTCGCAGCCGAATCACGAACATTTTGTGTCGTCGCCTCGCTGGTTTTTTTTTTGGTGTTTTTTATGCGATTTTTGCTTTTATTTTTGGCATTTTTGTGGCTTTTGGTCATGAATCATGATTTATTTGCTTCCCTTTGTTGTTGTTGCTGTTGCGTTGCTCTGGGAAGTGGCAATAGGGTCTCTGCAACTGGCTGCTGTAAGCCAAGTTTGGTATTTAGACGGGCGGCAAATGGCGGCGACAAAAATGGCTTAGTTTGTTGCACACGTTTTGTTTAGTTGCTGTTGTTGTCGCCGCAACTCTGATGGGAACTTTGTTGCGGCTGTTGTTGCTCTTGTTGCTGTTGCAGAAGTTACTGTCTGGCTACGCCGGCTGCTGCTGGCATAAATATATACAAAAATATGCTTATATACATATAAATTTTATATACATAAATTGTATGTACAGCACATGGCGGTCGTGATTTGAGGTTGAGCACTAACAAAGCAACAGAAACAACAACAACTCCAACAACAGCTGTGAATGAGTTTAAAGGCTAAAGGATGCTCCAGACAGTGTCCCAAATTTAAATAGTCATAGAGCTTTAGGGCTGTCGTTCATGAATGTCAAAACATGAAAATGAAATGGTTTATTCTCTAAGGAAGTTCAACAACTCGATAACTATTATTTAAAGAGCGTGAAGGTTGCAGCACATGACATTCGATAAGTTGGGTAAGAATAGGCAGTTTTGCGAAGAGGAGGGTGCATCATGTTAATTGTAGCTAAGGTTTGTTTGGAATAGCTGTCAAATAGATTTGGGAAAAGTAGTTTCATTCGTGCATATCGTTCTAACCCTTGTCACTTAGAAACTACTCATTCTTTACATAGTAAGGCTAGCACTTGCGCGCAGTTGATTCTAAGGCTCCCAGTGCACTCTTCTCAATATGTTATTAAGAATAGTTTGTTGGTTTTTCAGTTCCTTTAGTTACCTTGCTTATACAGATTGGTTCTTGGGTCTTTCACATACTTCATAGTTCGTTTTTGGCTCTAATGGCGCATGATGCTCCCTAAAACCTAAGTAACATTAGTAATTTTTTCCATAACAGTTCCATTATTAAAAACGTACTTAATTAAAAAAAATCTATTGTCATAATTTTCGAAAATTGTAAAAGTTAAGAACAGCAACTCCTTTTATTGCAATTCATTTGCTTGGAAGGAAATACACTTTAGGAACTTAAATGAGCTACATAGTTCATTAATTCACACCAAAGTATCTGCCCTTGGAGCCTGGACCAGATAGAATCAACTCCAGCATCGAGTTGTTAGTTGAAGCTATAAATTCGCGCTTTATGATAATGTATGATCTACAAATCCTTTCTAGAGACCAGAAGCACTCATGGCCAAAAATAAAATCTTAAAAACATTCAGAAGCAATTAGTTACAACTTCGAGATGGGATACAGAAAGTGACTACCGCTGCAATTAAGTTAATTAGAAGACTCTTCCTGCATGCCTGCGGAACATCTCTTCTAAGCAGAAGCTCAGAAAATTTCGAGCTTACTAGTATCTGAGCTTTCTCTCAACTCAAGCTCGTTGTCTTGTTGGTATCAATTTCACAGTGATTCTGCAACTGTATTAGATTGATAACAAACTTCTTTATCGTTCTAACAGATATTCGTGCCAGTAACAGATTTTGAATTTGAAGATGTGTCAAAATACCGATTTCCATGTGTCCGTTTGACAGGCCAATTTCTCATAAAAGTATATATCATAATCGGAATTGAAATCGATAATTTCACATGTAGCACACTACAGTGATTCTTAACATTAAACGCTCGCCTTATATTGAACGTTTATAAAAAGACGGCAAGGGACTCGGCTTAGAAAACACTTCAGTGATTCGGCATTCTACGAGCACACCTTATATTGAACGGTTCTGAAAAGGCAAACACCTAAATCGTACTTATCAAGCTTCGAAACAAATGTAAAGACAGATACAACTTTCATGGATCCTGGAAGGTCCAATCCACCAGGAAACGCTCCAGCAGGCAGTGAAACAGTTTACAGCTGGCAGCGATGTGCCAGAATTCTCAAGACGTTTCATACTCAAATTTTATTTGAAATACCTTTCAAAATTTTTCAATTCCAATGCTTCTAAATATATATCTGGCTTGGCTACGGAATGTTTTCCATTTCAAATTGGGTTAATAGAGAAATTGAGTTAAAAAATATAAATGGTTTAAGTAAGAATTGCGGTTGTGTTCAAATTCTTTGGAAATATATTTCTCTCTCACTCAGACTGTCATTATTTTCGCAGAAAAATTGCAGTTATTTTACTACAATTTTTAATGACAAATTCCTTTAGTTGATAGTACTATGTAGTCAAATGACTTGACACAATGCCGTAAATCAATTAAAAGGCCGATGAGAAAATTTCTTGATCATCTCAACTCAACTCTTCTCTATATATCTCAACGTTGTTAGCTTACCCAGTCGAAGCATTTTAATTGAAATTAATTAGACAGCACATGAGACATGGCTGGTTAGCCAACAAAGCCAACAAGAGCAAGCAACACAACAACAACAACATCAACAATAAAAACAAAAACAACAATAACATCTAGCTCAACTACTTTACGCCAATTGTTGACAGACAGCCAGAGATGATGGCAAGCAGCAACGCAAGAGGTAGAAGAGAAAGAGGTACGTCTGGCAGTGTGGGGTTAAAGTCAGCCAAGTTGACACATTGCAAATATGAGCCATACGTTGGAGGTGCGCCTCGGCATTTTGTCAGCGCCTCTTGCGTTGTGTGTGTGTGTGTGTGAGTGAGTGTGTGTGAGTGAGTGCGTCAATCAAGTGTGTTTGTGGGAGCAACATGTGAATCTTTTCCACATGAACATTAAAGGCGCTCAGCTGGAACAGCGGCAGAGAGGCAGCATTCATCGTCAAGCATCAGGCATCAGGCGCTCTACAGTGCATTTGCCATTTATGACAGTTGAAATGTCAAAAGAACACAAACAGAACGGAACAGCAGCACGGTATAAAAGAGTGCGTGAGTGAGTGAGTTGGTGAGTGCCCTCTGCTAGAGCGGAATGGGCATAAGGTATTTGGTTATATGGGCTATGTTATGGGTTATGTTTATGCGGCGGATGCCAAGACAAAGACGCTGAAGCACTGAAAGAAAAACTTATGTGAGCAGGTAATAAATGTGACATATTTTTCAAGAAATTTTGTTTTATTTTCAGTATTTCAATGTCGAAAACTATCTTTAAAATTTAATCTTTCAAAACTTAAAGCAGTTCAAATATTTTTCTTGTCTATATTCAAAATAATAAGCATGCGTACTATATGCAACTCTGAGGAATCTTAATCTGTCGAGAATTATTTTCTGCATGGAAGGCGAGACTCAAAAAAAAAACAAAAGTTTTTTTTCCTGAAAGGGAAAGCAAAACACTTACACTTCTTGTCCTTTAAGTGCCGGTCAGCACTTTTTTCTCATAATTTGAAATTGTATCCGATTTTCAAAAGATAGAATTTACAACATCACCTGTCAAAGTCCTGCCACCAATCACGCTCCGCATTATGCCAACGCCACATAAATGGTCGACCAATACCTCTGCTTGCGATGACTTTGAGCGCATGAAGACGCTGGACCCTGACATACAAGCCCACAAAAGACTATTATGTAAAAAAGATGATCGACAAGCGGAAATTTTAGGCAGGTGGAGCACATCGTTCAGGCCAAACACCCCATCCTCGTCACACTGCGATGTCTCAAGGATAACACCTATGAATACATGGTGCTGGAGTATGTGTCTGGCGTTGAGATGTTCTCCCATTTAGGACGTTTTTTGTGGCCACATTCACGCTTCTATGCGGCACAAATTTACTAACCTTTGAGCACCAGCACTATCTGGATTTGATATATCGCGATATGAAGCCGAAAAACTGCTTATCGATTCGCAGGATTATCGGTAGCGAATTTGTTTTTGCCAAGCGTGTTAAGGGCGCACCTGGGAGTTGTATGGCACAACTGAATATCTGGCGTCTGAGATAATTTTGTCCCAGGGCTATAACAAGGCCGTCGATTGGTGGACGTGCTTCTATATGAAATGATTGCCGCTTATCCGCCTTTCTTTAGGGATAATTGTCCATAATGGTTTTCTTGGCGATTTGATGCATTGTGAACCCCATTTACCTTTGTTGCCTTATTTCACGTGCGCGACTTTTTCTCTCAGTGTGCTTAAGCAAAGAGTCATTTGCAAGTGTTAAGCACTCGGCGTCGCGTCAGCCAAGTTGCCGCCCGTCAACGCCAAACGTCATGGACGCAGCTGTTTTTGATCTACACGCTGCGCTTCATTGCTGCGCGCTTCGACTACGAGTGGCCCATAGTACGGTTTAATGGGGTTGGGGAGCGAAGAACTCGTAATTCATTTTTATTTCTGTATTATGGGCTTTTTGGGGACTATGGCTTTTTAGCATTTTAATTGTGTGCAGTCGGTGCGAAAAGATTTGTATTTGTATGAGCTGCGGCAGTGGAAACGGCAACGGCAGCGGCAGCGTTGAAATGCTTGTTAAAAACGCATTTTTATGTCAAAAGGAAATAGTCGAGCATTTGAATGTTATTTGAGCTACACAAATCTTTATACATAATTAAAATTTTCGTATTTGGCCCAAAAGCAGCAGCTGCTGAAGTGCTGAAAGGGTTGCTTCATTTTACATTTCACATAAACATCAAAGCACGCGGCTGCAACAGAGCCTTGCACGTGGCTAAATAGCAACAACAACAACAGCAACAGTATTACAACAAAAACAGAGACACCTTGCTAATTTGAAGCCCAAGCAAGACAAATTCATTCATTGATGTCTGCCAAATTAGCAACGCAAATTGCAAACACACACACACACACCCAAACACACAGAAACACACCCAAACACACCCAAACAGCAGCTCAGACACAATCACATATATGTATCTATGTGTGTATCTGTATCTGTATAATTTTTGCAAATATATTTATATGCCTCCTTATCCCATCCACTTATTTAGGCTCGTTCTCACTCAAGTGCCACTCGTTTTGTTTGCCATTTTTGCCCTTTTCCCAGCCGCCACCGCGTTAACCCCGCAACTCTTCTTGCTCCGCTCCTGCTCCTCGAGCACTGACTTGGCGGCACGTCGGCGTTGCGCTTTCATCTTCTTGTTGCCGCTTTGCGGCCATATGGTGTGGCGGATAACCGCGTCTCGGCATCGCCTTGCACTCAATAATAACAACCGTCATGATGTGCGATATTAAAATTAAGTGTTACATTTGTCAGCGATGATGTGCATCAAAGAGCAAACAAGGCAATGAGTAGACTACTAGAGAGAGAGAGTGAGAGAGTGTGACAGAGTGTGACAGAGTGTGAGACGCGCACGACGAGACTGTGACAAAGTGTCAAGAACTGATGCAGTTAAGTCGTGATGCGATGCACTTTGTGCAGATTTATTCATATGGATAAAATCTGTTTGAAAAACAGAAATAAATCTGAATTTCCATAAAAATTGTTTTTCATACTTATTTTCAACGAGAAAGTGTTCCAAGAAGCAGAAATTGACACAAAGTCGTAGCAAATGTGCGGCTAAAAGTCGAAAAAGGATCATTTTCCCTGTTGTAAGTTACCTTTTACTAAGGGACTTTGGTTAAGTTGCTTATTTTGTAAACTTTAACTGAAATCACTTATTTTTAACTTCATTTTTGTTTTGGCATTTCATGTAATCTTTGGCATTCTATGACCCACACAAATAATTGGTATTTCTTAACATTTAATATAGATTAAATTGTATTAAATGAATGATATTTTGTATGCATTTTGCGATTTGAAGAAATAGTCGTTATTTAACGTATTACATGACGGAATAGGTTAAATGGTTTTTCAAATTTTCACAAATTGCTTCTTAATAATAATGTTATTGGGCAATTAAGCACTACGACCTATTAGATCTATTGTGCCCCCTACTGAGCTTATAGCTCCTCTGTCAGTCATATCTCTGTTATAAACTTAATTATATTGGATGGTTCCAACCGGGCCGTATCGGTGAGCGAGAGCCTGTATCCACGGAGAAGCGACAACCTTCTTCTCGCCAGCGCATAACACTCAGCCAGGATGTGCTGGGAGGATTCCATCTCAAGTTCACAGAAGGTGCAGGTGATGCCCAGCTTGTTCAGGTGTCCCTTCAGTGTACAGTGCCTGGTAAGCACATCTATCAGAATTCTAATAGATTTATTTTCTAACTGAGATAGTTTCTTTAAAATTTTTAGGTTGTTAGAGACGAGAAACTGTTTGGCTTGTCTGAGATCTGGGTTGTTTGTCCAGTTCGCGGTTTGTCTCAGTCTTTCCTTTCCTCTAAGAAGTTGATTGACGGTGTGTCTTTCAATGCCACAGAAAGGCACCGGTACTATTAATGGGCTCGAAGCACCAACTTAGCTGAAAGTTCATTACCGACGATGTTGGTGTGACCGGTGACCCATGTAAGTGAGAGCGTGTTATGTTTTCCCAGAGGTCCAGGTTCAGTCGGGTTTCCCAAACCAGCTTGTACTTTTTTCTGGTTCATCCCGCTGTCTGATAAAAACGCCCTTGGAGTGTTTGAGAGGAAAGTACTCCGGAAGATTTTTGGCCCAGTACGCGTTGGCAACGACTACCGCATTCGATGGAACGACGAACTCTATGAGCTCTACGACGATATTGACATAGGTTTTCAATGCGTCTGGGGAAGGACTAAGGTGAGCGCGCAGTAACTTCCTCTGGTTTCACGGTTTGGAGATGACGCCCTTATGGCGGCTTGACTGTCTGATAGTATCCTATCTATTATCCTATCCTAGCTATTTCCCTATTCTGGTAGTTTCGTTTTACGTCTATGTACGCGCATCGGCCTATAGCGCTTGCTTGGGCTTGAAAGTCGTTGGTATTAATACCCATTGATTCTGATATGTCAGGTCCCGCGAAAGCCTGTGCTGTGCCTTTATTTGTCAAAGCCCCGTCCGTGTTTTGGCTTGGCGGTACGACCGACTATATGAACATATATATGTGTTATGAATCGAAGTGTTACCATTGGTGATAGCGGCGTCCCCTGGAAAACTAGAAGGTTGCATATTTGTTTTTGTGTGCTGCGTTGGTATTAAAAGCGAAAAGAAGGGCACGTATGATTATGTTAGGTTGTCATTATTGTTTTCGCTTCAGCATATGTGCTCGCTAGATGGCGCCTCATTAAGCCAGTTCACAGATGAATGTATCTCATTTGATTTTTTTCCGAAGTTTTAAGTCAATTGAAACGAAATCTTCAAACTTAGAGCCTGTGAAAATATCTGTTAATATAAGTTGCAAGGAAATAATGCTGCAAAGACTCTTGTCCACAGAGGGTATACGCTAAGTTTATTTTTCGGGGACCCCTTGGAAAATATTGCTTCAGGTTCGACTGCTATGCGCTCTGACTCGCAAAACTCTTTATTCGAAATGTTCAAAATGGCCGCCTTTTTTTCAAATCGATCGAATTTCATAATAAGACAACTTTTACATTTAAAAAGTCTTTCTATTAAGAAAAGAGTAATTTAATATTTATTCAAAAACTAAAAGCTCTTGTTTTTTAAATGCAATATCTCCAAATCAATTGCACCAATTGATCTATTTTCACTCCTAAATAAATATAAAATGTTAGGCGCATCATTTAGTTTCCCGTTTACTGTGCTCCTGGATTCTCATGTAACTTACCTAAGCGCTATAGTAGTAAAGGGAAAAAATGAATAGTTCGTAAAAACAAAATTTCATAGAGTTAGAAAAACACTTTTTTTAAATTTATTTTTATTCAAAACATGATTTGCTGCGAGAGTGGCACGGTGGCGACCAAGCGGAGCTAGGAGGAGGTGAAGCCCCCTAATATAAATTTATGCTTTTTTTTATTTTAGAGCCCTTTATGTTAAAATTGAATAAACAAGTAAGGTGTTCAACTAAATTGTTCAAAATAACTTATTTTTTCATCCCAAAAACGATTATTTTATGTATTCGCCAAATTTTAATCGTAAATATCTAGTGATTTTGGAGCATTTCATTCTTATCTAACGAACTTTTTCAGCATCCAGAATAAAAACGACGTTCGAAATACCCCTTTACCCGTCATTCCCCCACTAATCAACCAGTTCAGCAAGCACTTAAAAATTCAGGCCAAACTGCCACTTTAACTTATTTCAAATACAATTTAAGCCAACAAAATAATGTATCAAAAAATAAAACAAAAACTTTGTCATCTATTTTTTCCGTTCTCGATTTTTTTTTCATACCAACTCATCAACAATCCAACAACTTCAATGACACTTTAAAAGGGATCAGGTCAGGCAACTCTCAACTTTGTTGATATGTGCTCAACACACACATATTCTCACATCAACGCCATAGTTTTGGCGACAGTTTAGTGAAAGTGTAACTGTAATTCCATATAACTGTAATTATATACAGCTGAGAGTGTCGTCGGCGTGTCCAATGCACACGTCCGAACTGTACTTGTCTGCAAGTTTATCTAACTGTTTGCGTGTGTCTCGTCCTTGTTCTGTCACTACTCATTTTTCCAGCCAAAAACTGCAAGTGTCGCTCAAATGTCGTTCCTGCCGTGCCAAACTCTCCATACCCGCCCGTCCTGTCTAGCTGTGCTTGGGCCCAACGGCTGTCATAAAATATATAGAAAACTTTTGCCTCCCCCGAAAAATATATCGCCCCAAAATGCGCACTCTGGCTGTGTAGTGGAGTTTTTGCTGCTGTTTGTGAAAAGTTTACAGTTTTTGTTGCCAGACTTTTGTTGGCAACAGTCGTCGTCGTCGTCATACTCGTCTCGTCGTGTGGCAACGTCAGCGACAGACCGTTAGTTAGTTGTGTGGGTGTTGCCCCAGCGGCGCGCAGCTAGCAGAGTCAGAGTCAGAAAAACGCCATTGGCCCAATTACACTAAACGAGTGTTTCGCAAAAATAATGCGAAGCAGAACCCCGTGCACGTTGCTCCCGCTGGCAACCCTATCCTAGGCTGTTTGCCAAACCGTCTATCCGTCCGTCTGTCTGTCTGTCTGTTAGTGCTGTGCGTATGTTGGCTGCAAGATAAACGACAGGGATTCGACTAGGATTCACATGCTTACAAATTTTTGGCTGCTGGGCAAATATCTGTCCGTCCGTCTGTCTCCCTGTAATTTTAGCGTTATAATAGAGCTTAATGTAGAAAACTCGTTATCAGCATTGAAAACTTTCCCAGCCAAACAAATGAAACTTGAGAGAAATCGCGCGCGTGTTTGATTAAATGCAAGACATTTGCTACCAAATGAATCATTCATACGCATTAGTTGTCAAAAGTGCTTCAAACGTTTCTGCCACACAATGCGCTTCATTCAAATAGTAAAAGGTAAATAAACCTTTAAAGCCAGCTTCAAAGGCCAATGCTGAGCACATCTGGCCTACAGTGCCTCATAAAGTATCTTGTCTGTTCTTGTTTATTAACCCATCTTTGCGAGCTGCTCCAGCTATTTTAGCAGCAACTTGTGAATACTTATAGTTGGAACTTTATGTTCCTATTTATGACACTTCTTGTTCCTCTTCGAGTTCTCCTTGTCTCTTCTTCTTATGCTTCTGCCACTACAGCTTCTTCTTTGTATTATGTGAAAAATGCAATTTTATTGCTTGTAAAACATGTTAAATTTCATTGGCAACAAAAATAACAACATTAGTCATATACCAAAATTTTTATGCCTTCGGTCTTCGATTTTGGAAATATGTAAGTATTTATATGAGGCACGTTCTGTTTTTTCTTTATACTTACAACTTTTGGGGGCATGGTCGTGCTGTTTACTCGGCATGGTCTACTGCACATGCTCGGCGACAATATGTATGGACTTTACGATTTTTCGATTTTGTTTGATCTTGAAGCTCTTTACCAGTGAGCATAAAAATTTCCCGTTGAGTTGCATGCATCTTTGTGTGTGTGTGTGTCGTAAATGTTGTAATGTTTGCTTAGTATGTTGCATCGCCATATCATTTATAATATATGTTTTTGTTGAAATGGTTAATATTCTGTTTGTTTATGGTACGCTTGGTTGCATCATAAACCAAGGCATTTTAAATCCAACAAATGGAAATGGAAACTGCGCACATCAAGTTTAAGAACCTATGACGTCATCGTTGGTTATAAGTATTATATCATTTTGAGCGTTCTAAGAGCTTTTCATGTAAGGAATTTATGAGCAACGCGATATAAGCAGCATGTGTGGTATGCGTATAAGTAGCATGTTCCGAAAAAAGGAAAGCATCGATTTTACAATAGCCATCACAAAGCGCAACCTTCAGCTGTTTAAAAGTGGTAAGCGTTACCCAAATAGAAGTCTTCCTCGTCTGTAGTGAAAACTTTTTCAAGCGCCTTAAGTTAAAAAGTATATGGTTTCAATGTTTTACTTGATTCTAACTGCACTTTTCCACATAACGTTGATATGCAGCCTCATAAGTATGTAACGTGCGACAGAGTCCTTACTGACGACAGCGAAGACGACTCACATAACATCGATACCAACGAGTACTATTACATTATTGAGCATATTACGAGGGTTGCCTTTTATGTTACGAAAATTAAGGAAAAAAGCATAGATATTGCTTAGGAAATGGTTTTATTATTCAAAAAATCCATACACTGCGTATGCGCTTGAGCCAATTTTCGAAAAACATTTGCGACTTCGAATCAGATACTTCCCAAACAAGTGTTTTGAATGCATCCAACACTGCTTCATGTGTCGGGAACGAAAAGAAATCTCATCTCTTTGTCGTGATGAAAGAGAAAGCTTCTTCCAAATAAATAGTTGGATACCATTTGGAATTGATCATCACGTTTCTCTAGTGGTATATTTTTAAAAAAAGAAACAGGCGACCATTTGCTTTGAAGTGCTTCGTTCGCGAATAACTTTTGTTGGGACACCCCAAAAGTCGATTGGTATTTAGTTTCGGACTCATATGCCTAGATACAAGATTCCTCGCTTGTTTTGGTCTTTTAAACGGCTTTTGAAGCACCGTGGCTGTATTGCTTTAAAATTTCTTTACGCCAATCGACAATAGACTTGATCTGGGCGATTTACATTATGAGTATCCAGTATCCAAAGCCACCAAATCTTCTTGACAGCCAATTATTTATAGACTTGTGGAACTAAAGCCCAAGGATGTCTTCATCTCATTGTACATGTAGTATGTCACATGACGATCTTGAACAATCAATTCACGCCAGTAGAGTATTTAAAGGGTGTGATTGGGAAATCAAAGCACCAGGAGCTTTCGAAAACTGTGAAAAAATGTAAAAAAGCTTCGTTTTATACCACCCCCAAGGGAAAAACGCTATCTACGACACTGGTTCAAGCATCGATGGTTTCTGGCAAAATAACTGTTGTTGGGCGTTTTTCTCGAAATTTATCGATTAGCGAACAGCGGCTACGATTTCATTCTGAGAACCATCTATATATTGTGGTTGTCGATAGTGTTTCATCGTCAAAAATCTCTGGTGCACATAAGTTAAGTCGTTTCTACGGTTCGATTCCAGGCCAAGGACTCTCCCTAGCCGAACTCAAAACCAGAAGCCATAAAACACTACGGCATAATGCTAGACCACAGTCTGAGATACAAGTACCACCAAGACAACGCCAGCCGCAAAACTGCTGAAGCTACTAGCAGTATCAGAAGGTCAATGGCCAACTGAGGCGGTCCAAAACAACTCAGAATACGCCTTATTGCGGGTATGGTGACATGCGTCATTTGGCACGGATCTGCGATACGGGCGCATTCAATGGAGCTGCCCACATACAGCCGAGGCTTACGTGCTCCAAGCTGCTTTCGCGCGGTTTTGAAAAATGTCGCCCTAGTCGTGGAGTGTATGATCCCATAGATCCTCTGGGTGGCAGAGTGGCAGGTGGACCCATAGGCTCAAACCATATTCACAGACGAAGATTGGGCATTTTTACTTCCAGATGTACTTACGCGGGTTAAATCATGAATAGGATCTCTTCTGCGATCACTGTGGAAGTGAGGTAAATAAGGACGCTGAACACTCGTTCTACAGGCAGTTGCTAATATGGCGGAAACCGTTTTTAAGGAACTGCATCGCCAAGAGAGGAGAAGGTGTACACCACCACAAGAGCGGCTAAGTGAAAGCGGTCTAATTTTAATCTTTACTTTTCTTCGTATCTTTCTGGTTGTAAATATGTGCTTTTCAGGGGTGTGCCAAAAATCTCTTTCAACCAAATGTCAACCCAATTGCAATCAACTTTCTAAATGTTCCAGAAATATCTTGCAGCGCGTGGGAAATCTAACAAGGAGTCATTTGGCGGAAGAATTTTGAAAGGGAATTTAAATTAAAATTTTGGCAAAAGCGTCAAGAGATTGCTAGCACAGCTGTGAATGTATGCTTTCGCTTATTATTTTCAATTGTTTTAATAAGACGTAGATTGAACCAAAACTTTCGAATACACGGTTCGGTTGAACTGGCTTGTAAACCTGAGCAAATTGTTTGTTCTATTGTTTTAGTGGGTGCAAATAGAATCATTGCAGTTTCCGATAACTTTTCTGGCATATAGTTCATGGCATACTATTCCAGCTGTGGGAAACTTATTTTGCATTTTTTTTTCCCAAAACACTTGCTGTGTTACAGTTCCCATTACAAAAAAATTTCGATACTTACTTGCTAGCATACTTCAGCAGTAAATCTTTTTGGTCTTTTTGTTTTTCGAACCCTTTTAGTCGAGGGCCGCAGTTGTTTTGGCTTACTTGCAACATGTTCACTTTATTGTTGTTGGCATTGTTGTCACATTTGGTTCGATGCGAATGCAATTTTTGCAACAACAAAAACACATGTGTCCAAGTTGTAGAACCAAGTCGAAAGCCCAATGGCTTTTAATTGAAAGCGGCATATGCAGAGTAACAACATGAGGCTACAACAGCAACAACTACAAAACGCCAACAACAACAAGAAGATAGCCGGCCTGGCACAGTTAAAAATTGTAATTTCCAGAACGACAGACGCCCAGCCCCCGATTCCATTTGGGTTTCGCTGTGCCTCAGAGTTTGTTGCAAGGCTTTAAAAATTTCGAGCAGGCAAGTTCTTTGGCATTGCCGCCGCACAAATTAAATTGGCTTTAAATTGACACCTCCGGTGGCAGGATATATATATATCTGTGTGTGAGTGTGAGTGTGGCATGTAGCAGCGCTGCTTAACTTTATTAAGGATTTCATGCGGCGTCTGTTGCTCGGCTTTTTTTTGTAGCCATTGCCACTGCCACTGCAGCTGCTGCTGCCACACCCACTGCAACAGTTAATAAAGAAGCAAATTATTGTGTTGTTCACACTTTGACACATTGAAACGGAAATTTAATTAAGGATTTTTTCAATAAAATTGCGCTTTTTATGTTGCAACAAAAAGCCATGAGCAAGGCTTCAAAAAAGGATGCAGCTGCTTGACATTCATTCCTGGTTGCAATATCCGACAGACAAACTGATAAATACATACATATGTGTGTTGCGGCGCATAGTAGTCATTTTGAACTGGAACCGGTTCATATATGGAAGCATTAAATCAAAATCGATGTTGGCTTTACAACTCGAAACACTTTACTTTATGCTATTGTGTGCTGCAAATTACAGAGAATCAAAAAGAACAATCGAGAGAGAGATGCAAAAAAGCAAATCTATCAAATTTGTCTTATGTTCTTCTAGGCCAAGCACCATGACGGATGTCGCTTATATTTTGCATACCTTGATGTTGAACCATGGCTTTTTCCTCCAAACTTTCCGAGCATTGTTGCCACAACCAAACCAAGAACTTAAATATCTCCAAATTCCAAATCGATCAGCGTCGTGCTATTTATTTCACCATAAGCTCTATGCATTAGTCCAATTATTCAGAATCACTGACTACCTAATCATAAAAGCCGATAAGCTTTTTCAATACATCGATCAAAAGCATTTACAATACATCGTAATTTTGGAAAAGCTTTATTCTACACGCACTTAGTAAATATTTATTGTCCTAAGATCTAAAAAATGATCCAACAACAAAAACTTTTTAGGTATAGCGGCCGATAATAATTCCGTTAATAATACGTGTTATGTTCGCTTTTATTGCATCAATCTATTTATTAACAAAACAATGGGATTTCACAAGACCTCGAAGGCCATTTCACTGGTCTATTTCATGAGATGATGTTTTCATCATTCATTTTTAGCAACAACTTATTTTCATATGAACTTCAGTTACGAACCGTAACGATTACTAGTAACTGGTCATAAGGCGATCAGCCCACTGCTCACTCCGCTTGCCCTGGAAAGGATTCTGCCCCTTGCACTCTCGAACAACTCCTCATCCCCCAATTGAATCTCCTCATCTCATCACTTATCATTTGCTATCCTATCCTATCCTATCCTACTCTTCACTTCTTACCCTCATCACTCCCTCTTACTTCTCGTTCCCCCTCTCTCTCTCTCTCTTACTCCCTACTCTCCCTCACTCCCCACTCGCCCTTAATAATGATAATTTCGTAGTGACTATTGGTTCTTAATCTAAAGCCTCCAGATATCTTCTTTGTCAGGAGAGGAAGGTTTTAAAGATCCTTTGGCCAATATGGGCCTCATAGACGAACCAACATACGCAGCAACTATATAACTACAAAGGCTTATTGTTGTTGTTTCACGATACTTACAAGTTTATTTTAGCAACGGAAAAAACACATACATGTAAAAGTTTTGGAACTATGTAGCCGTGCATGCTTTCTTCCTTGGATCCTTTCAAGCAGCCAAAAGTTTTTCCCTAGGGGCACGTATTATTTGTGTTCGACCTATAAGCATACGACCATAGTGCGGTGGTGCAGTTTACGCTCCCGATATTGTCATTACTGCTGCTCGTTGTGTTAATCAAACGACTGCTTCGAATATACAAATATGTCCTGGCTCATCTTATCGTAACTCTCTTGGCTATGTAATGCAACTTTCCGGACAGTTGGTCCATGACTAATGGACAAGAAGTGGGCTCAAAACGACAGCCATTGTACAATTGGAGAAACCACTATGGCTTAGTGCATCGATTCGGCCAATAGCTGTGGCTAAAAGCAGTCTGAGGAGTGTTACAGATATAAAAAAACATCCCAAACATTTGAATGAAGATGTCGTAACAAGAAAATTTCAGAACAATTACAGGAAGTTCAAGGGAAAATAATTGAGCCTGAGGAATGCACATCCGATAAATATGGCTTTGAGAATAAGGTGTCTTCGATAAAATATGCACTGAAAAGTTATAGCAACGTCTCTGAACCGCCAGAGCTGGTATCGAATGGTGAACTTTCTGATATCGTTTCATGGTCAAGTGGTTGCAGCTCAGCCTATTATACTTCCTTATATACAGATGCAGCTGTTCAACGAAAGTGGATTTTGAGTGCCGTACAGAGAAATACATTTTGAGTAAGAGTTAGATACTTCGAATATTAAAAAATGTTAAATTTTGTGGAAAGGATCCTAAACAGATATATATGCCGATTCCATTAAAAAACTACAACGAATTAGGTTTAATGATCTATCAAAATTGGAAAACATACCAAAAGTTCGTTGCGCAGATCCAGGTTCGAACCCCCTTGATGCGAATAACTAAATGCAGCACATCATTTAGATGTAAGTATACTTTTATAAAGTACTGTAAAAGGCAATTGAGAGCGCTTCAGAATTAGTTTGCATGTAATGCATACGGCAACAAATGAGCGAGCAAAACCGTACGCGATAAATGCACAAAAAAAGTAGAGTCGAAAAACGGCAAAAAACTTGCCAAAGATGTTGCTCGCCTGCTCACTTTTATCTCTCTGCATCACTCTCTCACGCGGCGTGGCTTGGCGCGTTGCACTCCAATGAGCAAAAACAAAAGAACTAATTAAAAAATTAATCTAGCTTAAAGTTCCATTAGAGCGCGAGTAGAACTTTCTCTGCAGACGCCGCGCCGCAGCTTGTTATGAGCGCCGAGGAAATGGAAAAACTTTCCTAGTGCATTTTGTATGCATTGGAGAGCAACCGGCGCTGCTGCTGCGGCACAACTACAGTTTGTGCAACAGCTTCAGCAGATGGCAGACAAGGACAACAATGGCGGCTGGCAGCAAGCGGAAACGGAAGTGCAAGCTGTGTGTAAAAAGTCTGGCAAAATAAGGCTGAATAATTAAATTGTCCTTGAACAAAACGGCAACTGCATAAAATGTGTGTGATGCATAATAAGAAATATAAAAAAATAAATAAAAAACAAGCCAAGCATAAATTTAAATGCCACATTCATGTTTAAGCCCAGGAAATGTTACTTCCCGGTCTTAATAAATACAAGAAAAGGCTTTTAACTAACATAACTTATGGTTCTTGGTCTTAATTGTGTCCCGACTTGGCTAAGAGCTGAGATAAATGCAGAGTTTGCTTCGCGAATTAGTGCAAATTGCACTCACTTTTAATGTACAATTACAAAAAATAAGTCTTACGTGGCATATTGAAATACTATATCAATACTATTTAAAACCCTTGAGCTGTTTAACCGAAACTCTGGAATAACAAGTATTAACCAAATACGAATAGTTTTCAAAGTTTGGTCGTCTTGCTTGTTTTGAGGACCTAAGAGAAACGATATTTTGAAGCGGTTTGCTTCTATAAGGTTAAACTGTTTGACGTGAATGAGAATCGACTCTTGGAGTCTTCAAACTGCAGCTAATAAAGTAGCAAAGAGCAGGCCCACGTTTGGCCAGCTTCATACTGTACTCCTCGATAATCATACACAATGCGTTGAGTGCAACAGGAAGCTAAACACTTTAGTCTGCAATTCAAAATTCGGTTTCCATTTCACTTACATTCACCAAGCGTTTGCTAACACTTTCCAATTAAGATGACAAGTTCAGCTGTTTCGAGAATAATAAAGAACTGCCGGCTTACCTTTGTTTTGCTAGCTTCCATAATTTTGCCATTATCATGTCGAATCCCTTAACCCTCAAGCATATCATGTCATGCATAGCTCATCAAAGCCAAATGCCAAGCAGCTCATATGCTCCAACAAATCCACAAACGGCAATACAACAGCTGTAAAAGCCATAAACCAAACTCATTCTCTTGCTGAAATAAGTGAAAATCCCTCCCAGAACTTGCTGCCTTGTCATGTAAAACACAAAAACTTGAAGCTGCAAGTGCCGACAGGGTTGTCTTGACTGCAGTTTGGTACTTTGGTAGTTAGTACCTGCTACACGGAGCTCAGCTGAGCTCACCTTGGGAAAGTCAAGCCAGGGCAAGTCAGGCAGCTAACGACAAAGTCAAAGACAAACTGCCGTGTATTAAATTTTTGTCAAAGACAAAATGGCAACGACACAAAATGGTGGCATACACTGCACTGGTAACAGCGGCAGGCACAGGGCCAGGGTTGTAGCAAGTGAATTGGTTGTTGCCAAAGTTATCTAGCTTTGGCCCTAAGCCCGGCATAATGCAGCGTCCGGATAGAGCATGTAGGATGTGCCGCCGTGCCCAGTGACACAGTTTCGCTCGACAAAAACGCACTGGCAAAATGGGGGTTTGCCAACTGAAAATACTAAAAATATTAAAATTTTCTCACCGGACAGTTTTATTTTTATGCAGCAAGCAGGCGCAACTGCAGCGGAGAGCGGCGTCACCTCTTTCAATGTGCCATATTTTATTTTCTTCCCAACTTCTGCTGCTTTGCAATATGCAAGGCAAAGAGTGGGAAAATGGAAAATGCAAAAAGCCAACTTAGCTTCTTTGGGAGTACTACTCCAGTAGTAGAGGGCTAAAACACAAAAGTTGTGCGCAGTCAGTTGACATAAATTTTGTTAGCCTACTTTCGGGCAAAATTGCTTACAACAAATGCAGGAGTGGAAAAAATGCCGAGCAATGCGCCGAGCAGGCATGGAATCTGCTGTTATTATTACTTTTTCCCTGCGGAGCAACAGAAATTGTCTGTCTGTTTGTTTGTTTATTTGTTGCCAGAACTTGGCATTAAAAACAGATAATTGTAATGTGTAATTTTACTTTCTGTACTTTTTCACCATAAATGTACGTAATATGCACTGCAGTTATAAAGTACTACTTGCAACAGATTCACGTATAATTTTTTTCGAGTAGCCGCCCAAAGGAAGAGTATAAGTGTATGCGGCTAACTATAAATAACACAGTAACCCAGTAAACTCAAGGAACTGCAACTATAAAATAGCATATATAGACAGTACTTGAGTATTCTGAGTCCTATGTATGGTAAGAACAGTTTTGGAAAAAAGTTAGTACTACTGCATTGAAGTAAGCTTCGTAAACGTTATATTGCGTTATGAGATTTCAATCTATATATATGGAACTATTGGGCGGTTCTCTTTTATTCTCGAAACTGCTGAAATTATACTTTGAATGGGATAGTTTTAGTAAAAGCGACATCGATACCGAGATGTTTACGTTTCTTGAGAATCGAGCAGAACAGCATGAGTTTGTCGAAACGTTGGCTGTATACATATATATATATAATAATAGTAACGAATGAATGAAAGTTTCCCACGAAAATGGAGCGTCCAAATTGTTTGCCCTTTTTCCTCTTGTACTCTTCTCGGACATGCCATTCATTATGCATCCCAAAAATGTCCGAAAAATCAGCCGGAGTAGTGTGAAAATCGTGAAAATCTAAGTGGCCTACTTGCAGTTTGCATACAGTTCGCTGAGTAATCTGTCACAAACTCATACCGTTCTACTTGATTCTTATACTGTCCCACTTGATTCTCATGCTATCCTACTTGATTCTTATACTTGTTACCTCAATGCATACAAACAGCTCTTATCTTTATTCCTGCGAATACGAAGTTAAGGGCAAGAAGTAGGATAAGCCGGCAAATATCTGCCTACATCTTAGGAGCATAGGGGTTGCCGTGAGAAGCTCGCAGGGAGCGAAGCCCCTTTTTAGTTTTATTAAATATAGAATATGGCACATTATTTTCTTGACTGATCAAAACAAGCCATTATGGCCTCATTAATGACGCGCCTACGGGCGCTTTTGCTCCGTGCTTGCCTGCTCTATAGGCACTTAATGCGCCCACCAACTGGACCTGCCAATGGAGGCGCGGCATACGCCTTCGTAGCCTTTCTGTAACAGCCGTATTGATGACCATTAGTTGGCCTACTAAGACCAAAGTAGCATCTATGGCAAGAGTGATCTACTGCTTGATCTTTTGTGACCAAGTAAGACGAATTGCTTTGACCGAGGTTCACTTTACTTTCAAATTGTCCCTTCCTTGCTTTATTTAGTCCTTCTTTAGGACACTATAGCATTTTAGCTAGCAATACAATCAGTTTACCTTCAGGCCTTTCGAACAGCATAATGTATTTTTTGCGTTTTTTATAAAATTAAACAAAGATTTCTTTTGTACGCTCTTCGAAACTTCACACACTACGCCCTTGACTCGCATTAGTTGTCCCATAGTAATTGAAGAGATACAGTTTTGGCTTAACACAAAACATACGTCCATTTAATATACATTTCTAGAGCTTTTGACCTCAAATTGTACAAATAAATGGCACGTTATTTTCCAAAAATACAGCCAAGAAGAAGAATATTAAGTTTAATTTAACAATTAACACTTGAAAATTGCCAGCAGAAAACAGCAGAAACTCAAGCGAATCACACTTCAGTGTGTTATCCTTTGTTTATCTAATGAACTTGTAAACTAATTATTTAAAAAAGTATTAATTTATGCTTATCGATAATTCTTAATTGAAGGAAAACTCTTTTACTAAAACTCTTTGAAAACCAATAAAATGGTCATGTAATAAAAAAAAAGAATGTTATTCACTCTACCAATGCTTGCAAAGAAAAGGCAGTAAATTTGAAGCATCAAAATAACTGTATTGCAGGGGTTCGATAAACACGAGTCTTTATAGCAATTTTATGGCTGCAGCTTATGTAGGGCTATTAGATCCATTCACTATTACCAATATGTAAGGTCTACTTTATATCAGCTAGAACTGTTAGAGTACCGTAACCAAAGCCGGTTTGGTGACGTAAAGTCAAAATGAAACTAACTTTGTGGCTGTGCTTTGTAGCGCTGGGCATTGCTCAGGTTAGTATATCCTTTAAAGCAGGGATTGGCATGCTGCCCGCTCAAAGGCTGCTGCAAATGTGAAACAGCCTATTTGCTCTTTAAATGTGTTCATGATTTGGCAGAATATGGATATGTGGATTCCAAAGTCAAATGCAGAATCAATTGCTTCTTCGTTTTCTGGTCATCGGACAAACAATTGGGTCAAATTCTTGAAAGATAATGAGAAGGGGTTTGCTTTACGTATGCTGCACCTTTATTTATGTATAACGATTTAATATGCGTGGATCGGTTCCAGGATTTGGCTTGAGGCCTAAAGACGCACAGATAAGCTCTGCTCAGTGATTTCGCGAATGGCTTTAGTTTCTCACACAAAGTGCTCGATAGAACCTTATACGTGATAGGAAGAACCTCATACCATGGGGTTATCCTTCTTGTAACCGGTGAAGACGCAACGAGATAAGCGATCTAAACAATCTAAGCTTCAAAGGAACTGGTTCCTTTTGCGGCCTTTGTTGGACCGCTTAAGAGATATGTTAATTTCATCTTGGCTAGGCAAATGCCATCATCTGTGATTGGGAATTTTGGGCAGTTAACTCCCGAAGTGGGCAGTATCCCAATTCGGAAGTGTTCCTTTCACCATCATATTGCCCTGTTTCGATTTTGCTTCTATATTTTGTTGCATATAAGTAACAATTTTTCCTCTGCTATAATTTAAAAGAAGTTTAGAATATTAAAGTGAGCTCATCCCAAGTTACAAGTACATTCCATCTTTATGTTTATTTGCTTGATTCTGGTATCCAGCTTCAAATATACTTCAAAAGCTGTTTTTCTCTCTGTGTAGATACTTAGCAAACAGCTACTTTAACATTTCTCTTTAGCTTTTTGAAACTATAAATTCTTTTTTTAACGAACTCTCCCCATAGAGCATACCAAATTCGAGCACTTTGAACTTTCGCACAGCTAACTTACTTGCTTTTGAGTTGAAATTCCCCTTCGGGTTGTGCCCGAAAACAAAAGTAAATTTTAATTAAAACATTTCAGCTATATATAAATTTTATTTTACTATAAAGAAATGCAGACACTACACATAAAACTAAAAAAAAATTAATTTAATTATGCACAAAGTACGCTGCACTCAGCGCCCTTAGCTACCAGGGTCCGGTGGGGAGTACGGAACGGGACACAAGAGCACACGGAAATTATTTCAATTGTGTGCACTTCAAGGCAGAGTAACAAAAACAAAAAAAAAATTGCGAAATGAAAACGAAAAAACATTTCAAGAATACGACGGTGACGGTGGCGATGACGTCGACGGCGACGTCGCTGTTGACTGCAGTCAAAGGCGGCCAGAGTGCTACTTGGGCCCATTGGAACATAGGAACCACAGGGCCACAGTTGGCAAGCAGGTCGTCCAACCCAGTGCCAGAGTCAGAGCCAGGCTATTGAGGCCATTTGAATGAGGTGCTGACTGACGGACAGGCGAAAGACCAAAACGAGCGACCAAAAACTTGGCAAGCAGCGATTTCCAACTTCAAGTGGTCGTTGTGCGGGGCTTCGGGGGCTGGTTAGCTGGCGGTTAGGCTACCACTACCACTACCAGGCTGAGTGCCTCTTTTCGGAAATTCAAATTTCCGATTCTTGATGATTTTATTTAAATTTGCGTATTCGAGTGTTTGTTGGAGGCACTTGAAGTGCCGCTGACGCTGCCTTTGTTTTTTTGGCCCAAAATTGTTTAAATTGGCAGGAATTTCTGCCTTTAAATTGGCCTAAAAAAGAAAGAAGAGACTGAGCTAAGACGAATCTGCTGCGAATCCTTCTGCTGCTGCTGATGCACTCAATGGCTCTGGCAATGCCACTTTGCCGATTAACATAGTGCGCAAAATGCAACTTAACCATGATTTATGTGGCCAGCATTTTGGGCTACAGACAGTTACCCTCATTATCATATCAGGCCTAAGTACAGTCGGCAGCTGCTACGTACGTTCCAAACACCACATATGTACGGACCCTCAACTCATTTGTGGGTTGTAGAAGTTGTAAACATGGCAATAAACTGCCTAGAAATCGCAGCGCACAGTGGTCGAAACGAGCAATAACCAAAGAATGTTGTAAGCTGTCAAAGCTTCAGGGTATAAACAACTAAGGATTTCTTGACTATGGCTAGCAGAGATTCACGTCATCCGAAGATGTCGTTTCCCGCCAGCGGAATTGGCTATACTGATTCTTTCCAAGAGCCAATCGATTTTTTCGCCTTTTTGCATAATGTTACTGCTACTCTCTACAAAGCTTTTTATTGAAAGTAAGTTTTTTTCATTTTAAGATTAATCTTTTGTTTCCAGAGCTATTCATTCTGACCACTGTGCGTCGTACAACTTGAGTCTTATGGCTGCAACTGCAACACGCGCGATAAGCATAGACTGCACACGTGTGGCATGATTAGCCAAGGGTTGTGGCATAAGCCCGAGCTCACTTTGGATGTGTGTCGTCATCAAGTCATCTAGTCATTCAGCTGCCCTTTTTTGTTGTTCTTGTTGTTGCTGCTGTTGTTGGTGTGTGTCCAAATAGGCGTAGACAAATCTACATTCGGGTTTACATAATTTATTGTTGCATGCATTTTTTGGTCATGCAGCGTCTGTACCCGCTCCGGACCGTGGCTAACCTAGATTTGAGATAGTCTAGCGTTTCATTAAAGCGATCTGGCATAATTTGTAGCCGCATTTTGTGTGGATTTATTGTTAATCTTTTGTCTTTGTCTGCAACTCCGAGTAGAGGGTGGGGCATCAACGGCTGAAGAGTTACCCTTGTTACTTCCGTTGTTGCCCTGAGGGCATCATGTTACTACTACGTCGCCTAGCCTCAGGCTATAAATTTTGTATTAAGCGTTTTGCTGTAGATCTTATCCCTAACTTAACTAAGTTGATTGGTTTGGGTAATCGCAACACAGCAGCAGCAGCGTTTTGGTCTAAAATATTGCGTAGTTCCAGCTAGCGTACATAATGGAAACTGCCCTAGATGCATAGATACCAGCAGATTGTGACTAGCTGGTTCTACTTGTGACCCTGTAGGTCTAGATAGTTGTTCAGATAATATGCTTGGAATCGTTGAAGAGCAACCTTACTATGTCATTTCATATTCTAAACGGTTTTCGGAATGGCTTATTTATTAAGCGGTTTTTTGGGCTATTCAGCTGCCTGAAACTGTCTACACCTTTTGTAAGTCAAGTCATAACTTAAGCGGTCAAAGTAGACAAAATATTTGTCACACACAAATCTAGATAACAGTTGGGCTGAAAAGTTCGTAGGCTAACATGGTAAAACACATTATTTTGGCAAAATTAGTTTTTTTTATTCAAGATAGTTTCCTTCAATGGCGATACAGCGATTATAGCGGTCTTCCAACTTTTCAATACCATTTTTATAGTACTCGGTGTGAAAGTATTTTTGTGTTCTTAAAGACCTAACAACAACATCAATATCAATGCCAACTAATGCATCGATGGTTGGTTCACCCACAAAACAGCTGATCTTCTAGCTTTTTCTCCTTCGAACGACAGAGATCATTAAAAACTTGTTACCAATACTTCGAGTTTAAATACCAGGGGCTGTTTATATGTGACGACACCATTCAGAGGGTCATCAATTTGTTAAGATTTGCGACTGTGCGGAGATGTTCTCAGCTTTAAAAATTCCGGGGATTTGCTTGATGGACAGCCCCCAGGAAGTCTTTATTTCTTAAAAAGAAGCTCTCACAAACTGTATGACTTGCTAGAAAATGGAACAGACAGAAGTACAGATGCCCTGAGTCAAATCCTTGAGTCTTATAAGCGGTTGTGATTAGTACACCTGCGATTCATTTTTGCAACGGGACCTCCATATGGCAACAGTTAGTAAGCAAAACTCCTTACGCCTTCCTAAAGTTCACTTTAGCAGGCTGATTGTACAACCCCTGACTAGCCACTAACTTCTATCAGGCGAGTGAAACCCACAACCTAGAAGAATCTGCTGCAGTACATATATTAACGCCAGATTCTCAATATAAGAAACATTTTTAGGAATTAGCTTGTAAGCCACAAGTTCTATATCTAACACAAAAGATTTAAGAAAAGGTATATCATAGTATATTATTTTCTGAATGAAAAAAAAAAGTGGTCATCCAAAATGTACTCCGAAAAATTAGTCCATTTATTTACATTTTACTTCTAAGCGGAATATATTAATTTATAGTTCTTGACGTAAAAATAATTCATCTTCCAATTGGTTTTAGAGTATAAAGTATTAAAAAGAACTACGGTTACAAGATTATCTATGTATCACTTTAGTTTAAAACAAGAATTTGGTATTGCAAACCAATTAATCTAATTTGGAAATGCATTTATTAAAGAGTATTTGCAGCTGTGCCATTTCGGGCACATATTCGATAAAAATCGGATAAAAAACCGCTTGAAGTGCAGCGCGCTGCCATATAATTCGGACAATTTATGAAGAAAGATTGTTAAAAAAAAAAATGATCTACAACAAGAAAATGGTCTAATAAAGCGTTAAAATCAATGATTCCTAAAATTGCCCAAGTCTAACTGTAAGCCATTTAAAGTTGCTCCAGGAGCTCCTAACCATACACATATTCGAATTGCCAACAATTGCATCTTTTATCTGGCAGCTATCTTTATCACCATGGCTGATATACAACAACCACAACCACAATAACAACAACATGTTCAATTGGCATGCGGTTAAGTCTTAAATTGTGCCAGTTAGACGGATTTCGAGTTGCTTATGTCAAGAGCAATACGGCAATCAAAGATTTCTTAGGCATTAAAGCCAGGCCCACACATTTAATTACGGCCAAGACGGGCGCAATGCAACAACCAGAGATACAACAACAACAAATACAGAACAAATTCCTATAAAGTTAGCCAAGTTAGTATGTGTGTGTGTGTGTGTGTGTGTGTGTGTGTGTGTATGTGTGTGTGTGTGTGTGAAACATAATATAACAGCGCATTGCTTTGGAGCAGCGCCCTCTGCCGCTGCCCACTCTCACCCGCGGCTGCTCCTCCGTTTCACAGTTAACAAGAGCCAAAGCAGCGCAGCCATTGGCCAAGCCGCAGCAGCAGCAGCAGCGCCAAGAGCCAAGAGCCACAAAGTCCGCAAATGCCGTCGAGCCGCTGCCAAATGAGCGGCAGCAAATGAAGGCAGAATCAAGCCGAGCAGCAGCTGTTGGTGCCCCGTCGTCGTTGTTGTTGTTGTTGTTGTTGTTGTAGTTACAGTTACTGTTGTTGCGGCTTTTTTCGGCACTTTTGGCACTGTGGCGTTGTCAGCATAGTTAGCGCAGATCTTGAAGATAAGTCCAAGAGCGAGGCCGACACAGCTGCACCGAATCAAGAAAAAGTAAAGCAAAAAAATTAAGTAACTTTAACAAACGAAGTTTGTATACTCTTTAGATTGCATATTTATGCATAGAGATGCATTTTATGCCTCATGTTTGGGTTTATCTTAAAAAATATGGAATCTTTCAAGAGCGAGGCCGACACAGCTGCACCGAGTCAAGAAAAAGTAAAGCAAAAAAATTATGTAACTTTAACAAACGAAGTTTGTATACTCTTTAGATTGCATATTTATGCATAGAGATGCATTGTATGCCTCAAGTTTAGGTTTATCTTAAAAAATATGGAATCTTTTAAAATAAACAAACAGTCAAATTTGAACAAGTGTGTTTTTTTCGAAATCTTTAGTTGGATTGCTGAATTGGACGCGTCGGACATGGTTCTTATGCCCAAATTAGTGAGTCAGATGTAGTTGTAGTCCACAATAATTGAGTTATTACGCAATTAAATGAATTCGGTTTAAAAGGCCAAGTCTTATTTTTGGCACTTAAGCTGTTTTTAAGAATATTATGTTGGAAGTTACATAAAATAAGTCTAGATGAATTTGAAGCTACTTTCAATACAATGCATATTCTCTTGAGGTTGAAACTGTACCACAACAGTAACATTAAGATTAATTTCTAAGAAAATGAACTAGTTCACAACTAGTTGCGTTGTTTTTCCAATGGGGTCTACATGCTTTAGACGCCAGCCATAGTTCAGTTTGTTTATGTATGCAGATGCTTAAAAAAGTCGTAGTTTCACATAGCGTCTCGTTTTAATTTTTTTTTTTAGTTAAAATTGTTCGCGTTTCATTTTGACAAAGCTGCTGTTCCTCCTACAAATAAATTCTTTGCAGTTACGACTGGGATTTGCCCCTATATTGAAATGGGATGAAATGTTATGACTGTCTTTTCTCTCAATCTGATAAAATCACTGCCATAGAAAGTGAATTTCATAACTGAGGAGAACTGGAATTCGAGGGGAAGTCTCAATTTGGAAAAGTCAAACTTGCATATCATGACAGCGCTTCTAACCTTACCTAAACATATTCACAACTTGGTGTTTTAGATAACTGAGCAAAGGGCGGAATTCAGAATTGAAGCATTCATCACTTACACGACATTTATTGTAGTGTATTCTATTGCCATTTTGTACCATTATTTTATATACTTACAAAACTATTCGCATTGTAAAGATAATGCAAATCCTTCCCAAAAGTAAAACAATTTATGTATTTAAGCATTGCCAACTTACGGGCCAACCTAAACTACTTTACACTGAACCATAGAGTATCGCGAAACATTGTTGGCATTTTGCGCATGCGTCGCTGCGATCTTTGCACCATTTTTGCGGCAATTTCAATTTTAGTTTTGCCTGAACTCAACTGTAGCCCCGTATCGTAGTGGGAACGACGAGAGTTAAAGCTGGTAAATTTCAGCACCTCACCACGAAGTTGGTTTAAGGCAAAGTGTGAGGGAATGTGCTTGGAAATTAGCTGAAATAGTTGTAGGTACAAATTTTAGGCGCTCGTTTCTTGCTCTGACTTTGGAACGCTTTGTGTGTCGTGCCTGGGATGTTGGAACGTTGGGATGTTGGGATGTGCGTGCCTTACTTGAATGCCATCAACCGTTAGTTGGCTGTGACAGCATTTGGGGCTTGTAAGTGTCAATGACTAGACGGTTTGTGGTTGTTACCGTTGTAGTTGTACTTTTAGTAGCTGTCTATGTAATTGTAGTTGTTCTGGCTGAAAAAGTTACAAAAAATAAAATTAAACCTTGCAAAACGGAGTGATACAAATTCTTGCACATTGCGCATAATTCATTTGACTATAATTACAATTAATTACGGTAATTATGTTGTTTTTTGAGAGAGACCAATGCCAACTCAATTATTTGCTCACACAAAGTCTCTCCCTCTAACTAGCTGGCTCACTCACACACAGTTGCACCCACACAAGACAACGCTCGTTGTTCTTCATGTTCTTGTAACATGGCAAAAAGTTTGCGGTTTGAAACCGTCCCAGAGAAGACAAAACAGCGTCGAAAATAACATTTGCTTGGCGGCAAAACTTTTTCCACGTTGTGGCAAAACTTCTACATGTGTGTGTGTGTGTGGGTGTGTGTGTGGGTGTGTGCCGCAGACACATACACACCAAGTGGGCGTTTGGGTGTATACTGGGTGTGGCAATGACAACGACAACACGCGGCCATAAGGGCACATACGGAAAAAAAAGGAGAAAATACCAGAAAATTGCAACAAAAAAATTGCTGCTAGCATGTTAAAATGACAACGTATGGAGAGAGTAAGAGAGATAGAGAGAGAAAGAGAGAGAGGGAGAGAGCGAGAAAGCAAGAAGGTTGCAACCGCAATCAAAAGGGATATTTAATTGCGCCTAATTAGCTAATTTATGTTATGTGCAAAACTGAAAAAAAAATAATTGTTAGACGAAGCAAATTTAAGCATCAAATGCAAATTTCATTAAGTGTTGCAAAGGTTAGGGCAACGCCGTCAAGTATGCAATGTTTGAGTGAGTGTTATGCAACACTACACACACACTGAGAAGAAGAAGAAGGGGAAGTGTTGGCCAAATGGAACACAATGCTTTGTTAAGCCCGAGTAAGCCAACATGCCTGCAAATATGCTATGAATAGCCCAGTACTTACTCGTACACAGAACTTGCATTATACTCAAATTCAATATTCAATTAAGAGTGACGCTTGCAAATGTGCTGAGCAGGGTATGACTTATTAGCCAAGATGCAGATAAACTAAGGAATTACATTTTGGTAATTAGCTAAACTTGGAAGTAAGGGAGAAAAGAACTCAAATGAATTACTGAAAGTGCTGCATAGTATTTCAAGCGAATTTTTTACAATAATTAAGATGAATTCCAGAAGGAGTTGGGTTAAAAACATAACGAATTGTGGCGCCGGACGATAGAGCTGCTTTTCTCTCACTGAGCATAAAATATTTCGTGAATAGGAATAAAAGAGACTAGCCCCACAAGTCTATAAAGAAAACGAAGTTATTTGGGTGGCTCGAAACCTACTACTACTATCCCCGTTCAAGAGCTGAAGATTTTGAAAATGTACTAGAACTCTATTGTATAGTTTTTATACCATGAACACAAAGTGTACATGAAGCGAGATTTCTAAGTGTGAAAGAACAAAAACGTCACACGCGACTGTCGAAATATTACAGGTAATCTTACGATAGGAATAAGATATTTGACAGCTCACTGATGATCGCGGTTTACAATAATTTTAATTCCCGTCCTAAAACTAGATCAAAAAAGTTAGAAAATACACTTAAGTATTAAACAATTGCAAAAATAAATAAATTAAGAATAGCAAAATTCTAATTTTGACCAGTAAAAAAAGGGATGGCAAGCAAAAAAGGCACCAAAAACTTATTTTGGGCGGGCAGGTTATGTCGCACTTGCAGCACTTAACTGAACTCTTTGCGCTGGCTGGCCCACTCATCTCTGGCGCCCACAACGGGTAGATGCATCAATTTTGAAGTGTTTACCATAGGACATTTTCGAAAAACCATGCCACAACGACAGAGGCACGTTGGCAATGCACTTGCCAGGCGATTTATGCTTGCAACATAAATATAAAACAATGAAATGGCCCAAGTTTGTGATAAAATGCCAATTGTTGAAATTGAGAAGAGTTTCGCTTTGAGTGTTTAAAGCGAGAAAAAGCGCAGTTACATAGAGGTTTTATATAGAACTTAAAAGCTTACCCAATTTGGAACAGCTGGTTAGACTGTATTATTTTATGAGAAAGAAGAAAAAGTAATCGTAGTTCCTATTTCATCATATGCCAGAGTTTACTCTTTGTGGAAAAAAATGTACACACCTTGTAATCCAGCTGATGGAAATATTGCAAGTTCCCAAAAGAAAAGAGTATACTTTTTGTGCTTCTCCAACTTGCCACTACATAAGTAGATTCTAACAAAGTAATCCCAGAGCAAAACATCAAAATTCAAAATCAAATCGAACTTTGTAAAATTTTCTTAATATTCAGTTAACTTTAAACTTTAAAACAGTCTTGTTAACACTTCTTTACTCTTCTTTTACTAAAACTATGTTGCCCAAATTGAAAATAAATGAAATTGTAGTTTCCGTAAGTATTCCAAATATTCCGGATCAAAAGAAACTAACGGACGGTTGCAAATGCGGTGAAACAAAACGATGCAAAGCAATTGATCGTGCCAAAATCAAGGAAAACTTTGAGCTTGACATCAAAGAGATTGCCGTGAGCATCATGAATGTAATGCGGCTTTGTGGACTCAAAGTGTGGGAGATCAACCGAGCCAAGTCGGCTATCGAGCAATCGCTGAAACACTATGATGAAATACGTTTTCGTATAGACCGTGTCCCACGTAAGCGTTTCTGCAAGGAGCATTTCATACACGATTTGGTGGTAAGGGCGGGCATGTCCCGCATAGATTGTCAGTTGGTCTACTCCATAACGAAGCGGGCGTTTCGTGCCTACTACCATGGTACAGGTATGGGAGGAAAGCGTTTTAAATATCTGGCACGTCGAATGCGACATCGCCGAGAATGCGCCTGGTTGTATGCAGCCAAACGCACGGCGGAGGTATATGCAGCCTACGCAGGCCTGATGTACTCGGAAATGATGCAGTTTAAAGAGCGCATTGTATGCATCTATGCGACTTTGTATAAGGAACTCAAGTCGAGACACGTGTATGAAGATCGTTTAAATTGTCCTTGCAATCGTAAGAAATCACAGCTCGATATACCCGCGGCAGAATCCAATTATCCTCTAGAAGTGCTTTATGTAAAGGAGGGCGTATATTATAGTCATCAAATCTCTGTCATGTCCATGATCGTGGATCAAGTGTTCGCCGCATCAGTGACAACAATGACTGTATCCGCAAAAACATCAAAGCTAACCTTTACGGAGCTTTCAAAGGACAGTGTTCAGCAAACTCCAGAGGAGCCGCTCAAGGATATATCCAAGCAGAATTCTAATGACACTGTAAAATCCAAAACGTCGGGCAAATCAGTGAAGACTGCCGGAAAGGGCAAGAAGCGTTTCAAGCTGAAGTGCAAATGCCCACGCCTTCAATGCGTAGGAGAATTTAAGAATGAACAACCGATGATTACCGCCGAGTGCAGTCAAGGACCTTATATATGCCGCTGGGTGCCCTTTGAGGAAGAGTTTCCCGAGCATCGTGTGCCCTGTCCGCCCATGGAGGTTGTTTGTGAACCTTGTTACGTCGACACCACGCCATGTGATCCAAACTGCACTTGCACCTGTGAGTTTTGTCAATGCAAGCCCGAATATGACGGCGGTTACGAAGAGGAGCATCATGGTGAGAACCTATCGGCTACAGGTATTGAGGATTACGATACCGATTATTGCTATCTAATGCCGTTCCGTGATACACTGCGTGTGTATGACGCACAGAACAAAGCGGTTGAGACAGGCGACGAATACGAAGGCGAGGTGGAGGAAGATACTCCATATAAATGCCCTTGTACTTGCAAGTACAAGCAGCGTGCCTATCCCCATTTGTTTACCTATCTGGCGCCATTTAAGGACAAGCAGCCATCGGAGGAGCAACCTGAGCAGCCAGTTGCAGCTGAGTCGCAAAAACCAAATTTGCCACCCTGTGGTGTTTCGGAAAAAACATACCGCTGTTGGACGAAGTCTAGTAGCGAGGTGCTACCTGTACCCACTGTCTCAGTACTTAGCTCTGCAAGGCAAAAACCAATGAATTCAGAAAAAAAATCCATTGAAATTAGAGTTACAGTCAAGAAGCAACATGGCAGTGAAACTGTTGTGACTCAAACTAAAAAACTTCCTTCAACAAAGCAGGTGAGATCAGCAGCTTCCGACAAAGCGGCTGTTAAAACTTTACCCAAGAAGTCTCAAAAACCAGACCCGAAACCAGCCGGGAAACCAGTCGAGAAACAAGCCAAAAAGACATCCCTAACTGCACCCCTGAATCCAGCCCAGAAACCAGTCGAGAAACAAGCCGAAAAAACAGCTCGATCTGCACCCCAGCCTCAACCACAAAACCCAAGCGCTCCTAACGATACTGAGCCACAACTGACCAAGGCTGATATTCTGAATATTATTGGACTGTAGTCAAAAGAAATTTGTATAAACAATATCAATCTTTCAGTTGCATAGCAAACCATAAGTTTCTTGGGCAAGAATGATCAGGAGCAATAATAGTATGGATATAATCATGTCCGTATATCCATTATAGCTATGAACATCTAGAACTCGGACACCATTAGACTTAGCGACATAAAAATTTTATGCACACAGACGGGACGGTACCCGCCATGTGAAATGGGAAGCAAGTATCCAGTCTTATTTCTCTCTCCGTAAGATCAATATTGTGGGAAAAAATTACTTGTATGCTAATAACTTTAGTATTTTTAGGCCAATATTGTTAAATTATTAAATATAGATCGAAAACGCTTTTATAAATATCTGTGGTAACTTTTAAATCAATATATTGCGGGATATGGCAGTAATTAAGCTAAATCGATTTCGAGGGTAATGGTCTTCCGCACCAATTTTTGTAACTCTACCTACCATATATTTATATCTACATGTATTGGAATGTTTGAGCAGTTTAAAGGCGAAGGTGGTTGAAATCAGCTTTATATTGACAATATCTTTCGATGTATTTATCCTATTTCGATAATTTTTATAAAACATAAGAATGACACAAACCTCTGTCATGTTCCGTTAAATAAACTTAATTATGGGGATGCAAATTGCGAAATTCTGCTGGGGTGAAACGGGGGCAGATATCGCCCAAATCGACAAACTTAATCTTACATGTTTTGCGCGAATCTTTTGGTAAAATTTTGTGTCGCTAGCTGGCTACGCGATTCATACAGATAGATGGACAGACGGACGGACATGTTCCAATCGCTCCCCTAGGTAATAAGGATAGGGATTTTTGCCCACGGAGCCGTCACGCCTCTTTCTGCCTGTTACATACTTTGCACAAAATTATAATACCTTTTTACACTTTGTGTACAGGCTATAAAAATTTAACCAAAACATGCACATTTTCAATACACACAGGAGTTTTGTCGAATCATATCGAATCATATCTGCCTTCACTGGCCACAACAACCAGTTATCGGGATATGGCCTGATGTAGAGCGCTACTCTAGACGCGGTACTTATTGAAGCCTATACCCCTAAACCCAAAGTTTCTAGTAGCCTGTAGTGTGATGGTCAAAGGCTACATTTTCGGCGCAAAGGCAGATCCATTCTAACAACCATGTAAGGGTGTGGAGGGGGGTTGGCTTGGGTGTCGTAATACTTTATCCGCTGGGTCCGGAGTTCTCATAGGGACCCGTAATAGAGACTTTGATAAAAAAATCTTTACTGCAAAATACGACAAACTGCATTTAGAGCAGTGGTCAGCATTTGCTCCTATGTGTTATACATAACCTCTTGAGATAGTCTTTTTAGGGAGCTGTGAACAGCCGAAAAGTATTTTTTTGATCATATATAGTAAACTGTCAGGTCCTTTATGGTACCCGTACCTAGGTGCGTCACTTCGTCGTGCCAATTGCAATATCAGCACAATAAAAAAAGCACAGAAAATATGGTGCTGATGGATAGTCGTAGGGTATAACCATGAAGTATATCCTCTACCCAACGTCCAGACCATTGGTACTGCTTCAAAACTACAGGGAAACAAGCCTTCTTAGTCGCTGTGTTGCATTTCGTGTTTAGCCTGTCGAAAGTGGAAAGTTGCTTCTTGTCCATGCAAATAACACCAAAATGATTGTTGCAGTTCCTGAAGAGATGCGACTCAAGAAATGAATATCAATGTACAACTAACTAGTTCATTTGTCGAATTTCAGTTGTTTAACGGCTGTCAAACTATATATATAGCCGATAATGGAAGAAAACTCGAAAATCAATGTATACTTTCAAAACAACAATTTTTATGGAAGTATCACTTTTGTTCAAAAGCATATATGGAGTGCTTGGTTTTCTCAATGACGAATTTTCTTTAAATTAACCTTATTCTCAGTGTACGTACAGTATACATAACGAACACATATCAAGATAAGAGCTTCTGAGTTGATGTTCAAGCTCATTACAAGAAAAACAAATCAATATATCAAACTCTTTGTAATTAAGGCATCTAAAACTACAGCAATATTATTTTTCAGCAAGTGCATAACGGTTTTATCGCCATGTTGCATTCCTGGGCGTTGCCAAACACTTGTCATCTCATGAAGCAATCAGCTCACTTATGCGCATAGCAACAGCCACTTAAACTAGACAAAACGCCCCTGAAGTATGCAAAGTATTACATAACTATTCATTATTTTACATTATTTTAGCCACTTAATTAAAAGTACGCTTTGTTTTTGCCAATATGCTCTGTCAGTCGGACAACTGTTCATTAGTGAAGCGCTATAAATATTGAATACTTTTGTTAAATTGTTTATAAAATCCAATTGATTCACTTAGTAATGTTGCTGTTGTTGTTGCTGCTGCTGCTGCTGACAGTTGCACATCATGATGTGACTGGGACAAGGACACAAACAACAAATGTGAAACTGTGAACATGGAATATCAGACTGACCTACTTGGCCAAGTCATTGACGAAAGGCAGGCTGAAAGGCTGAAAGGCTGGTAGGCTGGCAGCCAATGGATAAAATCAAACAAAATGAGCTCCTGTCATAGCCAAGCCCAAAGTCGGCCTAACTACAGCAACAATAACAAAAGGCAAAGGCAACAATGCCTAAACGTCCATAATAATGAAGGCTAGAAGGCTGGCTGGCTGGCTAGCTGGCCTAAATGGCTGAATGTCTGACAGACTGACTGGCTGACTGACTGAGCCAAGGCGCACAGTTTTGCATAAATCGATAAAATTAAGTTTAGTTTTGCGGCGCTTTAAAGTACAGCCCTGCTCTAGATACTGAGCCAGAGACTGTCTGTAAGCTTTCATTTTCCATTTTCCAACTTATGCTACAATTTTCATGCTTTAATATAAAACGCCTGTTTTTCCTTTGTCTAGGTTTCTTTTATTTTCACGCGTTTTGTACAGATTTGCATACAAAACTCATTAATTTTGCAGCCAACACCATGGAATGAGCGCAAAAAAATTGCCAGCCAAACATAAAAATTGGCAGACAAATTTCTGCGGCTGTTTGACAATCAACAAGAAAAAACTTTCAGTGTATTAGAAAGTGAGCATTGTATTTATTTAATTTTCAACTAAGCCGCAAAAATTTGCTTATCATGGCTATCTTTTATATTTGGTTTAGTATTATTTATTTCTTTTTGTTTTCTATTGGGTTCTGCGCACATTTCGACTTGTCATTGTAGACCATACAAGATACAAGAGCGTTTCCTTGGGGCTAGAGAGCAGGTCTTTCATGCACTTCAAGCTGTCAGTTGGGCATTGTAATCGGCGTCTGACCCGCATTAATTATACCTTACTGACATGTGATATTCACACATGCTACACACACACACACACACACACACACACTTACACACACATTCACACTCACACTCACTCAATGTCTCAGTCTGAGCTCTCTTCAGTCCAATGTGACGCACTTAAGCCTGACCAAGTCGTTTGCCGCTTACACTGCTGCTGCCGCTCGTTAATCGATAAAAGATACTTACTCATATAAAAGGTATATATTTTCTTACTAGCAGCTTTACGGCCTGTCCACATGTCCGTCACTGAAATTGAGCCGTGAGCTCTGTCAACATTGACGCAGACGCAGACGCCGCTGTCTGGCCATTCATCACACTTTTCCAGAGTCTCCATTCTGGTAACAATTTCTGCTTTTTTGCATCTGATGCATCTTTTCAACTTATTTATTTATTTATCGACCACTTTTACTCATTTTATTTACTTTGCTGTGAAAAAACGAAAGTTATTTCACACCTTTGCCTTGGGCCCTCACTCAGTGTTATGTATCTATAAGTGCATCCGTCAGATACTCAGCTGTATCTTTTGGCTCAAATTGGGTTAAGTTCAAAAACTAAACACTCAACTTTGGAGCATTGGCCGTATCTTGAGACTGTTTGGCATAACTATTGTAACTGTTTGTTTGTTTGTTGTTTTTAGAGCGGAATTTTTAGCTTTTTATGATTTGACATAGTTTTAAAAGTAAAGCAAAGTATAGCAGCTGCTACAGCTATTAGAGGTGTTCTATTAATGGCCGAGTTAATGGCAGTTTGAGTGTTTAAAAGTCATCTCAAGCTGTAAAAATAGACTGAAGTGGTATCTTCAGTTAACAGTTGGAATTTGTTGTTGTTGTTTTCGGGCTTTGAGTAGTATCAGCAGCCATTGTGGGAGAATAGTAAACCGATAGTTGATATCGTATTACAGTTGCCATGAATATAAAAGGCGTTAAACGAGTTCAGAGCAAACAGAATTTAGTGCATTTGGTGTCGAAGAGATAGGAGCGTGTGAAGCTTAAGTGCTACCAATTGTTTAAAGATATATTTAAATATCTAATGAAGCTTTTATCGTATACGTTTTTGGTTCAAAACGATTTAATATGTGAAGAACGGCCATTGAATTGTTAGAAGATATACATAGTTAAACATTTAATGAACCTTTGCAGATCGGCCATAATATAAATAATTTCTTCAATCATCTTTTTAATATAAAATTCATATCTTAAAGCCTTGAATGAAGCATTATGGAAAGGGCAAAAATGTGTTTAGGGGTCGCATCAGGTAAATTGTCTAAGCTGTTAACCAACATTTTGGTGATTTATGCTATCCCTTACTTTCATAGTGGTTCCTCATGAGCTTGAAGGAAGCCTTTTGATAGTTAGTCTAAACTGAGTTTTCCAAACGCTTGAGCCCATAACGAATCATAAATACTATAGCCTTACCTTACCTTAATTCATAAAACGTATACCCATTCCTTATACAATTCTTCTTTTTCTGCACAATACGCAATAATACCGGGTCTCTAATTTAACTAATTCAAAAATCACACATTATTAATTTAAAAATCCAATATATGATAAATTTCATGAGCAGAAACCAAATATCAAGCGTTTTTTACTTCTTCTTGCGATCTCTCTCGGAAAATACGGATACCACATCAAAAGAATTTTTTGTCTTTATCATCTTTTCGATAAATGAATCTATCCATCACTTGCTACTTTCGTTATTCTAGAAATGCTGCCCTAACAAGCTAAGCGCCATGGATCGGAACATTTGAAAATCATAAATAAAACGATTCAAGAAATTACCATTTCTGCGTTTTTCAATATGATTTCACTATTTTCGCAAGTTACCCATTTCGAATCAATCTTTAAAATTCGTATGTTTCACATTAAAGCTCGGCTGAAATTCATCAATTGACACTGTACATCCAGTTGGAAAAAGTGATAAAAGGTTACGCCAAGCTGATCCCATCGCATGCACAGCCTTACCTTTGTCTCATGAATATTCTGCGTGACGGCGCAATCTGCATGATTTCTTACGCTTTAGGCTCTCGTACTGCATTCACTTTTCGTCGCCAGACTATTCGATTTAAAACACACTTCCTTTTATTCCATTGTTAAATCTGCGCCCTTGCCATCGACACTTGTGGCGTTCCATTCTTTTCAATCGTTCCAATGTCTTTGAGGCTTCTGATACGGAAAACTCTATAAATCTAGAATAATCTTGAACGTTGCTTGTTTCCAAGTAAAAAATGTCAGTTTTGGTACCGCGCAAACCACTTACTCTACGTTTGCACAACTAGAGCATATTTTCTACATATGGTTCCATTTCAGTAGAGCTTAACAATGATAACCTATAGAAGGGTCTGCTTCACCACAAATAATGAAAATATTTTACACACATTTTCCAATCACATCTGCTTAAAACGCAATCCCATCTTTCATTACGAAAAATTTATTAGTCAAAATCAAAATCACATTTGCTGTCTATGAACACTGCTGCTAATCTCAGATAAAAAAATATGCAAAACTGATAAATGCATTGTTAGGGACGGATGGGAAAACCATAAAGAAAAACAAAAAAAATACGCGCATTTTCTGCATTTCCTGCACATTTTCAATGCGCTTTGGAAAAAATAGAGCAAAAGGAAAACCTTCAACTTTAACATTCAACATTTTTAGCATTTCACAGCAATTTTCCAACATTTTCCGCTGACTACTAAAGTCATTATATTTGCAAGCGAGCGTCGACACACAAAGCGGCTAGCTATGAAGTAGAGTAGATAGAGTATATATATATATATATATGTATATGGGTATCTAGGTAGATGTTAGAGTAGATACATAGATAGATAGATAGCTAGGACTTGCCTACAATCAGGCAAATGCTGCCACTGTCAGTCAGTTGAGCAGTTTGTCAGTGTGTCAGGCAGTCAGTTACTCGATAAAGCTCGAATTTTGTGCAAACAAGAGCGAGAGGCAGCGAAGGCGAGAGTGAGAGAGAGAGAGAGAGCAGTATGTACTACTAGGTTTTGTCGTTCACTAGGTAAGTAATCTCATTATAATAATGGGAACAATTGATTTCTGTCTGACTACGTCGCCGCACGTAAAGCGTTGAAGCTGGCGACAAGCAAGGACTTGACTGACAGCGGCGAATGACGATGATGATGATGATGACGATGTGAGAGCGGCAAGGCAGGACTATAGGATGACAGCAGAACGACCGTAGTCAATAAGTGCACACACACACACAGAGAGAGCAAGAACGGGCGGTATCCGGCCATAGACAGCACTCAATCATTGCTTCATTCGATGCCAAAACATGCAGTCAAGCATACGCCCCCTTGGCCTATACCTGGGTCACCTGCTTCTTACCATAAAACCCTCTCCAATTGGAACGCCCTGGCCAACCGCAACTACGTCAGCTGCTCCATTCTCTGCTTTGCTTCTGTCTTCGACATGCCTTCGATGATGCTTTAGTGTTGCCACTGATGAAATTATAATCAAGGGAATATATAATTTCTTTCACCTGGTTACATCTGCCTTGAATGGCAGAGTTCCAGAGCTGGGCTCCTTCAACTGTGCTGCAAACAAACAAAGCCATAAATGTTTTCACTGTTTCTGCTCCTTGGTAGCTTCTGTTCTTCCACTTTCCTTGATATGATAATTTGCTTTTGTTTTCTTGGCAAGAAAACTTTCGCCTCGTTTTTCCAACCAACTTGTGGCAGCTTTTGTCGCAAGTGGAAATAAATATGGTTCATGAGGTAGCTGCTCCTACTAAATGCACAAAGGAGCAGTCAGTCACTGTGAGGTTTATATAACTGTACATCGATTTCAGTATATACTAACTGATTAGGTATCTTTTTCAGTTTTCGCTTTGGATAGCGGTATTAACTTCCTAAGGATCTTATTACACTGGACAACAAATTTGAGCTAAGGCTTTCTAGGCTGAAACATATTGTTTTTAATAAATTCGGATCTTCTTCACGTATGCCGTGACGATCGTATGACGCAGTCCTCGTATGCTGTGACGGTCTACCATACACGCTTGCCATAAATTTCGACGTCTGTTTTTTTTTTTTTTTGTTAGCATGTTTTAACAATCAACATTATTTCAAATATAACATATAACAGAGACATCAAGTCGCATATCAATTTGTAAGTCGATTTAAAGATTATAAATTTTTAGACAGTTTTTTTTCCTTGATTCGATTAGGGTTGACAGTGCAGTAAAAAAAATCAATTTTTTGGCAATTCGAAGGTTTCTAACTTTTTTTTGTTTCTAAGTAATTTAATTCGAAATTATGTATCGTTTTGTTTCGATAATTGGATTCTTGGGGAAAAATTAGAAACTGATTAGAGTAATCCGTATAGAAATTATGTTGTTGTGTCGATAATATCGTATAATAATGGAACAGTCAACCAAATTTACATGACAAGAAAATTTTGAAATATGTAGCTAGAAGAAGGAGTCATATAAAACACCCGCAAGACGTAACGTTCTACATTATGGGCAGCTTTTCGACTCTTTCGAAGCGTGATGCCGAGTGAGACAAGGTGATATTCGGTCGCCGATCCTCTTTTACTGGTGATAGACGATGAACCAATTGCAACCGTACAATTCTGACAAGTACCGACAGCGGAATTAGCGAAACTATCAAACACAGCAGAAAAATGGAGAGAAAGCTCTTAAGATCAACTTTAACAAGACGAAAATAGTGCACAGTGCCTGCTCGGCACATCAGTGGATTACTCTGAGAAACAGTTCCGTTGAAATCAAGTAATTTAACTTTGCCTGATGGAGGAATGGATCTCGATGTTAATAGCAAAAAAAGTAAAGCCCGCCATTTGTCGCCTATGCCCTATCCGGTTAAATTAGGAATGATCGGTAAAGGCGCTAAATGCGTTAGTGAACTTACAATTTAGCTATGATTATTCAAAGGATTATTTTCGAGGAGTCGACGACGCGTTATCACGCGTTATCACGTTATCTTCAAAACCGTGCTAGAAAAATAAAAGTTGCCGTATTCTGTTTCCCTGACAGTGTATAATTGAGGCAAGTGCATTCTTTTTTTGTTGTCTAGTGTTTTTTTAGCTTGTTTGTTAGTCAATTTCCATACACTCAAAAATGCCATTGGAATGCAAAGACAGAGAGTCTCAGACTCGGACTCGTACTCGGAGTCACAGTCAAAGTCAAAACCGAAATCGACCGCATAATGTGCCACAATTAAATTACAATAAATCATACTCAGCAACGAGAGAACTCGTAAGCGTAATTAATCATTTCTCTCTTATGCGTCTTTGTGTTTTGTGAACACTCACAAATACACTCACAAACACTCACACACACACTCGTATATAAAATATATTTTCTGACACTTATTTTTTTACCATCTTTCATTTGGCTTTTCTTTTGGCTCCGGGTTTCATTTTTTGGCTTTGGCTCCTCCTGAAACCATTGCAAACGGTAGTTGGACGCTAATTAATACCTCATTTACTATTAGCATTGGAACTTTGTTGTTGTTTTTGTTATGGAGCACTCATTGTTGTTCTTGTTGTTGTGCAACACTCATTCTTCGTGTTGTTGACTGCTTTGATTTTGTGGTTCGACTCAACTTGAAGGTTACATCAATTCTGAGTTCGCCTTTTTTTCTCGTCCAACTTTTCTACAATTTGATTTGATTTTGATTTGTTGGATTATAACATTTTTCTATGTTAGATTTTACAGCTGCTTTGCGCTGTCGAGAGCGAGAGAGAGATAGAGAGCAGAACAGCTGCTACCTTAGCTTATTATACCCTGTACACAAAGTGTAAAAGGGTATTATAGATTTCTGCAATGTATATAACAGGCAGAAGGAGGCGTGGCAGACCATATGTTCCATGGGCAAAAATGGTCAAAGGCAATAGTCGAGTCTGTCCGTGCTGTCGCAACGTTCTCGGGGACTGTAAGAGCTAGAGGAAAAACTTTTTTACCAAAAGATGCGCCTTTTACCTATTCAGTGCAAGTTTGTCGAATTATGTCGATATCTCACACCCTTCCCCCGTGACAGATTTCGCGGTTTTAGTTATTTATTATTATTTATTTATGTTAACCAAATGTGATTCATTAGGCAACAGTGTTGATCTTTTTCCTAATCGTACCCCCTCCCCCCGTAGAACAGTTACCGTTATTACGCACATACTGCTCAACACGTCAATACAAAAATTTATACAGAAATTTGATTTTCATGAAAAAAATGGGTACAGGGTATTCCACTGTCGGGCACCGTCCCGACTGTCTGCATCAAATTTTTGCTGTATGTGTGTGTGTGACTGTGAGTGTAACTGTAATTACGGAGCTCATCTAATGGAATTGTAATAATGTACATTAATACTACTACACTGCAGATGAGCGTATTTGGCTGATTTTCGGATTTACTTAAGTAATTAGAGGTAAGTACTTAAAAGTAAAGCTTTTACTACTCAAAAAAAAAATAGTTTGTTAAGTAGTGGAAACCAATTTTTTCGAAAGATGAGTGATGATTAATTAAGTAATTTTAAAACTTTCATGGTTTTCCAGCTTTGTGTTAAATAAGAGGCACGCAAGTGTTTTATAATTTAATTTTGATAACTGTGTTTACTATGTACTGTGTATCTCGTTAACCGAATTCGGGAAAATTTTTCGTATAACCAGCATGAACCTCATTGATTCCCGTTTGTAATTTTACCAAGTTGGCGCTCAAACTCCATTTGGTGAAGCCTGATTAGCTGATTATGATTATGATTCCCATAATTGCTTCGCAAATATTGAACAGTTCACAAGAAGACGAATGTTGTTACTAGAATATTAATACTGTGAGAAAGAAAGAGAAAGAGATAAGATTGGAAGCAAGATATATAAAACTATTAAGTAACGAGTACATTGAGCATAATTGATTCGTTTTCGATATATAGAACAAATCGACACCCATCAACAATTTGTCGATTATAAAACAGCCCGTTGCGGGATCGCCACGAAGTCTGAGTTTGGTATTCCTGCAAAGTTGGTACGAATGACGTTGAGCAACAAACCGTCAAAGTAGGAAAGAGCTGCGCTGATCCTTTTTATACCGAGCAAGGTTTCTCCTGCGACCTCGGGTATTGAACGAAAATCTGCCAGGTTACGTCTGGTTGTAAATGAATGCAAGACAAAGTATAAGTTTTTTTCTTTGTGTAGTGAGTCAAATAGTTGTTAAAAGCTATATATTTGATGTTGTCAAGTATTTCGTCTAAGTTGACAACATCGTCCCAATGAAGATCGATGTCAGTATGGAATTCAAGCAGAGAACTTTACTTAGCTGGCAATAACAACCGGCTACCGGATTTCAGGTTGATTTAAAGCAGTCCGCAAGATGTCCCTGCTACCAGAGGTAGCTAATATGCTCTCTATCTGGTCCTTCCAATGAAGGCATGGCCTTCCTTTCATCAGAATACGTTATAAAGTAAAACGGGAATAATGAGGGTCTTATAAGGTGGTAGGAGCTGAGCATCACTCTTGTCAATAGATGTTACTTTGGTGTTAGTAAGCAAGTGAGTAGTAGAGATCATTCTCGCCAGGTGAAACTAACACACACTGGCACATGGCTTTATGGTACTGAGGCAAGGGTGATGAAGCAGTCTGATGCAAATGGGGTGTTTTAACGGAAAGTAGTCCGTAAGATCTTTGGCCCTTTACGCGTTGGCAAAGACTAACGCATTCCATGGAACAACGAACTCCATGAGACATAGTCAAGCCAATGAATACCAGCGACTTTGCTGGCTTGTTCTGGGAGTGCGTATGGTCCTCCTGCGAGAAAGGTCTTCCGTGCGGCTGTTAAGAGAAGGTGTATGCCATGTCTCCGTTGACACGCCTGGAAGAGTGCACTAAAATTGGCCGTAACCCGGTAAGAAGTTACTATGGCTAGTTAAGTAAGTAATCAAGTAGCGTGCTTATAAAATTTCCGGAAGACTGACATGGTGCTTAACCACTGTCATACTCCCAACTTGTTTGTATGAAAACACTCAAACGAACTAACTGGTTTTACAGAAAAGTGAATCTTATGGAATGCAAGAGATATAAATATAAGGAGATACGAGCTAAAAAATTGAAATTGTCAAGAGATTTAAAAAACAGTTTCCCAAAATGAGTTTTTAAAAACACTCATGTTTGTAGTTCATTTAGGGATATGCCAGAAAGTGTTAGTCGGATGTAACTTACAATGTCTTTTGTAATTTTCCTCTCTGTTTAAAAATGCTTCACCGAAAAACAATGCTGATAGATTTGCAAAGATTGGTGGAATATATATATATTATATATCTTATAGTTCATAAAAGGAAACTTCTTCTGTGAAAAACAATGCCACATTTCGTCTACGCCTAGAACACAAACTCTGAAATAAAGCAAATTATGCATATTTAAGTCCCATTCTTCGAACTTTCGAAGAGTTATTAGTCATTTGCTTTGGCTGTCAAACACAAGCTAGGCGAAGCAGCTTGCTTGCAGTCTATCGAAAGTCGATAGCAAAAACCGCATAGCAGCAGCTTTGCATTTTAAATTGCAACAGTTGCTAACTTATTGATCCACCCTCGCTTACTATTGACTATTTATCTTGATTTGTCTGTTTGTATTTACAAATCACATTAATTCCACATTGATATAGAGCTGGTCTAGACGGTTCTCGGTCTAAGCCAGAGTTGCTTGTTTAGGGGCGCATTGTAGAGAGCACTGCATTTCAATTTGTTGCGCAGTTCTGCCAGCCAACACCCAAACCCCTCGAAAACAGCTCCAAGCTGAAGTTTTTCCGCCCTGCCAACTTTACCTCTTTTGTGTTGCGTTTGCCTTTTATTTTTATTATTTCCCTGACTTGTTTATTTTCTAACATTTTGCGAAAGAATAAGAAGTATTGTGCTCACTGAGCGCTGGCTGTGGCTCATTAAAAATGTATATTTCAATCAAAGTTCGCTCGGTAAATGATTTTCCACGCAGTAATGTCGGCAGCTTACTTCGAGCTGATTGCATAGACCCTCCGTTACCCTCTAGAAAAGGGGTTGGAAATGTAAGTTTACTTTTTTTTTTTATTAAAACCAATGCCCGCATTTGTTTTTCATGCTCCAAATTTATAAATTAGCTAAAGTACAGTTTCGCCTGTGCTTTTGATGCGCTTCATAATTATAACAATTAAGTGCATTGAAGCGATGTCGCAATGTTTTGGGGGAAGCGCAGGTTCCGCCTTCTTCCCGTCTGGCAAGTTGACTTTGGCCAGCGGCACTTGCGGCAAAGTTTAAGTTCTGCGGCGTAATCGCAGCTATCAAAACTGCCAGCTTTAGTGCTACATGCAACTTTGGTAATTATGCAGCAAGCGTAATGGAAACCAAAGCCAAACAACGCAAAAACTGTAACTTGGCTGCCCGGCAAGTTACATAAACGAGCGAATGTCACACGTGCCGCAATCTAGCCGCAATCTTGCAGCAGCAACATCATCATCATGATTGCCATGGTTGTCATTATCATCAAAGTCATCGTTGTCGTTGTCGTTGTCTGTGTCTAGTCAGTCGGGGCAACTTTGCTCGTCTAAGCTGCTTGACTTAGAAAATTTGTTACGCCAACAACAAACTGCGTCGGGCTTCTGCGACGTGGAAAACTGCGATGCGAGCATAAGTAGTTTATAATTAAGACATAACTGAATTAGCGTTGATAATGTCTATTATATAATACACACTCACACACACTTTTCCAGCGCGTCACAAACAAAAAGCTTACGGTAACTTTATCTGCTAGAAGTTTTTCCCATGTTACGTTTTCTCTTGTTGCATGGAAAACTTGCGCGCCCCCGCATATTTTTTTCCTCCTTTTTTTTCGCTGTTGTGCGCTTTTTTGTGTTTTCTTTTAATGAACGACATTTATTTTTAAGCACAATTTCACAATTTACCCCTTTTAATTTTTGTTAATTATAATAAATACCAAACGAACGAACGGCACTTGTCTGTGAAAATAGGAAGTCATCTTTCTTACACACACACACACACACCCACACACACACACACACACACACCCACAAAAGCCTAACAGTCATTGTCATCAGCCTAATTTGAGTTTATTGCGTTATATGCAACAACAAAAGCGACTTCAACATTGACAACAACAAAAATGCTCATTACCCTGTTGGTAACTCGTCAATGGGTTTTTGGGGCATGGAGCAGCGGCGAAGCAGGGGTAGCGTCTTCTGGGGTCTTTGTAACCATAGCATGCATAAGTCTATGGGGCACTCAATGCACTCTTCTCAGCGTAAGCCGAAAGAGTAAGTAGCTCAAGTGAAGTTGTGGTTAAGCTTATATGTCGTTACGAGTATCTTCTAGTTTACTCTTGAGCTGATTAAATTTAACTGGAACCAATTTGGAAGCAACATCTGGGGTTGGAATTCAGAAATAACTAAGAATTTAAATCTTTACATTTAATTAATTTGGCTGGAAACCATGGAAAATATTATGATGTAAGCAGTTCCTTAGCGAAACAATTGAAAATTTGAGATGATAAAGGTAATGATAGTAAGGCTGGAAGCCCGAATCCCGAATCACTGAGTTATCGCATAATTTGCGAGCTAAACCTTCTCGGAACCGAAACGAAAATGTATGCTAGGGGGCGCTATTTCTTTCTCATTCTCTTTCCCTTTCTCTTTCTAGTTATCTTTACCTTTCTGTTCCTCTTACCTTAGTTCTTTCTCTCCCTCATCTTCATACTAAGACCAGCTACAGATATTGTACTGCCTTTTGCTTACTTTTCCGAGCTGAAAATATCGACACAACAGTATATGTCATGCTGTTCTAGTCCATCTACCTATCTATATTCTCTCTCTGCGACAAACTTTCATGGTCGAAGAACTGTAAAACAGAAAAGAAAGTTTTTTCGATATCTCTCGATGGCTTGTTTATGGTCGTTCCCATTCCGCTAGTTCGTTTTGGTTCATAAAAACGATATTTTCTCCGCCAAAATAAAATATAAAAGCAACCTGATTCACGGTTTTATCTCCAATCTTTTGAAAAATCCATTAGTTATATTTTAGATTTAAATTACTTATGGATGGCATGAATTTGCAATGAAATTCAGTGGAAAGAGATATCTTATCTAATCTTATAAACCAACGGATTGCTGTTGGCTGAAAATGTTGTTGAAAGTGTAATCCTTGTACACAATATGAAAAAAATGTACATTGGTTTGCTACAATCGAATTGGTCCTTAGACCTTATTAGATTTACTTTAGACAAAGCTTTGAGATTTGGAGCCCTCAATGACACAGTGAATGAGTCGTTGAACCCAATTTGTACACCTTGAGCGATGCGGAATGAATGATTTTTACAATTCTATGCACTCACCGATGAATGAGTGATATAGGGCTAAGCAAAAACCTAACATGACTAAAAATTTATATCCCTATCCGATGAAAGGCTATAAATGATGAAAGTGCATAAATAAAAAAACATCTAAGCTGGTTTGATTTAAATAAGGAAGACGGAAGAAGCTTATTCTCGAGCGGGTCTTTCATCTCTTTCATTTCCGAGAACGGAATTTTAGGCAAACTAATACGAATCGAAACTATAATGTTGGAAAATATAATTAGAATAGAAGCTAACAAATCTCTTTTATCTGCTCAGCTGTTCCAAGCCACAACTTATATTACTAAGGGCGCTCCTCTGTGTTTGCCTTTGTGTGTGTGCAGTAAACAGTTTTCATCATTGAAAATTAATTAAATTTGGAGAGGTAACAAGTCTACCGAATAGATTGCCGAACCAGCTTGTTTGCTTGTAAAGCTCATACGTTATGTAAGCTTAGGCTAGAGCTACCCACAAAAAAAAGTAGAAGGGCATCAAAAATGGGAGAAAAAAAACTGGGTAAAGCTGCTTAGGCATTTAGCCCCCCAGCCCCCAAAACCCAATTGGTTTAAAAAAGAAAACTTGGTCACGTGCCGTTGATTAATGCAAAATGAATTGGGCTTTAAACAACAACAAAAAATACAAATTAAGAGCAAATATTTCAGAGCAATAAGAATAACATTGGTGTCTCTCCTTCGTGTTCACAACTTGCAACATCAAAAATCAAAGCACAATGTCAAAATATAAACACTTTAAAAAGCGCTTATAACACGCATACGCCGTGTGGTGCGAATTGAAAAACTCACGAAACTTGCGCATACAAATTGGCAAATATTTAGAAAGGATTGTTGCGTGTATAAGCGTAAGCGAGGGCTGCGTGAGACAAGAAGAGCGTGATTCGGAGCGAAAGAGACCGCGTGTGAGCCAAAAGGGCGTGAGTGGCATTAAATGAGTAAGTGTATGGAGCTCGTAGCAAAAGTCAAACAAGAGATAAAAGCAAGGATTAGTACGTTAAAACATAGACGATGAGAGCAACGACAATGACGCTCTGCCAAGTGGGGGGCGGCGAGGTACGTAACGTAACGTAACGTTACGTTAAGTAGACAGATGAACGTAAAACACGCGCGTGGCTGACTGTGGTAATGTCTGCTTTGTTGCAGACTCCAAGAGGAGTCTCCCCAGCTCCAGATCCAGCTCCAATGAACCCAAGCCCCACCGACTGTTGAGCAAAGAAACTTGGTGCGTGCGTCTTATCGTTAAGGCTGCGGCTCGTGTGTATGTGTGTGTGGGTGTGTGTGGGTGTGTGTGTGTGTGTGTGGGTGTGTGTGGGTGTGTGTGGGTGTGTGTGGGTGTGTGTGTGTGTGTGTGTGTGTGTGTGTGTGTGTGTGTGTGTGTGTGACCAAGGATATGCTGCAAGCAGCAAAATATAAATTGCGAGCAGGCAAAAGAAAGACTCCAAACGAAAAAGCATGTTGAAAGTAAATTGAAGTAGAAATTTTGTTTGTGCAGCAGCAGCGAAAATAAGAGTGTGAGTCTCCAAATATACAAAGCAAAAAAAAAGCGTAGCAAGAACTTTTCCGAAACTTTGTCAAGAGCTTGCCACTTGCTCAGATGTTACTAGTTAAAGCTACTACTAACTAAGGACATAGTCAGGCTTTAAATCAAGCATAGCTAGAGATATGCAAAGTGGTTTTGTTTGTGTTTTAAGGAATTTGGTAAGGAGTTCAAGAAATTTTCATTTTTAATCCCACATTTAGTAAATGAGTCATTCAATAAATAAAATGTGTTATACTATCTTTTACTCATTCATTGCGATTTGTATTGATAGCGCTGAAGGACGCGTTGACTTTAAGTCTATAACTCTAAAGCAAGGGCTTGCCACTTTAACACGTAGGTCCTTTTCGTTCACCTTATCATATACCTACTCCTCGTCTTTGGCTTTTCTCAGTTTGTGTGGTACTGGTATAGGTACTGGTGATGTCAGTATCCACAGAAGTTACAATTCTAACAGATTGCTTGCTATTACACCAGAGTTTCTTCTTCTTGATTGGTCATAACAACCCTTTAATGGGTAGAGCACTTCTACAGGCGTCTCTTCTATAAGCGCGCTCCCTCCAATCGGTGATTCCAAAGGTTGTTAGTGTGCCCACTACCTAGTCCTTCCAACCATTCGTCGACTCTTTTCAACAGCCGCACTGAAGACCTTTCTCGCAGTGGATTCTTCATCCTTATGCGCAACATGACCAACCAAGCTGTACCTCTGGATGTAAATCGCTTTACCATGTCAATGTCATCGTAGAGCTCATAGAGTTCGTCGTTTCATCGAATGCGGTAGTCGTTTTCCACGCATAAAGGGCCAAAGATCCTACGGAGTATTTTTCGTCATCACCCACAGGCTTCAGCATGATGGAGTTTGTTGAACATAGCAGAGTTAATTGACCTGTGTGTCAACTCAATTTTGCCCCTTATCTTAGACCCTGCTTAGCATTGTAGTTTCATTGCCATTAAATGGCTCTGGCCGTATCAAGGTGTTCGCAGACACATTTCTTGCAAGTCTTTCGCAAGTTCATTCCCGTCACCCGTCGTTCTGACATTGTGCTTCGTCGTTCCAGAAGGGCTAATTTGATTCGAGAGTGTGTTTTGCCTTCGCAGAAGGTCTGTTTTGATTCGGTTTTCTCAAAACTGTTTTGAATTTACTATCTGATTTTATAGCTATTTTCCCAATCTGGTAATTCCTGTCTAGGTTGATATCTGCACATCGGGCAAACTTCAACCTGGATGAAGCTGGTGCATATGCCCATGGATATAAACATAAACCATCTGTGTGCCTAAATAAATTGCATTTGCCTAAATATGTATAGCCAAAATGGTTATTTGCATAAATTTGAATTGTACAAAGGGGTGATTTGCACAAACAATAAGAAATCTTAATGCTAACTTTTCTTTTTGATCAAAGATTGTTATTATTTCTAATACATAATCAGGAATAAGTATTTCACTAAAGACCAGTAATATGTTAATTTAGGTTTGGTTCTAGCTAAAAAAAAGACAGTTTTATCAACGGTCTTAATCTCTACCTTCAAAGTTTAAATGCTGCATTTCAGCGAATTCGTCTAAAAATAACTGTATTTCCGTGCTGCTCAACATTTCCCCTAAATTAACGAAAAATTATATAGCATACTGTGAGGGGCACTTATTCATTTCACTGACCAAATTTGTCTTAGACAATTTTATGCCATAATGAATGACTACCAAAAAGCCAACTACCGTCGGCAAAAACAACAACAAGAGCAATATTACAGCACTTCAGTTCATAATCGACGAATTCGGTTAGAGTGCCTGTTGTATCTCTACTGTCTCTCCGGCCGTCTGTATGTCCATTTGTCTGTCTGCTCTTGCCGCTTGGTTGCTGATAAATTAACTTCATAATCTGCACAGTTATAAGCGCTGATGTTTGGCATTACTCTTCCATATTGTAAGGCCCGCCCCCAAGCCCAATTCAATTCATTCACAAATGATTCCAAACGTTTCAATCCCCGTCGTACAAAACCCCGAAAACTCCGAAAAGCCCCACGGAGCATTACAACAAAGCGCTGCGGGTCAAACACAAAACACGCACATTATGCGCGTCAAGCTAACGGTACTCTGCCAGGCAATGGCATAACTTTTCACCTTGTCAGGGTTGATTTTTGGTGTGGGGAGTGTTTTTGGGTTTAGTCCTGCTGCTGGTTTAGTCCTGGCGCTGCCAACTTTTTGTTTTGCGAAAAATTACACACAATTTAATTGAATGTGTTTAATTTTGCTTTTAATTTTTTTGGCATTGTGTGGAAATGTTTGTTGCTGCCGGACTGCTGAAGGAGGGAAGTGCGTCTCCTGCACATAATGAAGCGTTTAATAAGCCTTGGCTGGATCATTTTGAATAAAAGTTGCAGGTGTTTGGCTTAAATGAAGCAAAGGGCCAACTGTTGCTAAACAACGTTGAAGATTATGCAGTGATAATGAAAAAGTTTTGAGTTTTACGCAAAAGTTGCCAGTTGGTGACATAACAATGAATAATAAAGGCACACGGAAAAACAATGTCATGCGATAATAAGATCTTTGAAGTGGTTAATACATGGAAAATTTGCGGTCAGGATTTGCTACAAAGCAAGTTAAAGAGCCGAAAATTTGTCAGAAAATTTTGAGGTATCAATGTTTAGCAGTCAAAAAGCCTTAAATGATGTAAGATGTTGGGCCAAACGGAAATTAAAGGTTGAAAGAAGTAATGCTATATGACAATAATACCTAATGGCAAATAATGTAATCATCCTGTCAGGGAACAGGCCGTGGGGAGCTAGCAAATGATTCCGCTGGTTAATGGATTACTTCTTTTTTTCGTTGGGAAACCCGTTTTATGGACTTACCTAACATAATCCAAGCTAACTGCACTTAATACAACCTTCATTAAGTGAATCTGCAATATCGCACACTAAGTGTTCGCGCCTTATTCCTAACTTATCTCTAGCGACCCTCAATGCAACCCATTTTTCAGTTCACATAGGAAGTAATCCCGCCTTACCTCTTTATCTAAGCCGACATTGGTTTGCCCAGCCCCACCTTCTAAACTTACAGCGAGCAACTCCTTTTCCAAGCATATACATAGACAAAGACATACATCCGTATACGGGAAAGAAGAAATTCGAGACTATACAAATGGCAAAACCCCAACAATCTAGTTAGAGCAAATGCCAGCGATTAAAATCTTGAATGTCAAGCAGAAAATTGTCAAGGATGTTGGCACAAAGACAAACGATAACAAACAAATAAAAACGCATAAAATGCTCGAATACGGAGCCGGAGCCGGAGAAGAGACTTGTGCAAAGGCAAAGCGAAAAAACAGGGTATAAAGTCTTGACAAACTGAAATATGAAACACAGGCGAGAAAAACCGCGGCAAAGAGCCAACAAAATCAAAGCAGTTTGTGTGGCTGCAACCTGCAATTACGCGGCAGGATAAGACAAACAGGAAGATATACATATGCCCCGTCAAAGGGGTGCATGCATCATCCTCAACATCAGCAGCATTCAGAATCTTTGTGAAACCCGAAGCAGTATCAAAAACAAGTCCTAACCCGGCATCAACAGTTTTAGGGGCTGACTCGTAACAGCATTATGCCCATGGCTCACAAAGGACATACATATGCAAAGGAGCAGCTTCTCAGTCCTGTAATGTCACCGGAACAACAACAGCTACAACAACCGAAGGCGGCAACAACTCTCTTTATTTTTCGGGTTTTCAAAATAATGCGCATTAGGTCTAAGAGGTGTGTGTAAGTGTGTGTGTGTGTGTGTGTGTGTGTGTGTGTGTGTGTGTGTGTGTGTGTGTGTGTGTGTGTGTGTGTGTTTGTGTGTGTGTGTTGTCTGTGTGTTTGTGTTGACGCCAAACTACTTATGAAAATAATTCGCACGAGTAAATCAACGACAGAAATAAAAAATTATATAGATATGTGGCTCGTACTGCGAAAATACGAAGCTCGAATACCCTTTGAGGTTTTTCGAGCCTAAGCAGCCCTTCGATTCCTATAACTCAAATAGGTTCCAGAAAAAGTAAAAATAGGAAAGAAATTCGCTTAGAATATTGACTCATTTTTGTCCAGCACTTTCCAAATCTGAAAGAACGGTAAGTTGTCGTGTTCGAGACCCAAAAATGTCAATATATACTTAAGAACCTGATTTTGTCTAAACGAAAAAATTTGAAAAGCACTATCATAATTGGAAGTACGTACATCAAAAATGATGAGAAGGATGAAGGAGGTTAAGACAAAGAGGAAGAAAATAAAAAGAGGAATAGGAAGTGAAACGCGAATAGGTATATGCTTTACCTCAAGAAGGACACGGGGATTGACGAGCAAAGCGAGCAGGGGGCGGAGCCCATGGTGTTTTCTTAAAAAACCTTTGCAATAAATTCTGAAAAATCGAAAAAAAACTTTCTAATAAGTCGAAATAAATTTCCGTTAAAATAAGTCAAAATTTTATTTATTTAAGGAAAATTAGTTAGTTTTTCTTAAAAAAAATTGTAAAAAACGAACTCAAGAATAGCTTCAACATTCTTATGAAAAATAGATAAATTTTTTGTTAAATGGAGTTGAATTTCCTGAATTTAAAAAAAATCTTAAGAAACATCATTTTGTGACTAAGTTTGAGGAGTGTTCCGAAAATAACAAAGTTAAAAATTGCTATTGAATGTAAGTTTTTATATTTTTGCCAGAGCGATTTGTGACGTCAAATTAGGGGGGGCTAATGACTATGAACTCAAAATATTAAAAATAATGATGACGTCACTTATGTAGAGCTTCTATCTGTCAAACTAAAACATATTTTCTTACCGATATCTTACAGATATTATGCTATATAAAATTTCTCCTCCTTCAGATGACAACTATAATCGCCTAGTCCATATACCCTTCTAGGGCATAAAAACAAGCGAAATAAAATGAAAAACACAGAAAAAGCAGCATTCGGGTTGCCTTTTTTTTCAGCATCCTTTGTGCAGCAAAGCTGAAAAATTTTACGGTTTCAATTATCAAAGCGTACGACGATGACGACAAACACACGGTGACAAAGCGAAAAGGTAGCTCCCCGCCAAGTTCCCTCTCGATTTCTTCTACTTTTTATGCCATTTCTATACATACTTGTAGTACAACATTTTTGTCCCTTTGTTTGTTGTCTCTAAACATACAAAAATAAAGGCGATTAGCATTTCTAAGCCTTAGATTACCTGAAGTAGTTTATATAGTAGCCCAACCCGAAGCGAACCCAAGTGAACCGCACCGAACCGAAATGTGAGCTGAACCTATCCGAGTTAACAGGATTGCACAAACTCTGACTCTGTATTGTTTGTCATGGACGATTTGCTTGCTGCAGGCACACTCTGCCGATGGGAGGGTGTGTGTCCTGCACTACCCTACCCTATCCTTTCCAGAGGGTAGCTCTCCGCTTTCTTTACTTTCATCTAACGCCTGAATGCATTGCTCGAACTGCGTGTAGTTAATTTATGCTTTTCATGTTATTTATTTCATTTTATTGAATTTCATGTAAGTCTCTTGTCTCTTGAATGTTGTGTGTATCTTATAAGTATGTTGGATATAACACTCAAGTGGCTTGGCATTTTTATTAACCGCAAATTCTCAGGCAATTGAATTTTGAGTTGCTTTTTTTTGTGGTTACCCTTATTATGTGGCGACATATATGAATATCTTTTAATTCACTTCACTTGTTTTCAATGAACATTTTATGCATTAATTATGTAAGTGACGATCGAGTTTAATTAAACTTTTATTCCCAGGCTATTATAAATATTTGAGTTATCAACTCATTTCAGTAAGGTAGCAGTTGAAATAAACCGACTTTTGTGAAATTATCAGAATAATCGTTACCTAGTCTCGTTAGAAGCAGTATTATAGAGAGATATATAATGGTTACTGAAAGTACCAAACATATATTCATATTTAAGCTCTTTTGTAGAAGTTATGTACAGGTTCGAACCCTTGACATATCGGAATGTCGCGTTTTTGGCACTACGAATAGCAGAATACGAATACTATATTTACCAGATGTAGCTTTAATCTCTTCTGAGGCATGATGAGTTGGATCGCTAGGAAGACTTTGCACTCAAACGAAAAAGTCAAATGGATCGCACACTTTCTTTGAACACTTGTAACTTCTTAACTAATAGTCTGATTGAGCTCTTTAGAGAACATAAATTGGTAGTACTTTTCAAAAAGATTTTTAAGTGTATCTGTATATGTGTCTCCTTTTCACAATCGATAGTGGCTAAAGACGTCGACGGCAACCGAAAATCCTTACCACCACTGCTATTACACTAATGTATTAATAGCTTAGTATTTTTCAAAAATCTCTTACCTGAAATAAGCAGTTTTCAAGGATCAATTCACACATGCGTGCCCACTACATCTACACATTTATCATTGGCTCTCAGCTATACTTAGCAACTGCCCAAAATTTCTCATTCATCCACGCTCAATCCAAGCGGCTTGTCTCAAAATTAATGCCATCATAAAGCTCTCTCTAGACTACTTATGTTCAAAGCAAAATCCTCAACGAACTTGGAATCAACTCCATAATTCTGAGCAGCAATTTAGCAGAGTGCACAACGTCTCAGTGCTAAACTAAGCTGCTACGTCCTAATTTACACGATGCCGGGCCTGGCTCTTGCCTTATGCCTTACCTTACTTGGTCTTACCCCGAGCTTAACTTGACTCGATGCAACTTGACTTTGCTGAAGCCGAAGACGGAGCCTTTATTCACATGAAAAAATTAACGCAGACACAAATTATATCTGGCGCTGATTAATCACTTAACAAGCCTTGTGCGAGTATCTTGAAGATATTAACTCCACACACACAAACACACAGCCTTCAGTTGACCTCCAAATGTGTGGAGCGTAGGTAACATGTGTGCGGAGTTGAGGGGGGCCACAATAAAATGCCACGTCAATTTCATGCAGAGGTGCGCAGTCGTAAATTTAACTGGACGCGTAAATCCTGCGCGCAAAATGTTTCAAGTTCGCGCCAAAGAGCAGACTCTCAGGTTGTTGCAGTTGTTGTTGTTGTTTTCGTTGTCGTCTGTCGTGGACATTTGCTGTCCAATTGTATTTATTTAGGGCTTGGCAGCTTAAGCAGCCGGCTGTGCTCCACTCTTGGCCAACTTGTTCGACTCTTGGCTTGAACGAACGCGCTAAATTTAAATTCATACACGATCGTTGGCCCCAAAAAGACTAATGAGCACAATTATGCATTATTGCAGCTCGTTGCATCGAAAATGAACTTTAACAAGCCTGATGAACACACACACACACACATATGCACAGGCACACACACACACATAAGTATCATTGGAGTGGAGCAGGGAGGCGGCTTACCCTTACCTATGCAGTCTGTGTTGCGCTCTTGAATGCTGCTGAGCTGAGCGAAACTAGTTTTTATCATTGTTGCTGGTGTTTTTTTAATACCCTAACTGAGAGTATCTTAAGTTCAAGACGGGATCATTACATTATTGAAAGTAAATTGAATGAACTTATATGAATGAATGAGCCCAGATGTCAACGGCCTAGTATGAATGAAGGATCGAGAAGCAGTAGCAATGGAAGTTCAAATGGAACTCCCACCACTCCACTTTGTACTAGGACTTCAACGAAACTAGACATATCGATGAAATATGACGATTTAAAGATATGAAGATATGAGGATATGGAGATATGAAGATTTGAAGATATGAACATATGAGTATATGAGGATATTAGGATATGAGGATATGAGGATATGAGGATATGGGGATATGAAGATATGAAGATATAAAGATATAAAGATATGAAGATATGAAGATATGAAGATATGAAGATATGAAGATATGAAGATATGAAGATATGAAGATATGAAGATATGAAGATATGAAGATATGAAGATATGAAGATATGAAGATATGAAGATATGAAGATATGAAGATATGAAGATATGAACATATGAAGATATGAAGATATGAAGATATGAAGATATGAAGATATGAAGATATGAAGATATGAAGATATGAAAATATGAAATTATGAAGATATGAAGATATGAAGATATAAAGATATGAAGATATGAAGATATGAAGATATGAAGATATGAAGATATGAAGATATGAAGATATGAAGATATGAAGATATGAAGATATGAAGATATGAAGATATGAAGATATGAAGATATGAAGATATGAAGATATGAAGATATGAAGATATAAAGATATGAAGATATGAAGATATGAAGATATGAAGATATGTGGATATGAAGATACGAAGATGTGAAGACATAAAGATATGAAGATACGAAGATGTGAAGATGTGAAGCTGTGAAGATGTGAAGATATGAAGATATGAAGATATGAAGATATGAAGATATGAAGATATGAAGATTTGAAGATAAAAAGATAAAAAGATTCGAAGATATGAATGAATATAGATGTGATAAAAAAGATGAAGAGGATAAGGAGCAAATCAGGTCGAAAGACATAGTAAGGATAAATACTAATGAATACTAAAATACCTATTCAGAAGCTCAACCTCACAGGAAATTATTAGTACAAAGGAAACACATAAGTATCTACTAAATAGAAAAGTTTAACTCATTATGATCGATAGTTAGCTTCTAAACGAAGCTATGGCTATATATTCAATAGCCATAGTTGAAGGCTACCCCAACTTTAACTGCAATGAAGCTTAAAACACTTCTAAAGAAGCAATCTAATAAGTGTGTGTTCCATTCGTTGGGACTGCAAACTTGTTCCATGATTTCTGCCCATTTTTCGAAGCAGCTGCTGTTGCAGCCTCCTTATGCAAGCCTTTGCCATGCAAATCTTGAGCTAGCCATGGCTTCATGGCACTTGCCAAAACTGTAGCAACAGTCAAAACAGTGGCTGACTGGCAATAACCGTGGCGGTTAGCATACGGACGGAAGTGAGGGGGATTAGACTACGGTCTGGGCCTGACAAATAAGGCTGTAAAGCGGCAAGTAAATTCACTTTTTGTTGTTGTACTTGTAGACGCTTTTTGGAATCTTTTTTTCTGATGTTGTTGTTGGTGTACTTACTGCGTGCGCATAAAATTCAAATCAATGACAAGACCAAAACCAAAACCAACTACGAGGAAGACTAAGACGACGACGTTGCCAACGCCATCGATGAGCAGCGGATGAGACACGGATGACGCTGCTGACTACGAGGATGACGACGACGACGACGACACAACTTTGTCGGCGACATTTGCGTTTCATTGCCAAAACGCCAATTTGGCAGTTGGCAGACAACAACATCGGTGAGTACTATGAAGAAGCAGCATCATCAGCAGCAGAAGAAGACAATGTCGACGACCGAGTGGAATTTTGTTATGCTGTCTCTGCCGTCTTTGCCTGGCTTTTTATGGCTTATAGATATTGTCTCAAGATGTCTGCGGCGGATAATCTTGTTATCGCATTTCGTTGCATTTAATTGAACCCCCAAATCTGTTGTGGTTGTAGCTACCGTTGTTGTTGTTGCGGTGCTCAACTTAAAAATTAATTGGCATATCACAGCAACAGGAACAAAAAAAGTAGTAAAAAAAAATATAGCCAACATTTGAATTTGAATCTCTTTTGGCTCGGTCAACTCTGCTTCTTCCTACTATTTCCATTCAATTGCACTTGAATATTTTCTGCTGCTTCTTTCTACTCAACTTTTGGCCAAACAGCTGTCATTGACAGCCAAAAGCAAAAAAAATTCTAAGCATATCGAAATGTTATTCAATACTTTTTAACATCTTTTTTCTTGCCGCTGCATTCTTTAAATGCCAAAATGCTTTGTAGGCGCTATTTTACTCGGCGCCATTTTCTAATTTGCCTGTTAACACAAAGCAGCAGCACTTGGGCATAAGTACATATTAGGCTGGACCAAAGTTGAAGTCTTGAAACTCTTAAACTAAAGGCGCAAACATAGAATTCAACATTCTGCATTTGAAAAACTCACAAGTTTGCAGCTAAAGTGGTAGAAGAAGTAAAACAAAAATATGTGTTTGGTCCACCCTAACAGTTACATTTATATATATGCTTGTACATCTACTACTCGAGAATTGTCGCATAAAATTACAAAAGACAAAAGGTTCTCGTTTCGTTTTGTCCATTCGGTCCATTGTCGTGCGCACTTTTAATAGAAATCTACGCCCGTATTATCGTTTGACAAAATTTCGTGCATTTGAATTGTTTTTCTATTTTTGGAAGTCCTTTTTTTGGGTTTCTACTACTTGCTTTTGCATTTCCTTTTATTTTCAATTGCCTATGGCACATTGGCCTCAGACGTGGCGTACACGCCCCGCCCCGTAGAGTGGTATTGTTTGCCGTGCTTTGTTCCTTACGATTTGCTTTCGCATATGCAGATTGAATTACATACAGCTCTTAGGCGCCCCCCTGCCCGCCCCACAGGGCGAGAACGAGACAATTACTCGGTCGCTCTCACTCTAATTGTCTTTGAAATGCGCCTGTTTATTAATTTCCAGCTGTGAGACGAGGGTATCGGCGGGGAATGTGGTTAAAGTGGCTTCTAGAATTTCCGAAAGGGCGTGCTAATGGTTGCTATGAGTTAATTGTATTTTCATACAAAGCGCAGAACTGTCGAATCCCGAATGGCAAACCACTTAGAAGCAATGTTAGAAATTGGAAAGAGATCACCGGCTAAACTTTCTTGGATTTGTCAGGACGCTATGTGCATCTCTTTCTTTTGTAAGCTATAAATCTACAAAACAAACCAACTCTAAAGCATTTCAATGGCGAAGCAATTAGCCAATGGTATTCGTTTTTTTTTCTTACCTACGAATATTTCCCATGCATAATAAGTTAGTATTTTTAAAGAATATAAAAGTTTGTTATAATTATGAGGAGAGTGGGTCACGTAGTGTATTATGTTTGCCAACATACTTTAAAAAGTTTTAAAGATCAAGATAAAGGCCTAAAGAATAATCCAGTGACTCTCAAAAGATTACATTAAATCCATATCAAAATTTAAATTTTAGCTATAGTAACAAACCACACGGTATCTACAGTGATACGAAAGATTTGAAGTAATCTATTCAAGATTGTGGTCTTAGCCCACAAATGGTTTCTAACAACTCAAGAATCTGAAGTTAGTTTTTAAAACATCAAACAATTTTGGATTTCCTTACTATTTGTGCAAGAAGAATAGATTGATTTTTTTAAACAAGAAAGTAAAAAGCACACTCTTGTAATGCTTCTAGTCCTGAACTCTAGAGGCTTGCTCCAAAGGTTCCATTCTAGTTACAATTTTTGGTCAGTATTACATGTTTGGCTTCTATTTCTTTAGATGTGTTGACTGTTTGAGAACTCTGAAAGAAATACATTGCTGCATATACGAACAACACTAGCTATGCTTTCGGAATCTCTAGTCTTACTTATGTGAATATATCGTTGATTTTACTAATCTGATTATATTTGGCAAGGAGCGATTCTTAGAGACCATCTAGTGGTCTCTAAATTAGTTACAATGAATTCAACATTCTGCACTTTTGTAAAATATGGCTAGATGAGAGCATGGCCGATGATTGCAACCTTGTTGCCGTCTGCCCTGTTCTGGAAAAGCGTGATCCCACGGTATGCGCCAACTATCGTGTCTTCTTTGTATCTTTTTAGTGTGGCTGTAAGCATGGTAAGTCCACTATTTACCAGATATTCACACTACGCCAAATTCCTTTTGCCTGAGTTTTGAAGGCCGAAACGGCACTATATTCTATAAAAGTCTGGAATCATTCGCGATTAAAGAATGTTATTTTAAGTTATTCTTCTTCTTAACTGGCCATAACAACCCGTTATCCGGTTACGGCCTGATGTAAATACATTCTTTCATTGGAATTGTGGTTTAACGTGGTGGGTCCCAAACCCTACGCACAACCCTTTTAAGGCCTACTGGTCGCGAAAAAACCCAGTGTCATTGTTAGTCGCCTCTTACGACAAGCTTTGACCTGCTGAGGTGGTATTCTCTAACCCCCTCACCACACGGGGTTATTTTAAGTTAAGTCTTTAAACTGGTTGTCCAACATAGAAAAACCGACGTATAAATTACAAAGATTTTCTTGATTTCAAGAATAAAGTTCTCTCATTTACTAAGGTAAATTACTTAAGGTCTCATTTTTGTTCCCCGATTGTGCCAGTCAGGATTGGCAGTAGCTTAAATCACAATTTCTGGGCACAGACATCATATTTAAGATACATTTTCCATATCTTTCGGCAAAGACTATAAAAATGATTAGCAAATTCATGCTGCATCCTGTGTGCAAGTTCAAGACTTTCGGCAGTTTCTTAAGGCAACATGGAATTTTGTTGCTAACAACTGCCCGTAGGGGCTAACAGTATCGACATAGCTCTTTTTCCAATTAGAATGCTACATACTGTCGGTTCGTGTATCCAACTTTTATCACCGTGAGCAGATTTTGTGTTGAACTTTTATTTGTTATAAATCATTTTTATTGACCGCCGTCAAAATCGAGTACAAGCAAATTCGGCTTAAGGAAAATAGAAGAGAAACAGATTTCCATTAAATGTAGAAAGATTTAACTGTTTTGTTTTTATATGTAAACCCATTCCAAAAGTTAAGAGAAGTTAAAGAAAACTACTATGTGACTACAAGAGGATATATGTTTTCTTAAAATTGGAAATATTTGCCCGAATTTTTGAATACTCTGCTGCCACAACTACTGGCACAACAACAAGAGCGAGTGAAAAAATGTAATAATAATAAAAAAGAAAATTATTGCACTTCACAACATTCACAGTCATCAGACAGTGCCATCTTTTGCTCGGGGCTTTCATGGCCGACGCGAAGTCCGGCGGTTGTCTTCTGGACGTAGCTTAGTGTTGTTGTTGTTGTCGGCATTCACGTTGATCGGCTTCAAAGGCCGTGTTATGAAAATGCAATGCTCATTGCGCAACAGCAACAACAACGTCAACGACAACGACAACAACAACTACTCCAAGAGCAACTCAAGGTGCTCAAGACAGCGAGCTGCCCGTTCTAACAAGAAGGTGATATAAGTGGTTCGATTGCTGCCAACGCCGCCGCTGCCAACGTTGCAAGACTCCGCGCGATCCAATCGGTTAAGAAGGGGCCCGATTCGGGGTCCGGATCGGGGCCGGTTCGGCGGCGCGTTAGCGCTAATAAGCAATTGCCAAATTACATTCGCGTGAGTAATCTCGCGCCTGATGCAGTCGCAGTTGCATTGCTCATTGGCTGTTGTTGTTGTTGTTGTTGTAGTTGGTTGCCCGCCGGACGATGACGATGACGGCTGCAGTTGGCAATGGTTTCCAAGACGACGCTGACGATGACGATGACGACGACGGCGTCTTGCCAGTTTGGTGGGCGGAGCATTTGCGCACACCGCAAGCAGATACTTAAGTGATGTTGCTGTTGTTGCTGTATTTATATGGCCACCATAGACCATCCATCCAGGCAACAAATCGAGCGCATTCAGAGTGCGAGAGAGAGCGGGCGAGCGTCGTCCACCATGCAACATCCGCAGGGGCATGTCAGTCACTCAGTCAGTCAGCCGGTCACTCATTCATGCCATCATTTATTTCAAGCCAAATGGAGGAAGCTCTCTTTGCAACCAAGCTGCAATGTGTCTAAGCCTGTAATTTAATTTTTGTGCCCCGTTTTACTTGCCTCCAAGCCTGCTGCAACCGCTTGTTGTTGTTGTTGTTGTTGCAGTCAGTTAGTTAGTTAGCTCTACACATATCGCCTGCAAAACTCCATTTCTTCATTTTCAGTCGAATTGTGACTTGAAGTTGTCCCTTTAGTTTTTTTTCTTTCTCGTTTTTGTTTTTTCTCTCTCTTTTGGTTTTTTTCGGTTTTTTTTTTTGTGTAACTGGTTCGGAATTTTTCCCTTTAACACTTTTTGGCATGCAATTTGTTGAAATTAACTTCAATTGCAATTTGTGTTGTTGTTGTTGCCTGCACACATCGTTGTTTTCCCGTTTTCATCTCAGTCTCTCTCTTTTGCCCTCTCTCCCACATGGTTACCTTTTTTTTAAGCCTCAACTGACATGTGCTTTAGACATGGCTATATATCCTCCTCTATAGCTCTTAAGTGCCGCCTGGTTTAAGCCTTGTTCATTGAGCCCGGATCAGCAGCAAGGGCATTGAAATGTTAATGGTATGGCCTAAAGCTAAACTAACTGTTTAAGTCAATCGACTGGAATACCATTAATTTGAGGTATAAGCAAGTATATTTGGTGGTTATAAGACTGTAGTATCAATTTGTTACACAGATGTTTGTCATATTGAAAGAACAAATTAAGAATATTAGCAAAACGAGAATATGTAATTTGTGTAAGTGTACTTAATTAAAGAGTTCGATGCGTTTCTAGGGGAACGCGTTTTAATCAATGCGGAATAGCCAAGTTGGGAACCAAGTTTGTAGTGGTTGTAAGTCAAAGATGTTATAAGCATAGTAAGCACCAAATACTTGTATTCTGTTGATTTTGATTACTTTATCTATTAACCCAAATCACAAGTTGGTTCTTAGTTACTTATGCGTTAGTAACTTTATAAGAGTGCTCTCAATACCTCATAAGCTAATCCATAGGTATGGGACGAGTACAGCGAGATGAATGCGAGAAACTAACTACTTGCATTGTAGAAGGAAAACACTTAACACTTAGAAGCAAACTCAATTATGTGTTCCAAATCAAGCAAATAGCTCGTTAAGTTGGTTTACCTGAAATAGTGAATAAACTTGTTTGATTCAAGAACGTTTCATTTCCATCATTTCTAAATTTCGACCAGCATCTTTTTTCTCAGTGAAAGTACACAAATCTTTCAGGACGTATCATTAGAACGAAATAAACACAAAGGGAAACGCTGAATTCGTAACTGATGGAGCTTTGATGTGATAATACAGCATAGTATCAAAATTGTGCAAAATATATCTCTTTCAAACTACCACAAACGAATTTGAGTGTTGAATTTTGCAAGAAATTTCAATTGGAACTTCTAAAACTAAAGCCTTCAGAGTTTTTCTATGGTTTTTCTTATGGTAAATCTAGAAACAACATTCATTTAGAACTACAACAAACCATAAAACCTTCAAGATTTCTCTCATAATCTCACAACACTATTATGTAATTTGAGAACTTTTGCCGCTTTTGATATTCTAAATAAACAACACCCTATGCTAGGTACTTGCAAAAACTTGGTGATAATTTCGCAACATTATTATGGTGCACAGATTATACCAACTTCATCTTGGTAGTTACATCTATTACCAAGTCAATGGCAGCTATTCTGTATGCAATAACATCCCTCAATTATGTCTATTTCTGACTTTCGACTACATTCCAAGTTGCATTTGATTTCAATCCTGCCATTAATATGCCAGAGTTTCAGCTCAGAACGACGCCCCCTAAAGCCAACTACATATCAAGAGAGTCAAGAACAAGCCACATGGCAATGTTTGGTTCAATGCCTTGCAATCCTGACTCGAAGCAAGACGGAGACCAAGACGACGACGACGACGACGATTGCCTTCTGTGTTGGCCTGGTCTTGCCTAATATGAAGCAACACCATTAACAGCATGCAAATTAAAAGTACTCAACAACATATCAACTGCAGTGCTACCAGACTGCCAGACTGTCTGTGTCTGCGCCTTCTCGCTCTCCCGCTCTCGCGCTCTCCCTCTCACTCACTCAGTGGCTGTCGAAACAAAGACTAAATGCCTAAAAACCTAAACAGGGCTTTGAGCGCAGGCAGCATGAAATGCCAAGACATAAGGTTGAGCCTGAGACTGCGACTTTGACTGGGACTTGGTCTCTGGCTCTGGAGCTGACTGCGACTACTCTGACTCTGCAGCTATCAAAGCTGGCGATGGTAATTGCAGGTTTTGCCAGAAACATTTTGCACCAAAACGACGTCGTCATCATTATGATGATCATCAACATCATCATCGTCAGAGAGCACATCATGATCAGCTAGCTCGTCATTGTTGTACAGTGGGATCGTTCCATATGATATGCTTCTTAAATAGATGTTTTTTTCCGGCAGAATTCCTTAATATTTCTTTACTAAAACTACTTGATTATAATTCCATATTCTTTGTTTTTGCTTCTTGGACTTCCTCGTACAATTCACCGGTTGGCGAACTCTGGCATTGGATGAAACAATTGCCTTGTTTAAAATTTTGATGGATTAAGGTTGTATTTCTAGGAAGAATCTACACGTACTGAGGAATATTTCCCAAATTTCGGACTGCAAATCTTTTCCTTACATTTGAACAATATTTGAGCAACAGTGATTGTCGCAAAATATAGATGTAATAGTGATTTTCCAATCCAAGTATATCTAGAAAAGAGTAGAGACAAGAAGAAGATTTCAAGAGATAAGAAATGGGTTGTAAAATCCAATCCCAAGGATTCACTTTCTCTTGGAGATGGGGGCTGTACATTTTTTTAACCTTAACACCATTTCTTTATAAAGAGTAAATTTATATTTTTCCGCATCTCTTTAAATTAATCTATCATATTATAAAATGCTACAATTAGAACTTTAACAAGCTCTTTGGCCTGTTGCGCCACTGTGCATCGCCAGCGTTGTCTTTGTCGTTTCGGTCGTTTTTCAAGTTTAGGAGTTGCAGGAGCCAGTGCAATAAGCACAAAGTGTCTACTAAACGCGAGCGTTGAATGATCTTGACGCGCTTGAGCAGCAGGAGAGGCTTAAGGGGCGGGGTGGCTAAGGGGGAGAGGACTCACATCAGTCAGAAAGAGTGGCTAGCTGCCTAGCTGGCTGACTGCTCGAGTTAATGATGGCTTGTGACGGTAATACGAGTGATTTGAAGTGACTCCAAGTTGAGTTGAGTGGCGCGCAGTTTTCGAGGTTGAGTTTGAGTGAAAGGTTGGGCCACACACACACACACACACACAGTTGGCAGGGATGCATTGTCAAGGCAGCTACCGCACAATTTCCCAAATGACAAACATGCCAAAATGGTTAAGACCAAAAAGACAATGCCAACAAAAGGCAGCAAAAGGAGCCACACAGCGGTGGCAATAGCAATAGCAACATTAATCACAATCTACGACCAAAACAGCTTGACAGCCAGCAGCAGTAGTTGCTGTTGTTGTTATTGCTGTATCCTTGGCATAATTCTTATTCAATAGCTAAGGACAATGCCGGGGCATTATAGAGAGTGCTGTTGGTTCTACTGTAACCATCCATATCATCATTGTAACTACAATTTGCGGTGGGCATGAGATTTGTGCCAAGACAATTGCCAAGTTGTTGCTCTGTTGCTGCACAGGAAGCAAACGACTCCGGCGGCCATCAATTTAGTCCAAAAAGAAAAAAGAAACACAAAATACTAGTAAAGAAGTAGAAAAAATGAAAAATTTTCTTTTTTGTTTTTCCAGTTATTTTGGTTTTTTTTTCTCTGTAAGTCGCAGGCAAAATGGAAAATTAAATTAACCTTTGGGAGTTTTGTCTGCGAGCCAACTGGCAAACGAATATTGTTGTTGTTTTTGTTGGTTGTTGCTGTTTGTTGTTGTTGCTTGTTGCTTGTTGTCCAAGCGATAGTCATCTACTGCCGAAATATGTTAATTTTCAATTTAGTAGCGCAGTTTCTTATAACAAACCCATACAAATATGTACATGCATACTATATATTTACTATATATTGTATCTATTTAGTTGGCTGCCTTTGTTTTTAGTTGCTTTATTAGGCGCGCTCAAGCGCAGCAACTGCAGCAGAGTGAGCGAGAGGGGGAGCGAGTGTGAGAGAGAGGGTAGCGGTCAGCGGCAACTGCTCAAAAACGCGCTGAACAAATTATCACGTCTGCTAATCTGCTGCATATCATTTTAATATAAATTTGTGGACTGCGCTGTGGCAAAGGCGCATAAGAACAGGAACGGTGTTAGGGCGCGGCATACCTGTTGTCGCCCCAAATTTTTGTTGGTTATATATTTTTCATAGAGTTTATTTAAAGGTCTAAAAACTTCATAACAAACTGTTTTATTGTGTTCTCAAAACCACTTGAAAAGAGACTCCGAAGTGAGACAGTAATACAGGAAAAAAAAACAATTATATTTGACAATTTCACTATCAGGATCCTTTATCTGACTTCTCTTCCGTGGACTTTGACCTGACAAGAACGTCTTTATGAAAATGTTTATAAAAAGTATATACAATATTATCCCAAATTAAATTGCATTGAAACTATAACTTTTTAAAAAGGATTCTTAAATTTTTACTATATAGTTGTCTATATCTGAAAGTTTGGAATCGTACAACGTCGTTTCAAAATGTCAAAATAACTATGCTTTAAACTAGGGTGCTTCGTCACCTGGTCGTTTCGCTCACCAATTATCGTGTAACTAACGGCGGATTAAAGCCTTTCACCGATTTCTTGTAGGCTGAACAATCGAGTCAATATAGACATGTCCATCTGTCCGTATGAACACATAGATCTCGTTGACTATATTATCAAATGTTCGATTCTCAAGATGTTGAGCACCGCACTCAGGAATTCGTAGAACAAGTACTGCATCAACGCGATTCGCCAGCTGCATGCGTTGCTCTGGTGTCATATAAGCTCGGACTTCGCTTTGTTGTTCCACATCTCGAGTATATTTAACACAGTTTCCTACCAGAAATTTATTGACAAATTTGCATTGAAGCTCAAATTAATTTGCTCAAATCGTAGAGCTACGGAAATTATAATACTAAAATATGAATTGGTCTAGTCGACCAAAAACAAGATCTGAGAAATATTTAGACGATTATGATTTTTAACATAAGAATGTAAGGCAAATACCAAGCATATCCTATAGACGATTTAAGAATCATCAACTTTAATGGTGAGCACCAGTTTCTTCAAAAATAAAGCGATATTTTTAAATTTTCAGGGGAATTATTAATAGGCCTATTCAAACTTGTACGATGTCGTTGTCGAAATTTGTCGATGATAGGCAGCATTGTTGGGAAACCCTTGCAGGGAAAATGTCTCCATTGGCACCAACAGCAGCCTCCGCCTATTACGATGTGGTAGACGGCGATGCAGCAGTGGCGCTGCTGTCGTCAAGGTTACAAAGTTACTGCTATTTCCCATACCTCACTATTTTATTTGATTTTTTGTCACATTTGTCTAAAACTGTTTAGTTTGTTATCTGAAATTCTCTAATTGCTAAGTCTTTGCAATACCAGAAGCAAGACGATTTATCGTAAATAGTGCTCAGAACCTTCTATTCATGCCCTAAACCAACAATCGGCTCAAAATCTTCCATTTTTTATTGTTTTCGGCGTTTCGTAATATTAACTGTACTGCTGATCCTAACATTTGTAGAATCACGTTTTTAAGAATCACAGTAAGAATATCTGCTTGAGGGAATTTTTTGAACGCTTAGTGGAGATGGTGGGGAAAATTTTTTTCAAAATTTCAACATTTTAAGGCATAAATGAATGAGCAGCTTGGCTCAAGAAAAACTGAATTCCTTACCATTTTCGTCGATTCTAATAGGTACTCAGCGTTGTTTATCAAAATAATTTTGCGAAAAAAAAAGATATTACTAAAAATAGAGTACTTAATGACAATTAACTTTTACTAAATATTTCAAATTAAGAACTAAAGAACATTTCCTTAAGCATTATAAATGAGCGCATTATCTCAAGTACGCTTTGGGCGCCTTTTTGCCTCAAACCGGCCCTGCGCAAAGTACCTTGAACGAGAGCGGGGCATGCGACGGCGGCAGCGAGAAATTGTTTACATGTTAGTTGCAAGTCTGAGTCTGTTCATAAGCAATTTGTTAGACGAACTCCGAAAGACCAAAACCCCAACTAAAAACAAAGGAAAATAGAAATAATTAAGACATTATAAATTATTTAGGCGTAACAACTAAGGCGCGTTAAAATGTGTTGATTGTTAACTTGTGGGGCTTTGTCTTTTTGTCCGATTCTGAATTTTGTATATTTTTTTGTATATACTTTATTCAGTTTTAATGAGCCTTCAGCTTAATATTTAATATGATATGCATCGCGTTTGCCTTTCAACATATTTTAATTTAGCATATAAGTTATGGGTTGCGCTTGGTTTATGGGGCGGAATTTACACAATTTTAACATGTTTGAAAACTGTCACTGACATATCATAATGAAATATGTAACCGAAATTATGCTGTGTCATAGCTCTAATGGCAATGGTTATTATGGTGACGAAGTTGATTATAACTCAATTAAAAAGTATTGTTTTTCGCTGCGTGTATGTCACAAAATTACAATGGTCAACACGATTTTTGTTATTTGCAACTCCATGTTTAGTACTTAATTGTATTAGGTAACCGAACTCAGCTGAAATATACCTCATTCGGTAGGTTTGAGGACGCTGAATGCGAATCATTCTTTTTCTATCGTGAATGAATTTGTGCCAAATTTAGCAAAAAAAAAAACGAACTGCCATATGAGCTGAACTTTACGATATCCTTAATGTGAAGGTTTACAAATCGATATCTACAAAAAACTGTTTGAAATCTCTGGCATTTTGGACACATCTCAAGAACTTTGGCAGTCACTTTTTGAACAGGATCAGTTCTATGGGCCTTTTTCTCTCTGCTCATGACCGTAAAAGAAGCTAAAGGGTTTCTAGAAGCTGCGGTCTTTAGGGAACCGAATTATATTCTAAGAGTGTCAAACTGACAACTGTTCCTGCCAAAAACATGCTTGGCCTCCACCGCGGCGCACCGCACGCTTTTTAGAGACTTTTGGTTTTCATAACGATATTTGAGTAACAAGAAATCTTTTAAGACCGTCCACTCTCTTTCCATGTAAGACCCTAACACATTTCCGCTCCTTTGCTATGTCAGGGACTGAAGACTTTCAGGCAGATTTTTCAGATTGAATTCACTTGATTTAACACTCCGAAAAGTTAGTCTTCGATTATAAGCATAGTCGTCAAATTCAAGCCAAATTCTTTAGAAAACTGAGCCAACAATGTGCGGATTGAAACAGGCCAAATGTTCGGAGATTTCCCTTTTATTATAACATGAGCAATGAGATTTGATTTTTGTACAAAACAGTTCTTAATCTTAGACTCAGCTTTATTGGTGAACTACCTCACTGACTTGCCTTGCCGGTTAAGTATATGTTTGAAGAGTGGGATGTGCTGCTTACGGAAATGGAAAGAGTAGACAAAAGGCGTACGAATCATAGAGTTTAATTTCGATTCATTTTGACTCTCTTTCCCTCTCTCTAAGGCATTCTCTCTATATGCGCCTTAACACTCATTCCTTAACCTTAAGTGGCTAGGTTCTATTGCTCGGCATATTTAATTAAGCAAGATTTCATTTGAAAAGATTTAATTGAAAGAAGAGATTCAGTTCTCATGACATTTGCCCAAGTTAAATTCGCATTGCCAATTGCAAGGCTTTTGGAGAAGATTTTTTCTGAAACTTTGTTGCTTGCGGCAGCAGAGCAGCACTTCCTCATGCCAAAGGCAGACACTATCAACACCCAAGCATCTTGATGATCAGGCGTACACATTGCACAAAACGTGATTTGTAAGGTCATCATTCAAAAGGCATCAAACAACAACAAGAACAACAACGAGGGAACTTGCAACAACTTTTGTAGCAAGGAGTAGCTACAAAAATTAAAATGGTTATACATTCATGTAATTTAACGAAATTCAATTGAATGCCAAGTCACAGACACAGATCTGGCCAAAGCTGGGCATAAAAAAAAACTAAACTAAACCAAACCGTAACGTTACGAACCAAACTAAACCAAACGAAACGAAAACTAAAACGAGGCAACTCAAGATGTTCTTGTAGCTGTACTTGTTGTTGTTGCTCTTGCTGTTGCAGCTTGTTGCATGCTGCCGTCTGTGGCAGATATTGGCGATGCCAAGCGTGAGATTATCGACGATTGTATGCAGCGATGATGATGCTGATGAGGATGCGCCGCCTGTTCTGCTATGGCACTGTGAGCTGGCATTGGCAGCTCCTGTTGCCAGGCCTTGGCCCTGTCCCCGGCCAGACAATGAATGCAACAACCAGCACCAAAATCCAGTCAAGTTCACTTTTCATGCAGGCCCCAGAGCCTAGTACCCAGTCCCCAGTCAGCACCACTCACAGTTTAGTCAGCTGAGGCTATTGACTTTGGTTATCGCACGCCAAAACAAAACAAAGAGCAAAGTTTTCATGCCCCTTGTGTCAGTTGCAGTCTTGGAGTCACTACCCGTCCCGGTACTCCCCGCAACTCGCCGAGAACAAAGCGCAGCTTCTAGAGCGCTATCTGCATGCGATCAAATTTCCTGGGCTTCTGTTGCTGCTGCTGCTGGCTCTTTAGATACCACGCTGCAGGACAGTCTGGCAGCGATCATATTGAGCTCTGCTTTTGACATTTTGGACACAATTTGAGCCTTTTACTTTTTGCAAAACAGCGAACAGAGTCGCATCCAGTGGAAGAGCCACACGATTTCAGCTTAACTGGCAAAAAAAAAAGAAAAAACAACAAGCTTAAAGCGGGCGCTTTTAGCTGTGTTCCAGGAATTTCGGCGAAACCCAAAAACAACTTGCCAAGTACTCACTCACTTGCTCACTCACTCACTCACACGCGCGCTCACAGACCTCTACTCTATAACGTTTTGTTGAGCCTTTTGTATTTGCTTGACATTGATTGAGAAATTGATTTTAAAATCGCTTTGTTTTATCTCTTTTTCCGCCTTTTTAGATACTCTTTAGCTGGCAGCTTCTGCTGAGCTGATTTCGATCTTTGTTCATTGACTGATCCAACTGAGCTGACAACTTCAGCTGACTGTCTGAACGCAGCTCATCAACTGTTGCCGACATTTAACAGTTTTGATTTAAAAACTTTTTTCATTTAATTGATGTGCTCATGAGATAAGTGAGTGAGAGAGTGACTGAGTGAATGATTCAATGCGCTTAAGTGTGTGTGTGTAGCTGTGTTTGTGTGTGCAGTCATTCAAAATTGTTGCCAAAAATTGCTGCAATGTTCATGGAGTCCTTTTGTTGTAGTTGTTGCTGTTGTTTCTACAGACAACTGACTGCAACGAAATCAATTTAAATCACATGAATATTCAAATGCCTTTCTTTTTGCCTGCACCCCAAACCAAGGGGGGTTCACTGCTGCTTCCACACCCTTTGCAGCTTGTAACTCCTTTCCGCCCATGCACAAAGCTTCGGCCGCTCTTTCAGCGCATCATGTCCAATTTAATGGAAAATGAAATTTACAAATTTTATGAACTCTCTCTGTAAAACTGCCGAACTCAGTGCATAGTTTGTAGGGCTTGTACTGAATGTTGCATTTGCTGTTCTTGTTCTTGTTGTTGCGTCATGTTGTTAGCCCGAAAAGTTTGTTTTGTGTAAAATTTTGCTGTTTATACCTATGACAGATGTCAATGTGGTTTGCATAGCTCTGTAGCTCACTGTACTCTGTCGATGAGCACAGAGAGAAGTGTTGAGGTCAAACGAAAGTTTTGGTTTTTGGGTTTTTTTGGTTAGTTGACACCCGCTCCCCGGATAGCATTTCGGAAATTGAACAGGTTGAGTGCAGCTCAAGGGTATTTAGATGAGTTTGCACTATAAGCAGGGTATGGCATGTCAAGTGGGCAAAAAGTTTTCAAACTGTCATTATATTATTATATTAAATGCAGTTTAAGGAACGGATACTCATAATTTGATTTAGGCTTTAAGATAGCACAACAATATGTATAAAGACAAGGCCCTTTTTCCTTAATACACGAATTTTTGTATGTCGAATTGACAGCTTTGTTTGTACCATAAAGTTTAATTGTTATGGCACTTAAAAATGGTATAAAACTGGTCATTGTTTAAACTTCTTTCAGAGTTTGATTTTAAACCTCTTTCAAATTCGGATTCTGAGTTTGATTTCGCTAAATGAGAGTAAAGTTAACAAATCTTATAGGAGCGGCAATAAAAAACTAATCTAATCGGAAGGAATTAGAAAATTGACTGTTATTCAAATTACAAACTTTTTCTTTGATCTCAATTAGTACAGAAAAAAAGAAATCCCTAGTAGTACAACAGTAAACTGTAATGGTTCCTTAGCAATTGGATTAATTTAAGGTGTAATTTTGGCGTTCAAACAATTTGAATGAGTCATTTTTGTAAGGGAGATGATAAGAAGGCGTGAGAAGGAAAAATGGGGACATAGGCGTTATGGGTAGTCAACCACCTTTAAAAAAGTTAGTTCTAAAACTTTTTGAGACCGCGTTCTGCTTTTCCTTTGAAAATAAAATATGGCGAAGATCACCTTATGCTGTATACTTAGCGAAAGGTGGTGTGGCTCTGTCCAGACTGGCGTACAGTTCCGAAATGACACAAATGCACTTCTTTTTGTATTCGCAAAACAACGCTGGCACCGGTGTTCCAGCGCATTAGGAAAGGGAATACTCTGAAGAGTTTGAGTTGCTTGTACCATTTTTAAAACCTAAACTTATTGAAGTTACTTTAAGGACATTATTGTCGATTCACTCAAATGCAGTTACATGCTTTTTAGCTCTAGGAATTCTTTATCTTAAAGCTTTCTTATATGGAGCTCATTGAGTATTTAAATGCCAAACTACTTCGTTTTTCTATCTATTTTTGGTTAGTTAAAGCTTTTTTTCATGTTAAAAAGTGACCTACAAGTCAATCGAACTTAAGTTTTAAAAGTTTCAGTAAGGAGGTAAGATATTTTGACAACACAAGGGTCTTAGCATGCGAATTAACAGCTTGCAAATAAGGTTTGCAGTGATCCTTTGGGCTACCTAAGCTGTAAGCTCGATGGGAGCGATAACTGTAAGAAGTATGCAGTTCTGAAAAGGATTACTTGCACCGAACAATAAATTCCGACAAAAACACTGACTACTTTGTCCCCAATCTAAATTACGAATAGTTGTAAAAGCAATAAGCCGAAAATTTCAAGTCCCTAGGCTTTGAATCTGTAAAACTCCAGTAACAAGTCAGCAATCATATACAAAAGATTAATCCAATTTTGCCAATTTGTTGTGAGTTTATTACGAAAATTTAACAAAAAACGTGTAAATAAATTGCCACCCAAAAATGCCACAAGCTGCTCTATAACCCACAAAATCCCAATCTCGTCTAATGCAATTTGGAAAATCAGCAGTTTGAACCAGTTTATATTCAATGCACTAAAACAACTGGTAATATGCATGTAGCTAATGCTGCACTTGGTACAGGATTCAGCCCTCCCACAAATTTTCGCACGCTTTCACTGCAACTCACATGCCAAAATGTGCCACGCCCCACGCCCATTACCATGCAACAAATCATTTTGCGCACCAACACACTCACTCACATAATAGAGAAGACAGACAACGTTGTCAGTTAATTTCTAATTTTGAACATGATACGCCTCGTTCAACGCCCCCTCCGACTTGCCACCCACCAGAGGACATAGAACTCGTGTGACAGAAAACAATTAAATCGCAGGGTGACACCGACAGCCGACAGACGACAGACGACAAACGCGAACTAAGCCAAACCTAATGAAATTCACACACAGATCGAGCGAAAGCGTGAAAATGAAATGAAAAATCACACTGGCAACATACAATGTGAGCGGAGAGAGCTCACAAAACGACAAAAAGTGTAAAAGAGCGCACACATAAAAAAGGAAAATAAAAGAAAAGCGGAAAAACTAATGTCACCTAGCTTGGAGCGAGAGTAACGCGTTGTCATCCTGGTTTGGGTTCGGCTGATTTCGGTGGGTTCGGAGTCCGGAGTCCGGAGTTCTGTTTGTTGGTTGGGTATACCCAAGTATTGCAAGCGCCGAGGCATGCACAATTGGGCGTTGTAATTGAATTAGTCACACCCACAGATTGCATACATGAATGACTTGGCAGACTTGGCTTACGTCCCTGTTCCCTGCTCTGCCGGCGCTCCTTGCTCACACTGCACTCAGCTCTATTCTGCTCACACAAAAGACAAAAAGAGCTAAAATACGAAAAATGGCATTTTATTTATTAAACTAGGTTACCAGGCAACCGTCTAAGCACGGCTAACGTGTGTGTCCGGGTGTGACAGAGTGGGTTTTGGGTGATACGACTTGGCTGGTGGCTGCTTGGCTTTTAGCTAAACAATCGCTGTGGGAATTCGTGTGTGATTCTATGTGTGTGAGTTTGGAAATGCAAAATCAGCGGCATGCATTAAAAGCTTAGAAAAATTTGTCCAACGAATTTTGCATCTAAAGGGAATTGCACCACTGTGATGTCATAGTGAGCGGTACAGTCAAATCTCAATGGATGCAACATTAAGTAAGCAATTAAAATGGCTGTTAAAACAAGTTATATGTATGTAGACTCAATATAGAAACACTTTGGTGATGATGAAAGGGTCATATTTACACGTTGGTATGACAATAGCGTCGTGAATCTTGCATCTAACTTTGGGCATGGCAACAAGGTGATACAAAACGTTAAATGAGTCTAACGAAGTGAACCGCCTCTCAACCAGATGATTCACTATTACAGAATAAATATTCTTACCAAAAAAAGGACGCTTCGTGCAATTATATACTTCATTGATCTTGCACTGATATCCGATGGGTTGGAATACAAAAAAGACTGCACTGCACTAGTACAATCACAACATTCTATATTGGATTTTTTTAGCTTTGGCGAAGATGTAGCAAATGTACTGTCAAAAGTTCAAACCCCTGATGTTCAGTAGAACGCTGAAGCCAAATTCATGGGAGAGATCAACAATCTTTTACAGACCTTTATCCCATCTATCTGCTACGTAATGCACTTCCACAAGTCAGTGTCTTTGTTCAGCGCCTGTAGATATACACAGATACACCTTCGTTAAAGCGCAAAATAAGCCAAATTCATGCACCAAAAGGGGTTCGCACGCTAAGATCCGTGTACATTCTGCCATTGGCCTTATTTCGGAAAAATTAATGTATTTTCAGCGATAGCGACATTTATTCTCTCTCTCTCTCTCTCTCGTACCTTGCCAGGCGAGCTCATCCGTAAAGATGTTGCACTGTATGTCGCAGTCTCCCAGAATGCACATAAGAACGAACTGCTAAGCCATATCGTGTAGAGATTTTGGGACAGCTTGTTCCAATATCGAATTTGATGATATTGAGGGTAAGAATTTGATAGTTGCTTGGCTATCACTTAAGATGTTTAGAGCCTTTGAGGCATGATAGTGTCTCTTTAGCAGGCGACGTTCGCTTGAAACATAAAACAGTACTCTAGGGGACTAATTCTAGCCGAAAGCTTGACTTACTGCTTGAAATAGGTTTGTGTCGCTCACTACACTAACACATTCACAAATCCTCTGCTGCCCCAGCCGATCCCTGACTTGAACAACAAAAAAAATTACCCTGAATTGGAGCCTGGGTGGGTGGGTAAATAAATTCGAAACACCTACGTATCAAAAATGGTTTGATAAGAAGGTTAAATACCAATTTTGGATGGAACCGTTTTGCACTGAAACAAATGAGTATTTCTGGGTGAAAATAAAGTCGAACGTAAACTTCAATAATCGCAAGACAAATCGCAAATGGCCACCAGAATTCGATGGTTTCCCGTTAGATTTACAATCACCTTTTTATACATGGGCTCAAGCCGAACTGAAAATATAAATTTTTTTCAAATTTTATAGGTATATGGTATACAAAAGGATTAGAATTCAATATGTTAATAATCTGATACCTATATTCCGCTATTAAATAAGAATTAGAAATTACAAATAAACTATTGGCAGATCATATTTTCATACATACATTCAAGAACATTTCTTTACATTCTCATACTTCAACGCAAAAGTGTGAATTCCGTAAACCTACAAATATTATATAAGCAAAAGCGCAGTTCTTATTCCCACCAAACGAAACATAGCAACGCAAAATAGAGCGCTCGTTCAAATGCAGGTTCCACTGTGCCTGCCGCCATGTGAGTCACTGTTGCAACCTTTCGCGCAGCGTCAAGTACTTGCGCACGTGTGCCACCAACACACTGACATTGCAAGCCAGCTTAGTACTTTCACACAGGCCTAACAAGCGGTCTGACGGCTCTGCCGGCGCGGCGTCTCAGCGTCAAGTTGTTGTTGTTGCAGCTGAGTTGCTATTACTTGAAGTTGCAACATGACCTTGCCTAATGCCAGCCCGTTTTTCTACTATACTTTCTCGAGCACTTTTTTCAACGCAGCCTAAAAGTATGCAATACTTGCGGCGCTTGTTGCTGCTGTTGCGGTTGCAGCAGTTGTTGCAACAGTTGTTGCAGCTGTTGTTGCAGCAGTTGTTGTTGCCGCTGCCTTGTAATTAAAAGGAAAACCATAAAAAGAAAAATTATAGCAGCCAGAGCCACTACATTAAGGTTATTTATCTCAAATGCTGACACACACTTGGCAACAGTAAAGTGTTGTGTGCGTGAGTGTTAAGGTGAGTGTGTGTGTGAGTGTGTGTGTGAACGAGTTTGTCTATTTAAAATGATAAAATGCATGTTGACCTCAACAGAAGAGCGCGTTCAGCACTCAACGCAGGGTATAGAGAGCGCTTGGGTCTGTAATAAAATCCAAAAATGTGTTGCCACAAAAATGTTAGTTCCTAAATAAACACACACACACTCAAATATACACATAGATACATCCGGCAGCGCATAGCTGTACAGGTAAGAGATGAACCCGTGTCGTATGTTTAGTTTTTGAAGCGCTGAGTGTAGTTCCAGTTTCGGCACTTGCTGGTTAGAGCCAGGCCAACTCAAAGCGTCAAGAGATAACTACGCCATGGTAGTAAAACTACTGCTAGTAACGCCTCCCACTCTCCGCCCGACAACTGACTCACTCAGCTCAGCAGCTCAGAGAGTCACTCATGCGGTTTTTACTGGTAATTAAATTAAATTTATTTAAGCTGCGTTGGCTTACGGCTTGGCTGAGCTGCTCACAGACCCCCAACCGTACCGCCCCCAAGCCAGATTTAGACTCATACGTATAGACGCCCCTGCCTACCCAACCAGCTGCCTGTCTTGGCTTGGGTTACATTGGTTTTTGCCAACAATGTTGCGGTGCAGCAACCACAGGAGCAGCAGCAGGAGCCACCCTACGCATGGCTTACAGGTTTTTGTTTTATTTTTTTGCTGTATGGACAGGTGCGGGCGGTGGCACTTGCCGCACAGTGTGGCAGCATCAAATAACTTTGCTGCTTTTGTATTGCATTTAAAGTGACGATTTTGTTGCTTTAAATTATGTAATCGGAGCTGATAAAAGCTTTTGCCATTAAGTGTAGAGCACCGGAACGCCCTGCGGCACTCACTCAATGTTTGAGCTAAGCGTTGATGCTACCAACAACTCTTGGCCAAAAATATGAACAGCTGTTTTTTTCACTCTCTTTTGCTCGCTTTTCGTTATTATTCGAATAAATGTAGCTAAAATGCTTTGGGGCTTTGCTGTGCGGTGTGTAGAGTGGGACAGGTTATGGTTGCCATAAAGAGAAAACTGTGTGGTCGAGAATTGTCGAGCTTTATGGGGTTTTAGGTATGTCTAATCATAATGGCATAATAAGGGCTCAATTGAGCGCGTTGAAAAAAGTAAATGTTATGTAAGAGTAAGTAATTTTATTAAATTGTAACTTACTGGATGTTTTTAACATCAGAACCCTGATGTATCTATTTGTGAAAGTTAATATGGAAATCTGGTAATAGGTATACCCGCGTGGAAAAGGGTACGAATTTATGATCAAAAAGAAAGACTCATCGATTTTGACATAGAAGATTTACAGGATAGTAAATTGAAACAAAAAGGTTATCAAGAAAGTTTAAAAGTAAAATGGGAATCTTACCTATAAATGCGCTAAGCAAAAATTCAGCGTGGTACCGATTACTTCGCAATAACGCAACTTTTTCAGGTGAAACCTATACCATTTGAAAGATAAAATGCTTGCGGTTTGCAAAAAATAAGTTTCATCTGGATACTTTGCGTTTTAGTCAGGTAAAAATTGAGTTGAAGTAAAAAACAAAATACATTCTACACACAAGCGTCGTTATTTCGTATTTTGTTTTCTCTTCTTCGCAATCAGCTGTTATGAGAGCGTGTATTAAGTCGCCGAATGTCGACGACGAGGCTTAGACTAGTTTTATTATTTTGGGCTCTTAAAATATTGTTAATTTAAAAAAATCTTAAATTTAATAATCAAGTACTTACACCTAGTTCAGCTTGTTGAAGTTAAACCTATTATTCTAGTTCTTACTTAAAATGGTTATACTCTTAATCGTGAACCGGTTTCTAAAGAAACTGAGCTGTATTTGCGACCCCAGAAAAATATAGAAGGAATGGTCTAACTCCCGAACTCAAAATGGAGAAAAATTTAGATTTTTAGGTTGCATCCGAACCCTAACGCCTGACTTCCAAACAAAAAAAATAATATTCTTTAGTGTGTACTTAAAAAGTTATCATAAAAATGTACGTAAAAACTTTCATTCTCACTCAATAACATTGGGTACAATTAGTAAAGAAACGTGTTGCAAGATACCGTGAGGTCTTTCTAAAAAGTGCCCAGAAGACCTTGAATTTGTTGTTACGCTCGTATGTGCTGTGCTAGCAGCGTCCGCAGAAGAGCGAGTATGTTTCGCGTTGGCTATCGCGTGCACTGTTAGTAGTGAGAGCGAAAAGAAGAGCATGCATGCCTATGTTAGATTGTTGTTGTAGCCTCATTATGCAGAGTTTAAGACAGCTCAAGCATTCTATATAATAATATCTTTCAAATTGCTATAGAAAACCCGATCTGTTTCAAATAGGAATTATCTCATAAATCAAGCTCACACTCTTCCCATTTCTTTAATAAACTACTCTGAAATGTAAGAGTTACTTACAATTTACTTACTTAAACATAACTTATGTTTAAATTATAGGCCTGTGAATCATTGTGTTCAAATTTCAACCACTTTCTCAGCATTATAATCATAACTTGTTACACTGACAAATTGGAGCCGCCCTAAAAAAACTGCCTAAGTTCAAATGTCAAGCATTTGCAATGCAACGCAAAGTATTTTGGCCAAGTTTAACAAAAGTCAAGCCAAAAAAAAACCGCAATTTGGGAAAATCGAGAGCGTTTTGCCATTATTCAATTTTTATTGCAACATTGCTTTTTTTGTGGCCTTTTTTGGTCTTGCTGCCAACTTTATTTATAGGTCATTTAAATTGCGGGAATGGAAAATGACTAGGAAAACGGGCAGCAAACACTAACACGACAACAACCACAAGGCCTTTGTGCACAATAAACACAATATATTATTTGATTTTTCACAATTTTCCAAATGCAGCGGCTGAAAAGTAGAGAAAAACTATTTTGTATTTGTTCAATTGCTGGCAAATGCTTTCAAAGTATTTGCAAATGTGTTCAATATAGCCCAAGAGACGCAAAAGCGACAGACGTAGCGACGAACAGACAGATGGACATTTGGACAGACAGATAAAAAGCACGAACTGCTATAACAACAACAGCAACATAGAAAAAAGTGTTAGTTGCTGCCAAAAGCATTTCAATTTCAATTGCAATTTCTGTGCAACTCTGACGTTGTTGTCGACGGCGCCTGCGCGACTTGTTGCAAGCAGCCGCGCGCGCTCTCTCTCTCTCTTTCTCATTGTCACCCTAAGGCGCTCACTCTCTCTCTTCTGAATTCAAGCGGCTGAAAATCGTGCCGTTAATCGTTTAAATATGCGACAGGTTGCTGTCTCTCCGTCTGTCTGTCTGTCTGTCTCTCCTGCCGCAGTTTTGAACCAAGGATTTCATAATCCATTTTGTTTACTAACAGCAAAACATTTGTCTCACTGATTATGTAATTTGGTTACTGTTTTGTTGCAGTTGTTGCAGTTGTTGCAGTTGTTGTTTTCGTGTTGCACACAATTCAGGAAGTCATTTGCTGCATGTATTAAAAAGCTTTTGTATAAATTAGATTCATTGAAAGAGTCACAAAAGAAAAACAAACTAGAAAAATAAACGGTAGCACTTTACCGTTAGTATTTATTTTCCCTTTCGGTTTAACGGCAACTGGAATTGAAACTGTTGAAACTGGGCTGGGCTTTGATTTGTTGCTTTTGTGGGGATTTTATTCAAATTTTTTGAATGGGTCGCGGTTGCACTTTTATTGCAGTACTCTGTGACGTATTTAAGAGCAGTGCAACAACAAACAACAACAACAACAACTGCATTCAAACATTGGTTGACATTTTAACTAAACAATTTGGTTGGGCAATGAATGCAATTGAATTGTTATTGGAGTGGTTCAATAAGTGATACTCGTTCTATTTTGAATCGTTTTTCAAAATTCTTGTTGTCAATGGATTTATGCGATTTGGCACAAATTTTACTCAATTTAGATATTAAAGAGTACCAGTGAATAAACTATATACACTTTTGATGTTGGCGACGCAAAGGGCATTTTCTTGGTTCAGCCTTTGAGTATGCTATAGAAATCGTTGAATTTGTAAGGCATAAGAAGCCACGAGCTAACGAAATGGACTATGCTGGCAAAGACTATATATTTGGTTCCGAACACTAGAGCTGCAAAAATATCGATAGTACCATCGATATAATTATTTTTTCCTTTGTATCTCACCATCGGTAGTTTAAACACCCGCTAAGCGCGTATATCACCCATAGTACTATCGAAATTATCGAATCTTTTCGAACCGATGGTACTTTTGCTAGTATCGCATCTTTTTACTGAAAATATCAAAAATATCGAATGGCGCCACTTTCGATAGTTTTGCAGATCTACCGAACACGGGCGTGTGACATTCCGCTTTATACTGGAAGAAAGCTTCGTCTAAAGGCAACAAGATTTTGGTTTTGGTCTCCGCCCTGAATTCCTACTGACAGTCCATGGAATAATTATTTGCCAGCTCTAGTCTCTCTAGTGAATGCTTCACGGACACAAATCTCTAAAGCGACGACTCTTGAGCTCATAAGTGTTAGAACCTTTTTAGTTCGACAATGCGGGGATTCCTATGATCTGGATACCGCATCTCCAACTGGAAGTCATCACTTGTTGACATACTGGTACTTGCAACTCTTATAAGCTTGTATTGCAGTTTGGTTGAAATTCCGTTGAAAGAAATCTTACACAATTGCATGTACATATTTTTTTTATTAGAAGATAATATGTCTTCTTCTTATACAATCCGTAACCGGGTTATCGCCTGATGTATTTCTTTTATTGGAAATGGGGTTTTACGTGGTGGTTCCCAAGCCCAACCCTTGTAAGGCCTGCGGTGACTCTACTGGTCTGGAAAGAATCCAGTGGTGTTGTCTAAGAGCAAGAAGAGAAGATATTATGTACTAAAATAATGCCAAGTAACCATCAATCTGGGGCAGGACGATTCAAATTTAGGGAAATATTGATGGGTGAGCAGCTTATTTAGCTTTGTCAGCCCAACTTTTTTATATGTCCTTTTATCTTACATCTTAAGTGCTCCAGCCACATTATTTGCAATCGTCTATACGTTGCTTTCAATCTTGGTAATAACCTAGCAACCTAGGATCTACCTTACTGCAAAACCTTGCGTATCGTTTTACCACTAAAGCTACGGTCAGACGGCCGACAATTGGCATGCCGACTTGAGCTTTTTTGATTTGACTGTAACCAACAAAAAAAATGGTTCAGATTTTTGGTGCTGGTCGTTTGTTCGAACATTTTTCTCAAAAGTCGGTCACAACTGGAAAATGAATGGATCAAATTTGCTCATGATAGTTCATAATCATTATCAGGATGAGGATGTGAATGAGTATAAAGTAAATAAGAAGAAGCAAATATATGTACCACACTGGGGAAGTGGAGAGAACAGTAGCCTGCTGAGCAAGCTCAAGGTGCACAACACCCTAAATTCAAGAAAACAAAAAAACATGAAAATAAACTAGACGATATTTTGTTTTTGGATTGAACACGTTAACATACAATGTCAGCGGGAAAGTTGACTGACACAATTTAGTGACTCCATCAAATCAAGCAAAACATTCGCTATAAAAACACTTTCCACTAAACTAACACATGTTTTGCTATCCCAGATCTCTAGTATATGTATAATTGAATTCGTAACTAACAGTTCCCTCGCATTTTGGTGTTGTATTTCGTTGCCCTTAACCAAATACCCCTAAAGGTAACTGGGGCGCAACGAGGTCATATTATATTTTCCTAGTACATACTGCGAATGTTTTCCATTCTATTTTCACTATACTTTTTTGCATAAAAATCAATGCCAACATTTTAATTAAATTTTCAAGCAATTCAAGCAATCTCGCCCAGGTGGGCGTGTTCCACCAACCGTTCGTGCTCATATGGGGGGTAAGGTTTTTTACAAGCTATTCTTCTACTCCTTTTTTTTGTTGACTACACGCGGCAAAAATGTGCAAAAGTTTTGCAGCCATTAATTAACTAGAAATGGCATTTTCTACAATTATACGTTCCAAACTATATAGAAATGTAAAAACTAATTACATTGCAATTTGCCAACGTAATAGCTCGGACCAGCAGGCAATATCTCTCGCTCACACTTACACTCCATCTCTCTCCCGCCTGCTTTGTGTGTGGGTGCAAAAACTGCATGCAAAGCAATTTATATGTTTCGGGGGGTTGGGGGTTTGGGGTCGGGGGTCGGGAGTAGTGCAGCTGGCTGAAGAATTGTGGGGCGGAGGGCGTACTAACAAGTTTCCGCGCGACTTCCTTGGAAATATAAAATCAATGCAAAAAAGCGGCAAGGAACGACAGCGAAGGACAACCTAGGACAATCGTCAGCCCGAGCTTAAAGTTTGTCCGGGTGTGTCAGTGAGTGTGTGTATGCAACTGTGTGTGTGGGCGTGTGTTTAGAGGCGTGCGCCGCTGTCGTAATGTCATAATTTGCATGCAAAACTGTTCTGGAACGACATGGGCAGAACAGGTAAGGCGTAACACCCAAAGGTAACTGTAACTCTATTGAATGCTAACGGTTAATGGCAAGCCACTCGCCGGTGTATAGTCTACTTTAAGGCGTGTGACAAGCCACGCGCTGCTGATTGACTTTAGGGGGACAGGGCTTAACTTAAACAATCTCGGAACTGGTACTTAAGTAGTAGTATTCGGAATCCAAATCGAAATCGGTAAACTATTACATCTTTTTTACAGATAAGTAGTTTCGAAATTGAAGACTGGCTGGATTGAAAAGATGTCAGAAGCCGAGTATCAAAAGTACAGTCAGTACGAATATCCTGAAGTAGGGAACGAAATTGCCTGTTTAAAAAACACTAAGAACAAATGTTCATGTTTCACGAATGTTTTGTTTCCGTTTATGTTTATAACAAATTTTAATAGATTTCGTAATTTCAGGAAGGTATTTCTTATAGTACACATTATGACCATACTACGTTATTGACGTAGGTTTCGAAAGGGAATTATAATTGGAAAAAAATGTTTAATGACTGTTGTAAAACAGCAAAATATAGAGAAATTCTAGGGTGCCCCGCTGCTTGCTATGCTGAGGGTATCGATGATTAGGACCACGAAGAGAATGACGAAGACAACGGAGAATAATGAATGAGGATGACGAAGTAAATGACGAAGACGGATGAGGCTAAAGAGTGAGAATAACGAAAACGGATGAAGATGACGACGATTAATGCATTGAGGGTGACGAATATGGAGGGGATGATGAAGACGAATAGGAAGGAGTAAAGAAGACGAAGAGAAAATGAAAGAGAAATATGACCGAAGACATAAACGAATCGGATACTACTATTGTGTTTTTTGGATACAACTTTCGAAGAATTTTGAATTTGAATTTTAAAGATTTGAAGGTATCACTTGACGCATTAGCTTACTCGCATCCAATAAAAGATGAGTATTTATGATTAGTATGGGTTCTACTTTTGTAATTAGAAAGTGGTTCTTGAGGGCATTTGAGAGTTTTCGACCAACAATCGAAAGCAACGAACCAAAAATAACAGAGCTAGCTTTGCTGAGGCACCTTAACGAAGAACCTAAGGGCTATTTAGTTTTAGATAGGCTAAAAATAGCAGAAGACTTTTTCCAAGAAAGCGTTGCAATTATTTTAGCTTACTCTTTTTAGACCCTCTAGCTCTTTAACTGCTACTGCGAGAAAGGTTTTCAATTCGGCTGTTGAATGGAGTCAACGTAAGGACAGCCCATGTCTCCATTGGAAGGAACAGGTAGAGAGCACAGTAACTATATTTGGTATTACCGTTTGAAGAAGGCGCCTGGAGAGGTTCTCTATATCAGGCCGTTACCCTGTAATGAGTTGCTATAGCCAGCTAAAAAAAAAAGTCTCTCTGGTGTCTTGTTTGATCTTACGGATCTAGAGTTTCATCGAAGAGAAACTCAATTGATTCAACTTTTTAATGCTTGTAATGCCGCTAGCGAACCGGTTAAACAGAAATGCGCTCTTTTTAAGAGTCTGAAACGCTCTAAGTTTCATGCAGTGTAGAACCGGAACTGGAACCGTCATTAAGTTCGCTTTGATTCCCTGACGCGCACACAAACCTATAGCTTAACGGTATAATGCGTTGTAGCTGCCAACCTGCTGCAATGTGTTACGTGTGTGCTTAGCGGTTATTTAATCTTGGTTTAATTTCGCTTTGGGTCAATTGCAGTCAGCCCTCGCAACTGTTGTTGTTTTGCTGTTGCTGTTGCAGCTGTTATTGTTGTTGTTATTGTTGCCAACGCACATTTTGATTGATGTGGGATTTGTGGCACTTGCAACACAAATGTTGCTAAAGCATTTCATAATGGCCGCCAAGCGTTAGCTGCAGCTCTATCCACAACGGTTTGTCTTGGCTTCTAAATTGTATGAAAAGTGGATATGTAACAGCGAGTGTGTGTGTGTTGTTTTGTGTATAAACTGCACTGCAATTAAGTTGCATTTAAATATTCATTATCAAAGCATTTCCATTGAAGTGTTTTAAGTTTTGTTTGCCATTTTCCACCAGCTCAATAAATGCAGTGCATTTTCTTGCCATATTACTATTACTTTTGTTTGTTGTTGTTGTAGCGTGACATTTGATGCCCTCTACTAAATGCCTATATATAGGCATATATGCGGAAATGAATTGTCGCCTGATTAAATGCGATCAAGGAAGTCACTTTAAAATGTAGCTATTAAGGGCACTATGTTATATGGCATAGAAATGGATTATTGTTGTGAAAGCGCTTGAATCGTATACGGAATAGACACTCATTTACTTCTCTTAGAAGAATGCCAGATATACGGATGGTTAATAGATGATAAGATGCAGCTCATTAACTTCGTTTTTCGAGTGCACCTCTCCACTTGATTGGATCAGTGTTTAATAAAGTGCTAAAAGCTGAACAGAATCATTCAAGTTTTTAATGAGCCAATAACATTTATAATGCAAATGATTCAACTCATTATGTGTTTTATACAAAAAAAAGTAGACATAGGGGCTGTTCTTAACATATCCATAGTCGCAAACTCTAGATTATAACATTCTAAGGATGTGTTCACTTTTTCGGACCACTGGGCCGTTATGGGCCGTTGATAGGCATATTTACGTTTTTCACGATCTCAAGTGATTCAAAAGATAAAAGCTATTTAAGACATCAAAGTTTAGTAGCATTTGAACTACTGAACTGAACCCCGACCCGTTGTGAAAAATATACGGATTTTCCTATCATAGGCCACTGGGAAGTTCGGGCCGGGCAGCAAAGTACCTGACGAAGGAGGGACTTCTCATTGGACCAGAGTACACTGTACATTAAATTTGTGCACATTGTTGACCCTTGTGCAAAATTAGGTCACACACACACACACATACACCTACACCCACAAAACTCTGGCCTCAGCCTTACCTAAGTTGGCTATTTAGTAGCTGGCATCCAAGAGGCTTAAAACCAAGTCATAAACTAAACCTGGCTCATGATTTTGGCTTGTCTAGGCGGGCCATTGGGTCCCGACTTGGTTACTCGAGACTGGTTCGCTGCACACTCTCACAATTAAAGTCACTAATTGAACGCTTTGTTTGACACATCAAATAAATCACATAATTTCCGAGCGAGAGAGCCGGAGACCAAAGAGCCAAAGATCTTTCGGCTCCGCTGCTGCTGCACCTTGCATACCTGGCGCGTTTTCCAGCTTGCTGCACGTCTCCATGTTTATGCCAATAATATGCCATAAACTATAGAAGAGTAGCAGCAGCAGCAGGAGAAGGCTACAAAAACTGCGAGACAATGCACACATGAGCACACACACACACACACCAACTTACACACACACTCTCGGATACTTAACCAAAAATGGCCAAGAACGCGAGTTGCTGCGGCGGCGGTCTCTTATAAACTTTATGATGTTGCCTTGGACAGAACCAGGCAGTGGCGGAGCGTGGAGAACGGGCGACGGCAGAGCCAGCTCCAGCTCCAGCAGCAGCCACTTTGTCAGTAGTTGTTGGCCATGTCGTGCAATCGTTTAAATGTCCTTGAGTACGGCGCTAAACTTTTAGCTTCGTTGAACTTTACGCACAACTTGTGCACATAATTTTCCTGCGTAATTATTGGCCAATGTACGTATAGTACTTACGTTCCGCGTTCCGCTTTTGCTGCTGCCGTACTTTTTGTTTGTTGCAGTCGTTGTTGTTGGAGCTGACTATATGTGAAGTGCATTAGATGAGACCACAAATTGTTTGGTTTGGCTTGGTTTGGTTTGCTTTAGCGCAAATTGTAGTCATATTTTTGGGCTGCCAGTTGGGGGTTTCACTACTCGGATACGAAATTAAACTCTATTATGGTTAGTTATGGCAGGTTTTGTATGTCTGCTATAGCGCTATATATAAAGCCAACTTGATTGATAAATGAGCTTGATTTGTGTTGATTTTGGAGTTAAAATGTACTACGGTAACAAAGAAATGCATTTGTACTAGCAAAGCTTTATTGTGATTCTGTAAAAGACAAAACTTGGTTGAAAATTTTGTAGAGATGGAGAAATTGAACAGTTTTACCCAAGTGATGTTCCCCTGATATCTTACAAAGATTCGAAACGGAAGTTGATCATTCCGTTATTGTTCACCAATAGTACAATCAGTCCATTCATATTACGTCTGAAACTGGCACCAAAAAGTGTCTACTACGAAGTTTCACACTTGTGGAATAACGGTGTAAGTTGTGTTTTTTCCCTGTAGCTTTTGTTTGGCTTATGATTTTCGTATGGTTACTAGTACTTGAAAGCATAGTAAAAGAATACATACCTCGCCATGGCAACTTAATTTTCATTCTGCTGCGAACGTCAATGAGGAAGGTTGTGTCCTCGCATGTTACTGCATTGTCAACCAACACTTATGCATTACCTTACCTCATATTCTTATATCATGCTTGTAAGCATATTTCTTCCTTTTAAAACAAGATCTTTCTTGTTTCATGAAACTACATTTCTTTGTTCAAGAAAATAACACAATTGAGGATTTTTTTTTTGATTTAAATAAAATGTTTTCTTGTCTTATAACCATATCGCTCTAGGTACCGTTTTAAATACGATTTTCTTATATCAAAGACAAAAAAAATTTTGAGTGACTGAACAGTTACATACTCTAATATAAACTATTACACTATTATGCGTTCTCTAGAAGTGAAGTTCTGAAGTTTCGATTCAGTAGTTACTATTTGATTTTCGTTTGATTCGATATCACACATTCAATTAACATATTTTTGCCTATAAAAGGGCTAGGAGCTATACCTATATAAATAAGAAAGAAGAAGACAAAAGCGCAATAGACGTCAAAAACTAAAATATATGCCGAAAGTGTATTTGAAATACGATATAATTATTTTAGAATTTGGTATATTTCAAACTTATTTTAAAACCAGGGCTCCGCCCCCCTTTTGGTTCGCTTGCCAACCGTGTTCTTAAAATGTTCAACTTATCATCCAAAACTCCATGTATCCATCTCCTTCTCCCTCTTTTGCCGTTATATCAGTTGAACATTTGGATTCAGTGGAACTCCCAAAATAAGTACTTGCTCAGACTTGAGTTTACCTTATATAACCTAGTTCTGCAGTTCCTTTACTCATGTTCCCTTGAACAATGACGATGGAGGTTCCTGAGCATGATGATAATAGATCCAACCTTCAATCGGTAATTATGTGGTAATGATTTTACAAAAATCCAATTAATTCAGGAAGTCCATTAGATAATTGGTTGCTTCGTCCGCACTATTGCATTGTCAGAAGAATAGCTTACTTTTTGTTGAAAAAGGTTTACAATCGAAGATATTTCTAGTTTTATAAGAACATAGACTTATATTACTTCTCTATTCGCTAAGTTCTTGCCAGTTGTCGCTTATTATTCTAACAGTATCGCCTTCTCGTTTACTCCCAAAAACAATTCCCCTTTTTTTCTTTGTCTTTCAATTCCCGTAAAAAAATCTTAGTGTAAGTGCGATTGGTTACACAGGTCTACAAATGCCGGAGTCATGTCCGTTGTTGGAAAGCTAAGGGTCATTCCCAAAGTAATTTACTACGTAGAATCAGAATTGGCCTATCACGTCAGGATTTGGAGGTATTTGAGGTTAGGTATAAGGTGCAAACAATTTTTGTGGTCTGTCTTTCTATCTACATCATCTTACCCTTTAATTTAAGAGTTCAAGAAATCAAATATGTTATGGCTATTCGAAATATATCCCTTCGTCGTAATTAGCATTAAGCCTTTGAGACAATAACATAGGTCAACATGGTTTAGTTGTTGGAAAGCAAAGGGTCATTCTCGAAGTAATTTGCCGCTTAGAACCCGAATCCGGAGTTAGAATTGGTCTATCAGGATTTTGAGATATTTGAGGTTATGTCGACCATAGGCCGCTTTTCGGGTTTTGCGCTATAAGGCGCATTACTTATTTATTGTTTTAAATGCATTTGTGTAATACTTAGAAAAGCTAAGCATATTAGCCGAATTAAAGATACCCTTAAAACTAAAAACTGCAGTGTGTCTCCACGTCTCCCTTTATCCCTTACAACAATCATGCCCAACTAGAGAGACCCCTTCCAAGGGTATATAAGAAATGGTGTTGACCAAATTATATAAATTATTGTGGTCAAGGCAAAAAGCTAATGATGCCAATGGCAAGCATAACTCATGCGTGCCACAACCCGAAAGCTGCACACACACACGCAGTCAATACACACACACACACTCGTGCGTCCTTATGCGTGTGAATGTGTGCACACTTTCAGTGTAAATGGTCAACATTTTGCACAATTTGTGCCTCATTGGTCTCAATAACAATACTTCATCTTCAATAAAGTAGAGAGAAAAGACCGCAGAGAGAGAAAAGCCGTCACCAGTGACTGCTGCCGTTGCCTCTGTCTCTGTCCGGCCATAATTGATGATACCAAATGCCACTAAATTATCAATTGACCATAAATTTGCTCATTACGCGTGCAGTTCTCTCTTTAAGCGCTCCCCTTCGCTCTTTACCCTTTGTCGCTCTTAATGTATTTCCTGTGCACATGTCCGGCTTGAAATATTTTCATTCAACTTTAAAATTTTAGCCCAAAAGTTTATTTTCTCATTTCAGTTTTTATCGTTTTTCAAACTGTATCTTGGCCAAGACGCTCAACAGGCTCATCATCATTTGCCAGCGCTTGTTGGCTTTTTAAATAGCTCTTTTTGTATGTATACATATATAAAGATAGTCTTATTGGCATTTTGTCTGGGGCCGCACGGTTTTTGTGTCTTCTGATGAGTTGTTGGCCAGGTTAAGCAGAAATTGTTATTTACAACTGACGTTTGGGGCATATTTTATGGCAACTGCAGAGCACCGCTATAATTGCAGAGCTAGAGACAGAGTTAGAGGCTTTGCTAAACGTTTTGATGGTTATGCAATGTGCCAAAGATATATAGATTTCTTGGGAATTTAAAAGTAGGCGGCGCGTTTCAGCACTTGCCTGAATTTGTCACGAATCGGAAAAAGACATTTCAAGAATGCAATAAAATTAAACTTAAACTCTGATCTTAAGGCTCTATGAATCTCGAAGTATGGTCACTTACACTTACTTACTTACTTGGTTGTCATGTTCCTTTCAGGAGTAGGCGGTGTGCGCTCTATTCTTAAACACAAATACCTTAGTCTTCGTTCCTTTCTTTTGTGTCAAATAAAACAATCTTTTAGCAACATTCTTTTATACATCCTTTTGCAATGTCTTCAACTCCAACCTTTACTCAAACTTATCCAGAGCGGCTCTTTCAAGATGGAGACTATACGTTGTTGATCATCTTTAAAAAATACAAAAATATGAGGAAATTTGTACTTTAATTTATATTTTCACCACATTCCTTGTAGTCTACGCTTTGTTTGTCCAACTTCAAGCTGTTTATGAATAGTTGGCAATATCTATTTGAACTTTGTGTAAAGAAGTATATCCTGGTTGCGGGGGCTCTCCAACGTTTTGGCTACATGCTACGAATATTGCATGCCACATGATTAACATATCACGTTGCCATAACATAACATTTCACATTCAAACCTCCAAGCACCACAACAAAAACAGCAAATAAACTCCATAACTTCAACTGCAACACTGACGCCAACTCAGCTGCGCCGCTGTCTGGCTGACATAGCACTTGAGTGGCAGCGGCAAATCAGCAAACCTTTTTGTAGGACCCCAACCCCGCCCGTAGACGCCACCCACCCGTGTTGCAGGCGGAGAACTCAAGGAGTCACTGGGTGCTTGTAATATTTAACACCAACTGAATTTTAATGTGATTTCTTGTTGTTGCATGGCTGACAATGCTGTGCACCTAATGGCCAACTAATATGCGCAAAATGACTTGCAGGCGAGGGCCTCACTACGTCACTACGTCAGACTATACATAGTATATTTAGGTCCGTACGACCTGTCCCGTCCTGGGCCGTTTTAGCGTCTCTCATGATGTCAGTCTATCAGTTTGTCCATTTGTCCGCTTGTCAGTTAGTCAGCGCCAGCTACAGTCTAACAGAGAGCTCTCTGTAGCAGCAGCAGCATAGATCGTGCCCAAATGCATGTGGCACGATGTCGGCATGTTGCAACACCTTGTGTGAGAGTTATAACCGCAGCTGGTTTTAATTTTGGATATGGGATAGGGAGTCCCATAACCAGTGCCAGACACAACTCACGATCACGATTGGGCTGGCAACTCCAAAGAGGCTATATGGACACTGAGAGAAATTGTGGGGGCCTACGGTTTCACAAGCGCAATGGGTTATAATTTGGGAGAGATTGAAGAAATTTTGAAAATTTCCATAAGTTCGATAAGATGAAAGTTTCGAAGTTATCACTAGTTGTGACTCTTACTTCCGATCGCGATACATCATAACTCAATTGAAAGGTATTGCTGACATAGCAACTCGGGGATCAGCGAATTTTTTTAAATAGTGATACTAATACTTAATGCCTCCGTTCGAACCAGCAACTCCAGACTTATCGGAAAAGGTTTTTCTATAAAAAGTGATCTTATTCAAGGTTCGGTTTTCTAAAAATTTCAACGCATTTAGTTGACTTGTCTTGTCTAAGAGTTTGCACAGTTTTTGGTTTCCTAAATCACCTCATAAACTCAGTAACCGGTAGTTTTTACCAACTACACATTGTTAGTAAACGCTTCAACTCTTCGAGCCGGAGAATCCCTGCATGTGGTATGATTTCATATGTAGCTCACAATTATAGGAGTGTTAAGAGCGTCGTATGTCCTGATGGGAAGAAGAGGGTATGGGGCTCCTTGTTGAGAAGTGTACAGGCTGATAGTCATTTCTGGAGTGTAAGTCGCTTATAAGAGGAGCCCCAATCAAGGTCGTCCACCGGTACGTAACATTGTGTTGCTTCTCCCAAAGATAGAGCATATTGTGAACGATTAACAAAAAATGCAGTCCAATAACATTCCTGCTTACTACTATATTGCTCGAGTTTGTCGCTCTGTGTAGCTCTTGTGGCTCTGCTTTGGCTTGTTGTATTGCCTGTTGGAATTGTAGTAGGTGTCAATAACTTTCAAATGGCCAGGATACTATTAGACAAAATGCATTCATTGGCAATATGTTTGTATGTGTGTGCGTGTGTGTGTGAATGACAAAATTTATGCATTTTTGAAGTTTTAATAATGTTGCTCGTTAGCCACGGTTTGTTAAACTTTGTTTTCATTTTCACTTCACTTAACTTGAATGCAAAACACTCGTACACACACACACACACACACACACACACACACACACACACACACACACTCGCTAGCTCTTTCATACACTCATACAGCCCTTGGCGTTGCAGCATAATTCCATGCCCCTTGCCCCCCCCCCCCTCCCCCCTTAGCCCCCAACAAACACATTGTTGCTTTGCTGTTTGCTGCAGTTTTCGGTTTCAATATGCGCGTCGTGCATTTGCTTGGGGTCGCTGTTCTTGTTGTTGTTGTTGTGTTGCTGTTGTTGGCGCTGTTATTGTCAGCTATTTGTTGCCATAGCTGTTGGTCATATTGCAGTTGCCCATGTCACCCTGTGGCGCTTGCTCGCCGCCTTGCACCCTGTCCCCGCTGTCACCCTGTCGCCGACGCCTGTTCACTCGTTGTTGGCGCTGCAAGCTGCTGCTGCTGCTGCTGCTGTTGCATCTATTGATAAACGAACAAAAGTGAAAACACATTTTGCATTGCAGCTACTTTGCATACGCCCGACCTCACCTCACCACCCCCCTCGGCAGCTGTCCCTGTTTGTCAGTTTATGGAGCGGGGTGAGTTGGTAGCTAGTGAGAGAGAGCATGATGGAGCATGTAGTTCGGGAAATATGTTTGCAAATAAGTATGGACAGTTTGTATATATTATTTTCGCTCAGTGGATTTGCATGACAAATAGTAAGAGTGCTTTACTAGTCGTTAGTTACGCTTAGATAGTCTAATATGATATTAATACCTTTGAAGGAATTATAGGAAGTGCATCAAGAGGGAGGCAATGGCAATGGCTAATCTATTTTTTCTGTTCTACGTAAATGTGTGTGTAAACTTTAGCTTAATCTTAATAAATTTAGTGTTACCAGCGGTGTAAGTTTTAAGAGAAGCTTGATTCACGATTTTTGACTGTAGTCCTATTATGGGTTTCGTCTTCGTTTTCATTGAACCGACGCCTGATTCCCCGGCTGACACTTGGTCAACGTAAGTGGTAGCTAAGTATCCGTTATTTTAAAACTTTTTAGTTGAAAGCCTGAGAGTTACGACTAGCTGATTATAAGACTCACATGCTCCGCGACCATAATGGCGGTGGGACTACCACCAGTGTGGGTACCCCGTGCAGAGATTCCTGTTTCAAACTCCATTCATTAAAAAGAGGCCTTGTACAACCACCCCGGCCAGGCCAGAGAGGATATGTTTTCTGACTACCCGGTCTTGGAAGCTGGTTATTTGGTTGTTCATTGATCATTGGCCATTATCAACTTAGAAGTGCACTGCAAGATGGTTTCCCATGCCACTAGGTGTGAAATACTAATGATTGTGGGAGCACTAAGCATTCTACGATTGCCTGAAACAACCTACGAGTCGACTTGAGATCAAAATCCCCTATATGACACCCCCATAGAATGAAGGCTACTCCCTACATATTGTTAGCTAAAACGATAGAGTTTGACAATTTTCAGTATAGGCATTACGAATTAGACTAGTCTTCTTTGATATATTTTGTTGGTTTGTTATTAAAAAATTGCAAACCATAAGGTGCTATCGTATTCAATGTATGCATATTAGGTAACAGCGGATGGAAGGTACTGCAGTTTACCGGGTGTTTACCAAAAGTAAGTTGAATAGCGTTACGCCGCTGAAGCAAGCCCCTATTATATCCGCGTCAGTTGTCTGCGGGCTTTCGGAATAGTGCATATTGCTTGGTGGAACCCGTGCTTTATTGAAGCGTGCTAATTTCTAGATGACCGTCAAAGTCCAATTCCGAGACACATTTTGAATTTGATCGATGCCTGAGTCTAAGAAAACTGGCGGATGATTGTAACATTAACATTGTAAGAACTGTGCATCGTATTGTTGTAGACAAACGGCGCGCAAATGATTTCAAGCTATCCGCTAATGTCACATTCCGACCCTTCAAATCCAGTGAGCACAAGTGACTTGTGCTTCTTTGGTTCACTACATTTCACACATTGATAAGATTTGTTGGAAGCATGACGCGAATATTATAGTCTCGGCAAGATTTATTGTTGGAATCTTCGTGGATAGCTCGTTGTCCCAGGCTCTCTTGGCTTTGGCGTTTCTGTTCTGCTGGATCTCACCGGATTCCGTTTTGCTAGATACATCCGAAAACGAACATGAGTCTTGATAGCTAGAGAGCCATCTAATTCGTCTTCTTGATCGTCATCAACTCAACTTCAAGTTTTTCGTTCATGTTGCTTATATTACTGGTTGTTGTTGAAGGCTTGGAGTCTCTGCATCCAAATTGGAATACATTGTTCATTATATAGGTTGGTCGATATTTTTAACTTGTCGCCGCAATCTAGCAACTCGCAGCACAAGTAGGAACACTGGAATAGGAACAAAAACGAAAAATTCAAAACAACGGATACTCGAGTTATTAAAAACATATTAAATCCATTACATTTCTTAAGGCTACAAACTACAGACTGATGCTTCAATTTTCTGACAAAAACCAAACCCATCGAGTATTTTATCGCTCACATGAGAAAACGGAATTTTCGAATTACGACGCTAAATGTTAAGGAAATCTCATGAATGGATATAATTTAAAAGTTCCGCTAATAAGTCATATTGTCGGACTACAAAACAACAAAAACATAAGTCAGGTAACAAAAAGCCAAACATAAACAAACTCAGCTCGAAATAGGACGCATGCAACATGAGTTGTTCTTTGTTTGTTGTCAGCTGGTTTTTTTTTCTTTTTTGGGGACTAACTGTAGCATATTACAACTAATACACTCAAAGTAAAGAACCCGCCAGGCTAACATAAGAAAGAAAAAAAAACGGAAAAACAGAGAAAAACCGGAAAAACTTTGCGTTTGCGTTACTTGCACAAAGCGCATAATTACCAACAACAGGAAAAAGAAGACAAAGTTTTCGACAAAATTATTTGTGGTTGCCGAAATACTAGAAGCGAGGGGGAGAGAGAAGGGTGCAGACCGAGCGAAAGAGATGGCGAAACTTTGACATAAAGAAAACTTTGGCACAAACCGACTTAAAGAAAAATTATAATTACACGCACAGTCAGCCAAATAGTCGAATCGTTGAGTGAGTTGGGTGCTTTTGGTTTTGATGCCAAAATTCGGAAAATATGAAAATACTTTAATTGCCGTTAGTTTTCGAAGTTTTCAATGAGTGAGTACGACAAACAAGCGCGGCAAATTATGGAAAAATATGCTGAAATAGCTATGAAGCATGAAATTTCTGAAATATAATTAGCCAACCTGACACACAACAACGACAACAACTTATAAACCCAAGTTGCAAAAACTAGACAAAAACTTCCAAAAAAAAGAGCACTAAATTGAATTGCTTGGATTGAGTTACGTGCAAAGGTTATGAAACCTGCAAATCTGACGCTTTTTTTGACTTAAAGTTTTAGTTTTGTGGCAAAACTTTGCTAATTGGCGTAAGCAATTAATATTATAGAGTATATGCAAAAAACGTAAAGCCTGCTTTCACAGGTTTTAAGTAAGAGCATTTTTTCATTAACGTTTATTTACACTTCATAAATCAAAAAGCCCCACACAAAAAATAACAAAATCAAAACAAATAAAAGAGGGGTCAAAGTGCATGTCCAGCACTGAAAAAAAAACAAAGTAATTTCTAAAAAATTTAATAGCAAGGGCGCAATTGAATGCTTTCGCTTTGTTTAATTTGCAACCCTGAACCACTCCCTAACTGTACATTGCAGGCCACTGCAGGAAATCTGGCAACATCCATTTATACTTTCGCCTCTGCCTGGTCACTTTTGTCTGGGCGTTTTCATTTATTTAATGCATATACAATTTTCTAGACACTTTAACTGCGACTTTTGATTTTCCAAAAGCCAAGTTATGGGGCTGCCAGCTTTGACCAAAGCCAAGTTGCCATTATTTCCACATCTTTCTTTTTTTCTTGTTTTTGGTCTCTTTTGGCTACTTTTTATGTGCAACAGCAAAAGAAATAAACAGCAGGCCATATAGACAGTGTCTAGAACGCGCTGTAAACCGTCCGGACAGTCCAGACAAAAATAAAAACAAGGCAAGCCAACAAAAGGGATTTTCGCGATTTTCTCTTTTGCAACAGGCTTTCCTTTTTGCTTTTTCAGCTGAGAGTTTGCCTAAGAGTTAGGGTTGCTGCTGTGGCAACATTTGGGATTGCAGTTTTCCGGCTGCTGCTAACTTTTATTAAAGTCGCGCTATGTACGGTACATGCAATGCGGAGTTCCGGTTCCTAACTGGATACATTTGACTGCAGCATTGACAGCCTTAAATGGATTTAAGGCTTAAAGCTTTGAATTATATGCTGAAAGCCAAATAGGATTTGTACAATATAAATATATATTTTTTATGAAATTGACAAACGATTGTAATCCTGTATTGAGAGATGGTTTCAATAGTACTAAGGGCTCAGAATACTTACGGACATACAATAGAAGTCCAACTAAACGATATAACAGAGTTGTCTCACATGTCTTATCCTTGATTCAATCAACGTGAGCAACCAAAAATAAAAAAATAATCTACTTACTTACTTAATTGTCCCGATATGGTATCGATGTCATCTATATTTTCATGTTTGCGCTATTAACGATGTTTCTCTCGCCACCATCGATGTTTTTCGCATAATGCTTCAGCAGAAGAAACAGACCTTTTAAAAGAATTAACCGAATCGCACAATTTCACGCCTACCAACCCTTCTTGATCCGCGCTTCAAAAAATCTGGTTTCTAGGCAAATTCAATGCGTATTGAGCAGCCAAAGCTCTGGAGAAGGAACTTGTCACCGCAATGTCCGAAAATCCACGCGAACAGCCAATACCACCCAAGCAGCAGAAACAGATTACATTTTCCGTCATCTTCTTTTTGACTGGCCATAACAACCAGTTACCGGGTTACGGCCTCATGCTGGGCAACATGCGCCTCGACTCCATCATTTTGACTCTAGTGGGAGAGACATTATCAATATTTGCCGATTTTAGAAATTCTCTAGAAAGATTTTTAAAGAAAACTTTGTCTTTTGGAAGGTTCATACGGGAAATACCGAAATAAGTAACAAGGTGAGCTATAAGCATAGTTCGACAAAATTGATCTCCGTGGGGAAGTTGCGCATCTTTTGGTATAAAATTTGTGCCTTTATCCGTTATAGTTTCCGACAACATGTATGTCTGTCCATATATGGCTATATCGACATGACTAATGCTCCTGATCAAGTTTGCCCATGGAACTTATGGTCTGCAATGCCTCCTTCTGCCTGTTACATACATTGAACAAATCTAAAATACCCGTTTACACTTTGTGTACAGGTTATAATAAAGTGACACCGGGAACAAAACATATATAATGCATATAATTATTATACGGTACAAACCGATGTATGAAAGCTTTGACCCGATTAAAAAATGTATCTCAGAGTTCGCAAATCTCTAGCAAGTTGATCGGATTACCTGATATCATTGCAATTATAATATGAACGCAAAAGATTTGAAAGAAAACTAAACGGGCATGCCTAAAAAAGTCCAGAGATTTAAAGTTAACTCTTTTAGATTGTAGGCCATTTTCAACCTTACTTGATTAGCTAACCATATCTAAGTTCCATTTCAAGTCTGCTGTAAAGTTTCTCTTCTTACCAAGTTGCATCCGCCCCCTTATTACCAATTCTTCTAGGCCCCGCTGTCAATTTACATTTAGTTCACTGGCAACTCTCGACCTTTGTGGCTCTGTAGCATGCGCTTTCATGCGTCATGGATCACACTCCACTCATTCATTCACCTTTATTGCTCCATGTGCCGCAATGCAACTTCGCCACCTACCACGCCGACTCTTGGCTAACTGACCCAACTGAGGGCCCGGGCCCAGAGCCCATAGTATCCACGTCTGCAAAGTTGTGTGATTTATTTGGTCGGCTCGTGTTTTTTGTGATTTTTTTATTATTATTTTTCCTTTTGTAGGCGCGTTGCATTGCGCTTTTTATTATGGTACAATTTTTATACGTACATATTTTTTATTGGCGCACACTCAAGTGGAGTTGGAGTTGGCATTGTGGCTGGAGCTGCATGCCAATGACGCACAACAGACAGACGGACAGACAGAAGGACTTGGCCGAATGTTTGCTGTAAACACAACTGCAATTCAATGCATACCTATAAAGTCAGAGAGAGATCGGCATGTACTATAGTTATTTTTTTATATTATTTTACTTCGTTTACTCGAATTGCAATTTTGAGCAACAATCTGTAGACACAATAAATTACCAATTATATTTTCATTTCATATTTCTGCCATTGACTTTGTATGCAGTATTATTTGCAGGCGGTCCGGCAGCATCGTTTCTGGCAACATTGTCAGCACTGGCCGTACAGCTGGCTGTCTGTCTGACGTCACATGTGGCCGGCCGCCTTTTATAGGCCGCTATTGCAATTCAGGAATCAAATTAACAGTTTAAATGAAAACGTGCTCTCAGACAGCTAGACAGAGTGAGAGTGTGAGAGGCAAAGGAAGTTATAGAGCGTTCCGAAGGGTAACTCTCGCCCTCTCTTTCTGCCCTCAGCAGCTTCATTGTCAATTGAGTTTTACAAAAATGTGACGTAAATGTTTTGTAGGCAATAAAACAATCAATTGGAGAAGTACGTAATGGAGCAATCGTTGGAATAATTGGCTTTGGGTTGTGGAATTTTAAGGAAGACTTGTTTTTCTTGAGATAAGTTATCTTCAGTTTAAATGGGTTCGAATGCAAATCTGGGCTGTTATCCCAGACTTATGTAGTAGTTGTAGGGCAAAATAATATTTCATTATGAATATGACTTGAATTCTTCTACATAAGCTTTCGCTTTGGAACTTACACGAAAATTCTTTATGATTGCCGCCTGAGTAACGCTGGATGTGTTGTTTGTTGCGATCTTTTATTCCCATTAATGCAAGATTAGTTAATATCAACAAATTGGAACTTGAAGATTTCAGAGGTAAAAAGTTGAAGCTAAAGCCCTAGTAATTGGTCTTACAACTCTTCTTAGTTCATGTTATATTACCCTAAGCTAATTTGAAGCTTTGACGAACCACTTGAGAACCATTTAATCAATATTTTCAGTCGATTTCATGAACTCATAGGCTTTTCAAAAACTTGAAGCTACCCTCAAAGTTCCGCTTGTCACCCTGACAACGAAACTGTAATATGCTCCTCCTGCTACCCACGCAGCTTGAGTTCCCTCTCGATGACCTTACCACTACTTACATATGGTATTTGTGCATATGTGTGTATGAAAAATAATATTAATATGGTCCAATTTGAAATCCGAAGCGTTTGCAAAATGATGATGACCAATCATTAATTATACGCCCCGTGTGTTTGCGCAAAACGAAATTGAGCCGACAAAAGGATGCGGCCACATGCGGGCATATTTACCTTTCGACTGGCTCCACAAAACCGTCAACGCATTGCATGCCCCAACGTTGGCCAAACAACAATGGTTAAAAAAAAATGAAGCAACAACAACAACAAAGCGACCAACAACATACAGTTTGTGATTTATATAAATCAATGTAGCGTACGCAAACTGTCAAGTCTTAAGGTGTGTGTTGTGGGGAGCACGGTGAGCGCGGGGTTCCGCGCCAAAAGCTCATTTCGTTTGCTCAACTCAACTTGGGTCTTTTATTAGAAAAATGTGACAATAAATCAAAGTGCAGTTTACTTCAAACACAAGAAACCGCTAAAAGGCTTTGTCAAGCACTCCAACTATTTGATTCGACAAAAATTCAATCGTCAATCGATAACAAGACATTGGCATGCCATCGAGATCGCTAACGAACTGCAATGTTGGCTCAATGTCCAGCAAGTTTCAGAGCTTGTCGACTTCGTCGTCGTCGTCGCCGCAATCCAAGTCCCAGTCGGTGTCAACGTCTTGGTGTTGTTCATTAACGCCATTAAACCAGTTCTGACATTTTAATTAAGGGGCAGATGCGTATGCTCAGCCAAAGACAAGGTCAAGCTTAGATCATAGTTGCACTTGGAAGCTTATCGAGCTGCAGCTAGAGAGCTGCTGCGAAAGGAATGAAGTGCAAGCTTATCGTTGCATATCAGCGACTGCATCGCATTTGGGGCATGTCCTGCTATGAGCAACAACAACAACATCAAGTACAACAAGTTGAACCATTGGCATTAGCAGCGAGCGCAACGGGAGCGGAAGCAACATTGGCGAAACGCGACAACTCTAAGCTATTTGCATTTACCAGGCTGTCGCCCACTTAATTACGCAGCAACGCAGCCGACAACATGTTGCACACACTAACAAGCATGCCACAGAGTCAGTGGCAGCGTCAACGTTGACGTCAGCAGCAGTAGCAGCGGCAGTGCTAACAGCCAGGCGACATACAATTTATGCTTGAAAAAGGAGTAACTGGATTTTTGTAGGTAGTAAGATGTATGAAACTGGAATAAAACAAGAGAGTTTTGAAGCGAAATATTCAAGATCTCTGATGCATGACTATGATTAATACATTTACTTTTCTTTTTGCGATTAACCTTGAGAATCTCCCAAATATCGGTATTCTATCGGCATCTTGATTGACAATGGAGTTATATTTCAGTTTTTTAATATTTATAGAATAATGTATTATATGAATTACGAATCACTGAATAACGAACCTGAGCATTGTGTGAATTCCTATAAGTGGATCATGACGTGGCAAAGTGTAACGCCATCTGCCATACGCTGCCTCAAGCTCATTCATATGCTACCATTATTGCATGACTCATAAGATTCGGTATTACTCCCAAGTCGCGACATTAGATATCTTATTTCGAAATTGGAGTTCCAACCTCCAAAAAACCTGAACTAAACTTATTGAACTAGTTTATATGCTAGCGCAATCTTGCATTCATCTACATATGTGAGCGACATCTCGAAAAGTGAAGCCATGCGAACCATACGACGCGACGTCATATGAGGCGTTTCATAGTTTGGGAGAAATTGGCAAACAGGGTGCACTTGAGGGAACGGATTATTTCAATATATCAGACTCTGATGAAATATAGCAGGCAATATGATTAAAAATAAAAATCCCCTTAGTTTGGGAAGCAAGTTTGCCTTGTGGCTTTTCATTTCATTTCATACTCCAATGACTCTCGCTTTGGCTAGCCATTAATCCATCATTCAGTGCGATTGATAACATTGTTGACAAATTTGTGTGGTGAGCAAGTGGCAAAAAGTACATGTAACTAGAAATATTTCGCAACAAATTATTCAACACTTTGCATGCACACCGACGACCACAAAGAACACGACGACGACGATGCTGGCAGATGGAGGATGACGTCGACGACAACAACAACAACAAAAGCCTTCATGGGCAACGTAGGCCAAAGAGCGAAGACGACCCCCAAGCCGCCTCAGACCGACCGACAGACCGACCGACAGACCAACAGACCGGCCGACTGTCAACATCTTGTCTTTTGGGCTGCTGTTTGTCATTTCCTTTTTGCTGCCGCTGCCAACGCAAGCAGCGGCTTGTTAAGTGTGTGAGTGTGCGTGTGTGTGTGTGTGTGTGTGAGTGCTGGAATTTGCGTTGTCTGGGGGGCGCTGGCAGCAGCTGAACGGGAGCGAACGTGGAGAGCAGCGGGGGCAATGAAGCTGCGCACGTAAATCATGCCAATTTGAAATGAGTTGAAGTTGCTCTCTCCTTTTTCTTCACATTTTTTGCTTTTTTCTACCTGCCTAGGCGGCTTCTTGTTGTTGTAGCTCTTCTTCTTGTTTTTGTTGTTGCTTGCGTTTTGACACTTGTCATTGGCATGTGCATATGCATGCATGTGCATGTCCATAACCATGTAAATATATATGTGTGTGTGTACTGTACTTGTATAGTCAAAGTCAAAGTTGTTCCTGCAGCCATTGCCATGACCAGGCGTCGTTGTAGACTGCATGACGTCGTTTTTGCCACCGGAAATGTTGCACTTGTCATCATCAATGTGGCAGCAAGCGTCGCGCCTGCATTAATCAGCTGTACTCCGCGCAAACCCCCATGCCCCTTAAGCCACCTTAGCATGTGCTCATTTATATTGCGCTGATTGAGTAATGTCTTGAAGCAGGCAATCGCTAGCTGTCCCCGGACTCGATTTCATTCGCATCTGCAGCGTCATCTCTGGTTTCCCGTAACGTTGTGTGTCTTGCTCATGAAATGACCATTAAAATGTTATCGCTTATTTATCGCTCAAGGTTTCTACAAACAAACACACATACGCGTGGTCAACCATTTGGCGTTCAGTCTGTTGGCGGTCCTGCAACTGGCTAATCCCGCACAAATGCAACTGCAACTGCAACGACGACTACATTGTTGACAACGTGGGTTGCTGCCTTAACTTTGTTGCAGCATTATTGCAGTTGCCTGGTTGCCAAACTTGTCGTCGTGGCTGTTCTTGGTGTTGTTGGTGGTGGTTAAGCAACATCTGCGGCAGTTTAACGTGGTCGAATTCCCTTCAAGCTTTTGGTCAACTGATTGGTGGGCTGTTGAATGCTAAGTTGACGCTTTTGATCTTGTCTAGCGCGTAAATCTGGCGATGCGCTTCACAGATTAAATGCCATTTGAGTGAGTGTATGAGTGTGCGTGAGTGTGTTTCTGTGAATGCTTAAGGGAGTATGTGTATGCATTGGCAAATTAAGCTAATTCTGCATTAGAGCTGTGCAATGCTCGTGTCACGATAATGCTCAAAAATCACAAAAATGTATCAAACAATTAAAATCTTTGCAATTCCAATCGTTGGACTTATAAGAAAATCTTTTTCAATCAAATTTCAAACAACAGCATTCCCTCGAAATGCTAAATATTAATCAAATTAACAGAGTTGGAAGTCATTCTAAAAGACTAACTTGTATAGTGTTACGCCCGAATAACTCCTTAATAATGACATCAATGCGAGGAAAGCTCAAAACTCAGAATGTTCCTACTACCGGCTATGGCAGAAAAGCATGAGAGATAAAAGGAATGAACCAGATCGACTGTCACTTAGCAAAATCTAAATTGACTAGCTTAGAATAGACAATCAACCCCTAATGAGTCATATATCAACCATTTTCACATATTCTTTGAAACAAAAACGCCGTACTTCGAGAAACTGGCTAACTTCAAGCAGATGTTCCAACCGGAATGTCATCAAAGTTTTATAACTCTGCCATTTTTCGTTGCATTTCAAATATTCTAAAAAGAGAATGCCAATACTTTCAGGATGCAATCTGTCAAACATATAAGTTCATAAGGGGGTTTTTTTTTTTTGGCAAACATTCGAAGGTTTCGAAAATATTGCAACACCTGGAACACATAGAGGCACATATAAATCTCTTAAAAAGAGTGTAGACAAAGTGTTCCTTTGTCAAAATGGATCAAAAAACTATGAATCTTTAAAGAAAGAAGTAAATTTAGCTTTTATCTACTTTGTGAAAAAAGACTGTGAAATCACAAATAATGATTATAGAATGTCATATCAAATGGCAGTGACATATGAATGCCTATGTAGATATTTGGCAAATGAGTTATCGTTTCAGTTACGTATTTTAGTTCTCTTAAAACTTAAAGATGATGAATAAATAAATATTGAGAGTTGTGAAAAGCAAAACAAACAGTTGTATAGTTTCTGATATTTGAAAAATATAACGATACAGTAAAAGGAATTCTGGATAGCAAAAAACGTTGCTGACGTGCTTAGCCCCCCCACTCACGCGCTCATCTCTAGCGCCAAAACCTGTGCCTGCTGTCGCACCTGTTCATTAAACGATTGGGGGGAAATTATAGTTTACCAAACGCAGTAAACAAATGCAATCGACATCCTGTGCAGGGTAGCCAACAACAAAGGATGCCGCACAACAACAACAACAAAAGCAACAACACCAAGAGTATTGTCAAGCAGACAAAAGGCAATTGACAACATTTTGTGGCGGCGCTTGAGCGCATCAAGAAATGAACTAGAACCCAAACAGACGCAACATCAACAGCAACAACAACAAAAACAAATAATAAACACAAGCATTTTTGATTTAGCATGAAATTTAAATGAGCCCTAAGAGCAAAAACCCGCATCATTTTGTATGAACCGCGCGCACCTTGCAACAACCAATGCTGCTTCACGGCAAATATTGTCAAAAGACTTTTGCTGCAAGATGTCGCAGGCTGCCCCTTGGACAGACACACACATTTGCATGACGTTGCAGCGGAAGCGCCAGCGAATTGAAAAAGATGCCGCCAGAACTTGTAGCAGGTATAGCGCACTGCCCTGAGTCCCCCTGAGTCGTCATGAGGAATCTGGATCTGTGTCCGTGCGCCTGTTTTTGTTTGCCCGGCGCTTCAAGTGCCACGGTCTGGCCACTTTTAGAGCCTGCCTGCCTGCCTGCCTGACTGTCTGTCGGGCTTTGGGTTTGTTCTTGCTGTTGTTGGGATTTATATTTTCGGTTTACTTAGGACCAAGTCTACAACTCTTGGGTTGACGCACTCAAGTATCGCAAAGTGCTAGGCAATCAAAAACAAATTATGGTCCACGCAATATTATAGACACTTCTTGTCTACAATTTGCTTATATTATATCACTCAAGTCTCTCTTATCAGCAAAGCAACTCTGTCTCTTATCTTTTATCAATGTTTATTGAAGTAATGCAGTTGTCATTGCAGCTAAAGTTTATTTATTTATTATACGATAACCTTCTAGACAACATTGACATTGAACTCAACTTAAGCCAAGCCCCAAGTTAGTCGCTTTCCAAGTGCTGCTAGTACAAGCCTTAGTACACTTATAGGCTGGCTCTGCGACCTGCAGCCGAGAGTGAGAGAGCACTACTGACCCACATCTATGGCGAATCCTATATCAATAATTGACTTAAAACCAAACAATTTATGATGACCTAAGCAGACAAACTAAGCTAAACAAAGCCCAAAATACAACAATAACAACAACAAGCACTGCAAAAACGAGGACGCAGAGACCAAACCCTAGAGCTTGGCATACAAAAAGGGTGCGGTAATCAAAGGAATTGGCCAAGATTGAGCCAAGCGATTAGGCCAAGTCAGCGCTTGCCAATGGAAAACTGATGATGTCGCTGTTGTTGTTATTGTTGCTTAGTTGTAGTTGTTGTTGTTGTTGTGTCTGTCCATGATGATGACGTCGATAATATTGTTGATGTTGATGGTCCAAGCGATAGAGCACGCTGAGTGCAATATGAGCGCCAAATCATTGAAAAAGCAGCAGAAACCCCAGCTAGTAAAACTAATGTGAAAGTTAGGGTATGAGTAGGACTATGTCGATAGTATAGTAATAATGATGTTGCTGCCGAAGATGATGATGATGATTATGTTATTGCCAACAATGACTGGCTGCAATGCTGACCTTTGGAAAAATAGAAAAAATGGAATCTTTCTTCAAGTTGGCCAACATTGCTCAAGTGGCTAAGCGAAAATATTTTTATGGTAGCTTAAGAGCAATAAATTGCAAAACAAGAAAATCAAAAAATGTATAGAAGAAATAAGTACGCCAAAGTGGAAAAGCAAAGCAAATAAATATTGGTAAAAGAATCTGGTTATAATGATATAACTGAGTCCTCGGCGACAGTGGAATACGCTTTTCAAATGTCAAGAAAGGAGTGTACTGAAAAGCATGCGAAATTAGTGTTTTTAGAATATAAAAAGCAAAATAGTTGAGATGATCGATTGAATACTAACTTTGTAGCCTTCAAAATGGTTGAGATGAATTATTGACGACCAACTTTTTTGCCGTAGCGTCTTCAAGGGAATTACTATAAATTCGAATTGTGTAAAGTAAGGAATAAAGTTTCCGAGTCTTAATGCTGAAAGATGCCTAAAGGTAGTTTACCAATATGATAACTTTTTTTTAAGAATAAAGATGAATTTGAACGGTGAAAAGGCAAATATCCATTGATATTCTAATGTGTAGACAAGAAGACGCGATACATGCATATCAGCACTAATATGTGCTTTCTTTATATACTCAAATGTATTCTACATGAAAAACTCATCATCTCATACATGAATCAATCGTTTTTCAAGTAATATACTGAAATAAAACGTAAAAATTAAAGATCTTTAAGCTGTGACACCATCTTTTTGAATCATGGAACAACTGTAAATGTTGCACGTTCATCTGTAAAATAATCAACCGTCTATATTGTATATATTGAAGGAAAAGAATAGTAAGAAATGTAGCTGAACCTCGCATATATAGATATCTCTTCTGAATCACGTATATGCAAGTAACGCAAAATACAGTTTGATTATTCTAGATTAGTAGTCAAAAATTTAATAATTTCTGTTGGCTACAAAGTTAATATAAAGTATAAAATCGATATTTAAACAAGCACCAGGCAAATCTAAGGCATGGAACGCCATCATCTTTGAAAAACATTGAATATCCCAGCACACTACACCATCATCTTCAAACTTATTACAAAATTAGACAAAAATTGTCAACAACCATACCCTAACACTTGAACATCTATATGTCACCACAAATGTAATATGCCTCTCTTCAAGAACGTTCTGCAGCGTAAAACGCCAAAGAAAATATTATTTGTAGTGAAAAGTATACAAAATAATGGTCACAAAGAATTTCTCAGCTCAAAGTGCTTAGACATATTTGCTATACAAGACGATACAAAGACGGCAACTGGGTCAGCAAGTCAGTAAGGATAGAGCCTCGAGGGATTAGTAAGCACGATCAATGATCAATGCCATTTATAGTGCATGTGTAACTGAAAATATGGCACACATTGTAGAGCCAAGTTGTTGTCCAATAAGTGCATAAATATATTCTGGCAACATATCGACTACAAATCAATGCAATAATGAACAACATAATGGCCAAGATGATGACTTGTGTGTTAGTTGACTTATAAACATGGCCAGTAAGCTTCAAGTGCCATGACGTTGACGATATTCTTCTTCAGATGATGTTGATGATGATGATGATAAAGCTGATGATGTCTGAAGTTGATTTCAAAGTTGTGTGTGCGCAGTTTTCCTGAACTTCTTCTTTTTCAGCTGACTCACTTATGTAATAAGAAAATTGGCATAAACATGTGTATTAAAAGTCAACGACACTACAAGAAATGGGTTGTACCTACTCTAGGGAAATGCTGGAATACTATTAATAAAAAGTGCCATATCATTATGGCAGTCAAGTCAGCAAAATCGATGCAAAGTTTTGCTTTAAAATGAGTGCCACTCAAGCAACTCCCACGCTAGTGAGACTCCAAAATGAAGCCCAGTTATAGTAGTGCACACAATTTGGGCTTTTTGGTTAGGGTGCTTCACTAAGCAGCTAATCAGCCCAAAAAAGTCACTGCAGCTCATCGTTTGGTAGCATGTTCATTGTTCTGTACCGTTTAGAGTGTCATCATTAAGACCACATGTGTATGGGAGCACTCACCAGGGCTTTGAACAGAGTCGCCACGACATGGCAATGGCAACTAATAACCGCCGAGACGTCGTCGCCGTCGTTGCCGCCGTTGCGTAGCGCCACTTAAGTGAAGACGCCGCAGTTGGCGTTCACATCAAGCTGCTGCCGCCGCTAGTCCAGCCCGAGTCCAAACCGATGCCTCTCCAACTGTTGGCTGCTGCTGCTAAGTTCCTCCTGAGCTTGTAAGCTGTCAAACTCGAAAATTTGCAATGACAGCAAACATTGCCAAGCGTTCAGATAAGCGCAGCCAGCAGTAAATGAAACCCGCCATCAGCGTCTCTTCTTCATTGCAGACAAACTAAAAACTCATTGTCAGGCTGAGTCTGTCTGTCTGTCTGTCTGTGCGTCTCTCTGGCTCTGTGTGTTGCTCTGTTGCTGTAGCTCTAACCAAGCGGCAAGCAACCACATTGGGATTGGGGGTGCGTTGCTGCATAATAAACTTGCTGGCATAGTGGAACCAAACCGGGGAGTACTCCAGAGTGTGGAGTGGACGAACAATAGGGCGCCAGTTAGCTGGAAATGTACAGCGGTTGCTCTGGCGGCATTAACTTCACTCCAAAGAAAAACAAAAACAATAAACACACGAAAAATAATGTAATGAGTTGCAGCAGGACGAGTGTACGGGCACCATGGTTGGGATTGGAATTTGTGGAAATGTGCAAAACTTCATACGGAAATTAATAATCGCATATTTATGCCTTTTCAGGATTCCGATTCTGAATTAACGATTTCATAATACAGCTGATACAGTCATTTCGGATTGTCAGTATCGTTATCGAAAGTGGGAAGAAGAGGAATCGTTTCGTTGGCAAACGGAACAACTGATTGATTTGTCTGAAATTTCTTTTAAAAATTCTATCTGCTTGTTTTTTCTGTGAGTTGTAGTTTGAATTTTACAACATATACGATTCTTCTTCTTAACTGGCCATAACAACCCGTTATCGGGTTACGGCCTGATGTAAATAAGCTTTGACCTGCTGAGGTGGTATTCTCTAACCCGCTCACCACACGGGGCATACGATTCGAAATCATTCTTTTTTCTATAAATTGAAAATTTAAGGCATGTCCCAGTTCATAACTTAATCTATATCTTGCAAGTACCGATATACGTTTCGGATAGAATGCCTCATTTGGCAGCGCCTTTCACCATCAATTGAGGCAAAAAAAAATATTGTATGTAGATTAAGCACATATATGGGTACATCCATGGTGAAATGTTTAAGCCGGAAAAACATTGGAAAATAATGTCAAAACGTTATAAGAAAGAATTTCTTAGTATAGTACTATCGAGGAATCGAATTTTGTCCTTTTTGTCTCACTATCGATAGTTAAAACACACTCTAAGCGGCTAAAGACCTTCTCCCAAGGTAGTCACCAGCCAAGAATGTTTGAAAAACAAAAACAACAATGCCAATAATCGATTACTATGCCATACAAAAGTCGTCGTTGTTGTGCCACTTCTAGTGAGCGAAGGGTATTAAGTAAGAAAGGTAGGAAGGAAAGAAAACCGATGTTACCATCTGTAGTATCGATCCTTTTTGAACCGATAATATCGATAACTCTCAAAATTAACGTTTGTTTTTATTATCCGTTCCACTTTTTTTTGACACGAATACAAAGTTTTATATTTATCATGAATAAAGAAACAATGATAAACTAAATATTGATTTATCTATAACTTACAAAATAACCGATAGTTTTTATCAACGGTTCTACTTTTTCTTAGCAAAAAAACAAAGTTTAATACTTAACATGAATAAATAAAACAATGATAAAGTAAATAAAAGCAATAGATTTTATGTCCGGTTGTCTATATAACTTTACATTATTATTATGACTGAATGTCAGTTATTTATAAAAGTCTGACTTAAACGCAAAAATTGTATGAAATTATTTAAAATTTCTTGTTGTTTTGAAAGCCTCTGAAGACGGACTCCGTAGAGAAACAGAAATTTCCTTGTTTTTTTACCTTAAGCCGGCAAAAGTCATCTTTTGCTATAAAAACCAATAGCATATTTGTTTGAATTCGGGTGTAAGCCATTCCTGGGACACGAACTTTTTAGTCGACATTTCATGACATAGTTACAATCGATTTTACCACCCTAAAAGTAAGCTTAGTTTCTGCTTTGATTAACCGCAATTCCTGCCATGGTGCAATGATGACGCGAAACCATCGAACTAAAGAGCATATTAAATACAATTTTTAAACGTATACCGTGAGAAAAACGCCGAATGGGCGCATCTATAAGTACATAGTAGACGTAGCTTAGGGTATTCAAAATGAGGGGGACTTGCCACTGAAGCTCCTCCATAATTGATGCGTGTTGCATTACTAGACAAAATTGTGCAAAGGACACAGAAAAAGCGCACTGAAGACTGTGCAACAAACCAGACCAAGACACAAGGGTAACCAAATGTGGCACAAAAAACGGCGCTTTCGGGCTATCAGCGGGCAGCGATCAACGACGACTCTTGTTGCAACAAGCGTCCGCTGCGGCTGCTGCTGCTGCTTCTTATTAATTAAGAATTATTTTAATTAACGTAATAAATTTGTGTCTGCCAACGAGCAAAAGCGCGAGTCAACAGCAAAAAAAAAAAAAGACACAAGATGGAAGGCAACAAACGCATGCAATATATATTTATTGTGTTTGAATGCTCTGCAGTTAGAAACGGGTATAGTGCATTTGTCATGCAAAACCCTAAAACCAGTTATAAAAAGTACTAGATCTTTCAGGACGTGTCTTGTAAGCTTCATCTAAAAGTACAAAGACTGCCTAATAGAGGTATCTTTCCATCTTAAAGTGTTTAGCTAGAAACAGTTTCGTGTGTACTTAAGTCTTCAGTTAAAATTCCTTGGCCGATCAAAGCTGCCAACCTGTAAAAAAGCTCTTTAGCTTCGTTTCGCGAATTGAGGATCTGATTTGAGTGGATCCTGGAAGCTAGGTTTTGCTTCCCTCTCTAGTTTAAACAAAAAAGACTAACAACAAAATAGGGAAGCCCCAAGAACTCACAGTGCATCTATTCTCAAAATTTAGTTTTCTGCAGTTAAATAGGCTGTTTTGTTTCAAGAAAATTGTATGTTATTAGAACATGGCATAACACTAAACAGTAAAAAGGCTGCGGTTCTGTGTATGAATGTTTGCCTTTTCCGGATTCAAATCGCAAAAATGGTTCGAAAAAACGAAATACAAATTGTAAATTTGTAAATTAGTTTGACTATAGAAAGGCATTCGATTTGTGGTGGGTGCGATGGCTCATCATTAGCGAAGGTTGACGAAATCCTAGCAATCAGGCAGCCTTGAACATTGTGTCAGTCTGTTGAAAGCTCCACCACAAATATATGGTGGCTACTTAAGAACTTTTTGATAAAGCAAAAAGTGTCCTTGTACAGCAGCGTGTAGTGTATACGCAACTCGACCTGTCGAAACAAGCTTCCAGCAGTTTTTTTGCTTAGTTTTGATTTTTTTGTGGCACGAAAAAAGCAGTTGGAGCTGTGGCAAGCGGCAATGACCATGGCATTGGTTGGTTGCATGTGCGTCGCATCCCATCGCATTGCCGGCTGCGTCTGCCAAAATGTGCGAAAATTTATGTTACCTGCGATTTTGGCGACTTGTTGGCAACTCGTTTGCTCTCGTGCTCCGCAACTCTCTCCAGCTATGTGCACCTTCTGCTGGCTGATTTGAGCATTTCGTATGTGGGTCACACAGCCTCTGCCGAATTTCAATTAAATGCACATAAATTTAAAATTAGTAATAACTCGAGAACGTGGCCACAAACAAAACGTTGCAAGACACGCAACCTTTGCAACAACAACAACAACGACAACAGCCAATATGACGATGATGATGATGATGATGGGGCCAGCTGTCGCCCGCATAGTTGAGAGTTGAAAATTGGTAAGCAGTTTTAGCCACCTGTCGCGCCTTTTTGGCCTGGCTGAATCTCTCACTTGACTAACCCCATTAAAAATCTGGCTGAGCCTTTTTTTTTGTTCATTCTTTGGCCTTTTGTTGGCTGTCAATGGGCCCCAATCCCAGTCCCTGTACGAGTCCACTCAGCCAATTAATTAGGCAAACTTCAACACCTGCTGGCAAATTAATTTGACAAGCTGAATTTCGGCACTAATTTCGTTTCAATAGAGCAGAGTTTGCACAAAAACTTGGAATGTGCACCTATTTGGGCTTTGAATTGGAAAATAATTGTGCGTTGGCCATTAAATTGCTAAGCGAGACAGATATAGACTGAGAGAGAGAGGTTGAGTGTTAGAGCTGGTTTTATAGCCAGGGCGCAGCAGGTGCGAAACACGTTGCACACGTCCCAGCAATTAAAGCATTATAAACAAACAAAAGGCAAATAGTTAATAACTAATAACTGTTAACAGTGGCACGTGCCACAAAGGGCACAAGTTGGTTAACGCCTAGCGTAAAGTTTTTCTCTTTTGGTAACATTTGTGCCTTTTTTCAATCCACAACTGCATGAAATATTTATTTATGAGCCTTATGACAAATGGTCAAGGTTCAAGGTTGTCCTTGTTACTATTGCTGCCTTTGGCAGGAGCGCAAACAAAGACATATATAGTATAGTTAGTGACACTATATAGAAAAACAATCAATGAACTTTGGACTCCGAACAGCTGAAACTAATTGGTTGTGCGCCACGCAAGTTGTTTTGGATTTGGGTTCCGGGTCCACCGTAGCCCGCGCTCCCGCTCTCGCCTAACCCAACTATTTGCCACCTGTCTTTATACGATTGTTGTGGCTTTCGGCCGATTGATTTGTTGATAGCGCGCATTTTCATAATTGCAGCCAAAACATTGTGATTGTTGTAGATATTGTTCTATAAATGATTGCAATTTTATGGGTTTGAGTGTATTTTGATACATATTTTTGTGATTTACTTGTAGTTTTTATTAATAATCCCAGGATTTGCTTGTGGTATTGGAGCTAAATGTAAGTTTCTATTACTATTTCTATTTTCGATACACTAATTGAAGGGCATTCAATTCGTAGTTGTTAAGGTTCATTTGGTTGTTATTCGTATTCATTTAATCAGTTGAATTGATTAAAGTTATGCTTAAAGTGTTGCAAAATTAGAACATGGGAAAAACTAAGGGCTATTTATAATTAGATGAAAGATTAAATGTATTCAAATATGAAAATCGAAGTCTCTCCTACTCAATGTTTTTGACGGATCTGGGAGATAGATTGTAAGCTTCGGTTCGTATTTCGAGCCTTTGGATCGCTTGGCTTCTGTCTTAAAAACCAGTCGATTGTGCTCTGAACCAAAGTTTACTTAAAAATGTACAGCAAAATGGAAAATTAACACAAAATATCATAATATGTATAAAAACAATGAATTGTTAAATTTTTTATATGATTTCCATATTTTTTAAAATTTTTGTGTAAAAAATAAAATAAAACACTGGACAACCGCAGATATCAAACACTCAGCTATGAGTTTCCATCCAATTTGTCATAATGTGGCGCCAACTATCGTGCACTTCTGCTAGCAACACCACACAAAAACAATAACAATAACCTTCCATAAGCAGGCATGCTCTTCTTTTCGCTCTCAAACGTGCAACCTGATCGCTCTCCTGTGAACGCTGCTAACAAAGCACACACAAGCGTATCACCACAAGAGCGTAACATCATCCGAGCGTAACACCATCATAGCACTATACTATCCAAAAACAACTGATTTTCATCACTTCATACAAATAGGTTTTACCCCACGAAAGTTTCTCATCAAAAATTTTGTTTTTTGAACCGAAAATGAAATGAAAAACCTGGCTGGAATCATTTCAATTGGAACCTGTCATTTGATAGTCCATTGGAGGATAGTGAGACTTGAAACAAGGCGGTGCCCTCTCCTCTGACCCAACTTAGTGATTAATGTGTTTTGAAAGGGACAATATTGGACTATAAGAGTGTCCAGTTGCTCGCCTACGCACATGAATTTAACATCATTGATCGGACTAAGCGAGCTGTTACCGTAGCCTTTCCGGCTTTTGAAAGAGAATGTGCCTCGATGGATCTGGTTATAAATGAGAGCAAGACAAAGTATATGAAACGACGCGCTTGGACTCTCAGATTGATGTTGTCAAGGATTTCATCTTACCGTCGAAACGAAGTATAATATCAACGTTCAAGCGCAGATCCTCGTCCTTCACGTTTTGCTTCACGGCGCTGAAGCATAGGGGACGATATAGTTTAAGGCAGATGCCCTTGGAGAGTATGAGCGGAAAATACTGGCAACGACTACCACATTCGATGGAACGACGAACTCTATGAGCTCTACGACGACATTGACAAGGCGAAGCAAATTTACATACGGCGCCTATGCTGGCTAGTCCATGTTGTGCGCATGGATGAAGAAGCTTTTGCGAGAAAGGTCTTTAATGCGGCTTTTAAAGGAAGGCTACAAAGGAGCAGGCCAGGTTTTCGTCGGAATGACCAGGTAAAGTCACGATTGAAAACGGCGCGCAAAAGGAGTTGCGCTGAAAGATTGCTCTACATTAGTCCTTAGCCTGGTTACGGGTTGTTATGGCTAGTTAAGCAAGCACTACACCATAACCTCTAAAAGGTGGTATTGGGTGTACATTTCATATGCACTTTCAGTTTATCACAACATTAATGCACGTTCGAAACTTCAATTCCGAATGAAATGTAATGTACTTCCACTTCGTACACTCAATTGACATGTCACTCATTATCGAATTGAATGTATAGGTATTCGATAACATTTTTTACTCCACTCACGACATTATACATAAAAAAATAAACTTGTCTCTATTTATATTCAAATTACTACACCTCTACACAAATATTTGTTGTGCGTGTGTGAAAATACCGTTAATACCTTAAGCTGCGCCTATTTGTATGCTACACTTTTTTATTCCGTATACTTATTGCCAATCGAATACCCTAAACGCGCATTATAAGCTTCAAGCTAATCGATCTAATCAATTTGCGTAAATAAACTGCACACGGTATATTATCTACACTAAGCCACGTGCCATGTGTAACTCTAGCGCCCTCTGTAGGCAGAGGGTCGACTCCGTCACGCCACGAACGTAACACGACATAAATCTTTATTTACAAAAGTGTAAACAAAAATTATTCATTCACGCATATTTAAAAGAGCGTGATGATAGAGAATGTGAGAGAGGGAGCGATAAACCGGAAACAAAGCAAAAGTGAAAATATAAAAGAGGAAGCGTGAAAAAGGCTGAAATGCGAAAAATCAACGGCTTCGACAACAACAAGAACAACCACAATGAGTGGGAGTCAGTGGGAGCAACTCCGAAAATGTGGGGGCTGATGTCTCCAGCTAATGTGTATTAGCATGCGTAGCGTTTGTAGCCTTGGCGTTGTTGCTGTTGTTGAAGACCCATAACATACCCCCCTGCGTCTGGTAATGGCTCTCCAGTGTGTTTGACGCTGTCGTTGGCATCGACAGAGCATGGCATTACTTGGTTTACTGGGTAGGGGGCGCTTTGTGCTCTGTGCCTCACTCGCAGCCACTCTCTTCCAATCCCGCGCTGTGTCTGACTCAACTTGCATGCTTGTTGAAAAGTCAACGATTGCCGCGTTGCGGAAATTAACGGAAAATCAGCAGTAGCTGCTCCGCTGCCAGTGTTGCCAAAGTATTCAGAATTCTTTGGCGGAAAATAAAGAAAAGGCAGCGCTGTTAATAGCAACAAATAAGAAGGATGCTTGATTTAATGTACAAAACTTTTTGATGTTTTATGTGCCCAATGAGAGTGGGTGTGCGGGGGGGCAGAGAGCGTCAGAGAGGCAACCAAAGCATGTTACATTTTGCTTATTTAAAAGTAATTATGGCCAAACCCGCGCCAAGTCCTGGGCTCAGTGTCAGTCAGGCTTGGGTTCGGAATCCTGGGTCTCAGAGACCCCGGCTGTCAGCGTTGCCAACTCATTGAAGCAGAATGCGGCAAATCACGCACCCATGTAGGTGTGCTGCGTACATAAATGTATACAAATTATGCGTATTTATCAGGAAAATTCAATGAACTGTAAATGGTCTGGAAGTTGTTTATGTGTATGTAAAGGTGTGCGCCCGAGTGTGTGTGTGTGTGTGTTGTTACTGTAATTGTTGTTGTTTTGCGGTTGTCTGTTACACCATTAAGCCAGGGGCCGGGCTGAGAACGCGCACAGGTGTGTGTCAAAAGGCATGTAGCATATAAGTGGGTGGAGTGGTAAGGGCGGTGGAATAGGTAGGCACAGGTATAACGGCAGTAACGGGAATTACAGTTGCGACAGGTGAATGATAATGTTTCGGGTTGATTGGAAAAGTGCGCTAGAAAAGTATTGTAGAGCGCTAAGATGTGCTTGAGAAAGTGAAAGAGTTTGGTGAACTGTGATTTTAGCCAGAAATTCCTTAAGTATAGAAATAATTTGAAGCCCTTTTCGAAAAAGGTATTTTTTCAAGAATTTTTGTTGGTACAACGTTTGCAAAATTTTGCTTTCATCGCTGAAATTGATGCTTAAAACAGAACAGAGAGAGAAAAATAGATACAGTGAGAGACAGAGGGAGAGAGATAGAGAGAAAGGAGAGCTACTTAAATGGTAGGTGCCAATGAAGCCAGACTTTTTTCTAGCTGACGTGATAACCTCTTCTTTTTCTTCGGCTCTTTGTAGAACCACCTTTGAAGACATTATTTGGACTATTACCCGACGGATTGCAGATTTCATATTGACATCTGACTGTAGCTCCTTCTTACCAAATGGGTCTCTAATTTAATCGGAATGTTTTTAAGATCATGCAGTATCATAATGAATCGGTGTTACAGCATTAGGCAGGTATATCCCACTATATATATCTGAAAGGCATGACTTTTTGGTCTTCTCTCAGGCAAAACCAGAGAGCTTACTTTCGTAAGTTTTAGAATTTAAGAATTCTATTGAAAAATTAGTTTGAAGATAAAATTTTGTATATTAATGAAATTTATCTTATTTCTTAGAATTATATCGGTATTCATACCGCTTAAAAACAACTTTGTATGTTCCAAAAGGCTCCTTTGTTTTCGCCTTTGAGATCTTATAACGTCTTGTATCATTAAAACTTTGGCTTAAGTCAAGCAGCTGGAATTCCTTTTGTTGCACTCGTTTGCCACTTGCCCGGCGAGTGCAAAACTTTTCATTTTACACAAAAATTCGAATGAACAGGAAAACAACAAGTACAACCAGGACAACCAGGACAACGAGTACGAGTAATACAATAAGCATCGGGCTGGGGAACTGTGCATCGAAGCAAGTGTAAAAGAAATAAACGACTTAAAATGGAAAAAGTCAACATGAGCTGCTGTCGCGAGTGCGTCCTGCTATTGTGAGTCCTGGGACTGGACAGTGGAGCAACGGTGTCCCGCTCTCTGAGTGAGTCAAACTTATTTTTATATGAAGGCAAGCGCAAAGGCAAACACACAAAGATGAGATTTCTTAAGGGCACAAAAGCGTAACGGCGCTCAAAATGACTGACACGGCTTGCTGGCCATGGTCAAGAGCGTGAAGCAAGCCAAGGATATAAAGCACACACACACACACACACACACACACACACACACACACACACACACACACACACACACACACAATGCGATGCAATGCGAAATGAAATTCCTGAAGCTGGCCAAACATTTTGTATCTTGCTTAGTTGTTTTAAACTTTATTGTTTACGCTTGTGATCAGCAGCGACGTCGACAGCGGGCAGGCAGCGTACTCCATTTTGTTGACTGCCAGCCGCCATTGATGCTGACTGTTTTTGTAACTGCAGTTGTTGTTGTTGTTGTTGTTGAGGGCCATTGTGTGGCTCTAAAACATAAACGGAAGCGATTTATGGCGCAAACACAATGAACGAGCGGGGCAGACAACAAACAACACACACACTAACACAGTGAAACACAAAAATAAGTTGACACACACACACACACACACAGACACACACAGCCATACATAAACTTGGACACTCATGCCCCAACACCAATACACAAAGGGCATACCAACAATTTGCCATGGCAGCTCATAAAAAACGCAAACAAACGAACGTCAAGGCATGCGATGACTAGGAATCGTGGCCAGATCCTTGGCCCGGGCCATTGTGCAGATATAAGTGTCTGTGCATGTGTATCTATGTGTGCACGGAGAGAAATAAATGATCAACAATTAAGTTTTTATATAAAAGCTGCTTGAGTTCTTCAAAGACTAATATAAAACTTACAGTCCTCGACTGAGATAATTTTACTTTTGGTTCAATGCACGATGTACGATAAGGAACATTCGTATTTTTTTGAAAAGAATCCTTGTATGTCGTTATGTGAGAATCCATGGATTTTTTCAAAGACGCTTGTAATTCTCGAGCAGTTATGAAAATCAGAATATAACTATGCTAGCAAAGTAGTTGATACAAAAAGTTGATAAAAGTTAAATGTTTAGGCGATCCATAACCAGTTTTTGGTTTTTCTATTTTTAAACCGGAACTTGCCAACCCTTTCTCTTAGTGTAAGTATGTGTGCTGGCCGCAGCTAAAGTGCTTGTCACTGGTCACGGCCGGAAGTATCTTTATTTTAGCTTTCAAGCAAGTTTGTTTGCACTCTCGCACTGACACACACACACACACACAAACACACACACGCATAGCAAGTGTTATTATCCTGCTTAGCCATAATACGTTGTTAAAATGTTAGTATGTCATTTTCTTTCGCCGGAATAAAAAAATCATAAGAAATTGAAAAATGTTGCGCGACGCGCTCTTTCGCATTTCCGCTGATTCCCCCAACAACAATGAGCACTGCAAATTCCTGTGGGAATCCTTGACAGCCACGTCGCCATTTTGTTTTTCTTTTCTCGTTCCGGTTTTTGTGTTACTGTTCTTCCCTTTTCACTGCTTATTTAATGGCCCAATCTATGGCATACGCGTGCAACTTTATTAAATTTTCAACAGGAAATGCTCACTTTTTTCTCTCTTTGTTTTTTGCTTGTTTCTTTGTCTTTGCTTTGTTTTGATGTTTTTTGATTTTGATTCGCAGCCGTTCGGCCATTTTGTATTTTGCCAGTCGACATTTCCGCTTCGAAAAGTTTCCAACGAAAATGCTTTTTGCATACCTGAAAACTGTGTTAACAACCGTTTGATTTTTACTGCCTACGACTCTCTCTCGCTCTTTTCCCTTTTTTTGGGCCACTGAGCTTTGTATGAACAATTGAGTTTATTAAATTTCAATTAATTGCATTAATTGAAGCAGAAATATGCGTTTCATGTGATTTATTCTGAGTAATATTAATGTTGTTGTTCTTGTGATTTTGAGCAAACGAAATTATAAGAAATTGTTTGAATTCCTTGAGTTGAAGATTAAAATTGTTGAGTTTTTATAAAGAAGCAGAGGGAATATAATGCATGCTAGATTGTAAAATTGAGAAATAATTTACTACATACTAGTTTTATTAGGTAAAAAAAGTATGCGAAAATTGTGGAGAAATTGCAAATTTGTTCAGTTTAGAAGTAAAAAAGCTCGACGATAAGCACCCATTTGGCTTTCAGCGGAAGCGAAACGCTTATTACCAGAGTTAGGTATTTCAACGTTCCAGTTGCGCCTATTTGGATCCCAGCGCTAGACAGTGCTTAAGAACTCACCACGACTCTAACCTCCCACGGCAAAGAGCACACCATTTAGCACTGCTACGCCGAAATTTGCTCTTGGTGCCGTCATTGACGGAAGTTTCCTGATCATGTCCTTGAAATTCAAGCTCTTCAACGTCGTAATGGATTGGACGCCACCTTTTCCTCCCGCTATTGTCAGCTTATCAGCCATGAGAACTGATAATAGAAATGAGCATTGCCTTGTGGACATGTTCAATGGCGTCCATTTATTCAATGTCGGGCTTTGTCACCAATGGCAACAGTTCCGCTATATTAAGCCGTAAAAGACTTTTTCTTCCGATGTCAGTCTAAGATAATTATCGGCGAGTAGCTCGCCCAGCTTACTTGTATCCAGCAGAAGGACTTCCACACTCTGGCTTACCGTCATAAAGTAATCAGCGAAGTAGTCCTGACCGTTGTAACACAAAGTGCTGCAGCTGAGACGTTTAGCAATTCGGGAAATTTCCAGGCAGTTATTTGCATCCAGTTGCCTATCTAGGAAGTTACTGCAGCAAGTGATTATATAGTCCAGCTGCATCAGTAATTCAAATGTTTCAAATTTGTTATATTTAGCGATGGGAAAATTTAATTGAGAAGAAAAAGAGTTGAACTTGAATGGCTCATATGGCTAATACAAAAAATTACGAGATTTCGATATCCTTTTTTAAAAACTAGACATTAGCCGAAAATACCTTGTGGTATGGGTTGTGTTTAGTACTATGTCCAACTACCCAATATGAGTTAACGGGCAAAATTTTTTTACTGGCATATTATAAGTAATTGTAGAATTGTTTTTATGAAATGTATATATATATAATCTTATACTCTTCATAACAAAGTTGTAGAAGTCGCAGGAGAGGGCATTGCATTGTCTGGATCCTCACGCGGTATTAAAAGGTTCGGATGGATTCTTTCATACCTACGTGTGTTGCTCAACGTCCCCAATGTGCTATCAAATACTGGTTTATAATCGACAAAGCGATGGTGAGTGTCGTTTTTGTTTTTGTGGGATAAGTCCAGGAGTTGGCGTAGTGTGAAAAATGTTCACTGAGCATATTGCCAATAGTGATTTAACCCTAACTTCATCATGAATAGGAGGCGGTATATCCACGCTGTCGCCTGTGATTGATTTCGCCAAGATTTTAAAAATTTTGTCAAATTTGCGATATCGACGTCTCTTTTTCGAAGACATCCTCACCAACACAAATTATCACAATTTGATGAAGTATAACTAAACATGGGTGGAAATAGTTCGGAATAAAAGAAAAAAATGGTTTGCTCAAATAATTTACTATGCAATTTTTAAGTTGAAATATAAGGAGTCGAAACTCGCTACGTTTAAAAATTAAAAAGTACAAATGAAAAATGATCTAGTTCGCCCATATACTAAACATTATTAAACTGTATAGTTTAGAGAAAATAAAAGTAAAGTCAAGCGAAGTTGCAAAAATAACACTGCTACACATTATTCCTATAAAAACAACTAAGTCTTTTATATGTCGAAATTTAAGCCACTTTTTATGTACTACGAACTGTAATTAGATATAAATTACTAGTTCGTTCAATTTAAATTAGCTATTTTATTTACAAAGATATTTTAACTCATTGAGCTCAAAATTCAATCATCATTTGAATTTAAAAAAAGAACTAGTTCGTAGGTATACCTCACTTAACTGAACTATGTCATCTATATGTACACTTATAAAGGCTTCTTTAACATCCTTTGACGATATATGTATGACTCGAAAGGTATTTTGTTGCTAAATATGAATTGGTAACAATAGTTTTATAAATGTTACTCGAACAATGACAAAACTCATACACAGCAAAGAAAAGGTATGGAGGAATCCAAAATCAATACAGCAACCCATAATTCCTATGAAAAGAACTAGTTCATAAGCCAAAAAGTACTATTCAACATAAATTTGTAAGGAAAAATTCAGGAATGCTGAAAGAATTAAGCGCCATAACTTCTAGTTAAGAAATCCGTGCTCCCTTAATGCCTTACTATATGTAATAAACGAAAGAAACAATAAATTGAGAACTAGTTCATTAACTTCCCCTTGGAGAATTTGACTCTTTGAGCAAGGCAGTCAGACAACTCCACAGCAGACGCTTCAATTGCAATTAATTACACCGCCAAAACCGCAATTGAAATTAATTTGCCTGACAACCAAAAAAAAAACCGAAAAAAAACGCAGAACTGTTAAACAACGGCGACTACAGCGACGGAAGCAACTCTGAAACAGAGAAGTAACGCTGCAGTGGCAGTTCGCAGTCTGGTAATAAAAATTCTCAACGTAATTAAAATCAAAGGATTTCACGTTTAACAATTTATGTGCGCTATAATTTTTAAGCGTACGCGTTGTCTGGGTCCCCAAACCTGCGTAGAATTCAGCGTAGAGCACTCGGCATAGCCCCAAAGCTCGTAAATTTGAGCTGCCACCCGCTGCCGCCAGAGCGCGCTCTCTTTGCTTTTGGCCAAAAACGCTTTATGGCCGTTAATTTGTTGGCCGGGTGACGACCAGCAGCAACCAGAGAGCCAGTTGGAGTTGTTGTATTTTGAGTGTTGCTGTTGTTGGCGACTGTGCAAATGATTTGTTTCCTTGGCGCCATTTGAAAACAAAAGCAACACTCCTGCTGCTGCTGCTGCTGCAACTGCATGTAGCACGTGACTGCGTGCCACACATGCCAGCGATTATGCAGTCACACCCACAGCAGTGGACAATGCTGCGTATACGCAACATAAGCCCTGCTTGTGTGTGTGTGTGTGTGTGTGCATTTCATCGCTAATTTAAGTTAATGGTCATTGTTGTAAATTACATTAATTTTAATGCGATTTCACACACGCTCATGCACAAAAATGTAACCCGGAAAAGTGCCGCCCTCGCGCCTCTCTCTGCCGGAGTTTTGCTGCTACTGCCCTAGAAACCAGGGGCGAAAAGCTTTTAAGTGTCTGATTGTTTGTCCGTTGTGCACTTTTGTGTAATTACTGCACTAACAAATTACATCAAGTGTCACAAATGAATGCATTTATGATGTGCATTTTAAAAAGGCCAAAGACAAATTGAGCAGCCCGTTGCAAACCAGAGAGTCAGAGTGCCGGATAGTGGCCGGATTCCCAAAAACAACAACAACCACTTGCATAAGCTGGGACTATTTTTATGGCCTGAACAAATTTTATGGCCTGTCGGTAATATGCTACAAACCAAATAACTGCATGCAGAATTATGCAAAAATTATGTTCATGAGTGATTAATAACATTATGGAAGAGATAGAGTTGAAATTTTGTCGAGCAATTTTGAGTGTGGGTAATGCTTTAATGTGAAATTTTGTGAGAGGATATTAAATATGTGGCCAAAATGTTCAACACTGAGTTTGTTTAGTCTTTCTCGATTAGTAAAGAAAAAACTTGAACCGTCAAATGACACCCATGGTTCAGCTTGGCATAATGCGGACAATCTTGTGTGCAAAAGAAGCGAACAACTACCTATCTTTGCAAACACAGCACACACAAGCGTAACACCATCCAAACGTAACACCATCCGAGCGTAATATTAGATTCTCGTGATGGCAATCGAGTCGTTTATAGCCCCAAGGCGCATCAATTAATGTTTTACATTGTGCCCGACTTTGGGATACCCTGTACCCAACACCATAACTCTTACGTCTCTTTTTACAAATTCGAAATGACTGTAAGCATTTTTCCATTGGAAAACTTATTATAATGCGTCGAAAATAACCCTGATGCCCATAACATCCTTATTCTTTCTTTGACCAATTTTGTTGAATTTCAACAGATGGTTCAAAAATGCTTTTCTGACCTTTGAAAACCGAGATGCCATTCGATCGTGCATTCGTTGTCGTTAACGGTGGATACCCTTGCAAGGTGACCAAGTTTATCGGCGAGATCGAGCCTTGGATCATGATCTTGAATTACAATCATATACTAGAAGTTGTCGCCAAGCATCCAGGACAGGGCCGTCGACACAAAACTGTGGGCTAGATTAGTATGTAACTTACGGGCGCCCTCAGTTTAATAAGGGTGTTGCATATTTAATTTTTCGCGGATGCAGTATTGCGATTAAAATTCAAGCTCTCAGAACTTTATCGAAGGCCCTGATCCTAGTGACAGCGTCAATCTCTAAAACGCTTTCAGTTACGTTTTAACCTATAATCAGAAAGGCAAGAACAAGTTGTTCCGCAGAAACTGCATTTTTGGCTGAATGATTTTGGGCAGATGATAGCTGTTATGTTTTGGTTTTTCGAAGCTTAATGAAAAACTAATTGCATAAAGGTCAACAGAGTTTTGATGCTTAGGCTCACACAAGTATTCACAACCGATTTGTTAGCTTTTTTCGGATATTATGCATACGCAAGTTGAGTGCCGCTTGGCTACTAAACAATTGCTCTTAAATATGCCATGTAAGTAACCTAAATGCAATATACAACCAACCAACAAAAGAAACATCAAATAATAACGAAAAAGCACACAAAATATACTCTAAACACGTTCAACGAGTAACTTTGGCGCATGCAAACAAAGCAGGGCACATATTTGGCTTAATTTGCATAAAATGCAGCAGTAGCAGCAACGTTGCCGTCGACGACGCTAACGGTAAAAATGTCAGGTGCAAATGGGCGGCATATGTGGCGTATACGCAATGCGGCGCTGTCTGCGCAATAACAACAACAAAGGCAGCAGCAGCTACAAACTGGCAAGTAAACAAGACTGTAAAGTTGCACAGTAACACACAGAGAGAGAGAGAGATAGGGAGAGAGGGAAAGAGAGAGAGAGAGCCAGAGAGAGAGAGAGATGGACGCGGAGAAAGGTAGAGAGAGACAGAGCACATTTACACATTTGACCGTTTCTGCCGGGCTATAAACTGAACGACTGATTGAACGGCAAACATGTCGCCATGTAAAACACATGTTGCCTCTTATTTCTTTCTGGGTAACAGAGATTCAGGGCAGCGTGAAGTGCTGCCTTGGTATAGGAACACTGGAGGGGGTGTGAACCGGCTCCTAGGGATTGTGGTGGGATAAACAAGGCGTAGCCAATTTTAAGCAAATATTATTGTTTGCATTTATGTTTGTGTCTGATATGGCACAGGCGATAATAAACACACACACACACACACACGCACACACACACACACACACACACTCACACACATGGTATACATGCAAGGTAGCTTGTTGTAATGCATGGTTGCAAATTATGTGTGGCCAGGTGTGTGTGTGTGTGTGTGGGTTCAAGAGTAGGGGTTGGGGTATGTGGCAGCCATGTTGCTGCTGTTGTTACAATGTGACTTGAAGCGTGTAATAAGAGCAATAGCAACAATAACAACGAAAAAGAGCAGCTAAAGTTCATCATATAGAATTTGAATACTCTTGCTGGATATACTCAAATTCTTCTTCTTAACTGGCCATAACAACCCTGATGTAAATAAATTCTTTCATTGGAATTGTGGTTTTACGTTGTGGGTCCCAAACCCTACGCACAACCCTTTTAAGGCCTACTGGTCTCGAAAGAACCCAGTGCCATTCTTAGTCGCCTCATACGACAAGCTTTGACCTGCTGTGGTGGTATTCTCTAACCCGCTCACCACACGGGGTATATCAAGTAAAATATGAACAGTAATTTCACTTCAGTGCAAGTTCTTAGAGCTTAGAAATTAGCTATAAATTATCTTTATCCCAGAAAACGAATATCTAATTTTCTCAAATTTTTCCTTTTAATAATAGTGCCGAAGACTTAGATTTGGTTAAATTTAGAAAAAAATGCTTAAATAAAAACATTGAAATATCTAACTAACAGTTAACAACGTCTAACTCTTTTGCTCTAACTCTATCTTAATTTTTTAAAACTTTTAAACTTTGCATATTCTTCTCTTAACCAAACAGAAATTATCTTTTGCAATTTTTTGAAAATTTTTATTATTTTCTATTAAGCAAATTAGTTTATACTTGTTCAGGGATTTCGATGAAAAATTGTTATTTGAGTTATAATAATTCGAAATTTTCAAGAGGTGTAAAAAATACGAACTTTGGTTAACTAATCGAATAAATATAACTTTCTATTTTTAACTTTAAATGGCATTTCTTTATATCTTAATAGATAAAATTGTTCTTGCAGGGTAAGCGTTAATAAAACTCGAGAGCCACTGCACCAAATAACTTCATATTTGGACCATATATCACTCAGGCCGCGCCTGTATGAAAACAAGATGGGGGCTCATGCCTGTTACGAGACTAGATTAATCGCCGGTGGGATAATCGTAAACCATATTTTATGTTACAAACTTCATTACAAAATCAGCATATCCACTCATAGCAATAGCACAGCACAGAATGTAAACATAACCTCAAATTAAAATATGTTTGCTTATGTATAGCAACATTTTAGTAGAGAGAGTTGAACGATAAACAGGCAAAAACGGAATACCCAGAGAGGAGAGACCCGAGACTAACTAACTTTGCCAAGGCATAAATTAAAAACTTTGTAAAATATAACGAGCCAAGTTTTGTGCACCGTGCACGGAGCTAATTATGCATAAAACTTGATATGCACAGTACTAGAGTACAGTGTATAGGGTAGCTACAAAACGGTTTATTTACCTTTTGGTCTATGGCACAAGCAAAGATTGCAATGGAGCTCCTAAGTGGGGGCGCAGCGAGGTTAAGGGTGAGTTTATTATGACAGCTGCACTGATTGACAGCCAAGGAAAACACGCTCTTCGAGGCGGAAATTAAGTGCGTAGGGCGAACGAGAGAGTAGCCACTATTTGCAGGTTCCACTGTGACTTCATTAGATTGCGTGCTTGGCACGCATAAATCTGAAATTCGCTGAAATTGAAAACTTGCCGATTTGCAGCTGGCCTATGAGCCAAACTCTTTTAACAAACTGGCTCGAATGCCAAGTGTTAATGGCTAGAACGAGCACAGGCCAAGGCCTGATTACAAGTCATCAGAAGAGGCAGTTACAACAACAGCCACAACAACATCTAGCTGAAGTACTTATTAAACTAAATGCATGAAATTCAGCGCAGGAAGTGCGCCAAAGCCAAAGCCAAAGTCAGGCAGTCACTCAGTCATTCAGTCATGTCAAATTGGCTAACAAGCAATTATGGCCACGTCAACAGGACGCACACAAGCGACTGCGCAGACGCAGCCAAATGAGTTCAAAGCAGCAGCGCCGTGTGGCACATTAAAGGGCTAAGCAATGGGCCATAATCGTTGGCCCAAGTCCAAGCTCGCTTCTTAGCCATTTAGCTGCTACGCTTGGCTAAGTAAATGCCAACTAAGTTGAGCGACAAATTTGCCCAACCGAACAGCGCCGGCAGATGATTATGATTCTGCAGCAGATGATGATGGTGATGAAGATGATGTTGATTAAGGCAACTTGTTGACTGCTGAAATGATATCAAATCAAATGACTTAAGTGAGCAACTTAGCGTGGCTCCAAATGATCCACAAAGGGAATGGAGCTGTATTACTTGAGAGACATTAGAAGTGTTGAGGTTTGAAATAAATAACGAGAAAATTGTTTCAATCAAGGATGCATAAAAATTTCATTTAATTAAGTTGAGGGTAAAATTAAATGAAACGCATAACAAAGCCGTGATGTAAAGCAATCAAAAGACTTTAAAAGGAATGCACATAAAGCAAGATTCATTAGAGGAAATTAGCTTTAACTTGAGTTATTTATAAGTACAAAACAAAAAGGAACATAAGACTTTCAGAGAATTAGCTGTGAAAAGAATCTTATACTGAAAAAATTAGCTGGGGTTTGAAACAGGAAACCCTGAGTTTAGTATCTGAAAAAAGAGAGAGAGAGAGACAGACCTGATGTATTGACTCGCCTTATAGAGCATCCATTGTGTTTCTCACAAAAATTTTCTCAAAAACGCAAATTGATTCTGTAGGTTGAAACAAGAGGTCCTGACCATGGAAAATTTTGCTATAATAATGCTATAAAAATAAAAAAGAAATTTTTCAAAATCCATAAATTTGCATCGTTCGGTTGTATGGGAGTTAGCATAGTGTCTAGTCATTTTCATTACAATATGAGCAAAAATAAAAAGTTTTTCTTACAAATCAATTATTCATGACAGATAGGTTGTATAAATCGAAAATACTATTTGGGAGTACCTGTTATATCTCCCTATCGGCCGAGTATGACCAAAAAAAAACTAGTTTCCTTGGCCGATTGGTTGTCTGCGAGTTAGCTTCTTAGCATCTAAAGTATGCCTTATTAAATCCTGTAATCCTGTAAGTAAATCCATGAAGTATTTTATATTTAGATCGTCCACTGACATGGAAATAGCCTTAAACGCAAAACAACAACAAATTGATTGAAAAACGAAGAGAATGCACTGGTTGTTAGGTGAATAATCTCTAACCAGACTGGAAAACAAGCGTCGAAGCCTGTGAGCAACGCAACTGTTGGGCACTGAAAGACATTTTACAACAATAATACTGCAAACTTATGCTCCATTTTATGTTTCGAAAGCAAATAGACACAGATTTTCTCAACGTTCTATAGGTAAAGAACGAAAGTAGCACCTTTAGCATTAGACTGATGATCTTCAGCCGGAGTCAACGGAAACTCAAGTTGGACTCTTCTCTGTTACTCACTAACTGAGCAGGCAACTTTGGCCTGGCTTCTCCGAATAAACCTTATTCGTTTTTTTGACGTCAAAAGCAATGCTGTTTCTAGATCAGGTATCGGCAAGTGAGCAGAGTTGCCAATGCAAAAATGTTCGTATACATGCATGCAACACATTGACAACTTTTCTTTGCTGACTCACAAATACTTTTGTAGCAACTTAAATTCTGACCAATGACAGTTGTCAAAAGAAACTGAGAAATCGTTCCTAAACACATTGGTCTTAAGTTCATACATAAGACACCTTCTCTACAGCAGCAACAATAGACATCTCGAGGTTAGCATAGTCATAAAGCCCACTGACGAGGAAACAATGGTATGATCAGTAGTGTCGCGAGTAGAAGGACCCTGCCTTCTGCTGCTGCGCGACCACTTTTGAGAGAAAAAGTAGGTGGAGAGGCGCCATTTCAGTATAAAAAACGCTAGTAGTATAGGAGCGGAAAAAACGTCAAGCGTCTGCCTAAAGGATTTAGTACCATGGAGTCTGAGGTGCACAGGGTAATCCGGTAGTGGTCAACTAAATGGTACGTCTTCAGCTTATTCTTGAAGCGATGCTGGGAATTATGCCGCGCTTAGCGTGGATATACCGCCGTTTTAGAGTCGCAACCAAGCGACCAAAGAACAACAAAGCTGACCTTCTACCTGCATAGTTGCTGAATATGTGATGGAGAGATGTGTTGCAAAAGGCCACAGTGCATGTGAACGGTACAATATTGGACCCCGGTAGCGATATGGCGTACCATTTACCGATCGGACATCAACATGCTTATCTTTTGAAGCTTTCCATGACTTCAACTTAACTAAGCTCTCTGGGGATATAATGTCGAACGCCTTATTTTGCTATTAGTTTAGTTAGAAAACATTGTGAAAGTAGAGCATACTAATGAGAGTCATAATGATGCACTTCAAAACCAAGAACTACTTAGCCAGGTCACAAACCATTCGCTTGCCCCATAACATAGTTATTCAGCGTAGGTAGCGACATACATGGCTACCACTTTTTGATTTATATGAGAAGAGCTGACACTCTTGCGGTTTGCTAAAGCGAAATTGAAAGCATTTTGCACATATTTTTTTTTAAACCTGAAATAAACTATGAAATTTATGCTCGCTTTGAGCGCTGCATTCCTTTTTAATAAGTTTGCGCCTTTGGCCAACAAATTACTCAAAATATTGCGCACAAATTGCAACAGGGCGCGCATAAATTAATACATAAATAAAAAATACAAATAAAAAAAAAATAAAGAACAAAAAACCGACTAGGCTGCGGAGTAGAAAAATTAAAACATTAATCTGAACGCAAGCGACATGCATAATAATTAATGCAAGCTTAAATTTATTAATTTATTTTATAAACTGAACAAAAACAAAGGAACTAAAAAAGGGCAGAGCATTTAAAACTGAAACTAAAGAGAACCTAGAAGTAGCTGCAACTGCAACTTTGTCTGCATTGTGTTAAATTTGCTGAGCTGCGCAATTTAGCAAAAAAAAAAATAAAAAATAAAAAAAAATATATAAAAAAAATCGTTGGAAAAAGCAAATAAAAAATGTCAGTACGCCCTCTAGGGACAGATTAGCGATTAATCTATGGGGCATGGTCACATGCTCGACTATGCCTTGACTCTGACTCCGACTCTCAGTCTCCGTCGACGTCTCTGTCGTCTGGCAGCAGCAGCACCACTGCCACCACCACTTCCAGAGGCAGGGAAACGAGGTAACGATTAAAAAATCTACACATAAAAGACTGAGCACTTAATCAAAAAGGATTTAGTGGAGGAATAGCAAAAGCTGCAGCTAAATCCAAGCCAAAGTCGCCGAGCAGCAAGCCAATGCCAAGGCAGCATACACTCTTCCCTCTCTCTCTCTCACTCTCGCTCTCTCTCTCTCGCTCTCACTGTCGAGGCTATGCTTCTTACTTACTACATATTACAAGCCATTTCATTTTGCTGCGCGTTGTTCTTCATAGTTTTTAGTGCGCTTTGTCTTGCTTTTTACCCTTTTTACTGTTTATACACTATAAATAGTGAAGGGTATTATAAGAGTTTGCTAGCAGTTTGTAACAAGGTGAAGAGAATTAGCTGAAGGAACACAAATTATATAGAGAATTGGTTGATATCGCCGTGGTAGGGGAGAAAGAAAAATAGCTTCATGTTATGATTGGAAACGAAAATGTAGTCAAAATTTAAGGAAAGATCTTTTTTAAATGAAATTCTCTATCTAAGAAGTCAAATCAGTTTCGTCATGTTTAATCTAGTTGTTTTGGACTTTAGCACACAAGGAACTCAGAAGACATTTTTTTTTTTTTTAAAAAACTTTTCTTCCTTACATTTACTACTTCAAGCTCCTACATTACACAGGTCTACAAATACCAGGGTCACGTCAGTAATTGTAAAGCTGAGGATCATTTCCGAAGTAATTTGCTGCGTAGAAATCCGTAGAAACAACGTCGGGATTTTGAGATATTTGAGGCTATGTAACCAAAAAAAACAGCGTTTCCTACTTTTGAGGTTATGTACATGGTGCAACAAATTTTTGTGGTCTGTCTCTCCAATTACATTTAGTACCACTCTTACCCTTTAATTTAAGGGTTCAAGAGATCAATTACGATTTTTTTTTCGCAAAGCTATGGCTATTCGAAGTAACAAAATATATCCTTTTGGCGTCATTATAATATTATTATCGAATTCGGATTGTACGCAGGAAATTACTTCGCAAATGTCCCTTAGCTTTCCCTTTTTGGAAACTGTTTGTGTTTACGATCCTTCAAACATGAACAATGAAGTTTGATGTCGCTTGATCAGCTCCATGCTTTGCTCCTTTTACTGATAACTTTCACCTTTTTCAACTGAGAAAGACATATAGAAAAATTCAAGCATATCCACCTTATTAATTTTAACATATACAAGACCTTGAAATCCTGGCTTACATAAACAACTCTACACTCTACCTACTGTGAGTGTCATTTTTAATGTACCAAAACTCATGTTTGAACATTGGGCCCGTTGGATAATGTCAAAACAAGTTTCTGGAAAATTAGTTTTCAATTGAGTGCCACTTAAAACATGCGAAGTTTCCAGTTCATAGTTATTGGTTGGCAGTGTTTCTACAAGTCGTTACTGCTTCAGTTTGTCTGCTTGATTTTTTCATTCGCAATAAAGGAACTTAAATAGTGGCAAAGACATTTAAGACATTGCCGCTACGGTTAGGGCGCTGCATTTGTCAATTTACGGGCGAGTGGAAAGGGGCGTGGCAGGCGCATAAAAATGATATATGCTTGCGCTGAGTTAGCAATTTTCGTCTGAATTGGCAACGCTGCAATGCTGAGAATGAGACTGAGAATTAGAGTTCGACTGCTGCCGTTGCTGCCTTTTGCTTTATGAATTTCTTTATGGCCAACCTATAAAATATTTCAGTTGTGGCTGTGAGTGTGTGTGTGTGAGTATCTATGTGTTTGAGCATGTGCACTGCAAATTAAATGCTTGTTGCATTTAATTTTAGTCGAGAGTTTTTCAAAGTGCTTTCCCCGCATGATTTCCCTTTGTGTGGCTAGCACCCTATCTATTCCTCTCTTTCGCTCCCTCTCTCTCTCTCGCTCTTTGTAGCATATATTGCAATTATAGTCAAAAACCGCAAAGTGCTAAAACCATTTCAGATACATATGCTGGAATATATGAGTATTTACCCAAAAGCCTTGAAATATTTTGGTTATTTTGGTATTTTAATCCTTTTGTGTGCTAATTGGGGCGTTACTTGGTCATAAATGCCTGAAGCCCTAAAGTATGAAGTGAAAAACATATGCATTTACATAAACATATACAGTTGACATTGAAAGCTGCTTATTAGCTTTAAAATGAGCGTAATGTCAAAATATAGAAAACATTTAATGGCTATCAAAACTTCTGATACAATCATAGTGCCTGTGGAGAAGAAGCTGATGACGAAGGTATTAAAAACAAAGTCATATTGGAACCGTCTTGTCGGAACCGCGAACAGTATATAACTTAGATAACTTAGATTAGATAAATGTAAGTCGATTGTCTGAAAACAGAGAAAAGAGGAAATCGAAGTGGAAGAAGGATAATGGGACATAAGGGTAAAATAGAACACGAAGATGCAGGCGAAGACCAAGTCAATGTGGATGGTCCAAGTCATCCTAGAAGATGAAGTGATAGAGATATTTATGATCTAGAAGGTTTTGATTCAAGTTTCATATGAAAATTTATATCAAGTCTGTCGTCGAAAAATATAGCTTTATAGCAATAGGAAGGAATCCAAGTTTAAGAAGCAACCAAATTGAAGTCGAGCTATGTTGCTTGAAGATCGCAATACATATATTGCAGAGATACAAGTGAAGTGCTTGGATTCCGTCAAGCGTTATATGCAGTGCCACTTTTCTTAGAAGTTCTTCCATCGTCCAAAAATACACTCTAGGAAGGGGTTCCTTTAAGTTGTGCAATAGATAGAATTCAGGTGGGCTAGAAGATAGGTGGCGGAGCTGTTCTCAGCCTTATTTTTGGATAACTATGCATAAAAAACAACTTTGTAGCATTCCTGGAAGCAGTTAAGGGACATATGGGCGCAAGGCATACTGAAGAAAGTTGTTGTAGTGAGCTCCAGTTAACCTAGTACCCATCGGATCTTGGTCTATGGTGATTAATTTTTTTTTATCTTATTCAAAGATGACAGTTTCTCTGCGCTATTGATGAAATCCGATCCGAAGGACTGTTCTTTTAAACGAATTCCACTATCATATCGCTTATTAAAAAGAGATTCTTCTCACGCAAATGCTATCCTAGATATGAACATATAACTTTTACTCGAGAATAACGATGCGTTCTTCCAAAGGGCTCTTGAGACTTTTGAGACCGGCAGATTTGTTGATATGGTCATCAAAATCTAGGGTTTATACGAACTGACGCATATATCTATATCGACACGACTATTCAGCCTTCGAGAAATTTGCTGGAGGGCTCTAATCCGCCAGTAAGTAGCACGGCGGTGAATGGGCGGAGTGAGCATGTAAAATATATTATTTGAGGCGAAAACAGGCGTCAAACCGTTATATCAGGGATAGGCAACGACAGCATAAAAGTTGCCAATGGCAAGTGATAAAAATGTGCGTATATATGCTTTTCTCCATTGACACACACGATTGACAGAAACTTAAATTTTGCCACTGTCTCTGGTGCTGCCGATCCCTGCTTTATGTACATGTTAATAGCAAAATTTCGATGAACCATTCATAACTTGCGCTTACGAATTCAGCAGCTACAGCTTATTATTTAGATTTTTCATCTCCATTTTGAATCTCATGGTTTTGGTCATAACAACATAGTATAGCTTCTCTATCTCGCAACATCCAACTCATTCTATATACAAATTATTAGCCCAGCTCCCCATCAAAGGCAACGAACTGCTACAGTCATAACTCCTAACATGCTTACCCCAAAGTAGGTGCCAATTGAAGCCAACCACGACTCCCAGACATTCTGACATGTATGCAGATTTATTACATCTTATTGTCATAGATCGGATTTATAATTCAACTCTGTACGGAGTTTATTGATTGGCAAAGCTGGCAGCCCCCCTGCCAAACAATTTACATATAATTTATTTCCAATTATTGTGACATTTTGCAACTAAGTAGGGAATACGGATTGCGCAAGCGCACACAGTTACAGTTAACAGTTAGAGAGAAACTTTGGGTCTAGCTGAGAGGCACAGGTTGCACAGCTTTTGCCGTGGGAACTGTGAAGATATCTGTCTTCTTTTGCAACTTTCACTCAATTGTGTTTTGTCTGTACTTTTTGTGGCAAAGAGTTTTCCTTAATTAAGCCATTTTAGTGACTGCGACAGTAACTGTGACTGTGAGCCTTTTATCTGGCTCTAAACAATAGTTTAATCAGCTGCTATCTGTGGCAAATAGTCAAATCAAAGTGCCAGGCGCACCTTCAATTAATGAAGCGACCAACTCTATTTACTTATATCAAGTAAAAGTTGCAAGTTGCTAGTTGCAAGTTGCATTTTGCTTTAAGTTTTTATAACTTGGCCTTTGCCAAGTTATGCGCTTTGGCAGAACTGCTTAAATGCCAATTTGGCTCACAAGTTGCAGCCAAGTTAGTAAGTAAGGTCTTTTTAGTCGCTGGGTCGCAGCTTTGGCTGTGGCACGTCTAGGTGTTAATGCTGGCTGCCCCAAAACCGGTATAAAATCGCCGATCTATTTGGTAAGCATTTTTCACGCCACTCAGTGGCGAACCAGTGCTCGATATGTCTAATTTGTGCCATGCCTGGGTACTTTACAAATATTTGAGAAAGTAGGCGCATTTAGATTTTGTTGGCAAATACACTTGAAAAAAAGTGAGAAATTAGAAGAAGCATAAAATGGGAATAGCGACTTGGTAAGCCGAAGATCTACGGTTTGCTATCACAGACACGAGTCGTACGAAGCGCACACGCATTTATAGGGTAAATCATGTAGTACTAGATTTGCTTAAGGGACTCCTTAAACAGAGAACCAGCGGCTTCAAATCACATGTATTCATCACGCTCGCATTCATACTTCCATCACACAAACTCTTGACGTCAAGAGTTATTGCTAGAGAGCGAACGCTCTCCCACACTAACACGAGGGATGCGCAGTAGCTTAACAGGCCATAGCTCGGGTGTAGTTGCTTGAATGGATCGGACTATAGGCCTGAGAACGCCTCGATGACTATGCGGAATTCACAAGAATACGAATACGAGTTACATAAGTGTGGTACTATCCCTTCGCGAGATCTTCATGACTTCTAATGGGTTAGTAATTCGCATTTTCACTCTTTTTTACCTAGATTAACTGTGCGCTAGGCACGGGTCCACATCCTTCAATGAGCCATCTCACCCACTTTAAATGTTATATTAATCTAAATCCTTTTTTCGTAAAGAATTAACTGGTTTTAGGTTTGTCAGAATAATTTGGTTTATTGAAATATTATCCATACTTTCATATGTTCAATTATATTCCCAAAAGAAATTCGCTAATCTTTTACAACACTGTCCAAAATGCTTCCGACAGATTAAATCAAAATCAAAAGACCTATAACTGGCCCACTCTTAGTTGAGGTCTGGGAGATCTAAAGAACACACTGAAAGCGAATTAGTTTCAGTCCCTGCAAAGCAAGGAGCTCATGCAATTGAATCTGAAATAAGCGATATATTATAGACTCAGTTATAAGCAGGCGCAGAGAATGTGTCATTAAAGAATTTAAATTTAAGTTTCAACTTAACATTACGAGCAATAATTTTATTCATAAGTAACATCAAATAATGGGCGATAAAAAGACAAAGGATACGAAAGACGATGACTATCCGCCGGTGGAAAAAACTGCTGATCCGATTATTTCACAAATAGGAGATTTTCGACGCTATCAGTTCTTCTTTTGTATGCTAATATTTCTATCAAAATTTGGAACTGGCTGGCACACATTGGGACACATATTTTTGGCCGCACCCACGAAGTATGAGTGCACGGATAAGCCAGATGCCGATCCGTGCAGTGATGAATGCAAGGAGACAAAGTTTGATACCAGTACTTTTCAGTCAACGATTATAACTGAGTGGAACTTGACCTGTAAGAATGCATCATTGGCCAGCATGTCGCAGTCCATTGTTATGGCTGGCATTATGTTTGGTGCCATGTTTTTTGGTGCGTTGGCAGATCGGTGAGTGCAGTTTATTGCAGTCTTAAAATGTGTAATCGATTTATCGATTACGCTTATATACACTTACACAGCTTCGGCCGTAGACCCGCTTTTCTAGGCTGCTGTTTCATGCAGCTTATAACGGGCTTAATAGTATGCGTCTCGCCTTATTTTTGGTTCTACTGCGTGTTTCGGTTTTTGGTTGCCTTTGCAACGGGCGGCACCATGACAACCAGGTGAGTAAGTCATAATTGGGAAGGTAGACTCACTTTGCTAGCTTGCTTACCTGCATTTTGGTGATAGTTTAAATAGAGAGAACGAAGCAACTATAGAGGTCAAGCAATGCGCATCCCTTCTATTCGTGTTTTTCTGCGTGACGTCAGTAGTTCACATATTTTACAAACAATTTTGAATCTGATTTCAATTTGACAGTGTAAAATTACAGTTTAAATAGAGCAAGCATCTAAGTGAGTTTACCTTCTTGAGTATACTTTAGAGAGATGCTTAATCTCTCTCTGCACCTCCTCTTCGCTGCTATTTACCACATTTGTTTTACAGTTTTGTGCTTATTATGGAAATTATTGGTCCCAAAAAACGTGAAATCCTTACCATTCTTTATCAGTTACCTTTTAACTTTGCGCACGTCTCCTTATCCATTTTCGCCTATTTCATACGCACTTGGCGCTGGTTTCAATTCAGCATAACCATCTTCTCAGCGGTCTATATCATTTATATATGTCTGGTGCCGGAATCTCCTCGTTGGCTTTTTACCACCGGACGGCTGGATGATTCTATAGCCGTTCTCGAAACTATTGCGCGAAGAAATAAAGCGCCTACGTCAACCATTCGATCCGAAATAGAGGCTGCCCATAAGGTTTTGGCCGCACGCTCACCCGCCAAGAAGGGCACTGTCATCGATCTCTTTCGTACACCCTTTTTGCGTTGCAAGACCCTCTGCATGGCGAACGATTGGATGGTCGTCTGCATGGTCTACTATGGCACTGCACAGTATATATCGCGACTTGGAGGCAATATATTTACGAACAATCTGATTGCTGCCAGTCTGGGCATACCTGGAACATGTATTTGCGTCCTGTTGACTAAGTATCTTGGTCGCAAGAAAACACTGATATTATCTAACTTTTGCAGCGCCTTGGGTCTTATATCACTGGCAATTCTGTACAAGTCCGGACAGAAGTTTCAAGTAGTTTGTGCTACCTTGGGTCTCTTTGGCGCCTCTGTAACCTTTCCGAATGTGTATCTATACGGTGCAGAGCTCTTTCCGACTGTGGTGCGCAGCAATGGCATGGGATTCTGCTCGATGGTTGGACGTTTTGGTTCTATCATATCGCCTTTTATAAACGAATTGTCCGTTTTTGGAGCTTGGATAACGCCGCTCGTCTTCGGACTGTTCTCTGTTCTAGCCATTGTCGGCACACTATTTATACCTGAAACGCGTGGCATGCCGTTACCGGAAACTTTGGAAGATGGCGAAAACTTTGGTAAAAAAGTTGCATAATAACGATAAAAGGCATGTTTTTCCGGCGGTGTAATGGCAGTCTTGGCGCACATTAACTTGGCTCAAAATTAATAAATTTCATTTGAATTAGAGATTCTTCCGCTCCGATATGCCAGTCAGTTAGCCAGACACGCTGGGCACAAACTGGTTGCTTTTCGTGTGGTTAACAGTTAAAATTTCAGTTATATTAAAATACAAATTCGCAAGTGGCAAACAAAAAGAAAAAAAAATTGAAAAATCTCGCAAAAGGTAATTACCGTAAAATAACTTCAATTTCGTGATTATTAAAACTGGGTTAGTTTGGTTTGATTTTTAGCCTTTTCTAAAGCTGGTAAGGTAACTGGCAAAAAACTTTTTTGACTTTTGTGACTTTTTATTGCACAGTTGCAATAACAGCTAACAAATGGTGCATGCAACATAAACCGAAGTTTTGCTTAATGGGTTAGTACTTACCAAGATTTAGTTGCTGTTTGACCGCAATGATTGACTTAATTGCTATAATTTTAGAGTTCGTTTAAAACTGGGCCAATACAAAGTATTAAAATGATATTTTGCGGTCAAATGCGCTTGATTTGCCAAAGAAATTAAGGTGCGATTCTAGTAAGGGCATATTTGAAATGTGGTTTATAGGGCTTATATAGTAATAGAGAAGTGTGTGTGTGAGTGACGCTAGAGCATAGGAAATAAACTGTACGCTTTTGTGAAAAATGGTTCCGCCCGGCGTTTGGAAACGAACTCCCTGAAGGGGAGTGTATATTAGCCTTAGGTCCTCAGCATGCCAACCTCCCAGCCTCTCCAGTTGTAGCATATTCCTCATTCCGTTCCCCTTCCTCGTTTTCTTCTTATTCTTCCTATTTCTATTCTTTCTTCGTTTTCCTCGTCCTCTTGCCATTCCCCTCATTCTTTTTTTTCCTCTTCTTCATCTTCGTTTTCGTGTAAAATTATGTAGATTAATCACTTGGAGCAGTTTGACAATAAATTTTCTTAATTTTCTTAAATTCTATGAAAATATATAACGACGCTACCACCTAAATCGGAACATCGCAGTCACAATAACTTGTAGTCCCAAAAACCGTCCTTATCTAATTAATAAATTTTCGTTGATTATTTATCAAAAATCTAGTTAATTAAGCATATTCCTCAAAAACCAACGTTTGATAGAGAAAATAAGCACTCTGGCAAAATCTACAGAAGAATGGGTAGGCCTGTCCTGTTAATGTCCGCAACAATTATGTGGAGAATAAAAAAAAGTTTACACTTCAAACAAAGCGGCTTTTGCTTCATTGACCTTGACGGAAAACCTGCTGAAACCTTCCAACTCAAGGTTAATATCATTGTCAACTTTTGGCACACCTCATTTATATGCAACACCAGCCGAGTAGCAGGCTCAGACCCAGCTCCAGACCCCAGTCCAATGACTTGACGCAGTCAGCCGTCAACAGTTGGCTTTGGCTACATGGCAGCTCTTCAGCCAGTGACTTTCAATCGCCACTCAGTTGGCCAGTCAGTCAATCAGTTTTGGCCAAAAGGCTTTAGCAGAGATAGAGACAGAGGCTGAGGCTGCGGCTGCGGCTCAGTCTGGGCAGCTTTTTAGCTTGGTGTGGCATCATCTGCGTTGGCAGCTTGTCATGTCGGACGTGTACGAAAACTGTCAGAAATCGAGTTGCTGCTTGGACGCACTTGGGCGGCGTCGCATTTTTAATCAGAGGCGCCGCCGCTCTGCTTGCAGCGTCTTAGTGATAATTACCAACAATTTTTGTTGCCTCGTTGGACTTGGACTTGAGGTTCGCTTGTGTTTAATTAATTACAAGTGCTGCATTGATGTTCAGCTCAACTCATTGTAATAATTCATTGTATGTTGTTGGATAAAATGAAAATCGAAGAAAAAGCAGAGAGGTAAGGGAAATTTTAAGAAGCCGTTCTTTATATGCTCTTTAAATGCTTAGTAGCTGAAGTGCTGCCAACATTGTTTTGCGCTCTCTTTCGGTTCTAATACGGCTTGCTGCTAGCGAGCGTTTTCCAAAACGAGACTTTTTACTCAGATGTAACCAGAGTTAAAAATCAAGCAGTTTTCTCGATAGATTTAACTAGCTTTAGTTACAGGAATATCATCGGAATATCTTCTGTAGATTGTTACATATTCCTAAAACTTACTTACTTAATCAAATTTTGACATTTTTGCAAAAAATTTCCATAGTTCTCATTCGATTTGGAAACGTACGAGAGTAGCCCAAAAAATAAAGATTTTCTAGTTTTAAGGTCTCAAGCAAGTTTAAACTTGCTATAGCGTAAGCCCTATCAAGTTACGTCGAATTTATAATTACATATGAAGTTCTGAATAATAAGGTTTTGTTCAACCTTTTTGAGCAACTGTATGGCAACAAATATGGGTGAAACTTATATCATTGTGTAGGTCATTTTTATAAGATGTGCAAAATATAAGTTTTATATGTTTCATATGTTTGTCAAATAATGGGCCAAATCATTAAAAACAAAATTCCTGTATTTTTTATGCAAATGTTTTCATATATTTGTTACTGTTCACGAACGTTCGTGGAAGAACATGTTTTATATATTTTTGTAACTCACAGATTAGTGGCTAATATAAATCAGAGAGGAAGAAATCAGAAATGCTAAATAAGCATTCACAAAATCATCGTTACAAATGGGCGTTTTGAAACAAAACTATCTAATCCGCGAAGTAGATTGCAAAATCTTAAATGTAAGTGAAGTACTGCTTCCAAAGACACATCTTCTGAAAATAAGTAATATCTGTACAAATTTTTAAACCTGCTTACAATGCTTTACACCCTTTAAAGTGTATCGAAAAGAAAAAACTTTGTAGAAATTGAACAAATTAACAACTGAAATTGAATTTGCCAACGCAACAGGCGATAAATGGCGCTAAGTAAAATGCCATAAAAAGAATGTCAAATGACTCTTTGTCTGTCTGTCGGTGTGTCTGACTATATAAAAACAACAACAATAAGACCAAGTGCGTCGTGGCAGGCACATTAATTAGCCAAGTTATGGCCAATGAAGTGCTGCTGCCAATGTTGTCATCACCGTTAGCATCAAGTGGTTTTCTACAAATGAAAATTGCCGATTTTAATTATCAACAAACGTTTTGTAGTCCAAGTAAAGTCCGTTTGTCCGCTCTCAGGAGTGTTTGAGTGTAATAAAAGTACGTCTGGGCCATTAAGCAGTAAAAAAAGCAACAACAACAAACAATTAGAAAAACAGTTTGATGAGAGCCAAAGTCAAGATAGCAATAGTTATAGACTTACAGTGTATCAAAAATGTCTATGTACAGCAGCCAACTTGGTCTCTATGTACGAAAAACACTTTAGAGGAGAGCGAACGCGAAAATAAAAGTTCTTAACTAGTTTTAAATTTGAACAAAAAGCATAAAAGAATTCTTAGTTGCTTCCAAAGACTTCCAAAGTTTTTATTTCATAGCTTTTAGCTTCTTTATAAAAACGTATATAGAGTGAAAAAACAATATTTGTGATCGAAATGCTGCTATTTTTAGTACTTTGTTGTACAGCCATTGTTTTTATTACCACTTTTAGGTGTTTTGGCAGCGATTTGACTGTTCTTTTTACATTTACTTTTTGACCATTCCACCCAAGGGTCGTCCTGATCTTTTCTTCTATAAGTGTCATAATAGCTGAGGCGGAGTATTCACCTGATATGAAGTTATATAGTGCATGTGAATGTAAATAAAACATACAATGAGCAGGAGTGGCCTCCGTCTGTACAGGAATATTGGATCAATGATATCGGGGAGAGGCAACCATGGCAAGATGGCAGATGAAGTGGTAACTTCCTCCAACGGCGCATGGACTAGTAGGTTTTGCACACACTATGCATGGACCACAGAAAACTCGTCTTTTTTCTCTATCGAAGGTTCTCTGGAAGACCATTCATTGTCTCAGACGTGATAGTTATGCAACTTAGTTGGCAAAACAACTTGATTGCTTGAAGCAACATGGCAGCAGAGAAAATTTAATTTACAGATCGAATCTAGCTGTGGCCTTCGTGCCTATTTCCTCTTAAGAATTTAAATTTAGCGGTCGTACCTTGAGAGAGAAACGGAGATGAGGTTGTTTTGTTAACGTGCGGAAAAGCCTGAGTTGGTTACCAACTTTTTATTTCAAATCAATCAAGATAGAAAAAGAAAGAAAAGTTAGTATAAAGACTGGCAAGTTATAACTGGCAAGTGTAACAGACAGAAATGGCGAATACAAAACTGTTTCAGAAGATAAGAGGAATCTATGAGACCAAGAATTAATTTATGTAGAAATAAAACACTTTGGCAGACTCTACGACTAATTAGAGAAAGAAATTATGTAAGGCGAAGGCTATCAGGATAAGATAGAGAAAGAGAGAGAGAGAAGGAGTTTGAACCCAGTTTTGAACTATTTTTTGCATTTAAGCGAATAAGGAATCCATGTACTTGTTTTGAAATGATGCAGTTCAATAATGCAAAATTTAAACCAAATCGAAGATCAAGATATCCGCGTAAGCCAGTCATTGATTCCTCGTACCACACTCAAAGAAATTTTGAACCGAAACCCTAAAGGAACGGCCCTGATTATGCATGGAAGAATTTAAGTCGATTTGGTTGTAATAAGCTGCTGTGCGCAGACTTAATTGACACACTGTATAACGAAAACAAACATAAAACCCGTTAAATAACAAGTAGCAAATAGAGAAATTTTGTTCTTGCAAATTGTCTCGCTCCAACTAGCTAGTAAAATGGCCAGAGAGTAAATCAGTGGGCGAGTAATGATAAATGCAGTAGCTGAGCAAGATGCAATTAGGCTTGGTTTTTTTTTAGGGGACATTTATGGGAAATTCGCGGCCAATTTATGCGACATAAACGGTTATTACCAAGCTTTTGAGCGTGGGTGCTTTATGCAACTTTCTTTAAACGCTTCTGTGTGTGTTTGTATGACAACAAATCAACAACTGTGAAAACTATTTGCTGGCAGCTTTATCTCTATGCAAAAAGGGTTAATACTAAACCATAAAAGAGTTGACACCCGCCAAAGTCAAAGACAGTCAACAGCCAACATAGCTGGAGGGAGAGCGAGAGGGAGAGGGTGTGCTGCGCGCTGCAACCGCAAAACCATTTTGCCATTTTGCCAACACATAGCAAATTTGCCTGGCAAACCGCAACAGGCAGACAGACGGACGGACAGACAGACAGACGGCAAACTGCATGTCAACAGCGGCAAGACAAAATCCATTTAAGTTCAAAGCGCGCCAACCGCCAGCCAGGTTTACCTCTCAGATACTTTTGTAGCTACGAATGTATCTGTATCTGTAGTATACGTTACGTAGTGTGTATCTTTGCCATGTTTCGTGCTGTCCCGTAGCCAAGTGGCTGCCAGTCAGTCGGCTGCTCTGCCAGTTTTGCCGATCATTATCTAAGGCCGCATAGTATCTATTTGCGATTACAGCAGTCGTGGGAGTCGTTGACTGCGACTGCGGCGGCGACGGCGACTGAAGCAGAGGCAGCGACTGAGACGTGGGCGCATGGGGCGCATAAAACAGACAGAAATGTCAAAATGACGCGCTTTGTTGTTTATCATATTTACCGCAAAAGGCATTTGGCAGTCAGCTGGTGTGAGAGCGAGAGCGCGAAAATGCAATTAGTATTCAAATCTAGATGCGCAAACGAGCACGACCGCTGTGCAGGGACACTCAACACTCGCACACACACACACAGACACACAGATACACACACACACACAGATACACACACAGACACACACACAGACACACACACAGATACACACACACACACCCAAACGAGACTGCTTATTCTGCGAAATGGCCGACAATCAGCTCAAAAGACTTATGTCTCTTTTCATGCTCGCCCTCTCACTCTTACGCGCCTTGTGTGCGCTTTTGAATTCGCCGTAATTTAACGCACGCATTTTGCATTTATAATGCGCCGCTGACGAGAACGACTTCTGATTAACTTTACAAGGCATTTGCTCTAAGCCCAAAGCAACAAATTTGCTTGACTAATTGCGGCCGTTTCTATAGAAATGACTTGGCTCAAAGCGGCGGCAACCTGATAAGGCCATTGCCGTTGACTGACCAACCGCACTGGAACGTGCTGCCGCACCATGTGCACATATCCATATAGTACTACATACATACTAGTTCAAACGACTCTAATGTATAATTTTCAGTTTCAGATCTCATATCTATGTGAGTGCGCTGCGTGTTAATGACTTATCGCTGTGATTCATTCGGTCGGTCTTGTGCCCAATCTTTTAGATGATTCAATATGCTCCACTCACTCACTCGCAAGTTGCGCATATTAAACAAGCGCCAAAGGCTGACTCAATAGCTATATACTATTTCTTTGTTACATAACCATAAAAAAGCGCATTGAAGGCGCCATGGCGAATGTCCCAACTATCAAACAGTTGTTAAATTAACAACCAAGTTATGACAACTGCCAGCAATTAAAATTGACAATTGATATGACAGCAGCAGCAGCGAATGGCCTATCAAAAAGCAAAATTGCAGAAATGCAGACAGTGTATACCATTGGAGGGGTGAAGCATGTGGAGGCTGGCTGTGCCCAGTGGGTGTGGCACATTGTGTGTGGCAGCTAGACAATAAAGCTTAAACCTGATGAGTTTTTGACAAGTTAAAACGAGCGCAGTTCGATGTTAATGCAGGGAGTGTTGCTGTAGCGCACTCTAGAATACACTAGAAAAATTATTATAGATCTTTGTGTAGCCAAAAGGTTAAGCAATGTCACATTCATTCAACCCGCAAGCAATCTTTCGAGAATTTCATCTCAAAACCAATCCAATTCAGTGCCAGAAATTCCTTAAAGAGCATTATAAATATTTAATTAAAGTTTTTGACTAACTTATTTTTCAGCAGATTTCAAATGAAATTTAGACCAAAACCGTTTAGAGATTTCTGGCACACTTGATTTTCTTACAAAAGTTAGGGAAGAAAATGGAGGTAACAGGATTTCTTCGATGATTTACTTATGAAATAGTCAGTTATTATTCAAACATGCATCTTTAGTTCCGCAATAAAAACCAACTAACAAACTCAGTTGGTTTTTCCTGTTTGGCGTGCCCTAGGGTAAGACCGAGACATATGCCGTCACAAAAATATCTGATAGTACGCTCGAATGTTGTAACGCTTGTGTGTTCTGGGTTAGCAGTGAGAGCAAAAAGTACAGCATGCATGCTTACTATACTATACACGCAAGTTGGTTTCCCATCATGCCAAGATCGAGAGAACTCAGAGCTGAATGATTCTCGCGATAATGTATGAAAAATAGAATGTAAAAGTCTCTGTTAAATCACAGCAACTTACACCAAAATGAGTGAGAGGAAGACAGCATCTTCAACGTTACACCAATGAGAATGATGAGTTCTTCATGACTGGCCATAACAGTTAACAGGTTACGGCCAGATGTAGAGCACTACTCCAGTTGCCTTATAACTCATTTTATTAAGATATTTTCCAAGCCCTATGGACAACCTAGTTAAGTCCAGGGGAGAGTTAGCTTCCTGTGGTCATTAGCGCAGCTAACCAGGGGGCATCACTTGAATGTTGTGTGTCATCTTGGTTAAGGTATAGACCGGGAGCGATCTCTCCTTTGCTCCTCTGTATGCGCCTTCTGTTTAATATCACCAAAACTATTTTCACATTGTGTCGAATGCCCTCACAAGGTAATGTCATCATTAAAACGCTGCGAAGCCTAAGTGATTCGAGGTTCCAGAAGCCACTATGAAAGATATCGCATATATATTTAGTTGCCAAACTCCACAAGTTTTATTTGACAGTGTGACTGAACTATAACCCAACAAACAAATAGCAACTACTGCGAATCTTCTGTAACTATGTGTTCGACTTTGTTCCTATCAATTCTTTTGTTCTACTTTTTTAAATTTCTCCCTTCTTTTATTGTATCTATTTGGCTTTTGGCTAGTTGGAAATTCGAGAAACTAATTGCTGCAAAATGTTGCAAAAGCGCAACAACAACAGCGGAGTTGGATCTCTGCAGCTGCAGTTTTCAGTTCGCAGTTCCTCGTTTTGCTCCTCGAAATGACCAACCATTTCGTTTTACAAATATGACAATTGGCGGCATTATTAAAATGCTACGTGCGCTAAATCTACCGACATCAACAAAATGGAATGGCACACGAAAAAAAATGCACAAAAAAGAAGTGAAAAAGGTACACAATAAAACAGGGAACGACGGGAACGATGACAATGACAACGAGTATGAGGAGGATGAGTACTGGGAACTGGGATGACAACGACCAAAACAGGTGAATGGGACGGCGAATTGTTGGGTGTGGTGGCGTTGCCAGCCTGCTTAATGGACATGCGTTTGCCCGTTGGAGATGGGAGCTTGGAGCCAGGGTAAACTCTGGCTTAGGTGCGGGGGACAGAATGCCGCCGCAGCTGCCATGACAGTGCGCTGATAGCGGGCACTCAATTTGCATTTTAGCGCGAAACGGCGAAAAATGTAAAGAAAAACTGCGAGCTGAAATTGAAGTTGTATGCGGTGGGGGCATGTAACGGTAGTTGGGGGCAAACAATTACTTTTTATAACTTTCTTACTCGGCACTCAAAATCTCAGCAACCGAAACGGAGTTAAGCTAGAGATTTGCTAGGTAAAAGAGTTGAAAAAAGGAGCGTGCGAAAGGATGCAGGGTTGTATATAATAGTTTTTCAGGCATGTCAGCAAACTTATTAGGCAAAAGAGCGTAGCATAACAAGAGAATTAACATAATATTATGACGGGGTTTTTAATTAAAGTAAAAAAAGAGCCAGAGCCATACCTTTTTTTTTTTGAATTTTTTTTGGTATGCTGCACAGATAGGACACTCAACAAAGTCGTTATACATCAGCACGGCTCTAGAGTAGACGTATGCGTGTGTGTTTGTGTGTAGTCCTTTGGCTGAGCTTTTAAAGCTGGCATCCTGTACAGACAATTAAAAACCCTCTGCAGTTTTGCCATTTGCCATTTTATAAGCACAGATTACAGCTTTACGTAACGCACATGGAGCTACACACACACGTAGAGGCATCCGGTGATGCCCGATAAGCGCGGCATAGCCGGTGTAACTAGCAAAAGGCAAAGGCAACTACGGTTACATGTGATCCCTAGGTCTGTATGTCTGTCTATCTGTATATTTGGACGCCTCTTGCCATATCTGTCCCATTATACGTATACGTCCCGTTGTCCTTTAGCACTGTTGTGATTTTATGTTGGTCATAGTCATCGCCATCGTTGTGCTCCACGTCGTCCTTGTCTGCTTGTCTTCTTTAATGACATTGCACTGCACTTATTTCTTTTTGACTTTTTTTATGGCCATCGTTGGCCGCCACCCTTGGCCTCTTATACACATGTATCTAGATACTACCTTGTGCTAAAGCGCTACGAATACGTTGATGGCTAGCTGTAAAACCTTATGATAGCTTAATTTTAGAGTTTTTAAATCGCTTTTGCATTTTTCTATGCATGTTTGGTAACTTCGTACAGTTGCTCAAGAATGTATAAGAATGTGATTTGGGCACAAAATCGCTTAAAAGACTGCAGCACGTTGGCGTATTTGCATGAGCGAAAAAAGGAGACAAAATGAAGTCATTCAAATGCCAGACATTATGGCAAATCTTTAGCTATTCAATATGCAACACATGACCAGGTGATCACCTCAGACAGCTAAAGTATGGCCATTTAACGTCTATGTTTTCATGTTTGATAGTCCAGACATAGCTGAAGTCTTAAACGCCAACAAAATGGACAAACCGCGAGACTGTTGATTTTTGTGGCAGCTAAATTTAAGCTTTTATAGAACAAGAATTTTCCATTTTTTTACGTTTTAAAAAATGTGCAACTTAAACAAAATGGCGGCCAGCCAACTGTCACAAGTTTGATTGAAACCATTGCAAATGATTTCCAAACATGATATTTAAAATTTTTTCCTCTTTTTTAGACAACCATAACCTAATTTATGTGGAAACTTTTGATAAAGATCAGAGCACTATATCGTATAGCTGTCAAACAAACAATCTCTTAGAGTACAGTTTTAGTTAGGACAACTTTTTGATTTTTAAAATACTGCATCTAAACTTAGGAGTGCGTATTAACACCCCGACCATCGTATCAGCATATGTAAAGCGATTAATATTGAAACATTTTTATGATAGACTCACCCATGTTGACTTCAATAATTTAAAAGTTTTTGGCTCTTAAAACGGATGTAATTTTTTTGGTTCTGCCATTGACAGTAATGTGTCATCTGCAGGACCATCTTACGAAGTCAACCAGAAACTGCTGCGTGACTGCCAGTGCATCACTGGGACAAGCCGTGCTAGACATAAAGAAAGTGTCATCATCATATGTGCCAATCAATCATCATATTTGCTGCAATTGTCACCGCCAACTCTGTAGTGTACAAAGTGTACAGCGAAGATACGACCTCGAATCGGGAAGGAGCGATATGACCTTGAAGAGCATTCCATCTTGTCCCGCGCGGCCAAACGATTGCTGTACATCCAGTAAGACAGCAGAGCTATCCAACTTATTCTCAAATCCCCCAAGGACATGTTGCACTCCTGCTCAGGAGGAACATGATCTTGCTTGAACCCAAACAGATATTTAGTAAAAGGCACCCTGGAGACCCAAAGCTGAAAACACTCTTCCAAGAAATATGCGCTGAAATTTCTTTTTAAGAAACTAAGCAGCAAGCAAGATCCAGATTACTAAAAATGCTGTAGTTTAACTTATACGGAGTGAGTTATATGAATGATATGAAATTAAGTAAAACTTTCCTCTCAAACATCACATATAGTTTTAGCTTCGTCCAACGAAAGTGGTCTCTTCTACTCAATTGCTTACATAGACCAAAGTAACATCTATTGGCCAGAGTGAGTCTCCACTTGTTCTCCATGCTGAAATCGTTCGTCATTGTGACGGTGTTAAGCATACCTTGGTTTGACTTACGTCATAAGAAGTTATTAGGAGCTGCATTTTCTGGTCTTTCGAGCTTAAACTCTTAGTATTCACAACGTCTAGGCACATAAGGGTTACGTACACATTTTCTGATAAATTCTATTTAAATTACTCTATCTTTTACATGAATTTTTTTTGTTTCAACTTATAATGGCCAGCAACTTGTTGATTCTCTCACTCTATCTCTCTGTTAACAGTAAACGCTCCCTATTGTTTTCGAACTTTGGAGTTGCTGCATTTAAAGTCAAGCAACTTTTACTGTCAACACTTTTTACTGCCATGAATTCAACTGTTTTCCAGAAAACTTATAAAAACGTTTGCAACAAAAAAAAAAAGTGTCAGCAAATTGAAATACCTTATTTCAAATGCAACCCTTCGCAAAACGTGTCACAGTCAAGTTTATCGTAAATAGAATAAAACGTGATAATAATGTCGCATATGTAATATCATTTTTGTGCGAAGACTCGTATAATTTTATACTTCATCAATTTCAACAAACCATTTAATATGGTAATAACTGAAGGCCAAGGCGTGGCCATTAGAGTAACATTTCGTTTAACCCTTTTGATGATATTGCCGACAATCAAAACCAAGGAAAAAAGGAGCATGTAGCAATAAGGAAGAAAAATAACGAAAAACACATCAACACATGATATGAAAATCAAATAAAATGCTGAAATTGAAACCGTTATGGAAATTGCAGAATTACGCACAAGACAATCAAAATAATAAGAATTTGCATATATGGTGTGATATGGATGTATGTGTATGCGTGTGTGTGAGACCACAAAACGACAGCGAGAACTGGAAATTTGCTTTTAAATGATATGCGAGAAAAAGATGACGGCGTTACATACCAGACAAACATATACTGAAGGCCATAAAAATATGGACAACTCGAGTCGTAAACGAAATCTGCGCAAAATTGTTAATAGCGAATAGTATAAAGATATGGCAAGGCTGCACAAGAACTTATCTCGCTGGCACTCTGCGTGTGTGTGTGTAAGATTTTACAACTACAAACTGGCGACAAATGAGCAAGGAAGCGCATAAACGGCAACAGGAAACGGAAATATTTCGCAATTGACGTGAAAAGACGCGCGGCCATTTTGGCTGCAGGGCAACAGAAACAGAGAGAGAGACGGAGAGAGAGAGAGAGAGACGGAGAGTAGGGAGCTTGCTTGGCCTGTTAACGCATTTACAAGCCTCGGTGACGACAATGAAATATAACTGTGAAGATTATCATACAGGGAAGGAACGCATTTACTTTGCATAATAAGCTGGATTATGGCACAAGGACAAGGACACAATTTGCAGCGAGCGCATGACGCTGATACGCCGCATTGACAATTGATTGTGACGCAACGCTGTGACTGCGGGGCTCTACGGAAATGGCATGGAAAAATATTTGCCGGATTTCATTATAGACACAATGCAAACAGTAAATAAAAATGTTGTTGCCTTTGAGCCATTTTTAAAATTTGATTTTAACGCCAAGACAAAGACTAATGGGCGAGAAGAGCGCGAGATGAGTGAAGCGTAAAAGATGAAGTTAAACTGCCAAGTGCCGTTATTTACATTAGGGCCAAGTTAATCACTAACTTGAACTCACGCTTCGGCATAAATTCATATTTGCAATATGGCTAATGTCAGAAATCACTTAAAGTTTTTTTGGGCCAGCCGCAAAACAGTGGCCCATAAAAATGGCCGCAGTCAAAGTAAAAGAAGCGCTCCAAAGCCATAAATTCGTCTGCAAGAAATTGAAAACTTCAAATGCGTAATGCATAAACACACACACATACACAAGGATATCTTTATGTATATTTTATATGCCTACTATAAATTGCTGGACACGATGAGGCAGCCTACTACGTATTCATACGCCCTAGCACTTACAGCGACTCCTTCAAAAGCCGAAAGTTCAAAGGCCACAGGCGCTTCAACAAATGTTGCAAGCAACTTTTTGGCCCCTCTTTTGCTTTTGCTTTACTCCGCTTTCTTTCTTCCACTTTTTGTCTATTCCGGCCGGGCGAAATTCCACGTTCGTAATCGTCATAAATCTTATGGCCACATCTTGAATTTATGTTACAGCCTCCCCACTGCCAGCACTTTACTTTCAGCTACCCCCAATCCTTGCACTCTCACTCTCAACCTTTCTCACTCTCTCATTTTGTGGCCGTATTTCGTGGTTTGCATTTCCGCTTCCTTCCACAGTTTATTCTTTTTTGGCTGTTCTACACTTCGATTTGTGCAGACAGCTGGCCATTTTGTTTCTATATCTGTGTAAGTCGCGTATGTGTGTGTGTATGTGTGTGTGTATTGATTTGCTAAGCTTATTGAATTTGTTTCGTGCACAAAAGTTTTTTAATCAAAAGTGCACAAAATAGTTCAAGTCTTTAGCACAACAAAATGACAGCGCCGTTCGCCATCTTGCAACAATTTTTTAAACGTTTTCATCTAGCCACGAACAAAGCAACAAAATAGCAAGGACAAAAACATTTTTCTCTTTGCCAAATATTTTCAGCAAACAAAGCCTTTGGCTGTCTATCTAAGCCAACTAATGTTGTGTTTATACGAACGAGTCTATAACAATATTCAATTCGCGATTTTCTAGAAAAACTCACAGACCGAAGCATTCGGTACATTTCTTGCTTCGGCCGATAAAAATTAAAGAATACGTGTATTTATCGAAGATAAAATATCTTTCACATAAAACATGGTATCCGTTGAATCAAGAGAAAATTTAATGTTTCGCTCCGTTTATTTTGGTGAGATAGACATTTTAGCAAGGAAGGAAGGAAATAACTTGAGGTCATTCGAAAGATTGATCTGTTTCAGCCCATGGGGGACTGACCCACGAACCACCTTTTGTTAATGCCAACTTAAGCTTCACTGTTCAGTTCTGATGCTTTCAGTCTCAGAATCGCCTTCATAATCCTTATAATGTTGAGTAATTAGCTCTTGATCTTCTCTGATGGGATGGCTGTAGGTTCCGCTCACTACCCTAACACCGTGCGATGATTAGAGCAGCTAACCAGAGGGACTACTTGCTTAAGGTAGACACAGGGATCACCCTGACCAGTACCAAGAAAAGAGCTGGGCATTGACAACAGCATTTGATGTAATGACGAGCTTTAGGACGGCATTAACCTAGTCAAGTATGAAAAAAGAAATGTTTTCAATGCGGCTGTAAAAGGAAGGGGTGCAAGAAGCGGTAGGCCGTGTCTCCGCTGGAAAGACCAGCTAGATAGATCTGCCTTTGGTATCACGGAGAATATAAGGCGAAGCAGATTCACCTGTAAATGTGCTACACCCTTGCGGGTTATTATGGCAAGGCAAGAAGAAGAACTTGTTGCAAATATTTGTCTTTGTTTTGATCTTCAAGATGAAAGCGCCAGAAATTATTGAAACTTATTCTCAACGAGGAGCGCCATTATAACGCTATCTACGCAATCTATTGCTACACCACTATTCAACTGATTCTTGCTAGCTTTATAAGTACTATTCTGTTCCAAGCGTACTTTGAATACAAATTTGACTAAGAATATTTTTTGTAACTTCAAATTTATTGCTATCAAAAACTGATTTGTCAAATTACTCAGTTTGTCACAGCGCCTACCACTTTGCGGCCTTGACCGCGTTCAATCAATGCGTCTCGCATGCTGATCGAAAGCGACTAAGCCCAAGTAACTGCTGCTTGTTAAAGTTGGTGAAATGTGATTTTCAAAACAGCCAGTAAAAAATTGTTAAAATATTTTTCTTTAATTTCTTTGCTTAACCTGAAACTGACATCAGTAAAAGGAAATTGCAACTTTTGTCTGCACAAACTTGCCGCTAGCCATGCAACCACCCCTGGCTAACCACCAACCCTTTCAGTGGCAGATTTCATTACAATGCTCTCTCTCTCCGCATAAAATGTCTGACCAGCATTTCCGAAACACCGCGCTAAGACAATCAAAGGTGAGCTTACAACTTTTAGCCCGCACATTGCTTCACTTACCGTTCTTTTTCTTTGTTGGTTTTCTTTTGCTTTACGCTTCGCTTTGCACAAAAATCACGTGTACATGACCGTGCACAGCCTCCAAGTAGCTCTATGCACGGCCAGGCTAAAGGCGACGCGTCCGACAGCGTCTCTGAGGCGGGGGACGGGCGTGTGGTGTTGGGCACAGCCCGCAGGCATCCGCATCCTTTGAATGGCCATGGAAAATTGGCGTCTGCCAAATATAAATAAAAAGTAGACAAATCCGGAATAAATAACAGCGTTGTCTGCCTGAAGTGCAGCCCAAGCCCCGTCTACAGCGGCTGCCACAGCTCCTGCTCCTTGTAAGTATTTTGCCGCTGCTGCTGCTGCTCCTTTGGCTTTGTCTTCAATGGCGCTTGCCACGTCAGCGTTATGGCAACCGCCGCTGCCACACCTGGCCCAGTGTATTGTTGAGCTCATTGTTGTTGTTGCTGCTGCTGGCATTGCACATTGCGTATACGCTCAGTTGCACCGCAAAATGAGCGAAAATCGCAGCATTCTATTTGCCATGGCAATGCCAATGAATCTTGCTGCTCTTTTGTTGTAAGCAGCTGGAGAACTTTTTAATAAAATATCAACATTAATTGGCAGCAGCAGCAGCGAAGGGGACATGCAACTACCACCTTGTTGTATGTTGAATGTTGTGTCTCTGTGTGTATTTGTGTGTGTAGTAATTTCAATTAACAAACATCAACATGAAAGCATGGAAGCACACGCACTAATTAATTCAAAACCGGGCGCAAAGATTCACACCAACATTGACAATGGTGATACAGAAGCTGCATTGGGCACAACAACTGCGGCGCCGGCTGTGGCAATGGCAGTGGCAGCGCCTAAATGGCTGCAATCAATTAACAAGGCAACAAAGTCAGAGCCGGCAGAGTCACAATCACACTCTCTCTATATATGGCCATAGCCATATCGATGTCATGTCAGCAGCTGGCTACCGAGCATAACCCAAGTCACATACTGCTGCTACCCATTGAATCCCAAACTCCCAGCCAAGCAAATTAATGAACAACGCACAAATCGAAGTAAATGGCAAAAGGCAGCAGCAACTAGAGAGCATAAGTACTGGGCTATACGACAAACAAATACGCTACGTTTCCGATAAAACTCTGGATATTTGAAATAAAGATGTTTTTTAATAAAAGTTCGTCTATGGCCTTCGGACTATGTTCCGATCAGCATATTAAAACTACACTTATTTTCTTGCTATTGCAACTAGTTTTCTAGATATACTTCATTAGCTTACTGCGCTAAGAGGGCCTTATTCTCAATCATGAGCTTGTGCCGAAACGTCTTAAAGCCAAGCTGTGCCATATTCTCACCTTTAACTTAGTATGCCTTTGCATATGAAATAAATAGAGTATTGAGGTTATTGCAACGACAACAATGACAACATCTACGTCTAAGTACGTTTGTGTGAAAGTATGTGCTTGTGTTTTGCATCATATTTGCATATTCATGCGCTTGTCAATATCCTGGTGAGGTTGTTGTTCGTTCCCAGGATTCTTTCCAGAGTGCTGGTGTCTTTATGGTTTGATTTTTCTGGTCGATGAAATTTCTCACTAAATGCTATTGGTTTACTTTAATTAGCTGCTGTTTTTCTTGTTATTTAGTTTGTATAGCTAAGTGAGTGTCATAAAAAATGGCATATAGATAGTGTAAGAGAAAGGTTCATAGAAAGAGATTCTCTAATGGAAGTAGAAGAGAAAATGCGTTTGCTGTTAATGGACGCACTTCATTAGTTATTCTCTTTTCAATGCTAATATGCATTTGCACTCAATGTGCAAATAGTTTGAAAGCTAAAATACAACAAGCAACAACAACGACAGTGTTAACAACAACAAAAACAAATAAACTAAAGTGGTCAGGAGCAGTGTGTAGTTAAGTGTTCTATAGGAATAGAAATTGGAATTGGAATAGTTGTGCCTAGAAGCGCTCACAAAGTGCAGTCGAAAGGCAGCAACAACTACAAATAGGAATGAGCAAGCTCTTGGCCATTTACAATCTCTTGCTCTCGCTCTCTCTCTCGCTTTGTATACCTCCTGGGACTTGGCTATGTCCATTTGCCCCTTGCGGGCACCAAAGATCAACTTTATATATGTATCTGTATTTGAAATAGGCTTTTAAATGGTAGTCTATTGAGCACCTGAGGCTGGAGCAGTTCGAAAAGCAAACAAGAGAGCAAGTATTGTAAAAGTAACAGTTGAGGGGTGCATTTCACCGTTAAAAAGTTACGAATACAACAACATCAACAATCTTTTGTGTCACTTAGTTGTTTGTTGTTCTGCGTTAGAAGAATAGCGCGTAGAAAGAAGAGAAAAAACAGTTGCATTCGTTAATATGTGAAGCAGTAGATAGTAGAAAGAGAACGGTTTGTTTATGTTTAACGCACGCTTTGGTTGTGTTCTTGTTGGTTTGTTGTTGTTGTTTTTTTTATGCGGTGTGTCGGCTTATCGTCTATGCTATATGCAGCGCTCATTCTGCACTCTTTAAAGAGATGCAAAAGATGAAATATTTGCATAGTTGCACCGCCATTATTTGACTACTGGCCGATTTTTATGCTATATTAAAACTCTTTTTGTAAAAATTTCATTTTTATTATATAGACGCGTCAGCAGCCATGATGGCCAATGAAAAGTATGTTGCAAATTTTGTTTTTTGCACCGAAACTTAACTTTGCTATAACCCAAGTGACCATACATGGAAAAACTTTAGCAAAAAGCTGGTATCTTTGCTGTGCGAAGCCTGCATGAAATTTTAATGCCATGACAACGACGAAATTAATAAAAACAAAAACAAGCAAAGGAACCAAAAAAAAATTGTCACAAGCAAAAAAAAAAAACAAGAAGGACCAAACAATTTAACGCTTGAATCTATGTATGAAAAGCTGTCAACATATGTTGGCCAACAAGGCAAAATGTGGCCATATATGAGCCAGAGAGAGAGAGTGTTTGAAATTGCCAACGTTGCGTATACGTATTCATGCACAAATGTATATACATATATGTAAGTGCATATACATATGAAAGTTTTTAATAATACTTGGCTAAAATACCAAAGGAAAAACTTTTATTAATAAAGTTTCTTCCTTTCCGGAGCCAACTGAGTAACGGCAAGATAGAAAGAGCGCCAGCAAGCGAGAGAGAGAGGAGAAAGCTACTAACTGGCTCCTGTCGAAGACTCCATAAGGCTTCCCTTTTGCTGTGCTTCCAAGGTTTAATTACAGCTAGAGGAAAGCTCAACAGAAAGGAAGAGTGAGTGCAAAACAGTTGAGCAAAAAGTACGACTAATAGTCGCAATAGTTTCTTATTTTCTATACTCTTTACTTAATGAATATGGCTATGAATTTGTGGAGCATTTTGCAACGTTTTCAAAGCAATAATTAAGATAATAAGTATCGTATGGGCATTCATTTTAGCTTCAAATGTTTCAAAGGTACTCTTTTCCGGGAGTTAATTTGATTTTTTAATCAAAACTCTAGCTATAAAATTGGTGATATGCTTCAAGTGATATGCAATTGATGAATACTTGACCTCGATTCACTAGCTGATTGCTTTTCATTCCTGACGGCTTTCAGCAAAATCATGTTTTCTGAGCTATCAAAGATTTCTGCTTAGTTAGCGATATGCTCTCCATAAAACTTAAAGGCTAGCAAACACACTGGGAAAACTCTCTAGTAAAGCTGTAAAAATATCGAAGGCTCTTTCCTTTATAAACGTACTTAGCATTTGAACCCTGAATCTTGCAGAAGAGAAACTTGCTCTTCTTTCGCACATGCAATTGAGTGACTAATATAACCGGATTGAATCCACATTTGGTAGAGGTACAGTAGAGGACATCTGCACTCCTTTCAATACCAGTATTCCGGAGAGGAAGGCCCACATCCTTCTTCACAGACAGCTCAAATATGAACAACCGAGTTGGAGGGCGCCCTTTTCAGAATAGGTCAATAGAAGGAGGCTCGGAGACCTGCAGCATGTAAATATCTATAGTGATAGAGAAGCATCTATCAAACCTTTAAACTCAATATCATCAAATTCGATATCGGTAAAAAGCTGCCGCAAATCTTTTCACGAGATGACTCAGACGCCGGGACATAGAGGGCAACAATATTGCGATTGAGCTTACCAAGCAAGGAATAAGCATCCCTATAGCGACCTGAAATCTGAAAACACAACCAGAAATGCCAAAATGTACTAAAGTGTAGTACTGCTCGATAAACTTGGCCAGAGTTAAACATCAAAAGAACAGATGCTTTTTGCTCTCTTAATGGGGAGAAAAGATCAGCCGTCGTCAGAGTAGGTAGTTGAATTCTATGTAGCTCAACTTCTTTCTCTGTTATGACCTCTGCAGAAGCTGGAGAAAGACGAAGAGGAGAAAGAAACGGCAGAGCTCATCTAGGCTCCTGCCCTTTCATATCAGCATAATGGTCCTCCCTGTAAGCAGCATATGAAAGGAGAAAGGATAAATAGATCCTACGGTATCACAATGAGGCGAGTAGTAATGTGGCAGCCTTTAACCTACGAACTGGAAATTAAAAACGTGCTTAAGACACAGTGTATACAAACTTCGCTAACTGAAAATTGAAAATTTTCATTTGATTTTCTTTGTGTTGCACATATGAATCACACAAACACACACACACACACACACACACTATACAGATATAGAGACTTGTTACAAAGTCTTTGGCATATTGGCGACAAAATTGTTGCCTCTGGGCCGTAATATTAAAATTGAAGTTGAAATGCCATCAAGCAAGAAAATGCCCCGGAAATAGTTTTTCGCTTTTTCATTGCTGGGTTTACCAATGTTCTCAATTTTTTCTTGTTTTTGTTGGGGTCTGCATTTGTCTGTCTGATAGAAAGCAACGACTTCTCGTTTTCATTCTCTCACTCTCAACGTAGTAGTTCTCGTTGTCGACATTGCTGCAAGTTTTGCCCAAAAATACTTTTAATTAAAATTTCAAATTATTTTCGCTTTATGCCAAGAGTGAGCGAGTCAGAGATAGAGTGGGCTTAGCGCTGCATAAGTGCAGTTAGCGACAAGTGCAATGGCGCACAAGATGGCGGCCGCCATGTTGAGTGAAATATATATTCAAAGCGCATTTTCAATTTAAAAGTTTTTACCACCCAGGCATATTTATATTCTATTTATTTCATTTTATTTTGCCATTTTTATTTTTATTTTTCTTATTTTATATTTTGTTGTTTTCTGTGCCGCAGCCTTGGCTCTCACTTATTGAGAGCGTACTCCATGTTGGTGCGTTTCTCTTTGACCAAAACTTTTATGCGCCGCTTCCTTGTACTTGTACAAGTAGGCAATGGTAATGTCAGGCCAGAGCAGAAGGCGTAGTGGGCGTGGCTGGCACAAAACAGGCAAATAATTTACAAGCTGCAATGGCAACTTTAATGCAATTTTGCTCTGGCAGATTTCATTTTGTGACAAATGCTGGGCGTGGCCCATGCAAATCGCAAATAAAAAGAACTCATTAAAAGTTTATGCCACAAACTTTGGCACCCGCACCCTTAGGCCGCCCGCCTCCATCGTTTCCGGCTGCCTCCAAACCAATGCAACTTTAGCTTAGTCCAAGAGCTGCTGCTGCTGCTGCCTCTGATTGCATTTGTTTGGTTGTTTGTATTTGGGAGCGGTTAGCGGGGTGGTGACACAGAGGTGCTCGTAGCTGTTTCTTTTGTTTTTGGGTGTTTTGATTCATAGTTCCAAAGTGAGTTTGCAATAGTTTATTGCATAACTATCAATTGCCAGCCTACAATGATATACTCTATATATATAAGTTTAAGAGTTGGCTTTTTGAAAGTGCAGACCAATTGCAACAGCGATTATATATAGCAGAGTTTTGGAAGCAGTGGCCGAAGCTGTGGAACACTTTATTGCACAATAGCGTATATAGCTTTACGCACTTCCTCCTGAACGTCATAGGCCACTTTGCATCTATAAACAAATGAAGTTGTTTTAAGTGTCGCAAATGGTATGTGATACTCTTGTGTATCTCTGGCTCATCTGTTTTCTTGACGTTGAAGGAAAATAATTAAAAGAATCATTTGCGTCCGGTTTTCTCTTACTATCGGTGGCGATTTCTCGAATAGGGAGTATGCCTTAAGAAGTCACAAACTACCTTAGAAGCCCTCCCATATGGGTGAACACGGCTGCTCATGCCATAGCTGCAGGTGCTGGAAAAGTGAGGCAAAAAAATATTGCCTGGTGGTCACAGTCGAATGAATGCCTGATAAAGATAATGGAGTCGCTACACCTTGTCAATAAGCAGGTCCGTTTACTTACAAGGTTACAGGTGAGCTTAGTGCTGCTCTGGAACTGCATGGATGGAATCCTGAGGTTGGAAATGCCAACTAACGCCCAACTGGTAGGATTCGCAGACGACGTGGCCATCCTAGTAGTAGGAGCTTCATGATGTGAAATCAACAGCTTCGGTAGCGCTTCATACGTTGAAAAACTGGCTGGCCCACATAAGAGGATTTTAATTGGAGGAGCGCAAAAGGGAGGTAACAAGTGGTGCAGGCTAGTACAACTTTTGCCACCACTTATATTATATCAAAAGGGGCTATAGAATACCTTATGATCGGCATTAGACTTTCTTATAAGAAACACTTGCCGTATATTTGCTAAAAAAAAACATCCAACACCAGCAAATCCATGACGAGGCTGATGGTCAAGCATTGAGTTCAAAAATCCTCTAGAAGGTTGCTGTGACACAGCTGGTTGAAGGCAGCCATCATGTTTGCTGCACCACATATCGATGAAGTCAACTCACACCCGGAGTTGCATGCAATGAGTGGAAGCTACATGCAGAAGAGTACATTCCGCACGGACTCCAACAACGCAATATTAGTCATCGCGAGGATGGTACCCATCGATTTTCTAGTCACTGAAGCGAACGAGCTTTATAATTTGCGACAATCATTACAGATTTGGACACGACGACAACCCAAACTGTCCCAGCTATGGGTGCCCAGAAGACTCTGGGCATGTTTTCTTTTTTTGTCCTAAGTATGCGACTGAGCGCGGAAGCAGTCATTGGAACGTGATCACTGCAATCGCCAAGATGGGAAAGTTGAACCTGAGGGCTACCGAGCGAACTAAAAGAGGCCTTATAGGATAAAGATAACACCCAGCCTTGCAAAGCAATAATAAAACATAGAATAGATATATTTATTTTATTGTTAGGTTACTTGTGTTTAAAAAGTAATATATTTATTTATTTTTTAGTGGATAAAAATTGAGTGGCTTTAATAAATGTAGCAAAGAAATTTTGGTTCTGTATATTACTTTTGCATTCACTGTTATTTTTGACGCGTTTCGGCGATTGCAATTTCTACAGCGTGCAGTTGCTTGATAAGTTTTTCACGTTGTAATGTCGTTATACTTGGCTCGTGGCTTACGGCTCATCCTTAGCTTTGCGATCCTGTCTATTGTCCGACGTAGAGTCGGATGATTGCGTTTCTCATGAACTTGAGCTGCACCGCGCTCTAAGCTTATTTAACTTTTTCGGCGGGGTTGAAATCCGCTTGCGTTTCGACACGGTTTTGCGAATCGATGAATCACTGTGCGAAGTATAGCTGGAGCTGGAGCTGGATTTGGATGCACTGCTGCTCAAGCTACGACGCTGGCATTTCGATCGCATCCACGGATCAATATACTGATTGTCACGACCACTAGCTTCCTCACGCCGCCTAGACTGGGCTCGCCTGCGTTGCGTTGGCGTTGGATCCCGACACCGTTTCGTGGCGTCCACAGTTTTTGTTGACGGTGGCAAGTATGGATGTATATTGCGTACCGGCGGATGGTCCACAACAGACGTAGCCGGCTTGGGATAGTAACTTTGCCAGGTGTTCAGCTGACTGACACAAATGCTTGGCGGATACGCATAAAAGACAGGAAGCGGATGTTGCGGTATGGGCAACGTCTTGAAGGTGCCAGCAAACATTGCATAATTACCTTTACCGCTGTCCGGATGCAGAAACCGGCAGCTATTGCCCCTGGAGCACATGCCACGAGTAAAGAAACGGCAGACAAGATTTGATTCTATTGGTTCCTCATCCCCATCATCGTCAGAGACTTCGCCTTCTTCCAGCTCCGAAATGTCTTTTTTCATTTTCGTTGTAATTTTGCCAGCTACATCGACCTTGTTCCTATCAGCCTTATGCTCTTCTGATTTGTCCGTTTGGGCTTTAGTGTCATCAGCTGTGGATTCAAAGTTCTTTTTGCAGCAATTCAGTTCAACTTCTTCCCCCTCAAAGTCCAACTGATCATCATCAAAGTATGTCTTTGCTAAATCCTCGAGAGCTGTAGCCACTTGGTTGTTGCCGTGGCTCTTGGTTGCATCTTTGCTGTGTGGTTTAACCTCTGGAAATCTGCGCGCCTCACTGCCACCCTTGCTGTTTTTATTTACTTCTTTTGTTGTCGCTGAAATGACAGTCGATTTTTTGCTTAGATCTTCATGTCCAATGTCTGGGTAGGCATTGACTTCACGTCGTAGTGCCTTAGTTGGCGAGCCAGATTCAGGGTTGACTTTATTGTCCTTATCATCGCTGCTGATACTGCAGCTGCTGACGCTGCTAATGCTGCTAACGCTGCTAGAGCTGTTCCAGCTTTTTTTCTTTGTAAGCGATCCGAAGCTATCACTCGATAAGCAACACGAAGAGATGCTACTTTCCGAAAACTCGCTAGAACTTATTGAATTGGAACTTGAGCTGTCGCTCGAATCGTTCGATTCCATAGTCAAGCCCAAGCAGCGTTCTCCCTAAGAGTTCAATTTCTCAAACAGCCTTCTCCGTTCCCAAATCGATTCCAGATGTTAATTTCTTTCGCAGGTCTGCAACTTGTCAGTAAATAGTCAGCAAGTAGCCTCTACAGCTTGATTAGCACTCACCAATATTTGTAATATTGCTTAAGTTGACGGCGGAATATATTTTCACTTGTTAGAATTTAATAGAAAAAATCAGCCTACTTAAAAAAAATTCTGCTTCCAATAAAATTGGCTCAAATGCTGGTTCTAATAAGCTGTGAGCCACTATCTATATTACAATATTATTATTACATTGTTAAATTTTCTTTTTTTGCAAATATATTAACTTCTATTGGGCAGCGCTATTTACAGTGTGACCGTTTTTTTTACCAAAATTTGCAAAATTATTAAATACCAGAATTGATCAACCGCGCTTGCTGTGAATGTTCAAAAAGCTGAGTTACTTATTATGGCGCTATCATCTGCCGCAAGAGGGCGCCAATCAGAGTAGTAAATTTATGAAAGAAAAGTTATTTTCCGTTTTGTTTCGCTCATTGCCACCGAAATTAAAATAAGTTTGCTTTGATTTTGTATTAATTTTGCTTAAAAACGAGTATGAAAGCAATTGGGTGAAATCCTGGACCGTTAAAAATTTCAACATTTTTGCTGAAATGCGTCCATTTCCATGACAGTGTTTGTTGGTGGCAGCTTGTGTTGCTCTCTCTCTCTCTTAGAAAACAAACGCATATGTGTGCACTGTCTTGGGAATGGACACATCTGATCCTGACACTGATTCAGTTTTTGTAAAAACTTGGTTCACTTTTTCCGGCAGCTATATGATATAGTGGAACAATTTAGAAAAAACCGGAAAAATCGGTCTTCTTTCCGATTCCGTATGGCACAGCAACAGACGTGTTTTTCAGCCGAGATTTTTATTCCGGCCTGGCCTTAGGATTGGCAGAATTAAACGTAGCTCGAGCTTGCAGAAGTCCTCACAAAGGGTGGGCAGAATCCAGCGCTTCTTGCGGAGGGCTCATGCTGCTTTGTGTGAGCTGTGTGGCGAATCGCGATCATGAGCATGAGCAGTGTAGAATGTGAACGTGAGCCGGTGCTGTGGCACCATCGCGCCTAATTCGTAGGGGTCGGAAGGAGGAGGAATCGACATATCTGATCATGTACCAGATGATGAAAATGTTTTTGTTTGTTTGTTTCTGTGAACACCGTGCATTTGTCTACTACTACGATAAAAATATGTTTCGAATTTAGTAAGCTTTTCCAAAACGAAATCGAAATCACGGTTCAATTTTAGGCGAATGCAAAAGGATATTTAGGGAAATTCGCAGTGAGATTCTGTCATCTTGTGCAGATTCATTGACACGTTTATTAATTAAATTCTTACTGCTAACAAATACTTAAATTTTTTTTTCGACACTCCATGTACATATATACTAGTTATGATTTAAGTACACTCTCTCTATGTTTAAGTGCTTTTCGGTTTTTTCAAACTTTTTATATGCCATATTAAAAATTGACTGCACTCTGAGTACTATCTAGGAATTCCAATCACTTCGAAACCACAGCAGGTCTTTGATATTTGCTGTTATGCATTTTGTGCGCCGCAAAACGAATTAACCATAAAAATTCCGTGGCATTTTTTCGTCAATGTGCCGCACGTGCTGCATGCCACAGACAGAAGACTAGACCAGGCCAGTCCCGAGCGAAACGCCCAAGTTCAAAAAGTCAATTCGAATTAGACAACGCATTAGAGGGGCCATAAAAAACAAACAAACACACAGAAATCTAGACAAAAAGTAAGACCATATTTATGGCTGCCACTTTTGAGTTTTGCATGTTCAGCGAATGCAAATGGTTGACAATTCTGTGGACCTTATGGGGCCGCTACTAAGACCCCAAAGCAAAACGTGGCCAGACGGGCCACACCCGTAGAAAAATGGAGTTAAATGAAAATGAATTTAATGCAATATTGAAATAAAGAAAAACAACAAACTAATGCAAACATGGGCAGAAATTAGTCAAAGAGGGGAAACCTTGAAAACGTTTAGAATAGACGTGCAACAAAAACAAACAACAACTGCAACAAAAACAACTACAACAACTACAGTTCAATTAGTTGACCAACCGCTGGCACTGCAATTAGGTGTGTTACTTGGCTAAAATGATTTTAATCGTTTGTGTTTTAACATAGATTTAGATTTTGTTGCAAAGTTTTTTTTGCCATGTTGCAGCTGTTGTTGTTGTTGTTGTTGCTGTTGTCGCTGTCAAAAGCCTTACCTGGCATTAGAGACACACAAACAAACTGAGACAATGACACGCAGCGCTCTGTGTGGCAATGTTTATTTGATTAAAAACATTGATATGACAAATTTAATTAAGGTTAAGTTTTTTATTTAACATTTTTGTATACTCTGCAGCCAAAGGTTAAGGAGTCTAGTGAGTTAGTGCAAGAAAATGTTGTGCATTTGTTGACTATAAAGAAATAAAACCCGTACTTTGGAAATGAAGCATCTATGGTCACATTCATTTTACCTTCCGATCTAAGGAGCTTCTTTAAAGTGACAAGTTTTAAACAACAAAGCAATTTTATATGAAGAACATCCGTGTTCGAAAAGTAAGTCAAAATGGCAGTGTCAAATATCAACATAGTTTCGATTATTAGGCTCACACGAGAAACATTAACATTTGAACTGAACTTGAAATGAGTAAATTCCTTATAAAGTGTTATATTTCACTAGCTCCACTTTAATTTGCATCCCATGCTACCAAATTCGAAGAAGCTAATTGAGCTTCAGTTAAACCGAATTCTTCAACTTCTGATTGGAGCATTGGATTGGAGCATTGGATTAGATTAGTGATGGATGCGATGGCTCATCAAAGAAGATTGTGCCTTGCCCTCTGTCTTAAGTGAGTGGTTTAAAAGAAAGAATTGGAATTGCAATTCGTAAGAACTGCGTAAAAGAAGATTAGACACATCGCTCATGTTGAGTGTATCACTTCCCAAAATGCGCAGTCGTAATCTTGCAAAGGCCGGACAGTTAACCATAAAGTTTTCGTGGAGTTGACTTCTTCAAGACAGGCCGCGAATTGAGGCTCATGAGTAGTCCAACTAAAGCTTGTAGATCTTTCCTCTTTTAACGAAAAAGATTTTTCACAAAGTGTTTTGTTACGCGGCATCCAGTGGTGGCTTACCAACTCGCCGTGAAGCTTGAGGATTTCATTCGAAGTACTGATGCTGTGTCCGTGAAGTGTAGCCAATCCATTGTCAGTTCCGCTGCCTAATTGCGGCATTCAACGGTATTTGATCCGTTATAAGCCACAATACTTGATTTGATATAACTTGGGTCCATCGGATCTAAAGAATTTATCGCAGGTATCTCTTTACATATGCCTGTATTGTTCTCGAGTTATTTGACATTGGATTCGACGAGGATTAACTTAGTGCGTTTGACTGGAATTCCATACTGAGGCGGCATTTCAAAGGCGTTACGGGCTTTACTTATTCTGCCAGGAACATGCAGGTCCTTGCCACCAACGGACGATAGAAAACTGCCTATATAGTTGATGTGATGAGCGGCCAGTGAGCACAATTTTGGTCTTGTTGATTGATTGAAACATCTGGTTCATCCCGGTTTTGGTACTTGCCGGATAACAGATTGCCACTCGTCGGGTAAGCCTTGGCAAGTCGGCTTCCCCGACTGTTACTATGAAACTTAGAGCTTTGCGATCGTGGATGTAGTTCCTGCAGACTCATGGTCGAAAGGACGATGTGGAGAAAGAAGTCGGAGTCGCGCAGATTTAAAAGCGGCTGGCAATACGACGCGGTATCTTTTAGTATATGTTCAATCACCCAACAGACAGCTGTGCCTTTCGACCTCGAGGTCTTGAGGTTATTGTCCATATCTCGGAAAACACTTACCTAACGAAACATAAATGTTAAAACCATGAAATGTGACAACTAACGGAATCGTCTTCGCAGTAGTAACCAACAGGCTGCAAGATTCGAAGAGCAAAACTCAGCTGACTTTGCAGAGAGTGAAAAAAGAGTGTAAATGATAATTTCCAAACTATTTCAAACCCGAAATTCAATTAAGTGTAATGAGCTGTCGAGTGCAAAGAGTATATTGTAGTCGGTCTATACCTACCATATCCAGTGCACTTGCTATGTAGAATTTGTTTTTGTTTTTGTGCAACATGCAAAAAGTTCACACAACATGCCACATTTATTGTTTTGTATTACTTATTTTATGCTAAAACGCGATTAGGGCAAGCCAGGGGTTAAGACTTTAGAGAAAAAGGTTAAAAGCATGCGCTGAACTTTAATTTGCACGTCTCAAACCTGCATATATGTATGCATGTGTGTGTATGTGTTGCCATTGTTGGCAGTTGAGTCGAAGTTTTGAGCCGTTGTTTTCATATTTCAGGTGTGCCGCCACAGCGTGAAAGCCAAACCTACTCAGGCATTTCCTGGGCGCGCATCTTCTTCTTTATTTTGGAGCATTTACAATGGGCCAAGTTTGGTTTTTGATTTATGTCTTCTATTGGTTTATAGCCAAGCTCCTCTCGAATGGTTCAAAGTTCAAGCTGACTTTGTTATTGCTCCGGCCATATCATATTGGCCAGCCAGCTAACGGTTTTTTGTGGCACCAGCGAACACTAATTGCTCTCAGCTATAGCACGCGTCACCCAAAATGTCACTGAGGCACAGAGTCACAGTCACACAGTTAGTACCCACAACGTCTAAAATTGATAGCCAAATTTGGCGGCCAAGTAACAGGTTTTTCCGCGAGTTTTCCAAAACGTTTTTTTTTCGGTCTATCAGATCTGTCTGCGGTTCTCCGACTCTGTCGCTGTCGTGTGGGTCTTGTTCATAAAAATAATTGATACTGCAAGGCAACGAGTTTGCAGCGAGTCTCGAGACTCAGTCATTCAGTCATTCACTTGAAATTAATTTGCACAGCCTGCTAACATAATTTACAGTTCTGTGCCGTCAGTCCAATCACTTCGAACTTCAAGATACATAATTAAGGCTTAGACGTGGCCAAGTTTATGCCAGCAACTTTACGTTTTATTATTAATTTTGGTCTCCTTATTTTTCGTGACATATCACGATGTTTTTGTTAACGACTTTATAATGGGCACATAGGCAGAAAAATGCACAGCGAGTGGTTCTGCAAAGGTTCTAGGAAGCGGCACGTCCAAGACTAGCCCATAAATACTGCACGGGGAATGCACATAAAACAGCGTAGAACATCAAAATGGAAGATTCTTGTGCAAAATCAATTAGGTTAATGCGCTATAAATCTCGTATAAAAGAGATCAAAGTAAATGGCAAAAGTTAAAAAGTCGTGAAAAGTGAAACTTGTTCCGCGGCCTATATAACTTTTTTACGGCGTAGGATCAAAAGGTTATGCTGGCGAAGTTCTTTTGAAATAAAAATAAACGACTGTAGTCATAGTTAAAAAAGAGAACAACAAATGTGCGACTTTTACTAATTACGTTAAATTGAAAGGTTAGGAGTTTTGTGTTTCTTATAACACTACACCATGAGGTGTTTCCTAATGGCGACGCGAAACTAACGGAACTTTGGAGTATTGTGTTTCCGATGTGAGCTGTTGATCGTTGATATTTCAGTCGGCGGTATTCCATAAAAAACCATGAATAAAACATGGTCACAGCGAACTTTTTCGCACGTTAGTCAACTGTATGAGGCATACTTTGCATAAGTACTGTATGAAGAAGTTGTATAAGGTCATTTTTACTTCTACCGAGGGATATCTAGCCCCTATGTTGTTCTTTGGATCCTAGAGCCTGCCTGATTTGAAGCTACGCAACACAGTGTCGAAGCACTACTCTCATTTGATTACCAAACCGCAACCACTCGAAAGTCCTCCAAAAGAGCCACAGCCATACAGTCAGATGCAACTAATTCTAAAAGAATATGTTTTGGTAAAGCTTTCATACCTAAAAAAGCTAATAACTGTTTTAACTCCCAAAAGTTAGGTGTTTTTAACCCCTAGACTTTATAGTATTGGTTATTTGAGCAGACGTACGCTCTTTCTTAGAGATCTTTCACTTGTTATATCCGATATTAAGTAAATTGAAAACACAAGAAATTGGAATGTCTTTTTGCTCATCTGAAAGAGGACTCGTCATAATCGTAGAAAGAGTGGGACTTTTTGCTGGCCAGTGCGACAAGATCACTTGGAATAGGAATAGAGGATATAGAGGCGAGAGCCAAAGAATTTTATGAAATCCCACAGAAGAATTCCTGAAGATGATCCTTGACCAGAACATGAGCTTAGGCAAGTATGTTACACAGAAAGAAAGAACAACTTGCTGTTGAGCAGCTCAATCTGCCACTGTTTGAGAAATTCTGTCATTCATTGATGGTCCAGAATTCGAAGAAACTACCCAGCATTTGAGCTGTTCAGGCAAAATCGCAAATTTGGTCCGTATTAGTACAAGAAGACCTTTTACGCTACATTTTGTTCTTGCTCAATTCTACTACTCAATTCATTAGAAAATTTACGTTTTTTCTTTATTCAACTACAAGTTACCCAGATTTCTGCGGGATGACCTTGCAGCGAAGTAGAGAATACAACGGAAAAGACTTATGTAATACCACCACCCCGTGTGGTGAGCGGGTTAGAGAATACCACCTCAGCAGGTCAAAGCTTGTCGTATGAGGTGACTAACAATGACACTGGATCCTTTCGAGACCAGTAGACCTCAAAAGGGTTGTGCGTTGGGTTTGGGACCCACCACGTAAAACCACAATTCCAATGAATGACTTACATCAGGCCGTAACCCGATAACGGGTTGTTATGGCCAGTCAAGAAAAAGACGAAGTATTTAAAGATTCCACTTAATTCGCTTTAAAGACAGTCACCCACAGCATAAATAAGATCGCTCTATTCCTATCTTTGGCCCTAACAACTGCCATAAGACACTACCAAATTTCCTTTTAGGCAATCGCAATTAGTCGTGTTTTTTTGCGAATTTCCCTTTAACATAAAGGTACCAACCAGCTGTCAAAGCAATTCGGTTGCACTACCATGTTATAAACTAGACACATGCTTGCTCCCACTCTCTGGCTCTTCCTTTCTCTTTCACTCTGTCGCTCTAACTCTTCCACATTATAGCACCGAGCATCTGCCAGGCACCGCAAATCTTTTCCAGCAACGACCGCCCGCAATATGCAAAATACGCAACTTGCAACTAGGCCGCAGTCGTCGTCTACTCTGTCAACGTCAACTGCTCTGTCACCGTCACCAACGTCGACGTCGTCGTCTTTGTTGTTGTTGCTGTTGTTGCTGCTGCTGCTGCTGCTGTTGTCTATTTGTGGCTTGCTGAATGCTGCCTGACTGCGTCGGCGACATTCATTTCTCATTTGATCTTTATCACCCGGCAACATGCAACGTGCAACAACAGCAAAGTGATGGGCGCTGCTCAGTCAGTGCAAAGCTCGGCACTGGTTGCAGCAGCCTCCGTTTCCAGTTTGCGTTCCCAATTCCCGCCACTTGCACCACGAAAACTCTGATTGTAATCAAGATTGGCCTTTTTCTTGCTTATTTTTGCCTGCCAAAGCGATTTGTGGCCTGGAAAATCGTTTCAATGCGTGCTAGTACACACATACATACAAGCTATTTACTATACAGGATAACATGTGTGTGTCACATGTCAAGGTAGCTTCTGATTGCCTTGTTTTTTCAATTTTAGGCCAAATTATAGCTTCAGCGCTGCAACATTCAACAAACATTCCAATTTATGTCATTTAAAGCGCATCTTAGTACCACTTAGCAGCACTTTTAGTATTTTAGTATTTAAATTCAGTTACTTTGGCATTTTCCAACACCTTGCGGCGCCATTTTGCTTGACCTGCCTCGACTTAACTTCCACTTGATTGTATTCTAACTTGACTGACTGACTGACTCACTTTTCAAGCCATTCTTAGACAATGGACCTGGCGTAAATCATGTTCGCCTTATGCCTCTGCGCCTCGCCTCCTCACACAGTACTTGCAACTTAAAATGACTTTTCTTGACTTGTGGTCAATAGATTGCACATAGTGCTTGTACTACAACAACAGCAACAAAGACAACCACAACAACAACAACAACCGTGTCTATTGGCGCATTTACAAACAATGACATTATGCTGACGTTTATTAATCGCGTTTTGCTCAAATTAGTGTCGTGACATTTTCGGTTTAATGTAGTTGTAATAAATAAATGTGCTATTTAGCGAAAAAAAGTTATCCTAACAAAAAAAAATCGATAGTTATGCATATAACTGACCAAAAGTGTTGGTTTAATGTGTGTTTCCAATAAATTTGGCATAGTGTAAATATGTTTAGGTAAAATATGAAAAAACAGCATGAGAACTCTATTAGTGCTAAAGTTCTAACTACGACTTCCAGATGTACTTCACTACAAAATATATAAGAAACTTTACAAATTAAAAAGCAAATCGAAAATGCAGTTACTCAGAAATCTCTCCAAATTATACCAAAAGAGTCGAAATATCTAAGAATTGGTATTTTCATAAAAAGTGATCAAATTTGTTGGTGCCGATTCGAAATCTGGCTTATTTTTGCTTTCATTTCCTCTGTCTTGGTCTATTCATATCTTGGGCTGAGCAAATTCATGCAAATAACTGCTTTGTGTGTAATTCACCTTCACTTCTTTGCTAATTAAATTAGTTTTTTCTAAAAAAATAAAAATAGTTGTATTTTGTTAAGCAAATCTAGAAAAATTAATTACAGCAGAGGGAAACAAGAATCTACCTTGTGTACAAAGGGGAACTTTCCTCTTTTTTCTACAAATGATATATCCTACTTCGCCTCCTTCTCGTCTGCCTTCAAAATAAAAATATGCAGTTATCTATTTCCTAATATCCATATCTTAATATATATACCCAAATATCCATTTTAAAATATTATGGACGTTGAAATTTTTTTATGTTCTTCGTTCGCCTCCTAAATTTGAAGTATCCATATTCAAATATCCATAACCCAATATGCATAAGCATACCCTTAAATCCGTCTTAAGCGTACCCCCATTTCTCTTCTTCCATTCAAAAGAAGGTAGATCTTTCTTCTTCCTCTTCTTCTAACAAAAGTTAATACCCATATCCGAATATATCCAAATATCTATATTCGTATACAAATCACAAGATTTGCGTGAAATATTGTTGAGAGCGTTAGAAACTGTTGAAGTAGGAAACTTTTCTGACCCCCTAACCACTGAATTTACTGCTTGAACAGTCAAAATCGGGTCTATTAGTTTATAGTTTAAACGTATGGACCTGGAAAACTTTTTGAATGAGACGCTGGGTTACTCCTTAGGAACTGCTCAAACAGAGACTCATTTGAGATTCTTAATTTGCTCAAAAATGTTTACACACACATTTTAAGATTCTACCAGTGGGAATATGTTGGTTTTTGAACAAAACTAATCGTATCTTCCTACTTGTACAATCATGCTCACAACGTTATCTATATCATAGTATAATAATAACGAGATAAGATTCTTCTGCCGGCTTGATTGCCAAAATCAGCATTCCTCATTGACGTTCGCAAAGGACTAAAGCAATGGCACGCAAAAAAGGGCGAATGGCAGATAAATTGTACCTGTTTTAGCCTTCTGCAGGTGAGAAGCAACTCCTGTAGCAGGTGATTGAAAATTTAAATCGATATCAATCTTATTTTGCTTTTCCGAATTCTGTGTTACCACTAAAACATAGCCCAAGCATCTACTCATCTTATCTGCTCATCGACACAGCGAATATAACCCCGCCAGGCGTAGAGTATCAAATACTTCAGTTTATACTACTTCCCATAGCTTTGCTTACTTTGGGTCAGTTCTCGGTTCAGTTCAATACAGTTGCCGCTGCTGTTGACTGTTCCGTCCAAGCTGTAAGCCTTGTTGGTCGAACTTTTGTTAGCATCACGTCATGTTTGGCCAAAATTTACATTGGCCATTTACTGCTGAGCATGTACTAAATTGTGTATGGTCAACAACCAAATGGCCAATAAGCCTAAGCCATGGGGCCTTTTGTTTGTGCTGCTGCTGCTGCTTCTTCTTTGTACTTGGAGTAGAGCACAAATTTCATTTAATTTACGCGCTGTTTGGTTTTTGGCTGGCAATCTCTTCTAGAGCCATGATGCTTATCTTAACTTGTCCTATATCATTTCATTATGTTGCCAAACTAACGGAAGGCGCTCCCTTTGGCAACATGTTGCAGCTGACAAGAGCGCAAAGATGTCAACATTTTAAATTAATTAGCCAAGTTAATAGCGAAAAAAAAGAAGCTAAAAGGCTTGGCAAGCAATTTTTGACAGCAGCCAAAAAAGCAATGACCAGAAACAGCAGCACAAGGCACTTAACGTGGTTAACATTTTGGTAGCAAACAGCGCTGACTGCGCTTATCTGCAGCGCAGTCGGCGTCGACGTCGACGCAGAGCACGACGACAGCAGCGACAAGAACAACAAAACCAACAACAATGTTGGAGACAATTTATTGACAAGACAATGGCGTTCACGTATGTAATTAATCTCGACATAATCTGAGTAGATAATTTTTGTGCTCGTTGTTTGTTTGTTTGTTGCTGTTGTTGTTGCTGTTGCTTTTGTTGCTTTTGTTTGTTGTGCCTTGTGCCGCGTTGTCTATTTTGGCCTGTTTTGTTTGTTGTTGGCTCATTTCGCTTAGCCAGCTTTTGGTCATGGCCCTCTGCTGCCGCCGCTGCCGCTGCCGCTGTTGTTTCTTTAGCTGCCTCCTTGTCATCTTTATGAAGTGCAGCCCAAAGTCGGCAGATCCTTTTACGTGCAACTTGCTACAAAAAAGGCCAGAATGGTCTTACTTTATGCTCTTTCTCATGCTTATAGTACTACTTTTTGTTGTTGTTTTTTTTTTTTTTCAATTAAGCAAAATGCTTGCTTGCTTTGCAACCAACTGCTGCCGCTCTGTGGCAAGTAGTACTCATAAAGTTTATGCGCTCAATTTGCCGGTGGAGGGGTTTTGGCCTACTTTTAGGCGCGGTCAGTTTTGGTTTTGAGTAACGAGTAGTGCAATGCGTAGCGAATACACTGATAAAAACAATGGAAGGCTAAATTTAAGTCTTAAATTCTTGGTTGGATTTCCATTTTACATTGCTGAGTAGAGGAGTAGAACCACAAATTTACTCTCTTTTTCTATACAAAAAGTTACAAAAAGTTTGGGCCTTGGAAGAATATTATATGAGCCCCCTTTATCCTTTAGCTAATCTCATTTCATTGGAAGGTTGAAATCATTCCCTCAAGGAAGATGGTGAATAGTAACATATTTTTTGATGACTAAAGTATTTGGAGGGGTCTGAAGCAGCTGACGCGGAAAGAGAGAGAAGAGCAATAAGATTTGGACGTAGGCCCGGAGGGAAAGATCCTAATGCCCTCTAATACATTTGTACACATTTGTGTCAAAATTAATCAAAATCGGTCCTCTATCATATAGTTGACATACAAGTGATCGAAAAATCGCTCTCTCATTCTTAACACATCCAGAGAAATAAGCTGGCGGTATCTAGCTTGCACTTATGCTGGCACCATCACGGCATGTACGCGGCATATATGTTTTACATCAAAAATTTAAGTTTTATGTTGTGTTTTCTTAAGGCAAGGATGTTTTGAATTTAAATTAATATTGTATTTTCTTAAACTAATCCAGTTTTGGACTTGGATTGTGTTACACAATACAATTGAATTCAAATCCTTGTGTTTTGTAAATAAGGCAGTTTTGTGCTCAAATGAATTCCACTTCTAAACTCCAAACAATAAAAGCAAGTACTTAAAATGGACTAAAATTGAAATTCTGCGAATTTTTGTGAAAAAGCGAAATTCCTAATTGCAATGTTTTTTATCAATCAAATACTCGAGTTGATTATTTTTCAGTGTAGTGAGTGCTTAAAAAATAAAACACTCGTCATTAATTTTGCAAAAAGTTTTGTTTAATATGCGTGCATGCACAAGTAGTGCTTGTTGCAATTGTTGTTGTTGGTGTTGTCTGCAAAGTTGGTCATGTTGAGTTCACAAAAATTCAACATGAATTATTTTAATGTATGCCAAACAGGCAACACGCCCCCGAGGCAACAATTGCACAATGAATTTGCATTAATGATGAGCTGCAAACAGACAACAACAACAGCAACAACAACTACATTCATAACAGAAACAACAATGGCAACAATATTCATAGCCAGGTCATATCAAACATGTGATGCCATGAACTAACCTTGAGCGCATCTCCAACTTTTCCACAAAAAACAACGAAAATGAAAAACGAAAAACCATGTTATGACCCCTTTTCATACATTCCGAATAGTTGTTGTTGTTGCGTCGTTTTTTGGGTTCGCCATGCAATTTTAATACTTATGAAAACTGAATGTGGCACAAACTCCCCAACTGGCCGTTTAAACAATGCCCCAGCATATTTCATGTTGCATATTGAAAGTGAATTTATGTGCAAATATTTTTATATGCAACATTCGTTTTAAAGCATACGAAAACATATAATATGCACAGTTTTTAAACTATTGCATTTTTTTAGGGCTTGTCTTAATGTCACAGTGTTTGACAACCCATCAAGTTTTTTGAATGGCATTTAGTGTTGAGAGCTGGCATAAATTGTTGTTGGACTTGGACTAGATGCTTGATTGAAATGTCAAGTTATAAATAGAGTTATTAATGGCATTAAAAACCGAGTTGAGTAGATAGTAAATTTAAGATAGAAGCACTACCCAAGCTTGAGTTGCTGTTGAAATAACTACTATGTTTCATGTGGCATATGAAGACCTTGTTGAAGAATTGGTTTGCCACTTAAGTAGCTTTGTCAGGTTCTCGAATTTGAGTTTTATGAAAGAAATGTAGTTTCGGTAAGATATCTTGGAAATGAAGAAGGATTCAAAACTGAGGCTTGGCTTTTAATATTTTGAATTTGAATTTTTACACTAAACATCACTGATGTCGGAAGTGGGTTACCATGTTCAATACCTTGGGCGGTGGCAGAGTATGGGTATTGATAATGCCATAATTTGATCACGTTTTTTTTTTTCAAGTCAAACGTGAAGATATTGGAAAAGACGATATTTCAGTGATGTAATGGTTTGAGCGGAAATACCATTTGTAGAAAGCAAAGAATTATCGTTCGAAGTAATCTATGTAGAACGAGTTTTTGGTTACGTCGCCTTATAGGGGTTAGGTGGTAGACCCAATGATGATGCATGCAGCAATGTCAAAAAAGACCAAAAGTGGGATGAACGGTGCCACACCGAAGTTGGTACCACTATATGATACCACTTCAACAGCCTTTACTAGTTAAAAACCGCCAAATGAGGGCTGTAAGGCGGATGACTCAATATTTCCCTGTTTTGAGTATCCAAAAACCCATTTTGTTTATCGTCATGAGGTGCGATCCATCTACGGCTATTGGTTCTCCTTAATTCTCTCATAACTTCAGGCAAATAAATGATGGTGTACCATTCAGAATTCGTAGAACACGCGATTTTTTGGTTTGAAGCGTCGAGTTCCCGATAAACTCTTCTTTGGTTTGGAATATTTCGGAACGCCCATTCTGTCGATCGCTGCTTTGTTTCGGGCTCATATACATTTATATAGGATTGATAACCTATTTCGATGTCATTGTCGCTGTATTTCTTCAAAGTTTTTTGGTACCATGTGCGCTACTTTTTTGGTCTATAGTCAAATTATGCCGGATCCAGAACAAATCATCTTTATTTGCAAATGCTTACGTAATATTGATTGTTAGATTGTTTTCTTGAGAAAGGGGTCTAAAATTGGAACTCTATTACCTATATCTTTTGAAATTTGTCACCGATCTGAAAATTTTTACACTGCACATGCACAGCAATAGTGTGAATAAGTGTGCCAAGTTTAAATTAGATAGCTTGTATGGTGTGAGTGTAAGCCGCGAAAATCTGTCATAGGGGAAGGGAGTAAAATATCAACAAGAATCGATAAACTTGCTCTTTTCCGGGTAAATGGTCAACATTTTTTTGCAATAACTCTCTTGGGCTCTGAGAAACAGAGACCAACACGAACAGTCGGACAGACAAACGGACATGGCTATATCGACTCGACTATTGCTCCTGATCATTTTTGCCCTATAACATATGTTCTGCCACGCCTCCTGCCTGTTACACTGCACAAATCTATAATACCCTTTTACAATTTATCTATAGGATATATAAATAGTATTTGCAAATATTACGTGAAAGAAATTTGTTTTTACATAATAACTTACCACAAGAAGTATTGCAAAGACTAAACGATGAATTCAAGCTGAGTCCTTACATTTCTAGCTAAAACGCAAAATGATTTTAACCTTTAGCCCTTAGGAGAAAAGCAGAACACTATTTGAAGCGAATACCCCTGCCCCCTGCTGGGTTGTGCTAATGCTGCTGCGGGCCACAAAACTTATCAAAGAGTTACGAGTACTTACTCACACAATATTTGATCACGATATTAAGATGTTTGTCAGCCAAAACATTGACAACTAACAGCAAGTACTTTAGCTTTAGCAACTTAGGGTAGCTACTCAGTGCTACAATTTGAAAGGGTTGCCAGAGCTGCCGTTAGCCAGCGAGTGCAATGCCGCTAGCTTTGGCGTCAGGAGCGTTGAGACCTTTAAGTAGTTTTATGTAATTTAAATATAAATACTCATTTAATTAGCAACGAGTCTATGGGGAGGCCAAATGCCTTTGATCTCTGGGCAAATGTGTAAATATTTGACATTAATTACAACTTTAATGCAGCTGTGTGTATGTGTGTGTGGTGTGTGTGTGTGTATAACTGTAGTGGCTTTACATAGCGCAGGCAATAACTGGAAAATTTATTTAATATTCACTTATGAAATGAGTTTACACCAATACAAACAAACACATTCACACACAGATACAGAAGCGTTGGCGAATTACTTAAGCGCTTATTTGTCAACTACAATGTGTGTGAGTGTGTTTGAGTCACGTGTACAAGTACATATGTGTGAGTATATGTATATATTAGGCTGAACCCAAGTTGGTACAACTTCAACTAAAGCTTAGTCAGTCGAACTTGGCAGCACGAAAAAAGTACTGTTTTCATCATCTTTTTCATGCAGAAGAAGGTTACAAAATCTGACGTTTTCCTTTCCTTGTAACACACATAATTTGCATGTGGATTTGTTTCCAAAATGAATGTGGTGCTATGGGCACTGCCTAAGGAGTGAAAAATCGAGTAAAAAAAGAAAGTTATTTTCGTCTGTCATCGAAACGTACTTCTTGGAGCAGGGAAATTTTCATGTGTCGCTTCTTTTCAGTAAAAAATAAAAAAGTTTTAGAAAAAGGTAACGTACTTCGAAGGCCTTCTTTCTCTTAAACAATCAACTGAAGCAAATAAAGAAGTTTGTTTTCGAATGGTTTCGGGTTGCATGCTAAACGTACTTCTTTAAGAAGTGAAATTTTCTACCGGAGAAAATGAAAAAGGTTTTTTCTTAGTGTTCGGCTTGAAAGCTGAACGTACTCCTTGGAAAGGGAAATTGTCACGTGGCGCTTCACTTAAGCATTCAAGCGATTCAAAATAAATGAAGCAGGTTGTTTTATTATTCGGTTTGCAAGCTAAACGTACTTGTTGGAGAAGCAAATTTACCATGTATCACGTTTAATTAGCCTTCTTTCGGAGTGAAAAATAACGTAGTTCCATTCCATCCAATCCACGCTTCCATTTGCCATTATGTCATAGTGACATAGCATGTACTTACTATTCACCCGTATAGAAGCGTGCGAGAAGACATTCTTTTATGGAGACACGCTCCGACTGAGCAGTCAGTTGATTTCAGCAAATGTATCGATTTCCAATTTGTCTATCGATTTGTATTTCCAAAAACAAATTTACACAGCTGAGCTTTGAAAAAGTGTTTTTTGGTCCAACCTAATGTATATATATATTATATACCAAATTTATATAATTAACATGGGCGGCAGTTGGTAGCTGATGATGATGATGATTATGATGTTGATGGTAGCTCCAAAAACTCATTAATAGCAAGTGCGCTGCGGCAACTGCGCGTGACTCTTAACCCATTACAGGCCCCATCAATTATTCAGTGGAAAAGCGTTGCCATTGCCCAAAAAAATGTAAAAAAAAAAAGAAAATGGCCGCGAGCAAAATGTTCGGGAAGTCTGTGCACACTTGGGAAATTACACACTCACGCACACACACGCAGAGACACAGACAGACAGATCAAAGCCAAGTGCGTGGCATGCAAACAACGGAGGCAAAAAACGCAGTAAACTTTACCAACTGTCCACACACACACACACACACACACACACACACACACACACACACACACACATAAGCACACTCACACAGGTTAGCAGCTCCAACTCAAAGGCAGCAACTAAAAACTAAAGTAAATATGGCAAACTTTTTACATCATCCAGCTATATTTATACACATATCCCTGTTTATACTTGGCTACTTTTATCCTTTTAGCCCTGCAACTGCAACAATATTCTCAATAGCATAATTCATTTTGTTGCAACAAAACTTGCAACAACAGAACATAAACCTTAATTATAAATAATTATTTAGTTTCTTGTTTAGCTTTGGACTGGAAAAGTTTAGTTGCATTAAGTTTTCTATATGTCTTGCCTACTATCTTGCTTTTCCACTTTTCCTTAATTGTATGAATTATTAATTTTTCATGCATGTATGTGTGTCTTCTTGGTAAATATTTGTTAATGGAATAAGCTGTTTGTTTTACTTAATAACTATTAAATTATGTAAGACAGACATGTGTCATAGCTGTGATTTGGCAATGTGTTTATAAAATATTCAAGTTTTTAATTGGAAAATTCATTTGTACAAGTTTAATTTGTCTGTTGAGTAAATCTTACTGAACGGTATAGAAGTTGAAATATGTTTAATTAAGATGAAATTTGACAACAAACGACTTAAAAACTGGCTGATAGAACATTTAACTGTGGATTCGTTACAGGACGACATTTCACTGCATTTCATGTTGTTTTATAACAACAATTTAATATTTTAGTTCCCATGCAGTGAATTGCATGGTACAGTTCTGTCAAAACACGCTATTTCATAGAATTTGCCGCGGCCCATAAAACAAATGTGCAAGCTTTGTGCTCTCTCATGTGAAGAAATTCTGTTGAATTAAAATTACATTATACGTTGATTGAAATTCTCCAAAATTTTGTAACACAAACTTAGTTTCCGAGCTGCACGAAATTTTATAAATTTTTCGATTGAGTTACCCTGAAATATGAACTAAAGTTGTCTTAATTGTTTTCCAATCAAACTTCAAATAAATAATAAAAACTAAATAACAAACAAATACACTGTCAGAAATAGACACAGTCAGCCCGCAATGGCAGTTCAAAAAGTGCAATGTGCGCGCCTTAGCCAAGACAAGAACCCGGCAGTGCCGCATAAGAGTCAGGTCAAAGCTATATGCCACACGCTGCACATGCGAGCATATATCGTGTATATGTGTGCAACATATGTGAGTTACCGTTACGCAGCCCCAATGTTGCTGTTGCTTTCCCTGCTGACTGTTGTGTCTTGGACAGCTCTCTGTTGTTGTCTCTGTTGTTGCACTGTTAGCTTGGCCTCAAAACGGAAATGCCGCACACGAAATGCATTTTGTAACCCAATTTCCTACTTCCGGTATCTTTTTGACACTGCCGGAATGGTGAGCGTCGTGAGCGCGTGGGAGAGTGAGCCTAGTGGGAGAGGAAATGAGCTTATGTGGTCGGCAAATTAACACACACTCACGCACGAACACTCACATGAGCTTTTTTCCACACATGTTTTTGTGTCCGGCCGGCCGGCATTTGCTTTGCATTCGCTCATTGCCATTCATTCGCACTCGTTTCGATGCGTTCGGCTGTTTTGTGGGCCCGTCGGTTTTACCGTTGCACGCTGTTCGTGACTCTTGTCGCAAGCTTAGGCTTGCTTGCGGTGCTTTTAAGTTCCCTGCTGCGCTTTCGTGCAACATTTGCATTTGTGCAACTTTTCGCTGCTGCTTCTTCCTCTTCTTCTTCGATTGCTCATATGTTTTGCGGGTAATTGCATTTGAACAAATGATTCGATATTTTCTAACAGCATTTGACGTGCTTCAAACAAATTGATTGGCCAATAAAGTCATTAACAGAGTGTCAGGTGTTTGACGCTTTGCTTGTAGGTGTGTGAGTGAGTGTGTGTGAGTGATTGTGTGGGTGTGTGTGTGTGTGGTCATTTGGTGTACAAATTAATTTGCTGTAAGTCATGCATTTTATTACATAATTTTAATGACCGTAATTGGAATATAGAGTCGTGCTTAATGTTAGTTAAGAAATGACCCGAAGTACATGATTAGAGTCACGTTTTCGAATGTGAAGTTGGTGTAACTCCCTTTTGAATGTTGTCTTTAAACAGAATGATTGTTGTTTTAAAGTGCAATACCATTTAGATTACGATTTGTATTTCATATGGAAAAATTGAACCTTTTCAAAAAGTTTTGTGTCATTCGCACATATTTTTACAAAATTTATTTTTAAAATTAGAGTGTGATATATGGGCTATTAGTAAATAAATTGAACTTTTTTTGCATCTGGAGGTGAAGCTGCAAATGAAAACAATCAATGGCCCTATCGATAATGATTAGTATTTTCGCGACAACCGATGTTTTTTCCCAACTATCAATATTTCAGTTGAGGAAATCGGTATTGTGAAAAAGTTAGTCGAGATCCTATCATCATTTAGACACTGATGCATGTGTATATCTGTTTATCCGATTTTGATCATTTGGGAATTTACCAAGATTATGACAGCAGGACAAATTGGCATCTTTTCATTATTTAAGAAACCATTTTGTCACTATGACCTCGGACCATTTTACGAATATCGATGGACCTAAAATTTAAAAAAGATACCTTTCTTAAAAAACCATTTCTGGCAAAACCATTGGAAGGGGAAATCGTAGGTGCTTTGTACCAAGCTCTAAACAGGAAACCTGCGTCGAAGATCTTATGAAATAGATCGGATGCTACTGTGTACTACTTGACAACTGAAACCGATAACAACGAACTTTGTATCTCGTAGCAGTTATTTTTATTATTGTTTTTGTTTTCAATGTATTTTTGGCTAGCAATTGACACAAAACTCCCAGTGGGAAAAGAACAGATCGCTGATGCTCAGAATATAGTTAATGGCTACTATTTTTCATAGAAAATATAAAATTTGATAATCTGAATTGTTAATCAAGTTCTAACTAAAATAAAGATTCTAGCGATGTTTTGCTTCATGAATATCGAAAACATCGATGGTCACATACTGTGCCCGACAGTGGGATACCCTGTATCTTTTTTCACCCCATAAACACTAAATCCAGCATACGGTAAATTGAGAACGAAAGTGTCTACTTTTAAGTCTCTTTTCACAAATTCGTTATGACTGTAAGCATTTTCCTTTTGGGAAGTTCCAATTGAAAAGTTTTTCTATTGGGAAGTTGATTATTAGGGGACAAAAATAACTTGTATTCCCATAACTTTAGTAGTGGGGGAGCGGGGCTTTTATTGAAAAAAGGTGAACAGTTTTAGCGGATCAACGGATCATGAATATCCACACCAAATTCTGTAACTTTACTTACTTACTTAACTGGCAATAACAACCAGTTACCGGGTTACGGCCTGATGTAAAGCTCTCCTCCAGGCGACTCTGCTTTGCGCGAGTCTTCTCCAATCGGTGAAACCAAAGGTAGCTAGTGTACTCTCTACCTGGTCCTTCCAACGGAAACATAGTCTGCCCGTTCGTCGCTTCCCTTCGACAACAGCATTGAAGACCCTTCCCGCAGGACCTTCTTCATGCATACGCACAACATGACCTACCCAGCGGAGCCGCTGGATCTTAATTTGCTTGACTATGTCAATGTCGTCGTAGAGCTCATAGAGTTCGTCATTCCATCGGGTGCGGTGGTCGTTGCCAATGAGTAGAGGGCCAAAGATTTTGTAACTTTAGCTCACATATATGCATATCTAGATGTAGTAGATATTTGAACCAGTTTATTGCAGTTTATTTATTTCACTTTTGATGTTTTTATCCGATTTTGATAGTTTTTAAAACGTAAATGCATATAGGCATAAATTAAACGAATCGTTTGAGGTTTTCTGGGGGAAAGCGATGACGGATATTAACCTAATTCGACAAACATAGTCTTAAATAGAAATTCCCATTTCCACATCTTTTGGTTAAATTTTGAGTCGCTAGCTCTTATGGTTGGCAATGACTCATACGATGGACAGACGGACGGACAAAAAGACGGACATGCTCCAATCCATCTGCCTGTTACATACATTGCGCAAATCTATAATACTCTTTTACACTTTTACAGGGTATAAAAACCTGCCGGGCGGGTGTTACTGAGTTAGCTCAGCCGGTGTCCAACGCCCGTTAGTAACAATATATAAGTGCTTTAACTTCTGATTATAAATATACCAATTATTTAGTTTTAAGTCTATATATTTTTATGCTTATTTGGGTCTTTTGCATAACACTTAAATTGTGTAACAAACGCTCGCTAAAGTTGTTCAGCCACTCATGTTGTGCCGTGGATGAGGTTCTATTACTGATAGCCAAGATCCTGGGCTCAAACATCAAATCCACTTTCGCACAGTAGACCAACCAAAAGGACGCACAGTCTCTTGTGCATATAAAGCTCCGGCTAACCTGGGCATTACGCTCTGTGCAGGATTATCGATGATTGCCGGTGAATGCAGAATAGAACGCGCTTTTGACGGCATAGTGCCTTCATATATTATACGTAGACCTGTACTCTGGACAGCTCTCCAAGGGGTCATCGGCCGGATCTTAGTGGTGCATCGGTTTTTGCAGTAGCCACCGACTGTCGCCTTGGCATGTATACTGAGCTCTTAATCGCCGCGGGCGCACCGGTGCGCTTTATCCGGCACTATTACCACAGCGCAGGACACCAAGTGCCTTATTGCTTAAAGCTTAAGTTTCAATCAATGCCCTTAAAAGTAACTTCAAGATTTAACTATTTGTTATATTTGTTGGTAGGCATTCCTCTTAACATCAGCTGACTTCTCCCGACTTCTTGATCCAAGAATAAACAATTGATCTGAAATTTATAAAGTTTGATCATTGATTTTCAAAAATCGAATATTGGTAATATTTTTCCTCACAAAAATGTGCTGTTTTGATGACACTCTTTCGATTTAAGTAAAAATTTTGGCATTTTTGCTTCCAGGCGATTTCCGGCATTTAAAAGAGGTTTTTGAGAATAACAATGATTACGCAAAGGAGCACGCAAATAATTATATACTCGTTTATACAAATGAATAATTAAGTGAATACTTTTAAAAACTAAAAATGAACACATAAAAGCTTGATGAACACGTCAATGGGAGAGACCAGTGAATACGCCTTGAAAACGTAAGCTGCGACTTAATTAATGCGGCTTTTTTCGTACATTTATAACGCTCTGAAACTGATTTTGAATGATTGACTTAAGGCTGTTTTGAACAGTGTTACCAACAAAGCTATCTATGATTCCGAAATCTTGGCTGATTGACTCTACACTTAAGCATTGAAGCGCTGCCAAGACTCAAGCAATGACTGCACTCATACACCGAGTTGTATTCCCTGTCGGACCATTCATGAGTTTACCCATCAAAAATATGATAACGGCTTTGCTGCTTGTCACTAATACTGACAAGGTCACATTGTCAACGTCACTGTTCGTGCGTAAACCAATAAAATTTGTCTAGCAATAGCCGCCGGTTAAACAATAGCCAAATAAATATAACTAAATGGTCAAGACCAACCGGACAGCCAACGAATGCTGCGGGCCAACAGAGCGTACCGAACCGGCCATTGCAAAAAGAGTCAAAAAGACGCAGAAAAAACTCAGCTTTAATGATTCAATCCAAATATGGGTGTCAATAAGTTAACAGACAGACAATGTTGCACTTGCCACGGCCAAGTTGAGCCAGGGAGCGCGCACTCAATGTCAAAGCGGAGCACATAAAAAAAAAACGACGGGAACGAGATCCCGAGATCGGGACCAGCAGAAATTATGAAATGCATTTAATTTTGTTGCACATGGTTACTTTTTTGTTGCAGGCCACATCTTTGCAGCGTACACTGCGCAAATCTATAAAAATTCCATTGACCATATTTTAAGCCATTGACTTTGGACTTGGACTTGGTCGTGGCCTGAGTCTTGGCTTGTTGGCTCTAGCTGGATTTTGTTGGCTTTGTCTGTTTAAGGAAGCAAATGTTTCCGTGCAGCTGCCAACTAGTTGACAACTTGTATGGCTTGTTGTAGTTGCTGTTGTTGCTGCTGTTGCTGTTGTGTTGCAGCTTATATTGCAATCTGTCTGCAATCATGTCACATCATTTGGAACCGTTCGTACTACATTGACCAAAACTTGGCAAACGGTTTCATTTACCATTTGGGGGGCGCTAATGAGCTTCAATGGGCGTGGCCACAGAACATAAAGCGTTTGGCATTAAATTTTTATGTTTCTCGGGAGCAACAACTAACAAAGCGAGCACAACAATAAGAACAAGAGTAGTAGCAAAAGTACAGACGTCATAAATCTCAAGTGAATGCATAAAACTTCTAACATTAAGAGTCCAGACAAAATGGCAGCTCGAAACTTAAGTGCAGTTACCTTGGGCGGATGTTCTCAAGTTGAGCTTGCCTCTTGCCCCATAAACAAATAAACAAAAACAACAACAACAAATGTCAAGTACTTGGAAATGTCAAAAAGTAAAAAAAAAAACACCGAAAATCTGGGAGAAAGGCGTAAGAAAGTTGCTATACACTTATAAAATTGCTACAACAGCTATATAGAAATGAAAGAACTGGTTTAGAACAACATAAAAGATGAGTTATAGTGGCCGAAATGATTGTATCAACTGTATTGTGAAGTCAAGCAATCGCTGTGAACATTTTACAACGATTTGAATGAAATTTTTCCAAAAATAGTTCCAATCACATATGTAATGTGTTTTGAAGAACTTTGGTACGAAGCAAAACCTGAGTTCAGAAACCTAAACTGAAACCTAAGCAACTCATAGAACCCATTTGAAACACCGATGCCAACTTCAAAGACATTTCTGCAGCTCTACTTTTAGATAGCATATAAATTGGAACATTAGGTGTGTTTCATTATTATCGTATCAAATCTCATGATTGAACATAAGGAACCACAACCTCATTAAGAGTTTTTTTGATTCAAGTCCTCATGACTTAGCCAAATGCAACTCTGCTTACTTTAAAAAGTGGGCCTTATGATTGATCTTCTGCTCACGAAACACAACACTTCTAATTTGTTACCCTCATATCATTGAGTAAATCCTAATTAATCCCCATTTTATAGATACCAAACATACCAATCTTTGAAGAATTTCACTTTTCTTTAACTTTTAGAATTGAAAAATGTTTAACTAGTAAATATTTAGGCAGAAAGTTTCTTATTCAAATCTCATGAGAAAACATTAGGCCCAACAAGCTTATTTTGAGCTTTTTTCAGCTTGTAGAGCCAAAAGAACTTACAACTGGAGAAATGAAGCATTTAACAGTTCATTAAAAGTTCATTTTATAGATTCCAAAACAACATGAGTCAACCAGCCCATAGACCCTCTTGTAAGTGCATAAGAATAGGGACCCAGAACACATTGCTTTGCGTGCAATATAGCAGAAAAATTGTAACGCAGTCAACAAGGACACTGTCATAACTTTTTTAATGTTCCATCGCATATAGAGAAAGAAAAAAAAACAGAACTGCTGCAGTTGTAACTGCATTTCGGGGGAGTTGAGTCACAGACAGCTGACAGTAGATAAATTTCCAGTAACTTTTGTTTTGTGCGCCTTTTGGCAGGCCAACCAAACCAGACCAGGCCAACTACTACTAACCAGGCTACCACCAACCGACCCAAGCAAGCCATTCGAGCCAAGCCAAGTTACCAAGCAAGTCAGAGCAAGTGCAGCAAGTTGCAGTGACAGTTGGCCACGTTGTGTTGTTTGACAAATCGCAAAGTATGCCAAAAACTGCTTACTTGTTTTAAGATTTCTTTCTATCTGCAAGTATTTATGGCTGTTGGTCTCTCTCCGACTGTGTCTCCTCCGACTGGGCTGCTCATAAATTGTTAGGGCTACTTAAAATTTATACTATATAAGTCTATATAGAACAGTTGCATGTTGCAACTTGGCTTTTTGTGCAGAGATATCAAGTTGTATTGACTTTGCTTGGTTTATGGTCGCTGTCTATGGCAATGAGCCAAAGTTGAGGCCAATTGTCAAATGACATAGTTTTTCAGCTGAAGTTGCATGTATCATTGGGCTAATAGAGCAGATTTGTACAATATTTTCTAGTGTTTGCGCAAACAAACATGAAGTTTTGGCTAAAGCCGTTCTGTTGCCAAAGTTGACTCATTTAAAAGGTTTTTTAGAAAAACATAATTTTGGATTGTTTAGTTGTATCCCTATAGCTTCGAATCGGAATCATCGCTCATATAAACTGTAAGGATAACTCTTCTACATTTTAAGAGACTCCATTATATTTAATAGTTATTTTTTTTAACGTTTATTTATATTTAATTGTTTCACTAATCAAAGTTTTCAAGTTTCCCTTTGCATTGTCAAAACTCATTAAAAATTTAAATATTTATATATTTGTTTTATGATAAACTGTCTGTTAGTTAATTAACAGTTTTGATTGATTGCTTTCATTGTATTATCGATATATTGTCTAAATAAATAGTACTTACAAAATTGCCAGTTGGCAAGTTGCATGTGGTCAACCATGAGCTCTACCTTTTTGCATTGTTTTTTTTGTGGTTGTTGCTATTGTTGCATGTTTTTTTTTTTGGTTTTTTTTTTGTATTTGCATCAAATATCAATATGAATATTGGCTGTGTTCATTTTCAACCAAAAATCACGCACACAATAATTACAATAACATTAATTACTGAAACAAATATTGAGCTTTGCTCATTATTTTGCCTTTCGGTACTACCAAAAATCTATTTTGCAATCAATGCCTCTCTAATTCCACTCGATACTATCTCTCTCTCTTTCACTCACCTGCACGCCAGCTACATCCATCTCACTTACACGGCGACAATGGAATTTAACAGTTAGAGTCTACTCGATACATATATTGAATTTTATGCAAAATTAAGTGAACATGTGTGCGCATTTTGTATTTGGCATTCTCCATTTTGTATTTGGAAATGCAATTATGATTTTATTTGCAAATGATTATAATGCTTACAACAATAAACCGAATAAAAGTGCTGAACAATTTTCAAATGTATTCGCCAGACACGGACAGATGACGGCAGACACAAAATGTGGCAACTTGATGAGTTTCTGTTTGAAGCGTGTGGCAACATATGACAAATTGAAATTTATATATATGTGAGTATAAAGCATATCAAAATGTCTAGTTTATGGCAATTGCTTCATTTGATATCGTCTAGATTGAAACGTATGCCCCAATCTTCTTTAAATATAGTTCTCTTCTTAGGTGTTAAGAAGAATATGTTTCATTTATTGTATAATTAGTTAACTTAAGAATTTTAGTTGCATATTGTTTCTAAATAAATGGTAGACATTTTGATACTCACTTAAATACTAAGACATTTAGATACTAAGATACTTTAGATACTTAGATACATACATATTTAAATACTTATATAGTTAGATACTTAGATGCTTAAATACTTAGATAGTTAGATACATGGTTATTGGAACTTAGATACTCAGATATTTAGATACTTACATACTCAGAAACTTACAAATTTAGATACTAAGAAAATAAGATTCTAGATACTAAAATAATTACTTATTTAGACTTTACACAAAGATTCTTAGCTGCGTAAATTCTTAGATATTTAGACACAGATACATAAATACTTAAATTGTTAAGCCCTCATTTGACTATCTGAGATGTCAGCTAAATTTGATCTATTAACTTTTGCCTTACACGCAGAAAACATATTTTGAATATTACTACAAAAAATTGTGTGTTTAAATAGGCCACTTTATAAAGGGATTGTCATGATATCTGTTTTGAAGAAACAACTTTCTTAAACAGCATTAAAATGCAAAAGTTGCTAGATTCAACGGGATAAAACTCAGCTGACTTCGCTGATAGTGTAACACTTTAGATTCTTAAATGCTTAGATTCTCAAATTCTAAACTATATTCAAATTTATACACTTTTTTCGGGTCTCGCATAAGTATTACCGCATTCAACTTGTCTGAAAGTTGAGAAATGCGAAATGTGTTCCAATTTTCTCAGTAAACTGAGAATGTTCAGTACTTTAAAACTAATTGAAAGGTACGCGTTGGTACGAAAACCAAAGCTATAACCGTTACCAGTTAACTTTTCATCTTGCCATTACATACCTCACTACATAAAAATGTCAAACAAAATGGCCGTCATTATCATTATAATCATCTCGAGGTATAGCTATGGCTGCAATGCCGCCATGTTGTCGTCGTTTAGTGCACTTTCCATTAGCATTTAAAAGAAATAAAATATAATTTATTGTCAGCTGGTTGTCATTTTGAGGCAATACGCTTGCCAATTGGGTGTTGGAGTGAAATTATTAATTTTCTCGCTTTGGCCAGTTACGAGGCCCTTTTGCCATAAAACAGCTTGCAACTTGCAACTGCAACACTGCAATGTCGCGGCGTGTGAATGCCTTTGCCCACATACGACATTATTGCGCGACGATAACAATCATGGCAACTAAACGGCCAACAACAACAGCCGCAACAACATTTCCGTTGACGGGTTTTGCTGCCGTTTCGGTCTCGGTCTTCATTTAAAATTCTTAACGTTGCTTAATAATGCAAGATTCATGTCGATATGTCAATGCGTTTGCGCGCAATCGATCATTTTGGCCAACATCGGAGCTAAACCAAGCAACCGACCATTGAGTGACTAACTGACTCGGAGCTCCGGTGTCTTCTGACTGAGTGAGCTTGTCCTTGTTTGACATAATGTCGCCAGATTAACACAAGTGATAAACCGCACGATTATATCCCGGTAGCAGTAACAGCTGCAAGTTGGGTACTTGGCAATTTTATGGCAAAACTTATTACATGATATGTCACACAGCAACCAGATATTACTTACCAATATTATTAACGTGTCCAAAACCCACACAAAAACTTATCAATTAAGCGTAAGTAGCTGTTCGCTTGGCCAACCAACAACAACCTGCTGTTGGCCACGGCACAACTTGGCTCATTACAACAACGCCACTGTCAAATAAACCATAATTTATTGTTCGATCTTGGCAGAACAACAACATCATGACCACAGATCGTCAACTGCTCCAAGTGCCCGTCCGTCTGTCTGTCCGTCCGGCCTTTACTTTTGCCTGCTTCTTGTTGATTTATGTTTTGCTGCAACACTTTTTGTTGTCATTTTGCAGCAAAAGTTGTCATAAGGACACAAAGTTGCCATGTTGCTGTTGCCTGCCTGCATTATGTCAACACATTTCTATAAACTTGGCCCAGACTCTACTGTCCGTCCGTGTCCCTTTGGCAGCATTTTTATTGACATTTTATGTTAATATGCTGCTGATTTGTGCCTTAAATCAAAACATTTTTAAAATTCTCATACTCATTCTCATTTTATGAGCAACATCATTTCTCTAGCGTCATAAATTTCCAACATGTTTATTTTTCTCCTATATAAAATTACAAAAATATCATTCGATTCTCTCATTAATATGCGGTGTCTGTAAAAATGCTTGCAGCATTAATATGATTATTATATATAGTATTTTTATTTTGAGGTGTCAAATAATTATCGTCTGTATTCTCTTCCAATTTATGCAAATTGTTTGCTTCACGTTTCATATTTAATTTTGATTCTTTTTTTAATCTGAAAATTCCTCTTTTTTGTGGGCAATTATGATAAGCATATAATTGTGTGAGCTGTTTATAAATGATTTTTCAAGTGTTCGAACATTCAATTGTTATTTGTTCAATTTTGCAGGTCACACTGTTCCATGGTCACGGCCTTCATTGGACACAATGCACTGGATAACAATGGGGCAAGTACTTAAAATAACTTATTTTTATGGCATTTTAGAATATGACTGTGAATATGATAGGCAAAAAATGAGTAAATTGAATTAAAATTGAATATGAAATTACGTAAGCAAGTAAAGTAGTAAGCAAGTCACCTAACACATCTATATGAGTGGATTTTGCGAAGAGCAGCATTGAATAGAACAGTGCTAAGAGGGGCAATGTAGGTGCCAAATATAAGTCTCTATTTACACGGAACTAGATGCTCGAACCAAGTCAAATTTGCTATGAAACATGGTTAGTTTTCCATTGCGATGCATGCGAAATTACGTTAGGCGAGAAAGAAATGGGTTGTTCAGATAGACAATCGTGCTCAGACCGAGATTAAGTAAGTGAAAGGAAACTAATTTGTCGGAATCTATGAAATTTTAGTACAAATTGTTTAAAAATCTTATATTGTGTAGCGAAGAAAACGAAGGCAATTAGCGTAATGAACAACATTATAAGAGTAACGTAGTAAAATAACATACGAAATGACAAGTGACGTTAGAAAACGAAGTAATAAAAATGACGTAAGCTAGTGACGTAATGATAAATACGTAAGCCAGTGACGTAATGGTAATTACGTAAGCCAGTAACGTAATGGTAATTACGTAAGCCGGTTACGTAATGATAAATACGTAAGCCAGTGACGTAATGATAATTACGTAAGCCAGTGACGTAAAGAATAGTTAAGATTGTGCAGAATGTCGTTGAGCAACGCGAGCCGCGAGGCTTCAGAAAGGCTCCTTCCTGCAACCTCTTCAACTTTGTGATGGAGAAAGTGAGCAGTCCGGTTGTAAATGAAAGCAAGACAAAACATATGTGCCTCCGATAAAGACGCGGGTTGGATTTCGTTTAATTTGACACCAGCAATGAACCAAGGAGTTCAAGCAGAAAATTACTTATGACAATAGACGATACCTTGGTCTCAATAGAAAAGTTAGTAGTAGAGACTAATTCGCCAGACGAAACTAACGCTTTATAAGACGCTTATCATCCATTCATCCGTTTTGGGTTATGGCTATGAGGCATCGGTGATGACGCAGTCTGATTCAGATGCGCTTGGATTGGTTGGGCGGAAAATATTTCCTTAGATCTTTGACCCTTTATGTGTTAGTAATGGATTCAAATAGCGGCTCCGCTGGCTAGGTCATGTTATGTGTAAAGACATCACGCCGTAGCCCGGTAACCTGATGTTATGGCCAGTTAAGAAGAAGAAGATGGTTTATATTTTCTTATTCCGTAAACTCATCACCTCTAGCGCTGTTGTTTGGCTTTGAGCCGATCGTGAAGTGGAAGACAACGTCAGTAGTTCCCCAAGGCCAAAGATCTATTCATCTTTACATGGGTTAAGTGCATTGTTCTGTGTACTGAAGTATACTCTACTAGTACATAGTAATCTTTTTTTGGAAGACAGAAAAGGGTTCTTTTTTTAAAATAGAAGAAATTCTCATTAAAAGTTTTCCACCATTTAGAGTCTCTACAACGCTACAACTGCGTAAATATCCAAAAATGTACTTATAAATAAGTCTTCTTCACATGACGCTATCTCACGAAAAACATATTTGATCTGCAAACATGAAAGAGTCAGTTTAAAGCTTATTTATTTGCGGTGAATTACGTAATATAATTTTGCAAGATTTTCAGTTACTTTGCTTAATGAATTAAAACAACTAAACAATTAAAGTCGGTATGCCATAAAACAAGATGATATCCGACAATTTAACCTTGGCATAATCTCCTATACAAAACCATATATCATTAAACTGTACAATATCGTACCTTAATAAATAAACCAACTCTAGTAGGCAATACATCAAAGAGAAATATGCTATAAAGAGTGCACATATTACATGCGATTCTCAAACATTTTTTTTATTGCTTTTTTCAACGACTACTTCTAAAAAATCCGGCAATTCAGTGGCGAAAATTAATGTCAATTCCCATGTCCAAGTGCTTGGGTTTTTTTTTTGTTGTAATCACAAAAATGTTTCACATATAATTCACTCAAAAAAATGTCCGGGCTGCTTAGCCGCTGACACGTCACAACTCATATAAACTCATATCGTACATAGACATACTGCATACATATATGGTATAAATTCTGCCACTCTGACACCCATGAAATGGGCGTGGCAAAGCGCCTTGCCAGACATTTATTATGTTTTAACAAAAGCGAAAAGCGAACGTTGGCAATAAAGCTTTTGGATTTGGACCGTATACCATGGACCGGGAACCGTTGACTGTCGTCGACAATTGCAAATGAAATATAATTTTAATATTTTATAGACATGCTGGTACGCTCATGCTTAGAACTCGTTATAAATTGGTGACAGCGTAATACTTCTTTTCAACAACTCTTTTTTCGCTGTGTATTTTTTTGGTAATATATGCCAGCTGACACAGTGCAGGAAATTAATATGCGTCAAGTGACATTTAGGCAAGTCGCAGTGTCAAAAAGTAAAAATGATTAGTGAATTTATTTCGAAAATATGCAAAACGAGTTATACAAATTAATAATAAGCCAATGATACGCTTTGGAAAATTTGTCAACACTTGATATGCTGACTCTTAATAAGGTGACAGAAATACTTTAATGGTTAATGGCGGGGAGGTACAGAGAATTTTTGATGAATTTTTGTGCATAAATTGGAGTTTTTGAAAGTTGTAATGGAAGTTGTGTGGGTTGTCAGAATAACAAATGTCTAAATGCAACTATTGTGGCACGATTACATATATACTTTTGGGTATAGAAAAGTACAACGAAACGTAGTCGAGAAGAATTCGGCTTTATCATAAAAATTATTTAAAAAAGGCAAAACGGTAAGATAGATTCCATCGTTATACGGTAGTAATATTCAGTAATACGCACAATAATACGGTAATCCGCCGAGCATAACCACTAAACATGGGAAATAAGCGATTTGCTCAAAAATAAGCCTAATACTTACCTAATCAAGTGCATCCGAAAAGTGCGCTGGTATTTACTATACCGACATTTGAGTCGAAGAACTTCTAGCACAACACTCCATGGGATCACTTTCAGTTTCGTTGCAAAGGTTAAGGAAGGTTGTCTTCACGCGTGCTATGTCTCTATGCAAATATGTATGTATGTATGCATTGTCATTTAGTTTCAGAGAGAGCAAGTGAGATAACCTTGTTAAGTGTTCCTTGACTGTAAATTTTTCAGAACATAAAATCAATGAGTTGATAGGACAGCTCTGGTGTCCTTTGCCCTGTCCTTGGGAAGGGTGAAACCACGGTATCCCCTAATAACTGTGGTATCAGTCTTCTTTATATTGCATATAAGGTCCTATCGAGCATGTTGAGTGAAATGCTGAAGACAGTCGCGAAAGACAGGCCTGGTGAGTCCACCACTAATCAGACATTCATACTACGCCAAATCTCGGAAAAGATCCAAGAATACCAAATCGACCAACACTATTTCGTTGTCGATTATGAAGCAGCAATTGATAGCCCTTAGAGCGATCCCCTACTTGCCGCATTGTCCGAATTCAATATACCAGCAAAGTTGATTTGATTTGCACACGTAGCTTCTTCAGGGTAGCAAAGCCCATTCGATGGAACCACGAAATATATGAGCTCTACTACGACAAGGACTTCTACTATATGTATGTTGAAGGGACAGGCCTTGTCTTCTTTGGATTGACCAGGTAAAGTGCACACTAACTAACTTTGCATGACCGATTGGAGAAGGTGCGCCCAAATCAGAGCCACCCGGAAGAATGCTCGGCATGAGGCTATTATGTGGTAATGGGTTGCGATGAGAGAAAGATAAGCTGCAAAAAGTAAAATTGGACCTGCAAGCGAAAGGGAAAGCGAAACTGTTGTAATAATGAGCGATCAAATTGCCGGCAAGCGCTTGGAAAAATAGTGCCTTCTTCATTCTTCATCTTTTAGTTTGGGGCATGCCCATTAAAATGGTTAAACGTATACACTTTCGGGCTTTGTTGGGATTGACTTGGCTAAGATTGCCTAGGCCAAGGACTTCGATGAGTAAAAAGATACTATTTATCATTTCTGTGAGCGGTGCCTAAAAGCCTGGAGCTATAACCAAATCATCGGTGCCTACAGTGTCAGCGTGTATTTACAGAGAGATACAGAATTGCAACGTTTTTATATATAGAGCCCTTACGAGTTACCCTACTGTATTTCTTAGCTCTTTAAACACAAAAAAGTGTTGCCTTTCTTATGCCGAAGTTAGCTCAAAGATAGGTCAAATCGCTTTACAGGTTAAGTGCGCTTTTTTATGACATACTTTATACTAATGTTGTCTATTTGCCAAGGTGCAACATACTTTCACTTTGATTCCCTCTTAATTTGCCTTGCCATAGAGCAAAACTCCCAAATGCCAAATAACCAGCACCACACAAACGACTTTTCATTTTCAATCAGCCCAACACGTACCCAGATCAGATAATGTATCTCCGACTTGACTCTGGCAAACGTCAAGTTGTATGTTGGCTCAGCTCCGGCGGCGGTAATGTCAGTCTGGCAACACCTGCCGTTACATTTTTCTTAACACATCTCAGAGAAATAGCTTGTCTGGCTGAAACCGATCAATTAATTTGACATGCAACAGAGAGACCCAATCAGCAAAAAGGGTAACGAAAGCGAAATGCGCACAATGAAACGATTTGGCTATGTTAATCCTTTCACTTTTGTCTCGAGTCTAAAGCAATAAATTTGCTCAAGTGAAATGCACTGAGCGAAAATAGCAAGAACTTTGGGTAAAAAAGAGTTATGGTAAAACTATTTGCTGCTAGCACGAAATGCAGAAAAAATGCTTACGAAAAGCATATACGAAAAGTTTTTTGTGTAGCACTTTTTAAGTTTATCCATCTAGTACTTTTAACTCAGTTTTCCTATTCCTATTTAAATATTTTTTTGAATTTAAATTTTTCTCAAGAGTTTTCTCAAATTAACATATTTTAGACTGAACTTTTGATGTATTCATCCGATTTCGATCAGATATCATGAGATATCGACATGAATGGATAAACTTGCATTTTTCCGGGAAAATTCGCATATTTTGCTAAAAATTTGTTTTCGCTAACTTAGTTTTTGAGAAACATGTTACAACACGGACAGACGGTCATGGCTATATCGACTCGACTATTGCTCCGGATCATTTTTGCACATGAAACATATGGTCTGCCATGCCTCCTTCTGTTACATACATTGCACAAATCTATAATACCCTTTGACACTTTGTCTATGTAATAAGAACATTAGAAAAGATAGCGTTAGCGCTGTTCCGTTGTCTTTCATTACTGATTACGTTCTTGCTTTCTAGCATCTGAGTAGTAATCTATGGTACTACTACCAGTTTCGTAAATTCAGTCAACAATTTTTTATTCATAATATATATTTATATCACAATCCTTTCGTCAAAAGAAGCAGGGAGTTTCACAGTCTTCGAAAAAAAATGTTTTCCAATTCAAAATAAAATATATAACCAAAAATACATGCGAAAAAATGTATCAAATTTCTTATTTTTTGTCTATAGCTTTTGATGTCATCTTCTTCTGGTAGACTGGTCATCAAAATCCATTGTGGCATTAACGAAGAACAAGCTAATTGAGCCCGAATATGACACTGAACTTGATCAATACGACCGAATGATAACTCGATATTTTCTATTTCTCCATTGACGTCTAGCTCATGCACTCTCACGAATGCGCTGTCGCAAACACAACTTAATTAACTAATTTCACCGAAAATTTTAAACTAGTTCATAATTAGTCAAATTACTAAGGAAGTCGCTGGCGACAAGCTTAATCAACCCGATGAAGGCGCAGATCTCCATTCATAGAGACCTGCGCCTCCTTCGGTCTGATTATACTTGCCCTCAGCGACTTCCTTAGTAATTTAATTTTTTTATTTGTTGTTTTTAGTCGCGGAACGCGACAGTGCACGCATGACAGTGCATGAGCTAGACGTCAATGGAGAAATAGAAAATACCGAGTCATCATTCGGTCGAATTGATCGAGTTCAGTGTCTTCTTCTGGATCATTCAGCTTGTTCTGAGCTAATGCCACTTCTTCAGTAACGTTAAGTAGAGGCTCCGCCATACTTGCACTGCCGAGAAAAAAAAAACTTTGAAATAGTTATATTTTTTGTGACATTTTTTTACCTTCATGTATTAAGTTTATTTGATGTGTACAGTCTGGGAAACCATCTCCGAATGAATTTCTATAAATTTTTTCAAGTTTATCAGTTTGTTTTGTTGACAAATAAAAAATGGCATACTTAGACTTTTTATCATTTTAACAAGAAAAATAATTTCTACTAGGGGGCTCCGCGCCCTTTTGTTATAAGCTAATGCCGCTTCTTCAGTAACGATGAGTTCAGGCTCCGCCATACTTGCACTGCCGAGAAAAAAAAACTATGAAATAGTTATATTTTTTTGTGAAATTTGTTTACTTACATGTATTAAGTTTATTTGATGTGTACAGTCTGGGAAACCATCTCCGAATGAATTTCTATAAATTTTTTCAAGTTTATCAGTTTGTTTTGTTGACAAATAAAAAATGGCATACTTAGACTTTTTATCATTTTAACAAGAAAAATAATTTCTACTAGGGGGCTTCGCGCCCTTTTGTTATAAGCTAATGCCGCTTCTTCAGTAACGATGAGTTCAGGCTCCGCCATACTTGCACTGCCGAGAAAAAAAAACTATGAAATAGTTATATTTTTTTGTGATTTTTTTTACTTACATGTATCAAGTTTATTTGATGTGTACAGTCTGGGAAACCATCTCCGAATGAATTTTTATAAATTTTTTCAAGTTTATCAGTTTGTTTTGTTGACAAATAAAAAATGGCATACTTAGACTTTTTATCATTTTATCAAGAAAAATATTTCTACTAGGGTATCCGCGCCCTTTTGTTATAAGCTAATGCCACTTCTTCAGTAACGTTGAGTTCAGGCTCCGCCATACTTGCACTGCCGAGAAAAAAAAACTATGAAATAGTTATATTTTTTTGTAAAATTTGTTTACTTACATGTATTAAGTTTATTTGATGTGTACAGTCTGGGAAACCATCTCCGAATGAATTTCTATAAATTTTTTCAAGTTTATCAGTTTGTTTTGTTGACAAATAAAAAATGGCATACTTAGACTTTTTATCATTTTAACAAGAAAAATAATTTCTACTAGGGGGCTCCGCGCCCTTTTGTTATAAGCTAATGCCGCTTCTTCAGTAACGATGAGTTCAGGCTCCGCCATACTTGCACTGCCGAGAAAAAAAAACTATGAAATAGTTATATTTTTTTGTGAAATTTGTTTACTTACATGTATTAAGTTTATTTGATGTGTACAGTCTGGGAAACCATCTCCGAATGAATTTCTATAAATTTTTTCAAGTTTATCAGTTTGTTTTGTTGACAAATAAAAAATGGCATACTTAGACTTTTTATCATTTTAACAAGAAAAATAATTTCTACTAGGGGGCTTCGCGCCCTTTTGTTATAAGCTAATGCCGCTTCTTCAGTAACGATGAGTTCAGGCTCCGCCATACTTGCACTGCCGAGAAAAAAAAACTATGAAATAGTTATATTTTTTTGTGATTTTTTTTACTTACATGTATCAAGTTTATTTGATGTGTACAGTCTGGGAAACCATCTCCGAATGAATTTTTATAAATCAGTTTGTTTTGTTGACAAAAAAAATGGCATACTTAGACTTTTTATCATTTTAACAAGAAAAATAATTTCTACTAGGGGGCTCCGCGTCCTTTTGTTATAAGCTAATGCCGCTTCTTCAGTAACGATGAGTTCAGGCTCCGCCATACTTGCACTGCCGAGAAAAAAAAACTATGAAATAGTTATATTTTTTTGTGAAATTTTTTTACTTACATGTATTAAGTTTATTTGATGTGTACAGTCTGGGAAACCATCTCCGAATGAATTTTTATAAATTTTTTCAAGTTTATCAGTTTGTTTTGTTGACAAATAAAAAATGGCATACTTAGACTTTTTATCATTTTAACAAGAAAAATAATTTCTACTAGGGGGCTCCGCGACCTTTTGTTATAAGCTAATGCCGCTTCTTCAGTAACGATGAGTTCAGGCTCCGCCATACTTGCACTGCCGAGAAAAAAAAACTATGAAATAGTTATATTTTTTTGTGAAATTTTTTTACTTACATGTATTAAGTTTATTTGATGTGTACAGTCTGGGAAACCATCTCCGAATGAATTTTTATAAATTTTTTCAAGTTTATCAGTTTGTTTTGTTGACAAATAAAAAATGGCATACTTAGACTTTTTATCATTTTATCAAGAAAAATATTTCTACTAGGGTGTCCGCGCCCTTTTGTTATAAGCTAATGCCACTTCTTCAGTAACGTTGAGTTCAGGCTCCGCCATACTTGCACTGCCGAGAAAAAAAAACTATGAAATAGTTATATTTTTTTGTAAAATTTGTTTACTTACATGTATTAAGTTTATTTGATGTGTACAGTCTGGGAAACCATCTCCGAATGAATTTCTATAAATTTTTTCAAGTTTATCAGTTTGTTTTGTTGACAAATAAAAAATGGCATACTTAGACTTTTTATCATTTTAACAAGAAAAATAATTTCTACTAGGGGGCTCCGCGCCCTTTTGTTATAAGCTAATGCCGCTTCTTCAGTAACGATGAGTTCAGGCTCCGCCATACTTGCACTGCCGAGAAAAAAAAACTATGAAATAGTTATATTTTTTTGTAAAATTTGTTTACTTACATGTATTAAGTTTATTTGATGTGTACAGTCTGGGAAACCATCTCCGAATGAATTTTTATAAATTTTTTTCAAGTTTATCAGTTTGTTTTGTTGACAAATAAAAAATGGCATACTTAGACTTTTTATCATTTTAACAAGAAAAATAATTTCTACTAGGGGGCTCCGCGCCCTTTTGTTATAAGCTAATGCCGCTTCTTCAGTAACGATGAGTTCAGGCTCCGCCATACTTGCACTGCCGAGAAAAAAAAACTATGAAATAGTTATATTTTTTTGTAAAATTTGTTTACTTACATGTATTAAGTTTATTTGATGTGTACAGTCTGGGAAACCATCTCCGAATGAATTTCTATAAATTTTTTCAAGTTTATCAGTTTGTTTTGTTGACAAATAAAAAATGGCATACTTAGATTTTTTATCATTTTGTTTGAAGAAAATTTGAACTTTTTTGAAAAAATTTAACGAAAAAAATATTATATATTTTTCCAAGATTGCTTATATTATAATTGTAGGAACGAACTGCAAAACTGTGTAATACAGAATAACGAAGTAGAAATTATATTGGAAAAAGGTGAATATAGTTTTATTGATCTGGCCCAAACGAGCCTCTACACAAAATTTTGTATTTCTAGCTCACATGTATCCATATCTACACGTATTTGAATTTCGGTACAGTTTATTGGCGAGGGAGGGTAAAATAAGCATATTTTTTATTTTTTCTTTTGATGTATTATCCGATTTCGATCATTTTTAAAATATATATACACATTAATACGACGCACACCTCTGCTGAGTTTCAAGATGGTAAATTGAACGGAGCGGCTCTAAACCGCAAAAATCTGTCACAGGGGAAGGGGTCAAGATATCAACGTGATTCGACAAACTTTATCTTTTCGGTATGAATGGGCATCTTTTGGTAAATTTTTGTGCCTTAACTTTTGATATTGTTTGATATCGCGACGTTCATAAGGAAGGACAGACAGATGGACATGTCTTTATTGACTATTGCTCCAGACCATTTTTGCCCATGGAACATATGGTCTGCCACGCCTCCTTCTGCCTGTTACATACATTACACAAACCTAGAATACCCGTTTATACTTTGTGTACAGGGCATAAAAATACGATGCAGAGTAAGTAAGTAAAAAGTCTAGTATTTTAAAATATTGATGCAGTATTCAGTCTATTATACTACGCTGGACATATAAAAAATAAGATGCAGAGAATTTTAAGTTAAAGCTGCAGTAGAAACTATAGTATTTTTTGTATTTCTTAAAGTTAAATTAGTAGAAAACAACTGAAAAGAACTAAATGTAGAAAAATGGAGTGAAGTATTAAGTTTAGTATTTTTTGTGTTTAAATCAAGTTCTACGTAGAATTAGTAAAAAAATATGATGTGGTATAAAAATGACAAAAACGGCTGAGGAATTAAGTCTTGTATGTTCAGTATTAAACAGCACATATCTTTCAGCTTTTTCACTTCACTTTAAGGAACAAATCATTTTAACCAGATATTTCTTGTTTTTCTCAGTGTAGTGTTAGACCAAGAGACGATTGCACGTCAATCAGCACGCCTGTTCAACACCAGCCCCACATATACAGAGTAGTAGACCCGTCCGCGAGGCTGAAGCTTAGAGGAAGACAAACTCTTAGTAGATCTAAGCATTGCGATTATTACATTTTGATAGCCGGCACGACTTGGCCAACATGCTAGCTCTTGGCCAGAAGCAAAGCGCCAATGTATCAACGACTTTGACTCGATCGTTGTCGTGTTTTTTAGGCGCCTGATAATCTTCTCTTAGCTGCCAAACAACGATGACGTCGAAGACGACGATCAATCAAATGTCAGTCAAAGCGATTTTCTGGCTTTCAACAGCTACTGGGTGTATGCAAGTGTATGTGTGTGTTTTAGCCAATTTCGCAAATTATAAATTTAAACTGCCTGCGCCCTAAACCAAATTAAAGTGAGGGACAGTGAAGGAGACAGAGAGTTGCTATAAATATGCCTGCTACGTATTCAAATTCAATTAAAATGCAGGCTAAACCATAAAATTTGCTATCTGTAACTGTAAATCAAAACTACAGCTAACAAGAGTCGGCCCGTTATTGAACTATCCGGTTTAGTATGTCGGCCTAGTTGATAATTATTTTTGCCAATTGCATTTTCAAATCAGCTGCATTTTTGTGCGTTTTGCGATTTTGCCATTTGGCTATTTGGCCATTTTGTCTATGTGGGTCAACGCGGCGTATGTGTAATTTTTCCTATTGCCAATCGACAAAAACATGGCAAGCATTTGTGTTTTATTGCCAACTTAATGGCAAGTTTTTTGAGTTAATCATTTGCCGACAGACGGGAAACATTTGTAAAACATTTTAATAACCATTGACAACAACAACATCAATAACAACAATACGATAACGATTATTATATCGCTTTGGGGCATTGTTTCGAATGAAAAATAATAATATTATTGCAGCTGTTCAGCATAGTTTTTCCATATGGTTTATAGTAAGAATTGTAACTGCTTTTTAATGTTTAGATTGCCAAATAAAAAATATATTGCAAAAGTACTGTATGCATTTGGGAATAAATCGTTTAAAATCATTTGTAAAGCAGAACTTTGGTGAAGAGCTCTTTATTAAACTTCTGAATTATTTATTTTTTATACGAATAAATGTGTGAAGTAGACCGTTAAGTAAAACATTGCCAAAATATGTTTTTCAAATAAAACTATACTTAAAAAAAATAAATTTTAAGAAAAGTGTTTTTTGTCTGTGCCTATTTATTTTCGAAAAGTTTATATAAAAAGTGAATAAAAATTCGTATTGTTCGGTCACGGACTTGAACCCAGATCTTTCGCCCAAGAAGCAGGAGCATTGTTCAGTTATGCTCCTGGTCTACAAGGACTTTCAGCTTACTTCTGCCTATAATCACAAAGTCACTTTTTCCTTCATAAATTTCGGGATATCTATCTTAAATGTTGGGAGACATATGAATCCTATGCTAAAGACGAAGAGGAAGTTGAAAAGGTAGAGAAGACGATTATGAAGGCGAAGAGATAGGCAAGGACATAGGCGCAGAGGCAGGTAAAGTCAAAGTCGAAAAGAAAGGTGAAGAGGCAGAGGAAAAAGAAAAATCGTAGCAGAGCAAGGGGGGGAGGGTGGGGGGTGGAAGGAAAAGTGGTAGGCCAGCAGATGATAGTGAAAAAAGTAGGCGAAGAGAAGAAAGAGAAACGATGATACTAAACAAATAAAGGCGCGGAGACAGGTGAAGTTGCAGGTAAAAAGGTAGGTGAAGTGGAAAAGAAAGAAAGAGGGGAAGGCAAAGAAATGAAGAAGAAGGCAAAGATATAGACGATGATATAGGTCTAAAAATGAAGAGGAAGACGAAGATAAAGTTGTGATGAAAGGTGCATTGGAGTTTAATGAGTTAGGCAAAGAGAAAAAGATGAAAAGGAAGAGAAAGGAGTGGGTAGTGGGTAAGGCGAAGAAGACGGTGAAGTCGTTGAGGAAGAGGATGGTAAAAGGGAAAAGGATCTGTAAGGTTGAAGAAGCTGATAAGCTGCGGCGCCATCTAATAACGGGTTATAACAAAGTGAATATTGCGAAAACATTCACTCAGTCCAAATGCTTAGGGCTTGTTCATAAATGCCGTCACCAAAATTTTACACATTTTCTGATGATTGATGTATGTAGATGTTCTGCAGCGCGATCTGTTGGCAATGTTACAACACATTGCAATTGCATATAAATCCTTTCATGGATGTATAAACATATAGAAGTCGGGTTTCTGGTTACAAATAAAAATCAATCAATACATCGATAATTTCTAAATAATCTGAGGTTTGCAATCGAATTGAAATCGACCTATCGCGCATTTCACTTGTTTTTACACATATATGGGCTCTAACACTCTATCTCTCTACTCGTTTAAAAGGACTTATTCTACGCTTTCTCTGTCTAACTCATGCCACAACTGCTGCCTGCAATTTTCTCTTGTTTTTTGTACAAATTAAAATATACCAGAAAAAAGTTGCCTAACAGCATAAGTTAGGCAAACCTTGTTGAAACCCTACAACATGCAACTATGCAACATGTCTGAATGTAACCGTGCTTAAGAAACTTTTTGCGGAACTTGCGGTACTTGATAATGTTCTGAAAATGTTTTATTACTTCCACCTATGCCAACAATTAACATAAGAATTTGCAAACTGCAAATACAAACTTTATCTAACGCTGAAGCAACAAAAACTTTTGCCATTGTGTACATATTTCTATGCATATCCGAGGCATCCTTAGAAGGCACAGCCTTTTGGCTCTGGGTATCATTTACATATAAGTGTGTACGCACTGGCACAGTCAGTCATAGACTTCAGAGTTTTAGTTGAAGCCAGTAGAGGAGTTTTTGGTCTCTTGAGACTTGAGTTTTGGAGTCAAAAGCAGAAAAACAACTTTTCACTTTTCCTACATTTGCCACTGCTTGGCAAATTTGTCATGATATAGTACAAGAGTTTTTAAGAAGTTTTGAATTACACGCACACACACACACACATACACAAACTGCCATTGAGCGATTTGCATAGAAGCGATTTTTCACCAAAAATGCTTGCTGTCTACAATAAAGTCAGTCAAAATGCACTTCATGTGCCTCATTAATGTCTATCTGAGTGTGTGTGTGGCACATTGCAGGTGCCTTTCAGTCTGCTTTGATTTGAAATTGTTTTGAATTTTGTGGTGCATGCCCCAGAGTATCATGCCGGGCCAATTGCCAATCAATTTGCAACCAATCAATAATTGCAACTTCAATTAGTCAAAACAAAACAGATTTTGCACACAAACAATTGCCAATTACATGGTACAAAGGAGCAAGAGCGATGCCAGAAGAGTGTGCAACTAGTGTTCTTTGTGTGTGTGTGTGAGTTTCTCTGTGACTGTGTATATGTAACGGAATGGAAAGCCATTAATGCAAATTTCAATTGTAACAAACCAAACTATTTTTCAAGTTACACGTTTCCCTTTGCTTGTTTTATAAAGTAAATCACTCATATGCACTTGGGTTTAAAACTTGCGAAATGCCGAATACACTGCAATTTATTTAAAAGAAGAAGTAAATATACTGTAGAGAAGCATACTTTAAACATTCAAGTTGATCTCAATTTGTTCAACTGAAATTTGTATAAATACAAATTTAGAAGTTTCCAAATCGGCAGCGTATTGTGTCTTATCGACTTATCGATAAAAGGTGCCCTACAACACCTTGGCGCTCTGTGGTATCGTTTCTAGCCCTAGATACTTCTATAATAATTCTTTGGTCATGACGAACGAAGTAATTCTTTGAATGTGGTAAAAACATAAGATCTATAAAAAAGATATAAAATAATTCTTTTTTATTTCAATGATATTCGAGCTCGTCGATACTTTTTCTGTAACTTTTATTTAGCTAAAACAGATATTTTCCAGCCTTCTGAATGTGAAGGATCTGAGAAACAAAACTTAGCGATATATTCGTTAATAATCGAAAGTTCTTCAGCTAAATTATGCATGTTGTAATTGCGATTTCCTAATTTCATATTTAAATTTATACATTTAAAGTTATGGGCTAGATCCATAGTACTTATTTACCATTTCAAGAGAAGCTTCAATGCTATTTAAAGCAACTAACGAGGATGGGCAATCATAGGGGACGTGCATCCTACGGAAAAGCACCTTAGTTTGGTCAACGGATGGGTCATTGATAATTAAAAACATAGGTCTAAGAGTCGCGGGCTCATCTGTCAGAATCCTGGTTTATATGTGCCTATATAAACCTAAACAGGAACTATAAGAATATAAAAAAAGCGATAATATCAGATAGCCTAACGCTATAAGGGAGGGTTTCACGAAGTAGAATAACCCACATCAAGCTGGACCTTCTAGGACGAGACCAACTTCTCTCACGCCAAAGTTTCCAGAATTCCATTCTATTACTTTCAGGCTCTTTGGTTTTTGTGTAGGAACCGGTATAACCGGTTTTTATCGGATCAGGATTGCCGGTACTACCGTTAATCGTAACAGTATCCGAATAAGTTTCTGTTGAAATCTCTGATATCGATATAATCGGTAATCATCGATCGTTGTCGTCAATTTTGCCATATAATTACTATCCATTATGTTCCCCCCGTGTGGTGAGCGTGTCACATAATACCACCTCAGCATGTCAAATATTGTCCTATGAGGCGCCTAACAATGACACTGGGTTCTTTCGAGAACAGTAGACCTACCCTAGGCCTTAAAAGGGTTGTGCGTATGGTTTGAAACCCACCGCGTAAAACCACAATTCCAATGAAATAATGTATTTACAACCCGATAACCGGTTGTTATGGCCAATTAAGAAGAAGAAAAGAATATACATTATAGATTCTTAAAGAAAGAAAACTGAAAGTCTTTCAGCTCAAACTGACTTACCAAGCGAATATGCCCTTTCCGAAATGCATTTCATGCAGCTTACCAAACTGTTGATGAAAAATAACAACGGTTAAAGCACAGCTTTTGATGTTGTTTCTATATTTTTTCGCATAGTGCGCTCAAAAGGTAACTTTTGATTTTTTTTTGTTTGGGGGGGCTAGTTATAATTGGCATTTTAGAACGTCAAGGTTTCGGTTATGGTTCCAGTTTCTATTTGGTATTCTGTATTCAGTATTTTTCGTTGGCCGCTTTGCATTTCTGTGGCATTATTTTTTGCCATTGTTTTTCAATTTATTATTATTTTGGTTTTTTTTTTATAGTTTTGAAATTGAGTTTTGGTTTGGGTATTGGTTTCTTTTTAAAATTTTTTTGGGTGGTCTGTGCGCAATTTTACGGCCAGGTCGTGAGGTTAAACTAGCAATTGCAGCAGGCAAAGGGCGTGGCCATAGTTAGTATGTATAACCAAGCAGCTGAAGCATTGCATTAAGTAATTAGACAGCAGGCTCAAAGTTCTCTAGAGACTAGATAGTAGTACACTAGACTGGCCTCTGCCAGTTGAGCAGCCTGCGGCTTTTTGACAAGCGGCTGCCACTCTAATGGGGCTTTCATTATGTCCGCGCCAATCTGCTCTAAAGCCGCAGCCAGCGCAGCAGTTGGAAGTATGGAGTGAGTTTTGCCCAAGGATCAGGCCAGCTCATGCTTAATTTTGCGCGTTTGTGGCACGTCGAGAGCAAGTTCATCATAGCGGCGGCATCTCTTTCACTTGTTGCTGCCGCCTTGCTGTGCCTTTATCCAAGCTGCGCCACATGTGTGCTCCACCACGCACACACACACATAGATACACCGCCTGGTCATGCATCATAATCAGCGGCGATGATGTTGCTGATGACTGCACTGAGACTCAGCCGCTCTCACTTGCTACCGCTCTCACTCTCTCTCGCTGCGTCGAGTTTCTTGGAAGCAACCTGGCCTCAGCACAGTTAACACCTTTCAGCATTTATAAGCTAAAATAGTTGCACACTATGATTTCTTACTCCACAGACCTTTGTCCGATTTCAAGCTGTGCCTGCATTGCCTGCAGCCGGCAGCGTCGACGCGACGTCCAAGTCCACGTCCAAGTCAAAGTCTCAGTCGACGTCTCTGTTGGTTGAAATGCTGCGCATGCGCATGCTGAGATCGCGATTGCCACAGAGCTAGGCCTGGTCTTACCACTTTTTTTTGTTTTTGGCCACGTTTTACTCAAGTTCAAGGCGTTTGAACTTTGACATTTTGGCCAACGTTTAAGCCGCGTTAGCTTTTTGTTTTACAGCCGCGCCGTGCTGTAAATGTAACAACTCGATTAGCGAGAAATATTGTAAGCGTCTTTGGAACTATCGTAGTATTATGCCCGGGGTGCACCACACTCGAAAACTGGAGCGTTAGACGTGTCAGTCAGTCAGTCAGTTAGACGGTTTGTTGCTTGTAGCTGAAGAGTTGAAGGGCCAAAGTGACTGCCAAGGGGCGTATAGGCTAACTGTGGCCTGACAACTTGACACTTATTGTTGTCAGCTCTCCTGCTCTCACTTACTCACTCTCTCTAGCTCTTTCACTTTAATTGGCCAATGGCAGTTATACACTTTTACTGCATATTGTTCGCACAACCTATGCGGTATTTAACTTTATCCTGGTGCAACGTTTCAAGTGGCAGGCAACAAATGCCGGCAACTACTGTGTTCAACAACAACAACAACAGCTATAACTACACAGAGAGAAAACACCAAGCACATTGTGCTCAAAATGCATTCTTTTAGGAATGAAAACAGTGTAAGAGCATTAAGTCACAGTTCAAGTTGAGCTGAGATTAACGCAAAACGAAGAACAAATTCCCATGAATACTTAATTTGATCACTTTATAAAAGCATTCCTTCTTGAAACAAGTTCGAAATATAAAGTTTGACTGATTTTACAGGTATTTCTCTTACAATCACTTAAAAATTTTGGAAGATTTTCTGTAAAGTGTGATCTTGCTATTGGGTATGTTCCATATTAGATCCTTTCAATCTTCTAATGTCGCATTGAAACAGGGTTTCTTATTGTGCGTCATGTCCACTGATCAAACCGTCGCATCGAACATCTTTTCCTTGTTTGAACATTAAAATTTAGTGACTCTTCTGCAACTTTAGTGGAAACTGGACATAGAGAAGCTTTTGCGAATCAAGTGTCTGCTGTCGTCTGGACAACTTATGAGCAGCAGTCATGCAAAAGGTTAAAGAAAAGAAGAAGAAAAGAGAGCAGCTGTGGAAATCTATACCGTTTGGAGAATAGGTTTAGCTCATTATGGAATTTCGTTTTGAATTGATTGAAGTTGTTTTGTGGCTATTTCAAGCTAATTTTAGTACCACTTTTTGATTAAGTACTCGGCAACACAATTCTTCAGTTTTTCTCTCTGTGTACAATAAGAGCAAATAGTCCTTTAATGTTCACATGGCTGTGGATCCTATGAACATGGCTGATTGCTGCACTCGGCACAATAACAGGATTACATGCAGTGAGTATAGTAACTGAACACACACGCACACCTGTACACACACACATCTGCATACTTATGAACAATGCGGAATCTGGCTTATTTGGCGCATTTTTGGCTGCGTTGGCTTCATGGCCAACAACAACAACAACTACGACAACAGGCTACAACAATAAAAGCAAACAAAACAAATATGGAAGCCAAAAGCTAGCCCAGCCATATGTGTAGTGGTCATTCCGTCAGTCAGTCAGCCAGTCAGCAATTTTGCAGAGCACACGCATGCGAATAAAAGGATTCCTTTATGCATTTGTAGTGGCCGCATGGTAAGCTAATGGGATACGCATAGGGTTGCCAGACTGCCAGAGACTGCAAGTATGCCTGCGAGCCCTTAAGGGGATAACGGTAACGGTAGCTGCACTGAATTCGACAATTGGCTAAAAGTGCCGCACACTTTGTTAGCGGCTGTTATGCAATGTTTATGCACAAGAGATTTTATGAAAAATGGTTGAAAAGTTCAAAGCAAGAACTCAGATTAGGATTTAAATGTTGGAAAATGAATTTCAAATGAAACTTTAAATAAGTGTGGGTTAGTCGGTGTGGTACCGATTACTTTGCAATAACGCAACGAATTCAAGTGAAACCTATACAGTTCGAAAGATAAAATGCTTAAGGTTTGCATAATATATGTTTCTTCTGGATATGTTGCGTTTTAGTCAGATAAAGTAAAAAAACAACAAAATTCATAGCACATACAAACGTTGTTATATCGTGTTCTCTTTTCTCCTTTTTGTAATCAGCTGTTATGAGAGCGTGTATTAAGTCGTCAAATAGTGTTTATCACACTAGTGATAATATCGTGACGTCAACAATATTGGCAATATTTATATCGGTTACGCTTACATCTGATTCTCGAAATCCTCAAGGCTTTAAAGAATGGGTAATTTAATTGGCGTTTTCGTTTTCTATGGGTTAACGGTAATAGTTCGACTACTCAATTAGCTAGAAAAGCTTCTTCAATTCAACGAAGTTTACGTTAAGATATACGCCATGTATACTACTGATAACTTTAGCAATAGCAGAAACGTAAAAAAACTAATTTTAACTTATAGCCTATTACTGATAAATCGAAGTCAAACACGTTATTGTCTTCTGCTATATAACCACCCAGGTTTCTTACTTTCAAGACATTAACAAGTTTCTTTTGGCAACGAAACAATACAATCATGTTGGAAAAGTTTTGGAACTACGTAGCCTGTCTTGCTCTCTTCCTTGGATCCTGTCAAAAAGTTAATAGTAGAACCTTAGAAACACAAGCACGTATAGTTGGTGGTCATACAATAGACATTCAAGAGGTTCCCTGGCAGGTTGCGCTAATTATAAATGGAGAACAAAACTGCGGTGGTGCAATTTACTCTTCCGATATTATCATCACTGCAGCTCATTGTGTTAATGAAACGACAGCTCCGAATCTTCAAATACGTGCTGGCTCATCGTATCGTAGCTCTGGTGGCTATGTAGTACAAATTTTGGATACATTGGTCCATGATGAATGGAATGAAAAGATTATTCAAAATGACATAGCCATTTTGCTTTTGGAGAAACCTCTATGCGGCGACGCTGCCATGCGAACAATTGCTCTGGCTAGTAAGAGCCCAAAAAATGGGTCATCAGCATACGTTTCTGGCTGGGGAGTAACTGAAATAAAGCAAAAACCCAAATATTCAAAAGCAAGCACCATAAAATATTCTGAGCAGTTGCAAGGAGTTCAAGTGAAAATCATTGAGCGTAAAGAATGCGCATTGAAGAAATATACCAATGGAAAAAAAGTCCAATTCGATCAAATTTGTACAGAAAATAAGGACACAGGATTTTGCTCAGCCGATTCTGGCGGTCCACTGGTATCGAATGGGGAGCTTGTTGGTATCGTCTCATGGTCCACTGGTTGTGGTTTAGCTGATTATCCTTCCGTATATTCTGATGTGGCTTTTCATCGTCAGTGGATTTTAAGTGCCATAAGACGAATATATCAACAAAATTCTAGATTTATTGAAAGATCAATTTTAAATGGATTCTAAGCAGTACCATAATTCGATTCCAATAAATCGCTGAACATATTTCTGAAATAACAAGCTATGATAATACAATCAATAGGTTTGTCTCTATTCTTATAAGTGGTCATTGATTTAACTATTGTAGCTTTAAAATTTTTGCAAATTTTTACCTCCTTCATCTTTATCATCTTCAGCTTCATCGTTGTCATCTTTATCCATATCGTTGTCATCTTTATCTTCTTCACCTTTACCATCATCATCTGGTTCAGCTATAATGTCTACGTATAAACCTTATCCTACACACATATTGCTTGCAGCTCTTCTATCGCTTAGAGACTATTTGCCTGACCAACTCAATATGCAATATGTATGTCAATTTAGAGTAAGAGCAATTTTCATGACAAGCCCAAAATTGTCACAGCCCCCAACAACAACTAGAACAACAACTAAGCCACAAATTCAGGTAGCCAAATATAGCCACCTACGCGGCAGCCTAACGCTAATTGACTTGGCTTAAAAGCTCTGACAACCAACACAAAAAAAAGTGCACAAAACTAAAATAGAGATGAAAAACTTGGCCACAGAGCAGAACTACTTCATCAACTGCAGCAGCAGAAGCGTATAGCTCCAAGGGACGGAGCGGCATCTGCAGCTTAGTGGATGAGTTAGCTGAGGAGGATGAAGCATTCATGTTGCCAACTTTAAGTTATGACAGGCAACGTCGCCGTTGCGCACTAATTTTGTAAACGTGGCCAATCAACGGCGGCAGTAGCCACAGTAACAACAGCAACAACCGCTGAATAAAAACCCATTTGCAAATTAACTTGGGGCTAGACTATGAAAAATCTAAATTGTATTTAAAGTTCGCATCCTGGCCAAGACTTTGTGAGCTTGACTCTGCTAGTTGGCTTTCTGGAGCTCTGTCTCTTTCGCTCACTGACTCTCTCTCGCTATCTCTCACTTGCCGAGGCGAGAATTAAATCACGTACTAGATTAAAAATTGCGCATGAAATTAATAATTTTTCACTAAGGCCAGACAGAAGCAAGTTGGCCAAGTGGCTTGAGATGGCCAAAGTGCAAACCGGTTAACACACACAAAGTAAAACCCTTTTGGCCACAAATGAGCTTCGCCTGGCATTTGCTGGCCATAAATACAATGCCCATAACTGTACCGGTGTTAGCCTGTTGTCACTTCATAAATCGCCTCCAAAAAAGTAATACAATATTTTTTTTGTCCATAAACTGTAAACCGTAAATTGTTAACTGAGACCCACATGAGCCACCAAGCCAAAAATGTAAAATTGTCAGCGGCAGGTTTCCAGCTGTGTGCAATTTTTGAATAAAAATCAATCAGTAAAATTTATAGAATTTCAACGCCCGTAGACAGCTGTTTAACACCCAATACGCCGTATGTTGTTCAAGTGTTGTGGGTGTTATGTAATACATACACATAAAACAGGACATAAACCAAAGTAGAGCCCGAAAGACAAAAAAAGACCCCGCTGGACCACAGCAGGCGGTCAACGACGCCAACGCTGAGTCACGCCCACCATATCCGTACTTTGTAGCCCCGCAACACCTTGCAAAAACCACTTAACCCATGTGCGCCCATGGTCGTCGCTTGTCAATTTTATGGTGCACACAGCTCGCGCTGACATTTCATATACTAAAACTATCTATGCATATCGTATATATGTATGTATATAGATACATATATATATATATATCGATAGGTGGTGTGCTATATACTCTATATGCAGAGATAGATATATATTGATTTATCATATTTTGCACGCGTTGCAATTGACAGCAAAAATCGTGCATATATTGTTCTTGTGTTGGGGCACTTAACTACCGTTATTGGAGTTGTTGTAGGCAACGGTGCCATTGTTGTCGCTGTAGTTGGTTATTCAATGCGCTAATGCTTAATTGGATTAAATCTGGAATTGAATAAGGTTTATGCGCAGACTTGTCAAGATCGATTAATATCCTGTGGAATTGGATATTTTGAAACAGCTGAAAGCTGATTAAATCGAATCCAAACGAATAGCGGGTAAAGAGAATGGTAAAAATAGTTCAGCATATGCTTGTCGTTGTTTTTTTTTACACGGTGTGCCGGCATTCGGTAACGCGTTGATATGGCCAGTTAAGAAGTAGAAGGTACACTCTTTACACTTTAATAGCCAAGCGTCATGGATTTTCTCCCATTAATGCTCAAAAGTTTACCACGATTGAAGGAACTATGAACTTCACGAATTCTACGACGACAATGACAAAGTCAAACGGCTCCACAGGCTTGGTCAGGTTGTGGAAGAAACGACTTCAATACGACTGCAAAAGGAAGACGACAAAAGGTCAGACCGTGTCTCTGTTGAAAGCACCAGGTAGACTGCGCACCAGCTGCCTTTGGTATAAGGAAGTGGGGAAGCGTGTGCGACGCAAAAGCGCTTACCGTAATCCGGTAACGGAAGAAGAAGAATCTCTTAAACGAATTAACAATTTAATCTAAGGCGCCTGTTACACGAAGCGAGATTTGCAAGGGAGGCCGTGAGACTTATATCTCGCACCAATTGTAGGCACGGTAATATCGCCCGCAAGTTGTCTTGCCTGCAACCCTATGCGACTTGCTTAGAATGCATTCAAATTTCGGGCAAGATTTTGTAAGAGATTTTTTCACTTTCTCAAAATCTTAATTCGTGTAACAAGCACAGCATTCAACATTGTAAAATATTTAAAAAAAATAGTTCCATTTTATGCTACTAGGAAAAGTGGCCAAAAGTGGCGGCCCACCACACAATAGATCCCTTATGAGCAGATCAAATAATTTTTCCCTTTTGGTTTGCCAAAAATTAGATCGACTTGAACCAAAGGTTCATCGTTTCGAATGCAACTCCAGATGTACATACCTCCTATAAAGTTCCAACTTCCAACCTTCACAACTACAGCTCATATATAATACTGATTTTGTTTGATCAAAAGCTTTTGTTCTTAGAAATAACTTTAAGTCATACCTTTTGGTTCGCCGTGGCATGCGCATAACTCCTAACGGGTAAACTTTACGAATGATCTAAATCGTCATACTATGTTGCTAAGTACTATAGTTCTAGAATAACTAGACAAACTTTTGTGTGCTTTTAGCTCTATTTCGCAATGGAAATACTGACGAATGTACTTATCGCGATATAGACATATTATCGTGTATGCCTAGCGCCAAGGCTAGAGCTCAAGTTTGTATTAAAACGTATTTCTTTGTGACAAAAGTTGGAAAATCGTGATAAACGCGTTCGTGTAAACCTTGCTGCCGTCTCATTTGCACGGCTTTCGTTACAGCCCCTCCCATTATTTACTTATTACATTAAGCTATTAATAACGTTTTGTTCAAGCGATTAAAACAATAAAAATATTTGTCAAATTGCCACCGAACCTTAACCCACCCAACAACGAAAACAACAACAACCACTGACAATTGAATGCGTTTGGCAAATTGCATTTGCAATACAATGTGATTGGTGGGTGCGACCAAGACCAAGTTCGAACAAGAGTTAAGTTTCCAGCTCCCATTATTGACAACGTTAATTGCATTGGTCCAAACAGAACCCAACACTCAACGGTACTACCAGCACCACGCCACCACCCACCCGCCTCACTCCCGGAAAAACAAAAAGTTTTCAACCCAATAATCCATTTAAAAGTTGCAGTCAGCAGCAGTTGGTTGCCATTCATTCACCCATTACCATTTCCAAGCATTTCCGCGCATTACCAAAAAAAAAAAAACGGCAGAAAAAACTGAAAGCTTTTGGTTTTTCCTGCACATAATGAAAACATTCCACAAACCAATTCAATATTTCCGCTGTGAAAACCCGTAAAACGCCAAAATGAAACGATTTTCACTTGGCACTGTTGAATTTTATGTGTTGGCCCTACCAAATGGGTTTTTCCTCCTAAGTATTTTCAATTTAATTTTAGGAAAATTGCTATCCAACTTTACGCTTAGCGCTCATTTAAAATGCGCATGCATGCTTTGAATTTCTTATCAATGGGTTTGGGCCATAACTGGCTCCAAATATTGGAGCTACAGCAGATATCTTATACGATACCTATGCATCGGAATGAGTTTGTTCAAAAGAGCGCTGCCCACAGCGTGCTCGCTGGCCAACTATTAATTAGAGCAATGGCGGCGGTGGCGGCCACACAACGTGCCACGCCAACGCTAATGTAAATTATGGTGCAACAACCAACTGTGATAGCAGCTGCGGCAGCCAACTGCTGACCCCCGGTCTCTGGAGCTCCACCAATGGGCGCCATGACGCAGCAAGCCGCAATACCTCGATTTTAATCTAAAAAGTTGTCCACTTTTAGTATCATATGGTTATGGCCTAATGGGTGGCGACAGTCTTACAATTTGGCTTAATAATTAAACATAGCAGTTGGTAATTCCTTATTGTTATCTCCTTCTCGGCGCAGGGTTTGACCCATTTAAAAGTCAACAGCATTCATGCAACACTCGTACAAAGACAGCTGACTTTTTGTTGCCACTTTGTGTGTCACTCGAAGTTTGTAGCTGAATTTGCATATCATTTGTGGGCCAGAGACATTCAATAGGCGCAACATTCAGGCTTGAATGCCATTTGTTGTGTGTGTGTGTGTGTTTGTTTGTTGGCCTGTTCAAAAAGCCACTGTGCATTAGGCCAACAACAACAACAAGCCAACAACTGACTGCTCATTGTCGTTTGTGGTCATTTGCTTGCCAGCTTGCCTCATATTTTGGCCCAAGTTTATTGTTGTAGCTGTTGCTTTGCCTAGTGCTTGCAAGTTGCACACACAAAAGTTGCAAGTTGCATTAATGTTGTGCGCGCAGTTACGCATAATTTTGGGTTCGAGTTGTTTTTGTTGCGCTACAATGAATCGTGCGGCATTTGAGTTTGCTAATGAAAGCCAAGGCTGTGCCAAGTGTACTTTTTCGTCGCATTAAAAAACTTGTGACGAAAGCGAAAGTACTTCTAAGCAAGTCACATAGAAATTATATGTATTTTTGGGACAAAACAAAAGCAGTGTTTGTTGCTCTGGGTTAATCCCTGAGAGAATGGTAGAGAACATGTTGAATGATTTCATTGGATTAGACGTCTTACGAACTATTCTAAATTTGTCGATATGATGCCTCTATTAGTAAATTCATTACATGAACAGGCTACAATATTACATTACCGTTTCTTTTATACCGTTTCCTGCACTCTCAAAGCCCTTAGAACCAACGAAGTCTCTCTCGTTCTGCGATATGGTGTACAATCGAGCTGCAGAAAGTTGCATTCTTTTAAGAATCTTAATTTCGATTGCAAGTTAGACTGGCACACGGTAAGTTCTTCCAGACGCATTTTTGGTCATGTTATTTATGAAAATATCCATAACATTTTGGTAAAGTTATTTTGGGTAACAATGCTATTTGAGGCATGAAAAAAGACAATTGGTCTAAGATATAATCTTCGTCACATATTTTTGAAAACCGAAAATGCATGGTTCAAACTACTTCATCAACTCCATCGCTTTAGTACCTCATTAAAATTTCAATACTATAAATATATTTCAAAACAAAAAAAAAACATACTTGGAACAATATATAAATTTTCAAATTTTGATTATTGCAGTTGCTGTAATTTGAAGATTAAGACATTTTATTGGAATCGGTATATATCTATGTTCGGTATCGATTTAACATTATGTGATTATTGAAATACAAACAAACCGTTGGTCAAAAGAGCATCAGCAAGTTCCAATTTCACTTTTGCTTAATCCGTTCAATGGCACTCAAAATCCAATTACGATAACTCGCAATATCCGTATACACGGAAGGATATTTAGCTAAACCACAACCAATAGACCATGACACGATACCAACAAGTTCCCCATCCGATACCAGCGGTCCGCCAGAATCACCGTTGCAAAATCCTGTATCATTATTTGCAGTACAAATTTGGTTAAAATGCATCATGTTTCGATAGGCATATTTTTCCGATGCGCATTCCTTATGATCAATGATTTCCACTTGAACTCCTTTCAATTTTTCGGAAAGTGTGGTGTGTGTGTATTCTACGGTTCCCCAGCGAGAAACGTATGCTGGCGCCCCATTTTTTGGACTCTTTCTGGCGAGAGCTATTGGTTGAACAAATATACTGCTGAGTAGGGGCTTTTCCAAAAGTAAAATAGCTATGTCATTCTCAATCCATTCATCATGGACCAACGTATCCGAAATTTGTACTACATAGCCACCAGATCTAAGATAAGATGAGCCAGCACGTATTGTTATATTCGAATATTTAAGACAATGAGCAGCAGAAATGACAATATCGGAAGAATAAATTGCACCACCGCATCTATATATTTGTGCTTCATTGAAATATATAGTTAACGAAACCTGCCAGGGTACATCCTGAATGCTTATAGGTTTACCCCCAACGATACGTGTTTCTACGCCTCTACTATTGGCTTCTTGACATACTGCAAGCAAGAGTGCAATCAAGACTACGTAATTCCAAAACATTTCACCAAATTGATTCTATTGTTCCGCTACTAAATGAAACTTGTTAATGCCTTGAAAGAGAAAAACCATCGTAGCTATATAGCTGAAGAAAGGCACTAAACATTCTTGAAAACGAGATAGATATTTGTAAAACAAATAGCAAAGCGAAAAAGTAGATTACTGAAATTGGTTTAGCAATATTTGATTTATGAATATTCTCTATCTGTTACTATTAATTTATGACATTTGACTTATTTGAACAGCGACATTTTTATACCCTGTACACAAAGTGTAAAAGGGTATTATAGATTTGTGCACTGTATGTAACAGGCAGAAGGAGGCGTGGCAGACCCTATGTTCCATGGGCAAAAATGATGTCCGTCTGTCTGTTCGTGTTGTAATGTGTTACTCAGAGACTGTAAGCAAAAAATTTAACCATGTCGATATCTTACCCCCTTCACCCGTGACACACTTTCGTGGTTTACAGCCGCTTCGTTGAATCTATAAACTCGAATCTTGACAGAGGTGTGCGTCGTATTTATGTGCATCTATGTTTTAAAAATGATCGAAATCGGATAAATACATTAAAAATTATAGTCAAAAATAGGCTATCTTTACCCCCTCCCCTCGTATATAAACTGCTTCAAAATTCCACTGCATGTAGATATGGATACATGTAAGCTAGAGTTACAAAATTTGGGCACCGTTGCGACTGTCAGCATCAAATTTTTTGTCATGCAAATTCGGTTATAAACTGAAAAAAGTATTGCAAATTAGAATTCGAATGAAGATCAATTGGCGTCAAAGTTAATATGATTAGGTCCTTTTGCGTGCTCAACTGTACTTAATTTTCGAACAAAAGCAGTAGCAGCAACTTTTTTATGTATTAATTTAAACACTTTTAAGGCAGGATTAAATAATTTTTGAAATCAAAAACTCTTAATTCCGAAGTCCGAGTCCAGTAAGCAACTTAGACTAGACATACTATAAGTACGTTACCGGATGGGTTTCGCGAAGAATTATTCTTGTTTTTCTAAGGGTATTTTGTTTAACAAAAATGCATGCAACATTTTTTTAAAGAAAAAACGATGGGCTTATGATTTTATATTCGTATTTTCGCTTTTTTATGTCGAAAAATTGCATTGTTCAAACAACTTTAACTAAAGTCAAATTTCAAATAACTTCTATAACGAATACCACTATGAAACAACAAAAAAGTCTTGGCAAAAGTGCCTAAAGTTCCTAGTGTAATCAAGAGTTACTTTCTAAATCGATGGCTTTTGTATGGAATTGCTTGTCTTTCACACAGTAGCAAACATTAGTGATTGATTCTTATTCGTAACAATGTCCAAAATCTTCTTGTCTTCTCTTTCTACTGTCGGTACTTTTAAGTGAAATATGTATATCCATAAAGGTCTTAAAAAAAAGAAATGCAAAAATGACTTTGCTAAGTAATTTCTTAACTTTTGTCAACTGTTCTATGCACAAAATCAACATAAGATATATGTGTGAACATTTTATTTTTTTATTTTTAGTTTATTAGTGTAATTACATGATGGTATGGCCGAGGGGGAAAGTATTTAAAGGCAATGCAGGATAAGACCATATTCCAGCGATGAAGATAAGGATGAGGATAAAAAAGAGGAAGAAATAGGGAAAGAGGAGCCCCCTAGTACGATATAAAACAAGATACTTAAGATGATCGTATGAACTATTTAGGAGTTGCAAAGCTTTCAGTATGCAAAAATAGGGAACGATAAAAACTCAAAAACTAGTCCTAATTGCAAAGTTTACAAACTTTTCCCAACTTTTTGAAATGCAGTCTTAAATTCATACCTTTTGCCATATTTTTTGAGAACCGTTTTGGCTACCTTGACAAGGTTCTCCATACTGTGCGACTTGCTGTCTTTACAACTCGAAAAGTATACAGTTTTACGAAATAGCAATAGCTTGTTTTCAGGTTCGAAATTAGCGACCCCGAATTTACCGGTAAAAATATGTTTTATCCAAGCGCTTTACATTGGAATCAAATTTGTTGTCGAGTGCGATAGCCACAAGTGTAAATTTTCTTATCATATAAGAATTTTCGAATTTATGTCAAGAAAAAACAGATTTTTTTCAACTTGATAACAGCTGAACTTCTACTAGTAAGCTTATCTTAAAAGCATATACCAGAAAGAAGCGGGCGGAGTGAAACGTAAATCGGCTTGTTTCATATTATAGCTTTTGGAATGAGGGTAAGGAAGAGAAAGGAAAAGAAGAAGAGATGAGGAAGAAGAACAAAAATTGGAATGGAAATTGCAAGAAGAACGTGCTATACCTCGAAAGGGGTTAACAGGCGGATCGAGCAGGAGGCGGAGCCCCTTAGTCTTTTATAAAAATCAGACAGTTATGACAATAAATCTATTTAAGCGAAACTCAGAACTCTTGCTCTTCGAAAAGGGCAGTGTTCCAGAAAATAGTGCAGTTATATATGCATAGCAATATTTATAATACATAATTTTCAGCACTTCCCCCATTTTATCTTTACCTTTGCAGTTCTCTCAGCCTCTTTATGTCTGTTCTCTTGTGCAGCGCATTTCAGCTTCGTTGTGGCATGCCACTAACAGATATTGCCACTTCCATTTTTTTTTGTTATTTCTCGTTTGTCTTGTCAACTGCATCATTGTCACTTGCCTTGCAACTTTGACACATAATTCTCGGTTACATAAATCGCATAACTGTGTCATGTCTGACGCATGTGCACCCAAAACTCGATGTTATTTGTTTAGCACACTTCACACACATACACACACACACGCCCGTAGGCACAAAGACAGACAGTATTCTTCTGTCCAGTTGCACGTAGCTCTAGAGAGCGTGACCAAGATGCGTGTCACCATTCGGAGCTGCCATTTGCCTTTCGCCGGGCTCCAATTGCAACACTGCACTTCACTGACATTCAAAATAAGTTTAGTTTAGTTTGGTTTTATTTTTGGTTTGCATAGTTCCAGTGTTTATAGTGCTTTCTTTGACTTGGTCTTCGGTTCGGTTCGTTCTTTTATTATGCTAATTTTATATTTCCATTGTTTTCACTTGAGAAACGCGCACGCATATCACTTTATTACGGCCAGGATATAGCCTGGCATTGAGGCTTATTTGCATGCGATGACGTCCCACTCCCATTTTTGGAGCAACAACAACAACAGTACAAAGCGCCAAACTGTATGCAAATTTAGCTTTTTAGCGGTGAAACTTAACCGCAACTCAACAGCGTTCAGCTCAGCTCAACTCCGCTCAAGTCAGCTCAGTTCAGTTCGGAGTAAGTCAAATCACATTCTTTTTGTGCTGTCAACATTATTTGTTATGCTCTCTGCTCTGAACTCGGTGCAATGACTTCAAAATGGCCAAAAAGCAGGCATCCAGTTAAGCAGCTGGCCCAAACACACATGTGCACACAAAAATATAGCTGAAATCACAAAATTTTAGGCTGAACCAAAAAAACTCTTTTTGCCAACTCCGAATTCCGCTTTGTTGTAACAGTTGTTTTTGGTCCAGCCCAATATATAACCATTAGCACAAAGGCAACAACAACAACTAACATATTTGAGGATAAATGCGCCGATTTTGCACTACGACAAAAACTTTACATACTTTTCGGCAATTTAACATTTGTTTTCATTTCAACAACAACTACAACAATAACAACAACATAGAGCCGGCTTCCATAGCGGGCGGCTTGCATTGAAAATCCATTGCGAAAAAGTGATTGATGTCGTTGTAACTGTACACCAATAAATTATCAAAAAATTGAAACGGGTCAGCGGAGCGACTTGGCCGGACGCAGAGAGAGAGAGAGACGTATGCTTCTTACATATGCTCGACTGGTCGAGTTAATGATTTGGTAATAATTTAACATTTGTGCGCCAAACATTTAACTGGCAAGCGGAAAATTGGTAAGAAAAATGCCAGCAAACGAGCAAGCAAACAAACTAACAACATTTTTTAGCTATTTAAACGTTGTACACGCGGCGTATGAGTAATGCCAAGGAATGAATGAATGGCAAGCCGAAGCGCTGACACGTGGGTCATCAAGCAACAAATCAATTAAGCACACACTCAATTTACAGTTAGCTCTCTCTTGCGTTGTCCTTCTCTCTCTCTCTCTCTCTCTCTCTCTCTCTCTCTTAACCGTTGTCAACGCCCAGTTAAAAGACAACTTCAACGAAAAACTGTCTGTTGTCGCAGTTTGTACACTCTATAGTTTTTGGGTACTTCAAAAGCAATCGCTGTAAAGCTAGGGAATGGCTTGAAATTATAGAAGATAAACTGAGAAAAAAAATGGGCAGCTCAATCACTTTTTAAAAAGATGTCAAGCTTGTCATCAGAATTCATATAACTTACAAGAATAAAATTAATCATTTCTGAATAAAGACATTTTCGGAGTTAAGAATGCTAAAAGCCTCCGCCTTTATTTTCAGTGTACATTCAACGATCTTTCCTACTTGCAAAGCAGTAGGCTAGCTTTTTCTATGTGCTGCTTACGATTCGCAAGTGGTTAAAGCAACATTCGAACTTGATTTAAAGATAATTAATTCAATTAATACTGTATCTTTCGAAGTCAATAGCCACAATAACTTGTGTTATGCCACTATCATTCATTTCCCTACACGCTGTTCGTCTCACACAGAACTGCAACAGAGTAAAACATCGGATGACATGTAAAGATGTAAAACTGAAAATGCTCTTCAGTAAGGAAAGAGCATGAAAAAAAGCGAAACTCATAGCAAGTAAAGTTTTCGCACAGCAAAGCTGGAAAACATTGAAAACGCTGACTGAAAATGACACGATTTACGATAGTGACTATTCTAGTATGACTCATTGGGATCTCATTGTATCTCTGCGTTTTCTTCTCTCTCTCCATCTGTCGTCTGTCTTTGGCGAAAGGTGCGCCTGCGCAATTTTCACAACCAACACGAACTAAACGAAGAGACCAAGCGACCCAACAGCTGACAGGGATTGCATGTTGTCTCTAACTTGGTTACTTTCTCGCAAGTGCCACATCCGCTTGTAGTAAGTACACCCAACTGATGCTGAGTCTGTCCGTCAGTCAGTCTTTGTAACTGTTAGTGAGTTGCCCAAATTGCGTATGCCACTAGTTAAAGGTAAGGATGCCGCTACAGCAACAGAAGCAACAACAACAACTGCAACTGCAACTGCAACTAATCTATGTATGTGCATCTTAATTGTCAGGCAGCTATATGATTGTATGCTGTAGCTGGTGTAAGTGGGCAACTTGTGGCACAATTGCAACTCGAATGTGTCATGAAGGACCTAGTTTAGTGCTATGAGATTGGACCAAGTTTAAGCAACTTAGCTTATGAATTGCCATAAATCTTAGCTGTGGAAATGTAGCTTGTGTGAAAATGAACGAAAATATTGTTAACTGGGTCAGCGGACATTGAAATGGTTCACAGGTTAGTTAGTTAGTGTAATGGCGGTGATTTAAAGATCATAGTTAAATGGTTTTAGGAAATAAGAAAAAAAATACGGTTTTCGTTTAAAAAAAGTTTTTTGAGTCGCCATTTTAAGAGCTTAAACCGCTAGTAAAATTATACTTAATGCAGCGAAATACTGCGACATGGGTTAATGTCAACATGTTCTTGACTGACATTGGGTAATGAACCAAATCAGTGATCGGTAAGCTAAACATCAGTGCCTGATTTAAGGCGTGATTGCACTTATTTACATGGCGACCACTGAAATAAACAATATTGTCCTATTCAGCACTAACCTAACCTTTATGGTGAGTAGCCATAATAGCCAGTTATCGGCCTATGGATTCAGGACACTGCTTCAGGCTCTTCTGCTTACTTACGACCTAACCGGTTTACCAACTGCATTGAAGCATGACTGAACCAGCGGAGCCCATGGATTATAATTCTCTTGATCAATGAAATATTTACGACAGACTGCGTCATCACCCCTGCTTCAATGCTACTAAGCCACACGTGAAACTGAGCTTCTTGCATATTTATAGTGTTTTATGGGGAGTGATCTCTACTAGTTACTTGACTACTTATACTAAAGTAGTATCGATTCACAAGAGTGATCCACCGCTTGATCATCAAACTGACATCGTTCCGTTTTGACTGAGATAGAGGTTCTTTAACGATCGGGCGACATCCCGATCAATTCAAATGTAGGTTTCTTATAAATCTGTATACTTATATACAAATGCAACCAAAATTGTGTCCGTGGCCGATGCTACGACAAACGGTTTAGGCAAACAAAATTCTGCTTGCACCACTTTATAGCTGTCGTATAAGGTAAGTTTGTATTACAAAGACGATTGAAGAAACAACTAACCAACGTGTTCAACAGGCTGTACCAATATCCGCAGCTGGTCTTTTAGTGATGATAAGGAAAAAAATAAGAAGAGGAAGGAGAAGGTAAAAGAGAAGGGGAACCGGAAGGGGGACGGGAATGGGAAGAGGAATATGAAGAGCAAAAGCAATGTGATCAACCACGAGAGGGGCACGTGGGTTGGTGAGCCGAACAAGCAGGGGGCGGATACCCCTAGTAAATATGCGTTTCTAAAGCAAGTAATCACAAATTATACTTATAAATGTCGGCTATTATTCCACAATTACAGACAAAAATCAGTTAATGAACATAATGCGTACTTAATTAAACAGCAAAAAACTGTTGAAATATCAGATAAATCACACTTCAGCGTGTCATGCTTCGTATATGAACTTTTAGACTAATGGATTAAAAAAATTATAAAAACATCAACATTGCTGCAGCTTATCGGTGAATCTTAATTAAAGGAAATGACCTAAAATGAAACGGCTTTGTGACCACAACTTATTGACCGTATTTAAAAAATTGATACAAAAATAAATTAAAATAAAGTGCAAATTTTTATATAAAAGCGAGCGACGCTTAGAGCCAAGTTAATAGTATAGCTAAAACCATATAGTTACAAGGAACAAATGTACACCCAATCAATGTCATAATGAAACAAATATTGTTGCTGTGTTTTGCAGCACTCAGCTTTGCTCACGTAAGCATATATACATTAAAGCAGGGATCAGCAGCGGCAGGACGAGAAATGTTCAATTGGAATATTTTGGCAGTTGCCATTGGCAACTTTTCTGCTGCCGTTGCCTATGCCTGCTTTGAAGCCTAGCTTCTTGTAGTTACCCAAGGATTTGTCTACTTTTAGCAAACACAATTTAGCGCTGAGCAAAACGCCAAGGTTATTGAGGTTGTGCGCATATGCATGAAACAGGAGAATGTGACCAAGGAGCAGATCGTGCCGCTGCGAGAGGGCAAATTTGACAAAGTGGATCCCAAAGTGAAATGCGTAATCAATTGCTGTTTTGAGCGCACAGGTGTTGTGGTCGATGGACAGCTTCAGTCCGACTTGGTGCTACGCACATTTAGTCCAGTCTTAGGAGAGAATAACGTGAAGAAAATGCAGGCACAATGCGATGTGCTCGAAGGCACAGACAAATGTGAAACAGCCTTTTTGCTCTACAAATGTTATGTTCGCAACAGTCCTTTAGGTTAAAAATATACTCTGTCACGCCTACTTCTGCCTTTTACATACATTGCACAAATCTATAATACCCTTTTACACTTTGTAATTATACTCTGTACTAATTATGGACATGTTATCAAAAGACTCGTACATTTCATATATCCTTGAATTGTTATCATTTTGATACGAAATATTTAAGTTCAGAGGCTTACTTGCAAACTGTCAAAGTTACATGCTCATTAATTGAAACAAATTCAATCATTTCCTTTACTAATTTAATCCAAAATGAACTGAAAAGTCACACACTCTCTTCTGCTACATGTCTTTCATTAAAAACATATTCAAGCTGAAATTATTGCACTTAACGAGTTCACTTTAAAAACCCTTTGCAACTCCTCCGAACCTCAGGCACAGCTAACTATACTACAAAAAAAAAATACGCTCATACAAATTGTCAAAGTCAAAGTCAATGTGAAAAAAATGAGTATTTTTGGCTCACAGTTGCTGCAATTTCACAGCTCAAATGCAGCTACTTAAGCTAATTAATGGGTAAGCCCCGGAACGGGACAAAAAACAGACATGACCGGACTCCATGGACTGGCCTAGGGTGCCACAAATTCCGCGTAAATTTAGCGCCCAACACGCATCGACGCCCACTTAATGGACAGGTACTATATAAAGCGTGGCCGGTTCTTTGTCACTACTAGCCAAGTATTGTAGTTGTTGTTTTTGTTTTTATTTACTACCAACAACAAAACAACTTTAATTAGGCCAAGTTAAAAGGCATTTCTCTTGGTATTGGCTCTTTTTCTTATTTCTCGTAGCGCTCATTCATTTGGGCGCGTCCCGAACTGCAAGTGAAATTCACTTATCGTGATGGCAATTTCTTCTGGCATACAGACATGCAGCGCGAGTGATGTCTGCAACAACTGCAACTGCAACAACAAGTGGCACGTTATAAAGCTGATTATTGATCGGTCGCTGGGCAAGCTCCAAGTTTGTGAAGCCATTACGTTTCCGCTTTAGTGCTTCGATTCAATTGGAATTGGAAAGCGCAAGCGCGCGCCTTTAATTTGGTGCCAGACAACGGCACAACGTCATTCATTCATTCATACTGCATTCATTCGTGCATTTGCTATGTTCGGGTGCAGCAATTCGCATACGCTTACTTGTCACTTGATTAATGAGAGCACGCTCAGCCATCGATCTCCATTTAGCACTTTAAAGCGCGGCACACACACATTCACTCTCCCAAGGCGCACAAAGTCGAAGCATGTAGAATGTGGGCGTTGCCAGATACTTGAAGTTACTTCCACTGAGCAGTCACAGCTATAGTATGCTCTTTGTGGTTGTTGCCCTTATTGTTGTTAAGTCGATTAAATGGCGTTCTAATTGCGAGTGTGTGCGAGTGCGTGTAAATGCATGCATGAGTGTGTTGCACACACACACACACACATACATAGATAGATGAATGGCCATGTTGAAGACGACTGATGCGTGAAGCTTTTGGTGTGTTGTAGGCCAAGACAGTTGACTGGCTGCCATCGCCTGACTGACTGCCTCTTCTATGCCTAACTGACTGAGTGACTACATGATGAACTGAATGAATGAATGAATGACTGACGGCCTGAATGCCTAGCACAGGGGCGTGTTCAGTGACATGTCTTCACTGACCAATATATGTAAGAAGTATGAGCTATAAGGTCGCAGTCAACGCATCTGGCTTGTAGCGTCATCCAACCATGTAGAACAGTTGTTGTGTGGGCAGGCGTTTTAGTTGTAGTATTTGTTCATTGGCTGTTGAAATTGGGTTTTTGAGTTATAGCAGAATTTGGGGTAAATGTAAAACAGTTATGCAGAAGAATGAGCTATATAGCAAAAGATAGAACTATGCAGGAACAACATAAGAGATCGAAATGGATGTTCATAAAGCTTGATGGAAAGTATCATTAAAAGATCCAACAACGTTGAGCTCTGACTTAAAGACTTGATATCTTTTACAGCGCTTTATGAGACTTAAACCCCATGCTGAAAAAAGTCTTTAATTTTTTCGTATCGAAAAACAGTTTAACAAATACTAGTTGCAAGGATCATTCAACCCGTGTGGTGAGCGGGTTAGAGAATACCACCTCAGCAGGTCAAAGCTTGTCGTATGAGGCGACTAACAATGACACTGGGTTCTTTCGAGACCAGTAGAGCTACCCCAGGCCTTAAAAGGATTGTGCGTAGGGTTTTGGACCCACCACGTAAAACCACAATTCCAATAAAAGAATGTATTTACATCAGGCCGTAACCCGATAACGGGTTGTTATGGCCAGTTATGAAGAATAAGTTGCAAGGATCTAATTTATAGCCGGTTTTTTAGTGTTTTCTTAATGAATACAAAATAAAACAGTTGCTTCTAAGTTTAATAAAACTTTTAAGCATTCAATTTTAAGTTTTTCAAACACTGACGATCTTTCTTGGAAAGAAACTCAAGAATGCACAATAAAGTTTTTAGATGAATCATAAATAAATATAAGTTAAATCTTTAAAAGTTTCAGGAATAGCAAAACGCTATATGAAAATTTGTTGCTGCGATAAGGTCATTCCGAAGTTGCATTATACATGAAAGTATCAATCAGTGCTATATCAAAAATATTCACCCCACGAATGTCAATCCTATGCCTGGTCTTAGTATCCCAGCAAAGGCTTTAGATTGCTTACAAATCCGGCTCTTTTGGTTTAAGATGTACACATAAAGATATGCTAGAGCTGATAAATTGCATCCATTTAAACTACCAAGAGAACTAAGCTCTCCAAACTAGCTTCGTTCCCGTCCGAACCTTAATCAAATCGCTTATCTACAAATCCATTCATTTGTTATATTCATAACGCACTTCCTCATCCTTTGCTGCTTGCGTTAATTTCATCCCCCCTTTCGAGGAGTACACTTCCTGGCAGTTAAACCGAACCCCAAACGACTTGTTTACCACATCAAATCTAATAAAAATCAGCACAGACAATTTGTAGACATCAATTGGGTGTCAATGACAGAAAAACCTCAGACCCAAAGTGTACCAACTCGCAGCTTTCTGCATTTGTGGGTATACTTGTAGCAACCCCTAGCATATGACAAATCTTTGGCACATGCAACACATATCCGACATAATATAATAACGACAATGACACAAAAAAATCAAAAAAAAAAAGTAGCTTTGTAATGTTCTGCATATTTTTCATCATGGAAAATTGCGTTCCAAGAAAAGTCGACTAAAATTTGCAGGGAGTAAGAGGGCGGGTACTTAGTGTGGGAGTAGTGTATGAATGTGGGGGTGCGGCTGCGTTGGCAACTCTGGCGGCTGCTTTGATGGGCATAAAATCTTTGGCATAAACAACGCAAGTGATGAAATAAATCATTTGAAGAGTCATGCATGTGATGAGACTCTCTCTATAAAGCGTGGGTTGTTGTTGTCGCTTGTGTTGCTTTTGTTGTTTTTGTTGCTGCTGCGACTGGCAAGTGCAAGTGTCAATTACATACGGTGTCAAAAATGTCAAACTCTGTGAGTGACTGACTGAACAAAAAAAAACCGTCAATTTTTTTTTTTGCCTGACTGTTCTTCTTGTTGTTGTTGCCGCTGAATTGCACCCCCCTGTTCGGTGTCAGTCTCTACGTACAACCCTGTCCTGTCGGTGGAGCAGCATCGCAGAGTTTATTACATCAATTTATGCTGCGCTGCCTCACGCACTCTCCGACTCCCTGGCCACCCCTCTCCCTCACTCTCACTCTCTCTCTCGCTCTAGCTATCATGTGCCATGTATGAGAAATTTGATACAAATGAGTTTTCACACTTTGCGTTCAGCTCGTTTCAACTTGGTTCAGTTCCATGTTCGGCATACATATCTCCATATATATATCTCTATATATCTCTGTATCTACACATAACCCATGCATTCATCTGATGCGAGTATCCTTTTCCATCAACGTGTAAATTGTCTGCTGTCAAACTTATGACATCCAACTCTGCTCACTCTCTTCCACACATGATATGCAAACAACAACAACAACTTTGGCTCCATCAACAACAACAACACAAATTGTTACCACAAGCGCGTACGTTACTGTAAATTAGATTTCGTTTAGCTGCCTCCATTTTGTTTTTGTTGTTTTTCTATTTTCATTAAATTGCTTTCACTGAGCCTTTTTGTTGAGTGTTCTTTTGGGAAAAATTTGAAAAAATATTTTCTAAAATAATGGGCGCAGAGAGCACAACGCTAAAAAGTTAAAAAAAAAACTTGGTTAAAGCGCTTTCAATCAAATTCATCCGCACATGTTTTACAATCAAAATCAACACAATGAATTTGCATTCAATAGCATTCCCAATTTCTCTTCTTCTATTAATATGATAGCTCTAAATGCTGTGCTAAAAGCGTCTTTCAAACATACAATCTTTCACTGTAAATTGCAATCCAAAAGCTAACGAGACTTATACTTAAAATGGCCGGCAATCTAGTTTGAACTATTTCGATTGATATATTTTTCAAGATCCCAGTTTTTGAACTTAAGGCAAAAGCTTAACTCTGTTTAGGATATGTATACATAACAGGGAGTTAGAGATTGACGCTCCCACATATAGCTTTAGGGAATTGATAATGAAGCTTGTCTTAACTTTTTTTATATTTAAGGGACAACGTAGAAATAAAAAAACATAACATAATCAAATATCTGATCACCAAGCAATCTATTGTTTCTATAAATACTTTAACTAATGTTACATGGGCCTCGATACTCTTCAGTATATAATACCCACTTCCAATATTAGTATGATGTGCAACATCAAATATCAGACAAATGAGTGTTTTTCCAAACTCACCAATAAAATGCATATTGCCGAAGCTGGTCTACGGTCCATTGAGTACAAAATCTTAGAAAGTATAGAAAACCAATCACAAATCTTTTTTCTTCACCAATTCAATTCCAACGTGGCTCCGAGCGTGTCCCAAGAGCAGCATCAACGGCTATTTGCTGAAGTGTCGGTAAAAAGTCGAACCTGGTTACCTTGACGCATGAAAATATCTTCATTCCATCAAAAGTTAACTGGGCTCCACTGGGCGATGGAACAAAAACTCAACTTATCAGAGCATTTGCGTCTTTTGGACCAAGAAGGTGAAATTTATTGCATCAGGCTGGCTTCCGGTATATTGCTCTATATTTTCGGGCTTTCCTGCGGAAAGGGCATTCTAAGAGTGATCGACTGTCAACTTCGCTCTCAGAGAAGGGAGAGCTGGGCATCATTCCAAAACAAGTAACTAATCTTGACTCTAATCTTGATTAGAATTTACGGCTACCTACAAATTGCTATCCAACAAAATGCCATCCAATTGCCAGCCTTCGCATTGGAAACAGTAGCGTCACCCATTCTCATCTACTAACTGAATATAACAAGCCACCTGAAAGAATTTATCGGCAAATCTCTATGGAAACCAAAAACTCTGTTCCATTTTTGTGCACTGCCAAAACTCCCTATGCCTCTTGCATAACACATATACCCTAATCCTACTTTCCCATTTCAGCCATTTCTAGGGTACATACATGTATGGAAAATTAATATGCTCACAGCTCCAACATTAATTGCTGCTCATTTTCATGTCTGTGCTGCTTCATAAAGTACCCAAAAATACACTCATATACAATTAATATTTGTCATATGGCAAAGAAAAAAAAAAAACTCCCAAATGGGGAAACCAATTTCATGACTTCCCACAAGGGTCTGTGAACAGTATTAGTTAATTTTTTTTTAGAATATTAATTTATGTTTGCTATTAGTAGGATTGCAGCTGGCTGCGATCAATACGAGAAACGACAAGTGCATAGTAGTTGTCATATTTAAGCGCTAGATGGCGCTATGTAAAATTTATAATAGGAAACTGTACTGCGGGCGTAATTGGTAAGTGGAATATTGTGGCTAATAGGTAATGTAACTAGAAACAAAATAAGGCTAAATAGATAACAATTTCAGAACTAAATCTGTGGTCTAAACGCAACAATATCCATAACCATTTCGTATATAAGAGTTACAGATATGTATTTCGGGTTTCTTTTCTAAATCGGTTTTTGAACGCGTTTGGATATAGTCCTGGAACATTTTTAAAATAAAAATCTGAGCAAAAAAAACTATCGGAAATTCGAAGAGATTAAGCGAAAATAAGACTTTAAAATTTACTTTCATTTTCTTAACTTACTTTTAAAGTGTTGAAATCAATTTCTATATAATGAGGATAAGGTAAAGACAATCTAAAAAACATTTTTTTTTAAAGCTGTTGACAGCAGTAATTCAAAAAATAGAAGGGAATTTCTTAAAATAAATGCAACGACTCAATTTTTACCCTATAAATAGGCAGTAATACAGATAAAGAAGCTTAATGTTGAATATTGTTTTAGAAATATTTGTAATTAATAAAGTAGTATAAACCATACAATTCGCATCCCACTAAATACTGACTCATTCGGCGGATATCCGTAGTAAAACGAAAAATCACTCGAATTGCGAGTTTCACTAGATTACTTATAGTTTAATTAGTTTTATACAATTTTTCAAAAGTTGAAAGCTATTTTTATTAATGGATAACAAATGGCCTATTCAAAAATGGGTTATGTGAACCATTGAGATGTGAATCCTCTCTAACTTGGCCTAATATTGCGCCATCTGGTGTGCGAATATGAAGCGCGAAAGCAAACAAACATCCAATTGCATGCTCTTCTTTTCTCTTTCACTGCTAACATAGCACACAAAAGCAAACGTGCAATCTACTCGCTCTCCTGTGGACGCTGCTAACAGAGCACCCACAATAGTTGACTGTTGACCAACAATAGCACACCATAGTGCACTCGTAATGGGTCAACCATATAGTTCTCCATAGGACAATAGAGCCCATTTCATTCCACTCTCAATAATTTGAGAGTTAATAACTCTAAAAATCCGTGGAAAGCCACATTTGTCGCGCTGTTCCCATGTTTTAATATTAAAGCGCTCAACGCTCACCACCACATGGAGGATTGGCATATTTGCCTGCGGCGCAATAGCAGACTTCGCACCAAGAAGATTATGTGAGTTTGTGTTCATGCCGCCCAGGGCACCTCATTCCGACGGTCTATGGGTGTGAAAAACACCTAGTCCTACGGACGGTAGCAACGTAAATTGTGACAGCCAAAGAGGCGGTCCTCAACTTGCGGCCAATCGGCCCGTAACCCGTATCGTGCGGGTCTCACATACTTCCGGCGATGGTCCCGAGTATATAATGTGCTTGCATAGCAGAACGAAGTGGCGTCTAAAGCAACTGAACCTCATCGTTGAAGATGCCAGTGTAACAGTGCCTTTTGGGTCGGATCAGGCAAACGCACGCAGGGGTGGACGAATTATCAAAATTACCGTCGTGCCTTTCAGGAGCTAGCGCCACTCTTGGTGCATTGAAGCCGAGACTCCTTCAGTCCTTCTATTGCATTGAAGCCTTATAGCCCCTTCGATGGGATCCTTGTGTATAGCATAAGGTTAATGAAGTTTTTATTGATTAAGAGTAGCTCATAGACATGTGAATAATGCCGAAAGCTGGCTGGGCGCAGTGAGTAATATCGCCGACAACAACAGATCTTGCTTAGTGGAGTGCTGTGATGCAATCCAAAATAGAATATTCGTTTGGAATTATTGCCGATCACTTAGACAACGTATTAAACATACACAATACGCTACCAACACTACATTACATAACACTTTACACTAAACAATTATCACTACCACTTCACTAAATTCTGCACCAAAAAAGTCTAATAGAATTCGTTACAAGCAACACATTTTCTAACCCCAACAATGAAGAAGTTTCAGAAATTTGCGATCTCTAGCATCAGTATAGTTTAGAAGATTCAAGTCCGTTTCCTATTTCAATTCGGACTCCGACATGACGAAATGAATGAACTGTATTGCGAAAGTAAGCAAGCGAAATCGGAATCGAATTTCGAAAAAGTTGCAATTGATATCTTTTGCACCATTTATGAAATGTAGCATTTAATGGCAACTTGAACTGCGATTTCCTGTGGTGTGCATATCGTGCGCCAAGGATTATTCACACATTAACACAATGCCAAAGGCAAAACATTGTGCCATGTTTTAGAATGCATCATAAATCAGTTGAATGAACTAAAATAGAACAGTTAAAAAAAGCCAAAACAAACACATTCAGATACACACACACACTCACACACACACACACTCAGACACACACACTCACACACACAGATACTGAATACAATGACACGCTATGCCACGCACTTTCACACACAATTTTCTGCACGCACTCAGCCAAAAAGCGTTAATTACACTAATTATGTGTTGTAGTTGTTGTTGTTTGTTGGTTGTTTGTTGGTTGTTGCTGTATTTTGTTGCAGTCAGCCCTTGACTTCATAATAAATATGAACGAAAATACATAACCGAAGTATTGTTTAATACAAAAGAGAGATGGCATGACACAAAGCGGAACGCTTTGAAGTGCTCCACATAAAAATGCAGACACACCTTGGCCAAAGTCGAAAACTCCAAAAAAACTCTTTCAAAGCAATTATATGGTGTGAAGGTTCTGTATATTTCCAAAAAAATGAAAGAAAAACCAAGAAAAACAACAAAAAACGTATTAAAAATTGAAGTAAATACATACAATAAATCTTGCTTAAGACGTACGCAACGGAAACCGAGCAACAGCTAAAACAAAACGGCCCCAAAATATGGGCCGGAAGTGAGCGAGCGGGGAGAGCAACTCTTAGAGACCCTGGGACACCTGGGGGGGTATTACATTGGACCTCTGCTTTATGCATAATTAATACGCTGTCTAATTGCTTAATTCCATTGAGCCTATATTTAAAAATTTACCATTTGTTGTTTTGCTGTTAATATTGTTTTAGCGCTTTTGCACTAATTGCGGAAAACGCCCCGAAAAAAAGAGGCGAAACAAGAAACAAAACACCAACAATTCGAGAGAGAAACCAAAATAAAAACCATAAATGTTTGTCGGCATTAAGTGAAAAACTTTATTTTTACCCGTTTATTATTCGCCCGGCTAATTAGCATTTGTTTTTGTGTTTGTTGTTGTTGTTGCTGTTGTTTTTGTTTGCCATTTGCCACCGACTGTTGCTAATTGTTGTTGCAAGTGTTCTATATTAATTATGGCCAGCCTGATGTGGCAATCTGCCCAGAGAATGCGACAGAGCGTGCCTATAACAACAAGAGCAACGCCAACAAAACAAACAACAACACCAACCACAGTGAAGCCCATAAGTTAGTCAACTGTGCAAATAGTTGTCACCATATTTGTGGCAGGCACATGTGTATCCCCAGTGCCTAGTGCCCCACCAGCCCTGCAGCAACCAACTCTCTTCGCAGCCCCACCAGCCCTCATATGCTCTCTCATTCGCTGTTGCGATTTGACGTTAAATTATACGGTCTGCCTCAAGTGATAAAATGTTGCACATGCGGCATGCGACATTTAGTTGGCAGCACTGACAAAGACAGCGTTAACTTGCGGAATGGTTAGAGAATAAATCTAATAAATGAATGAGAAAAGTTGGCAACATTTCAACCATGGATGTTAGCTTAAATGGAGAGTGCTCTCAAATGGTGAAGAAACAAGGATTTCGCAAATTGAATTCTAATTGTCGAAATTTCTCGAAAAACTAACGCTAATGCGCGAATACCTGTTATTTAGAGAAGACATTCTAGGATTGTGCTTAAGGAGCTTTTTTTCTAAATATTCTAAGCACCCTTCCACAAAGCGACGAAAAAAAAACAAATCTGTTCAATTGAAGTTTTTGACTTTGTAACAGTGAGATCCGTTTTTAGAAAACTCCTCCCCCCGTCAATGTATTTATGAGCCCCAGTTGCTCACGCCACATGCCCAACAGTGCCCGAGGCCTAGTATGATGCAAATGCCTAATGTAGCTCTTCACAAAACTTGGAGCACTTCGTAAACAACAAGGCAAAGTAGGCATCACACGGTAGAAAAGTGTTTCTCAATCGTCCCTTACTCTCAAGAACGAAAAAGAGGAGTACAGAAGCGTATCTCAATCGTTCTTTACTCTTAAGAACGAAAAAGAGCACCAATCTCTGGGATCACACGACCGTATTGTCTGGAAAATTTTATTGAGTGATTCATGTAACTCATCAAAAGTATAGTGTTCAACTACAATCTCTCTACTCGAAGAAAACAAATACTTTGCTTTGCTTCCATTTATAACCAGACCCAACCTGGCGGATTCTACTCGATTAATACGACCAATCATATCGATATCATCCGCGTTTGCTGGACACTCTCACATTTTAATTTTGTCCCGTTGCGATGTACTTTGGCTTTGCTGTTCATAACTCTATTTTTTATTTTACCTATTTTACAAGTATTTTCAGCCTTTTTGAGCAGCTGCTGCTAGTTGGAAATAAAACAAAACCCCATATAAAAGAAAAAGTATCAATGTAATGCACTAGATGGCGCCAGAATTCGGTCACTGAAACCAGATACCAATTGGAATTACAAGCAGGAAACGACCAAGCAGGTAATTCTTGTTGACCAAAACACATTTTCCTACTAATTACTTATTAGTCTACGAGTTCAAGGTGATATTAATGATCTAGTATACGAGCTCACACTTTACATAACTAACCTAAAGCAATCTAAAAACACTTCGCTTAAAAGCATCTACACATAATACAAACAAACACAGCCAAAAACCTTACAGCTTAATTTAACATAACCAAAAATGTATATTATACGTTTATTTTGAAAAAAAAAAAACTCAAAAAAAATGAGGGTAAAAAACACAAGAGAAGTGACTTCCATATCAAGCAAGTTCAACTAAGCAGAAAAACGGAAAGCATTTACAAAACTAATCCATCATAATGTCGTTGAAGTTTTGTGCCACGCCGGAGCACTTCAAGTCACATTTTGTATTATGCCCGGGGTTTCGCTCTTTAAGCGAAACAAAGCGAATGAAACCGAAATAAATTTATGAAAGCGCTCCAAGTTGTAAAGCAGCGCAAGAGTTGACAGCGCAGCTCGAACAGAGTGACCACTCGGTTATACCCGAACCAGGGTCATAACTCCGTTTGTGACATTTGAAAAGAACGCTCTTTTGCATAGAAGGCAGCTTTCAATACATCAGTTTATGAGCCCATCAAACTTAGGTAAAGCCCTCAAAATGCGTGCATACAACTTTTGTTTTGATGTTACAACTCATCTATAAATTAAGATTTATTATTTATTTGCTCTGTTTCTGGCTGTTTAGCATTCGAATGCATTCGAATACATTGAGCCATTGGATACTCTGCTGTGTTCTATGTTCTTTGGAAATTTAAATATTCCTATGTATTTTGTGCACTCATTCATCAAATGTGTTTTGTATGCATGCATAATTTGTTTGTTGTTGTTTGCCGTGTTGTTGTTGTTGCTGTTTGCATTGCGAAGAGACAAATTTTCAGGCTTGTCATCAATCAAAAATAAAAACATTTGATATGCTGATGAAGTAATTAAGCGTATACATGACGCTTCAACAGGCTCGGCACTTAAAATCGACAAATTTACGGCACTTTTGAAAAGCGCTAAATTGAGCAAAACTTGTAGAGTTTATAGCAATTTATGGGGTCACTTTAAAAGAAGTCGATAAAGATGTTAGTACTTAAGCGTTTTGGCAGTTGACAAAGCGGTTGCAATTTAAAGCTTAAAGTGAGATATAGATAAAAATAGACACTGAAAAGAGAAAGATTTGAAACAGAAATTTTCAGCAAAAGCATTTCTTGCAGTTGAGCTTTTTACATAGATCGTTCCAACGTCAGATTTTAATTGTTTAATTTGATACGTTTTGTTTGAGAATAGGCAAAACTTATGATTGAAAACATATAAGCAATCGATGGAATACCGATGTATCCTGAAAAATCGAGCATCATTGGGCCGTATTTCGTTCTCAAAAAAGAAAAATTGCAATATTTACGTCAATGGAATACCAATGTTCTCAAATGTTCGACAATGGGATTAAAGACATTTTGTCCAACGGGAACAAATGCCTCTTTCGATAGTACTCCCGAGATATCGAATTTTTCGTTTGTATGTCACTATCGATGTTTTGTTTTAATATTCATAGTTTAAAATAAGATGTTGGCCGCGTCAGTTTGTCTTTTTTCAACATAGCCATGTATTAGGTTAGGAAGGCAGAAATGGGAAAAAATCGGACAGTTCTCACGATAGCAGCGAATCTATTCAATCAAACTATCGAATGGAGCCTTTATCGATAGTTTTACAGCTCTATCTCAGCATACAAATCATTCGGTTCATGGGCAACTGGTTTTCAGAATAGGCATCATGCTCATGCTTTTTACAAACTCCGCAATAACGCTGCAACATTTTTATTGTACTTATTTGAACAAGTAATTGGTCTATCTTTTAAAATGAGATTGAGATCATTTTTTGTTGTTTCCCCCAATTTATCGATATGAAACTTCGTTTCATTATCATTGGGAGCAATTTGACTGCATACACTGTGTCTTTAATCTAGATATCGTGGCAAGTTCATGGAAACTCAAATAGCGTATTTTACTGAAGTTATACCTAATAATGATGAATAAATGACTTTACTCAGAAAGATTTGGAACGAGAAAGAGACAGATAGACGGAGAGAGCAAAGCGCTCTCAAAGCTTTTTAGCCTATATGTGAATAACTATGAAAAAAAAACCCACGAAGGAATCACCTTTTACATCGAAGTTCGCTGCAAAACTGAAATGAAAGAAAACGTTATGAGTGTCGGCCTCAGTGTAATCCTACCTTATTAAGTGTGCTTTGATTGTACCTTATTGCGAAAGTTACTTCATTTTGGAGTATTTCGTGAGAACTTTTGATTCGTTTTCAATTTTGGGAATTCCGTACCTTCGTTAGATACCGACATGCTTGGTTTTGAGCATAAAAATCTTGAATTGAATGCTAAGTGTAGTTTTTTTTCATTTCCCAACATGTAAACCCTGGAGCTTTTATGTTTTATGACCAGAACAACTTGCTATTAACCCTCACATATCGCTCAAACTGCGCTCAATGCGCTAGAACAATAATTAACCAAGTTTCCCTGCTCAAAGCCTGTCAAAGTTTCATTTTAATTAATGCACATCTGTAGCTGATTAGTAAACGAGTTACGTAGATAAATATGAAAACTGTGACGCCCCTTGTCGAACCGAACCTAACCAAAGCGAACCGAACCTCATTAAAAGATTCATATTGGCTATAAAATTTGTTGCAGCTGCATGTCAAACCTCAACAGTAGCTACCAAAAACAACACACACACGAAAAAAAAGAAACGACGGAAAACTAAATGGAAACAGAGGCATGAAAGATGTGGCGCATAGGTAGCCAATTTGTACGCCCCATTTTCATATAAACTACTAGCCAGAAACTTGGTTGCTCATACATTTTTATGTCTGAGATCATAAAAGTCTAATAGCTAGACGTCGACAACGATGCCGCCATCATCATAACAGGGGCACAAACGTCGTCGCTGAAAACGCCCACCAAAAACACAAAAAAAGGATGCTAGAGTTAAAGTTATGAGCACTACGAGAGCTAGAGGACTACCTAGTAGCACTGACTATTTGGCCTAAGCCCTGGCAACGAGTGCATATAAAAATGTTAATAGCATTGTGAGCGCCTAAGCATGTGCTTCAATTTATTTTGACAAGCACAATGTCCAGGGTTGACCTCTTCGCTAAAGGAGTGAGTGAGTGTTGGTGTTGTCAACGCAGCGAAAAGGAGGAAGAGATCAAGATATGAAATGTGTGTCATCATTAGTACGCTGGCAAGTCAAGTCAAGGGTTCTCAGGCTGATGTCCTTATTATGTGCATGAGAGTCAGTAGTAACCCTCTGTGTGTGTGTGTGCAGGACCTACAGGCTAGCCACAAAACGGTTATGCAATAAAAATTCCCTATTTCTTCTAGTTTTTTCGTGGAAATTCATACACTGCCTGCCCCAGAGCGAAAGTAAAACATAGTTTCTTACCTGTCGTATCTCTGGTTAGTTTATTTGTTTGTTTATCCCTCTCCCTGTTTTCTCCCTCTGTTTATTTACCCAAGCAACTGGCATTGTGGCCAAGTTGTTTTGCCCCCAAGTTGTTGTTGCTGTTGTTGTTTGGCTGCGTCTCTGCCTGTGGCATGCCACAGCATAGACACATATTTATTTATTATTGACGACAGTTCGAGTGGCATCTGACATATCCAGCTATAATACCTCTGCGTAAGTGCTTCGTTCGGTTTACTTATACCAGAGCAAAGTACTTGAGCAGCTAGCAGCGAGTCCAGAGAATGCGTGCAAGTATTCTGCGGGAGTCAACAATGACCATAGTCATGGTCAATCCAATGCAGGTGCTTCAGATACTCGTATACTCACACACACCCAAATACGTAGTCGACGCTCGTATGTGCTTCATATTAAAGCTGAACTATGGGTGCTCAGGCACGTGTTGCATGCAGCACGAAGGTTTTGCAATCAACAAACAGCTAATGGTATCACTTTTCAACATAACTGTACGATAAAGAGGCGCTGTCGATGGATCAGATTCCAGTTCTGATAACTGCTGCTAAACCAGTTGGGATGTTGCATCTATGGCCGCCGGCAATGGATTCATTGAGTAATATGCAAGAGTTGAGGAAATGCTTGATTGAATAATTGTTAAAAGGAAATTGGCATGATGCGTTTGTGGTTTAGGATACCGAAATTAACATATTAAATTGAGTTAATTTAAGAAATCGATAACTGAATTATGTGCAGCTAAGGAGTGCTGGAGTAATTTTGGAGTTAAGGAAGAAGAGCTTAAAGCAAGTCTTAAGCCAAAAAATTAGGTCTTCTAAGCGGAAATGTTTTCCTATTGACTATAAACGAACTTACTTTTAATTGGCAAAAAGTCGAATGTTTGGGCGAATCTGGCCAAATGATCCCAAGGATGAAGCAGAGCACTTCTTCTATTCCTGAGTTTTTGGCTTTGGGCAGTCATTTTTACTTTACGGATCTATACATAACTTATATAAAACAGATTGCAGAGTTCAATCTTTGTGTTTGGACGAACAGCCCTATGACTCCAAAACGAATAGTATTCTAGTCATAGAGTTTTCCCTCCCAACGCAAACTCAGTTTGAACTTTACAATCTTTTTTAGATTAGTTCTCTAACTGAGAACATGGATCAGTAGAAGGAAGCGGAGGCACTTTGGTTGACACCTTCAATTCTGGAAACCATTTCAAATGATTTTCAGACAGATTGCTGATTTCATCTCTCTATATGTATGGACCCTCTTCGGATTAGGTGTCTCCAAGTTTCCTTCTTCTTCTTTACTGGCCAGAACTGGACTGGTTCACTACGTGGAGAGAGAAAGAGAGATCAGAGAGCTTCAACCTGCTCTACCAGAACCCAGGCTCACCAGATGCCTTCAAATATGAAAGGGGTTTCCCTTCTTGACGGTATAAGAGTTCACAGTATTTGAAATAACCAATCTAACAGAGTTAAAGCACATCAAGATTTCAAACTTGAGCAAGATCAACTTACTATATCTTATAGCTTCCATGGACCAAGAATGAAGATTTTGAGAGAATACTGTTGTAATACTATTAGCACCATCGATATGCATCAAATGTAGACGATTAAATATAATATTTTGCACTTTGATCGTTCCGAGCAGAGGTGAAGTTTTGGTAAAAATAACATATTTTTTCCCACATTGTCCCAAAATCTACGTGTTCGTGAGTTTTCTAACTTAAGTTTCTACAATATTTTGCCTATTTTTCATTAAAAACAATCATACTTCGTTTCTGCAACATTGGAACAAATTGGAACTGCTTGAAATTTCAAAATTTCTATTAAATTCTGCTAGATCGACACTTTTGGCTACTGTGCAGCGAGACCAAAGGATACACTTGAAAGAGACGAGTATGCTCCCTTTTCAAATGAAATAAGTAAAATTGTTAAGGATATACTCAACTAACTAAACTATAGATCCAAAATATAATCATATTTAATGCCTTTCAGCTCTATAGCAAGCTCTTAATTTATAGAAACCCACTTAACCCAAACGACAAACCGAACTTTAACTTAGTTTAGCATTCTGAAAGACAGATGGCAATTTCTTAATAGCAAAAAGTATTGCACAAAATGCATATAAAAATTGAATTGTTTCGTACGAACAGTTTTCTGAACCTAACCCAGGAGCAATCCATAGATTCGAAACCGAAGCCCTGCTAAGGATACTCTTAAAGAGCACGCATAATCGTCTAAAGTGATCTATAAGCATTCATGCACCGCCAAGCCGACTTCGCCAATTAGATGTCTTCGACTCACTTTTCGCATTGTTTGCAATGAGAATTAAGCAAATTATAGGCATGACATCACCGCAGCTGTCCTCCTGATCCTTATGCTAGATCACAAAGATCCGCTTGTCTGGATGGCGGCAGGTTTGTCATGCGAAATCCAAACCAAAACACTTAAACTGATGACACAAAGATATGGAGTACAGCGCAAGACAGTGAGAGGCGTAAATTGATATTTTCCACGCTCCAAGCTAAGCCAAATCCAGAATCAGCCCAACCCAAACCTAACCAAATGAACCCTCCAGGGGCGTATTTTCAGTGCCAGGCAAGAAGTAAACCAAACCCAAATATAAACCAGCAATTGAAATGATCTCAATTCTAGCCACGTCGATGCTTGTTGGCTGTGGATGAGACAAACGAAAAAACGACTAGAGAGGAAAGATGATATAAAGAGGCAGTGAGAGAGACGAGCGATCCGATCTTAATCGCATCTACGGACAAGCATGCCCTTGTCTCTACCCTGGCCCTACCTGTTCCTTATAGATAACCACAAATTGTTGCCGCTTCTTGCTCTTCACCTTAGGCCTGTCGTTGTTGTTGTTGATCTTTTCAATAATATTTTCTTGTGCGTTTTCAGATTCTCATCAGCATGCGCGGTTGTTGTTGGTGTCGTTGTCGTCCTTTTTGGTCGCCCGTTGTTGTCATTGTCAGCAGCTCTTTGTCAACCTACGGCGGGGTTTGCTCACGTACGGGTAAGACCAACCGCCAAGCCTGCAAACGCCCGAGACATTGTCCTATGTCTTTGTTCTAAACAGATATCGATCATTAGATGGTTTTCCCTAACTTGTTGTTGTTGTTTTTGCTGTTTTCCCATGCAGTTTGTTGTTGTTTTTCCACCAGCAAGCAACAACACACATTTCGACATGTACGTGTGTCCAATGTCATCAATTATTATGTAAGTTTTATGTTTTTCTTCTCAATGTTTTTAGTAATTTTTCTCTTTATTTCTATTATTTTTTTTTTTTTTTGGTTAGGCGCACTTTGGTATTCGTAGAATTCCAAGCATGCCTCAGAGACGACATGTTGAAAGGACAAACCAGTCATGGGGCATGATTAACTGGAAATATTTGGGGCGTGTGTTTTGTCATTTGATTGTCTTGTGGGCTTTTTGTAACTGACTGTTGTTGGTGTTGATTTAATGTTATTTTTCTTATTTCTGAAGGCGCTGTCTAATGGACAAGCTACCAATGAGGTTAAGCAGCGCTCGACTTTAATGAGCAATGAGCCATAATGTAGAGAAAAATGTCTCATGTGTACAGAGTGTAATGAGTGTAGCATTGAATACACATTTGAATATCTTATCAATTGCGTTTTATGACTTTATCTGGAAGTAAATGGATTACGAGTACTTCCTGCTGTGATACTTTAATAAAACTATGTGATATTCGGACAGCGACTATATTATACTATTCGTATAAGTTTGCAAACCAATTAATTGAGACTTGAAAACATATATAGTCTATATCTATATCTTTTTAGTGGTGGTTATTAGTGATTCAGAGAAGGTCGAGAAGACGTTTAACGCGATGTCCACACTGACCGTCCTAGCACATCAACAACCGATGAAAACGTTAAGGCGGTTAAAAAAAGCCCATATTATGGAGGATCGTCGAATCACAATTGGAAAAGTTACTGAGGATGGGAAGGAACTCGATTAGCTCTTGCCATGCAATTTTTTCGGATGTTGACGGCTGTGGAGCGAAGTTTCTTTTGAAATTGTTACATTTTGAGCAAAAGGACCGTCGCATGAGCATCGGTTGGGAGCTGTTGAATGATATCAACGACACGTCGCGACATTTCAGATTTGGTTAAAAAAGTCATAAGTGGTAACGAAACACCGGTATATGGCTATATCGAAACCAATTATCCCAATGGATGCGGCCAAAAGGGCCAAGTATTGTGAAGGTTTTGCTTATGTTTTTTACTCGATGAAAATGGCTGTGGCATTGTGAGCTCTTGCCACAATGTTGTTTGATCCATAAAAAATAACCATGAAATCAAGCTTCCATGAAGCAACGAAAAAGACACTCGGTTTTGGAGCACAATATTGAACCTGCTCACATATCGTTTTGACCAGAACAATCACCGTTATGAAACTTCGGACACCGTAAACACGGTACGGACTTTGACCCATCGACTTTTTTTTATTGTCAAAACCCTAGAAAGGGGGGCGTTATACCTCGATTGAAGAGATAAGGACGGCATCCTGGAAGCGCTTAAGGCCTAAGATACTCTGTTAAACATATTCAGTAGAGATCTTAGGCGGTTTTTGTGGGGTTTGAGGTGCCTTCGGGTGTTTACAGAAGTGTTTCTTTTGAGTCTGCACTCTTAAAGAGGGATGAGTCAAAGATTTTGATAAAATCGCATTGAAAACCTTTCTGCCAGTAACTTCTTCATCCATACGCACAACATTACCAAGCCAGAGGAGCCGCCGTATGTTAAATAGCTTGACTATGTCAATATCGTCGTAGAGCTCATGGAGCTCGTCGTTCCAGCGAATGCTGTAGCAGCTGCCAACGCCAAAAATCTTACGGAGTACTTTCCGTTCAAACACTCCAAGGGCGATTATCAGAGTGCGTCATCACCCATGCTTCAGCGCCATGAGGCAAAACGGGAAAGATGAGCGTCGTCTGGCGAGAATTGTCTCTACTACTCATTTGCGTACTGAGACCAACGTAGCTACTATTGATCTGCATGCAGATAACGTTGTCCATTGTGACGGATGTGCCCTGCCTTGACAAGCTCATAAGTATAGTTATCAACAGCTGATAGTCCATTCGCAGCTTCTCCCTACAGCCGAAGCAAGCTTATACCTTTTTTTCTCTCATTTACAACTATACCCATCCGATAGATAGAGTAACCAACGTTCCGATGTTCTTGGCTTTTCGCAAGAGGAGAAAATTGCTTCGCCTTGTCTGAAGCCGCCCTCGGTATCAATAGATTCGTATAATTTCTTTCCTACCTTCGGCGAAGTCGCACCAAATCTGCTGGGATACCGAGCTATATATACCCGATATAACATATATACCTGATACAACAATGGTGGGTGTTGATTTGATAATCGTATGTTTTAAGATTTGGCGTAGTGTGAATGTCTGGTTAATGATGGCCTTTCCAGGCTAAAATTCGCACTGATTAGAACCGCTCACTTTAATAACGAAATGGGCAAAATAAGACTTTCAAAATCTCCATATAGTCATTGAGTTTTACATATAGTTTATTATATGGCCATGGTAATGTAATATTGTGCTCCTGTCAGAGAAAGCTTAAGACTCTTTTAAGTAAGGCTTATTTACAAGTTTCTTTCATAAAACCATTTGGTATTATTTACGCTGCTGTAAAGTGAAAGCAAGTAATAAACCATTCAAGTATTACATCTTAACAAAAATTCCATTCTCTGCTGTTTGGCAGCAGCCGCAGTTACTTGCAGCTCGCTTACTTCTCCACTCACTCGTTCTCTCGCTCAGTGTATTTATACTGTCCTTTCGGCAATCATCTTGATTAATGTGTGTAGTCACACCTATGCAACTGCAAAAGTGCCAAAAACTTACACCTGCAACACGCACACGAAAATTGCAAGTCAGCTAAGAAGCTAAGATCGAAACTGAAATCCCAAAAGAAACCCAACTGGAACTACGAAGAACTAACAAAAACGAAAAATTAAGACGAGCAAACGCTACAGGAAACCATAAATAAAAATTAGACAACGTGTATAAAAACTACATAACATATCATTTCAAAACAATTTTCTAACTGAATTTCACTCATAAGTGTTGTTCTTTTTGTTGTGTTCGAGAGTGTAAATTCCAACAAGTCCAACATTCGGATCTGCGCGCTGCAGGTGCAGTTACAGTTTGTTGCCTCACTGATTGGCCGCCATTTAACGCTGCGTGAGCTGCCACTGAAGCAGACGCTGACGTAGACTTAGACGCGGAGCGACTGAGAGCTAGACCTAGTCCAGGGTTCGGAGCTGCTATGTGGCGCCCTTTCATTTCTTTGACTTTGACTTTGTAATGGCAACAGTTTTTCTAGGCGTTAACAGTAATTGCTGCGCCGGCTGGCAACCTTGGCAAGAAGCAAGAAACGCAGCAGGACTTGGCACCTTGACTGGCAGCACCGACAGAGGCTCTTAACTCTCGACTTTGTTGGCTGCCGAAATAACTACAAGAACAACAACAACAACAGCAACAGCAAATGTGGCAGCAACAATATCAAAACAAAAACAACTTTCAACTGGCCGTGCACCAAAAAAGTGTTTTTAAATTATGGGTTCGCTTTTGTTGTTAATTAAAAAGGTTCAATTTGCCGCAACACATGGTTTTTGGCTTTGACTTGGATTTAATGACCCAAGGATATCCTTGAATGCTGCAAACCAACACCTTGAACCGGGAACCACTATGTGGCGCCGCTGGGCAATTAAAGCCTTGTTATAAATTGTAATATGAGTTTTATATGAACTTTTTATACAATCTTTGCGGCGGCTTTTTCTCTTTTATTTATGGCTTAATGTGTGAAATAAATAAAAAAAATTCAGATGATTTTAATGCAAATTTAGGGTATGTTAAAAACAGCACTTACAAGTCATAAAATCATTTGTTATATGTAATTTAGTAAATAGGTTCTGTTCCTAATATTCCAAATATGATTCATGCTTAAAACTCTAGAAATGTATCCATTCCGATTTCAAGCCAAGCAACCAGTGAATCACTCATTCTTAGTTTTAAAACAAAAACTTTAAGAAAGACTTAAGTCTGAAAATTGTATGTTTGTGATCTTGGTGCAACGGTTTTTCTGTTGAGATTTGGAATTTGTAAATTTGTTCTTATATCTGAGTGTTTGAAGGATGGATCATAACTATACTCATCAATAGCGGCCAAAGAAAGACAGCTGGAAACATCTTTTGAGTTTTTGAATGAGCGGCATTATTCACATCATCACCCGATAGTAAGCCGGAGAAGTGTTCCCTCCACAACCTCAGTGCCCCCTGTGCATCCACAATCACATCTCTACAGGAAGACGCTCCGGTAGTAAATCCTTCATCCAGACGCTTGTCTTGTTGAAAGAATACCCTAACGTTATTCCTGCTCCAGCATATCTATCTCCTCTCGCTCGCGCATTTACTGCTCGCGTTTTTTTCCCCCTGAAAAGGTCTGGCACAGATTGCATAGCAGCCGACTGTAGTGCCTGCTGTGGCTTCGCGACACCTGATCGTACCATTGACTCTCCGTGGTACTAGGGAGGTTGAGAGAGCTGCTCAGAGAGTTAAGCGGAAAAGGCTACAGCAGTCTGCTGGGATTGAAGCTTGGTTATGTCCAGCTTTCGCTTTGCTCTGGATCGTACGTTCTTCAGACTGATTTTGAAAAACTTTGCATTGGTGCGGATTGTTTCCAGCCTTTCATTCACTAGTGTGAAGTGGGAGACACGGTCAAATCCGGCCACAAATGTGCGCCTCTCCGCGTGGCATCTGCAGTATATGGAGCATTAGAAATTGCATCTACGCCAATGGCAACCAACGATCCTATGGATGGATGGGTTTTGTTTATGATTCCACTTGAAACTTAAAAATTCAACACTATTCCTTATACAGGCTATCAGCTAACTCCACAAGAATACAGCATGGATTACATGAAATTTGCAGTTCGCCACATATTTGGTTTAGCAGCTGTTCAAGCACAGTATTTACCATATTTACACTGGTTTCATCTAAGATCTTTCACCGAAATCTAAAAGATGTCGCATTTGACTATCCAATCAACGACAACAGTTGTTCGTGGCGAGAAAACTAACCTCAAAAACAAGCATATTTTAACAAACAAATAGATATACACACATGTGATAAGCGCATAGCAGAGATGCCTATCGAAAGGATCATCATGTGGTTGACACCTACAACCAACACACACACACACACACACACACACTACCAAAAATCTGCACATGTTGTAAAACGAAGCCAGCCAAGAGAACGACAACTGGCCAAGAGAGTCTGGTTGTGGCTTAAATGGTTGCGTGTAAAAAGGGCAAAAAACAGCACCAACAACCACCACAACCAGGAAGACTGCTTCTAGACTTTAGATACAGAGGGTTAGAGCTCTGCACATACTATTATGCGTACTTAGTTGGACTATCAGCTGAGCATGATCTGCCCGCCAACATCTAGATAGCGTGCATAGTTTCGGTGCGGTTTCTGGTTTCGGGACACCTCACATATGTGCGGCAGCGGAAAACCCAAATTGCGTATAGAGAGGCGTTGACAATGGACTAATACATAGCTAGCAAACACACATGGCTCGTAGTGCAAACAAACAAAGCGACGGAGCAGCGCACTATCAAGGATCAGAGATGTGCCTATGAAAAGAGTTGATAAACATTTTTTAGCTTGATCAATGATGGTAGCTCTATAGCAGTTGCTGCAACAGCAGGAAGCAGCTGCTGCATGGCTGCCACTCAACACCTCTGGAGACGCTTTTCTGTTTTTGGCGAAAAACAGCAAATCTCTCTTGGCCTTGGCCAAGGTGTGAATACATTTCAAGTGTGGCCTGTAATTACGCGCCGCAGTTGCTGCTTATTTCGCTCGGCAGGTGTCAAAATAATTAGGCGCCTACTTAGTGTCCGCTTCGCTTTTTTATACCTGCTGTTTTTGGTGGAGCAAAAGCTGGACAAGCTCAGAGCAGTTGGGATAGCCAGTTACCGCGGCTAACTAGCTAAGCAGCGCTGCCAATCCGCACGAATTTTTGGTATAACTGCGCACACCAATTACCGATAATTATCGTCAACACCTTGCAGTCAAGGGGTCAAAATGTATGCAGGGCATCATGCAAAATGGCATTGGGCACTAAAACTCATCTCAACTGAAGCGAGTGCTGAACCCACGGCTGAATCCATACACTAATTATGTGCCTGGGCTGTTGTATCCGTCTGTCGGAGCGTCTCGACCGGACTGTATGTCAGTCAAAGTCAGCGAAATGCAATCGAAATTTTTTGTTTTTTTTTTGTTTCCTGCTCTTTTTAGCGAGTGTGAAGTTGATCCCGGAGCGTATTCATTAATCATTTGCTTGTTAACAAGGCACTTGATGGAAGTGTTCAGCGAGCGACAGTGACGTCGGCGGCGGCTTAATGGCCACTCCCCGAAAAAGCCAAAGTGCTACGAAGCACGGCATTTCGTCAAAAAGTCAAAAGGTTGAAATTGCAGTTTGGCAATTGGTTGTGTTTTAATGCGATGTTGTTAAGTTTTTGGCTAAATTTGTCGGCAATGAGAATGTGTAGGTGTTTGATGAGAGAATGTGAATTCGCTAACGAATGCACAGATTTGAAAGTGTCGACAGAAAAGCATTTGGCAGCTGCAAACTATAGAACACAGAAAAGGCTTTGAAAAATTCGGGCGAAATGCAGAGCACATTAAATGATGGAGTATTTCATATGAATTCATTTCAATTAATTTGGTTATACAAAAGGAAAATAGGAGCATTTGTATTACTAAAATCTTTCTTAGAGTTTTGAATGAAAATCGCAATGGACAGTTTTGTCATAATGAATATTGTAATAATGAATAAAATAATAAAAGATCAACGATCGTAATCGTAATCGTAATCGTAATAAATATATAGTTATAATGTTTTTGTGTTAGTAATTTTTATATTTCTTCAAATTGGCTGTATTTTTTTGTGAATTTTTAATGTTTTAATATTTCTAAAAAATGTTATGTATCTTTAAAATCTTTTTTTGCAATACGATGATTATGAACCACTAATCGTTAATAATATTTTTATGTTAGGGGAAAGGTTACAGTAAAATAATTAGTTTTGGGTTTTTTAAAAGTAGTACTTACCTATATTTCCGATAAAGTTTGTTGCAAAGACAATGTTGCAACTTCATTTAAGTACACACTTATTTTTTATAGTACAGAGAAAGATGAGCTAAACTAAAATTTTTTACAAATATGCCCATTTTTTTCTCGGGATGGCAATTTAACAGTGTCACTTAAAAAAAATCACGAAGAATCAATGATATTTATAACGGTGCAGTAGCGTTATGCAGAAACCACGAATTGGTTATCCATAATTCCGGCTTTTTATGCGAACAGCTTAATGCGAACCGAATAACATTCAAACTATGTTCATATAACAATTTGGCCCGGCGAAAGGAACTCATAATAGACAATATCACCATAACACTTTGGAACTATGTTAAATGTGAGCTCAATGAAAGTTCGAGGCGTGGAACATACCTTTTGCGGTAATTAGTCGCTATTTCAAAACCCTACTTCCCTACTTCCTACGCCTCCTTGATCTCATTAACTTTTAAAGTGGGTCGAGTCTTTAGTTTATACCGACACACCTCGGTATGCCAATTAATCGCACTGGTCAATGACCTTTAAAGTAACATGGCGAGTCGCTGGCGCCACCAACTAACCAGACTGGAATGTCAGAAAACATCTCCTCTCAGGCCTGGCCACTGCGAAGGCCTCTTTTTTAATGAATGGAGTTTAAACCTGGAAACACATACTGGTAGTAATCCCCAAACAAAATCCCAAACATGACCGAAGTGTAACTTCGGAGGAAGCAACCTACAAGTAGTGTATATAGATGAGTGCTCTACTGGAGCCTTATTGAACACAGCTTGCATGTTTTTAAAAGACAACAATGCCTGAGGCTGCGGATCCAATGATTGCGTGGGATGTGTCTCTCTCTAGGCACGATACTCCAACGAGTTCGCAAAACTCACGGCGGTCTTGCGTCGGTGGCATGGTAATCCCTGTGCAGGCAACTAAGCCATTGTCACAAGGAACTGGTGGGGTTGGTCGGCTGATGCAAGAGAATAAAGCGCAAGCTTCCCCAGTGTTTCCAATCCAGTTTACGTACTTTATGTAATTCGTAATTAAAGGATTTTCAAACAAATAAAACGTGTGTCGCATATACCGAATTCCTTAAAGTTTTCGATTCTGCAGTTAAAAAGCTTCTCATTATTTAGGTTTGGAATTTGGGTTTTCCCTCAAAATTCCTTAAATAGATAGCTTCACGTGCAAGTAATTATTACACAGAGTAACAAAGTTGACTTTCATTTCATGTTTTCTATTAAAAAATACTATATTCGTTAGCTGATTTGGAACCCATTTTGAGCTATATCGAAATAATTTAGAGTTGATTTTGCGCTAAACATCATATATCCATGCCAGAAGACTGATTTTCTTCTAATTTCATTAAAATCGAGAAAATTACGCAGACATCACAACTGTGATGGAAAATTTATTATGGTCGAAAATGTCACTAGATATCGGTATTAACAACATTTTTCTTTATTTTAATCGCTTTGCATATAGAATCGGACAATTTTATTGGTTGTATATTTTAAAGATTTTTAACAAAAAATCTTGAAAAAAAACCCAAAACTTCTAATAAATCTCAATTCCCTTTAATTTATCCAAACAATATTTAAAAACTTACTCAAAATTCCAAAAGCTTTCTTTAGGAATGCTTCAAAAAGTTCTTAACTCCCACAATTTGCAGCTGTGTAGCTCATCTTAACTCATCAACTGCTTTAAGCCCCCTCAGTCAGTCAGTTAGGCCGTCAGTCATTTAAGCAACCTGACGATGCATAAAGAGAGAGATTTTAATTTTCAGCCAAAAAAAAAGAGAAAAATAACTGCCAGCACTTAAAATATCAGCCGCAAAAATGTCAAAGTGTTGGACATTTCAAATGAAACATTTTCACCCACATGAGTGAAAAAAACCAGAATACCGTAAAGAAAATCCCAAAAAAGCCACAAAAACAACCGAAAAATGCAAAGCATTAACTTTTAACTTTTCTTAAGGAATTCCGCTGTGTTTGTTGTTTTTGTTGTTGTTCTTCTGCCTCGTTTTGTTTGTTGTTGAGGAACGGGTCAAAGGCATACGATAATTAATTGCTTCATTACCACAAAAATGTTGTATCTATATCTTGCAGTACAGCAAAATTGCGCCAAGTCCAAAGCCAAAGTTTAAGAGTCCAAAAATAGCGCCAATAACCATGTTGTTGTTGTAGCTCCTGTGTTTGTTGTAAATTTAGAGCGTAGCGCGGCTGATGGACAGCCGTACAATGAAAGTTTGACAGCCCGGCTAATTGAATTGTCTTTTTAGTTGCTTTTCCCCAACAACAACAACAGCGGAAACAATGAAATACTTAATATATTGACAACAAAAAAAAACAAGAACTCAACCACAAATCGACGGCAAAAAGAAAGAAACTAAATTTATATGCGGTCGCAGCTATTTCAAAATTAATGGCAGTGTTTTTCTACACCATAAAAACGCTTTGTGTAAAATAGTTTGAAAATGTTTTCAAATTATTTTAATGCCTTTTGATGATGAACTAAATTTGTAGCCCATTTTTCGGCATGCCGCACCGCTCCGCACTGCACTCATCCAGCTAATAGTGTCAAAAGTTTAATGATGAGTCGCTGTCTGTCAGTTGTTGGCAGCGCAAGAGAGCACAACCGTTAAGAGAGCGCGCCAAGTCAAAATGGCGTTAAGCAGTCAGTGTAACATGCTTGTTGTAGCAGCGAGCAGCTGTCAACCTTAAACTGACAGCTACTCCTTTTGTTTTGACATAAACCAAAGCAGAGGCGTAGAGGGCTTTTCGCAATGGGGGTTTATAAATGTATTTATTAAAGAGAGTAATGGCTACATTAAAAACTTGTTTACGATCGATCGAAAAACAATTCAGCAACAAAAAGACTGAAGAAGCTCATCTACTCTGCATTGCCCTCTGCCATTTCAGCATCTGCGTTTGAGTCTCCTAATGCGAACACTATCGACTAAATCAAGCTGCTAACATTAGGGCTCCTAAACAATCGACGGCATACCGAGCTAACGAATTTTTTGAACTTCTTCAATGCTCAGATCACTGTTGCGAAACGTAAGAAGTGCAGAAAGCAGCCATATGGATTTCAAAGCAGCAAAGTACATTGATTGTGACGCCTCTAATATTTTTAACCTTATCCTAGGCGTTTAGAATGTTTTTAACCACCGGAACCAAAAGAATTTCCGTTCTGCAGATATTTGCACTGAATGAGTAGTCAATAGTTTGGACGTCCCTAATCATAGATAACAGCAGGGATATACGGTCACCCAGCCATGAGAAAGTTTGAACAACAAAACTGTTGGCGCAGATGTTCAAGAAGAAGGCATATGCACCACCTTTTTTTTTGCAGAATATGGCTAGATGGGAGCATTCCCCCATGATTGGAACCTTCTCGATCGGTGCCCTGTCCTCAAGAAGGATGACCCCGCAGTGTGCGATAATCAGTCTTATTTATATCGCATATGAGGCCCTATTGTGTGAGAGTCTAAAGCCATTCACGAATGAACTGATCGGACCTTAGTGAGTGTGGCTTTGGGCTTGGTCAAACCACCATTGATCGTTCACACTACGCCACATCCTGAAAAGACCACCGAGTACCAAAACGATAACCATCATCTCTTTATCGATTATAATGCAGCATTTGATAGCCCGTTGAGGGATTGCGTCTATGCCGCATTGTCTGACTTTGGTATCCCTGCAAAATTGGTGCTACTTTGCAGAATGACCTTGAGTAACAATCGCAGCTACGTCAAGGAAGGAAAGAACCAAGCGAGACTTAAGGCAGGACGATGCCCTCTTCTGTGACCTCTTCAACTTTGTGATGGACAGTGTAATGCGAAAGGCCGAAGTACATCGTATCTGGACAATATTGAACTTAAAGAGTGTCCAGTTGCTCGCCTATGCAGATGGTATCGATATAATTGGACGTACTAAATGGGTAGTTACCAGAGCCTTTGCGACTAATCAAAAAGAATCTACCGGATGGGTCTAAGTATAAATGAGAGCAAAACAGAGTATATGTTTTCTTCGAGTAAAGAAACGCTGCGGTCGGACAGTCAGAAACCCATACTTTCGATGCTGTCAAGAAGTTAGTCTATCTTGTCTGCAATGTCAGCATGGAGGTCAAGCAGAGAATCGTTCCTTCTTTCGTCTTAGAACGCAAATGAGAGGTACAGAACACTCTCGTCAGACGAAATTAACTCTCCACAAAACGGTCATCCTTCTTATTTTGCTTCATGGAGGAGACGTAGGAGTGATAAAAATTTCCTTGAAGTGTTTAAGGCGAAAGTACTCCGAGTTGCCAACAACAACCGCATTCGATGGGCTATATTTTTTTTAATTACCCCTAAAGGTGTATTAAAGCACAAACTTTTCGTTTGATGAGCAGATTAACAAACACCAGAGTTATCTATATAGCCTCCAAGCGAGCTTATCCTGTAAACTCCCCATTTCGACGCCACTAAAGTACAATAATTAAGTCAGCCATTGAACCCAACAAGAAAAAATATAACATATTGCTGGAGAGTCTGTCTAAGAAAATTTCACATTTTCAATTTTCACATTTTCACGCTGGCTCGGCACTTAAAACAAAGTGCACGCATTTGGCCAGAAACAAAGACAATTAGCAGCAATTCGTGAATTAAGTATACAAATATCGGGTTGTTTGGTTTTTGTTGCAACTATGAAACTGCCGCTAAATTTTAGTGTAACTCAATTCCGGCTTTGTACTTTTGCCGCATATTGGAAACACATTGAAAACGCTGCAAACAAATAAAACCAACACAAACACACAGAGAGTCGGACCATCGCAGCCAACTGACAGTCACAATACTTTCTCACAGTGATGAACTGTTGATGAGCCGGTCATGAGCTGGTCGTAACGTTAGACTCTATAGCATTCCCGGCTAGACAGTCACTAAACGCTCACCGGGTGTTCAATGCAATTGCTGCCAATTAGAATTAATGCGTTTTTTATGAAATCAAGCCAGTAAAAAAGAGCTAAAAACAACAACATAATAATAATAGTTCAAATTTCCGAGACCCTGTCAACAGAACAGAACAGACAGCACCCGCACCCAGTGGAACTTCTCAAACATCATGTGGCTCACTCTTCCATACTAGAATAGTAATAAGTAGTGTATAGCACAATTTCCGTGCTCTCTAAATCATCATATTGACTTGTTGTTGTCTCCAGCAGTGCCAGTCTGTGGTGCTCTCTGTGGGTCTCCGTCGCCAATGTAGTCGATAACAGTCCCAGTCGGAGTTCCAGTCCCAGTCCCTGAGCAGCGTTTCCCTGTACCACTCGCTGTCCGGGCTTCACTTTCTGCAGGTTTCCTTGACTGTTTGTTGTTGTTGTTATTGTTGCTTTGCTTTGCTGGTTGCCTCAAAGTCAAATTGCCAATTTGTGGCATGGTGCGGCAAGCGTTGAAAATGCTGCCGATAATTGTGCGTTTTGATAGGTGCAACACCCAAAGCCCGCACTATGGGTTGCAAAATTCAAACACCCAATTTGAGCTTTTTTTTAGCATTATAGAAAGTTTACATTACAGTTTCTAGCTGCAACCATAACACTGTCTACATTGCTAGAATGGATCTCGTTGACGAATTAGCAATCGAAACGGTACCTAAATCGTAACCGCTAACCAATATTAACCGATTCAAACAGTTAGCCGGAAACATAACAGTGGTCTAGAAGGTTTCGCTTAAAGTTTGAAATTTGAAAAACCCTTGGAAAGTTGTGCGTGCGAAAGTCCAACGCTCATGAGCTGAGTTAAACTGCACACATGTACATTATTTTAAATATGCGCTCAGCGTATTCGGATACATGCTCATTTGTATCAAAATTTCAATTTACCTTTCAAAACTACTAAAATTTTTAAGATTGTTTCACAGCTATTCAAACCCACCTGTACAAAATGTGATTTACTTTCGTCAAGATCATTCCTTTCTTAATATAGTCAGGGAAATTACAAATAACGGACATTTTATAATTGGATCATGACTTGGCATATGGAAGCTAGGCCAGCGTTCTCTCAAACTCATTGAGACATGCATCACGGCATGTACGTGGCATACGAGTTGGTCTCCTAAGGCGACACATTAGATATTTCATATATAACGAAAAGAAATCGCTTTGAACTAGTTTTTTCAAACTTTATGAACTCCAGCATGCGGAAATTGATTAAGCCACACATAATTTTAGATATTGTCCCACTGTATACTATTGGAAAATTGAGTTGATGCAGTTGCTTCCTGTTGTTGTTGTAATGTTTGTTGTCGCCCCAATCGAGTGTCGAGCTTGGAAATTGCTGCAACATTTTTTTTGACATTTTCAATTGCAAACTTAATAAAACTTGCTGGTTGCCAGCAGCTGTACCTAAACTACACTGCAAAATTGTCAGCTTGTTAGGGGCTTAAGTGTGTTGTTTGTTGCAGTTGTTGTTGTTGTTGGGAAACAACAGGGCGTAATTATGACATTAAATACTGTAGCTCAAACCCAAACCAAAAAAGTGAGAGAGGTCGAGAGCAATTATGTAATCAAACGAACGTATCTCAACTATTGAAATTAATTAATTAAATTATGAGCAAGCTGAAAGGGTGAATGACGCGGCCTTGTCTGTCCGTTAGTCAATTCGTCAGTCTGTCATTTAGTCGCTCTGTCCGAGTGCATTGAATATGCAACAAAAGCTGCATAGAAATTACAGCTGTCAGCAGTGTCCTGTCCCTGCAGTATTTACATTTTGTTTGTCACACAGACACACACAGTGACAACAGCTGGCCATGTCCTTAATGCAAATATTGTTGGGGTCTATGGTCGGTGGGGGGTGTGGTGGTTGCAGCATGTTGGAGCTGGGTTATGTCAACTGAGAAGCCTGCTAGTTGGCGTTTTTGTGTTTTGCACATTTGCACAAATGGGTCAAACCCCAAAAACAATCAAGCAACCGAGCAGCAGCCAGCGACGCATGTTATGGCCTGGCAATGAGTTGGGCACTAATTAAGTGGGCGTATGCCGGGGGGTGCGGCTTGGAACTGGACTACGCCAAGTGGTTTTTCATTATGGATACTGACAACTTTTCCTGGCAACGTGAAGAGGTGAAGGACAGCAGACGGGCTTTTTGATTGAACGCCGCAACACGTCAGCTGGCTGTCAAGCATACGCAGCGTGGTACAGCATGGTTAGCTGAAGCGCCATCTATCGATGGCGTGTAATTAAACTGTAAAGGCAAAAAATGCCAGAACCAAAGGCCACTCAGCAAATTTATAGAACGTGCCAACATACAAAAAATAGAGAGAAACAGCTCAAATGCGCAGCAAGAGGGGGTCAGCGAGGGAGTGGGAGAGTAGGAGAGAGTAGGGTGTTAAGTGAGTGCAAAAAATGGCAGCCATTGTACGCATTAAAAGCAGCCAGGACAATGGAACAAAGCGACACGTAGCCGACTGAATGGTCAAATAGATGAGCAGTTGCTCGGGGCAGCAAAATCTCACACTCTCGTACACATGAATAGAAACGCTCAGCTGTAATAGTGTTGTTGTTGATGTTCTGCGTGTTATTGTTGTTATGTTAGCTTGAATTGTTTATCATCAACTGGGAGCGATAAAAATGTCCTGACATTATTGTACATCATTTATTTTTGGTCATACCTTTTATTGTTGTGGGTCCTGTTTCTATTGTGTAGAAAGGAAAAAAAAACATAAAAAGAAAAGATTTCTAGCAGGTTGTCAACATAAATGGACATGTATCAATTAATCTTTAGCTGCATTGTGTGTGTGTCAAGCCCGTCCAGCTCCCTCTGCTCCCGCGTCAGGAACCCATCAAAATTCAATGTGCATACGCATGCCTAGCAATTTGTTTTGATGGCACTCCGTGTGCTGCTCCCTCAAGACAGACGCCTCTTTCTGCAGCTATTAAAGGTCATGAACATAAATTATACAGCTAGACAGACAGATAGACATATACATATACTCTAAAAACAGTGCCGGCATGTGAGCGCCCAAGGGGCGGCTGCAATGTGTGAACCATAAAGTGATATAGAATTTAAAGCGATTCCTTAAAATATTCATTTACATACATACATTTCCATCATTTCGTCTTTGATCATTGAAATACAGCATTGCCGCCAAAACTGAATCCGTTAAATCGCGATTCAAAACAAAAAAGAATACACCGAATCCCAAGAATCAAATATAACTTAAATGAAAGGTATTTCAAAGTTCATCAACTATTTAATATAAAAACTCTTTTTGCGCGCTTCGGGAGAAAAACCAACTCGTGTGCCGTCACGAAAATAAGCACGGACGCTTGGGTGGTGTTACGCTCAGATTTTCTTACATAAGAAGAGAAGGTTGCACGTTTTTTGTTGAGTATACGCTCGCTAGATGGCTCCACTTTATATTAAATAAATGGGAACTTATGCATCATGCACATCTGCTGGGCGTCAAGTTTTTTCACTACAGTTTCGGCCTTAATTGTTCCGAACACATCAACTTTGATAACTAGTTTTATTATATCGCGTAACACAATAGGCATTTTTTCAAATAAAACTTGTTAATGTTGCTGTGAGGTGATATAAGTGTGCACTACTGAAACGATTCTTTTCAAGACTTATGACTTGCAAAAATTGACATAATACTGTCGCTATTCAATTCGATAAGCTTATCTTTATCCGCAACTGTGAAGAATGGGATAATCATGTGTGGCGTCCTTCATGTACCAACGAAATCTGAGAACTACAATCAATTATAGTTTCAAAATCAATCTTTCGCAATTTGTTACATCATCGATTGGTAGGAGCTCAAAAAGATGTTCTTGATTTGGCAACTTGGCAAATTTCATCTAAAAACACTTTTATTTCAAATCCATCCATCATCTCGTATTTTAGTTACGGAAGATAAAGCCAAAACTTGCTTGTTGCAGTTCTGTAGGTCCTAGCTTTATTTAATGTCGGTTATGAAAACTTCTATTGTCTATCTTTTTCAGAATCTTTCTTTGTGATATGTAGTACTGCAGTGACGTTCATCAATCCAGAGGGAAATAACATCTAGTCAGAAAAGGTAACTAGGTAATTTCTAACCGCTTACTAAAACTTTGCGGACTTCAAGCAAAAAATTAAATTTTTGTTGGGATGAGCCAAAGAATAAAATATATTTTTGAAATAATTTTAACATGGACTAATGAAAAATATTGAGTTTTTCCCTGAGTAGTTTCCCTTCTAGCAGAGTGGATTTCTTTAAAGATATGTGAATTCTGCTCAAAATTAGACAAACTTTTAATGAGCATGTCGAAAGCGAAATCACTATTTTAAGAATTCTTGGAATCCTCTATCATCAAGAGGCTATTTACATCTCAGCCCAACCTGAGAATATGGGTCAGCTGTTAGGAAACCACAATATGTTCGAAAGACAAAGTTGAATCGGTTCAAGTACAGTTCCAAACTCTTCTTTTTTGAGTTATCCCAATGAACAGTCGCAAGTGCAAAAAAAGGTTTAAGAAATCTTCATTCCGATGCTTTTGTTTTTCTGAAGCAACATTTCTTCTAGGTCCACCTTCGTGTGTGGCCGATGCTATAGTCCGGACCTGACTAAATATGATTGTAAGATGCTTTTAAGATCTGGCAAGGCATAATTATTTAATGCATTTGCGTACAAAAAAAAAAGTTGAAAAATTGTCACTTTCTTTGATACGAAGCTCATCAAATTTTAATGCACGAAATATCAAAGCGCACGCACACACACACAAGGATGCCAGTATTCGTGGCTGTGTGTGTGTGTGTGTGTGTGTGTGTGTGTGTGTGTGTGTGTGTGTGTGTGTGTGTGTGTGTCAGTGTCTCTCGATGGCTGCGTGGGTGGCAATGTCCTTGGCTATGTGCCTTGTATTTTAATGCGTATAAAACATATTGCGTTTGTTTTGGCCATGTTGACACGTACTTGGTTAAAAGGAAAGTGTAACTTGGCGCAAATGACGAGCATATTGATTAGAAGCGTGTGCGCTCTTCAAGCCCTGCCCTGTCCTGTCTGGCACTACACTCAATAGATATCAAGAGGAATACGCACATGTTAAAACATGCATGATTTTGATGTTGATAACATGCTCTTAGCCACAATAGCACTCAGACAACAACAAGAACAGAAACAGCACTTGCCCCTAAGTTCAGCTGGTGCAAGCTGTTTTTGGCCTACTGTACAACACTGCGAAAAAGGTTAGTAAAACCATTTAAAATGCAAACCTTGCATGCGCCTGCATAAAGTTTTGAGCTAAAAACTGGACAGCTGCAATTACACATGCCACAAATAGGGGCAAATTGAAGCATGCGTAACTTACAAATTAGTATAGCAGGTTTACGCTCTAATGCTTTGCATTAGCTCTGCTATACGCATAACTTTGATAAGCTTTACCTGGTACTACACACAACTACCACAGTCCGTAACTTAAGTGGTCCATAAAATTTTATGGCTACTAAGTGGAAATGCAACTGCTTTGAGGATTGTTATAAGTTTTATGCGTAAGATACATACTTTTGGCCAAGTACAGTCTTTTTTTTTATATTATATACCTCTTTTATAGTGTTGCGGCAAGTAAAAGAGGCGAGGCGCTTCTAATAACCTTGCCTGCTTCATAACTTACGGTGGACTTTTTCATTATGCTAGAATATGATAATTTTTAAGTGAAATTTGATAGTGCGTTTTGCTCATAAAAAGTATTTAATTGTGTGTAGTTAATGAGGTTTTTAATTCTCTCTTATGGATAGTTAAAACATATCTGATTATTGTCCTTTCAACGTGGCTTTTTAAAAATAATTAATATCTTTGCAAAAGTGTTTTTTTTTTTGCTGGCGGTTTTAACTTTATAACTGCGATAAGTGAAACTGAAGGCTTATTAGCTGTTTAAGCAAATTTTAAGGCTGCTTTTTTCTTGTACCTGACAAGTTTTAATGCGAAACATCTATTAGCGCACCTTAACGGTGAGAACGACTCGTATGCCGTCACGAAAATATGTTATCCCGACCTTAAGGTGGTGTAACGCTTGATTGGTGTTACGCTTGTGTGTGCAGTGTAAGCAGCGTACAAATAGGTTGAACGTTTATTTTGTGCGCTGTGTTAGTGAGTGCGAAAAGAAGAGCATGCATGTTTCTGTTAGAATGCTTTTATAGAGAGCGCCACATTATGCTAAGGTGGCGAGATCGCGCTTCTGAATATTTAAAAAGTGTTTTACTAACGGTTTGATTTCCTTGCGAAATTTAATGGATTTATCGCCTCTTAGATCAACATATAAAATTGAATTCCAGTTTATAAAGAAATGCTAAGAGGTTGTTCATAAATGACGTCAACAAAATTTTGAATGTTTTAAAGAACAGCCTCCTTCCCCCAATATTAATGAAACCTCCGCCTCCCGCTGCTGACGTCATTAATGAATAGCCTCTAATGGGTATTTCCATAGAATATAGGATGACCACTACAAACATTACAGAAAAAAAAGTAACGTACGCAATGTCACGTAACGAATCATATGATAAATTATTAAAAACAAAATTTTTTTATGAAATTTAAACTATTATAATCAAAAACATTTTAAAATAAGTCGCATAAAAAATGTTTATAGATTTTTCGTCACGTTGAAATCTTTTTTTCCAACTCCTTGTGTTTCCATTTATCACTATGTATAGTGCAACCAAAATGCTATAAGCTGGACTTTTATTCCTATTCACCAATAAATTTTGGAGTTTCGCTTAAAAAAAATCAAAACAAAAACCCAGGTGCAAAACATACCTTTTCCGGAAAATGTAACATCGCTGATTTCAAATACGGAAACCGTTTTGAATTATCAAGAACGGGTTTTGGTTAGTAACATGAGATTTGCTGACTTCGAAACTATCGAGCCATAATTTGAAAACGGTGCTAGAAAATCCATAACGGTTTCCGGATTCAAAATCAGCGAACCCAAATTTACAGGAAAAGGTATGTTTTAACCATAGGCGTTTCATTGAAGTGAAATTTGTTGCATAATGTTATAACTTGCAATAAATTTGGTTCTTGTTATTTCGAGGGTACTAGAAATATTTAAAAAAAAGTCTTTCAATCTTAAATTCAAAAAAGAACTTCAAACAATATTTCTTTCTTCAACAAAGGCCTAAAATATTTCTGAGGAAATGCTGCTACCACTTCAGCTTCACTTACATACATCCCATAGAACTTCTTCAGCAGCCACCGTCATCTATTATCTGAAAATCAATATTTGAAACTCTTTCCAGAAAAACCCAAACAAAAAAAGAAACTTAACACTATTTGCTTACTAAGTTTTACTATTTCAGTCTCCTATGCAGCCTCCTACAAAACAATCCAATTAAGTTTAGTCACATTCGGGATATAAAGTACAGGACCAGATCAAGCCATAATTACCGCGAAGCACTGCACGTGATTAAGACCCAAACAGAGCAGCAGCAACAATAACAACAAGCAACAACGACCAACCGCAGACAACTTCTAAAAAACAAAAAAATCTCAGTACATTCCCAAGAAAGCACGGAAAAACCAAAATACACAAGAAAAAACATAAACAAAAATCTCGCACACAAAGTTAGAAAAGATAAAGTCATAAATAAATTTGGAAGTGTGACCGCATTGTGCGCTACATAACTCTCACTCGCTCACTCTCTCTCTGTATTAGGGTACTACACACGCTCTTTTATCATTCGAACTTCAAGTGACACCCGAATGGCAATACGAACTTATATCCTTTTTTTTAGTGTTTTTTATGTTTGCGTGGTTGTTGTTGTTGTTGCTGAGTGAAATGGTTTGAAATGGGTTTACAGTTTATGGGGTTTTGGCCAGGAAACATTATAATATATATTTTACGGTTTGGCATTTTAGGGCCCGCCGCACGCCCGCAATTACGGGAAATAATTCGGGCATGAAGCGGCAACAAAAAAATTAAGAAATGCCCAAAAGAAATGGACGAGCAGGCAAAGAGATAACGCAAAATAGATAAGCGGTAAAGTGAAAAGATACACAGCAGCCAGCAGAGATAGGAACAGCAGCGACGGAGAGACAGACAGACAGAACGGGAGCGAGCAGCAGCGGGTCACGTATGAACCGGACGCAGACTTCCAAGCGTGAGTGTCACGTAGCGAGCTGTAAAGTTGGGCAATTCAACTAATGTAAATACTAAGCGTGTGAGAGAGAGAGAGAGGACTAGAGCGAGAGCGAGGCGCATAACTGGACATTCACACGGCAAGCCAAAAAATATATATCAACGATAATTTATGTGCATGCTGACATGCGGGGCTGAAACCAAGACGCCAAAAGACCCAAGAATGGGCAGCGCCTTTGGGGTCGTCATCATTCATATTACCTGTGCTGTAGCTTGGCTACGGGTTCGCCGCTTTGGTATGGATGGCAGTAGCTTCTCGTACGCTTTGTTAACAAAATTTAATGGCATAAACATTATGATTTCGGTTATTTCAATAAGACCGACTCAAACGGTGACAACGACAACTTGGCGATACATAACGTAAGTATTTCGATTGCTGTCGAGCTTATCAGTTGCAGCTCTGGGTCTCTCTCGCTCAGGCTCCCGATGTACGGCGAAAGATAAACGGTTACTGCGTTACTTTCTGGATGATGAACTGTACGTTCTTGGCCATGGCCAAGTGAAAAGCAATGCGTTGAAATATTTATTTGTGCGTCTCACTAAAATTATTATTATGCGTAACACGTTCAATCTGTTGGGGTTTTTTTCGCTTGACGTTGACGTCGACGTCGACTGAGACGTCGGGACAGTGGCAGCAACAGCAGTTGTGGCAGCCACAACGACATCGACGTCACCGCAGTGGCCCACAGCAGGCGGTCAAAAATGTTAACAAGCGCAATTTGAACGCCTCATGAACTGAGCCAACTTAAAAACAAGCACAAACACAAAAACAACAACAACAGCAGGAGCAACATTGTCCGCAATCCCAGAGACCAGACCCAAAACCCAGGCCCAACTCCAACCCAGCTTCAGCTCCAGACTCTTTTACGCTTTTTGTGTGTGCAATTGATTTTTGATGGCTGATAAATATAGTTATGAATACTTAACCAAGTATTGAAGCCAAGTTGCGACCGTTTGCCTTTGCTTGCTAGAAATCATTTTCAACTTGCCGTAATAATTATGCCAAAAAATAAAAAAAATAATATAATAAAAAAATTTTATATTGTTGTATACAATATTCCCGTACAATGCACACAGTGTTCGGACATAATTTATCTGATGAGTTTTTAATTAATTTTACCCATTGACTTTGTGCATTGTATTTTTGTTATCGATTCAACTTTTGGGCATTGCAAAATTTCATAGCAAGTAGTACGAATACTTTTATATGGCACTGTGCAGCTTGTAAAGAGAATGGTAATTGGAAAGCAAAGCTAAGCAGTGGAATAATCAAGCTAGTGAAGGCAGTGTTTTTGAGTTATTTTCTCAGAAAAGTTTCTAGCTCGATTAATCAATTAATTGTATTATTATGTGTATTAGCCATGCAAGATGGTCTGCAAATGACGAAGTCTCACCGTAAATCCAAATAAGACCAATCCGGTTCTTTTCACTCGGAAACGCAGGATTTATGGAATGCTCCTACCAAAGCTAAATGATGTGATTCTTTCACTGCCCAGTGATGTACAGTTTTTCTGTGTTAGCCTAGGCTCTAAGCAGACCTAGATAGTGCACATTTAACGGTAGACCGAACGTGCCATTAGAGCTCTCTGGCCGTAAAGATGGACTTTTAGTAAAACCTGAGGTTTGAAACCACTATACATACCTCTGGTTTGGTGACCAGATTGGAGGAGCATCCTCTCAATTGATACCCTTGGCGCACTGTTAAATCTAACCCCTCTTGATGTCTTTGTAGAACAAGAGGCTATGAAAGCGGATGGCAGACTCTATCACAAAAGCGTCTGGACTAGCCAACTGGTATTTGGTCACATACTTATAGCCACAAGGCAGGCACTGCTGATAGTGTTGTGTTAAATTTGGCCGCAGGGACAATATGGTGTTTCTCCATGAACGAGCTGAAGGATCCAGGACTCATACTGACGTGGAACACCCGTTTCTTCAACATAGACGGTGCCAAAATGAATGATGTGACTGGTGCAGGTTGGCATCTAGATAAAAATTCATGAGCGAATTTTGAATGCCGCGAGCTGGATCCATAAAAGAAAACTAAGTGGGGAAGTTATCTGCATTGAGAGTCAGGCAACACTTGGACCCAACATGATTCTAAGTCATATTAAAGACAATCTATACCAAGGCCTGGATAGCGGTCCACACATACAAAATCTGCAAGGAACGCTAGAAATCTACCACTAAATGCCGCGTAGCAAAACATTTTGTGAAAGATTCCAATCCCAAGGCATCCAAATGTCTTCTTCGTCTGAAGGGGGACGATTTGCAGCCCCTGGTTGGATCACAATAGAATTGTCCAAACCCTGGCCAATATGGGCCTCATTGACGAACCAATATTCGCGGTCTGTCTCGAAGAAGCCGACTCGATATTGTTAATTGTCAATGACGTCACAATAGTTACTTCATGGACAAACAATACTCCGCTAAGCTCTTAGTGCAACTCACTTAGCCTCCCTTCGAACCAGATAGCGCAGAGGGACTTTGGAACCATATATGCACTCCTTGCATAATACCGCGGTAAACGTTCTTGCTTCCCAACGCCCAATGCCGAGGAACAAATGATTCGATCAGGAGTGTAGCGAAGCCACTGCAGTGAACGCGATCTGTGCGAGACAACTACCGGAAGATGATAATATTCAATGTACCAAAGTTGCGTTTTTCCAGTATTTGGCGTAGTGTGAATATTTCGTATATGGTGCATTTACCAGGCTTAAAGACGCACTGAGAAGGTGCAATCAGTTCAATTAGTTAGTTTAGCGCAAACAGTGCGGTCACGCTTCTTAAGGGCAGAAAACACCAAATTAGAACCATCGGGCTGGTCTAATCTAGCCATAGTCTGCAAATGACTTGTTGCATGTATCTTACATTACCTCATTGCCGCCAATCTTAAACAACTCAGCAGGCTGGTTATCTGGTCCAGCAGGTCTTGGAGAGGTGTTGGAGAAGTGTTCTCTACACTACCTTAGTGCACTCAGTGGAGGCACAACGAAATGTCACTATACATCCCTACATCCCTAGGCGAATGTCTTTTCGAAAGAATCTCCTAACTTCATTCCTTCTCGTGCAAGTCTCCGTCTGAAGGGTGCTTTTATAAGCATTTAGAATTTGCAAAAAAAGGCTCTACGCTATAACTGGTACCTTCTGGTATATTTGCAATAAAGCTATGCATAACGCTTTGAATATTATAGAAGCTCTCGACCAAATTGAGTATGATGACATGCCAACAGGCTGGCCCATAGTATAATAATGACAGGTAAGATTTAACTGCTGCTTGACTCTTTCCTTCTGCTACGAACATCACTTCTCAGTTCCAGGATTTACCTTCATCAAATATATATTATAATGCCGGTCGTTCTTATTCTGCAAAAATTGAGTATATGATTCGATTACTTAATAAATTTTTTTCAAAAATATGATACTGCCAAATGCGTTTCCTTCATGCTGTTCTTCCCAATTCAGCAACTACGAGAGTTATTGTTTCTTTATCTGTAAGTTTTATTCATTTCGGTCACGAGGCTCTTTTAACCCAACAAAATTATTATGATTAGCACAATTGAATTGTATGCACGCTCAATATACCCCTCTGCCCCTATTACATAACACGGCCTAGATAGCCCTTACTATGTGTTGTAACATCTGCTAAGCGCTTCCACGCTCACACTCATACTTACACAACTGGTGTGTGTGTGTGTGTGTGTGTGTGTGTGTGTGTGTGTGTGTGTGTGTGTGTGTGTGTGTGTGTGTGTGTGTAAGACATGTCAGTCAGAATGATTTCTTGCGTGCCATTCTATACAAATTGTAACAGAAAATTTGATTAGCACAATTAAATTATTACATGCCACAAAATGCTGCAATTACGAACATTTTCAGACAGTTCCAAACACAATGGGAACAGCAGCGGGCCCACTTTTGTGTGTGCCGCAGAGAGGAGTCGAAGCTGTCAATGACCCAGGCACAGTTTTTTGTTTGGACTGCAGCAGCTCCAACCACAGCAACAATAACAACAATGGAAAAAAGCCAAACCACAAAATGAACGACATTAGTTACACTTACCGAAAATAATTAACAAATTAAATGAGCAATTACCGAAAGATATCCAACAGTTATAGAGCAACAAAAGGTGCTACAAAGACGTACAGAAAAACACAAAATAATTAGAACGCATGGCAAATGCTAAAGGAAAATTGTTAAATTTTCATGAGATACAGTCACATAATACAATAGAAAATGCAGGAAAAGTTCAAGGTGCTGCCACTAATTGAGGTAGTAGCTCGCTCTCTGGCAAGTTTACATAAGCTAATTATAATGGTTATATAAGCAGTCGGTGTAACAAAAAGAACTTGTGAACCAAATCTCTTCATTTGCTAGAGCATGGAAAATCTATTTAAACTATAATAGTACACTGAGCAAAAATATGTGCAAGAACAATTGTTTTTGAAAACTTTATTCAATTATGCAATGTGCAATGTAGTTAAATTGATAATTTACGTTCTTCGTACTTTGGCAGAGACTTAAATTTATTTCTCAGTGTACATAATCAAATTCATTCATTCAAAAATCAAGAATTTACCGTTTCTAATCTAGGTAACTTTACTCGTCGTACTTATTTTTACGATAAAAATTTGGAAATGGCCGTTTTCTACTTACGAAAATCCATAATTAAATTAATTTTGGATACGATTTACTTAATTTCCAGAGCCAAAGTCGTCAATTGTGTGCTAAATTTATCTATAAGATTCTAAAATCTTCGTGATTTCGAGAACAAACTTATTAATTTTGTATCTCTTAAAATGAGAATTTAGACACGGTTTTAAGAAATGGATACTTGTAGTAAAATTATACACATGTTTTCTTAATAACGAGAACGAAAAACTTCAATTTCGTAGACAATTTTCTTCAATGTAGAAAATCCCTACTTAGCGCAGTTTTGCATCATATGTTTATGATTTTGACAAAAAAAATTCTTACATTGTTGCTAAATCAAGAATTATAGCACATCATTTAAGGAAATCTGTATTTACTGTAGTTTTTGTACGAATTTTCAAAGAGTACACAAATTAATTTACCAGTGTGGTGAGCGGATTAGAGAATACCACCTCAGCTGCTCGAAGCTTGTCGTATGAGGCAACTAGCAATGACACTGGGTTCTTTCGAGACCAGTAAAGCCACCCCAGGCTTTAAAAGGGTTGTGGGGCTTGGGACCCACAACGTAAAACTCCAATTCCAATGAAAGAATGCATTTACATCATTTACATTTTGAAAATCCTTAATTTCTATAACTTTGTAACTGATTTTCTTGAATTGAAGAACAAAGTCGCAAGTTATTTTCTCTATATAGGTACACTAAGCAAATAACGTATGACTTTTACTGTTTTTTTTCTTACGTATGAAATATTTGGTCTCTATTTTTTTTTCAGTGTATTTAACAGGTATTACTACTATAAAAACGCCTACAGATACTTGTCAAAATACTCACACACACACTGCTGCAGTGGTAGAGACAAAAGCAAATACAAATATGGATGGTATTGTATGAGTGAGTGATTAAAAATGCGTTTTGACAGGCGGCCGAGGGTTGCAGGGTTTACGAAACATTCAACCTGCTCTGGGATTTACCTGAGCGCGCACTTTGCGGCTTTGATCGATAATCTTGTCCAGGCGCAAACTCGGTGCGGTTCGGAACACTCCGCTCCGCTCTGTGTTGCATACCCACGCAAAAAGTGTTTGTCACGCTAAGCCTCTAATGGCATTACTGTACTACTTACTTATAACGCGTTGTTTGCTTTTTGCAAAGAGAGTGAAAGAGAGCGCGTTCCACTCATTTGCGGTTTGGACAAAGGATGACGAACGACAACCCTGGCCTGGCAAAGTGGCAGGCAGGCGGCAGCTGGCGCGTCTCACTGATCCTTTAATGTGCTTTTGTCTGTGCGCAAAATCCTTTCAAATGCAACCATGCTGCATCAGATTAGAACAGGTTGTGGCAGTTACCTTTTGTTGCAACAGATAAGCCTGTCACAAACTGCGCGCATTTTCAACAACATCGAAAAAGTTTCGCTGTAATTTCTGAACATTTTACGGCTTTGTTGATTTGTCTTTTTGCCATTTTAAGCTGCAGCAAAATTTAGCATGGAAATTTTGTAAGCTGTTTAGCTAAACGCATTGACGTCACAAGTTTATAAGCCGCGTGTTGTTTTTAACTTGCAATTAAAAACGTTGGTCAGCTTGAAGGCCACTCCTAATGCGTTTTCCTGGAAAACTGTCAACTGTTTGCGTTTGGCTTGTTGAAAAACGCTGCGTTTTCAAGATGCCAGCATTTCGATAACATGTTGTCACAAATTTTGACAAGTTAGTGAAGTGGGCACGTTCTGGCTTTCTTCTAATGAAGAAATTATCTATAATGATACGCGGGAAATTTTTCTCTATGAAATATAATTGTTTTGTTATATTGAAGATAAAAATCAAATTATGTGGAAACTGAAACCAGGAAAAACTATGACCAAAGGGTAAGAAAATAATAGGTTTCAATGTGAGCTGTGAGCGCAGCAGAGTGACGTATTACTTTATGATAAGCATATGAAATATTTTTTCTCGTTTTTGATGGATTTATTATTATAAATGCTTGGTGTGAATAATTGACGGGGGTTGAGTGTGCTATGTGTGTGTTTGTGTGTGAGTGCAGGATATGTCATTCAGAGAGTTTGTGTGTTGCAGGTGTATAAGGTTGTGAGAGGTTGTGGTCAGCATGAAATTTAAATTAGACAAGGGACAGTTAAAAGCTATTAGGGAGGCCTTAGATGAAACCTTTCATGGTAGCTGTCAACTAGGGCAACATACTGGAAAGACAGACAATTTGGGTCTCGAGGTTTATATTTTACTTCTAATTTATACGCCGATCAACATACCTTAACACTATAAATGTTTACCACTATATAAGTGCCTAACGTAACGGGTTGTTATTGCCAGTTGAGAAGAAGAAGTGCCTAACTTGTTTTAGCTAGCACAACTCCAATCGGGACTCGCAAAGACTTTTGAAATTTAAGGACTCAAAGAAAAGGACGCTGGATGATAATTAAGAAGGATACACATTCGTATAGCTAAGTCAAAGTTGTGTCTTTTAAGAGAGATATATAAGTCTACAAACAACAACAAAAAATGCCAAAGTTCGCTGAAGACACTGCTTGGATTTAAGCCTAAGCACTCTATAGGTTTGACCCGCTCACAAGATATTCCTCACGTTTACAGCCCTATTTCTAAGAGGTTATCATACTCTTGAGATACTCGAAGAATTGCATTGCGAGCTCTTTAACCCATGGATCACTGCAACTGAATTTTAACTTACATAATATTGGAATCTCCCAGGGTTCTAAGATCTCATTCTACAATAGGGGCCTAATCTTGGCTTTTTGGATTTAAAATCCGCAGCTTATGAGCATAGCAATGGGATCATAAATGGCTCGATGTGATTTGTGAAACACAGGGGATTTTCGCGAGAGAGACTTGAGTTACAATGAAAATAAATTTTCAAGAGATGGTAGAAACTTCGAATCTAACTCAAGGTCTCTGTGAAACAGTGATACATTGAAACGAATTTCGAAAAGTACTCTTTAAATAGCATGCTCAGGCTTTAGACTGCTCTTCTTCCAGTGTACAAAATTTGGTCTGATCCTTATAGTTAGGATAAAACCTATAGTTCATATACTTGACTGGCCATAACAACCAGTTACGGACTATGGAGTATTGTTCCAAACGCGTTCTTCATGGCTTTGTCTAACTCCTTCGCTAGCAGAGATAGTTTCAGTGCTAGGTCCCAAGCGCTTCGCAATAGGTCTTACACTAGAACATAGATATCGTATATCACTGCAATGATAGTAGATCCCAATATCGGAATAAATCTAGATAAACTAGGAGGCAGTTGCAATATTTGCAAGTTTTGGTGTCAACTTTGTTAAGGTCTAGGCTTGTATGGATATGGCCAATTCCCAAGTGACTACCAATTAGAAGCTTCAAGCTCTTCCATATTTTATTTTACTTTCAAGAGCGGGCTCTTCAAATTCCTAATAGATCTTAGCTGTCAAACTTGTTATAATGCTTTTGTACAGCTTATTCATAAAAACTAAAGTTTCAAAGACATGATCTATAATAGAACAAGTTTTCGCTCGCTTTTCATTAGTTGTTTTAACTTGTGACTTCTTTTGGTACACTCCACTAAAAAAGTTCCAAGTTTCTTTGCTATACGAACCTAAGCCAGCTGCGTTTAGCCAATTTGTTGCTCTGGCAGACTAAGCAGACACGGCATCAATCTTTCAACAGCTTCTTACGGTTCTAATTCCTTGCCACAGCTCACTCTCTCTCTCTTTCGCTCTTTGTGTAGCTGCAATGCCACTCAAGTCAACCCAAAAGTGTTGCAAGTTGGTGCCTAATTAGCCGCACAAAAAGCGGAAATGCAGCTCAGTGCAACGCTGAAGCGGCAATTTGCAACGTCAACTGCAATGCGCTGCTGTCAACAGACGTCTAATGACTTTTGGCTGAGACTGTCAGACAGAGGTGTTAATTTGCCAATGGAATGGACCAAACTTGGATGTGCGACGACTGAAAGTGTGGGCCTGTCAGTCAGTCAGCGCATGCGTGAAGCACTCATTGCCAATAAAAGTCGAAACTTTGGTAACTGGTTTTATACTAAATTTGTCATATGGCCAGTTGTAGCTCGTTAGCCAGCTAATTATTGAAGTAGTAGCTGTAAAACCAGCTGGATTAAATTGATTTATAACCAGGCTTAGACTAACTACGAGTGCAATGGCTTTCTTTTTCTTATTTTTATTTGTGCTCTTCAACATAACGAACAATGCCATGTGAGCTGAGTATAATTACCACTTTAGAGTGTTGAATGTTGCGCAGAGTTCCAGAGCGGGCTATCTGTATTCCCTAGACTGGCTTCATTTGGGATTCTTTTGTGCGCAGCCGCAGTGCATGGCAGCCAATAAAAGTGTCAAAAGTAACACTCTGTTATATAACACAGACATAGACATAGACGTAGACGTAGACATGGACATGGTCATAGACATACTACAACCAGACAGCTGGAACAATGAGCGAGCGGCAAAACAAATCCCCAAGTATTACATACAATAAACCTAGCAAAGATCGCGCCATTCAACTCCTGCGGGATTAGCAAGCTGCGACTGCGCCATAAACTGTGGCAATCATCTTAGAAAAACCGTCAACAATATAAACACCAAACAACAACTGCAACTGCAACAACAAAAGCAACAGCAGTAACCAAGTGCGGGGAGCTCAGGGTTCGGCAGACCCAAACCCAAAACGCAACAAAAGGGTTATGCGTACCATAAATAAATAAAATTCCATCAATGAGTCTGAGTTCTGCTCCAGCATTGCGTCAATAACTTTAAGGATTAGCTTCAAACTGCTTTACTTAAATCATAAAAGATTTCTCATAAAGCGCGGGTAAAAAAAAGTGATTTCTATTTGACTGCCAAACAAAGCAAATCACACAATTTAAAGGCGTTTTACTCATATATTTCGAACCGATTTCACGATTTTTTTTTCGGTTTTCTTTTGCATTTCCGTTTGACTTGGCACAGTGGTCGAAAAGCGAAATCTAGCGGCAGAAAAACAAAAGAAATGGCCTTGGTTCAAAAGCAATGTGTCGCTGAATCCGTATATGGCAAATTACTTTTTTTTTCTAACACGTTCTTGCGCACCTTCCCCAATCACATGAAACTGGCATATAGTTAGCTTGATCGAGATCAACCGTAAATCAAATTTTAGGTAATCGAAGATTCTTCAACGGTTTGCCAAACGAAACAAGTCGATTTCGAAAGAACGCAACAACATTTTTTTTTAAATTCCTAAATTTTTTGATGATTTTTCATTTAGGTTTAAAACTAATTAAATTCGAAACTAATGTAATCTTTCGCCATGACGCATCTGATTTCGATAGACTGATTCATTTCGAAAAATTCAAGCCGAATTTCATCAAAATAGTTACCAAAAAAAAGTCAAATGAGTTTAAATGTTTATTTGATATGTATTTCGAATATGTCATTCGCCATTGTCAATTTTCATCAGTATTGAAATGTTCACAAAAAAAACAGTTTTTTTTCGAACTTAAATGAAACAAAGTACAAATATCTACAAATTTCGCACTTAGTTTTATAAGGAGATATAAGACGAATATTCGAATTTCGAAAAAATTTAATTCATTGCTTTATTGACTGCTCATCCGCACCAAAATTGTCTGTGTTGTATTAAAACATTAAATAAGTGTTACAATTTGTACTGTTCGAAAGTGAGCTTTAAGGTGTTAAGTGTTTTTTTTTTTGCCTGCGTAACTTTTTTTTATGCAACATTTTATATTCGAAATAGTTCATAGACCTATACCTTTAACTCCTTAAAGTTTGTTTTATTAATTGCATAGATATTAGTTTTCTTACGCTAGGACTCGCATTCCGACCACTGTGCTTGGGTTTGAAGGTTCGTCTTCGGGCACGGCAAGTCATTGCGCTTTTAAGTTGAATTTATTTCAGCATTTAAAAGCCATAAAATATGTGTGCCCCGAATTGTTGGGAATCATCTTTAAGGCATTCGAACTGCAGCTGTCATAATTTAAATTCATTAAAATTCTCTTCGAATTTCGAACTTCCAATTTTACAGTTAAGTCTATGAAATGTCACACAAATTTTTATGTGTGCCATTGTTTTATGACTTCTCTGAACTGAGCCACTTACCAATTAAACTGCTCATTGCTACTCAAGTAGTTTAGTAGAGTCAGTCGCAGTGTCATATAAAGTTCAGTTCCCAGAACTGCCAGAGATTTGTTGCAACTACAAACTGATTAGAAGTGCCTCTAAGTGGCAGAGTTCGTTCAGCTGCGCTTGAATGAAGCAATTTGTCGGGTTTTACTGTACGTGCGTCCGATTTTTGTCGGTTTTTATACTCATTGCCTCTTGCCGTCTGCTTTGCTTTGGGGTTAGGTCGTAATCGCTTCTTAGGCATCAAACGTCTTTCGCACTAGAAAACGCACAAAAAATTAGTAGCAATTGGTTGGGGCAGCCTCTATGCAAGATTTATTGGACATCTGCCACAGATCTATAAAGGGATTAAGCTGGGCGCAAAGACGTGTCTTGTATGTTAAGTTTTTGATTTTTGTAAATTAAATTGAATGGAAACAAGATACAAATATGCCATTTGCTGGTTACATATAGTACGTATAAAAACGGAAAGAACTTTGAAGGGTCGGTCAAGCAAAGTGTTGCCACATCAATATTTAATGAATGAAAATTGAATTTACAGCAATGATGGATTCGATCATATTAAGAATGAATAGACAGTTTATAACTATTGATGAGGTTTACCTTTTAGTAAATGGACAGAGAGTAAACGATACTTTGGGAGGGAATGTAAATTTAGAAGCAGAGAAATAAGTAATTATGTTATAAGTGAATGGTTATGCGTTGTGATATATTTCGAACCCAGAACTTTTGGGCTCTTTACAGGAAAGTCGATTTATGTCAATTAATGTTTGTGTCAAAAGCAAAATTTGTTTTAACTTGTTATAGAGAAAGGTTTTCTTACAAATATAAGGTTACCTAAATGAGCAATGGCCTTTAGAAGCACTCTTGCAGGGATTGACTATTAATTTAGGGGCACATGTTTCTAACATTAGATAGGGCTAGAGTATTAGTAGTATCGTTATAACTGGACGAGAAGAGTGATGTTTGCTAGGTTGAACTCCCGATGAAAGGTCAAAACGCGAATGTTTCTGTCCCATTAACCAGTTTTTAGATGCAATGCTTTATTCTGGAGGGCATTTTTGGCATTTCTTGGTAATAGTTCGTTTTATAAAAAAACAAAGTAGAAGTAATTTCACTATCTGAGAAGGCAGATGCGTCGAATCTATGCAACCTTTTCATTTTGTTTAGTCGACTGGTTTCTAAGGCAGCAATATTGGTAACTGCCAAAAAATGATAACATAAGAAGTCTAAGCTAGAGCCACCGAGAGTGGGGGGAAAGATGTTGATTCCACCTGGGAACCCTTAGGAAGAAGCACTTCACAAGTGATGTTATTTTCAATAGTTACGCCTTTTTGAAATAAAACGTAAAAACTTTTCTACGTAGTTAATGATACAGTGACTTAGATATTAGCAATTCAGAAATCTCATCAATCTCTGCATGAAGTGTGCAGATGCTGTACTAAGCAAGTTTTGATAACAGACTAGTTTTCGCAGCCCGCATAAGAAATCCTATGACTACAAGTAGAGAGTTCTTTCACAGCATTATCCAAAACTTATATTAAGTTACTTTATGAGATGTCCGGTCACTTGAAAGATCTATGGTTATTTTCAATGGACTTGTTGTACCACTTTATGTGAGGATTTTGTGATGCAGACCCATGTTGGTTATCACAATATTCATTGGTGACGTCACTTAGCACCTAACTTCTTTTAGTATGACATCCGAATAGTTGTATGATCTGCCTGTTACCTCCGATAATACCTTCTAGGCAATACACTGCCCTTTTCTATAGCTAAGTATTTTGTTTCTATAGCATTTCGATTTCACAACACGAGGAATGCGGCATATACGCGATCCCTCAGCGAGCTTTCAAATGTTTTAGCACTTATAAAGATCTTTTCATTATAATTACCATAAATTACCGATTATTCATGCAGTAAATGGATTTTTTCCAATTAGTGTTCTAATTGCAATTCGTTGGGCATCTTTACAATAAGTATAAAAGTCCAACTGAATGCATGGATTCAAGTCATTTAAACTTAATACTAACTGTTAAGTCAAAATGTTAAAATTTTACTGGGTCTCTGTCATCGCAATATTGTTTATGGCCGTGCAAGGTGCATTTGGTTATTGTCAAAATCAATGCGATAAGGATTTTAAGAACTGTAAGGTGACTTGTAATGATGCTACAGAAAAACTTAATGATACTCCAAATTGAGTTTCTACTATTAATTAGTTGTACTCAATAAATACAATCAGTGTCAATCAATTTTGCAATGCATTAACTTTTTTCCGCTTATATACAAGCTATGAAACTTTGGGTGCTGTGAAGAAGGTAACATAATTCATAACGCAAATCTTGAAAATGCAGTTCGGAACCAAGACGCGTCTTTTGAGGTGATCCAAAACTATTTTATGGCTTCATGAAATATCCAGAAATATGCAGTTCATTTCACAGGAAACTTGGCACTAATTTCCACTACTACCCCTTTCACCAGCAGTTCCTCAATGTGCCCACAACATATGGCACATTATTATGCGCACTTGCCGTGTGTTCCCATGCCGAGAACGTAGCAGCTGCCTTTTTGGTCTGATCTTTGTAGCCACACACACGGATCGGATCGTCGTCCGTCCGGTCGTCCGTACGTTTCGCAACGCCTGCACAGAAATAGCCTTAACATTAATATGCAAGGAAATATAGTAATAAAAGAATGATATAGCAGCAGCATTCATAGCAGTCATAAGTACTAGAAGCATCAGAGTGTCAGTAAACTTAATTTACAATCGTAAAGGCATTCACTCATTCATTCAGTCATTCAGTCATTCTTTCATTGTGTGCAAAACACCTGCATAGTCGGTGGGTCCACTGGGTCCACATATAGATACTTTTTTTTGCATATAGAGAATATTGAAATGCAGCAGCGTATATGATTTTTGATTTATGATCTGTCACAAAAATAGCTGTGCCCAGCCCTATGAATATGCATATAAAGTTGTATGTGTGTGTTATTGTATAGGTGTGTGTGTGTGTGCGAAAAAATGCGTGTAATGCAAAAAAAAAACACTGAAGGAAGCAGTAAAAGATATTTATGATGCCCAAGTTATGCATAAAACTTTCTATAGAAGTCAACTTGACGTTGAGACTTGTGGCCAGAGACTATCTTAACACGATCAAAGCCAGCTCCAACAACAGAAGCAATCAATTTTCGTTGTTGTGATAGCCGCGGGTAGTCACCCAGCGAGAACATAGACCCAGGTCCAAGAACCGCAGAGTTGCAGCTCGAGGAGCTTAGGCTTATGCTCATATCGTTGAGGTCTGCTTAATAAATATGATAATGCAAGTAGACCAACAAGCAAATAACCGCGAAACCAGGCATCCAACCTACAACAACAATAAGCCGCAACAACCCTGGCTCAGAGCCGAGTTCCGAACTTGGCTAATTAATGTTACAACTATGTACATGGCATCTAGTTGGGCAACCCTTTGGCTCAGTAATAATAATAAATAGTGTCAAGATTAATTGAATCGTTCGCACTTTCAGAGTTGCCATTGCCGAATGCAAAGCAAAGCAACACCCAGAACTGGCTAGACTTGCTTGCACTACATATGTCCCTCTCTCTGTGTGTGTGTGACACATGCTGCGACAAATGATATATCGTCATTTTTAAACTTTGCAATTTATTATAAATTTATTTATGCTTATCGCAGTGTTTGCTGGTATGCATTTCAAAGACATTTCTGTTGCAAGTAGCAAGTGGCAAGCGGCAAGTGGCAAGTGAAATTTTAGCACAGTCTCTCTGTAGTAGTTACTGGCCATAATATGCAGCCGCAGACATTTTATAGTTCATTAAAGTGAATATGTTGGCATGATTTACGCATAAACGCGTTCAAACTCGCCTCTGAAAATATGAAACTGAGAAATAAAAAGCACTTATTACCAGTTAGATGTAACCAGACTTTGCTTTAAGGCATTTTAGCCAACTTTTTAATGACCAGAAGTATGTCTTTATTGAAATTTGTGTTTTTTAGCCGAGAGCCTTGCCAATAATAATATAAAAAAAAATCATACCTAAATGAAAGTCTTGCAAAGAACTTTTCTTTTTTATTCTGTGAATAGAAAAAAAAATCCTTTTATACATTTGCTTCAAGTTTTCTCTACAAAACATCGGAAAATGTGAGCCCTACCTTCATCAAATGTAAGCCTGGGTTGTCATCTATCTTATTTTTTGTAACGTTTTGAGAAACTTTTGCGTGGACTCGGCTTGGTTTATTGCAATGCTACCGTCACGGCATAAGGTTCGGTTTTGCCCCAAGGCGCGCTATTAGATGTTTCACATCCAAAAAAGCTAGCAGGTATATTTTATTGTACCACATTTTGTATACACAATGTTTTCGATGTTGTCAAAACCTTTTGTGGCTTTAAACACATTCTCAATAATCAATCGCCCTCGAAATAAAGCGCGAGGAGTGGAGAATCGATAACTCGATAAATAAACGAAATTTTTCATAAGAAAAAAGGACGTTGGAAAATTGGCTATGATCTCTAATGAATATGTGTCTTCTTCTTAACGGCCCATAACAAACCGTGTCCGGATTATGGCATGATTGAGAGCACTCCTTCAGGTGCCGTTGCGTTGCACACGCTTTTCTAAGCGGTTGAATGAATGGTAGTTGGTATGCTCTGAACCTGTTTTCTCCAACTGCAACAGGGCCTACCCTCCTATCATCTTCTTTTGCGAGCAACTGAACATTTTTAGAATCTCATGGATCCAAAAAAAAAAAGTTCGGAGAGGCTGTTGCTCAACGTCATTCCACATAGTCGCACCAACTCTGCAGGGATACCGAACTCAGACAATGCGCATAACTGTAATGGAAAAATTGGATGCACAACATTGCATGGTCTATGGGACAATTTAGGCAACTAGACTAGACTATTATATTCAGGAAATACTTTTTGTAAAACATATTATAGATTTCTCTACCCATAAAGAACCGATTATTCATGCAGTATATCGATTTGTATCAGTGTTTCAATTGCAATTCGTTGGGCATCTTTACAATATAGTTAGTATAAAAGTCCAACTAAATTCATGGATTCAAGTCATTTAAGCTTAATACTAAGTCAAAATGTTTACATTTTACTGGGTTTCCGGTATCGCAATATTATTGATGGCCGTGCAAGGTGCTTTTGGCTTTTGTGAATTAGAGTGCGAAAAGGATCTTGAGAACTGCAAGGAGACTTGTAAACTTACTCAAAATTGAGTTTTTACTATCCTTTAGTTGTGCATACATAAAAAATAAAAATAAAAACCCGATGAAGGTTGCAATGAAGAAGATTATTCAATTTTTAGTGCTGTGAAGAAGGACATCATTCAATATTACTTATTGTACTCAAGAATGAGTAAACTACCGTCTTTTGAGGCGATCCAAGTTAGTTCCAATTGTCGGAGACAATCGGAAGTAGTAGTGGCTGTAACAGACCTCATTTGAGCGTTTTTAATGTATATATCCGAGGTACATTTGCCTTTTGGTGTGGCAAATCATTAGCTGCGCCTTGGAGCTATGGTCTAATTCGGGTTGCGAGATTGGGGTGGCCTGATTGGTGAGGCCTGATTCAGGTGACATGCTTCCGATTCTGTGAGTCGAGTGCTGTAGTAGCAGTGTCTACCGGTTGTTCTTTCGCGTGATTGCGCTATCATACACGCACTATGACGCATAAAAGATGGCTCTAGCATAGGTGCAGGCCTATCACAGGTGTTTTATTCGGCAAGTTTAAGTATCATGAACAAAGGATACAAATAAATAAATATACTCAAAGTGCAAGTTGCAGTAAATACCCTCAATTTTGACGTTTCAAATCTTCCAGGCGTCCTTTGACAGAAAAAGCTTTTTGCGTCTTGGCTCGAAAAAATCAGTATTGGGCGATCCCATACTCAATTTCAGAGCACGAGCTTCGCACCATGGTAATGAGTTGTCGTAAAAGACCCTCTTTTCACCTACAGCCAGGCTTAGCTGAACTTTTCTGGCAATTAAACCAAAAAACTAAATCTTTTCAGAAATGCTGTAATATGTGTTGTGAAAATGAACAATATCGAATGTAGAGTTTAAAATTTAAAAATTTTTGATGCTTTCTTCTATACATTACAGCAAAGTTCCACTTATAATAGATATGGAAATATAAAAGCTAAAGCTACCACATACTCATGTGAGCTAATAAGCAAAACAATGTTGACCTTTTACTGAAAGAAGACCCGCGATCCCGCATCATCGCTAGAAAACTTGTACGGAAATCTGTTTATTTTTGAAAAATGAGTACAGTGTATCCCACTATCAGGCATCACTTCAACTGTCTGCATAAAATTTCTTATATTCTATAACTATGTTTTGTGACTCACAGAATATATGCTAAAATATGACGTTTGCAAGATATATGTTAAAAGATAATGCCAATATTAATAAATTTTTATATAGTTATAAGAGTTTTGCGTATATTACAATTTTAGTTATAAGTTTTTGAAAATTTTTCTCAAAAACTTCACTTATTCAGTTTTGATAGTTTCAAAAGATTCGAAGAACTAAAAAATAGACTGTTTGAGTAGCATTGAACGGATATTTGATTACTTCTTTAGCACATTTACCTCGCTCCTGAAGTTCTAAAAGAGGTCCCTCAATAGCGACGTTGAAAGTGACAGTAACAGTACTCATTAAATCCACTAAAAGAATGTTGTCGATCGCGGGTCGTAGCTTTATATGTTAATAACTTTTTTCAAGATATTTGAGAATGAGTTTCTTAAAATATTTTTGCAAATTTTTCATATAACTTCCGTATCTTTAGCAAAGTTTATTGAAAATCGCAGTTCTGTATTTTGTTTCACTTTTAACCTAAAAAAAAGACATATGTTCTTAATCATAGCTGCTTTATGTGTACAGCTAATTAGAAAACTGCCAAAAACCACACAAAAATACGAATGGAAAGCAATAAAATCCTGCCATATTCACGAGAGAGGATGAGATTTATGGCTAAGGCAATAAAAATGTTGTGGATTTTTTATTTTTTTTTGGCAAAGAGTTTGATCTATACAGCTGCGTAATTAATCATACGTCATGTGGTACCGTTAAGCCTTAAATAAGCTTAACCGTAACAAAAGCCCTGAAAAAGCAGCATTAAGTATAAAAAGCAGGGGAAGCGCATTCACACTTAAGCGATTTGCAGTCTTTTTTTTTTGGTATTTTTTTTAGAATTTTTTGTACGTTTTTTGTTGGTTTAAAACAAAGCTTATAAGTGAAGCAGCCCACTCAACGCGTCGCTTATTGAACCGATTCCTGTGCCGAATTGTGTGTGTCTCTCTCTCTCTAGCGCTCCTTGAATAAGTGCTTGTTGTTTTGCATTTTGGCTCTGAGTCAGTATGTGAGAATAATCGCAAGATTGCGCATAAATAATGGACTTAAGTGTCAAAGGGGAATCATCAATTTGTATTTTGTGTTGTTTGGAGCTCCGTCTTTTTTGTTTTTGGGGCTACCCCCTAGCCAACCCCCAAACTCAAACACACACACACTCATATTTGGATAAATAAAAATAAAAAGAAGTGGCAGCCTCGGTTGTTGCCAACAAACAACCAATGCGACATAGAAGGGCCGACGGCAACGTTCCAGATTTCTTTGGTTTATTTCTCTTTTTTTTTTCAAAACAAATTCGCTGAGTGCTTAAGTGCTTCCGAAAGTGAAACAAATCTGTGACATGTGTTTCTGTTTCACCAGAGGAAGCGGCAGCAGCGACTGTAACAGTAAATTTGCCTAAAGTGGCGCGCTGCACTTCATCAACATTGTGTGCGAGTGAGAGAGCGCCCCCAACAACTGAAATGCAAGAAGTTTGTGCATTTTTGTTGTTGCTGCAGCGCCCTCTGCTCCACCTTGTGCAACTTTGTTGCATTTTAATTCAGCTGTTGCAGTTGTTGTTGTTGCTGTTTTTATTATTGTCGCGTCGCTGCGCTTTTTAAGCGGATTTTCACAGACGTTTTCCCCAAAAACACAAACAAAGAAAAACCATGTAAACAACATCCAAAAAACAAAATTGGCTAAGAAATATGGCCAGTGGAGGCGCAACCAACGGCAGTTCCCGCTCTTTCGCTGGTAATTTATGTGAGCTGCTTAGAGACGCCATCAACTGTGTGTGTGTGTGTGTGCATGTGTGTGTGTGTGTGTGTGTGTGTGTGTGTGTGTGGAAGTCTATACATGTGTAGCTCTTTGCGTGTTGATTTGGTGTCTGGCACCCACATGGCATTATAGCTACTAAGGGCCTTACAACCCAAAGTCTTAGACCAATACAAGCGAAAATAATGAATGGAAAATCTAAATTTGACTTTTGAAATCAATCATTCATAAATGATAATATGACCTTGACGTTATTTGTTAGCTTTTAGGCATAAATAATCAAGTTGTTTTCAAAGCTTTCATACGATATGTGTGAAATCGAATTTTAGTATAAAGTTTAAGAGTTGTTTGGCTGATTCTTGGAGCCAATTTGATTCACTTATTTATTAATTTAATATGACGCTTAATTATTTATTAAAGCCTTCGTTGTAAAGAAATAACGTGCTGATTTTCAGAGGTCAACAAACTAAGGGCAATTCTTTGTTAAAGGTACAAATGTGTTTCTAAGGCTAATCAGTACTCGAGACTCTGAAGAGAGGAACTGGCTGCGGGACTTTGGCTCCATCACATGCAACAAACCAGCATGCACAACCCTAGAGGAGATGAATCTTACGAAAAGGTACACCAAAATTTTCGTAACCCAACGGATCTTTTACAAATAAAAACACAAGTCTAAACCATTGGCCTATGTGCAGATATAAACCTGAAAGGACTCTTCTTCATTGAGACAATTAAAAGACAGCTGGAAGAATTAGAATAGGCTCTAAGCTGGGTCGCGAAATGCGAATCATATTAGACCTACTCCGACCACCAAACAAAATCTCACTGCTATTACTTCCTGGTAACACCAACGTATTCGGGAATAAACAAGTCCCTTGATAAGGCAAAAGCTATTATGAGGTATTATAATGCTAGTACCCATGGAAGAAAAATGATAAAGACGAAGTACTGAATCTGAGCTCTAGGTCTCAGACTGGCGAAACAGTTCTACGGCTCCTAGAACTTAGACCACCATTGAAATTCTAATTGGTTTACTTTCTGGAAACAGTAAGTTGACAGGAGGAAGCTCATCATCATCAGCTTCAATGATCATTGGATGACGAACTTACACAAGAAGCCACGTAGTTAAGTGTGATGCGCTGACGATGTCCTTCAATTCAGAGATATCTCATTATTAGGTTGATCCTAGGGATAGGATTGACAGGGCAGCAATAAGCTTAAAAGCAGATCTTAAGCTCAGGCGTTATTAAGCATAAATCGATGTTTCTTTATAGGGCGCCGTCCATATACAGGTTCAAAAGGGCAAAAAATTCCCAGTTGGGGGAAGTAAGGGTAATATATCTTCAAGAGATTCACTAGAGTCAAATACGATGATCCATTGATTTCTTGTATTTAGCCGAAGACTTAGATAAAAAAAGTTGATTTTTGTAAATTATCAACTTCAAAAAACACATAAAATTAGAAAGGAGCTTGGAGAAAAAACTAACTACTGCTAACAAAGAACTGTTAGAAACTTAAACATTAAGTTGAGAAACTTTAACCTATGAAGCACTATTAATGTTTTTATATTCAAAAAAGAGAGAGGTTAATTCAACCTTGTATGAATAGTATTCAACAACTAAAGGTAAGGGAACACTAAAGGCTGCATATTTTCAGCTGTTGTACAACATAATTAGACAGTAGAGTATTGGTAGAACACCCAACACTTAACGAACAAAAGTCTTATTAAGAAAAACTGCTCCTTTTTGCGGTAGGTCCTTTAGTTAAGCCCAGATACAAATAAACATATGCTCTCTCACACCTAACTAAGCCCCTAGGAGTGTTTTACCAAACATCAACATATTCCCTCAGCCCAAAAAAACAACAGTTCCATCCATAGAGGGAAAAAAATAACAAACGCTTGTCAGTTCCAGGATTGTCCTTGCAACAACAACACCAACAATACGCTGCAACATGCATGCCTCGCTGCAGTGCATCAATTGTAAAAGGATTAAGGCTTAATTTCAAATGCGCATTCATTTGCACTCCGCTAGCTGCTCCCTCTCTCTTTCTCTCTCTATCTCTCTCCCTCTCTATCTCACTGCTCTTACTGCCAGCTCATCACTATAAGCGGCTTTGGGCTTGCAGCTTGCTATCTGCTTCTTACTCACTTTTTGTCCCGTTTCGGGTTTGTTGGTATTTCCAGTATTTTTTGTTGTTGCATGCATCCCACTCATTAGTTTTTAAATAGGTTGCATTAATAGAGAGGAAAGCCAGAGGCAAAGTGCCACACATATGTATGCTCAGAATTGCTCAATTTGTGGCATTAAGCCCTCACGTCTGATGTTTGTTCTTGGCCAGGACACATTGTTGGCTCTCTTTTGTTGGCCGTTGTTTGTTATTACAGCCATAGTCCGCAGGCCTTAATCCTAATGAAATGCCTTTGTGAGAGGGTAACCATGGCTGGAGAGTGTATTCTATTGAGTACTAAATAGGCAAGCTGAATATACTTTTAAAAAGAGCATAAAAAACAGTTTAAAGGCAAACCTAACTTGAAATTCCTTTGAAGAATGAGGGGTAAGACTGTTAAAAGGATGAGCTGGACGAATACAATCTACTAAGTAGAACAATTAAGATCAATATACAAGTTTTCTAAAATTGTAACTTTGTGTTTTAAGTACCGTCACAGAACATTGATGTGCATGTATTCCTATCGGAATATGGAAGACGATTACAACGAGGCTCATTTCGTGAACTCCTTGACTAAAAAACCTTATTTGGTATTTGATTTACACGTTTTTCCATATAAAAAAAATAATTGGTTGTGCCCGAAATGCCTATAACTCGCGAATCGTAAGTACGAAGATGATCAAAAAACGAAAATGGATATATATTGATATGGAGTTATGCAGATATGGTGGTATGGATATGGATAAGAAGTCCGTGAACAGATGGGGGAGAAGAAGGAAAACAAGGACCTGTCTACCACTTAAGAGCATGGAGGCTGTCGCGCGATTGTTTGAATCCGAATCTTCTATGAATTTGTTAAAACCATTTCCAGCCCAATTTCAGCTCTTCTCATTTACTTCTACCGATTAATGCTAGAGCCCTGCAAAGGTGGTGTTCGGTTCACTCACTCATTCATAATACTCTCCTTACGAGTTTACCTATTTTATTCATGGCACTTTTACTTGGGTGTCCTTTTAGATTCTGATCTTAAAGCACGGTAGTGTGGACCCAATCTTGTATTGAATCTGCCCAAAAGCAATTCAATCATTTTGAGTTACTAATCATTTACCACCATATTCTAGTAGGTTGGTCTTACTTAAGTTCCCATCTTTGTTGAATCGAAATCAAAATTTCATACCATTTTACTTTAGTAAATATTTTAGCAATTACGCGCTTTATCACCTGTTCGTTGTATCGTATAATGACCTTCACAATCTACTCTCTCCTAATCTTTCGGTTTTCTTTAAAAGCTCACTACCCTCAGAAATAATTAGAGCCTCCTAATGTGATTGGCTGTGGGCCGGGGCACAGGTGGCCGTCCAGCAAATAATGTTGTACCTACTGGTCAGGGGTTAAGGACCTTTTGAGGATAAGATGTCTGGCTACAAAACTGGCATTGAGAGGCATTTGAAATTTTAGACATCTCCTGCATCAAAGCTTCGTAATTTTTCGAATGATTTTTTCCTTTTAAAAGCCTACACATGTAGTAATTTTGAGTATGTTAATATCATAGAAGGCCCTCGTATGCCCTTAAAATGATTTTCATTTGAATCAATCAATAATCGAATTTAAACATATCGAATCTTCATCGAAGATTACTTGCTTATCACTACAATAGTTGATCTAAATGAAGTTGAGCCTCTGAACGCATCCATCCATATATGTTGTCTATAGGTATATGGGGGTGGTCAGGCATGGTTCATTGTTTCGGGTCGTATTGATGCGAGCCGAATCCGTGTGCTCGTGTGAAATTTCTCTCTATTCAAGCAAATTGCGCAGTTCACCAATAAAAGCAGACTTTTAATGACTCTCATTTTAGGCACGCCTGTATTGAAAGCCCCCTCTATGGGACATCCCTAGATCAACAAAATTTTTCCATTCAGTTTCCTTAGAATTTAAACGCGTCGTCGGTTTCCTTTCAATTTCAAAACTCCAGAACTTATTGCCAGCACAGCTCGTTAGTAAGTCTACAACGTGTGTCTCCCCCCGCTCCCAGTCAAATGAGGCATTGTTTGTTGCATTACATCTGCCCCCGACTGCCACGCAACTAAAAGTGTATTTGAAAATCGAAAAGCGTTGCGAAACGGAAAATTTGTTTTTCACAAAACTTAACACATTGTTAAATGACACAAATGACAATGTATGTAAAAAATCAAATAAGAAATTCGTTACAGGCCGCATGCAACACGAGCAACACATGCAACTCAATGCAATGCCACGCAACGCACTTAATTTCAAACAGGATTTACGAGGTTGACACACATTTAACGTGCCATTTACGGACAGAGCGCAGGGCAGGACAAAGAGCGGCAGGACAGGGCAGGGCAGAGACGGGTGTGGCACAACTCAGAGACACACACGAGCCGCCGCTGCGCCTGCGCAATGAGCCCAGTCGAAGATCCGAAACAGGAAACTGTGAAAAGAGCAAATCGCTTGTGACGAAATGGAATTTTCAACGCTCGGCTGCTACTTGCGAGCTGCCTCAATAAGCGGCAAGCGACTGGCACTAAGGCTTAAGTCAAGCGGGATTTTGCTTATTTTTGGCTGAGTTGCATGAAAGATGCCAAAGTGCTAATGAAATGTCCTGGGCAGCTCGGAAGGGGCAGCTGTTGCTGCCTCAAAATCCCGGCTTGGCAAGACGAGCTCTTATGTGGCATGGCGAATTTTGGGCAAAGCCTAGGGAAAATTGCTTGCTCAATTGCACTTTATGAGTGCTTGTTGCAGTTGTTGCTACAATTGTTGCATGCACGCGTGTTGCACAGACAATTTGCCTGCCACTTGAAGTTTGAATTTGATGGTCTGGCATTAATATTCAATTTAGCAAAGCGGCTTACAGGTTGTGGCCCAATTAGGCACAATTGTTGCAATTTCCAAAATGTTTAAGTGGAGTATTAAGATGCTTTTGAAGATTTGCCAGCGAAATAGCTACACACAAAAAAAAGTGACCTGAGATGCTGGGAAATTTTGGGAAAGCAAAGTTTGCACTATAGCAGGAGAGTTATGGCTGAAACCGAGCTGATGTCTAGATAAACACACCTTTTCCTTCCTAAATCCTTAAAAACCTTTACAATTCTTAAGACAATTATTCACTAAAAGATGCATTTAAGTTAAAAAAGCAAATTTCTAGAACTTTAGGAGCCACTTTTTCCAAGTGTAGATACTAGTAGTAGCAGCTACCATACAGCAGCTGCAAAGCAAAAGTGTTGGCCATTGTTTTGAGGCCCTAAGGCAGCTGCAACTGTTGCAACCACAAGCTGCATCAACAACAGTTAGCTGCTTTTTAATTAGGGCCAAAACAAGGCATGCTTTTCAGTGATTTTTTTTTTTTTGTTTTTGGCTAACTCAGCAAGAGTTGCCAAATCGCAGTCCCGGCGCAGCATGTGCCACGTGGCTATTTTCTCCTGGGATAGTTCTGTTTAGACCAAAATATTTGCAACGTATGAGCAGTATGCCACATGCTGACCAAAGCCTTCCAAGAACCATTTTGCAGTGCCAAACAAAGGCTGCGCTGCTACTATGGAAGCAGCATCAGAAGCAGAAGCAGCCTTGAAATTACATTTTATGACATGCCATTAAAACTACGCCCAGAGTTGATTGCAACAAATGCAACAAAACTGACCAAGAAGCAAGGCAACAGCGAGCATATCCAATCAAATGCATGCCACACGTTGACATTTCTAAGCTACTAACTAGGAGCGCTGCGCATGCGTGCCAAATCGTGGAACGTGTGTCCAGTAACCCTGGACAATAACAGGAGCTCGCGAGCGCACACACATACACACCCTGACAATGCATTTAGTCACAGCAAATTATGAGAGCCACGTTGGACGAGCATTACCTAGAGACTACTACACCCACCTGGTCGGCACAAAGCTGAACATAAGGTACTAAAGAGAACATAAATAACTCTGAGCAAAAAAAGAGAGCAACGCGTCGCGACAGTAGTTATAGACCATTATCCTTTGGCATGTCCAATGTGACAAATGTCAGGGCATTGTTCATAATCTTCTATGAGCATAACGAAAGCAGAGCAGAGAACGCTCAAGTGAGTTTTGAAGCAAATCGGAAAATGAAATGAAAATGCAAAAGTTTTCACCCAAAAAAGAAAAGCTATTTAAGGTTTAAGGCAGCGCAAACTTGCAACCTAATTAGAAGCACACAGATGAAAAGCGCTTAAAAAGCAAACCTAAAGGAGCAACAAAAGTTTACGATGTTGAATAGCCGAAGATCGGATGCGCTTCTTTTATTTATGTTAAGTTTATAAAGTCGCAACAATAGAGAAATAGACGTGTTCCAGCTGACAGAGGAGGGAGCCAAATCTTCAGTACAACAGTCGCTATTTCCACTCCAAAACTCTATATGTTTTTCCCCCTTTGTAATATTCTCTTCGATGATGTTAGCCATCACAAATATATATACATGACGTGATGCATACTGTGTGTGTAAAACTAACTATTAAAGGATTTCCAATACAGATTAGTAGCATATGATAAGCCAAATTTTGTAATACTTACGCGCCAGAAGCCTCTTAACGGGATTGCCTTAAATTTTAGATGAAATTTCTTAAGATAATGTGGTAGTCGTTGCCAGCCAACGATCTTATGGAGTACTTTCCGCTCAAACAATCCAAGGAATTTGCCCTCAGAGTTGGATCAGACCTCAACAATACCCATGCTTCAGCACATCAAGGAAAACGTGAAGGATGAGCGCCTAATACGGTGTAAGATTCGTCTGGAAACTCTATTACTATTTGCCTACTGTGCTCAAAGTAACATATATTGGCAAGAGTGATGCTCCGCCTGATTTTCGTCTCTCCTCGGTATCAAATGTGTGTAGACAATGTCGTTTTGCAAAGTCGCACCAACTTTTCAGGGATACGGAGTTCACACAATGCGGCAGATAGGCGATCCCTCAACAAGCTTTCAAATGCTGTTTTATAATCACCAAAGATAAGGTGTTTTTTTGGAAAATTTAAATAGAAACCGTTACTAGGGTTTGACACACATATTCAAAATGCGTTTTTTTTTCTCATAAAATTATTACTGAAATAGCATCCAAAATTAGTGATAACGTCCAGACAGACAGATAGATATACCTAATGTTTATGTAAATTGTAATGCACTTTTTAAAACTTGAATGCTTCCTCTTCTGCGTAACAACTGCAATCCTTAAATGAATGTACACTCATTTTTACCGAAAAGTGTATAAAAAGTTGTGATGACAAAAGCAACGTAAAAGTGCCCAAAAAAAGTTTCAGCTTGGAAAAGCGATTTTTTCATTCGCTTCTTTCAGCTTAAACCAATTTGTGCGAAAAACTATGAAAATGCGAAATTAAAGTTAAAATAAAATAAAGTTGCAAGCAGCTTAAAGGCACATGCCACAAATGCAACAACTGTCGCATAATGAGGCAGCATGCCAGGTCAGAGAAAAGCCGTCAGTCTGTGCATGTTGCAGTTGCAAGCGAGCCAGTGATTAAGTTGATAAGATCTATAAAGAGCCGACTCAGAACAAGAGAGAAAGGGAGCGAGGGACAGAGAGAGAGAGGTACTGCGTGCAGGGTTGCTTAACTGATTAACGCATGAAAATTGCACAGGTTGCAACCATGTAAGCCGCTGCCCTTTGTCTTACCTGGTTAGTTGGGGCTTAAGGTACACCCTCTGCCTCTCTCCCGCCAGCTGTCCGCTCTGTCGCACTCGCACTAGGTAATTATTGGCAATTTCATGGCAATAAAATCACAAGCGTGTAAAATTATGAATGATAACATTTTAGCGCATGTGAATTACACAACACTTGAGCTTAAAGATGCGGCAACATTGGTTGTTACCTCTTCTTGTTGCAAGTCTGGCCTTAATCGCAGCGGCCGCGGCCACATAAAGGCGTGCAACGCTTAAATAGCCACAATTACTTTTTTCTTACTTTGGTATTAAACATAAAAATGCGTGTGATTTTTATGCAGCTTTGGGCTTACAACTTGTTGCTGCCACGCCAAAGGTGTGAATGCGTCAAAACGGCAATGAAGACAGACTTCAGCTGCCAAAGGCTTCAGGCCACAACAGCTGTGGTCACTGGACCTTCTTTTTTGCATCGCTTTAAGCCTTTTTTTTATGTGTAATTAGGGTTTCTTTATTTTAATTAATAAAAGTGATTCCGGCTTATTTTTGGAGCGCGTTGTGAGAAACTTTATGCAAGGCCCGAGGCAAAGGGACTAGCCAATTGTGCTTAACTGGGACGTAAGAGTAAAGCTTATGTTTAGTGGCATGCAAAGTAGATCTATAAGGCGTCTAGTTACGGAAGCGAGTGTTTATGGTATAAGTTTGCCATAGTTTAGTGCTTCTTAAAGGAATTACAAGGATCTTATGAGGAAAAGTTCCACCACATGGAAAAATGTTTTGAAGAATGCATTCAATGTTAGTTTTTAAGTTATTCTGAAAAGGTTTTTAACTATTAAATTTTATTTTTATAACTTGGCAGAATGTTTTTCGATTACATTCCTTATTCGTATAAAACTCACAACAAGTTCTTAGTCAAGATTCTCAAGCTTTAACCAACCAACAAAATTGATCATAACACAACCATTTCCGTATAATATGTAGTCGCTGAATCCAGCGATTTACAAAAAAGAACGTCATTCGCTCGTTGCCAAATACACGAAGCGTATGAAACTCGCGATTAGTAAGCTCGATCCGGATCTGTAACTTTAAGATTTTTGAATATTTTCTAAAATTTTCTCATACGGTTGCTTGTAACAGAATAATAAAATTACAGTTGTTTAACAATTTAATTTAAATTTAGTAATCACCTAAATCCAAACTTAAATGGATTATCTACTATGTCATCCAAATTCTTAACTTAAGTTAAATGACGCAGTTATTAGAAGTAATAGAAAATGGGGAAAAAGCACCAAGTTTTGGCTCAAACCAAGTTTTATTTATATAATTACAATATGCAACAAAATTACCTTTCGGAAGTAATTGCTGACCTTGCAGCACTCGAAATCTCGAATTTGAAACTGCAATATTTCGAAAACCGTGCTAGGAAATCCAAAATGGTTGCCGGATTCTAAATCACAAATCTACCAGATAACTAAGTTTTAGTAATGGGTCATTCATTGAGGTCAAATTTGTTGCATGGTGTTATTATTATCTTCATATTACATAAATAAAATAAAAATGATGCAGACAGTCCAGTACAATAGTGGAACACCCTGTACCCATTTATTCCATGAAAACCAAATTTCTGTGTAAATTTTTTGTATCGACGCGTTGAGTGGTATGTGCGTAAAAACGGTAACTGTTCTATGGCGGGAGGGGAGATGATCATGAAAAAAATCAATATTGTTTGGTTTATAACCCTAATGTATCACATAAGGTTAACATAAATGTTAACTTTAACATTTATGTAAAAAGTGAAATTCTGTTGCAGTTCATTGGAGATGGGGTCTGAAATTGGCACAGTATTAGCTATATCTTCTAAAGTTATAATCCGATGTGAATCATTTTTGACTGTACCAAGTTTCAATTAGATAGCTTTTATGGTGTGGGTTAAAACCGCGAAAATCTGTCACGGGGGAAGGGGGTGAGATATCGACATAATTCGACAAACTCGTATTTTTTCAAGAATAGATCTTATAGTTTCCGAGAACGGTGCGACAACACGGACAGACTGACATGTCTCGACTATTGCTTCTCACAATTTTTGCCCATATAGTCTGCCACGCCTCCTTCTGCCTGTTACATACATTGCACAAATATATAATACCCTTTTACACTCTCCGTATAGAGTATAACAAGTATTTCTCCATAAATCATTTATTATGCCCGTCTTGTTGTAATCCTCCTCGATTCTCATACGTTGCACCCAACAGCTTAATAAATTATAAAGTAAAAAATAAGTAAATGGGTCAAAAAAATCAAGAAGTAAAAAAATCGTCGTAAAAAACAATGCTCAAAAAGAAAGAATTAGTTTTTTGAAAAGACGGAGTAGAAGGACCTATCTTCCTTTTAGGATTATGCGGGTTGGTGAGCGAAGCTAGCAATGGGCGGAGCCCCCTTGCTATTAACATATTTACTAACCGAAATTATACTGTTAGTCGCGTTCGAATTCATGCCCTTCAAAAACAGATTCCAAGACATTTGATTTCTGGTTATAAAATATGACAAGTTTTGTATTAAATTAGACCAACAAGGGCTGCAAACCATATTACACTGTACAACGACCCTACCTTCATTTTATATTTGCATTTCGAAAAAAAGTCAGAGAGCTCACTTTCAGGTTATAGAACCTCAACCCCTGCATCTAAAAAATTCGAACCAGCAAATCAACCCTACGACAAGTTTGCTCATATTAAATCTTACTTCTCAATTACTTGCACACAATCATTACAATTACCTATTCTGAACGTGTTCTTGAATACTGTCATTATTCCGCAATAGCTCTATTAATGAAAACCTATTTTTCTTCACGCTCGCACATTTTCCGCTTGACTATTTTATAGGCCACAGCAAACAACATTTTTCACGCTTCGATTCGATTTTTCGGCTGTAAAATATCAAAAACGAGTTTGGTTCATTGCAAGTTCCAAACACCATGCAGTTACAAGCTTATAATACTATATCCTGTCTCATATTGTATAACTTGATCATTTTTGCAAACATTGCCGAACTGAAAAGTCGTGGAGCTTGTCACTTTTTCAGCAAAAGCCGGGTAAATAGCTATAAAGATTTGCCTAAAATGACTATAACTCATATAAACTTACCTACTATAAACAGAAAACTTGGCATGACGCCCTATATGAATGTATAACGAGAAATCTATGCTTAGCTGATTTCGCTACAGAAAAACATTTTCAATTACTAAACAAAATGCCAGAAATCGCGGAAACTAGTGAATTTTGGTTTGGCTTGAACAATGCCTTCGGCGCAGACTTGGAATATGTATCGAATAACAGTTCCTTATACTTTGTACCCAAAAATTCCTATATGGAAACGACTGATAGTAAAAAATGCGCTTATGTAAAAATAAGCCAGAAGCGTGCTAAAATTCAAATGGCAAATTGTCAAGAGAAACGAGCATTTGTGTGCACAGAAACAGCCTATTGCAGAAATCGTCAGCTCCAGAATCTCTATTCATCTGGCTTCTTTGTGTTACCACGCTGTTGAAATAACATAAAAATCGATAACACGATTATCACACGTACCTACTAAAGTGCATTGGTAAAAGCAAAACCTAAGTAGTGGTATTTTAAGGAAAAGTAAACGAATTCAAAAATTTTACTGAGAAAACTGAAAACATAACCATTAAAAGAAGAATAACTGATATTTTATTTTGAATATTCGATATATAGTTCTGTATATTTGCAATCAGTGGTGGGTCAGTAATCCGAAAATCAAACCGAAATCAACGAATCGCTGTGCTAAGAATCTAATCTTGCTGAATTTCAGCTCAAAAGCAATCCGTTGATAAGTTATATAGTTATACAATATATATTTCGCTATGTCGTCGACAATCGACGACTTAATACACGTTCTCATAAGAGCTAGCTACGAAAGGGAAAACACGAAATAACAAAGTTTGTGTGTACAAAGTATTTTGTTGTTGTTTTTTTTTCTAATGTATGCAGTACATTTTTTACTTCAAATCAATTTGTACCTGACTAAAACGCAATGTATGCAGGCGAAACCTCTATTCTGCAAGCCTCAAGCATTTTATCTTTCGAACGGTCTAAGTTGCACCTGAAAAAGTTGCGCTATTGCGAAGTAATCGATTCCACACTGAATTTTTGCTTATCGCATTTATATAAAGTTTTCAGGAACATTGGAAACCTATCATGAAAGCTCTTGCCAAATGAAATTTTGAACAGTTTTAGAGAGACATGCACGTAAAAGGGCAACCAACGCATCAATATATCGATAATTTGTTAGACGTGGGAATGTACCACTTGCACTCTATGTGATTGTTCTGCCTGTCAAAATATTGAAAGAAACAAAAACAGAGCAAAATCTATAAAAGACGAGAGAGTCACTTGAAATGCCGCCCAAAATGAAATTCGCAAACTCATTGCGGCACAGATCTAAAAAACAGTTGAAATTCAAACAAAATAATATACCATTTTTCCCACCTTTATTAACTAATTTGCTAAGGTTGAGCGGGGCGACAACAAAGAGACCAACAACATCTAATTGCTACAATCGAAAGACAGTAGAACACACACAGACCAGAGCCAGAGCTGGGTGTGAGCCAAGTTGGCAGCGGCAACTTGGTATTGACGGCTTTCATATATGTCACAAAACCACCGCACCTTAATACGATTGCCGAACAAAGTTCTGGAACCAGAGTCCAGAGAACAAAAAACTCTACGAAAAATGTCAACGTCATCGTTTGGTTTTGCGTGTGGCTCTCCCGCATGGCTATTAAAAATTTGGACAGGTGAAGCTACCGATTGGTTGGACCCGTAGGCACACAATGACCAGAGAGGGTCTGAGCGGTGCGAGAGGCCTTGGGAAAAATGTCGCACACGTTGTGTGCGCAATGCTCATTGTCATTGTCACCTAAGCAGAGACACAGAGTTGCTTTCACTGTGTATCTCTTCTATGTGCTTAGTAGCAATTGTTGTCCTTTTGGGTCATTGTCTATGCCATTTTAGGTCCTTTTTTTGCTTTTATGTAATACACAGGCCCACACAGGTCCACTGAGGGAGAGAGAGCGAGATTCTCTTTTCGCATGACTCAGTTACCTTTTGATATATGCCGAGCCTTATCCTTTCTATTGTTGTTTGTCGCTCGATTTGTTTTCATTTGAAACTCATTTGCTTGCACTTGCGCTCAAATTGCTCTCTTCTTCTTTTTTATTTTTGTCGGTCTCTAAAGTGTTTTGGCAGCACACGCAATTTCGTAACACATTGAGGCGGCTTTTTTGCCCGATTGTTTGAACTGAGGATTGGTAGTGTGTGAGGGAGTGAGTTAGGGAAGGGAAGTGTACAGCACAAAAGTGTTTTTGAAGCGCCGTTTGCCGCTTTAAGTCTTCAAATGTTGTGTGCTGATTGTGTGGTCCAGAGACAGAGACCCAGCAGGTTCTCTCAACCATATTGTTGCTGTCGCTTGAAATCAATGCATTTCAAAGAGCATTGCCTGCCGATTTTGACTTTGCATATGAATGTCCAACTCTTGTTGCTTGTGGTTCGATAGGCAGCGCACAGTGGGGCAATGTACTCCACATGTGGGCGAAAGGAAGCATATTTGATACGAGTAAACAAAGCAAATTTTTTTCGGTATTCAATTGCATTTTTCTTTCATTCTAGTATAAATTTATGGCAATAAAGATCATCCCAAACCATAACTACGCTCCCAAACTTTTTGTATAGCTCTGCATACAAAGTTACTTTATCCCATGGTGGACCTTTACATTTTTTTTTCTTTGCACGTATTCGTATTGTATTTGCTTTTCTAAGGACCAGTTTTCTGCTAAAATTTTGCCGATAAAAACAATAAAAACACTTAACTTCTAAAAACTACAACTTGTCTCGTTAAAAAATGAATTAATTACCGAATTTCCGGCATTAATTTTACTACAATATACGATAACAAGATCTCAGAAATACCTCTTGGGGAATCAATTGCAAGATTAGACGGGTTGCTGATTACTGTGATAGTGAAATCTCGTCTTTATTCTCTTTTTATTTGACTCCTATCATAAAATTTGGAGAGATTTTGTGAATCGATTTTCGAATTTTTAATGATTTTGCGGGACATTTCATGTATGCCTTGTCCCAGTATTTGGCATACTCTGCTCAGTAACGCCGATCACTGTCTTCCAGAAAAATACGTTAAAAATCGGTACTATAACACATTGAGATATTTCAATATGTTAAGCATGAAGTCTTTTCGATATAATTTTACTTATTTTCATGAAAATTCTTGTAAAAATCAAAGTTTAAGCTAGGAATGACATAACTATAAATAACAACCTTTTGTTTCATCACACAAATGGCTTGTAAAGCTCCTTCAATAGAGCTGTTTACTGACAAACTGCTTATAATGCCCAGAGCTCTCAAAGGGACCCGCAATAGAGTACCATTAAGAGTATCAATCAAGCAATAAATTGAAATGACCCTAAAGATCAATGGGAGAGCCCATATCATTTTCATCCCGGGCGAGAATTTAATCTCTCAGCCTCAGGCCTATAGAAATTTTGCATCAATTATAATTAGTATTTTACTCGCCCTACTTTAACCGATTTTGTGCCACTGTTTCAGAGCTGCAACTGTTTTGCATGATTGACTGTTTGACATAATGAAACGCATGCAGAGGCATGCTGGCAAGCATTCGGTTGGTCTGTCCGATAGTCACCCACCAGTCCGATAGTCACCCACCAGTCCGATAGTCACCCACATTTCCATGGTCAGCCAACACGTTTCTATTGTTGTTGTTGGCACTAATCAACTGCAATGCTGCTGCTCCCGTTCGCAGCTCTGCTCCTGCTTCATTCTCATCAGGCGCAGGCATTGTGGCTTGCTGCTTTTCTTTTTATCAACGATTTGCCTGCTGCTATTATGGCAAGGACTCTCTCTCTGTCAATGGGTCTGAAGCTGGAATTCGTTCGGCAGCCGGATCTGGGTCCGGCTCCGCTCATTGGCTTGCTGCTGCGTTGTTGTCATACGCTCTAATCAGTCAATGTACAGCACATGGCATGCCAATTGGTCCGAGACTCGGTGAGTCTGTCCGTCAGTCATTCAGTCAGTTGGTCACTTGGTCATTCGTTGCGCATTTAACGCGAGTTTTGTATGGAACTGGCACTAATGAAAACGAAAATCTGTGGCAAGGCGTTGTTGGCATTTGCTAACTGGAAACCAGCAAGTTCTAGCCACAATACTTTTTGCCACTTTAATTTCAAGAGCTGCGACACTTTTTCTTTGGGAGTTGCTACAGGTGTGGGCTGGCACGATTCTACTAACTTGGCTTAGATCAAAGCTCTACAGCGCATATGACAAGCAGTTTCTGGCTTTTTTAGCTGATTTTTTAGCTGTCAGTTTTCATATGCCCGTGTCAAGACTTCAAAAGCGCTAAAGGTGCTGCCGTGTGAGTGTATCTATAAGTCTGTCTGCCTCTCTACGTGGCGTGTGTGTGTGTGGGCTAGAGCAACTCGTACACTTCACTGCCAGAAATTAAAACAAACGCCCACCGGCAGTTTCCACTGATTGTTTTCTGGCAGCGGTCTGAAGATCCGACAAAGTTTGGTTTGTTTTTTTGACACTGAAGTGATGAAAGTGTTTCACAATCAATGTCGGCGGCTGGGAACACTTTGTCGGCAATTTTGACCTGGAAGTCAGGGAGACACGCAGAGTGACGGAGACGACTCACACGTGCAGCCATAATAGAGCACCCACACACACACACACACAAACACAAAGAACACCAGCAGGACCACGTCGTCGGCATGTCTAAGGCTGAAAAAATCATAAGGGAAAAAAATAACCCTAGGCGTTACTAATTTATGTCACATACTTCTTTTTGTGCTCTATCTAAATTTGCTACACTTGTTACACGGTTCACACGCTGCCCTTAGTAGCTCTTCCGGCTTCTCTACTACGGCAATGACTTATTGAATATTGCCTTTGTCTGTTCTTTACTCTGCTCTTTGTTGTTTTTTTTGTTTTTGGCAATGATTTTGCGGTAGGTCCACATCATCGATCGAGTAATGCGGCACATTCATCTTGCTGCCATACGCGTTGACAGTGCAAAGCAACACAAGTAATTGGAGAAGAAGAGAGAACGAGAGAGAGCAAGTTGGCATTTGTCTGAATTCATGGATGCAACATGCATGCATTACTAATTGCAGATTCGTTACGAAAATGTGCGAGTTTTTACAGTTTACAGTTTACAATTTGGCATCTGAGAGTTAAGAGCTCAATGTGTGGGCCAAAGATACACAGCTAGAAAGATAGATAGACCACATATTAAGCATAAGGCGATGCGGTTTGGCAGAAGTAGACGTCAAGCGGTCTGCCTGCAAATCAAAGGAATGAAACGAAGGAGGAGTTTGCCTAGAAGAGCTCTTAACACTTGAGCGGCTTGTCAAAGATTTTCTTTTCACAAAAGTAACATAAGTTTTTGTTAGAGTTTTTGCTATGACTAGGCAAGGATTGATTTTGTGGGAAGAACTATTTTTAGTTTAAGTAAGTCAAATAAGTGTTGACGAGGAATGTTAGGAATGCAGATTTGAGGCTGATGGCTGTGCTTGGTTCAAATAGCAAGAGACATTTGACCGATTGATCCTGACAGCAGTTGGTCATCGTTTTCAGAGTGAAGAAGACGCAGGAGCTGTATATTGCGGCTCACACTCCAATTCGGTCTAGTGGAGGCAAAGTGTTATGCCTACTTTCCGTCAGTATCAGATTAGATAGTGCACTAGAAGCAAGCAAGAAGGCTGCCTCCTTGACCGTTGACCAGATCCTATTCAAGGACCATGTCGTAGGGAGTCAATATATACCATACGATACAACGACACATCTGCTACATTTCTTTCTAGTGTTACTCTGCACTTTCAAACCTGTTTCTTATTGTTTTATAGAAATAAATTACTATATTCTAACACCAAAATGGTTTCCAATCACTTTTTCTTGCATTATGATGAGCTCTTAGCTAATTCAATTCAACTTATACCAAACTCCAGATCTTCTTTGCACAATTTACAAATTCCTAGCCTGGCTTTAAGTTGCTGCAACACGTTGCAATTGAATGGTTCCAGCAATTTAAGCACTTAAATGTTAATCAGCAACAAGCTTAGATTTCACTTAGAATTTGTTGCATACAACATCACCCCACAACCAATTGGGCCATAATTTAATATGCACCTAACAGCGCATTGAGACAAACGACGAGAGAGAGAGACAGAGATGCAACAAAAAGCCAAACGGCCAAGTAATGCTTTTGGCCATGATTTGGCGTACGCCATTTAATCAGATATCAGTAACACCTGCTGCAGCGGCTCTATGGCGCGGGGGCAGTAGGAGCGCTGTCTGGTGGCGGCTCCTGCAGCGGCAATAATAAGGCAAGGCGCGCAACTTGCAACAATATCAGCAAAGATAAAGAGCAGCAGAAGCAGCAGTCAATGTAAAGCCCAAACGCCTGCACTTCCTGTCCAGAGACTAGAGTCTGAGCACAGCTAAGTGCACCATGCCACAGCCAAAGAACGGCAGTGCCACTGTTGTCTAGCTGTTGTTGTGTTGTTGTTTTTGTTGGCCTTGTTGCATGCCACGCAAGTTAAATCAAAAAACACGGCTGAGTAGCAAGTTGAAGTTGCAACAAACTCAGACCAAAGCCCAGTCAATGCAACGCTGCTGGCGTAAAAATTAATTAAGTTGACTTCTGGCATTGACCAAGCAGCTCTGGCTCCGGCTTCTGCTCATCCAACCAGCGAGTAGAGGTGGTCATCAATTGCAAGAAGCGGAAGTCGTACATTTTGGTATTTGGTTTTCCGGCTGCTCGAACTGGAACTGACTTTTCGCTCACTTGCTGCATTTGCAAGTGTGGAAATTATGAAAAATGAAGTTGAAACAACGACGACTAACGACCAAAGCAACGCAGCAGCGCCGGCTTAACCCCTTGGCGCCGTTTGTAACCATCAGTTGCACATGCCACAGTTGCACATGAAACGCGAGCAGCGTCTAATTGATGAAGTGCTTGCCTCAGTGTTGCAACGTACTCCTGCTCATCGCTCGCTGTATGTTTGCGCGTAGGCGCGGAATATGCACGATATTATAGACAAATTGATTAATTGATGGCTGCTGGAGGTCCATTCCATTGGCCAGGCGCCAGTTTTGGCTTAAACTTGGCTGCAGCACTTGATAAATTAAGCCAAAGCCCAAGGAATTTCACTTAAAGTTGGCTTTAATTGTGTTGCAACAATGTTGCGTGTGTTGCTTATGTGTGGCCTAGACCTTATCAGTGTCAGTTATTGTTATTATAATTTTTGTGTGCCTTGTCAGCTGTCAAAAGGTCACACATCACACAAAACTCTGAGTATTCACACACACCTTAAAAACGTAATGTAAGCTCTTATATGAAATCTAATCGAGTTCATAATAATAACAAATTACCTGGGGAACAACCTGACAAACCACTCTAAGTACTTAATACAAATAACTCTTGAGCGCTTATTGGGTTTTACCTTGGTTTTAATTGATTTTTGATATTCCGTAAGCCCATCAAGTGATTACGAGATGACATGGAATACATGTTTTTGTGAGTATAACTTGTTTTATGATCAAAACGCAGTTCCGTATTGTTAGATGTGCTATAGCTTCAGGAGTCATATATGATAATTTACCTTTCTTCTGACAATCCTATATGGCAACCCTCAATAGGTGTGATAAGCAAAAAAACCGCGAAGCAAGTATAAGCCGGAAAAACTGAGGCTGTACTAAGGCTCAGAATGTTATATTGTACATTTTTACAAAGCCTTTTCTGGTCTTTAACAAGCTGGGTGCTGTCCCAGCGATTCCAAACAATATATATTACAGACAGATGCATGTGACATTGGTCTTGAATACCACTTCTTCATAAACACTGATCACCTGACGCTCAAATCTCTCAACTCGATCAAAACTCTTTTGGAAGTATAGCAAGATGGGCATTGGAACTAAAGCTATACTATTTTGTAGTGCATTACTGATGCGGGAAAAACGTAAGCGACATGCGAAGAAGAAGACCACCAATACCCATTGCGAATTCCCTGACTATATCATATCAAACAAACGGTTATATTGTAGACGTATAGCTATGGTAATTGAGCGTTGTCAAACATCTAAGGCCACGAGGGCTACACGAATGACGACTCTATAGCCAGCCATAATCCAGTACACCTAACATATATTAGCAATTGAGACTTGCCAACAGCAGAAAATGCAAATAAAACCCTATCCGGAATAGATCGGCGACATCTAACCCAGCTTGTGACATTGTTACAGTGGGTTGCGGTGGTCTTGAGTTCTGGTATAGCATGTCATTGATGTGAAATGTCCAGATTGATCACAGTCAGTACCTCAAAGTTATCGCCAAATGTCGACGTGGACATGGTTTGGTTCCGATCGGCGGTTTGAGGTTCACATTTAAATTACTTTTCCTGTGAAGAGTTTACGAAAAGCAAAGGATAAGAACTCCCACCACAAACGTAAATTAAAGAATATCCACTTTGGATGCATGCATTCTTAATAGCGACAGTTGCTCTATCCAATTTGTTGCTGCTCTCAAATAGTTTAGGGTTGAAATAGCTGCCAATCCTGGAGGAGGAGACCGTAGCTACTAGTAAAGTAGCAATGTGGCCAAGCATGGATTTGTTGCTATAAGAAAGCACAACCATGCCTTCTGGCTTATCGGCTTGAATAAGAGGTTACCAACTAGTTGTATGAAGGCTGGGTTCATCTACTTTGTCCTCATTAGCATGCGATAGAGGACAGGAACGAAGCGATCGAAGATGCGTTCTTTGCTTGACTCGAGAAAATGTATGAAAATGTTTTATGGTAGGTCAAGAAACAGAAAGTTGCACTAAGATCCGATAATATGTGCGCCTAATAAACCCACTATTGCCAATACCAACTTTAAATTTGTATTACTACAGGTATATAAGCTTTACATGAGGCCGTAATCCGGTAACAGGCTGCTATGGTCAATATTACTAGCGTCATGATTACCGATCGAAATGCTCCAAAGTGTCGTCGAAAGTTGGACCCTCCGAATTGGCCATCTTAATCGCAGCTGCGGCCAACATTTGAAAAAGATCATCTTTAAGGTATACAAAAATGCCAAGGACTGTACTCTCGAAAGATAATAAAAATATCTCTGGATTGATCACCTGTATAATCTTGATGTATCTTTACTATTTATAAAGTAGCACTTCTTAAGAAAGTTTCATGCTAAACAGCTCACTTGCAAATACTTCTAATATTTGACTTTTATTGTAGTCTTGAAAGTTTCCTCTGCTGCTTCTTTTTGCGTATTTTGTCAAACTCTAAAATAGTTTGCTAGTTATTAACGACAAATGCAACTAACTAAACTGCTTTTGGCCTGAAACCTCAACTTAAATCAAATTTTATTCACTTTAAGTGCTTTCGCTTGTTCCCATTATAGACATCCGACCGACTGACTGACTGACAAAGTGACAGAATGACTGCCAGACCCCAAAAACAGCAAAACCAACAAAAAGCAGCACATTCATTCATTCATTCATTCGAGAAAATCAAATCAAATTCAATTTTATGACTCGACCACAAAATTGCAACTGTCGCTTTTGGTATAATATAAATGTATTTCTCTGTGTGTTGTTTTTGTGTCTTCTGAGTTTATCTGTGTTTAAAACCTTGTAGGCATTTTAATGAACGTAAAATTATTTTAAAGCCATCATTAACATTATCGAGCTTAATATAACCCGATAAGCACTGACATCCAAGACACTTTCCTTTGACGCCCCAGAAAAGCGCCAAGTCTTTGACTTTTATACGATTTGAATTTGATGTCATTTGTCAGTTGTTGTTTTTGTGGTCTCTATTGTTGTTTTGTGTTGCTTGTTTTTGTCGCTATTTAATTAAAATTAAAATTGGGTTAAGTGTTGATCATAAAGCGCAGCAAGATGAGTTTCGATTTAGTTAGATAGCTTTACTATATGGAAATGGATACTTGTGCCACCAAAGTGCACAAATCAAAGACAAATCTCTTAAGTGAGCGTTAAATAAATGCTCATTAGTTGGCTTTAAAAGTAAGAAACAACAACAAAAACAAGTTTAGTTGCAGTTATTAAAAGTTGCTGTAGAAAGTGCTTGTTAATTAGCTACTAAACATGGCAAGGTTTTCCACTTTCAATCATTCTGCAGCTGCTGAGAATTATGCTCGCAACTTTTCTGGCCAACTGGCAAATTCTATAACAAAATCTTTGATGCCAAAATCTAATTCGAAATGCGTGTCACATTTGCCTTCTGGCATTTCTGGAACTAATTCCATAGCAAAAATGCCAAATGCCAAGCGTGAAAATCCTTTACTAGCTCTCTGTAGGGGCATTTTTCTTCTTTATATTTGTCTTTTTACTTTTGTTTTTCGTTTTTGGAAAATTCAAGTGTATAAAATTGCTTGTGTGTGCAGGAGTAAAATGTGCGAAAAGATTCCAATACATTTTATGTCTCACCTTTTGGTTGCGGTTAGAGATCATAATGGGATTAGAGAAAACGATGTGGAAATTGTTTTATATAGAATTGTTTGATGTGGATTTAGGATGATTTTTAAAACTAGAGATTTGAAGGGGAGCGGAAAAATAAGTGTTATTATGGGATAAGTACACAACTTGCGTTAAAAATGAAGTTAAATAAATAAACGACAAATTCATCGATGCATTCCACCTAGAAACCAAGATTTGCTATCGCTTTATGGTCTCTATGAAATAGGAGTATCCTTATATGTCAAGGCAAAACTTCAGAGTACTTGGAAGGTATCACAAGGTTACACTCAGTTATACCAAAGACAATTGGAATAGTAATAAGTTCCTTTGTAATAAGTTGCTTTCTAATAAGCCCCTTTTTACTAAGTTTGTAAATACCAAACCTATTTGGAGCAAATTGCCAATATATTAAAATTTGAAGAAATGTTAGGAAGTTCAGCAGCGAAGTAAGGCCAAAGGGTACTTAGATTAGATTAAATTTGTGGTGGGTGCGATGGCTCATCAAAGAATGATGAAACCATCCCTAGCACTCAGGCAGCCTTGCCCATTGTGCCATGGCCGACAGAGGAAGTAAGGTGAGAGAAAGACAGTTGAAATACGAGAAAGAAAGAAGTTGAAGACAGAGTAGGCTTGCTGAAAAGGCTCCCTATTGTCACAATCTTCCCGACTCCAGTAGGAAGTCGAGAAGACTATGCAAGGGGAGAGTAAACACCTCGCTCATATTGAGTGTATAACTTCCCAAAATACGCATCTGAGTTCTTGCAAAGGCCGGACAGTGACACAGAAAGTGATCCGTGGAGTCGCCTTCCTCAAGACAGGCTGCGCAGGTTGGGTCGTCAATGAGGCCCATGATGGCCAAATGTATTGTGACCCGTGATTAATTCAACCAGATCTGTCCTCTTTTGACGAAGAAGATATCTGGAAGGTTGGGTTCTTTCACGAATTTCTTTGTTACGCGACATCGAGTGGTGGATATCCAGCGTTCCTTACAGACATTGTCTGTATAGGCTGCTATCCATCCAACCAATTCAGCTGCGCTGACAGGAATGATTGGCTCAGACCCTATTGGTTGTGACGCCGAGCCTTTATTTGCCAGCTCATCCGCCATTTCATTGCCCTGGATACCTCGGTGACCAGGAACCCAGTATAGACTGACTTTGTTGTGACGTGAAATCATTTTCTGTTTGGAAAACCGACGGCAATTTACCTCAAGAAATTTTTTCACCATTTGGCCAGTGCCAGAGTCACACCTTTTAGCGTTGGAAGTATCATTCCATCCATCCTACGCTTCCGAGTAAAAAGAACAAGGGTAGTCTTACTCGGGTGTACGGTTAGACTTTGTGTGTTGCACCAGGAGTCAATCCTATTCAATACAGGCTATGACTGTAACTGAGAATGAGTCTAACGAGAGTTGACATTGGTAGAAAATATATGGTGGGCAACCGCGACGTAAAACAAAATATTTTGATTATCTTACGCGGTTGGCCAACCGATTGCTCTGTCTATGGGGGCATCAGAGTTAATTCAAGTAGTCTTTGCTTTACTGACATTTGCATGGAAAGTGGTTCAAAGACGTTGACCTTTCTCGTTTTTAGCCTTAAAATGCAAATTCTATAGCTGAACATACTCAAAAATGAGTTTTTTGCTATGAAAGGAAAACTACGCTTAAGGAAGATTTTTTTTAAACACTTCAGAGAAACTGGTAGAGTAATGAGCGTGAACACATTGGCTTTCTAAAGCGAATTCTTAGGAAATCGCTTCCATTTTAACTTATTTGTTCAAATTTTCTAACGAATACAATTTAGCTTGTGTAGGATTTGCTAATGAATCCAATTGCGCAAAGCTTTACTCTATGTAAAGCGTTTTATCGAAATCCCAGATATTTTAAGAATTTCACAACATTTTTAAGCGCTCAATAACCTCGTGCCAAATAGTATATAATAGCCAAAATTAAAAGGAAAACTACATGAGTTAACACTTTATAGCCCACAATTCACACAGAATTAACCTTCAGCAATTTCGATTACTATAATTACCACACCTCAATGCCGGTTCGATCAATTGCAATAAACAGCAACTAAATCTAAATCTAAAACTCAAACTCAAATTCAAACTAACTAAAAAAACTTGCTTAATGTATTCATGTTTCACACACAACTCGAAATATCCCACCGGGCCTGCGATTATTTCATGAAAACTCCCCGTTGTGTTAATGAGTCAAAGCGTTGAAATTATTTGCATTAACTTTATTTTGTTGTTTATTCGTTTGGCTCATTCTCTTTTTAAGCAACTCGATGAATTAATTTATTGTGGAAATACACGAAAGTTCATAAATCAGCAGAAAACCGCAACAAATTCGGGCCGAATTTCTGCGGCGCCAACTAAAACGGCACGAAAACAGATCGAAAAAAGCAGAAGTGTTCATTAAAAAAAATTGCAGCCATATGCAATTTATGTTAGTAATAATAGAGTTTTCTACAAAAAGTTTCATTACAGGGCACAAATATGTGCCCATTAAAAAAAAAACATAAACTATATATATTAAATTAAGCAAAAATTAATTGCTACCTCAGACAAAATAAAAAAAAAATTAAACTAGTTTTTGCTGTAAAAGTTAGTTTGCAACTAATTGAAAATATATATCACGTCATGCATGCCACATGTGGGCTGGGTGTCTGTGACCATGCCCCATGCAAATTGGGGCCGTCTCAGCCATATGGGAAAGTGACTAGATATGTGTGTGTGTGTGTGTTGCCAAACTGGTTAACTGCCAAATTGGGCAAAGTCGAAAAAAAGTGTAACACTGCAACTGTGATAAAGTTAATTAAAAGTCAGAGCCTAAAAAAAAACTTCGATGTGGCAGAAGAATTTTTGATTGAAAAAATTTGCTAAATTTCACACAAAAATATGTGTAATTATGTTTTTTAATACAAAAAACAAACAATTTTTCCAAAAAATTCCAAACAAACAAACAAAACTTGTGGCAAATGTTTTTCATTATAATTGAGGGCGCGGCATATGTATGCATGTGTGTGTGTGTTAGCCGAATGGAACTAATCATGTCTGATCTTGGAGCAGGAGTTGCACAAATTAGCCAGATTGCCAGACTGACTGAGAACTGCAACCACAGCAACATGCAACAACAACAACAATAGCAACATTAAGAGCAACCGAACAACAATTTGCCATAGATTTCATCAACACCTACAACTGTGCATACACTGTGAGAAAACAAAAAACATGTGAAACAATTATGCAAATTTGTGTTGTATCTGTGTGTGTTTGTGTGTGTGCCTAGCAAAAACAATGCCAAGAACTTGCAAATGAAATTATTGTAATTTTATAGATGCAAATTAATTGTGCAAGTGAATTAGCAACAATTGCAAGTTGCAGTAGCAACAACAACAACAACAGCATGTCTATCAACACCTTTATGATTGCAAACGTGTGTGTGTGTGTGTGTGTGTTAGAGATGGCATCCCATCAGTTGAACAAGCTGCTGCAATATACGTAGATTTGGCAAATTTTCGTATATAAAGTTCAAATTCGATACAATTTCTAGGCTTGGCATCGCCTCTTAAGCACGACGCAAACAAAAGATGGCCGAATCAGAAGTATTTTGATATAACACGACAGTTACGATGAAGTTATCAGCTAATCATGCGTTAAAAGCGCTGAAATTACAAGTTATTTTAAGAATAAGCACAGAAACCTTCACAGGGCAATAGACTTTGGTACTCTGAGCTTTAGAAGTTTTACGATATTTCCAGCTATCTATCTCTAGGTACTAGTATCAATTGACACCTTGTGTATAGTGCAACACATACACAGGAGCCAATGCACGCAAACGGACTAGCGAACCATCTGTCGAATTGTTGCGCAACGGTGTAAATTAACCCCAGGAATGTTGTAACGCTATCTTCCACTCATTGACTGACCATAAACAGCCGCGTGACCGCATTAAGGTCTGTATAAGATCCTTACACCTATAATAGATAAACTATGAAATAATTAATGCTCTCTTTACAAATAAGCTTCAGGTTTCATCACACATTCTCAAGACAGTCACATAAGGAGAAAATGCACCATTTTACACAGAAAACAAACTTAACATCAATATTGATAAGCGTCCCTGCTTCTACACCGCGTGATACCAACCATATCCAATGCTTCATCTAGCTGTTACTTCCGACGTAAACACGAAGCACCGTTTCGTCACCAGTATTGAAGACCATGCAACCGGAAGCTGCTTGGTTGATATATATTTAATTGGCATTTTAAAGTCGCCTCCAATTACACAGGTCTAATATGCTACCAAGTATACGACAAGCTTTAGTGCAGCCCTTGACCAAATCTTGCCGTTGCCGAAAAATGCCGCGTTTCGCGCATCAAATTTATATTCTTCGAAAATCACTTTATTGGGTAGCCAAGTCACAAAAGTGTGGCAACTTGCAGACCACCACGCAGCTTGAGTAATGATCTAATAGCTCCTCCGGCTATCATTAGCTGTTCTTTCACCGCTTGGCAGATTTCTTCTTTGGTAATCGCGTCCAAAACTCTTCACTCCACTTGTGACAGCTCAGTTAGAGCCTTAACATCAGCCGAACTATTGAGAGCGTGAGTTATAGGTTCACGGTTCCATGCACCGGTGCACTGGACACACAAAGCAGGAGGTCGCTAACAGTTTCTGATCGCCTGCACATCACCCCTCATACATGCAAGCATTGAGTCAAACTTCATTCTTTTTAGCATAAGAGCATATGAGCAATTGCTCGATCATAGCATCTGGGGTGCTGACTTGCTTTTGACTCAGGTCCATCTTGACTATCATATAAGCTTTTGCTCTAACTATCAGTTCCTCTTCTTCGAAGTTTTCTATTTTGGGAAGGCGTTGCGCGCTGATTAGATTTTGTGGCTCTTAGACACTTTGACATGTTTCTATTACCCCCAAGCTTGTCCAATAAGTAGTAGAAGAGTATCAGGTATGATAACTCTTCTTCTTGCGGTTGCCGCTGTCGTAGGCACGATTTTTGCATGCTAGATCATTATGCCAACCACAACATTCTGAGATTCTCACCCACACGAACTACTTGAAGACAACAGCTTCCTATCTCGCTTGACATCGTGATGACATCGTTAGTACTGAAATTTACAACTTGTTTGATTTATACAAATGCTTATAATTTCTATATTTTCAATACTGATTCTATCTTTGGTTAATGTGTCAGTCGAAAACTTGTAAAACAAAATAATTTTCGTGCTGCAATATTTGCTTAAAAAATACATTGAAAAAAGTTTAGAAAATGATGATTACTTTCGAACTAATCTGCGTCCAGTCGATATTCACTATTGCGAAGTACATCCATAACGCCATCATGGCTGAACGTCAGGAGAAACAAGATCTCTTGATGCAAATTATTGATCTAAAGCAGCAACGAAAAGCCTTGAAACGTATTGCCTTTAAAGCGCTTTATCCCAAAAGTAACATTTGGAGACTAAAGATGTTTAAAACGTATATGGCAACTGCCATGATCATTTGTCCGCGTTTTGGCAATCGAGTGGAGAGCATTTTGCCAGAACATATTTATGAGGACGTGCTACACTATTGGAATCAAATAAAAGTCAAGGTAGAACAATCGTTGACAAGCTCCGAATCGGATATTTGTACAGATTCAACTGAGTCCTGTTCCGTGTCCGAGACTGACGAGAGCTCATGCAACTTGTGAAAATTTAAACCAATATAATAATCAACTGCTTCAAGTTTTTGTTTTGCTTATTTTAACTATAGTTAGGTTTCCACTAATCGCTGCAATCAAAAGCCTTCGCTCACGCGCTCATCACTAAAAACACATCTAATACCAGAGCTTATAGCTCATATGTATTTGTGCATTGCATATGTCACACTAATGAGACAATTGCAATTGTTGGGTTGGCATTACAACAAAGTTTGCTGTGCAACTTCTCAGAGACAGCTTTACATTTAGCCGTGTGGCAGCAACATGCGTTGCATGTGACCCAATTCACAGTAACATAATGTGACATAAGGTGCAGCGGTGGCAGTAGCATAAACAAACAAACAAACAAACATGTTGCATGGTAAATTGCTGTTCTTGTTATTGTTGTTATATTGCCTGACTTGATTGTTTTAGTTGGTCTGCTGCTTGTGTCTTAGTTTAGCCAATTGTCAGGGTTGTCATCATTATTATCATCATTAATATTTTCGTTTTTTGTTGTTGTGTTTGTTGTGTTTGTTGTTATTTTCCAATATGCATTTAACTTTTATGAAGCGTATTGACTGATATGCGTGCCTGCATCCAGCCGCAGTCTGTTCTTGGCCTAATCAGCTGTGAGTGGCTGCTGCATGTGGCACGCAAAGTGTTGCAGCTCATTGTTGCTGCCGTTGTGGTTATAACTTATCCTTGGCTGATGAACTTGTCGAGCTTGCCCCTCCACTGACCATTTCGTGACAGTTGCAGCTCTGCTGCTTGTTATTTTCTTTATACTTATATATTGTATCTTATAGATACTTTTTTGTTCGAAATGCAATTGATGTGTCTTGACGTCTTAATTTTCCAAGCTCATACTTGGAAAAACAACAGCAACACGTTTGTCGATGTGTGTTTGTTTGCCACTTGAAACTCAGTCTTGGTTTTTGGTTACTTTGCTAGCCATTAATTGCAATTGCGTGTCTTTAAAGCTCGACTTATTGTTTGTTTTTCTTGCTGTTGTTGCTGTTGCATTTGTTGGTATTGGGCATTGCTTCCTTTACCAATAATACTGGCAATAATGCATCTTTTTTTGGCCTACGCTCTTTAAATAAACATTGATCTTGAAAAATTATATTTACACAACTCATCAGCAACGTCATCATCGGCCTTTGTTTTCTTTGCTGATTGCTTTGTATGAGCAGCAAAAGCAACAACAATGACAAAGGCACAGAGACAGGCCCAGACCCAGACCCAGACCCATGATGTTCATGATGACTTTACTATATAGTGTCCAACTTTATGTTTTTTGCATAAAACCAAAAAAAAAGTTAAGGTCAGTCAAGCTTCATTTTTTGCATGCATTTCTGTTGAAGGTGTTGATATTTGCTTATTAAACATGACAATTTTTATGAGCTTTTTGTAAACACGAGGCACGAGATAATGTAATTTCTGAGTAACCAAGTGTTAAGTTCACGTTCACGTTCTTAATGAGCCCAATCACGTTAATTTTTTGCATCAATATTGTATAAGCGTGATCAAGCGTTAAATACAGTTACGATTCAGCTTTTCTATGTGTATCCACTTGGTCTTAAAGACTTTTGAAACACTCCACACATATTTGGATAGTTTTTTGTTTCATGCTAATGGTTTGTAAAATAATCAGCCATAAGTTGGAACTGTTCTCATATAACACTTGCAATTCGATTAAAAGACAGATGTTTCTATTATTATGAATAATAGTGGGGGTATGATATAATATACTTAAATGCTTCCATAGAGTTTTTGCCACTACCAACGAAACAGTTCAAAGACATTCGAGGAGAGGATGTCAGATCAGAGTTATGACTAAGTTTGAGTATTTTTTTGATTGAAAAGTTTAAAATTGTCTTAAAAAATAAAAAAGTTGTATGGATAAGAAGTATAAGATACGATATTATGGCATATAACCAATGAGCAAAATGCTGACAAAGCTGTCTTGTACACCTAATTCCCAGCAGCATTAGCTCAAGTCCATTACCCAACACTGACAAAAAAATTTTGAAGATTGGCATTTTAATTCACCTCATTTACATAATCAACCAGTGCGATTATTAACGATTAACGATTTAGCTTCAATCATACCGCTCGTATTCACCAAACGATCCTGAGGAGGATGACCAAGTCACCAACGAAATCGAAGTCGATTCCGCCGATTCTTCCGATTCCTCTGATTCTTCTGACTCCTCCGATTCCTCCGAGCTGCTATCTGAGTTACCAATCATGCGCAATAATTGGCAACCCTTAACAATTACGTTGTTACCGAGATCTTCTGGTATAATGCTAAAAATCTGTTCGGGATATACCAGCGGCACTGGACTAGTAATCATGGCAGCAGCCATATGGGTAACACCCTTATTACAATTCTGATGATTATCGAGAAAACACAATTCGGCAATGCAACTTTGAAGCGTCTCGCATTTTTGCTTCAGCTTAAACACTTTCTTCACAAGTTTTTGTTTCTCCCGATGGCTTAAGAAGATGTTAGTTACAAGAAAAAGCGACGGTATGATGCACATGACCACGAAAGGATTCATGGTTGAGGTGGCTTTTAACTCTAATTTTCAATTTGTAACAAATCGAAAATTAATTTGTTATGAGAGCTATGTTGTGACATGTAATTCAAAGCCAAAATGACAGACAAATTATGGATGTATGTACAGTTAAGGTGGCAAACTTCAGAGGATGCCACACTTTTTGACAGTATAAGAGCTAACTTTAATCCGCCTATTTTGATGGAATTTGAATTATAGTCTTTATTAGATCTGGTATTTTTGGAAGCTCTTTTGTTTAAGGTGTAAAAATGCACCTATCTTATGGTAGTACATATATTATTTTCCAAGCAACTATTGTTTGTAAAGAGCCATTTCTCTTGCCAGCTTTTGCTCAAAGAATTTTAAACCAACATTGCCACACTCTGATTTGCTGCACAAATGGAACTTTCAAATCAATATACATATTTGTTGTAGCTGTAGCTCGTTTTTCCATTTCCCATTTAGCCTTTCTCAACAATTTGACTTCGAACAGTTTGTTCTTTCTCTTTATTGTAAAATTTCACACATAAATGGCCACAACAAAATGAAATTCGTTCCAAGGGCGTTGCTAAAAAGTGTTCTTTATAATCAAAACCCACTGACTAACTAACTATGAGGCAACAAACACAACAGACACATACAACAACTCAACATTGATCTTGTCTATCAATAGCAACAGCAACAGCAACAACAACAAAAACCAAAAGAAATGCCGTAATATTTCACAAAGCCAACATTTCTTTTTCGCTTTTTTTCGATTTAGTTGGAGCAACACGTGAGCCACAGACACCCCCAAAATGAGCAACAGGAGGCAGCCAGTCAGCCAGCCAGCCAGTCAGCCAGCCAGCCAGCCAGTCAATGGCCATGGCAACGGTGACTCCAAAGATCCAAAGAGCTAGTCAACCTGCTTGCAACTTGTTGCTGCAACAACGAACAACGACAAGCGAACGTCATTCGAGTGGAAAAATCACTTCCGCGTATGTGACCAAAGCGAGCGCAAAAGAACAAAATGGAGAAAATAACAAAAAAATAAAAGAGCTAAGCTAAAAAGTTATAAAGTTGAAAAATAAAAATAAAAAATAAATACTAAAGAAAATTGCTGGAAAATAGTTTTGGCATTTTCCGCAAGCGCAGCAAAAATTTCTAATGCGAATTTAAAACGTTGTCGATGATAATCAATTAATTATAGCTTTTGAGCAGCGCTCTCACTCGCACCAATAGAGTTCGTGCCGCTCTAACGGCACAAAAGGTGTTGAGCTTTGAGTGTTGCGCAACTGCTTTTGACACACACGCACAGTGGTGCACATGACGTTCTAAATGGGCAAAAACGTAAAGGCTTAACTTCTTAACTGACACCACTGTGCACGCAAGCTGTCTGACGCTTTCTTCTTCTAACTGTTTCTAGTTACGCCCAATTGCACGGGCAAAAGTGTTGCTGCAACACCTAGACAAAAACGTGCCTCAGCAGCAGCAGCAGCATCTGTGGCAGCAACATCATCGCCAGCAACTTGTCTAGCAACATGGCCAAGCAAATTAAGTTGGCACTCTTTAATAAGATGATGATGGTTCGCCTTTGATATATCAGCATGGCGGCTATGGTGGGGCGTTCCAGCCACTCCGGGTCCAGTCATCTGGCCAGTCAGACTGCCAGCCAGCCAAGAAAAAAAAGAAGGTGTCGTGCTTGTTGTTGTTGTTAGTGTTGTCGGTGTGGCGGACGTCATTGACAGATTGCAACTAAGCGTGAAAATAGTTCCCATGTCTGTATAGCGATGCTGAAATATTTTCTATATATATTTATATACCCTACACAGGTGAAGGCGTATCTTCTTCTTAACTGGCAATAACAAGTCGTTACCGGGTTACGGCCTGATGTATTTCTTTCATTGGAATTGGGGCTCTACTGGTCTCGAAAGAATCCAGTGTCATTATAAGTCGCGTCATACGACAAGCTTTGACCTGCTGAGGTGGTATTCTTTAAAGGCAGTTAAGGCGTTTGCTGGTCTTAAAAGTCTATATGCGACACAGGATCAAGAAAAGATTTATGGAAATGCAAATACGAGCTTTCGCCAGTTTATATGGAGATATGGAGAGCATCTAACATAAACATCCGTAAAACACAAACTCTCTGCATAAAAACGGGCAAGTGTGAACCCTTCTGTCTTTAAAGAGAATTCCTAATCGACGTAACACATTTAACTACTTAGGACAATTACTCCGAACGCGACGGTCAATGGCCTGCTGGGAAACATTTCTAAACGGTGCCTGCGAAGAATATTGCGTATTTTCGGGACATTTACAATCAACAAATAGAACCTGTGGTCCGTAACACAACAAAAACCAAACTGGGACGAAACAAAGCTACTGACCTTGACAATTGACTGGAATCCCTTAGGCAAATGTCGCAGAGCAAACAAAACAGAACTTAGAACTGTTGTTACGAGCTGGAGAGATTTGGTGTAAATTCCTTTCCTTCCTACTAATAGAATCTGGATCAAAAAAAATGGATTAGCATGCAACAGTATAATAGGACAGACCTGAGAACTACTGATAGGTTTTGGAGCAAAGTCAAAAGATTATCAGGCAACAGATACGATGGGAGTATGATCCTTGAGGTCCAAGACTTACTGATGGAATCTGTAGTGGCAAAAGATCAGCATGCGACAGAGAGGATTGAAGTAAGTTTCTTGTAACAACGATAAAACTGGCCTGACACCTACTGATAGAAGTTGGAGCGGCATCAAAAGATCAGCACGCAACAGAAAGGATTCGAATAAGTTGTTTGTAGAAGAGATCGCACAAACCTGAGACTACTGATAGAATCTGGAGCGAAGTCAACAGATTACAATGCAAGAGAGAGGATAAAAGTTAGTTTTTCGTAGGAACGATGGGAGAGACCTGATTCCTGCTTTGCTGGAGGGAAGTCAAAGGGTTAACGCGCAACAGAGAGGATTGGAGTACGTTCCTTGAGACATACATACAGATAGTAGATGATCATGCAACAGAAAGGATCAAAGAATTAAGCTCCTTGTAGGAATGATGGTACGGATCTGAGACCTAAGACTGATGTAGACCATAGATAGACTTACCAAACTGTCAATTCTTAGTTTTAGACTTTCGCTGATTATCCACACATCTTGCAAGCCCTGATTTTATATTCTCCTCTCCGATTTTGATTAGTGTTTCAATAATACAGTTTCTCTTAATAAATACTTTTATATAATTTTTCTTATTGAAACGTAGTAGTCTAGAATATGGTTAAAATTTGAAAATTTAGGAACACAAAAATTCTGAAATCGTACTTATTTTCATGTAAAGTTCCACTCGTTTTCCACCTTTAAAGTTACTTAAAGAGTATCTTGCCGTCAGGATATCCTGACTAAGTCTTCACATATAGTTTTTTTAAGCTGTGCCACTAATGCGCGTTGGTACTTGCCGTTATTGCTGCAGCGTCAGCTTGACCAGCAACAACAACAAGAACAACGGCAATAACACCAAAAACAACAGCAGCTACAATGTTGCCTGGCAGTCATTATATGGAATTTTCGGATATATCATCTTTTGCTTTGACTGACTGAGTTGACTAGAATGACTGGAATCGGGTCTTGACGGGAACTTTACGGGGGTATCTGCCTTACATGCAACACGAAGTGGCAGCGGCAGCAGCAGCCGCAACTGGATAACCATGTAGCCGGCGGTTAATTTTTTAGGTTTTCTCTGGACGACACGTCTGCCAAAATGTTTCGCTCTTTTTTTTCGGCAACAACTACAGCAACAGCAACAACACAGCAACTACAACAACATTGGCAAGTACTTTTGCTATCATTGCAATTTATCACGGTACGTCGGCGTTCTTTTTGCACAAAAGTTCCGTCGTAGTGCTCGTCGTGGTCTTGGTCTTTCTTCGAGTCTGGTGTGAGAAGTGTGCGTACGTGTTGCTGATGCAAAGCCAGATGATGATGACTGCTGCCGCTGACTCGTGGACTGCTCCTAACCATGGTGCCGACGCTGAACCGCAGTCGTCCCTCTCAGTCTGCCCCGTTAACAAGCATAGTCACTAATCATAAAATTATGAGGTCGTCTCCGTCAGCTTCATCGTCAGCGTCATCATCAGCGTTCATTTGACACATTTTCAAAGCGGTTTTTTTCTTAACTTTTGAAAAAGCTTCTTTTTTTTTTGAACTAAGCTCAAAATAATTGCAAAACTCAATTTTGCTTATCAGCCAGACGATGTTTGGGTCATTCAACAGGGCGGTAATGGCGGATATTTCAAGTGCATTACAAGATGCAGCAAATGCAAACTGACAAATACAGAGAAACATGCATACATAACATATATATAAGTATATTTTTATGCATGCAAAAAATGAAGGCACATTGTGGCAAAGTTGATTGGCAGTAGGCAAATTTTTTGTTTTACTTTACTTGTCATATATAGCGAATTTTTACAAAGGATTGAGAAATAGTGTGCCATGAATATACAAAATATCACAAATGTTTTGAGAATTCGCAACTTAAGCTTAAGGCTCTCTTTTTGCACCAAAATTTATTCATTCAAAGGCAAATATGAGTTATTTGTCTGCAAAAAATTTCCGCCTTACCAATGCAGACAGAGATCAAGCTTTTTAAATCGAAAAGTACAGAATTATTAAAACACAATAACAAAAGTTTGAATTACACTCTTCTCGATCAATGGAAATCATTTTCTTCAAAATTATAAAAACTCACAATTTTCTTCTCTTTTTTCGATGGGAAGTAAATCAGAAATTTGTCCCGAATGCTTCTTAGCGAACATTTCAAAGAAAATTTCAGCAAAATTCGTCAAAAAAGTAAAGATTTTCGAGATTATGGAAAAATGTCATCAATCCCAAAAGTGGTAAAGTATATTTGAGTGTTATCTTTATTTCTGTATTTTTATGCTAGAAAACTTTCCCAATTCAATAAATATTAATAGTAATATCCCCTTGTTGCTCATAAATACAAAAATAACCGATTATTTTCCAATCCATTCCCTAAACAGCTCTAAATTAGTTGCTAGTCCAATGAACTTTGACCACTGTGCGCAGCATTAATTTATGCTGCGCATCAGTTTTCATACTTTATACGCGTTCAGATAGCGCACAACGTTACGTTCTGGTTCTCTGTCTCGGTCTTTGTCTCGTTCCCATTCCCGTTTTGATACCTCATTCCCAGTCGCTGAGAGTTAACTCGATTTCATTTCCTTATCATTATCACCTTGTGGCCTGAACGCGGGCACTCCTTTTGTGGCTTATCTCCGTGCCGGCCCTTAACGTAATTTAACATTTAATCTTGTCTTTGCTCTTAAGTGTCCGTGGCTCTGTCTGTCCGTCTATCGTCCGCGCTTGCCTCCTCTCTCTCACTCGATGTGTCTGCCACAATTTACGCGCTTTGGCTTTTTGCTTAAGCTTATGCATGTGGCAGCAACATACAGCTCAAGGTTGTCTGATTTGTGGCGCACACACACTCCGCTCTCGAGTGTTGCACAAGTTTAAGCCACACAAAATGCCCAAATTTATGTTAAGCAAAATGGCTGCTAGTTTTACACTTGTTGCATGCAACAGGTATGAAAATTAATGTGCCTCACGCTCGTAAAAAGCATTAGAAAATGGAAAAGCGCAGCGCTTGCATTTCGCTTGCAGTTTATTTAGTGCCAGCTTACCGTGCCACACGCCCGGCCACGCTTTGTTGTATGCAACGAGTACTTTGGCTTAAAGCGTAGCAAATGGGCGCGCGGGACATTACAGTTGCTGCTGCTGCTGCTGATTTATGGCGATTCAATGGCCGGCAATATCTTGCTACTAATTGGAATACCTGGAATGCGATAGCGCTGAGCGCGCCAGGACACTTTTTCTCGCTCGAGCATGACGAATCTTTGGCACGGGCTAGCAGCGACTTTACCTACAAGTTTCCAACTCATTTGAGTGTCGCGACATTGACGCCGTGGGTGACGGGCAACCGGGAACTAGACAAAAATTTGTCAAATGGAAAACCATTTTCACGCCGCTAATACGTCAAGGCCAAACAGACAGTTTAGCGTGCAAGATTTCTCGAGTTATGGAACGTGGCAAGCCATCAATTGCTACATAGAGTCAGAGCTTGTTGAAGGCCTGACTGAATAGGTGTAGTCCTTATAGACAGGTACTTGAAATTTCAGTTACTTTTCGAGTGTGTGTACTTTTTCAAGTAGTGTTCAAGAGCGCTCTCCTATCATATTTGGCCCCCACACGCAGCAACACTCCAACTCCAGCTCCGAAGTGTTTCTTAACTCGGCTCTACGCAGCTTCATCTGCATATGGCAATGAAATTTATGACATTTTCAACACCAAATAGACAAGGCGCACGACGCGACGTCGACGGCAAGTGTGAAATCTAAAGTGATCGACACAAACGCCGCAACATGATAATCATCATCATCATCATCTCGATCTTCATTATTGTTAGCATCAAAGCGCGCACATATGTATGTAAATTTGGCGCTGCACTTGCCCTGGGGCCCACTCCAACTACACACACACACACATAGATACCTATATGGAAATAGACATAGAGCTATCCGAAATTAGTTTTGACACTCTGGCAAATGTTTACACATGCTCTGGAACTGGAACTGAACTGGAGCCACCACTCCAACCGGGTGGGTGTTGCTTGCTTGCTCGCATAAACTACCAAAATATTTTAATTTCACTTTTGGAACTCACGCTGGGAGCCCCCAACTTCTCTCTAAGTTGGCGACTGCCGCTGGATGCTTCTGTGGATACCGTGCAACCGCTTGACAAATGCAACCGCCAACAATGACGCAGTTGGTGGTGCATTTCTTTCGGCATTTCTTTAAAAATAAATTTATGTTTCTGCCTTTGATACGGTTTTCTTTCGTTAGGTTTTTTGTCCGATTTCTGAATGAACTTGTAGTCCAGTTTTGATGCTGCCGCTTCAGTCAAACTAATTGCAACAAAAAGCAGAGCGAGAGCCAACAAAAAAGACATACCAAAGAGCTACTTTTGTGCTCTTTTTTATAGCCCGAGAGATACGCAGCGCTGCTTCGGTTCCATTGATGCGCAGCAACTTAAAAATTTCAATCTAATGAAGTTTAATGCGCGCATTTGCCATAAATTATGAAAAGTTCTTAACCGTCTGTCTTTTGTAAGACTTGCCCCAGTCGCTGCCCCGCCCTGCTTTTAGCATTGTGGGCGCAAGTTCTTATTTTCATTTTTTGAGTTAGTAAGGTTTCTTTATGACTTTTTAATATTACTTTTTATGAGCATGATGGTACATTTTGCATAACAATAAAAACGGATATCGGTCAGAGCGTTTTATGTTCGCTAGAATTGTTTTGGGATGTGACTCAGACTCAGAGACTAGAAGTCTCTGCTGTCTCTAAACAGACACAGACAACAAGGCGTCATTGAACTAAACCGTAGAGCAGCCAATTTAAAATATGATTAAGTATTGGAAAAGGGTTTCTCAAAGTAGAAGCAAAATGAATGAATGAAAAACGATTGAATGCATTGTGAGGGAGTAGAAACAACAAGAAGCAGACAATTGGAAGAAAATAGAAAACACATGGGTGCAGGAAAGAGGAGAATTTTTGGTAAATGTATTAAATGGAAAACATTTTTCATTGTGCAACTGTTTTTGAAGTTGGTTTTATAGGCGATTTGTTGTGTTTGTTTCGTATTGAAAGGATCTATTAATATTGGCTTAATATTATAAAAAATTATTTACTATACTTTATATACTTTTTGTTAGTTGAGTTGAGAATGTTTCCATTTAAGAGTCACTACTGTAACGAACTCAAAGATTTAACAAATGTTCGTTAAATTAAATATACCTTTTGACAGAAAAATTGTCTTTCATCAACGTTTCTTTAGTCTGTTTAATTCAGTGTACCTATGTTTGCGTACATAGTATCTTTTTCACTTTCTTAACTGCCCATAACAATCCATTTTAGCTCACGGCAATGCGTATCTCCAGGCCCTTTGGGCACGCGCATCTTCAGAAACTTTGCGTATATCTTTCGCAGGAGAATGTGTTTTGTCATGGTGGGTTCATAAGCAATGTTACATGTAGAGCTAGAAAACTATCGAAACTGGCGCCATTCGATATTTTCGATAGTTTCAGAAAAAATATTCGATACCATACTGTTGATAGTACTATCGGTTTTTTTCTTTGCTACCCTCATAACCTAAGCCGCTTAGCGTGCGTTTATACTATCGGTGAGACACAAGTTTATATGCACTGTAATTGATGACTCGATTTTAATTGAAGAACTAATCTTGTTTGCATAATTGGTGATATCCATTGCAAAACGTTTGCAGGTTTCAATGATTTCTAGAAGATTCTAGACTTACTGTCATTTTAAAAAGATTCGAAAACGTCATCGTGCCACATGCAGAAGCTCACTAATTAGCTCTTAAATTAGAGACAGCATAGCAGGTCGATATAAATGGTTTCTCGATTTGTATTACTCTCTCCTAAAGTATGTATGTGTATACTTTCGAATATAATTCGATGACATTTTATCATGAATAAAGCAAAAGATCTAGATTATTATTATTATTAGCTTACCGAGCAGAATCAACATTTTACCTTGCAAAGTTAAAAAACGAGGGAACTGAGTTTTTCGAAAGATTCTAAGCAGTGTTTAACGCAGTAAAAGTAGTCTATTTAGATATTTATTAGTATTTTTCTAGTATTTTCGCAGTATTTTTGAAGAAAGTAATTCTTTTCAAGCTAAATGGCAAGTTAAGTCCATATAATACAGCTAAATAAACCAGAAAAACTATCAATATTTGGTTTCGGGAAAAAGATTTGATACTGTGGATAGTACTATCGTTTCGAAACTATCAACAGAACAATGGGTTTTTTGCTTCCTAACCTTTATAGTGTTTAACTAACATTGGTTAAAAAATATCGATAGTGCGACGCAATGAGCTTGGAAAGTTTTACTATCTTCAAAAGAACTGCAAAAATACTAGGAAAAAAGTAGTAATACCAAAAGAGCAGAAAAGTAACAAGTCTTTTGCACGGCCTAAAATGACTCATATAACCGGCTATTTCAGTTTACTCACATTGCAAAAATCAGATTTACAGAAGAGGTCAGCTTAATACGCTATTTTTGCATATAACTGAAAAAATAGTGTTAAACTAAGTAGCTTTTAAAACGTTGCTGAGTCTTCTAGATTGCTTCAAAGTTTTCTTAGGAAGTTGACAGCAACACTTTGTAATTCATATATCTGGAATGTTCAATGCATTTTTGTTTGCTTTCTTGGAAGTAATTTTACAGCCTCGAACTTCATAGAGCACATACAAACCGACAAAACTTGAGTTTCGCTCTTAGTCACATATCGATGTAGTTTGCTGGAATTTGTGTTTAAATATGCAAACTCTAAAACAAGACCTTGATACCTCCTATTACAGCTCTACCATGAGCATAAACATTGTCGGCCACTTGTTCCACAGCCAATTGACCATAAATTCAAACTGATTTGCTTGACATTTTTGTCATATTTTGGTCAACACAAAAAACACCAAAAAAAAAAAAAACAAGAAAAAAAGTAATGCAAATGTTTATAATACTCACTCGCCTAGTGCAAGGAATTGTGTGTCAGTTTTTTGCGCTCTCTTTTTTTCTGGCATATGTATATGTGACAAACACGGACAAAAGCACGTACTAAGCTGACACAATGATGCAATCATCACGTGCAGAGCAGCAACAACTACAACAAGAACCGAAAGAACCGAAAGAACTGGCAATTCTAACATTCGGTTTGCTTGTTAGTTTATTTGTATCTGTGTGTGTGGGTGTGTGTATCTGTGTGTGTGTGAGTTTATGCAATACAATATGCCATATATATGCCATATAAACATGCATCCGAATCAGTGAATGAGTGTTGTATAGCATGGGGCTTAAGTGTGTGTTTCGTGTCAGATCAAGGCATGAGGCCTTTGCAACGCTCGCTGCAAACAATTTATGACAAGGATTTGGAAATCATAGGAAAAGCCCCTCCCAAAAAATAAAGAACCACTGTCGAGTCTCTTGTGGTTTTGTTTAGGTAAACCAAGGCTGTTATAAAACCCTTTCATATTTTAATTACATTTGTGTGCAATGCAGTTGCAATGTGGTCAAAATCTGTGGTCGGTTTGTGCGCTCATGTGGCAGCTGTCAGGCCAGGGCTTAGCCGAGTACGTGCCAGGGCCACACACGCGCTTATTACGAAATGAAAACGATCGAATTGTCAATGTGCAAAAGAGTGCATTGCACTCTACTTATCAAGAGAGAGAGAGTGCGAGCGACACGAAGAGCAATTAAAATTCTCTAGATATGCGATACATTAATTACTGCTTTTCAATTTAAAAGCAAAAAGTTATGCAAATGTGCGGGGAGCGCGTTGGGTAGCATCATCTAGGGCCTGAGTCTCCTTGGTATGTATGGCTTGCATGTGTTGGCCAAGTTAAGCATCTGTGGGGGCTGCTGGCCATAAATAGCACTAGCAGCTAGCCAATGTCTGTCACTTTCCTGGAAAGTCGCTACCTAAAACGCTCACGAAATGATTTACAACTAGAGAACTGAGAACTCAGCACAGAAGCAGCACAAGTTTTACTACAATGTCTGCTTGTTATTGTTGCTGTTGTCTCTCTCTCTCTCTAGCGACATAACAAACAAAAGTTGACAGTTTATTGATGCTCATAAATTTGCAACGCGCTGGCAGCAATTAAAACAGCATGGCAACATGTCCCCAAGGACACGGCTGCTCACTCCTCTCTCCGAGCAGCGTCGTCCCTAGTCAGTGATTTGTTTACACAGATTAGCAGCAATGCGTGCGAAAAAATTTCCAGCAGCAGCGTCGCATCAGGTGCAGTTCCAGCTCCCAGGTAGCTATGCTCTGAGTTCCTGTGCCTGTCAAGAGTGCACTGAATTTATGCCGTCAGGATTTACGACTGTCACGAGTAACGCGAACTGCGGCATTTGCGCAACGGATTCATAGATGAAAGTCACAGAGAGTCCGTCCAGTTTGAGGTCCAGACCAGCTCAGTCCAGCCCAGCCCAGCCCAGCCCAGTAGTAACTCTGGCCGTTAGTTACCTAGAAATGAAAGTCGTATATTTGGCGTACAAAACGAAGTCGTTGAAGCAAGTAAACGACGCATGTTTGAGCACACCGCGTGTCCGTCAACGCCTCTATTTGTGGCACGCCCACAGGCGGCACAATATGTCAAAACGCCTGCAACAACTACAACGACTATTCGCTATAGGGAACTTTGTTGCTGCCGTTTCGGCATTTGATTTTAGGCCCTTTCGGTAGTTTTTTCTCTATTTTATGGTTGGATTGTTTATCTTACCATGTGTTGCTCTCAAAGCGAAAAAAATACACAGAAATTTGCCATAAATATGGAATTTTATGTAGTAGTAGAACCTAAATGGCTTGTCTTAACGGGTCAACATAGGCGTTTGCCATAAATTGCGACTGCCTGTGGGTTTATTAGGGCAATATTTATAGTGCCTTTTTTCGTTGACATTGTTGTGCTGTGAGTTAGGGTTCCAAATAACTTCAAATGAATGTAGCCTTGAAGAATCTAGTTCTGTTGAGTGTTTTCTTGAGGTTTTTCGTAGAACATATCGGTATATGTAGCTATTCCTTAATGTAGGCTTACATTATGAAAATCCATTGCCGTATAACAATTTGATATCTGAATTCTCTGTGCGGCTCTATTTCGTGAACTCTAACTAAACTGCAATCGACTATGTGGGTCTTCAAAGATGAGCCAAATGCAACTGTTTTTTTTCAAAAACTTGACATGTAGCTACGATACCATTAGAAAAACGTAGAATGGTCAATTCTCAATAGTAAAGAAGAAGTTTTCACGGAATTAAAGTAAACCAATTGCCAAAACGGTTCATCCTTCATCACGACAATGCGAGCTTTTATACATTCTCATACAGCATCCAAAACATCGATTTTTATGTTTCATCTGGTGTTAATTTGAATTAATTTCCTTTTGTTCCAACACATCAAAAAAATATTGCAATGTCAACGTCTTTGATGCGGCTGATGCGTTCAAAACACAAGTTTTAGAGGTAACTCATTCGGAGTGACAAAAGTTTTTCGAAAATTGATTGAAGTGCACACAACTTAATGGCTATGTTTTTTGATCTTTGGCCATTCATATCTTGAAAGGTCTGAATTTGAGGAATGAAATAAGTTAGATTTTAGCAATAAGACAAGCAAAAAATAAATGTTGTTTAAAAATAATAGTCGATTCAGATATGATCTACAAGATCACGAAAAACTTTTTGGCAAAAAGAAATGTAGTTTTCGCATAGCATTTCATCATAGAATGATGTGAAACATCTATAGTAGCGACTTGGTGCTTAATCGGCACCTAAGTTATTGGAAGGTGTGAGTCGGAAGGTCTGCTTTGGTTGGCCTGATACGTGGGGCCTGATTGGCATGACCTGATTTGTGTGATCTGTTCCGGATGGCCTGTTTCGTAAGGCCTGACTCGGTTTCTGTGATTCGGTTGCTAAACTAGCTGTGTCTATAGAAGAAAACTGAGCATCGGGGTTATTTTTTCGAAAATTTCATTTTCGGCTGGCACAAGTCCGACCGTTTATGAATTAAATGATAACCAACACTTCGCATAACTTTAACCTGAAAACTTTTCTAGCAAAATTCAAATCACATTGAAAAATCTCTACGAGTGACCTTTCCCTTTTAGGGACTTTCTAAGTCCACTAACTAAAACTTCACTTGTGCCGCACTTTCTTAAAAGTTAGCAATGAAACTACGATTATACTTGTATAATACTTTTGACAAACCCACCCAAAACTCTAATCATTTGTCGAAACATGTCATTTTAGTGAAAAACCCATTAAACATATGGCTAAAAATAAAGAAAATAGTGAAAAACTATTAAAACAGCAACAAAAACAACAACAAGAGCGAATGGAACTCTGCCAATCAACATAAATTTCAAATGCAGTCAGGAAAAATTGCCGTACATTTGCAAAAACAAAAGTGAAAGTCTAATGTGATATGGTCAGATTACAGATACATGCAACATACAACATACAACATACACACACACACAATCACACTCACACCTACACATGCCATGTGTGTAGGTAATTTTCCGCACAAAACTTTTATTACCATAGATTTGTTGCTCCTGTGTTTGTTGTTGTCTGTGGCAAGCGACCATCAACGCCAGTTAGCCCAAAACAACAACAACAACAACGACAACAAACACCAAAAAAAAAAAAAAAAAGATCAAAATGCAAATGCCTAAGACAAGCGTTTGAGCATTTTGTTAGACAGTGCAATCCCTGCGCCTCCAGCCCCTGCCCGCCCCGCCCCCAAATCGTTTACCCCAACGTTTTGTTAGACGCTCGTGTCTGTGTCCATAAAAATCAGGTTGTGGCTTTTCATATGAACCACAATTTGGAAATGCGAGTGGTTGAAGTTGAAACTGAAGTTGCAGTTGCAATTGGAGTTGGAGTGGAGTGTGCGCCGCTCTAGTTATGTCAAAACTATTACCAGAGACCAGTGGGGCATACGAGTACATGAGGTAACTTGAAAAATTTTCATACAACATACCAGGAAAAACTTTAATGTTTTTGGTTTTTATGGCCAAAAATGAAAACAGAACACGTCGGCAGCGAAGTCGACGTCTGCTTTGTCCACTGAATGTCTGTTGTCTGCTTGTACGTTCGTCTGTCTGTCTGTCTGTCTGTCTGTCTGTCCGTCGGTATGACTTGTAGAGCAAAGTGTTGTACATATGGCGTAGGCCCTCTATGCTTTTACTCCAAATAACTGTGTATGTGTGAAATGTTGCATAAAAATAGTTTAGTCTCAGACACACACACATACTTATAATGGCAGCCATAAATTTACTGCTCAAGTCGCAAAAAAAACGCAACAAATTTGATTTGACATATCAATAATTTATAACGAAATTATTTAGTTTACATTTTCGCGAAAACTCAAACCGGAACTTTATTGCATATGGCTACCCGTAATTACCAACAACAAAATCAGAGCTAACCACTAACCATAAACTTTCGATGACCAAGAGCCGCTCAATAAGTTGTCTAAGCGTCGCAGATCCGACATTACGTCGATTAACATCGGTGTTAAAATTTATGCAACTAAATTTTTATGCGATTTTTATCGAAAACAACAACAAAAACAACAACAAACAGCTGACAACACTGCTCTACTTGTTGTTGTTGTTGTCGCTGTTTTTCTTATCGTTGTTGTTTTTGTTGTTGTGTGTTGCCACAACCAGCTGCCATATTGGCGTGGTGTGTGTAATTGTGACTAAACAAGCGATTTATTGGCAACCATATATTCACACACACACACTCACACACACACACACACACACACACACACACACACACACACACACACACACACATACTTGCATTCATACATAACATTTTAGATGCATATACTTACATATGCAATAAATTTGGCAACAAACCCAGTGGAAATTCTAAGAACAATTCTTGAAGTAAATGGGCGCCAAAGGCAGAGTTGTCACGTTTCGACAGCTTTGTGTGCTTTTTGAGATTTCAATATAACTTTCTGTAAGCAAAACTCCGAAATATCTTATGTTTAAGGTTTGTGTCCCTTGAATTCAAGTTTTAGTTTCTCAAAACTACGCAATTTTTTTGTTTTCGAAAATTGAGTATATTTACAAATATCACCGAACTTCAAATGGAAAACAATGGCAATGGGGTAGGGTTTGCTTGAAATGCAGGAATTTCCGCATATCCACGTTTGAACCTGGTCTACATGCTTAATAACGATTAAAGCTAAAGCTGTACTTAAGTTTTGGTCAGACGTATCAAAGAAATTTGCCAAAAAGTTAATATACGGTTTTGAGACTAATGTGCTTAGAGAATCTTTTCAGCTTTATAAAAAATGGTTCTATTAATTCCTACAGTCAAAGTTATTTCCCTAATTCGATATAACATAAATCCTAATGTATTTTGACAGCATAGCAGTAGCATAAAAGGAATCCGTAATTAATTTACTGAGCCCATAAGTTAAATATGGTAAAATTTTGTCATAAGTGCTCCAACCGATCTTCCAAAATTCTATTTTAAAAAGATTTCTGACAAAATGCTATTCGACTTATCTGTTTCAAGTTTTCTTGGTCACAAGCTTCATTATTCTTGATCAACTAATTTTGGTTGAGGTTCAGCGGAAAGTGATGTGTGTATAACTTTCGTTTTTAACGTCAAATAATTTTGGTTGAAATTCAGGTGAAAGAGGTTTCCGAAAAACTTTGATGCCAAAACGGAAGCAATTGATAATGTATTTGACGATTAGAAGTCAATTGGATTTGTACACCTCGTTTCTCACTGGGCATGCTTATTACCAAATATGTAAGCCAAAATGTAGCTCGTTTGGCAGCCAACTACCGTTTCGCATTGACGCTTTATTAATAGAAATAAATCAAGTTTTGCGCACCGACATCAATTAGCTGCAACTACTTGGCCAGCTCATGGACAGGACAGCTCTTGGCCAACAGACGGACAGACTGTAGCAGTGCCCCAGCACCAAGGCAAGTCGACGGAGTGTTGGCTTGCAGCAGATACAAATGTATCTGTAACTGCATATGCATAAGCAGACCCACACACACACGTATGTTAATAATTTGCAAAATGCATTTGTCTGGCGATAACATGAGCCAGATACGAGCAGACAACTCGAGCACATGTTCATTGCACCTGAATTCTGTCAGATTGGCTTGGAGTAGGTTTGCGTTTGGGTTTGGAGCTGAACCACGCCTGGCGCCAAATACTTTTTGGCCAACAATTAGGCGCATACGATTGGAAATTTCTGTGTTTTCCAATAACCCATGCTAGCCTTATCTCTGCTATGAAGTTATCATGTCTGGAGTTTGGTTGTATGCACAAATCCAGTCAAAGATTGTGTGTCATAAGTTAGGCATGAAATCTGAGCTTGTTTGTGAGACCCAAGTCGAAGTCCTGGCCTGAACTGGACTGTACTGCAGGCCCCAAACACCATGGGGTGCCCCATGTTTGCTCTGCCACAGGGCGCTAATCAATGAAGAAGCTGCCTTGTCCATTAATTGTGAGCAGCAGCAGCACAGTTTAAAACAGATAAAATTTATTAGATAACAAATAAACAAACGCAGTCGGAGTCGGAGTCGGAGTCGGAGTCGGCGTCTGCGTCTGGAGTAGATAAAAACAAAAAAACGATGCACAGATGCAAGTCAACTGATAAACGAAAGTCAAAAGCAATTCATAATTTTTACTTTAAGAACGTCTCTCTCTCCGGTATTTTTGTTGAGCAAAAGGCAACAATGTCGCGCAGGCGTAATACGATATACCAAAAAAAGATGAAAAAAAAAGAACGAGTTGAACCGAAATAAAAGTCAGACCGAAAGGGTTGCCCCTGGCTTGGGTCGCCACATAAATTCACTGCACACTAAAAATAAAAACTCAAAAACTTAAAAACGTACGAAATATACAGAAAGTAAACACAAAAACAAAGGAAAAAACTTACTCAAAACGCATATTTCTGTTCAGGTTTTTATGCGCCGTCTGCAAGCTTCGCCGCATATTTTAATTTATATTTCGTTAATTTTTATGAAGAGTTGACATTTTGGACCCGGCCAAGAACCCAAAGACCGCCGTGCTGCCAGCTTTCCAGTTCCAAGACAAGTCCAAGTCATCCTCGGACGACACATCAACAGCGACTCCGGTTTGTTGTTATCTTTCGTTTAGGCTGCGCTTCAGTTTCGTAAATACTTTCAAGACATTATGATAAATCATTTTGTTGTAGTCGTTTTTGTAGCTCTTATGCATTTTGGCCAAAAAGCGCGCTTATCTTTTGGCTTATTTGTGTGTTCTACTGGAAAAATGCATATGCGATATGAATTCAGTTAGTTTAAGAGTTAAGCAAATCAGCTTGACAAATTTGACAAAAACTTTGCAATGATACGTTTCTGCCTAAATGAAACTGGTCCGGAGTAGATTGTATAATCAAGCAGGAAACCTATTTGAGTTCAAAGGAAGAGTCAACATGTTCAGTTCGTGAAGCTAATTGAATCTTCCAAGACTGCATTCTTTAGCGAATAGATTTGCATGACTTCGATGTACTCTAGCGATTCGCAGCGCACAAAAAACGCCCCAAGAGGATGAGTACAAATCTAAGTATAATAGTGTCTAATGGTTTTCGACCCCGGAGAGTGTAAGAAAGCCGTGCACTATTTTGAGCAGCGTGTTCGGCACCACGATCGCTCTCTAATATATATAATATGTTATACCCTTCTTCCCCTGGAAGTTGCATGCCAATTGCTAGCTAAAAATGCAGTGAAAACAAAAACAACAAATGCCAACAAACGTCTTCTATGCCATACCAAAGTCGTTGGTATCGGTTAGCAATTGTCGTGTAACTTCCCGTGAGAGAAGGCGATTACTGTTACCAAAAAATCTTAATTGACAGCACATTTTCATACTCCAAAGGCCGCAATATATGCATGAGCTCTTACTGCGACATGCGCGACAATTGCAAGACGATAACAAAAAATTTTGTAATACCCTTCTACCACTGTAAGTTGCACAACAATTTCTAGCCGATAACAGCAACTTTGTAAGGCATTTTTGGCAATCGATTGTCATGCAAGTTCGGGTGGGAGACGTGTATAAAAGCAGTTCGTTAGCAAAATGGCGATGACTTCTCAAATGATGTAGCAAGTTCAAATAATCTTCCGATTACAGACTGCCGACAATAGACAAGCCGACACAGCTGAATCGTTTTGGTAGGTATAGGCGTGCAGATTGCCAAACGGGCAGACATGTTGCAGACAAATTCTGCGATTTTTGTGTGTCGGCATGACGATTATCGGCCCGTCTGAACGTAGCTATACTACACGAAGGTTTTGTATTCAATAAAACTATCATTAAAACAATAATCTATTTATAAATATTTTCCCTTATGCATAATAGAGGATTTCTTTTATACTTCTATCCTGATTTTATCCCTCAGTTGCCCATAATATGAAAACGCCACATGTAGTATATAAAATAATACAACTGAAAGGTAAAGTCAAAGATTATATATATTCAAATCGAGTTGCAAATTCATTCTACTTACTTAAGGGTATAAAGTATATGACATAGGCGTTTGTTTGCATACGATCGCTCAAAAAAGCCAAAACGTAATAGAATATTTTGATAGACATCGTGGGGAATTCACCAATAAAGAAATATATTATATATATATTTTCTTCCTGCAATTGATGTAGATATTATATAGAGGACAAGTATTTTTTGTAATACATACGAGCAAAGCAGCCAGAAGTAAAAAAAATGCATTTACGACGCACAGAATTGAAATTATGCAGAATATTATGTAGCCAGCATGTAATTTATCTATATGGAAAGTTATACAATTGGGGAATAAAATTTCAAATATTTTTTTAGTATGCAAACCTTGACTATTCAAATGAGTCCAATAGACTATAAACACGTTATAGATCATTATATATATGCTCGAAATAATGCAGCCCTGGCGTAAACTAAAGCAATGACAACAACCATCTATTACCATGGTGATAAGATTGAGTATTTATAATCACAAGCAATCTATGCGAATTTTGAATGTTGACAACATTTTCTATACAATATTTTTTTTTAACTTTGAAGTTAAAAGCAAAGCTAAAAGTTGTTTTCAAGTGTAAATACTAGAAATTATAGGTGCGCACACAATCTCAGAAACTAAGATGTTAGTAGGAAGACTATGCCAAAAACCTAAATGCCAAAAACCTAAATGCAAGTGAAGAACTAGAGCAGCACTAGTTCCTTGAACGTATGTAGTCCCTATCAGATATGTATATGTTCGCTGCAAATGAGTATCAGTGAATGTTAGCACTTTGAGCGCCAGGGACTTGGTGTACCGAAAAGCCAACGAAACGGTGTGAGCGAATGTCAAATATTGTAATGGAATCTATACAAAGAGTTATCATGTAAGATATTTGCAAGTTTTGCAAATCAAACATAAGTTATGAAAGTATAAGAAGCTACTCGTACGCATTTGTACTCAGTGCTTGGTTGAGCTTAGTATTTAGATTACTCATTTGTAATGAACTGCTTGTTTAAGGTTTTCATGCATTATCTTGGTTCTCAGTCAATACGCTACAATAAGCACACACGAAGAATAAGATGATAATCAACACACCTGAAATTAATTGTAAATGAATATAGATATTCAAATTGAGCGGGAAATGTTTTCAACTTACTGAATGGCATAAAGTATATGATATAAGCGTTTTTTTGGATATCTTGGCTTCCGAATGCTAAAATGTAGTAGAATAACTTTACACTCATTGTGGGAATTTGTATAATAAAGAAAAATATAAGGTATATTTTTTCTTGCTGGAATGAATAAAGTCATTATGTAAAAGATAAATGCGAGTAAATAATACGTACGCAGAGAGCACCCAAAAATAAGAGAAATGCATTTAGAGCACACACAATTGCATTTACGCCGAGTATAATATCTCCCTGATGTAAATCATCTGTATGGAAAACGAATGGTTCATGGAATAGTACACCAAATATTTTGGCTTCAAACCTTCTGCTAGCAAAAATAACCAAATTGCAACAAACACATTATAAGTCATTATTTGTATGCTACAAAAAATGCAGGTTATGCGAAGTGTACAGCAAGAACAACAACAACATAGACACATAATGAACTATATATATAGGAGACTGAGTTCTGAATCTGAATTTTGAAAACCCTTCTGACAAATAAGTTCTATAATCTTGAAGTTGAAAGCAAAGATTACAAGCTTAGGTCACAAAATCTCAATTGAATTGCTTAAAACTTGTATAATGGAACGGATCAGATGCCCTTGAAGTGTTTGAGCGTAGAGTATGTAATAAGAACTTTGGCCCTTTAGGCGTTGGCATCGATGGAAAAATGAACTCTACGAGCTTTGCGAAGATATAAGCCTAATCGAACGAATCAACATACACCGATTTCCCAGACTTGAGCTTGTTGTGGGTATATATTGCTCCTGAAAGAAAGATATTCAATGTGCCAGTTAAAGGTAAACGAAGAAGGTGTAGTCCGTAACCAGTTAGAGAGCGCACTAACTACCTTTGATATAGCGGAGTAAAGAAGGCCCTAACTTGTTAACGGATTGTTAGGCCCAGTCATGAAAAAGAAAGTTCAAGATCCTCATAGATCATAATTTAGGAAAACATCATTTTTTTACTATAGCTAACTTTCTAGCAAAGTGTCTGATTTCTGTAGTTAGCCACAAGAGATACGGAATCTGAGGATGAGTGGTACACCTTTTGTATTTGTACTTTTAGCAGGCTTCTGAAGCACTTGGAATATAAGTTTTCAAATAATCACTCAAATGAATGTACGTTACGTCATCGTTAGTGTGCATCAACTTAGTTCCAGTAATCACCAAGTCATGAGCATGGAAAACACATTGGTTCGAAATCAGGGTTCGTAAATTGGCTAATATGACCTGCAATGCAAATAAGCCCCCCACAAAATGAGCAGTCGTCAATGGATCTTTGAGTGAGCCTCTCAACACGGTCATTTCGAACACAGCTCATGCTCATAAGCTGCAAATGCTCCCAAAAGATGAGTCAATCTTTATGAGTCCTTTTCTAAACACACGTATATACCAAAGTGAAAAACTGCAATTGAAAAGATGTTTTGTTTAGCGATATGTGACGTTATATAGATTGTGAATATGTTGACTAAATGTGATGATTTGTGACAAAATGGGTTCAAAATCTTCAAAATCATTTTGACTCCATTTTTGAGCAGAGCCTAAGTATATAGTCCAGGACTAGTAACTTTGGGGACACACAACCTACAGTTAGAAGCATCAACTCAACTCTTCTCTTGTCGAGGAAAAGCGAGGTCTGTGCAGTGTATTTGGGAGTCGTTTTATGTATTCTGGATACTGAAGGATTCTTAACTGGTATTCTGGCAGCACCAAAGAAACACTTGTACAATGATGAATCGATCATATCCAAATTCGTTATGTAATCAATAAAAAAAAAAATCTTCATCAACATATTTAGTGATATCAAAAATTTCAGCATAACTTACATAAATATTCAATGTATATAGAAACGATTTCTTAAAAAAAAATCCAATGAAATATAGAACTACAATTTTTACAAGAATAAAATTTGATAGAGGAAATGAATATTGAATGAAATTTAAGCAACATTTAAACAATCAATGAAATTTATAAAGCTGACAGCTTTTATGAGCCATAAATATCACGTTAATATTGTAAATAAACATTAGATTTTATCAAAAAATTTGGTAAACGTAAAACTTTAGCTTCTGATTCATTCATTTAATGAATCAAGTTGAATTCCAAGCGGAATCAAGTTGCTGTTAACACAAAAACAAAACCATAACTGATAAAATCGCTAAAGAAATTCGCAGCGAAATAAAAACAAACCATAAATTGCTATAAATACGTGAGACAAGACAACTCTTGGCTTAAAATCTCTTAAAAAGAATCTTTAAAATTAAGAAATTTTCATAAGTTACCGGCGGTTCTGTTGAAACGCACCAACGATGATAATGAGCTTGACGTTGCAAAACGATGATGATGATGATGTGGAAGTGAGTGATGCAGATGCAACGATATGCAGAAACTTGTTGACTGTTTGAAGTACCAAACTTTTTGGCTTGCAGGCCACAATGCGTATGGCTAATAAAACGTGCCTGATATAAAGTTGATATGATTGTGTGTGAGTGTGTGTGAGTGTGTGTGTGTGTGTGTGAGTGTGTGTGTGTGTGACTGTGTGTGCAACTCCCACATGTTAACAACAATTGACACAGCAATTGAATGAGCAACTTTGCTACATACAAAACGCACTTCACACACAACGCTAATGTGGCACTAAACTGATGTAATATAAAATCCGCTTATGACACCCCAACACACAGATACACACACAATCACACACACTTCCAAACTCGCTAACAAAGGCAGTACCAAAAATAAAACTAAATACCTTTAAGACTGCTTTAGAACACGCCAAAACAACAACAACAAGAACAAGAGCAAACGAACTTTGCTTGGAAATTGAAAACCCGTAAAGAGCTCAGCTTAAATGCCCACAAACGGTAAGAGAAGTTATAAAAAAAAATTACACAATATATAAAATAAAATCAAATTTCAAATGCACACAAATACTAAACGAATGTTTCAAGGTTTCGATAAACCAAAAAAAGAATGCATATAGAAACAGTCAAATTACTGTAACTGCTTTAATAACGTCACACATGACAGTTTTGGAGCGACTTCCCCGCTTCGCCGCTTGTCAGGTGTCTAATTCGAATGTCAATGTCGATGCGCTGGGCAATACGATGCCGCATTGGAATATAATCATAAATGCGCGTAAATTGGCATCATAAGGCGCTTAAGCTTGCAACTGCCCCAACTCACCCGCTCTCTCTCTCCCCCTCTCACTCTTTATCTCTCAAGACGCTTAAGCAACTGCCGCAACCCCCCCCCGCTCTCACTCTATCTCTCAAGGCGCTTAAGCTTGCAACTGCCCCAACTCCCCCGCTCTCTATCTCTCACGCTCCTGCAACAGAATTCAACACCAACGCCATGTAGCCAAAAGAAATTAAATAATTATGGCGCACAGAGCAATCTCTTGTAATTTCACCCAGCACACACACACACACACACACACACACACTCATATGCGTACAAAACGCCTGCCGAACCCGAAACTTGTTCCATACGATCTTATATTTCAGTTTTTTTTTGGCCAAGTGCCGCAGCGTTTTGGCCATCGATCAATGTTCGAGTGGCCGTACTTCAATTATGCGTAATTTAAAAGAAATTAATGTCGTGAAAGAAATTACTTTTCGGTGGGATTTTTCTTCTTCTTCTTACTCTGGCTACATGTATAAATTTACTATATGATGGAGGCATCATATTCATAATATTTTTATTATTGGTATTAAATGCAGGTCGAACGTAACTTAAGGAAAGTTTGTTTGCCAGCGAAAAAGTACTCAAAGTTGATTGAACTTGTATCGCATGCTGTATTACATATTGAGAGTTGTAATGATCAATGAAAACACCTACATTATGGGCTTGATTAGCCACTCAAATAACCCTTTAATTATGAAAATTTTTCAAAAATAACTCAAACTTACTCTACATTTGGAGACTATATGACAAAGCCATGGAACTAGTTAAAGTGAAGTATCGTATCGATTCTCTATGTAAGCAGGTGTGCCTAAAATCTCTTTCAACCGAATTTTAACCCAAGACCGATATCTTTTCATTCTGAATGTCAATCAAAAAGCAATGGGAAATCTTAAAAATGAGCATCTGATTGATGATATTTTCTTAAGAAATATTCAATGAAACTTTATTCCAAAACTTCTAGAGATTTCTGGCACACATCTGAATACCTTATCTTAACCCCATTGAAGAAACAGATGCAAGCGACTTTTATAACGCCAAAAAAAATCACCAGATGTGCCAGGTACGTTTGCGGTTCGAACTGGATCTCAATTTAGTAACTGTCGAGCAGCGAATATCATACTTCTATTCCAGATATAATGATAGGATCCTGGCCCACTGCAGCCGGCTAACTAGTCCCAGCTCACGTGCAGTCCAAATAAAGCTCAGGAGGCTTGCCACTGAATGAATAGCCATTCCGGACCAGCCAATGACCCCATCAGAGAGTGCTTCTGAAGAACAGCGCTGGTCCCCGCATATACATATTTACAGAAAAACATATAGCTATTCTCCGCAATATGTATTTAGCAAATCATTCGGCGAACTTTAACAAGAGATTGAATTAACGTTAGTCATGAATTCATTATTATGTTAGTAGCCCATAAACTACAGAATAAAATGCTCTCATTTTTTTCTCAATTTTCGAACACAGCATCGATTTTAATTAACCCTCTCACGTCTTTCAGAAATAGAAAGGATATTCCAAAATAATGTCTGAATGTTTTTTTTTTGAGCAAAATTCTATCTTTGTATCCTGTTTGGGTGAAACGCGTTTTTTTTTAAGATGAGGTTCGAAGTCAATGAATAAGCGTAGTTTCAATTAGTTGCCCGGTTTGATTGCCAAAATTATATGGATGTCCATGCTTATAGAAGCGAACGCGATACTCCGAAATCAGCTTTAGGGGCTTTTCATAAATGACGGCACCACCAAGAGTGGGGGAGGAGTTCATCAAGTTTTGACTTTTTATGACGATAGGGGAGAGGGAGTTCTCCGAAAACGTAAAGTGATAATGAAATTTGAACAAATCTTTATGTTTCCTTGCAATGTTGGAAAAAAGAAAACACAAAGTAACAACATTTGTGTGTACAATTACTTTGTTGTTGTTTTTTTTTCTAATGTATACGGTACATTTTTACTTCAAATCAACTTTTAGCAGACTAAAAAGCCACGTTTCCAGATAAAACTTATATTCTGCAAGCCGCAAGCATTATATTTTTCCAATGTTATAGGTTTCACTTGAATACGTTACGTTATTGCGCAGTAATCGGTACCACAAGAAATCTTAAATAGCTCTCTATACTACCAACTTTATTGAGCTTTCAATGGCATATAAAGCCATCAGATGTGCCATGTTTCAGCGAACTTCGTTCTCAAACTCTGCAGAGCTAAAATCCCAACCAGCAATGAGAGATTGCTTAATTCGGCGCGATGCTCACGTGCATTTCCAGACGGATGGAACTGATTTGAATCTATAGTTAGCAAAAGGTCCTCACTTTTAAATCTGACCTCTCAGATTTCCAGAATTTTAGAAATTAATTAGCTTCTCCGTCTAATTTTCATACTATTTTTTGTTAAATAATTCGGATTTTTTGTTACTTATCTATAGTTTAATATTTAGGTAGTCATTTTATCGCAAACAAAATAATATTATTTTAAATTAAAGCTATACCATTTTTTTAAATAAGTTCTATTTGTTCTTGACTGGCCATAAGAAAAGGTACAGAGTTGTGGAATGATAGGCACGTTATGTTTCTTAAGGTACCTCCGTTGCGCATGCGGCTGCTGCGCTACGTGGTGCTTCCAACGAATGCCTGGCCAAACCATTCGTCGTCTTGCTGTAAGAGCAACAAACTACCGATGATAAAGAAAGTCTATTTAGTTAGTCATTTATCGATAATTCGCAAAATAATCGAAGTGGAGATAAATATTCAGTTTGTAAGTGATTCTTTTCATTCATTTCGACCGATCTACCAGATCGTATGATTCCATCTTCCGTTGCATGTCTTATGATATTAATCACTTTCTGTGGAAGCATCCTCAAAGCTATCCACTTTCTCAGCCAAGTTGGTCTACCTTACTCCACTACTATATGATACACATATTGTTATTTTTGAAAAATTCTTGGAATTTCACCTTGCGTACTTAATACACATTCCACACCTAAAGTCGATCTGGCAGCAACTTATAACCAACTCTGGGTTACTTGGTCAATTGTCTTATCAACTTTTTCCCTGCCTTGCGGTAAATGTTTGACGTTTTACAGCAACAACAACAACAAGAGGATACACAAGACAACCTTCAATTATGATATATATTTTATGAAAGATACCCAAAAGTACCGCTTGCTGCCACCGTAGCTCTTTTTGGGTATATACGTGTGTGTGTGTTTGGTATATACTTACAATATATTCCTTCTGGGCACATAACAATAAAATAAAGTGCAGTTAACACATGACTTGGCGCAAATAGTGTCACAATTTGATAAATGACACTCGTTTGTCAAAGAGCGGCAAGACCCAAGACCAAGATCCACACAGAGACCACAACCATATCCACATCCACATATACCGAACCACAATCAACGCTGGGAGACAAGCACGGCCCAGACAATGAGTTGAGTTGAGTTGAGTTGAGTATAATATGAACTTTGGCTGGGTTGTATGGGTGTGTATGCGTGTGTGTGTGTTGGTAACTGCAAAATTACCCAAAAAATCGTTTAAGCCAAAAACGTCTTGTCAAGTCAAGACTCAACGCCAGACAAGTCAGTCAGTTTGTCAGCCCTCGGAGGTGTTCGAAATGCGTTCAAATTCATGCTCACAGATACTCACACACATACTCACGCACAAAGTGACGAATGGCCTGAACCGTACGCGGTTTTGGACAGCTTTATTATGTCTTAATTTCTGCTCTGAGCGATTTAGGCGACAACGACAGCAGCACAATAGCAACAACATGGACACTGCCCCACCCAGCTGAGATCTCTGGCCTCTCTGCATTCCTATGCCACACACACTCACTCACACAGTAGTGGGTCACTAAATTTTCGGGGCGTGTGCGTTGGACACGGTTGCACGGAGCCCCGCAAAAAGACAACTACAACAGAAGAGTGTTTAAAAATTGAATTTAATTTTGTGGCCAAAAATTAATTTCTTCATAATGCGTGGGGCTTGAAGCACTTTTTTTTTTAATATTTATTTTATTTTTGGTTAAAATTTCTTAATCTCTTTTTATGTTATTTGTTGCCTTGTGACTTGAACTTGATTGGCAGGATTGCTGTTGTTGTTGTTTTTTTTTTTTTTGTAAACTGCACCCAAAAACGGTTTTCATTTTGATGGTGGTCTACATCTCACAGTGGGCGCGGCGCTCGTCGAGAGCCTGCAATCCTTACAGCACTAGGGGTACTCAGGATTTTCAAAATACCAAGAAAAAGCATAGTTGGCGAGATAATCAACCATCATTTAAGGGTACCGTCAAAAAATAAAGTGTTTTTTTGAAATATACAGCTTTTCAAGAGCCTGACTACCCCTAACGGTTTATTGGCGAAAACAAAAATTTTGTTTTTATTTACCGCTAGAACTCGTACAGTCAAAGAACGGTCTGAGTCTCTCTCAGTCGCATGCCAATCAATGCGAGCGCCCCAGCCAGATCATCATCTCCAGAGTAGGTGTAACCATAAAGTTCGCGCTTGGCCAAAGTGAAAGAACGAGTTTGCGTTTTGGCCCGGCCAAGACAGACTTACTATAAATTTAAGTTTAAGTTAAAGCCAAAGCCAAAGCCCGGAAAAAGCGCAGCAATAACAATTACAAACACTTAAACACAACGAACCAAAACTGCTGACGATGCAACTCAGCTGCAACTCTGTTCTGTTTTTTTTCTTCTTCTTTTGGGCGTGGCAGCGTTGTCATAAAAGGCGTGTAGGCCAAAGAGGCCGGCAGGCATGTGCAGCATTTCTTTGCTGCTGCTGCTGCTTCTTCTGGCTCTACCAACTTTACATTGAAATGGGCCAAAACCATATGAAAAGTGGCACAAACTAACGCAGTAAGCGTTGCCGTATGTCTAGCATAAAAGACACACAGCAAACAAAATCATTTGATAGTCAATAAATTAAAACATTAGTCAGGCGACAAGCCATTGTCCGTCACATGCGGCGTATGCGCAATGCTTACTTAAGACGTGAGAGTGTGCCTGAATAGACGTGTTAAAAATAAACAGTTGTAAAATTGAGCGCAAGTAATCCAAGCTGATGATAAATTATGACTTAAATCAGCTTTTGTTAAATTTCAACTCATCATCAGAGGAATGGAAAATGGAAAATAAGCTAATATAAATGGAAAACGCCAAAAAGGTGCCACAGGTTAAATATCTACTCAAGGGGAAATCCATACAAAATACGTCTTTAGCTATCTCTCTCTCTCTCAATGTGTGTCTGAAAAGGTGTCACTACCACACAAACAAAAGACTAAATGGATAAAAATGTTGTTTCTGTTGTGTTTGTTGTGTTTGTTGTTGTTGCTGTTGTGTGTGCAACGCGAATGAAACAAATTTTGTATGCAAAAGAGCTTAGTTTGGCTCATAGATGATTCTCTATGGCTCTGAGTTGCGGGTGTTGCTTGTCATTTGTTTGTTGTTGTTCGTATTCAAATGTGCAACATGATATGGCAAATGCTGTGGGACAGCTGATGAGACTTAAGCTCGGCTTTGCACGGCAAGAAAAGCGTAGAGCTAACTTGATGTCATGTTGTAAGTATAGATGAAAGAGCGAGCGCACATTTCAAAAAAAGGCGAAAGTGCAAGTGTAGGAAGTCGATTTATAGAGCTAGTCAATAGTTTTATATTACCAAAGAGAATAACTGATTGATTCAAACTAAACTTTCACTTTAATAAAATTAAAATATAATTAAGCGTACAAAACTTCAAATACTGTAAATGGTAACGGTGTCATTTTTCGAGAATCTTGTTAGGGATGATACTTGATGATACAATTGTAAGAATTCTTCTAGATAGCTTTTGTTGCAGAAGAGAAAAGTTATATCTGTGATCCCTTTCTCTACCTTATGTTGACTCACAAACTCCGAGTGGTGCCACCTGGTTTGCTGCTCTAATCAGCACCCGTTGGCAGTGCGCTAATGTACGCAGCGAAGTCTCTCCAGGACTTTAACAGGTTGATGCTACGCATCAAGTTTGAAACCTACCACCCAAAACTTAACTACCAATATACCCTATATCAGGCCGTAACCCGGTAATAGATTCTTATGGCCAGTCAAGAAGAAAAAGCTAAATTATTCTTATTTGAACCTGCAATCTTGTGGACCAAGCACTAGAGCTGCAAAACTATCGATAGTGGCGCCATTAGATAGTATCAGGAAAAAGATGCGATACTATCAATAGTACTCTCGGCTTTTTCGTTAGCCGCTTAGTATGTGTTGAAAAAAGGTGGCTATATGTGGCTTACGCTGACCATTATTCTCATTTTCTGAACAAAGTGTTTATGTATAATTGTGATTTGCTTAGTTTACAGTATTGTGTATTAGCTTTGACCAGTAGCTTTTTTTGGTGCGGAAGTTCTATTACTTGGAAAGGATGACTTACATACCAATTTATTTCAAAATTTTTGATGTTTGGACATGATAATAGGAATGACAATTCCAAAAATCATTAGAAATATAGCGTGGTTGAGTATAAAGAATGCCTTCTTAATAACGAAAATGCTGAAATATACAAGTATCGATTGGATAAGTGATAAATATTGATGAAATATCGGTAGAGTAATAGTGACGTCACCGCATTACAAGTTATTTACCTGGATACATAGCCGTAGTGAGAAAATCAGTGCCCCGAAGATTTAACCTAAGGAACACGCACTCTGTTTTATAAAGATGATGCATGTTTAAATTTTCCCAGACTTCAAGATTTCTATTGAAAATCGGGCCTTCAGAAACTTTGGGAATCATCCTCAATCCCCCCGCCGACGGCCCTACACGGGATACAATATTGTATAGAATGTTAATATAAAATGAATTCTTCTGCTTTATATGAGAACTAGACACAACCGTGAGGTAAATGTCATTAGATATGACTTTTTCTTTAATGTTTGTGCTAATTCAATTCATAATGCTGAACATTTCTATGATCGTGCCTGTTCTCAGCTCTGACTATTAATTTCGATTTGACTATTTCACTCTCATATAAATTTTTCAAAGACTTCTCTTGTTATTTTCAGAACTATTATACATCGATCGAATACAATATCTATAATCTACAATATTTGAAGAGAACTGTATGTATTATGTATGAGAAGCTTGATAGCCGATAGCTGCTGATCCGAAAGTTCTTACGATATACTTAAAAATAGATGTGTACCGACAAATCCTTAAGTTAATCATTGGTACAAAATGTGTGCTTAAACCTTATGTGTCCTAGTAAAAATAACATAAAATTAGCTTTTAGCTTTTAGCGCTATAAATAAGACTTTACAGGAAACGCCAGCCATAAAGTAACTAAATCCCTTAGGCTACTCCTTAACACTTTTTACCTTAATGCATGGCAACGTGTTTTTCTTTTTCAACGGCAACGTTTCTCTCAGTGTTGCATACAACAATTTACCAAAATAGAAAATTTAACACTGCTACTTAAGCCCACAAATGATGCATTTTCTATGCAACAGCCAAGCAACGACATAATTTAGACTTTTCGCCTTGCCAAGCAGCAAAATCTCTCCCGAGATAAAAAAAAGAGAAATATATAAAATAACGCCAAGAAGCAGAAGTAAAAGCTAAAAAAGAAAATTCAGCCCCCTCGCAGCCCCCCTAGAAACAGTTGCTTGGACTAACACCTAGTAGCTCCTATAGATAGAGCTGGAGCTATTGTCTGCTGAATTAAGTGCAAACATTAGCAGCATACAAAGGCAGCAATGGCGGCAGAACGTGCGAGAGAGAGTGGACTATAGAGGGCGATAGAGACAGCATCTGATGATGATGAAGATGAAGATGACGTTGGCGTTGCTGATAATACCCCATAGAGACTTTACACCTAGTAGAGCCATGGAACGCACGGAACGTGATAAAGCTTTTTTCTTTACCCAACACTGCTGTGTGTGAATGTGTGTGTGTTGGTGTGATGGTGTGATGGTGTGTTATGTGCCCTTCAGTTCTAGCAATCAGGGCTGAATTTTTCAGGCCTGAATCAGGCCTTCAAATGACGCCAGTGGGTCAGAAATTATGAAAACGAAATTGAACTCGCTTCTTTTCAGTGCAATATTCAGGCCTGAATCACGGCTTCCAATGAAGGCAGCTAATAACAAGGAAAGGAAATAAAAGCAAAGACAATAAACAAAATGTGAGCGACACTCGCCCAGTTTTTGCCTCTCTTTACAAAACCAAAAACCGTGCAATGTCAATGCATATTTGCTATATTTTCACTACCTGCTACGAGAGTAATGTGCGCCTCTCTCCTGCTGTTTTAGACTCGGAAAAAAAACTAGAAACTGACGCGACTGTTGTCAAGCATATATTTATGCATTTCATTCGTTTGACGATACAGAACACGTGGTGTGCATGTACGTTCTATTATAATTATTATATGTATATTTAAATTGTAATGTTGTTATAAATGCCCAATAAAATGTAGCATATTTTCAAGCAAAACGTAAGTATCTTTAAATTTTTAAATAAAAAAGTTAAATAAAAAAATGTTTTGCTAATATTTTCAGAGTCTGAGCAGCCTGAAGTATGTGACAATAAAAATATTATTTAAAGTATAAAAGTGAAAATAAAAGGTAAGAACTATTAAGAAAAGTATAAGAATATATATTTAGCTCTTTTATGTAATTAAACTTAAATATAACTTGTATACATTTTTTTATTTCAGTTAAAATTTGCATCCAATAGCGCTGTATTGGACGATACCAAATTTCTAAGGCAATGCATTAAGGAAACAAAAGCATTAAAGGCAAAAAACATGGAACACCAAAAAAAAAGTTAAAAAACATTTAAGTTTATGTATAAAAGTAAGGTTAAGTAGAACTGTAAATGAAAGGAACTGTTAAATAAAATAAATATATTTTTAAAAATATATTTTTAAACAGCATTGTTTTTATTGATCAAAAATCAGGCCTGAATCACCAATGATTTTTGCAAAGAAATCAGGCCTGAATCACCTATGAATTTAGGCAATAAATCAGGCCTGAATCACCAATGATTTTTGCAAAGAAATCAGGCCTGAATCACCTATGATTTTTGCAAAGAAATCAGGCCTGAATCACCTATGATTTTTTGCAAAGAAATCAGGCCTGAATCACCACTGAGTTTTGCAAAGAAGTCAGGCCTGAATCAGGCCTGATAGTTCAGCTGTGAATCCCTAGGCAATGCCCATGCAAAACTCATGACCTGAACGCGTGTAGTTGGAAGGCAGAAGGAAGGGCTGGTCATGAAGTTTCAGGCCTGTTTCAGGCCTGATTCAGGCCTTAGCAGAACTGAAGGGGTAAATGTGTCTATGTCTGTCTGTCTTTTTGTTGCTGCCACAACGACAAATCTTTGTTCCTCGTTGAGCCAAAGCTAAGCGCACCTAACAGGGTTAAAGTGTCGCCCGCTGCATGTGTCGCTGCCGCTGCCGCTGTCGCTGTCGCTGTCGCTGTCGCTGCCGCTGCCGCTGCCTCTGTCGACGTCTTTAGCTCTCTTACTGACAATATTTTCTCGTTGTTGCTCGATCTGTTTGCGTTTTCTTTTGCCTTTGTTTTGTTTTGCTTTGCTTCTTAGACGATTCTCACGTTTGTACCCCTGACAAGTGGATTTAGCGGCATTGATGTATGAGTTTACCGATAGTTTGACGTTTTTCCTGTATCTGTGTATCTTACCTAGGCGACTTTTTATACCCTGCACACAAAGTGCAAAAGGGTATTATAGATTTGTGCAATGTATGTAACAGGCAGCAGGAGGCGTGGCACATCGTAAGTTCCATGGTTCCAAAAAGTCTTATCATTGACTCGGGTAGCGATTGGACCATGTACGTCTGTCCGTATGAGGGGATAGACCTCAGAGACCATAAGAGCTAGAGACACAAAATTTTAGCAAAAGATCCACGTAAACTAATGTAAGATGAAGTTTGTCGAATCAAGTTGATCTCTTACCCCCTTCCCCCGTGACAGATTTGCGCGGTTAACAACCGCTCCATTGAGTCTATCAACTCGAAACTCCTCAAAGATGTGCGCGTGTTAATTTGCATCTATGTTCCAAAAATGATCGAGATCGGATAAAAACTTAAAAATTTATAGTCAAAAATATGCTAATTTCACCCCCTCGCCCACAAACTGTGACAAAATTCCACTACGCTAGAAGTTGTAGCCAGAGTTACTAAATTTGGTGTGGAGACTCGTGTGACCCTAATCGTTAAAACTGTATCCACATTTTTTCAGAAAAACCCCCCCCTTGCACCGCAATCGATTTACCTTAATTACTGCCACACCCCCCCAAATCTTTATTGATTTGAAAATTGTCACAGACATTTATAAATGTATTTTCGATCTATGTTACAAAATTCAACGACATTGACCTAAGAATCCTGGAGTTATGGGCATAAAAGTAATTTTTGCCCCCACTTCCCAATGCGAAAACTTGTCAATAGGAAAATGCTTACAGTCATATAAAACTTGTAAAAAATGGCATACAAGAAAATACTATCGTTCCGATTTTACCGTATGCTGGTTTAGTGCTTATGGGTCGAAAAAAAAGGTACAGGGTATTCCACTGTCGGGCACCGTCCCGACTGTCTGCATTAAATTTTTTTTATGTGTATCTTTAACTTTATTTTCAAGCTAGTGCTGCTGCCGCTGCTGCATATATTTAAAATTGAGTGATGCTGCTAATGGTCGGTAATTAATATTGTCTGGAGCACACACACACACACACACTCATACACACACACATTTGCGCTGCTCAGCTGTTCCACATACATAACACACAACATACTCGCACAGGTTTTAGAGGTTTCTGTTGGCTTTTTGTCTTAGCAAAATCAAGTGATTTGAATTTTTAGTAAAACCAACTAAATTGAAGCAAGTTGTGTTTATAAATTGATGGATTGAACATTTGTATTAATCCATGTCAAACATTGAATAGCAAAACAGACATAAATAATGCCTCTCTATGGTTCTCAGGCTAAATGGCTGAAAAATTGAATGTATTTAAGAAAGATTGCAAGCCACTTACAAGGCGAAATGGTAAAGACCGTTTGACAGCGAGCGTGGCGTCAGACAAGGCGATGCCCTCTCCTGCAACCACTTCAAGATTGTGATGGAGAATATGTTCCGAAAGGTAGAAGTACATTGGAACGGAACAATATTGAACCATAAGAGTGTCCAGTTGCTCGCCTACGCAGTTCATATCCATCTCGTCATGGTCGTACTAAGCAAGCAGGTATTGGAGCATTTGCGGCTATTGAAAGAGAATCTGATGGATGGGTGTGGTTGTAAATGAGAGCAAAACAAAGTTTGCGTATTGTTCGAGTAGAGAGACATCGCGGGTGGACTCTCTGCTTGATATTGATATGCTTTTGATGTTTTGATAGATTTTGTCTGCCTTGGCACCTCCTTCACAATGAAGAAAGGTGTCAGCATGGAGATCAAGCTGAGAATCACTCTTGCCAATGTTACTCAGTAGGCAAATGAGTAGTAAAGATCACTCCCGCCAGACGAAACTAACACTCTACAAGACGCTCATCCTTCCCGCTTTGCTTTATGGTGCTGAAGCGCGGTCTGATGAAAATGCCTTTGGAGTGGTTGAGCGGAAAGTACTCCGTCAGCTGTTTGGCCCTTTTCGCACTGGAAACGACTACATCGAACGATGGAACGCTGGACTCTATGAGCTCTACGATGACATTGACATATTCAAGCGAATTAAGATCCAGCGGCTCCGCTGACTAGTTGATGTTATGCTTAAGACGCTCCTGAGCGAAAGCTCTTCAATGCGAGTGTCGAACGGAGACGACAAAAGGGCAGACCATGCCTCCGCTGGAAGGACCAGGTAGTGAGCACACAAGCTACCTTTGGTATAACCGATTGGACCTGGTGTACGCAAAACAGAGACGTCTATGGTCAGTTAAAAAGAAAAGACGAAAATATTCCTTACCATATGATCCGATATAAGTCGTAGGTATTTAGGAATATCTCAAGTTCCACTTATCCGATGGCATTGATACGAAGAACGTTCAAAGTAGTATAAGTATAGCCATAATTATCGTTCATGAAAAATTTTATCGTTAAGATTATAGGGTATATAAAAAAAGATTATAGGTTTCGGTTAGAGCACCTGAATATTCTATTTTAGTCAAATAAATATTTCGTTAAAGTAAGGATGGCAGGGTATAATTCAGTGCAATACGTTTTATGTAGTGAAATTTCCTGTTCACCAACTTTTATCTTTTAAACATGGTTTGGTTTAAGCCAAACCCACAAAGATTGAGATATCTGGGACCGCAAGTTTTCGATTAAAACTTTACGACATATGAACCAATATATTCGGTTTGCTTCCAGGTCTGTCACAAGAATAATCGTACAAGATGGTTAAACCAGTCTGCATCCCTGTCTGGAACTTTTTTGTAAAATTGAAACCGGAAACTAGGATGAAATTGATAAGAGTCATAGGCAAAAATACCTACAGAATAGTAATTATGAAATCATGGGCATATCTTTCGCTTCTAATATGAAATCTCCTATGCGTAAATTGAAGTTCAATAAATCATCAACATGAAGCATATTTTATAAAGCGACTATCTCTACACATCAGCGACAATTTATTTTATAAAAAAACTTACAGCAATTCATATCTCAGATGTTTCCAGAGCATATCCCATAGCTTGCTTGTAGTTTCGTGAGAAACCATGCGAACCTTAAACCGTTTTACGACTCTTCCAATGAAGCGAGGTAAATCAACAAAAAAAAGAGAAGCAACGCACAAGAAGTTTGTATTGTGTACACAAAAACTACAAGTTCCGACAGTGGACACTCGTTTCATGGTTACATACGATACTACGTACAACATTTAGATATTTATCTGAATATTTAGGTTAACAACAACATGTAGTAAATCAAAAGATGCAAAAAGCCGCGACACTTTTGGGTCTACAAAGCACTAAGAAACAAAGGCAGCTTTTGTCATTATGTAAAGCTTAAATGTATGTAACTAAAGCTGCGTACTATATGTACATAAGTAGGTATGTATCTCGGACACGTGAGCGATCTAACAAGATGATAGCTAAAACTTAGACCTAGTGAATTTTAAATGAATTATATATATTACATGATGTGACTCTAAAGTTGAGTGGGAAAATGCTGACGTGATTCTCGCTCTAAAGTCAGACTTAAATTGCAAATAAACGATTTCAAGTGTCATTTGGAAAGTCTATAGAGTGCGCGAGAGATTTGGCGGCGTCATCAAATAGAGACACAAAATGCTACTGCAGCGGCTTAACCCTTACTAAACCCAGCCTTGTTCTGCCCTTTAATATGGTTACGGCAATGCATAAATTCAAACACAAACTGCCTTTTTTATGGGACTTTTGCCACCAGATTGTTAAGGAAATGCGCGCTCATAAAAACAGTACTAACAAAAAGCTGAGAACTTGAAAGAACCAGCGACAAAAAACCAAAAATAAAGCAAAACTCTATTTAAATGTTTAAAATATATTTCTCGCTTAGGTTAAATTCCTTATAATTCTTAACTGATAGCAAAGCGGAGCGTCGACGGCATCGTAAAAAGTGCAAACTGTAAATCATGACAGTATTTTACAACCGAACCGCTCGGATTTGTAGGTACTCCGTACCCGACCTTACCTGCCGATTTATTTATTCCACGGCTTCTCTTTTTACTGTTTTGTTGTTAACTTTTTGAACCGCTTCGTTTTATTTCATGTGTGTATGCTATTTTTTTTAATATTTATTTTAACAACTCTTTGAGCATGATTGTAATTATTTTTAGAGGCTTGGCAACTCTAGCTGCGGAAATGTAATTTTTACTTTATGACTTTACAACAAAATTTGCTTTTATTTATGAAGCCTTTTAATTGCATTTACTTTTAATTGTTATAGGCAAAAAATAGCCGAATTGCGCTTAAGATTTGCATAGCACTAAGTTCGAGTTATGGACAGTTTTTGCAGTAAAGAGTATCATATAACTCTTTGAGTTTGCATTATAAAATCTTTCATTGGCTGTTAGAAAAGTCACGGCTGGAGTTTGTGCACTTAATTGACGTCATTAAACAAAGGCTGGGTCTAAGAGGTGTACCTTAAGGAGATCGAATTTGTGTCACAATGTTGTCAGCAAGACAACTTATGTTGATATCCAATAAAGTCTCTAAATGCTCTGAAATAGAGCTGTTCGTTTGGCAAATCGGTGGTTAACACGCATCTGCTTCACATGCTGTGCTACTTCACTCCTTTCCTATTGCCAAATAGATACAAGATTAGAGGCGGCACTATGCAGATGCAGAGCTAACATCTGCAATACCTTTCGATCTAATTTCGGACATATTTGACTTATTATCCAAAAAGTAAATGCCTAGATACTTGAGCCAAGGTCTGCAGAGAGCTGAACATTAGCAGAAGAGATGCTCAAGCGTTTCTGCCTCTTCCCATGCCCTCCTGCAAAAAATGTTAAGAATGGCAAGAAACCCAGCTGCATGAACACCCATCAACCAATGTCTTGTATTGGCGCAGCTCTCCCGATTAAGGAAGGGATTGGCACAGCAAACGGCAATTTGCCACATTCTTCCAATTTAAGATAACTTTACGGTGGTAGCACTTCTTGATGTGAAGCTTGCAAGTGATCACAGGTCGGAGTGTGCTCTCTCCCTTAAGTAAAGCGAGCGGTAGTACTTTGTCTGACAAGCAGATCGACTATACAGTTACCCTCAATGCCCCGATGTCGCTGTACCCATATCAGGCTAATAACGAATTGTTCAGCCATAGCATGAAGAGATCTGCGACATATATCGTATGAGATGATATCGAGCTGATCGATTTGATAGCCGCTTGGCTGATACTATAGATAGATAAGATTAGATTTGTGGTAGGTGCTATGGCTCATAAGGCAAGGTTGACCCATTCCAAGCACTCAATCAGCCTTGCCACTTATGCCATGACAGAGGAAGTTAAGAAACAGAGAAAGGAGAGTTGAAGTAAAAAAAAGGCTTGTCCGACTTCCGAAAGAACTCGTAAAGACTGCGTATAGGGAACCACCTCCAAGCCGGTTATCTAACCTAGATCCATCCGAAGAATGTAGAATGGATCATTCTTAGCCACGTGCAATAAAAATGTTAAAGGGTGTAGTGAAAAACTCTACCGGTACACAGTTCTCTGTTTAGAGTGAGATGATATCATGTTTCGTTAGGATTGAGGAGTACAAAAATCTATATTTTGTCCAGCAATTTGAGTTTCTTAAGCGTAAGGAGCTGACAGTAAAGCAGTTTCCTCCCCTGCAGTATTCATTCGTTGTATTTTACCTTTAACCATAGAACATGCTCTAGGTCATGTTGTGCCTATGGATGAAAAAGCTCCTGAGAGAAAGGGTTTTCGACGACGCGGCAGACCATGTTTCTGTTGGAAGAACCAGGTAGAGAGCCCACAGACTACTTTTAATATCACTAATTGTAGAAGGCGTGCGCAAGGCAGAGGCGGCCTGAGTAACGATTTTTATTGCAAGCTAAGAGATAAGAGATAAAACCATCTTTAGACTACAGCACTCTACTAATTTACTGTGGAGGAGGTATTTGCCTACCTTTGTACAATCGTGACGGTTTCCATGCAAGACAACAAAATTTAAAAAAAAAATAAAAAAAACAACTCTTCAACTTTTCCTTATTGGTCCACCCCAAGTTCCAAGTCCACTTCTGCACAGACGTTGCCGATCACAGATGTGGGACACACCCTTTTAACGCGGACTCAATCATCGTCTACAGTCGGCGAGACTTTTGTTTTGGTGTCCGGACTTCCTGTGGGCATGTTATGGATCGCTGAATGGTGTCCTGAATAAAAGACCCTTGAGCGAATTGGCTACAAAAGGTGAAAACTTAATCTGTTCCCTCTATAAGCAGATATGCGATTTCTTGATTGACTTTGAGTGTAACTGAAGAATGGCGGCCCCGGAGAGGATGAGTCTTTTGGCATCATTTGTTGATATGATATTGGTACATGTAGTACCAGCACATTTTTTTCAAAACTGGCGTTGTACCCGAAATAGGAGCCAGCAGTTGCTTAAAGGTGAGGACAAACTCAATTTTTCACTCAGGTACCGTTACAAGATGAAGTAGCAGAACTGTCTTTTGACCTAAATTCGAATTGAATGAGTAAAAAAGTGGAAATCCTTTCGAAAGCAATACGTTAGTATAATATGAGTAACTATATTGACAAGGTTCTTTCATTTGCTTACTTTTTGCTCAGCTCATTTTTACCGACTACTTAAAATATTTTTTTTTCAACTTTTACAACCTTAGAAAAATGTAGTACTAGTAGCGCATCTGTTTCCAAGGTTAAGTGTCTGGGTTAAAGCATTCGACACGGCCCAAAGCACCAGAACTTATTGGTTACATAAAAAAAAGTTAAATAGCTGCTTGTACTGCAAGAAGAAGAAACTGCTAGTTGTTGCATACGATTTCTGGTGGCAGTATCTTCTGGAAAATGTCTTATGCCAGCTGTCAATTGCTATGCATATTCTGTAAGTTATCATTGCCAAAAGACCACTTTACCGTTTGCTAAGCCCCTTTTTAGTATTATTAGCCTACACACAAGCGGAAGACCCGATCCCGACAGGCACGACGATACCCTCAAAGTTACTGGGAGGATCTAAGGCAGTGCCTTTGCTGCTAAGCAGATTGCTGAACAATGAACAGCCGGCGGCAGTGCTGGAAATCTATAGCAATACCGAGAAGGGGGCAGCTAGAGGCAATCCTTTGGCTGTGCTTAAGATCTTTAACAATGATATGGCTAGCAATTTGAGAGGTTTACGCTCCAAAGTTGCAGCTGCAATAGGTGCTGCAGCGGCGCATCCCGCTCCTTCACCCATTACCTTGGATGTTGGAGGAATGCATTTGCAGTTGCGCCCCAATTCGGGTAGTCCGGCCATCAACCTGCATTGACATGGGTCAGATACACATGAGTCATGTTGTTAACACAAACACAAGCACACACACCTCAAAAGCACTGTTAGTAAAGTATTGCTTTAAGTTTATCAATTGTTCGTTTGTACAATTGTTATTTGCTGTTAACGCAAAGTATGACAAAGTGGGCAACATTAACGCTTTGTTTGAGCCAAAATGACAGACGAGTTCAGGCCCAATGCAGTCGCAGGTTTGTAGAAAGTTTAAAACTTATGACAATTTCATTCGAAGAACTACTTTATCAATGTCAAAATGACGAACCACACCAAAAACGCGCAGTATCTCAAAGAACCCCAAAAACATGCGTTACTTCTTGTGGAGCAAGTTGTGTTTTGTGTTTGCTTGAAATGTAAGTCACCAGAAATATGTATAACTGGCCCATAAGACAGTCATAACTTGGCTTAAATGTGACGTTACGTGCTGACAAAGTCTAATTGCCTTATGGTTTGCTTCTGGGAATGCCAAATGGAGTTGTAACAACAGCTACGAAAATGAATATAATAAAAGTTGCCTAGATAATTTACATGTTTTTTCATTTTTTAAAAATAGTCATGTAACTTTACACTTAACAACTAAAACTACTATAACAACTTATAATGCGCGGTTCAAAGTTGAAGTGTCTTGACCTATGTAGCTAAGTTTAAGTTTTAGCCAACTTTAAGTTTAGCAGCCTTAAGTAGGTAGCTCTAACATGGCCAATCAATAAGACTTTCATTCGCATTTTGGCCCAGCTGGCAGCTGTTGCAGCCAAAGGCATTGAACGGATCTTTAGCACCAAAAACACAAACCAAAGTAAGGCAAAGCTCCAAATAAATTCAAAGCAAACCAAACTTTAACTTGAGCATACAAATTTTCCCTTAAGGCGGCTTAAAAAAACACTTAAAAAAAACTTTATAAGCGCCAACGAGGCGAATGATGAACGCCCAGCACTAACAATCAGTTATGGGAAAGTCTTGCTGAAATCGTCGAGCTTGAGATACCCTTTAAGTTATCACGAAAGGCAATTTGAGAAACAGAAGTTCTCAGCTTAGCACTCTATGTGTGAATTATGTCAAGTTTCTTACATTTCCAGTTCAAAGTTGAGAAACTACTTTATAGAAGAGGAAGTTAAGACGCACTGCGGATAGACATGTAGTTATACTGAAATGTAATCGTTTAACAAAGATATTTTTGTGATCTATATTTGAGCAAATACGATTTCCAAATGCTTTGTTTCGTCAGCACATGTTCATGTTGTACTAAACTTACTTATATTACACAGCCATACAAGAAAGAAAAAGCCTGGAACTTTCGAAGAAACACATGTATCCCTTGAATCCAGTAAATATCTAAAACAAAAACATTTTTTGAGTATGCGATGAAAAACATTCTGTTTTTTTTAAAGGATTCAAGATGCTAATTCTCAAAATAGAGCCAGATTTGTTATTTGGCATAACCTAAAAAAACACTCTCAGCAGCAAATCGTAAACGGCGTGGCAATTTTTATGATTTTTGAGCAGAAGAACGCTGTTTTAAGTCAAGAACAGTACTATAAAAATCTTCTCTTAGATAATTTTTGTCATCATAAATATCATAAGTAAGTTTGTCGAGCTTCTTCTCAACTTTGCCTCAACCATGACGAGCGAATGTGTATTATTGTATTTAGGAGTTCTTTCTTCTTTTTCTGGGACACATGCCATAGCCAAATGTTAGTTTCAACTACTGGGCCTAATGCAGAAAAAACAAAACACCGGAATTTACTGTGTACTCATTAAATAGCATAAATTATGTACTGGCGCTCCAGCATTTTTTTTTGGCTTAGGCCCCACAAAATCTCGCTCAATATTAAAATGCATTCTGGAGCTGTAAGGGCTTTGAGGAAACACGAAAAACTTCAGTTTAATAGTTCTGTCACTAACCACGGATTTGTGGTACGACGTATCTATATGTTCTATTGCTAGTGGTTAGCTTCATCAAAGGGCTCTCATATTGATCGTCTTACCACATAGAGAGTTGTATTAACTGGGCCAAATGTTCAATCATGAGAACTCTAACAGTTAAAACAACACCAACACCGCAATTTTCTGTTTATTTTTTTAATAGTTATTGATTTCATGGTATTTGTTTTCTAGGCACTTTGTTAATTGTATGAGAGATCAGGTAGAATACCGTCTTAGGTATCTATAACTTTATTAAATTGGCCTAATCTAGGTTTGACTTTATGGTAAAATTTTATTAAAAAAATAACGTTATTGTGTTGGTGCGCCTTTCATCAGCTATAAAAGAAGTTCAAAACTTCGTTATATTTACATGCTAAGACTGCGTGCCCTTTTATCAAAGCGTTACAAACTTAGCCACAAGTTATATACTCTTCTCGACTTCATAGAGTATTATAAAAAGCCGCATTTGTCGCCTCTCGCCGGTTTGTGGCTACTTTTGGTAACGGCTTAGACCCCAGCACATACTTCACATTGCACACACTCTTGGAGTCTGTATCTGTCACTATGTGTGTGTGTGTGTGTGTTTGCTTGTGTGACTATCAAACTGTCAAAATTATGACATTTGAAATTTCACACAACAGTAAAAAACGAAGAAAAAAAGAGGAAAAAATATATGTGTTATAAGAGTGCGCAAGATCTATGAAAAGCCAAGCCAAGTGTTTTCAAGCGCGCCTTGTCTGTTTAGCTTTGAAAATTTTCAATTACAGTTCGTGCCAAAAAGCCAGAGATCAAATTTATCAAGTCACAAACACACACATACATACGTGTCTGTTTGTCTCTTGGCTGTGTCTGTCTGTGTGTCTTGTTGGCCCTCTGTATTTCTGTCAAAATACATATTCAAATTGTTTAACATGATTTCTGCTTCATATTACAACAATAACAAGACCAAAAACAACTACAAAGACACAAGTGCGTCCGCCATTTTGCGCTTACACGCGCCAAAATATTTTTACTTGAAATCTTTCGTCTGTCAATGAATGGAAGAGCTGCCACTTTTTTTATTTTTATTTTTTATAATTTTTTTTATACGATGATTTGTCGCCTCTGGTGACTACTACACAATTGTTGAAAAGCTAAAAAAAAAAGTCAGCACAACAATAAAATAAATGAAATTATTTTTTGCTTGCAAGCCAAATTAATATGAAACCAAAGCACGAAAATACATTTTTCGAAAAGTTGAGTTTGGCGTCAAAACATTTTTATTTTTATCGTTTAATTGAAATTTAATGATAAAGCATTTTCAGCTTAACAACATACAAAAAGACACACATACATACAAGAAGCGCCGTGACTTACGGCTTATGGCATATGTGCTGAGTTTGTTGGAAACATTGAGATTTCCTGAAATATTTAAATAAAGCCCTAGAAGAGCCAGTTGATGATGATAATGTAGAAGCAGCTTATGTGCATACCTCAAAGAGCACGGTCGATTTGGGAACGGAAGTTGAAATGCAATAACTGACTCTGAAATTTTTAGTTGTCAAAAGAAGCAAAGTTTCTCAAGCAGAATTTCGGTAATTTCGTAAAAAGGTAACAGAAACGCTCTGTGTACAATATTTAGTCACTTTCGCTCAGTGATTTTTCATGCTAATCTCGCGATCAGGAAAATAGTTCAAAGCTCAGCTGCATGCATGATTCAAGGCTCACGAAGAAGAATGCGCAATTGGGAACATTTTGAAAAGATTCATTATTTTCAATAAAAGGCAACAGTTATTGAGTATATAGTCCGGGAGTAGAACTACTAGAAAAACGAAAAGAGTCGTTGTTTTTGGCAAAAACTAAGAGATATCAAACTTATTTTAGCAGAGAATTTTCATCTTCAACTCGCGAGCAGCCAAACATTTCAATGCACTGCTATTTCTATGAATGTCTTTTTACCAAGGCTCAATGAATACTATTTGAAACCTTGGCCAGGTTCACGTGAATAATTACGATTTGAAAGTAGAAGGTAACAGATATTGAACCTATTTTAGTCAACGGATTTTTATGATAATATAATATTTTAATATAAGGTTTTCTTTGTAAGAACGATTTATTCAGCGCCAAAACAAAATTCAAAAGAAATGCTGCCACAAATTCTCTGATGGGACCAGAAAGATACAAGGAAAGACTGAGGAGAACCTCTGCCTGGAAGGGTGCATTCGGGCTCAGACAGTTCAAAAAGCTCCTCATCTCCTACAACTCTAAGAGGTTCAAGAAAATTGTGCAACTGAGTAAGAACAAGCTCAGAATTTTGATTGGTCTGATTGAAGGGACTTTAAAGTAAGCTGGTCATCACCAGCTCTCAAACCTGTTGGTTTTGCGATCAAGAAGAGGAGTCGTCGTGGCGTGTGCACCTTGAAGAAGAAAAAAGAACCTCCTAATCGTGTACATTCCTTGTAGGTCTATTGAGCGAGCTATAAGCTAGATAGGGGCACACTAGATCCTAAGGGTCGCAGTGCACTTCTTCCCATTTTATTATTATACTGCTCATTCAAAAGAATACGATTTAGTAACTAGATATCGAAATTCTTAATAAAGGCTATTAAATTGAAAGCCAAAGCTCTCGATCTGTTTAGAATAAGCTTGATCCGTATCGTATTTAAGACCAACGAATGAGAATATTATGATGTATTATGATATTCCATAAGCAAGTCTTGTGAATATGCAACGTTTAGAGAGAATAAAATCTAAACTAAGATGAAAAGGAATAGGAAGAGGAATATTATCTTTCTAGAGATGGGCAAGTGGGTTGTGATCGAAGTGAGAAGGGGGCGGAGGGACACGTAAAACGGGTTGTTTCGTCTTATAGCACTTGAAATGATGATGAGAAAAATTAAGAGTAAGAGGTGGAGAAAGACGATTAGAAAGAGGAAAAGGAAGATGAAGAAGAATAAAGATGGGAAGGGAAACGGGAAGAGAAATATGCTCTACCTCGAGAGGAGCACGCGGGTTGGCGAGCGGAGCGAGCAGTGGGTGGAGCCCGCTTGTGTTTAGATATATGTATTCCATTTTATGGAGTAAAGTATAAGAAAGTTCGCTTTGAAAAGTAATAAACTATTAAGATTGTGGACTAAAATTGTATAACCGTGGGCGGAAAGCTCAGCAAGAACTACAATCCGTAATTGTAATAAACGTTTCACTAATCGAGATAAATAGGAGCATATAGTCATAGCAATCATTGTTTTGTTCGAATTAATTTCTAGATACAACTTTAGTTCACAGATTCATTCTTTCACTTGCTTTGAGACATCAAATCTTCCCATATTGTTCCGAATTGTTTTTCAATTCATCTGCCAACAAGTGCAGCGCATTCAATTGTCGCCTTAATTCATTTCCGCTACTGATTTGCTCACTTTTGAAATATGATATTCAACCAATTTTTCGCTTTTATATGAAATTTAGCGCTTTTCAAGCATTGCGCGTGCTTTTTACTGTCAGCGTTGAAAATCGTTGAAAAGCAAAACAAGCAAAAATAAAAAAATAAACGAAAAAAATTATCAAAAGCTGTTAACTAGGCACAAACACTTCACGGACTTGGCCCAATCTGGCAACGACGCTGACGGCGCATATTTTTTTGTTGTATTTGTTTGCCGAGCGAAAGGTGCTTCAAATTGGTTCATTGTGCCTTATTGAATTGATTTATTTGTTATACAAAATTTGCATATAAGTGCAAAATAATTGATTAGAAAGTGTGTGTGCGAGTGTGTGAGAGTGTGTTGTGTGTGTTACACTTTCGCTGCCTTGTAGAGCTTCGAGACTGCCGTCAGCAGAAGCCCCAAAATCTGTTATATGTTGTATATATGTGTACATACATAAATTTATTCGTTTGTTGGAACCGCATATTTCAGCTCTGTGCATATTTTCCCAAGAATTTCAGACGCAGCTACAAATTGTTATTGAAGTGCACAAACATAGTGAAAAAAAAGAAAAACTTGAAATGAAACAAAAAGCGACAAAGGCCGTTCGAACCGCCGCCGCCCGAGCATTCGGTAGAGCTGTCAAGCACTCGAAATAATTTTCGTAGAAATGTTTCAAAGCAAAAACTTTTTTCTTCTTGAATTTTTTTCTTTTTTTACTACAAGTTTCTACTATGCAAAGTTCTTTTGTTGAAGGCCAGGGAAAATGTATGACCGACAGACCACGAGTAGGCCAGTTTTCGACACTTGCAAGTGTGAAAGAGGCAACAACGGGTTGAGAGGCTGTCAGCCAGTTAGACAGCCAGGCAGCCAGCCAGTCCGCCAGCCATCCAGTCTGGGTCGCTCGAGAGCGCTCGCGCCTCTAATCGACCGCCGGCAACTACTACTCATCATCATCTTGCACTCGCTTCTAGCAATTTGTTTTCCCACTTACACTTTAACCTTTTTCCAACTGGCTCTAGCAAATAGCTTGAACTCGAGCTCTTCTTCTTCTGCTGCTGCCGCTGCTGCGTTGGACTCGTCAGAGGCATAATTTCGGCAACTCTGTATAAAGTGAAAAGCGGCATGAAGCGTCTGGCAACTTGTCACTTGATTTTCTTATGAAATACGTCAGCGGCGAGTAAAAACAAAACAGCTAAAGCAACAACAACAAGAGCGGTAAAAAAAACTTGAAGTGGTTTGTCAGCAACATTTCAAACAAAACGTCGGCGTCGTCGTCGACGTCGGCAGCTCTGTCTGCAATATTTGTGACAGCATCGAATGATGAAAGAGAAACATCAAATTCACAAAAAAAAAGTACTAAATTGTATGCATCCTTCAAATGCTAATGAACCTTTGACTAACATGCAACTTAAAAGGGTGCAAACGATTCCGATTTATGCGTAAAAAGAAGTAGAAGAAGCTCAGTGCAGATCATTCGTAGTGCACTATTTGAGGCTACTTTATGGTCACTTTAGTTCAAAACCGTCAAATAATTCATCTCTACTTGAAGATAACTCAGAAACTGAAATCTTTGATGGTCTTTTGTAACTTGATTAAACTTTTAGCACTAACCGAATCCTTCATTAAATTGTATTCAATTCACCTCTGTGTGGCTAATAATCGTAAAGGTGAATGATTCTTGCAGAAACATGGCAAGTTACTGGTGTCACAGTAATCAGTCAACATGTTCTCTTGGATTTTGGCTCGCTTGGATCAGCGGCTTAACCATTTAACTCTGCTTGGTGTAGCTACGTTGGTGATAATCTCTTGCCATTATTTGGTGGAACCTTGGTACTAGGGATGGGTTAACAACTACGAAAATATAGTGACCCTGTTTAAAAGATAAGTGGGCCTGGGTTCTATGAGGACTAGGTGAAGCTCCCAGATCCCTGTCTCTAACTTTAGCAGATTAGTTGACGCACAACCTATCTGTGGTGCACCCTGGTTAGCAGCTCTAATCACCAATAGGTTAGGTAAAAGTTCCCTCTCAATGGAAGATGGTACACATTAAGCCGTTACCCGGAAACGCGTTGTTATAGCCAGTCAAGAAGATAAGGTTTAAAGATACCCTATCCCATGTGCTGGTCGATTTCGAATTTAAAATTAGGTTTTCGTATTTTTACATATTACTAGGGGGCTCCGCCCCATGCTCGCTAGGAGGTAGCAAGGTCCTTCTTCTTCTTCTTCTTCAATAGACTAAGTCGTTTTTCGCCGCTGTCATATGGCTTACGCCTTTGTGATTTTCGACGTAACATAGTTTGTTGTCTTTCCCTATGAGATTTTTTTAGCGTCCCATAGCAATATAGATGAGTTATGTAAAAAAAACTTCTTTACACAATAGAGAAATAAGATTTGCTTTTGTTGTGTAAATTTAATATTGTTTAATTCGTATTTAATATATATATATATTCTCTACGTCTTAACTGATTTTGAGTGACTATCTTTTTTGCATTTGAAGCAGATTTAAATTTCAGTAAGTTTCCAAATGTGCGGCGTTACCGCATAGCTTAATTCTTCGATGTAGTGATTTAAAAGAAAGAAATAATTATTTAATATATAATGCTAAATTTAAGATTCTTGACCTTTAAATGCAACCTTGCCATAATTGAACAATAGATAGTCATACACAGTGAAGTGCCAGAAATCTATTGCAACCGATTTTAAGATATCTTTTTCCATTGACATCAAAGACTCTAAGAATGTTAGAAATACTTAACGTAAAGTCTTCTAGTGAGATTGCTCGTAAATCCTGACAGTTTCCATTGAAATTTCAAACATTCTACAGCAAAAAATATATTTTACAGCACAAATATTTTCATAATAAATAACTAGCAAAGTTTTTAAATAATTACGAATTCGATACAGTTATTAAAATTCATCTAAAGAGTTGCTTAAAATTCCTATAGAAAGCTCTGACACCGCCTCTAACCAGCTTTCATTGCTCATTTTTGCATAACTTCGCATAATTTTGACGCTTACACTAAAAACCAAGAAATTTTACGCGCAATTTCTTAATTAAAACTTGTATCGTATTTGGAAAATTGCTTTGTTGGGTTGTTTCGGTCTGACATTTGTCTACACTTTGTAGAAACTTTCGCCATGAATCGATTGAGGAAGAAGCAGCAAGTATACGAAAGAACTTTATAATATTTAACAGCCGGACACGCTGCGACAAACTTTTACGGCTATAATGCGAAAGTGAAACGCTTAAAAAGGCAACGAATGTCTTTATTACATTGCCAAAGCCAATCACTTGACTCAGTGGCAAGGCTGGATCGAAACTGCAGTTTAGTAGGAGAGAGTGTAAGGAGCGGGAGAGGGTTGCCAGACGAGGCGTACACAGTTGCCGGCTTGTCATCAAATTTTATTGTTATTTAAATGACGAGAAGCAAGAAAGGAAGAGAGTGCGTTGCAGTGGAGAGTGGAGCAGCAGCAGGAACAAAGGCGACAGCAACGAAGTTGCCAGCCTGTTGGATGGTTGGTTGCCTTGGAAAAGCATACTTATGTGTGTGAGTGTAAGTATGTGTATATAAAGAAATGCCATGCAAAGTTTGTGCGCGGGAGAGTGTGAGTGGGGCGAAGCGAGGGGGGAGTGCTGTTAGCTGCTTCTATGCAACGTTTTGCTGCATTGTTGCCAATGCTGTGCATGTGCATGCCTTGCCCGTATAAAGCCCGTGTGCTTTACTCTATAGCCAGGCGCGTACTTGTAGTACATACTGTACACACACACACACACATATACATATTATATACATGTATGTATATTTATTGCGCCTCGTTTCAGTCAATGGTGACACTTGCTGCATTTTAAATGGGCTGCAGCTAGTGCGAGCTTGCACATTGCCGTTGTCACTTTGAGCTTCTCAGTCGCTGCTGAAGCTGCCACAAGTTGAAGGTGCCTGGCAACACATTCCACAAACTGCTGCTCAACATACACCGTTTCGCCTCAGTGCAGAGTTGTCGTTGTTGCAAACAGCCAGTCCAACACGTTTGGCGACCATCAATTTTGGCGCAGTTTTGTGTGCATTAAAATCATCAAAATATATGGCAATGAGTTTATGTTTATGAATAAAATTTTTGTCGTGCCTGGTTTCTACATGCATTCAGGGTTAACAGGAGTAAGAACAAGAGACAGGCAAGAGGAAGAATCAGACAACGAATGAAAAACAATGATTACATATGAATCAGTTGAAAGTGATTCATTATGAATCAGAGCAATAATTTAAACTATCTTAATCAGTGAAATTGAATCTGAAGCAGTGTAAATAACGCAATGATTGAACAAAGTGATTGATTGTTAGTGATGACTGCTGAAACTGAAAGAGATTGAGATAAATTCAGTTTATTGTAACTTAATCAAAGTGAAATGAAAGCATTGGGTCACAAAGAATTGGTATATGAGCACTTACAATCATTTGACGTAAAATGCAGTTACTTCTGCAATATCGAAAACTCAAAAACGAGAGTATCATTCTGTGGTGCTTCAAAGATATAAGAACATTTGGTGGAAAATGCAATATCGAAAACTCAAAAACGAGAATATCATTCTGTGGCGCTTCGAAGATATAAGATGTTTAGTACTCACATTGGCTGTAAGCTGCGTTTCAATTGAACTTATTTAAATCCTGATTAGCTTATTTTTATGCGCATGAGCTTTAACTTTGTAACTTTGCTATTTTCTTGAGAAACGTTAGTCGAGCATGGAACGGATGTTAGATCTGACAATAAATGATTGAAATTGGCTAAGACATAACGTATCCGAAAAATGTGCGTAGATGCAATTCACAAATCGGTCAAAGACTTTTGAACTAATTTGGATTCGAATTCAAGATATATCTAGACATGCTGGAAAGCAAAATCGGTTTTTGTTTGCGCTTTCTTCTTTCGCTTCTTCTTTTTGACTGGACCTAACAGAGAATTACGGGGTAACGTCCTTATTTAGAGTGTGCCTTTTCCACTCCTTGATACTAAATTTACTTAGACAATCCAGCCAGACTTGGCAGCATGAAGAAAGTACTTCTTTCACCATTCTTTTTCATCCGACGTTTTTTTTTCTTTTTTGGTTTTAACACATATATGGCTTAGGCCAAAGAACTGTTATTTTATAACATGGTTTGCCCATAGAAGAAAGAAGCCTTCTGGAAGCGCTACGCAAGAAGCGCAAAATGCGTATTGTGCTTTCAGCGACCACAAATTAACCGATTTAGTTCAATTTTAGCCAAGAGCATCAAATTGATATAATGTTATGGCTTGCTAATAAATCAACGCTTAAAAACGTAGCCAATAAGTATAGTCATCATATAATTAGCTTATTAAATATATATCTATTCGTTTGAAATAAATCTAATACTTCACGCAAGAGTTGTGCCAAAACGCAATAATTACTCAAATTATCCAAATAAAAATAGATAATCAATAAAAACGACTTTTGTGTATTTTCAAATATCAAACAAATTTGCATATTTTAATATGAACCAATTTCATATGTCCATCAAATATAGTTTAAATAAATAGATAAAATTATTAAAATTAAAAATAAACTCATTTTCAAATGCCAAACGAAAATAGAAAATCTAAATGAGTTATTTACAAATCAACAACAACTGGCTGGGGGAGTGTGCTTGTTGTGGAGTTGAAAGTCAAGTCAAGCCAAACTGCAGAAGCTGGCCCCAAAGGCAATGCGGTAATTATTTTTTAATGTAACAAAATAATATCAAACCAAAACGATCAAGTCACGCAAGTCGGGCCCCAAAAAATAAAAAATAAAAAACCTCTAAAAGAGCCCAGAAAATTAACATGCAGTATAAGAAATAAATAAGAAATTTTCAACAGCACGAAAGCGTTTCAGGTTGGAATTGGAGACGGAGCTGGTAGAAGAAGCACAAGCTGCAAGGCTGATGGCACGCATAGCTCTGGAGTGGCTCCAGTGCTTCCAAGGCACAGTGGACACACAGTCCAGTTACTGACCCAGAGATGAACTGCAGTGGACCGAACGCATGCGACTTCCGTTTTCAGCGCACGATTTCAAAATTTGCGAAATGGTTTGGTGCGAAACTTAAAACCTTTAACCGTTAGAGCTGTGCGAGAGAGTGTGTAGCGGCTGGGGTCTGATTGTCATGCCGATTAATCGATAGTCCAATTCCCTAAAAAGCCACAAATTAAAATGCTTTAAGCGCTTTCCACACCTTCTGCTGGACGCAATAATCGAAAAGCCCGCAATTAATCAATTTGCACTTTACTTTTTGATTAAATTATAAAAGAATTTTCATTTTCTTTTGTTTTGGTTTTAGGACTGTCTTTTGTCGGCTTTTCTAGCTGTTGTTGGAGTTGTGTTTTCACTATTTCATTTCTTGCATTGTTAGTTAAAAATCTCTTTATTTTCGTGCAGTTTACAAATGTCTTGTCATTAGCCAACGTCGTCAGTCCCCACATTCGGCGTTTGTTTCCACACTTGATAAGAGCGACTCCAATACAAACCAGACGAAGTCGTAGCCTCCAATTTTCTCGATCTCAACATTGCTGTTGAGGTGGGGGGAAAATCACTTTAAAATTAGTGAAAGTGATTGATTTTTCCCACTTAATTTTAAGGTAGACAAAACAATTCAACAACAACAATGGCCAAAAAGTAATGCCGATAGTCAGGCAAGGCAGCAGGCGTAGCACTTTTGGCCAAGACAGCCTAATGTGGCTGGCCACATGGCAATTGCCATGCCCAGACAGACAGTCAGCCGGCCAGTTGGCCATCTATACAGTTATTCAGTCACCCATTCATTGGGCCATTCAGTCAAGCAGCCAAATTGGCTATTTGGCGCATGCGTCAAAGCGTTTAACTTTTCTTTTATTGTTGTTGGTGTTGTTGCACTTCCGTCAGCTTTGGCTAAAAAGATTGTGTAAAAGCGTTGGAGTTGTTAATGGATGTTCAGGAATGCAAGTTAGCTGCTGCTTCGCAAATGAAAGTGAGAAGCTTTAAAGATTTGGAAATAGAGTTTATAACTTTGAAACAGCAAAACAAGCGATTTGGTCATAAGCTATCCCGCTAAATAACAAGTCCACCTCATGTCCAATACGAATGAGCATGAGCACCGTTTTGGTATTTGCTATACTTCTATTTGAAACGAAAAAGTTCCAAATGTCTTGCAAGCAATTTGGTCAAAAGCAAGCCGTTGCAATACCTAGTACTCCAAATACCCAATACAAATATGCATAGGCACCGTTTTGGTTTTTACTATACTGCTATTTGAAACGAAAAACTTTCCAATATCTTGCAAGGAATGTGAACTTGAGCCTACTCCTCTGCACCCACAGGCAAGGCAAAGAACAGATTGCTTCTTAGAACAAAAATAATACATTTTGCTGTGCGCGAAAGACAAAGAGAACAAAAGTGAAAGCGACACTGTTGGAATAGAGTGTGATTCTTCAGGTTTTAAAAAGAAATTATTTAGATTATTATTACATATTCAGTAAGAGCAGGCAGTTGTTCACACTATTTCATTTCGATTTCTGATAGCAAATCTGTAGAGTAATATTTGGGAATTATTCGAATGTATTTACTAAAAAATATATATCTGCGAGCTTCTAGCCAATCGAACTAATCAGATCGTCCAGAATATAAGGTAAGGTAATTCGGTCGACATTCCATCCATGGAATAATAATACAAAGAACGCACATTCTGCCGACGCAAGTGACACATTTTTTTGAGAGCTTAAGAGTGCGCGAGAGCGAGACGCTAATCAAGCAATACATATACATGCACACGCAAATAGGGCAAGGTAATAACGTGCGCGGACACAACCTTTTCCACTGACTTTCGCAGCAGAGTGAAAATCAAGATAACATGACGAGCGACGTCAACCGCGTTGACTTACCTAATATTAATATACTATGCTCAGCACATTGACAACTTTTCTCCGCTGACACACATTGCAGCGGCTTTAATATTGCCGACGTCTCTGCTGCCGATGCTGATTCCAGGTCCAAAGTAACCATTAGCAACACTTTCATAGCGAATATAGAAGTGCGATGCCAACCAGATCTACGAGAAAAGTTTCTGAGTATCCGTAAAAAACAATCTGCTTGGACTAGAGCCGTAACCGTACACTCAAAATCTATTGAAAATCATCTTCTGAACACCGCCTGAGCGGTCTAAAATATTTCCTGTGGGAATGGAAACCAATTATAAAGAACGGCTTCTTCCGAAAAATGTGGACTTTAAGCGTTCCTCCCTTGATTCTCAGTATTTCTATCGGCTATGACGCGATGAGCAGAGATGCTGCGAGCTCTAATTTAATACTACTAATAATGGAGCCATATATTATATGAAAGACCGTAAAATGTGCTATAACTTACTGTACGCATAGAAGTACAGCGTCAAGAAACGGGTTAAGCTGCAACAAGGTGCAGTTGCATTGCTACTTTTTACTAGTTACAAAAACGTTTTTTAATACCTAATAAATGTTGCAGCTACCTCTTGGTTTAGTTGACTTTTCCATCTATAGATGTGGCATGCAAACACATGTATATCGTATGTTATACAAATTTGCATAAATTCTAGGGCAACAACAAGGCAGCTATGGCTTCAAGAATGCAAAAACAAGAGCTACAACTGCCACTGCAACATGTTTTTGTTGCAGCTTGTCGTTTGGCATTTTTTCGACAACAATTTTTTAAGTGTGTTAACAGCGTGGCAACAAAAAATAATTATAACAATACCAAAAAACGATTGCAAGTTTATTGATTTTCTTGCAATACAAAAACGACGACAACAAAAAAGTTGTACAACAATTTTTCACATGCCACAAAAGAGCGTTGACGTGTTAGGAGCACATTAAACCAGCGATTAGACTAAGTCGCCCCACTTGGAAACTAGAAAACTAGCTTGCTAATCATGACAACAAAATTGTATGCAGGCTTTATAATAAGGGGCGTGGACCATGCCCCAGGCTTTTGACTATATAGAAAATGTGTTAATTTATGCACATCAAAAGTTGGCCAGATACGTAATTGTACGGCTTTAAGAGCAAAATATGAGAGTATATTTCGCCAAATTGCCAGACGCTCTCGTCGGGCGGCACTTGACAGCAAAAGCGGCGGCAACCACCAAACGTGTCAGCTGCTCCTGGTCCGCTGCTGCATTGCCATTGTCATCAAAGTGCGCTGAAGTGGGCCAACACAAGTGGCAGGCCACCACAAACTACAACTCGTGCACGCACGATGCTGCCCCTGCCCCTGCCACTTGCCACACCAGCATTTCGATTGCAACTCTCAGTCTCACTCGCCCTGCGAACATGTCAACGCTGCCCGCCGTAGCCGCTTGGCTTACGCTCTATGACCGCCCGAAACGAGCGAGCGGCAACCAAGTGCACTTGAATGCACTGCGACAAAATGCAGCCGGAGTATTACGGCACTGAGTATTACTCGGAGCCCAAATGACTGCTGCTCTTCGAGTGGTTCCAGTTGCAGTCACGCGTTTGCACAGCGCTTGTTGTACTTGCTGCTTTTGTTGTTGTATGTATTGTTATTGTACAAATCAATGCAATAATTAAGAAAGAAAAAAATTCATATGCGTAAGGCACTTGAGAGTGCAGCAGGAGTCAGTCAAAGGCACAGGAACAAGCAAAGGCAAAGTCCAACATCCCCCAAAGTGGCAACCCCAATGCAATATTTCGTGCAAACAAATGTTCAAGTTGTGCTGCAAACAACAAGAAGTACCAAAAAAGGTAATGCAAGCAGCTAGACGAAGTTTGAATACGCTTACTTACGTTTTATAACTATGCGATTGAAGAAACCGATATGGTTATCCAGAAAGTATTGAGTGGTTTCTAGTTCCGAAATTGAAAAACGAAATGGCGAGAGATGGTTTTTGGAAATAGTTTTTATGTTTTCAGCTTTAAATGCAAATAGTTTTTGGAATAATAGTTTTTAACTTTATTCAATAGGTTCTTAAATTGTGAATCGTTGTTCTTAAAAAATTCAGTTTTTTAATCCTAGTACATACCAAGATGAAACGTTCTTTAAACAGAAAGATTAATTATATAATTTAGGCTTTTGAAAACGACTGTTTTTGATTTCGGAAACAAAATGTCTAGTATTTTTCTCTCAGTGTAGTTTGACGAAGTGGTAAGGGCGTGCGCTTCAGGACAAGTGTCCAATACCAGGTTGTAATACGGTAACGGGTTAATTCGGCCAGTCAAGAAGTACAGTATATATCGCTTATAACATATAGCTTATATGAAATTATGTAAAACGCTTTTAGTTGTATTATGTCGACTTCTTCTTTAACTTCATTGTGCGTATCTTCTGAAGACGCGATTAGTTGCATTACTTACCCTTACGAGCTTGCATATAACCAATTATGGCATATATAAACTATTTGCATACATCCGATTATTGCTGAATTAAAATATAGCTCATATTCGCTACTGCATCTGAGCGAATCTACTGAAAACGCGATTAGTGCATTACGTCGACTTCCATTTTCGTCTGTAAAAGTCACTTATGGAATAGTGTTCATTTAAGAATAGCAACAACAATTTCACAGCAATTTGTAGGATTACTTTCTTCCGGGCGGAAGAACCACGATACTGGTGTACATTTTATAAAGACGTGGCTTACAGCTTACGTTAATTTGTATGGCAGTGCTGTCATATAATCGTTGTTTTAAAATTCGCTATTTAAAAACAAAAAACTACTCTTCACTGAAAAAGTTTGCTTAAAGCGATCGTTTGTAAGAAAACATTATGCCGTTTTTTCCCTGTAAGAGGCAAGTAAGCCCAAACCCTAGCAGCCACATAGCTTAAACTCTATCTTTAAAACGGTTTCAATCCAAAAAACAGTTTTATTAAGCTTTGCCAGTCTTATAATATAAACAAAGTACTCGCTCTTAGGGTATTTCTAGGGAATCACATGGGGACTAAGTACATACATGCAACTCATATCAACTTCGTATTCCCCCTTATTGATGAACTTTTTGTTTGCTATGCTCGTTAGCAATTGCAATTAGGCAGCAGAAGAAGAAGCAGTAACAGCAGTAGCAGCAGCAGTGTTGCCACCCCCTCCCAAAGTAAACCTGACAAAATGCTTGACAAATGTGCGTAAAACTTCATGAATTGTAATTGGTGGGCGTGGCAGCAGGCAGCGCCTATGAACCCACTCATAGAACATGCGTTGCTCTTGTACTCTCGTTAATTAGTGTGCCAGGAGGGCGAGAGTGCGACTTCCGTCGATTCATACGTTCCGTTTGCAATGTCTCAGGCGGCGCTTGAGGCAGGTTCCAACCCAACATCTAAGGGCTACCGACCACACTTGGCACTTATGTGAGAGATTTCATATGGTTGTATCTTACTATAGACTAAGGTTGGTCACGTCTGAGCAATGCTATGTGGAACGTACAGTACAACTCATTGCTCTATATACAAGCACATTGTTTTTATTTGCATGTCAAACATTTTAATGTTGTGTCTGTTTATTTGACGGTCTGTCTGTCTGTCTGTCTGTCAGAGTCTCACTCGATTTGTCTAAGGCTAATGCACTCACCGGAAGTTGATATAAGGCAGGCTCACACTTTAACATACTGACAGACTAACACATACACTACGCTACATGGGCGCTCATTAAATAAATCCACAAACAATCAGCAGATAAATTTAAAATAATTGTTCATACTTAAAACAACAACAAAATAGAGAAAATGTGCAAATGAAAATGGAAAATGGAAAATAATAAAAATATATATAAAAAAAAATGAGAAAAATGTTTTAACATATTGAAAGACACAGAGTTGCCATTGACATGCAATTAAATTAATTTCGGACTGTTGTTGTTGTTGTTTTTATGCCAGTTGTTGTTGTTTTTAATGCACAGTGGTTGAATGCTTAACAATTGCAGAGCATAAAAAAATAATATTGTAAATACAGAAAAAACGAACTTATTAGCAAGATGATTATTAATTAATTGAAAAAGTGAATGAAGCATAAAATGTGCAATGAATAATGAGTGTCTGCAAAAACAACAGCTACAACAACAATAAGAGTGATGACTGTAAAAAAACAACAAATGCAAGTAATCACTTTATATGTGTAAATGTTTATATAAACATGGGCAGCATATGCAAAGTTTCAATGAAAAATTGAAATTATAATCATACAAAATTAACATAAACAAAGAAAATGCATTTATTGATGTGGTGGAAATTGTAGTATTTTTGACAAAAAGACTTTTCTTTTATTTACAGCTATAAATCGTTATCAATCTATTTCAATTCATTTGTTCAAACCAATGATTCTATTCAAATGCATTACATTCTAAAATATTCGCGAATATTACGTAGTTCCATATCCCTAGAATAACAAATGTGAAACTGTCTGCAGTTAAAAGGGGTAATCCATGAAAATGAAGAATGAGAACCTGTCCTATAGCGGCATTAAAAGTTGGATTCAACAAAGCTCTACACAGTCAAATAACTTCAAATTAAAGCAATACTGCTAAGAATGTTAGTGGAAGGGACTGACAATGGCCGTATAATCAGCGCTCGACGCTGACAGACTTTAAAAACAATTCCGCCGAATAGTCACGGAGTACCAACAAACGAGCACGGACATCCTTAAAGGATAAGTTTGGTACATTGACGGGTCTCTATAACACGAAGGTACCGGACTAGAATTCACGCGACCGTAAATGCATCTATTTGAATCTATTGGCACACTTATCAGCGTCTTTCAGTCTGAATTTGCAGATTTGCAGAACCTCAAAAGAATCTACCAAAATTTGAATAAGCTTCAAGCTGGTTCGGAAAACCCGAATGAAATTGGACCTCCTTCATACCAACATTCTCGGTAATGAACTTGCTTATAGACTGGCAAGAAACGGTGCCTCAACCTTCGCTACGAGGCCAGAGCCATTTTGTGACGTCTGTAAGCACACTGTTGAACAGCTGCTAAGAGAGCAGGAAAGATCGAGAAGAACCACAGACAGGATCTGTGCTCCAGGTCGCAGACAGGCCAAGACTACTCCTCGGCTCCTATAACAGGATTAGGTTTAACACTGGAACGTCATCCTTCTTTTTTGTAAACTAACGTCTTACGGTGCGTGTAGTCAATTTGACGAAGGATGACGTTCTAGGGTTAAGAGAATCACAGAAATGTGTAAAAACTGTATTATAATTCTGACTGGTCTACGTACAAGACACTGTAGGCGGAAAGGACAAATGAAAAAGCTGGGCATCACCTGCTCCGATACGCAAAGGCTCTGTGAACTTGTGAAGGAATCCTCGCCGAACCTACTATATGAATGCAATGCTCTGGCGAGAAGAAGAATAGCCCCCAAGGCGGTTGCAGAATCTCGATGCCCGATGCGATCCGGTTGGAACCAAGCCAGGAGGCATAATAGATGTTAAGGGGTGCGGTGAACTTCCCCTACGAACTGGACACCTTTTTGTCATTGAAAAGACCCACCATTATAAAGCAGCATTTGATAGCCCGTCAAGGAATGGCGTACAAGCCGCATTGGCAGAGTTCGCTATCGCTGCATAGTTGGTGCGAACTTGCAGAGCAACGTTGAGTAACATTTGCAGCTACATCAAGGTGGGAAAGAACCTCTCCAAAGCTTTTGATGCTGAGTGAGGCTTCAAACAAGGCGATGCCCTCTTCGGCGATCCCTTCCCATTGCGAAAGGTCGAACTAAATCGGAATGGGATAGTATTGAACTATCCGGTTGCTCGCCTACGCAGATGATATCGATATCATTGGTCCTACTTAGTGAGCAGTTACAATGGTTCCGCTCTTAGAATGATGTTGAAGACTTTAATTTTCTGGTTAAGAATTTCGTCTACTTTGGTACCATCGTCACAATGTATAATGATGTCAGCATGGAAATCACGCAGATAATCACGCTTACCAATTGATGTCACTTTGGCCTCAGCAGGCAAATGGCTAGTCGATCACTCTAGCCAGACGAAACTAACACTCTACAAGACGCTCATCGTTCTCGTTTTGCTTTATAGCGCTAAAGCATGGGTGACGGATAACGCAGTCTCACGAAAATGCTCTTTGAGTGTTTGAGTGCGAAGCAATCCGTAACATCTTTGGTCCTTTATGCGTTGGCAACGAGTAACTTATTCGATGGAAAACGAAGGCTATGAACTCTACGACGACATGGGATTTTCCAGCAAATATCATCTAGCGGCTCCCAACCGCAAGCCAGCAGTCGTGTTGTGCGTGTGGATAAATGAGCTACTGCGAGAAAAGTCTTCAATGAGGTATTCGTTGGGACGAAGAACTCTATGAGCTCTACAGCGACATGGACCTAACATACACCGGCGTGAAAAGCTCTTGAATGCGGCTGATGAGGGCAGACGATGAAGGGGCAGACCGTGTTTCCTTTGGAACTACCAGTTTAAAGTGCACTAACTAACTTTTTTATCATCAATTGCAGAAAGCCCAAGAGCGGTAACGGTTGTTAAGGTCAGTCAAGAAGAAGATATAAAAAGATATTACCACATGTGTCGATCAGGGAAGCTTCTCTGAATAATCACTGCAATCAAATTCAAATTTACATTTTTGCAGGTAGACATCAAATAATAAAAGCATAATATAATTGCAGTAATAAATGTTCAAAACTTAAAAAATGATATTTACATAAACATAAAAAATGTTTCTTAAATAATTTCCTTTACGAAGAGTACATCATATAACGGTATAATGTGGTACATGTTAAGTTATATATTTTAAAAACTAATTTCCACGCATTTGCGTTTTTATTCTTTGGTTTTTATCTACGCTTTAAGAATACGAAAGAGACAGAGAGAGGGAACATCTACAAATGGGCAAAAACTGGAAGCTACTATAGATGGAGGAGCTGAGTGGGGCCCTGAGAGGGTCCGACGGTGGCTTGGCAATGGCAGCAAGGCAGCTGAAATTTATTAAGCGCAAAACTATAATTAAAGCAAAGTAAAAATTATTAACAGACGCGCAGTGCAAGTTAACTATGCACACACACAGATACACACACACACACACAGATACACACACACACACACTCGTTTATAGCATCTGTGTGTGTGTGTGTGTGTGTGTGTATTTTAGGTTCTTGGTTCTGGACTAGGCTCTTGGTCGAGGCGTTTTGGCAAGGTGCAAATTCTAGCAAAACGCTTTAATTTTATGCAGAAATCATAAAAACGCGTCAGGTGAACAAGATTGTAGTTGTTGTTGTGTTTGTTGTAGCTGCTCTTTCTAGGCTGGTTTGCTTAATTGTATGTAGTTAAAAAACAAAAAAAATTGTTTGTTGTATCTTCAGAGTTGAAAAATGTTGCAGTCGAATAATTTACAAATATATATGAGTTGCTGTTGTTGCTGTTGTTGTATTGTTATAGTTAGCTTGCGCAATTACGCTTGAGGCTTGAGTTAACGCAGGGAAGTCATAAATAAGGCGGCCCCTAGTTATACTTTATAGTTAACACCTAAAGCCCCGGCTTTACGAGCCCAAACAAGACTTGTACCAAGATTAAGACAGCTTTTGCTCTAGCTGCTTGTTTACTCTGCAGCAGAGGAGGGTTCAATAAACGTATGATCTCTAGCTAGGTCAATGTATCAATATGCCATTCTGCATTCTGAATGAAAGTGCGGCTGATTAATGAGCTCCACATTTTAGACAATTAATTAGCCTTAGAACAGCGTATTTTGGCACACTTTAAACAAACGCTACCTTAACAAGAGCCCGCATGGAAATACGCGTACAATGCTACTCTAAAACTACATATACTCATGAGTATATATAGTTATGTACTCATATATACCCATTGATGTATGTATATAGCATATATGCTCATAAGCCATAATGAATTGCTTTTATAGTCGATCGCCAGATCTCCAGCTGTGGCGCACATTTCATGCCGCTGATGAAGTAGTGAACTACTCCCATGTGCGGACTCTCTGGATAGATGCGGTATATGCGGCGGAACGCTGGCTGAGATTCGCGTGTCCAATTGTGGGGCAGCATGAGTAAGTGTTTTGCTTAATTGCCTATGGCTTATTAGATGCTATACGCGCCACAAAAGAATGGTCAAATTAATTTCGATCAAAGTGAAAAAATAACAACAACTTGGTCCGAACTTGAGATTTGTCCGCTCTGTCTGTGAGTGCTCTAATGATGATGGCGTTACGAATGTTGCTGCCTGCATAGATCCCAACAACAATAGCTATGGCACAAACAATTACAAACCAAAACTATTTTGACTCTTATTATTATTATTATTGTATTGGAGTCCAGTTCGAACTTTACAATAGAATTGCTGAACGATGGTGGTGGCATTCAAATTTGGTCCGAACAATGCGGAATCATTAATTAAATTTCCAACAAATGCTGAACTGTTGACCGGACTTACCAATCGGAATAACTGAACGTATGGTTACCAAAACCTTGAGGTGTGAAATTCAAGGAAATTACGTGCAAGTTTATTTTAGTTGGCCAAACATGGTACTCGAAACATGAAAAACTTTTAGAGTTTCTTGCGAATTTTCAAAAAACGTGAGTAGCAAAAACGAAACCAACGTATCGTCATCGTATAGATGAGTCATAGAACGCATATAAGTTATTTAAAACTTGAAAATTCCAATTGAAGCAAAGCTTTTTGCTGAGTAATCATGGTTGTTCTTAATATGGGATGGCATATGCGATGTTGTTGATAACGTATATTAGTGGAAAAAAAGGTGTACACGAAAGTGGAAAAAGTACAGATGAAGATAGTACAAATAGAATGTATATAATAAATAGAAATGGTAATTAGATAGCGAGTAAAGCAAAACACATATTCAGATTTGAATTCTTTTAGGAATTAAAGAATTTACTTAAGGCTTGTCCGAATCTTTTGATTAAAGTATTCCTAGTTTAGGAGCGCTACAAATTCTGAGCGAGTGTTGCGTTAATAATAATAATAGGTTTCGCATTACGTTTACTGTTTCTATTTTACATAAGGATATACTTGGCATACCATCATATTTGTCCAATTTTATTTAAAAAAAGTGGCGACAATCAGACTTTCATTATGTCATTTATAATACCCAAATGCGCGATAAAATTTATTGAATCCGAGAAATTTCTTTGGAACTCGAAGAAATTTCGAAAAAAAAGTATCTGAAAATCAGTTGGCTTTTATACGAGATGACCACAATGTCAGAATTTAAGGAATACTCATGCAATATTGTCAGAATTTAAGGATTCATAACAATTTAGTTGTAATTTGAAGAAATATCAGAGAAAAAAGTGGTGGATGTCAGACATTCCTTATGACTTATATAATTCTCAAGAATTAATCTAAAGTAGCGTTAATAAAATTCGAACTATTGGCTTTCAATTTAAAAAATTGCTTTGTAACTTTTAGACATTTTGGGAAAAAAGTTTGCGGAAATCAGATGTTCGCTATGGCTTTTTTATGTGGTATAGTTTTACGGAAGTCCGAAGCAAGACAACAATGAAATCCGACAAATTTTAAGAAATTTCGAGAAAAAAAACTTTCGGAAATCAGCTTTTGACTAAGTTCTCAAGTAAGACGTTCACAATACATCGTTTCTAAGAAAATGTCTATGAACGGAAGTAAAAATATTTAGTGTTATGATGTGGATTTACACAGATAGCCAATCAGCTTTTGTATCACTTTCTTCATGTGAAATCTTTTCAAGGACCGTGAAACTGTTTTTAGGCTCTTTAAGCGATTGCTATGAGCATCAAGGTCACAGTACGCAGAGTTCCTGAACATAAGAGCATCAGGGCAGATTTGATGAATAAACTCTCTATATAATAAAGTATCCCACTCAAGTCTAAGTAAGAAAAAGTAATACATCTAGATTATAATTGTGCAAGCTAAAAAAAATTCAATGTCGGCGAACCCATTTCCTGAACAAATTTTCACGCACTTCATTTTTTTCAGAAAGTATCGATATTTTTTTATGACTTCACGATAATTCTTTCTTATGAACACAGTAATAATTGAGGTCATAAGTCTATTAGCATTGGGCAAATATTTGAGAAAATCTTTCAAATTAGCATTGATTATTATCGATGATTAGCATAATTGGCTTTGTAACAATGAGTTTGCTGTTCTGACAGTACAACATAATTATGTAAAAGGTCAGAGACTTTGGCAACAATTGCCGAAAACTGACAAAATAAGTTAGGCAAGTTTTTACAAAATCCGCCGCTTTAAAAGGAATATGCGGAGAACTAAACACATTTGAATAACAAAATCAAAACTTTACTTCCCATACGCACTTTACACTCATTAACTGAAACTCAAGTAATACACAAAACCGGAATCAAGTCAGAAATTGAAGTAAATTGATTTCCCCAACATTTCACATTCCTTTGCCAAATTATTAATATTACAATCAAAAAACAGAAAAAGCCCGAAAAAAGTTTGCCCATGATTGCTGTCTAACCCATAGAAGAATACAAGTTTCTATTAAATGAGACGGAAATTGAATTTGAATTCACAGCGCTGAAAACTCCACAGAAATGAATGGATTCGGATTTGGGTCTCTGTTGGTTCTGTTGCCCTTTAAAAACCAATTAATAAATTTGAAATGTATTCGCTGCAGGTTGCGCCGCCTGCAAAGTGTGGAAAAATGTTATGTTTATTATAAGGCCGACGACGCGACGCAGCACGCTGCATGCGGCAGAAGAATGAAAAGTTCTGGGTTCGGGAGCTGGTGCTGGGCATGACCAGTCCCAGTCATCGTCAGCGTCAGCGTCTCTGTCGTCGTTGTGGTCTGATTCGGATACTTTTGGGGGGCAGTGCAGTCCAACGGGGCACAGCACGAGTTGTCAGTGGTTCATTTTTCTTAGGGGTCTTTGTGCATTGTGTGAAAAAGAAGCAGAGTGAGAACAAGTGAGAAACAATTTATTGAGAAATTTGTACAGGTGGCGGCAAGCACATCAGCGCCTGGTGAGCCATGGCTCAGCATCGATTGCTTAATGACTTTATTTATGGGCCAAGAACTGTGGGCCCTAGAGCCACATTTGCGACAAGGGTTAATGAGCAAAAGCTGGCTGCTATATCAGGTTATAACTATATACATACAACATCATTAGCAAACCAGTTGGACGCAACAGAACAAGAACTTAAAGGATTACTGTCAGTTGTAAGAAAGATGCTGCTTATAGAGCTGATGCTGTATATGGAGCACAAAGACGCACTGGACGCTGCTGCTGATCATGTCACTAAAGTTGATAACAGCGATTACTTCAAATACTTGACATATTGTCGAAGCTCACCTACCGTTCCACAGGTATGCACAGTACAAACAACAGCAACAACTAAAACAACAACAACAGCAACTCTGACACATGAGTAATGGTCACGCAGGCAAATTTATGACAAGTCACATTTCTGATGTGCTCGTTTATCAATGGCCGTGACAGGCACGCGTGACAAGGCACTGCGACAGAGACTGGAACGCTGCGACAGACGTAGCGACTAAGAGACGGAAAGATGGAGCGGAACAAGAGGCATCACCAACAGCAGCAGCAGCACCTTGTTCCCATGCTACGTTCCAAGCTGCGTTCTTAACTAAACTGACCGGAGCTGAACTTAACTGACGAGCGGACGACGGACACTCAGTTGAGTTAATTATAAACGACGAGCTTTTGAGCATGTCGCTCAAAGCTGTAAAGGAAGCGCGCCCTAGTCACAGCTACAGCTAATCCACGTTGACTGATCAAAAGCCAGCCGAGACTAGGTCCAAACGGGGAAAGGCCTCCTGCTTCATATTAAGTTGTAGTAGGCAAGGTCAAGTTTAAAAATGTCAATTGATAAGCTGCTAGAGGCGACTAGAAGATACTCTATGTTGTGGATGTGATTAGTGGTATATATCATGACTTGCAATTACTTCGATCTCGTCTTGTTGTCATCTAAGTCGCCTTGTCATCTACAACTCAATTCATCCAAGTGACTTCGTCTACCATACCATCTTCGTAAAAGCGCTCTTCAGTCAAAATCTTATCTGCATAGGCTTCAAGCAGGTTTCGTAGTGCATGATCCAACAAGGACATACAGCTGTATCTGTAATGAGGAAAATATAATCAACTAAGTGTTAAAGGGCTCCACTCCGTAAAACCATAGGTGCCCAGTGCGCCCCCTATTTTTATCATATTCCTTTAGCAACCGCATTAAAGAAGCCAGAAACCCTGCTGTTTTTTCCACGATACTCACTATATGGCCAAACATGCAAAGACGATCGTTGTTAATCCTTGAGAGATGTTTACCTCATAAGCAGTTATCAGTTGTGGATGCTCGACAAATGCCGCTTATTACAAAATCTCGAAATTTTGTTAGCTGAAGGATGACGAGTTGGAAAAGAGTATGAGATATCGCCGGAATACAGTTTTTGAGGGAATTTAATTCAACAAGTTTTTCACCGTAGAAAAAGCAGGCAATTAGCATACTGCCGATGTTGAGTCGGTAAGGTAGGGACCCATGTAGGGTGAAGTGCCTGTGTTCCGTGACTGGGTGGAGCTCATTGAAGCACAACCTCCAAATGGTGCTCCCTGGTTAGTTGCTCTAACGAACAACTAACACCCACCACGAAAAACCTCAACTCCATTAAAGGATACTGGATACCCCGAAAACGGGTTAATGTTTATGATTTGACAATGACATCTCAGGATGTGCAAGGCACATCGCACAACGCAAGAAGTTGGTAGGCACTAAATGGAGTTGTAAATCAGAAAGGACGTAGGATTTCTCCTCTACTTCTTTTTATTTCTAGTTACACAATTAAATATTGCTCTCTAACATAGATATAAGGACAACTCAAAATATAATTATTTGATTGTTCTAATCATGTACTTTATGGATTTTAACGAGCTCTTGGCGTCCTTTGCCGTACATCACTTTCTTTCACACAAACCTTATATGACCAAACCCAAAGCTGGTACATAGGGTATAACAACCCAGACACACGATTTGAACCCGAGCAATAAATTGCAAAACTCTAGCAACAAGACGTTAGACAATAACAACAACAAACAGCTACAAATAGTTTACAAAGTTTTTCTAGCTCAAATCAAGAAAGCAATTCATTTTCACGGAAAAGCAGCGTTCCAGCGATCTTCACACATTATCTAAGCATTGGGTATAGTAGAGTCCAAAATTTAAATGACAATTCGCGGTAATAAGAAATGCAAATGGCAGCTGAAATAAATACTAAAAACCAATAATAATAAAAATACATGAGCGTGGGCATTGAATGCTGGGGCTGGGACTGCAGCTCCGGCAATACTTTCTGCCTGAAACTTGGTCCAATGTCCCAGCACAAGTGATTAGATCACAATAAAATAAAAAACCAAGAAGAAATTCTCCATGTAGCTTGTTACGTTTTGCATAAACTGTTGCGATTTAGCAGCACTCAAAGTGAAAAATAAGCAGCCAGAGACAGTCGAGCCCGGACAGTCCCCGAGATGCTCCGAGTCTACGAGTTGGCCCGTTCCCAGTGCTGCCCAGTTAGCCAGTTGGCCAGCAATTCAAGCCATTCAGTTTTCAGTAAGATAGCCTCAGCTGCAGCTTCAAGACCAAGTGGACAGGCAACTCTTCAGGGCCAGCGCTGTTGAGGTATTATGGTAACATTCGTATTGCATGCGTTTGATGGCATCGTTCTGGGTAAAGAAAGCAGCTTGTTGTTGCAACCGCTCCTACCTCTGCCCCTCATTGCCTTTGGAGCATCACGCCTTTAGCTGGCCGTTATATATTGTGTGTTGCACACACCTACGTGTGACAAAAGTTTTTGCCACACTTTTGTTGCCATCAGCATGTGGGTAACGTTGTAGGCCATTAGCACGCACGGGTCCCAGGCTGCTCGGGTCTATAGTGTCAAGAGTGCCACAATTCGCATCCGACAATCCTCACAATGCCACAAACAAGACACGGGCTCACTCCTTGCATGGCGTTGGCTGACACTCAAATCATGATCAAGACTTGACAAATTCTGTTGTCTTGCTTTAGTTGTGCGATTTTTATTTGGGTTACTTTTTTTTTCTTTAGTGGGTTGCATTTTATGTGCTGCATTAGCTGCAAAGCAACTGTAATGTCACTTGCAAAGGCAAAGGTGCAGCCTGGTCGACGAGCTACTAACCAAAATGACTCATAAGTGGCAGAAAAAGCAACTAATCGGAAATGAGATCAAGTGCATTGCTCTAAAAGGGGTACTCTAAAAGTGCTTAACTATGATTATAATTATAAGCAGAAGTTTTGACCAGCTGACTAGTAAGGTATAGTGTTGTGTTCCAATAAAAGGACACATAATCTTATGATATGAACTTTGCATAAACTGGTTATTTTTATATAAATGTAGATAATTTGTTTCTCTAGAGCTGCTTTTTGATCTATTTTAAAGTCTTCTATTACATAGTCAAGGAATCTATGTAAATTTAGATAATTACCTTGAAATTTCATAAAATCTCTTTTCTCCTATAAACTCTCCTCGAATAATAGTTTCTTCTCTCATGCTCGTAATTCGCCTAGAAATTTACATGTTTATTCACTAATTTCTATGGCTTCCTGGGAACAGAACAACATGTGCGCCCAAAAAGTTACAAAAATCTCCGTGAACTTTTGGGTTAAACACAAATCGCAAAAAGTCTCTCAAGCGCCTCATCTCTCATGTTGCACGCTTGTCTGATTTTGGTTTTAATACAAAATCGCACACATACACACTCTTTCTCACATTCTCGTACACCTGATGGCCATCATAAAATATGCCACAAATGCCACACACACACACACGATTACATACTCGGACACATAATCGAAGAGTATTACAACAGCTGGCTTTTTACGCTTCACTGAAATGGAAGTAAAAATTCATTCAAAAGTCAACGCACAAAGCGCAGCTTCCAAAGTTCCCAAGACCCTACTGCTGTACGTCCGTCCGCCCTAGCTCCCGCAGCCGCCCACGCATATTGCCGTGATTTTCATAATTCAAATTGACCGTGTCCCAGGCCACAGGATAGGGCTATAACATCTTGGGCGCTGCATAATGAAATTCACTTTGTTTTCTTTGGCCAGGCCATTTTTTCACATTGGAGTTTTCTTTAGCTCCCTCTCTCGCTCCTTCTCGCCAGTGCAAATGCCATTCAAGCAGAATAATGCAATATAAACTGTTGCAGCTTGAGCGGAGCTACTCAGCCAGGCTTCGGAGTAGACGACGAGGACCAGCAGTTGCCATTGCCCAGACCCAGGCCCAGACCCAGACCCAGACCCAGACCCGAACCTCGATGACAATCGACCAGCTCAGGATACACTGTATGTGTATGTGTGTTTTTGCAAGTTTTGTGGGCTGTTGGCAAAATATGAAACCACAAAAGAGTTTGGCCGTAGAGGAATCGTTCATGTCAATTATTCCAGTTAAGTGAGCAACATACCAAAGGCGGCGGCAACTTTCTGGAACTTGCTGCTCTTCCTCCTTGCGGCCCCTAAGTCCATAACGACCAGCTTTTCCTTTTTATCTTTGGCAAATTTTAAGTGCATTTTGTGTCAAGACGTTGCATTTTTAAACTGTGTCAATAAAAAAAACTAAATGTTTATGGAAGCAAAAAAAAAACGCTTGTAATTTAATATTAGGCTGCAAAATGTGTCTGAAGTAATTCAAGTAGAGCACGTCGAGATTTCTGTGAGAAATTTTGCGTGAAGGGAGTGATGAACAAGTGATTGAGTGTGAGTGCCTGCTTTCAAGCCCCTATAAACATTCGGCTCTTTATGACGACAATGCAACAACCTTAGAATTTGCAGCAACCATATAGCATGCAGTATAATAATAAAGCAATAAACTGTCTCAAAGGATAATAAAAGCAAACCCAAACAGAAACAAACAAAAAACAAGACAAACTCGAACTCAAACACAAACAATCAAACCAGATCAGTTAAGATCGGATCATCATCCCCGTGATCCCAGCAGCAGATGCATTCAAACTGCGCCTGCATCAAATTTCACATGCAATCAATGACAAATTTATGACTTTGTCAGGGAATTGCCGCACAGGGCACTTAAGATGTTACTCCTCCTGCTTCAAGCACTACTTCTCCTTTTGGAGTATCTGTACTTCACTCACCATGCATGTCCTTGCTCTGCTTCAGCGCTGCTCCTTTTACATTTTTCGCGTGCTCATATTTCTGTCAATTTGTTGCATACTTTACATTTATTTTAGACTTCTACAAATTGAGTTATATGAAGCACATCCTGCAGCTGTGCCCGTCGTCCCTATGCCACGGCTCCAGCTAAGTATCTATTTCACGCTTTGAGCCTTGGCAAACGCCTTGTGGCAAGTGTCGGGGCGAGCAGAACGTTTAAATCCCACTTGAATTAGTTTGAATTGCCGGCAAGAGTTGATATTTCCTTTGCACTAATATCTGTTTCCGCCGGACTCGGAGTTATGTATATATGAAATTGGTTGTAGTACTATTTGATGGGTCATTGAAGGCAATTTCCTTGGGTATCCAATATATTTACTTGTTGAGTGGCGCTGAGCGTAGCGATTTCCTGTGCAACGCTTAAAGATATTAGACTGTACTTCGCGTGAAGTACGCTTAAGCGTTATGGATTCATATTCTGTGAAACTATTCAGTAATAAGCGAGTTTTGGCAAAACATTTTTTAAGTTAGTTATAGATTTGGAACAAATTCGCTTTCAGCAGTAAGTTCTCTTCAACTAAGCATAACAAGATGTCAACTAGTGTACGCGCAATAACAACATTCCATTAACATGCATGCTCTTCTTCTCGCACTCACTGCTAATACAGAACAGTCTTATCCTCAATAGAGGATAGGGAATAGAGGATCTTTTTGATACGTATTTTTTGCTGTAGGTACTGATATAGTTTGCTTTAAGTCTGTTATTCAGAGTTTTTGATGACTGCAAGTTTTACATTGTGAAATTGAACAATCGAAAACGATATCTCTCATTTTCGAATTGTTGCAAAAGTTTTCGTCAACTTTCTTCCATTTTGGCTAGAACAATTTCTGTAGTTGATTTACGCTCGTTAATCTTTCTTTTAATCAGTTGTATCCATTGCTGCCAAAAGAGAAGCCACTGAAAATATGAATGTATGCGAATGCTTAGAGATAAAGCTTACCAACAACTTCGGAAACCTCTTGCTATAAGATAGAACGATCTTTAAAATATCATAAAGTGCTCAATATGCACTGAGAGTGGCGTTTTAAGTCGCTTGGCATGCCTGTCAATTCTTGACCCCCAAAGTACTAGTGCAGTACAATCAGTTTGAAGATCTAACAGTAAGTGGAAATGAATTTTCACAATATAACACACACAGATACACACACACACACACACACACACACACACACACACACACACACACACACTCAGAAAGAATCACGCACACATAACTCGTAATGAAATGCAAGAAACGCAAACTTAAAAGCTAACTAAAATATGCAGTCACAACTACAACAATAAGTATTTGCAACAACAAAGTAATAACGTCAGTTGAAACGTAACGTAACGTAACGTAAAGTGCTGCCAAGGGCCGGCAACGAGCCGTAAATACAAGTAGCAAATAGCTCAAGACGCTTAAGGTAAGTGATGGCTGTTAGGGAAGAAGCAAGTTGGAGAGGGGAAAGAGAGGTGCTTACTGAGGAAAAACGCTAACGAAGTTTTTTGCCTGTTGTTGCTGTGCCTGCTGCCAGCCTGTTGATAAAGCAGCCTGATAAGCGACACGCGACCAGCGCAAAAATGCCACAGCGCCAATGCAACACGCCGGACACAAGGAGTCACCAAAAGAGGCAGAGGTTGAGTGGCAAGAGAGAGAGAGGGAGGGAGACCTGCCACAAGTACAGTTTGTTTTATGCCCGTAAATTGGTTTACCGTAGATGCCAACAATGCTTTGGTCTTGGCCAAAACGGACAGGTGTGTGTCATAGTATGCCATTTTTTTTTGGAGTACAGCTAATGCTACATAGAGGCTTAAGTTGCCGCATGAGTGTGACACTGTTGTGTGTGTTGCAAGTGTGGCCACAAAGCATTGTCCAAAATATCCAAGACTGTTAGACAACGACGACGGCGACGACGAGGACAGTGCCCAGCCATAGCTGCAGTTCCGTTTTGTGTACCATGTCAAAGACAACGCCCGCAACCTCTACCACTTTTTTTGTAGACTATTCTTAGATTAATTGTCACGCATATGTCTGACCCCTGTCGACGACCCATGCATATTTTTTGGGTCTATTGAAAAGCCAAACCACAAAAATGTAACCAAGTGTTTTTCAGGCTACTTACTCGTACCCCGCCGAACCCCTAACAAAACAGAACAGAACAGAACTTACTGTTGTTTGTTCTGTGTTACCATTTTTGTGTGTCGTTTGTGGGCTGGGGGAGTTCTAGGGTTTTCGAGAGCGCTATAATGTTAATGTGTAAATGTGTGGCTGCAGCAGCAACATTACAAGTTCGTGCAATGTCGTCGAGGTCTACGTAGTATTCCTCTGACTCCGTCTACGTCACCGTCACCGTCTCCGGCCGCGTTCCTCCTGTCTGATGCTCTACTTGACAATTACCTTTGCTACATGTGTTGTTTTGGATGTTGCTGTTGGTGTTGTTGTTGTTGCTTCTTTCTTTACTTTCTAAATATTTTTTCTAGCTCTTAATGCACAGAAGGCAAGTAAAACTAAACCACTTTATATAGTATGAGGTTAACCCAACCAGACGAAACCTTTTGTTTTGTCTAATGTGTTGTCTTTGTAGTTGTTGTGTTTGTTGACTTTGTTGTGTTTGTTGTGCTCTATGTGTAGTGTGTGTGTGTGTGTTGTTGTCTTTTTTAATTGAATGACAGCCAAGTGTAGTAGGAGTCGTTGTAGTAGGAGTTGGAGTCAAAACAAACAACAGCAACAAATAGCTGGCTACCATAAAATAGTAGAGTAGTCGCTTTAGTCAGTGGCGTAGTTGGGGTGGTATTTAGGGGAATATTGTGCTACAATTAAGTACATGTCTCTTGATATGAAAATCTCAAAGCGCATGCATCCATAGCAACATTCGAGAGGAATTTCATCAATATGACTTATTTTGCCTAAAAAGTTTCAGTGGCCTTTGATAGATTTCATGACTACGTTTTTGTTTCGAATTTCAGAAATTTGCATTCTTTTAGAAAATCAGTTAGTATTCGAAACCCTTTACCCCCCAATCTGAGACTATATGCCTATGAAATGTTCAGGGTAATAAAACATCCTTGACCAGCTGAATTAAAAAAGCTTGCTTTTGGTACAAGCTATAGATCTTTCCAAAAATTAAAGAGACTCAAAAAAAGATGCGTTTTTCAAAATCTACGAAAAGAAAGCCTTCTAAAGCCAAGACAATCTACAGAATTATAATATAATATTGAAAAAAATAACTCAAGAAATTCTTGAGATATTCATGCCTGATTTCAAATGCGATTCCGATTAGTCAAAATGTTCGAACTGTACTGTTTTGACTACTGAATCCCAAAATATAAAGGTTATTACGATAAAAATCCAACTCGCAATTTGGAAGTGGCATGATTATAAGGTGCTTACCAAAACTATGAGACACATACGAAATTTGATTTTAAACACTCGATATATCAATACTTATTAGTACAATGAATTTTTTCTAAGTTGAGAATGAAAATATAAGGAGTGATTGAGGATGTGTCCCCTTTTTTATGTTTTGTTTGGTATTTTTGGGTGTAACTGTTATCTAGAATTTTGATAGAAACGTAAGTTTTTGTGTTACGCTAGAAAGTGTGCATGAATGTTTTCGATAGAATTTTGAGCATGTGAGCAGGCTGAATCAACAGAGTAAGTTTCTAGACATGCCTTTTTATAAGTGGACTATCATACAAACAAAGATGGTCGTTTTCCCATTTTCGTTGTGAAATAAAGGGATTCAATGTTCTAACATTCCCGCATAGTTAAAACTGTTTCTCCAGGTTCTAACGAAACGCAGGATAAGTATTACGGTCAAAAATTGTCTCACTACAATACATTTCAGACAAATTCAAAGACTTCCCCTTCTCTATACCCCACAGATCCGTCTAATAGGGATACGATAATTTCCATGATGGCATATGCACCCATACAAGAAAGCTAAATACGCCACTGTGTGGGACCCTACTACTCCCTACTAACGCCCTCCAACTACTGCGCCCCAAACCCAGCCCACAACTCTTTGCAGCTGCGCTTTCTGCTCACTTATTAATGCAATTAGCATTTGCATTTGCTACAAATGCTACATTTAATGTTGTTTTTCGAGTTTCTGGTCATGTACAGAGATTAGATTAGATGTGGCATCATCATATGGTAGTCTCTCTCTCTAAACAATATTACAGTTGCACAATGACCCTAGACATATGCCAGACAAATATTGACTTGCTTTTTGTAATTTCCATACTAACAACTGTTAGCTTACTTTTTAGCTTGCACCCAAGTTTTTCCTACTTAATTAGCCCTTATAAGCCCCCAATTTAGGCCCACACAAATGACGTGTCTACGAGCACTTTACACTAATGTCAAACGGGATGGGAAAAAAGCTAAGGTAAACCCAAAATGGTCTACTGCCACATTTTTTTAACTTTCACCCAATGCCAATTGACTTGAAGTGTTTTCCACGAAAACTGTAAAAAACCACAAATACCGCCAAACGACTTGATTTGCATGTTCTGGTGTCCTAGCCACTGGGATCTGGGTCTGGAAACGGCTCTATTCACCTGTGTGGGCCAACGAATCTAGTTAAATGGGTAAATTAGTGTGCCAATTATCGTTAACATCTAGCTAGGCGTACCTACCAATGTGCATACATATCTGATACGTAATACCTGCTAACAATATGTCGCGTTTTTTGTGTGCTATACGAGTTGCATATGTATGGAATGTGCACCAGATTGTGGCAGAGCTCTGGCATAATATCAGCACAATTTACACGCAAGTTGCTAGGTTTATAGATGTCGGGGGTTTATGCAGTGTGACGCGTGAAACAAAAGTTCAATAGACACAAAAAGACTTCAGGATGCCAGATAGCGACATGATTCGACAAACTTCATCTGCTTTGATGAAATGCAACAAAAATTTACAACCTTGTATAAATTCTTTCGGTCAAGATTTTATAGAAAATTCTTAGAATATGAAATATGTTCTAAATTTCTATGCCGATGCACTCATTATATTTTCCGATGTGTGCAGAGCTGAGCACACATAGACCTGAACTCAGCGCAGATAAACATATAAGTGCTGAAAAATCAAGAACACTATGAGGGGCACCTCAAAAGGGTAGCGGAGTCAAGATTTTTCAGCATAAAGTATGCCATCACGCATAATTGTACATCAATTCGGTTCTGTCCTCTGGGCTTCTTTGATAATGTATGTTTACGATAAACTACATAGTGATATCGACAAATCGAATTCGATTTTGGAATTATTATACTTATGTGTGCATTATATTATTAATACAGTTGCTCATTTAGAAACGTTGAGATCGAAGTTATTCGTGCAATGTCAAAACGTAGTTATTGGCATAGCATCGGGCTAGACATCAAATGATGTATATTGGATTCTCGGTAATTTGGAAATCATTTCATCTCATCGAATTTGTGAAATATCTTGATTTTTGAGCCGAACTTTTCTTTTGCGCCAAAAATCACCGCTTCAGGAAACAGTACGCTTTCAAGAAAAATATTGCTTTCGGAAGGCTTCAGTTTTATGCAAGTAAGATCTTTCTGCCGAACTCCAACACAGCAATAATCTATAGTGTGCCCAATAACTCTTTGAAACCAAAACACTTATGCAAAAGATATAGGAAGATTTCTGGCACATTGATTAAAAGTTTATACTAACATTGAATAAATTGTAATTTCAATCAATTGAAATCCGATTTGACAACGTTTTTTTATCTACAACCTAAATGCTAGTGCTATTTATAAGCTTTCTCGTGGAAATCTAAAACGTATTTTTTTACTAGCGCTGCACAAAATCCATTAGAAGTCTTTAATCACCTTGTTAATGGCGTCTTCACGATTTCGTCACTCATATAAACCCTAATGCCAGTAAACTGCCATGCATAATTTTCATTTTGACAAACTGCCGTTAACTTTTGGCTTAAACTTCAATAAGCCCATTTCGTTACCCTTTTGCTTTAGCTCTCTTTTTCACTTTAACCACTTTAGAGCATAAAAGCTTAAATTTTTGCATGTTTGCCTCTAGGTTATGTGCCATGTTAGCAGTTGATTCTGTTTTAGAGTTAAGAACAACTAGGGACCTAACTGTATGTGCCATGTATCCCAATCTCGAGAGAGGGAGTGAGATAGAACCAGCGAGTGAGTGAGTGAGTGCATATGTCAGACCACAGCCAAAGTTGCGTGTCAAATGCGTTCGCAATCAGCCAAAAAGAAAAGCAAAATCAAAGGGCTAAGGAAAATTGCCAGCTGGAAAATGCAAGGCAGGCGTGCAAACGGAAAAAGTTGTTGAAAGAAAAGATTAGAATTTCTGGCGGCTTGTTGCATAAGCAAATAACGGGCGCACATGCTTATATACATAACTGCAAATACATGTGCACTAACGGCATTATTGATATATAAATTGAAAGCGCTTTTTATAATTGCATGACCAACTGGTGGAGTTTTCCACAGCTTTTCCAGCTAATTTTATTGGCCACAACATAAAAATGCCAGCAAAACTCATAAATATTTATGACCTATGACCAATGTATAAAGAATTTTCTTAAGTATTTTCACATAAACTTGAGGCAAAGCGACGATAAAAGGCAGCTGAGATTTACTTGCTCAGCTTTCACTAAATTAGATTACAAATATTGTATCTGTCCGAGTGTTGGGCAGTCGGCCTTTCGGAAAGGAACAAAGGAAGCCACGTCTAGGATTACCTATGCACTCCGTTGGTTCGGTCTATCTTATTGAGGCATGCAACTTCCGATGCTGGCCTTTGATTGCTTTGCATTTCATGCATAGTTGAAGCCCAGAGCAACAACAAACAAAAATCAAATGCCTCAGTGACAGCGCCTGAGATTGCAACTGCCAGTGCACGGCGATTTTCTGCATCATTTCCCGAAAAGCAGAAAACTCTCAAGTGGTTGACAGGATACGTGTGTTTGCTCTGACGGCGCCTGCCAGTCGATCGGCCGGATATGCGCCCATGGAAATTTAAACAAGTGCAGTTGCAGCTGCAGCTCTCAAGGTTGTTGTTTTTGTTGTTGTTGCTGTTGCTGCCTGAGTGGCGTCTAACTCAAGAGCCCCTAGATAGACGCGGCAAATTAAGATATCAGCAACGCTTTACTGCCACTCGCTTATTCCATAAAGAATAGAACCCATTCACATGGACATTTACATGCCACACAGTGGCATCGACTACTGCGTCACTGGTCGGCGGCACCACAAAACTACTATATACTTAAAACCGCCACACATAAAAGGCCATCTAATCGCTACTTTCTGTCACATTGATGATAAAATTTGGGTCAACTTTTAGTGGTAGCACCTTCTTTTCTATTATGCTCTACGCTCTCTCGCCGCTCTGCGTACATCTCTGGTGTCTACAGTGTCTCGCTGTTATCCTTTTTAAGCACGGTTAAGATTGCTCACTGCACTTACCGTCGCCGCCAGAATCCGTCCGCCACGTTTTTATGTCTAATGGTTTAGGCTACCAGTTTTCCCAGCCTTCTGCCTCTTCTTTTTTATTTTTCCCACTCGTTCTCGCTCTCTCCGGCTCTCTCTGGCTTGATTTTTATGTGCCGTCCCTTAAGTTGCATGCCGACTTAGTTGGTATGTAGTTCCTGATAGTAAAAGTGGAGCACATATAGGACTTGTTGTAGAGGTAGTTCTTGTTGTTGTTGCAGACCAGCTACAAAGTTTTAAAGCAACAGCAGTAGCATTTGTGGTAGTATTAGTAGCAGCGAGCCATATCCTTTTTATGTTGTGGTTATTGTGAAACAGTACACTGCAAGAAATTTACAAGACGTTTTGCATTTCTAAATGTGAGCTATCGTAATCGTAGACATATTTCAGATACTTGAGTTCGTACAACAGTCGGAATTTTCGACTAGACTGCACTATTTACCCATTACTCGCAGTTAAGAGCTGTTGTTGTGTTGTATTTAGTACAAAAGTACGAAACTTTTACGTTTAAGCACAAACTCGGCATATAAACAAGAATTTTCTACTCAAAATTATAATTTATACAGTGCGATTCAATGGTTCCGAAGTTAGATAAACTAGATCTGTCTTTTCATGAATATAGTTAGATTGTGTTGAAATATTCTTGAAATGAGGATTTGTAACTCCATTGCTTATATATGTTGTAAATCAATCATTTCCAACGTTAATCGGGTTGATTCTCTTTCTAGCAGGAGATCGGGAAGAAGAAGATGTAAATGAAGATGAAGAGGAATAGGAGAAATATGATCCACTTATAGAGGTGCAAGGTGGTTGTGGGCAAAGTGAGAAATGGACTGAGTGGAACGTAAATGAGGAGGCAGAGGAAGAGAAAGGGAATGAGAAAGAGAAATATAAATATTAAGGACGAGGAAAAGAAAAAAGAACAGGAAGACCAAAAATAAGAAGAAAAAGAGGAAGAAGAAGAAAATGAGCATGGGATTTTGGGCAGAGCCCGCAAGAATTTTACAAATCTTGACAATTTGTGGTTGTATTCTCTTTTATTTTACTTCTAAAATTTTTTGCTTGCTAAATGATAGTGTAAACATTTATAAATTTCTTTTTTCGCGAGCACTAAAGTTCATAATTTGGATTATTGAATTAAAAACATTCATACGAAATTCGATTTTTAATACAATCTCGAAATTTTAGCTTTTAAACTTATAACGAAGAAGGACTTTTGTATTGATAAGTTCGTAAGTAAAGTAAGTTCTTCTTTTAAACGCATGCTTTGTAAATTCAGGTCTATAACTGTACGAAAAAGCTATTGCTTTTATTGAGATATCGAGGGAAGTACCTAGTAGTAAGTTCAACTCATTTGGAAATATTTTGTGAGAAAAGGCAGTTACTAGATAAGGAGAACCTTTTTGGTTTTTTGTGGAACTTCCATTGTTTTGCGCAGTGTAGCTGGCGCGCATATCCTCGCTCGCTGTGCAATTGCTATCGTGCAACAACATAGATAGATAACGGCTATACTTTCTGCTCGACGATGCATAAAAAAGGTCCAACTAGAGCTAGAGCTAGGCGCAGTTGTAGTTCTAGAACCAAACTCTTTCACAAAGTGTTTTTTATGACAATGGCCAATTGCATTCATTTCTAGCTGCAACCGCCGCTTAAAGTTGCACGCAAGCAGCAGCTGTAAAATACAGTAAAAAAAATTAAGAGTGTAGAAGAAAAAAAATGCATATCAATTGACATTTGGTGGTAATAAAAGGCAAAAATTAAGCGCTTTACGGCATAGAGAACCAACATGTAGCTCATTTTTTATGGGTTTCCAATAGCTGCCACTGCCAACAACAGCAACTATTGCTGGGGGGACCTGAAATGGGTCTTTAAAGTGGCAAACTACAGTTGCAGCGGCTGCTGTTGTCGCTGGCCTCTTGACTGTTGTCTCACTTATCTACATGATAGACAGTGAAAGGGTTTGCCGACTGTAGGAAAACAAATTAGTAGCTGCGATAAAACTAAGGAAAACTCCAAATAGAAATATGTAAATTTCACTAATTTGTTATCGGCGGCAAGTTGAAACCAAAGTTGGCTGCTGCTTTTCAGGGCTAACTAAAAATAGCTGAGTTTTGTACAAAAATACATTAGTTTTTGCCATGATATAGCAAAAACCAAGCAACTAACGAAAAACTTCAAAAATAACAAACTCAAAAACTTATATGATAAATACTTGAAAGCATGAAGTACGCCAAGTACTGCTTGAAAACAATGGCAACCCAGTCGTGATTGGCATAATTTTTCTGGCACTTGAGTTATTATTATTTTCTGAAGGTGTGAAATAAATTTATACATACCAGGAACAACACAACAACAACAAAAACAACAAGTGCAATAACATAAACAGTAAACGCAACAGATAAAATAAAGAGAAACAACTTGAAACATGAGCCGAGAGCATCAAAGTTTAACCAAGGCTAACTTTAATGAAACACCTACGGACTGGCATTACGATCGGCGAACAAAAACAACAATAACTACCATGTGAAAAACTAAAAGATGTCAGCAGACAGTCTAGGTGGAACCCGACAATGGGATACCCTATAAGCATAAGCCAAATGAACTGCAGTGAGCAAAAGATCAGCATTGTTTTGTTTATTAGGCACACACATGAGTTTGCATACCAAAAGAGAAGTTGCGTAATAGAAGGAACCTTGAGTACGTGCATCACTCGTTATCTTGCCTTTTCCAAATTCCGATTCGCCGAAATTCCTGCAATATATCTTTCATCCACAGAAATAAACCCGTTCTAAACGTACCGAAGTCTTGTAACTCTATTACTACAATCTCATTTGGCAAATGAGTAGTAGATACCACAATCGCCCAACGAAATCAACACTCTATAAGAAGCTCATCCTTTCCATTTTGCTTTATGACGCTGAAGCATGGGTTATTATTAAAATTGATGCGGATGCCGTTGGAGCGCTTAAGTACTTCGTAAGATCTTTGGCCGCATTCGATGAAACAATGAGCTATATGAGCTCTACGACGAAATTGATATAGTCAAGCGATTTAACATCCAGCGGCTCTGCTGGCTTGGTCATGTTATGTGTATAAATGAGTAAGTGACTGCGAGAAAGATTTTCAATGCTGCTGTTGAAGAAAGGCTACTAAGTGGCGGCCATGCCTCGGTTAGAAGGACCACGTAGTGAACGCAGTAACTACCTTTGGTATCGGGGAAAGATGGAGTTGTGCTGCACAACAGGCCTTAAGCCTGTTACGGGCTATTATGACCAGTTAAGAAGAAGGAAATGAACGTCGGTCTCTCTTTAAGAAGGGAAGTATGAAGATAGCCTTTCTGGTATTATGAACGATTTGGTCTTCAATTTTTCTTATATCTAGAAAATAGAAATTCACTGCCGAATCGAGTTATTTATAGTATTCATCCGATTTAGATGATCGCTGATGAGTCGGCTGGCTGTAAATCACGTAATGTTCCCAAGTGGAGCAGTCATCATTCTGATGAACCAACATTCATCTACCCATGGAATGCACATCTTTTGGTAAAATTTGGTATTCCCAACACTTAAGGTCTCAGAGATCACGGACAGACGCTATGACCCTTTCGGCTCGACTTTTCCTGCTGAACATTTTTGTAAATCGAGCGTATGATCTGCCACGCCTTCTTTTTCCTGCTACATTCTTTGCACAGATCTATAGTACCCATCACACTCTGTGCAGGGTATTCAAAAATTAAGTGTTGTCAGTGTTTTGCAGCCGGCAATGGGAATGGATAACTGTTGAAATTAATTGCAATTTATGATGACGTTTCAACAAAAACAAAAATCAACGCCAACCGCAGCCAAAAGTGTAAGTTCAATACAAAAACAAAAGCTTAATAAAGTAATAATAAAAACTGTACCATTAAAAAACAAAAACATCGGCAACAAAAAACAGTAAAACAAAAACAAAACTTCGCAGGTAAGCACAATAAACGTGCGGCTCTTAATTAAGTCATGGCTGTGCCTGGTCCAACGGATCGGGCCTCTGAAGTTGTAGTGGGCTTTGAGTGGCTCCATAAAGCCCTCTCATTGCTGCCTCGTAGCACTAGAAGAAGAGTATCCAGAGTCAGGGAGAGGAGGCAAGGCAAGAAAAGAGTTGCACAAATATGAAGAATAATATTTTTTGTAGAGCATACTTGGGATGTGTGTGTGTGTGCAGGATGAGATAGCGCAGTAGCCATATTTGAAGTGTAACGAAAATATTCAACAATGATATTGTCAAATAAATGCTTCATTCAATTGCAATGAAAGCGAGTAGTACTCGTGGTACTCGTGGTACTCTAAGTACTCGTAGTAGGCTTCAGTTTTAAGTTATTACAAATATATTACGCTTGGAGCGCAAATTGGGTTAAATTATTGAGTGACTAATGAATAATGCTTATTGAAAGACCTTGATGTGCTGCTTAAACACGGTAGCCATAACGAAAGTGCATTAATATATGAAAATGATAAACCTGGTCTGGACTATCAAATTTGGGAAGCTGTGACATAGCCAATGTACTTATTTCATAGTCAGCTAGAACTTTAACTTTTCTTTAAGTGCTAATGCAAAATTGAAACTAACTCCATTGAATCAATTTCAAATCCTCGAAGAAAATCGCCTCTTCGTTGAACATACCAGATAGTATGCTAATAGTAGTTGACCCCGACTATTCCATATTGTGCGTCTATATAAGCCGCTCACCGTCATACCATATGTCACTACTTCATCTCATGAACAACTATCTAGAATTTGATCGATCAAAAGTAAAAACATATATTTTCAAAGAACTTAGCTAACGGAGACCATTATCTTTTAAGAAACTTAAACGTAATTTTAAACTTCTTCTTCACCATAACAACCCGTTACTGATTTACCGCCGGGCGGCGCTGCTTTACGCTCGCTTTCTCCAATCGGTGCTACCAAAGATAGTTAGTGCTTTCTAACTGATCTTTCCAACGGAGAAATGGCCTGCACCGTCGTCGCCTCCCATCAGCAGCCGCATTGATAACTTTTCTAACAGAAGCTTTCTCATTCACACGCCCAACATGATAAGCCAACGGCGTCTACCTCGAGCTAAGAGTTCAACGTTCCAAACTAACATTTATCGGCAAGAATGATTCTCCGCTTGACCTCTACGCTGACATCGTTCTTCATTGTGACGGTGGTGCCAATGTAGACCAAACCTTGACAACATCAAAAATATGAGAGTCCAATCCCTGCGACTTCTAATTTAAAATGGTTCCTTTCCGATTTACAACACAATGCCTATCACAAAGTTAAAGAGGTCGCAGAAGAGCGCATAGTCTTGCCTGAAGTCTCGCTCGGTATCAAAATAATCGGAGAGGTTCTTTCGTACTTTGGTGGAGCTCGTGGGTCTCTTTCATAATTAGGCGTCCCTCTCTCTCACTGAGAGAGCCCAATCATTTAATTTGCGAATGGCTTAATGGCGCCTCATATGCCATAGAAAGAAGACTGATACAATAGTAGTTAGCACACAACGTGGGGTCACTCTTCTTGAGGACAGTGCAGAGGACACCAAGGTTCCAATATCAGAATTGGCTCTTGGGTAGGCAGCGCTACGTCCAGCAACTATGAAAGGTGAGGTTAAATCCGGAAGCGGCATTATTCCAATTATCGCCCGATAATAAGCCGTCGAAGTGTTCCCTCCACAACCTCAGTGCACCCTGTGCCTCCATTCATTTCTCACCTCTACTAAGAGGAGCACCGCTACGTCATTCATGCGCATGTCGGTTTTTTCTTGCTCACGCTTTTCCTGCTCGAGTTTTTTACGTCCGATAAGGTGACTCTCAATATACCTCATCTTCCTATAGTGTTCTCGATTATATCTCGAGACCTGCACCCTATAGGCGGCGTGGTTCGACAAACCCGAACGACTGCGGCAAAAAGTAATTAAATTCAGTATATATCAATCTAATCTAGAAATGTAAAAGTATTTCTGATAAATAAGTATACAGAAGTTATTAAAGATTAACAGGCTATTTAGTGTGGACCGTCTTTAAAGTAAAGAAACTAATTGCAGTGTAATGTGTACAGACATCGTCTACTTCCTGCCAAGGACTCATGGAAACCCATTGGTGTAAGTTTTTCAAACCAATTTCCAAATAAGCTAAGAACTAACTGAGACCTCTGTCTATTATTAGAAATATCAACATGAGTGAGAATTTGAAATTTGAATTAGAATCACACCTGAGAGACTCAGGCCGATTTTCCTTCTACTTTCAAATAAATCGAAAATCTACATATCAGACAGTTCACCACAATTTGCACAATGAGATTATTCATCTCAATTTGCTTTGAAATTACTGTCAACGCTGTTGTACAAAAAAAATTAGAAAATGAGTTTACATCGAAATTGAAATCTTAACTAACGAATCACTTAAAGTTGAAAATGATGTAAGTGTTAACCTATCTTCAAGCTTTATATATACTAAGAAATGTGCATCCTTTTTGATAGTTTGGGCTGGGTGTTAGTGCTGCTGGCTGTAGGCCTTGGATTGATTGTATTAGCATCCATTGGGCAATACATTATCCATTTTATGGGCATACTGATCAAGGCTAAAGGACATTGGCTGTGTCTGTCCTATAAGGAGGCGCGCAAGTCTATAGTGTCGCTGACAAGACTGCAGCACGTAAAACGCAAACTACTCTTGATCGATATGGATGAGACGTTGATGCACTGCATCAAAGTGCACAAGAAATCTAAACAAAACCTCTTTGCCGTGCCACCCGACATGACCTTTTACACCGATGGCCGGAAGTATCAGCTCTATAAGCGACCGCACGTTGACCGCTTCCTTGACATGGTCAACGAATGGTATGAAATAGCGATCTATACCGCTGCCAAGAAACGTTATGCAGACCGTATACTTAATATGTTAGACAATGGACGCAAAATTCTACAGAGACGCTATTATCGCCATGATTGTATTAAGATTATGGGTAGGAATAGTAAATTTATTGGCATTATTGATGTGGACTTGGCAAACACCATCATATTGGATAATTCAGACTATGAGTGCTCGCTTAATCCCCATAATTCTATATGTATTAAAGACTTCGTGGGAGATCCGGCTGATTCGGAGCTAGAAAACATGCTGCCATTCTTGGACTGTTTGCGCTTTGTATCCGATGTGCGCAACGTGCTCGGCCAGGGTAAATATGAAGGGCATATTCTTGATGATATCATTCAGTACGAGACAGATAATGACGATGGCGACTAAATGCCCAGCTCCTATCCACATACTTTGAATTGAAATCCTTTCTTTGTTAGTTTATTGATTAAAAAAGAAGTCGTCTTTTACCGAAAACGAAAAAAATGCTGCAAATCTGTGTAAATAAATGCTATTACTCTAACAGCGATGGCTTGATATTACCAAATGTGAATTATTTCTAAATGACTCACTTCCAAAGTTTGTTATATTTGTGCATAACTCCGCAAGCAAGTGAAAGCGATCTGCATTATTTCTTATGTCGTACAAATGCGCCCCACCTTCATTGAATAAACAAAATCCCTTTACAATGTTGCATGTGCATTACGTGATGCTCATTCGTAAAATGCAAACTTCATTTACAGTTAATACACAAAAGAAATCAATCAGCCAAAAGCTACTACCAAGAAATATTACCGCGTACTTCCTATATAGCATATGCCGCCGCAGCGGCACACAAGTGTGAAATTTGGTGTAACCACAAATGTAAGACCAAAAAAAACCAACCGAAACGAAAATACCGCAAAGAGGTGGCAGGCAGAGCGGACGCAACCAAAGACCAAAAGAAACACTTTGAACACAACTTGATTACTGCCTCATTTAGTTTCATTTAAGCCAAAAGACTTTACCAAGAAAAAATACATTGTTCAAAATAAAAATGAAAAAAAAAAAAACTTTTGCAATTTTTTTTCTTAAGCTGTTGTGGTCGATTGTTGTAGTTGTTATTTGTTGGCTTTTTTCTGAAGTGCTTTGTAGAGCGGGCTCAAATGAGAGCATTTTGTGTTGTTTGGTTGTAAACCAAAAACAAGTTAAGCAGAACAACGATCAAGCTGGAGCTGGATCTGGGCAGGGCAGGGCAGGAATGAAGCGACAATAAACGGCGACAAAAGCAACTAAATTTGCTATGACGATGTCGGGCTCAGCGCCAGCGCCAGTTCCAGCACTTCCATAGGACGCTACACCGGGACACATTGGCAACATTAACTGTCGCTCGACGGTCGCACGATCGAATTTCACATGCGGCGATATTTTACGATATTGTCTCAATCAGCAAGTAAGCGAACCGTTGAGCCAGAAAAAAATTTCAAGCAAAGAAATTCACACCAAGAGCAACCAAAAAAAAATTGGAATTTTTCGAACTGATTTGGATATTCAATGAATGCGCAGGCGTGGCTATAAACACAAAAACCGCAAAGAAAGCAGCTTTTTGCTGTGTCTGTGATGAAAATATTAAGTGAAAATATATGGAAAAACTGCAAGTGACAGTGCACAAAATGTCAAACATTTGAAACAAGCAGCAATAGATGCACAGATACTTGTAGATACAAACGGCCAGCCAAGAGTTGCAGATACAAGATACATAATTGCGACGTCACAACGTCGCGACGTCGATCTAGCAGGTTTTGCTGCTGCTGAGCAAGTCAATGACTGCGCGAGAGCGCACGTTGTCAGTGTGTGCGTGAGCGGCGCACCAACACAAGCAGAGCAATGCCAGCAGCCAGTTTCGTGCGACAGAGATGCAAGATAGGCAGCAGCAGCAGCGAGAGCGTGATAGCCACGAAAAGAGAGTGCACAGAGAGAGAGAGAGCGTGACTGATCGCTTGCGCGCGTATTGGTGAGAGCGAGCAGCGCTCTCTGAGCGCCAAATGCGCATGTGTGCGTGAGTGAGAGCGTAACGCAGCATTTCCCCTGCGCAGTCAACTGCGACGCAGCTACCTGCAGCAAGAAAAGTATCTTACGGATTGGAAAACCTTCAAAGAGCGCTATTCTACAAATGTGGGCTCAGTTGTGGGCTTAGCTGGTTCCTATTTTAAACTGTTTACTGAAAAAACAAGCGCGCTGTTTTCTTTATATGAAATATGCTACGGCTATGTTGTTTTTCAGCCGTAAAAACAGCAGAGAAGTAAACGATTTTTGGCAATTACTTGGCACTGTCATAACATGCAGCAGCCAGGCAACAATTAGTGTCACTTTGAGCTCAGTTCCTAACGTTATTTACTTTGGCAAAGAGCGAAGCTGTTAAAACAGTTGCTTTCAGCCTAAAAATTTTTATAAACACTAAATTCCTGCAAACATAAACGGAACCCCGCAAATATGTTTGTTAGAAAAGTTCGTCGGCTGTAAGCTGTAAAAATAAAATTATAGACCAATTTATAAACATGATTCGTCGTTCCAGTCAAAAGCCAAAAGCAAGCCAAGCGCGCTGCGCACTTTTCGTGTGTTTAATGAAGGGTTTTGGCTCTTAACTTTTATTTTCTTCTTGTTTTTTTTGGCCAAAACTGAATCGCGCATCACAGCCAGCCAGCTCTGCACTAAGTGGGTATTAGCAAAATGCTGAAAAATTGCGGCCTCCAACAAATACCAGAGAAAAAAGAAGTCGCGCCGTCGAATGAAATGAAATCTTTAGCACAAACTGAAAAGACGGTCTGACAATTAGAATAGTCTGGCTGAGTTTTTATGGCCACTCTGAGCTTCAACATGATTATAGAGTTGTGTCTTTTTGGCACTGAATCGCTTGTATTGAACTTCGTTGAGTTTCGCACGAGCAATTTTGTTTGGCTTTTTTTTTGGTTGCTCTTTAAAAAATTATTAAAATATTTAAATTGCGCTTAGGAAGTGAGCTATTAATAAAAGTGCTAAGCATGCAAATCACTTTATATAAACTTGAGAAAATTTGCTCATATTTTTGAAGCCAAACAAATTTCGAAAGCTATGACTTTTGTTCAATTACTATGCATGGGAAGTTTATATTTTATAGCAAATTGGAGTGGATTTATTTCAAGTTTTTAGCTTGTACTGCTGCAATGATTCCTGTAAATATGCAGTGAGAAATCTGATGTTGTCGAGAGAATTAAATAACATCGAGCGATGGCGGGAATAATGCAGCTTCCGACATCCCCGACGGAGCCGTGGATATATCCATGACGAAGTTAGAGACGCAATCAAGAGGCTCAAAAACAATAAAGCAGTTGGCGCAGACAGCCTGCCTGCAGAATAGTTCAAGACTGGTAAGGTAGGGAGTATGCACCAATTCTTTTGCAGCATATGGCTACATGAGAGCACGTTTGATGATTGCAACCTTGGTGTATCCTAAAGATGGGTAACTCGCTAACTACCGTGGTATCAATATTATATCTATATCTATTAAATATATATTATATATGAAAAGACGCACGAATACCAAATGGATACCCACCATTTCGTTGTCGATGCCTGTGACAGCTGATTTCGGAATACCTGCAAAGTTGGTGCGACGTTGCAGAACGACATGGAGCAACACATGCAGCTCCTTCAAGGTAGCAAAGAATCATTACAAAACTATTGATACTGAGCGAGGCTTTACGCAATGCGATAACTCCTCCTCCGACCTTTTCAACTTTTATGTGCATCGAAACTGTACCTTATAAGAGTGTCCAGCTGCTTGCCTACGCAGATGATATTCACATTATTGTTAGTACTAAGCGAACAGTTATTGGAGCTTTCGCGCCTATTGAATGAGAATCTGCCAGTATGGGTCTGGTTGTAAATGAGCGCAAGACAAAGTATGGTCAAGATGTAGCAGAGAATCCCTCTTGCCAATAGATGTAACTTTAATTTCAGTAGACAGAAACTAACATTCTGCAAAACTCGCATGCTTGCCGTTTACTTTAATACTTTTTTTTTGTAAAGATATGGAACCAAAGCGCATTGACTACATGATTTGAAAGTATTGAAAACTCTGTTTTTTCAAAAACCAATTTTCGTCACTTTTGACCTTGAATTACGGACACGGCTTTCGAACAGTCGCATAAAATGGCAAAACAGTCTTACAAATTTTCAAGAATCTTGGTGTAACTAACCTTTTAATTCATTTCATTGTTATCCACAAAACCTTCGTACTAGGGCTAGGAAGATACTTTCTTTTGCATTGTACATTTAAATTGGATCTTTGATACAATCGATAAGAATTTACGGCTCTTCATATGCTTTCACTTGTTAAAACTCGTTAATAACATTATTTACAACGCATTTATTAAGTTAATCCCTTATCAGCCCTACGAATTGGCATCTATTTTCACATGGTTTCCCCTTGCTTGCTTTCTTACAGTTGGCCAGACATTCGTCCTTACTTGGTGCTTTGCCGGCTTGCACTCCCAGCAACAGCATCGCGATGATAAGAACCCAATAAAAGTATTCCATTTCGAACTTGAGAGCTCAAATGACTTGCTTCCATAAAGTCAACCAGACTTTTATACCTTTTGTAAAGATGTGGAACCAATTGCCTTTTTATCACGTTGACTACGATTGTATATGGTGTATATGCACAATCGTTAGTATGCTATTTAAACTTGAATTTAAATTCAGCATTATCCGTAAAAGTCGTCTTATAATGCTATTGAGGAAACCTTTTTTAACTCTTAAATGCAAATAACATTATTTCTTTATACTTGTGAGCTGGAGCTGCTACTCTACTTGTTTTTCAAGTTCTTGAAGTAATTCTTCCAAAAAATTAAATTTGCATATTTGACTATATCTTCGCTTACACAAATGTGATCGTCAAAATGCAGATATCATTAGAAAAACAAAATTCAAATTCGATGGAGGATGTTCGGAAGCCCGCCATGTTCAAAATTAAACTTCGATTATCGTGTGTTTCAACAAGTTTTGTAAAGTTAAGAAAAAATAATTTACAAAAAAGAGTATCGCTCATCGAACGCAATCTCACCGCGGAAGGTTCAGTGCATATAATTAAGATTAATAATCAGAATAATATCTATGTAAAAAGTCGCTATGCAAAAATGCAGTGTGGTACCGATTACATTGCAATTACGAAACTAATTCAGGTGAAACCTTTCCCATTCAAATGATAGAATGATTGCGGCTTGCCGAATATACTTTTCACCTGAGTACGTTTGCAAAAACGCGCATTGTCCATATCACTCATAAACCTTATTTATATTTACTTTAGAAGAAGTCATTTATAGTTCCTTTAGAAGTGACTTGACTAATGAAATCGATGTAAACCAATTATCCATGGTGACATTATTTTCGTATCATGTATTGTTTTTGGTCCCAAAAAGTAACTCAAAGGTTCTTCTTCGTCGAATCGACGATGCAATTTTTAAAAACTAATACTTATCCAAAATGACGCAGCTGAACTTTCTGCACTCTTCAACAGCTTAGCAACGTCTAGAGCTATACTGAATATGATCGCATTGTAAAGTGCGCAAGTATGAAAAAAGATGAAGAACCATTTAGGGATAAAATCAGCACTTCTAGTGATATATATTAAATACGTATATATTAATAATTACTATAATAAATCAATTATGCAAGCAGTATCTCAATTTGTCAATTTCAATTCCAATTTGTCGCACTTCTTTGCAGTTAGTATAAAAGTACAGCAAAATCAAGATACTCGACCTTAGCTTCGTGGTCATGGACACACCTTATCCACAATGAATTGCCGAAAATATGGATAGCGATGATTGAATGAGCACCCCCCGTGTGGTGAGCGGGTTAGAGAATACCACCGCAGCAGGTCAAAGCTTGTCGTATGAGGCGACTAACAATGGCACTGGGTACTTTTCGAGATCAGTAGAGCCACCCCAGGCCTTAAAAGGGTTGTGCGTAAAACCACAATCCTAATGAAAGAATGTATCTACATCAGGCCGGAACCCAACAACGGGTTGTTATGAGCAGTTAAGAAGAAGAAGATGATTCAAGTAATATTAGAAGAAAAATTTCGTTAAAATGAGTAAGTAGATCTTAATTTTAGTTATTTAAGATGTAAGTTTCTACTGTGATTTTTCACATATTGACCATTCAAACGATATATCATATATCATAATAAGAAATACATTTAAAGCGTTTTTCGAATACTTGTATGCAAAACTAAAGATTTCTACAAGCTCTTGGCTACTGCTTGTTCCGCATGCCAATATCTGTGCGGAAACAATTTGAATGGCACACCGAGTTAGTGCTAAAACTAAATATAACACAAGGTTCATACGTAAGTAGCTTATCGTTAAAAAAGAGTTCGATTCGAATGACAATACAAAATTAAAACGCTTGCAATAAAGTTATTAACATATTTATTAGGCACTGAAACCATTTACCCTTTCTTCTTCTTCTTCCTGCTTATCTCATCTGGATAAATCAACTTTGGGCACGCATCTTGACAATTTCTCATGCCAGCTGTACCGCCTTTTTTTATTAAAGTACATTTTTGCAAACATTTATCCCTTCCTTTAGTGGTTTCCGGAGTGCAAGGAGTTAGAAACAGCATCGCGATGACAAGAACCATGAAAAAGTAGTGCATTTCGATTTTGAGAGCTTCAATGACACGATTCCACCCAATAGCAGACTTTTATACTTTTTGTATAAATTTAGAACCAATTGCAATTTGAACACATTGACTACGATCAGATATGGTGTTTGCATAAGCGAAACACAGTTAGAAAAATAGGTAAACAATACAATAAATATTATCCCATAATATAGTATATTTTTGTTATTTTGATAATATCATTCTAACGCATGTCAGTTTAATACACTATAATATATAGAGTTGCACACTTAAATCTAATTTGTGAATGATGCAGCTCAAAAAGTTTGATCATAACAAGTTATCCACATAAGAATAAAGGAAAAATCGTTTTACACCAAAAAGATGGCTATAAGAATTCAATATTTCGACATGCAATATTTACTTAACAACACACCGCATAAAAACAACAATCAGATGATTGCCTTGCACACATGCATTGCTCAGCATGTTATTATCATTCGAACAAACTCACATAGCAATAAATGAAATCATTTTTTGCACTTCTCTCTACACGCTATTCGTCTTGCTTTTTCATTTTTGCGTACGTAAATCTTTGGCAAGGAACTGCACCTATTAACGTTTACTTATGTTTTTGTAAATCATATAAATTTTTGTGTAAAACCTAACATTTCAGCCTTTATTTCTTGAGAAATCTTTTAAATCGATGCCCAGCTATCTGACTTTTGCCGAATCACATGCGAATTTATGAACTGCTTGCAATATAATCGCAAACTTCCTTAGCAAGCTGTTGCTCAATCCAATTAAGTAGTAAACCAGTAAGTTATTTCGATAGCGAAAACGTTTATGAAGCCTTCGCAGTTCCTAATTTATTGACTTTCACTGATTTCGCGATGTTGTTGTAGTTGTTGTTGCTATTGGCTGCTTCAAGTCACACACCAGGTAGCCAAGTTTAACGATAGCTTTCCATAAACATTTGCCAAAATAAGCACTGCTAATGCCGTACTCTACTAAAGATGGCAGAATGGTTGGCTAGCTGCTTCCATGGCTGACTGGGAGTCGGGTCATAAGTTTTTTGGTTGGCCTAAAGCGCACATGGCCACATAAATCAAGGCGACCAATAAATATTTGCGGCACACAAGCCAAAAACTGAATAACAAGGAAAACACATAGATACACAAACACACACACACATCTATATAGAGGAGGCAAGCAGAACCAAGTTGAAGCTGCCATAAACGCGTAATTAACCTCATTCTGTGCTGGAGCAGAAATATGGCACAAAAGTTAATGTGCATTAAGCTCATATATCAAACCCTACAGATATGAGTGTTTATAGTGAGGGAGTAGCGACAAACTGACGGACGGATGGAGAGTGGCTTCCGAGCTGCAACAATGCCGGTCTAACACTCAACTTGAGTCTAAGCAATCCAAGGCAAAGCGCACAATGCAGCAAAAGTATCTTTAAGATGCACTTGAGCGTTCAATGACGTTTGCACACAGCTACAGGCATTTGAGCTGCTTCTTCTTCAACTATATGCATGTATATACAATTTATTGTTTATATACTAAAAGAAATACTTGGCATTGTTTCAGTCAGATGACGCGGGCCGGGCATATGACTAGGCCCGCATATCAAATGAGCTGCTGCTCCTTGCCACAGCTACAACATCAAACTGGCTGCTATTGCTTTTTAGCTGGAAAATTCCTTTTATACACTACACTCACACATATATATATATACATATATATATCAGATATATGCTTGTATGTGTAGCTATAATGTTATGCCAGCCTTGACAGCTCTGGTAGCTCTTATAGAACGCTCTGTAGCTGCTTGTATCTTGAGCCTGTCACACGCACTTTTCACTTTGCATATCAAATGCATAACAACAACAACAGCAGCAGCAAGAACATCGACAAACTGCAATATGTTCATAGATACATATTGGCAAAGCGATTTCATAGATGCAGATACATCCATCGTTTGGCATTTATAACATTACTCTACAATGATATTCATAATTTCTTTTCTCTGCTGCCGCTGCCGCTGCCGCTGCATGCGCCGCTGCCTTTTAAGCGCACAATTTTCTATTTCACCAAAACATTATGAAAATTTTGGCCTCAAAACTGTGTTGTGTTTGGAAAACGCTGTGGAAATGCAATTCAAGAAGCGGCAATAACAGAAATCAGTTTTCAGAGCCAACAACAACAACAACAAACAATACATAAATTATGCATTACAAACGTGCTTCTGACCCATTGCCATTTTCTAATTCAATTAAAAATTTTCTACATTTGAATACAATTTCCCAAATGCTGAGTAGCGTAGTCACTGAATGAGTGAGTCTCATAAACTGGCTAAGGAACAAAGTGGGAAAGTTTGCCATAGCTGCATTCCCAGTGGTGTATTTAGGCTGGCCCCAACCAGAAGCTGTGGTTACAACAAAAGCAAACAACAGCAACAGCAACAACAACAACAACAACAATAGCAGAAGATACAGACACTAATTTGACATAGTTATGCGCAACGAAATGAAAGCTTTTCCTTTTTGCCTTGACTTGACTACGGCTTATGGAAATGGCTGCTGAAACTGTGACTGTGGCCAACATGGCGTATGAATAATATTTTAGTTTGCCTTGTTTATTCCTGTACGCTTTGCAATCGCAGTTGCTATTGTCTGCGGTCGGTCATCCTCGTCGCATTGCTTAGAAATATGAGAAGTTTTCAGTTTTTTTAAATTGCTATGACTAGACGGGGTAACTGCAAAGATTTTAAGCTGTTTTGTTAAGAGTTAAGAGCTAGTTGAATGAGGCAAACAAGAGTAGTTGTTATGAGCAGCCATCTATTCTCGCAAACGAGATTAGAAAGAGTTTGTAACTTGCAGCAACTGATCTTACGATAGGAGACTTGCTTGATTTGGTTCTTCTCTGGCAATCTTTCACTTCTTTTCATTTGAATTTTAAACGAAATCCTTGAAATTCATAAAGATATTGTTCAATATGCATTTTTAGTGACCATAAGTCTGCTATAAGTAGTTCGCAGGACAAATATCTACTGTAGATGCAACAATAAGCTTTGCGTATGCGATATGTTCCCATGTCTGCTTTTTCGAAAATGAAATGCAGCTTCTTTCCATAGGCTGCGTTATAATGAAATGATAACCTATTTTTTGTGACCAAATAAATAAGCCGCGAGTGACAAGTCGCTGTAACAGCGAATGCCACAATCCAATTATGATAAACGAAATTTCATGAGCGCTTAATTTCGCTCAAAAGTGACGATAACTGGATACCAAGATTCTGTGTTTAAAAGATGATGCTTATGCCGATAGTCCACAATCAGTTTTAAGCTCTTGGACACTTCAAACTCATGGGAGTGAAACAAATTTTATTGTAAAACGAAAAAATTGTTATGCTTAACATACAAAAAATGTCATTCAATGCAAAGAATTTGGTTTCATTTAGAAGTCGAGTGTATAAAATGAACTTCAATATAGCGGAACAATGGTTTTTTCAATGAAACAGTTGCAAAGACTGTACTTTATTCAGTACGAATTTGCCACAAATTGTATGTCTATTAAAAAGAGTTTAGGCCATTTTGAACCACACTTGCTGCTTATTAAGTTAGTTGCACCAAAAGTTCATTGTACCAAGATTACATAGCATGTTTCGTACATGTAATATTTAGGTAGCAGAGTCTCTACTTTATGTTCTATATATGTATGTATGTTCTATGTAATATTTATAACGCGCAGAGTGCGCTTAAATAGCAAAGCACTTTGCACTCCATGGGGTCGACATATGCCGCCAAAACGCCGACTGCGACAATGACGTAGACGCTGACTGCGACGCATAGGACAAACGCCCAACTACGGCAACGACTACGGCACATGCCAAAGTAATGAAATTTAAAAATTCATAAAATATTCGCACCACTAAACAAACAATATGACAACAAACAATGACAACAACAAATGAGAGGCACAACAAACGGTTGTTGGTGGCAGGCGCAATGCAAGTGTAACTCAATTAATTAATAACAATATAGTAGCAACAACAGCAACATGCAACAAGCAACATTAACAAGAACAACAAACAAAATAATTAAGTAACAAAAGTTTCATATTTGCAGTGCGGCACACACACACACACACACACACACAAAACAAAACAAAATTATAGTGTATGTACTACAACAACAGCTAAAAGCAAGGCCGGATCAAAGCATGTACGGGCAGCCTAAGGCGCCCACATCGGGGAGACTCCTACATGACGAGCACAAAAGAATTTGTAAGTTTGAAAAGAAGCGAAATCGAACTACAAAAACTTGAACAGGTATATCTATCACGAATTTGCAAATATCTTTGAAGAAATGTATTTCTATCGCGTTAACACAGAAAACAATGCATGCAAGCTATGTTTATCAGCACGGAACTCATTTTGCGCTGGTTCCTAACGATGATGTGAAGAAATTGCACGAAATTTTAACAAGTTTTAACAAGAATTGCTTTGATGTTACGCACTTTTTGAAAAGAGAATTATAAAATGCGTTTTTATGAAGAAAAATTTGTGCTAGCCAAACTACTGACGTATGTATAGAAATCTTATTGGTAACCGATGCTTGTACCCGCAAATATCAAGTCCGCCACTGGCAACAAGCAAGCGCAGCAGCAGAAGATGTGTAACAAGATGTGTAAAACGGCAACTGAAAAAGCCAGGCAAAGTTTTTGCACGTGAAACAAACTAAAAAGTTGGGGAGGAACAAGTGAAGCGTATGGAACGTTAACGGCAACTGGAATGAGTGGGATGTGGGCTGAAACAACAAGAAGCGGGCAGAACTTTTTTAATGTAATTTTAAGTGGCATAAGTCGACAGCCAAAAACACACACACACAGACAGGAACACTCGCACTCACACCTATATGAACACAGCGAGAGCGACAGGTGTATGATAATGGCAACTGTTGTGTGTGTGTGTGGGGTCAAATGGCATGCTATAGGTCACATGTGGGTTAATACGCATGTCGACTTGGCAGACAGTAGCAACAGCCAGCGACAACATATTTTACATTAATTAAACATAATAATCAAGAAACAACAAACAACAAACAACAAAGTAACACAACTTGTGGCAAACACAGACAAATTGCATTACATTTAGTAGAAAAAAGCACACTAAAGAACTGAAAGCTTTATAGAAGTGCAACATGCAGATGACATTAAATAGAAACTAACTTAAAGTTTGCAAAAAAACGAGCTTTAGACAACGTATAATAAAGCATTTAAATGTTGCAAGACAACTAGAAAAAAACAATGCAAACAAAAACTTGTAAAGCAACGTCGGAGCTTTGAAATCTGCTGCTCTATGCAACTGACTTCTAAAGCCAAGAAATGCAGTTTCTCATTCTTAAAGGTATTCGAAGAGGAAGAAGTTAATAACACTCTAACTTTGAAGAAAGGCCATCCTTTCCATTTCTACCAGACACAAACGCATTTACGTAATGTTTTACGAGTCTACGAAAATGAAGGTAGATTTGAAAAACACTTCGTATGCCTTTCTCAGAAGTTTGTAGCTCAGAAATAAAGATATATTTTTTCTTTTAGGTGTCACGATTTATCTTTTAATGAGTTTTTTAAGCCTAAAGTTAAAAATTATTGAATGAGCTAGATATTTTGATTTTCATTATTTTTTTAATAGCTCGCAAAAACGCTATTTTTTTTAATTTTTATACATATTTTTATGAGTATATTGCATAACTTCAGTGGCGCAAAAATGTCCTATGTAACATATTTTTGACAACTCACTTTCCAAAGTCCATAACTAAGATTAAATCGGCATAGTGACGTAGATAGTCGAAGTTCAAATATGCTGGTAATATTACTAGTCATATACGCAGGGAATCACTAGAAAGACAATTGAATTGAGTGTGAAAATCACTCAAAAATTAATGGAGAAGAAGAAAACTATCGTTTTTTGTTCTCCACAAATTATGTATGTGTAAAAGAGCGGTTTGTCTTACTTTTATCCGCTTGAAATTTTTAACACTTTTCTATACGATATGGCAGGGTATGTGGAACGTCTACTACACGGAGTGATTAAGCACACTCTGCCACAGGCTGTTTTTGCAAGTCGTCGTTAGTAGCGCACGAAATGATTTTTAAGGATAGAGATAGCTCGTTGTAATTCCTTTTTTTTTAAATTATATCACATTACATAAAATGGCTTAATGCGGAACAACTTTGTGATCCAGTGTTGTCAATTTGCGCCACTTTCATTGCCATTAAGTTGCCAAATTAAAGAAAAATGCAGCGAACTCAAGAGCACTCCAGCATTCAAGACATTCAAGACTTCTATAACGAAGATCTCGAAAGACAATGTATTAAACGCATAGTTGTATTAGGCGGAGTTTTGTCACTCTTCAAGCATGATTCATTCATAATCGGCAAAGTAGCAGATTAATATAGTAATACGTTTGAGAACTTTCTCTAAAACGTGAAATGCCTGTCTAATCTAAGTAAATGTGTTTACAAATAGTGCACTTGTTATAACATAGGGGCAAGGTCTATGATGAAAAACAGAACTTCCGAAGTAAAAACGATAAAATTGAATACATACTAAGTCGATCGCAAAAAGCTAGTTAAGCCACTGCGAAAACTCAATTACTCATTTCAGTAAATTTATATATGTTAGATTGTAAAGAAGTTCTAAAGTCGAACATGGCTTATTGTTGGAACTAACGAATGAACACGGCTTCAAGGAGCTGATCTTGCTAATTGCTATAAACGCATAACTCCGCAATAGTACCTATTCTTTTTCGGATATACGCTTTGAGAGAAATGATGCTCTCCCGATGCTTGTACTTAATGGCAACTAACTAACACGAAAGCAATTTGATTACCTTTTGAAAAACGTTTAAAACTACATTTATGAGTGTAAAAATAAAGGCTATAATAATAACACTCAAACTGCAATATGGAAACGCGGTCGCTGTCTTTGCCACAACGATGTTGCTAATGTTTGTCTTTGATGTTGCTTGGCTACTGCAACAGGCTAATGTGTGTTGCGGAGCCTCTTGTTATGTTGTTTTTTTGCACACTCACTACACATGCAACATTCATATGGATTTCTTTGCAGCAATAAAGTTGCGGCAACATATGAGTTGCAATTCAAGGCGAAATTTTACTTAAATTACTAAAAACCTTAACTAATTTTTTGAACTTTTATCGATGTCTAAGAAATGCTGTTGCACACTCTATCAGAGTTGCAATTTGCCAAAGTACCGCAAGCGAAATGTAAATTATGCACGTTGTAAGAAAGCCAAAGGAAATGTTTGCAACACACACACACACACACACACACGCACAAAGGCCAGCAAATAATGTTAAAATATATTTAACGTGCAACAATAGATTAAACATTTTACGAGAACCAAACACAGCAGCTCAGTGCCCACGACGCTGCAACATGCTGCATGCCACTTGGTTGGCGTGCCAAGTCCAAATAGCAGAGACGCTACAAAAAAAAACAACAACAACTAGAAAAGAAAACAAGAACTGGTGCAATGCCAAAGAGGCAAGCGTAGAGCGTGCGACAGAGAGCGAGTGTGAGTGCGAGAGCAAAAGGCTTGCATGTTGCCAGCCAGCAAGCAGCCTGTTGACTGTGGCGCTGTGGCTATGGCCGGCCGGCGCGGCGCGGCGTTCGCTCTCTCTTTGGCAGCATATGTGTGTGCAACATTTCCCCTACTTTCGGTGAGAGCGAGAGCAAGCGCAGCTATGTGTGTGAGTAAGTGAGAGCTAATGTGCACATGCATGTTGCATATGTTGTGTGTGCCTGCCAGCAGGAAATGCATTTGTGTGTCTGTGTGCGTGTGTGCGTGTGTGTGTGTGTGTGAGTTGGGGGAGAGCACAAAGAGCAGGCGTGCTGCATGTGAGAGCGCAACATTCGCTGCTGCTGCGGGCAGAGGCTGTACGTATACGAGTGCATTCATATGAGTTTGTATGTGAGTCAGCAGTGCATTGAAAGAGTGCGCACACACACACGCACACACACACACACATTTTGTCTGTCTGCTGCTGCTGCTGCTGCTGCGCTGCTGCTCGCTTGTATGCTGCCAGCGTCGTCGCTGCTGCCGCTGCTCTGCTGTCGTTTGTACGAGTTTGAAAATATATTTTCAACGAGCCAACGGAGTCACAGCGAGCCAACTTCGCAATCACTTTGAGTTGAAACGCGAAGCGGTAAACATGTTTTAGAAAACGAGCTCTTCCGCAAGCAAAAACTGTTTTTCCGTTAGTACAACATCGACGACGAAGACTTCGACTTTAGAGTAATAGTTTCAACGCGCGTGTTGTACGTACGAGCAAACATAATAAATTTATATTACGCCTAACGGTTCAAGTGTAACAAAAAGCAATAAATACGAAATCAAATTTAAGTATCTCTAAAAGCAATCGCTAAGTGCACGCAAACGCATACAACACACAAGGATTACGGGTTTACGCGTACCAAATGAAAAGCGATTTTTTTTGTAACTTAACACAAAAAAAGTAATACACAAAAAAATATGAAAATCAAAAAGTGTGGAAATTGAAAGAAACAAAATTTCAAAACGCATAAAGAAAATGCACAACTAACGGCAGTCTTAAGCGGCTGTTCGACCAAATACAAAAAAAAAATACAAATTCAATCAATTCAATTTGTAACAACCAAAACAACAAACACCACACAAAACGCCAACATGTCAACGAGCAGTGCAACAACAACAAAAACGGCAACAAACGCAGCCAGTAACATGTTGCGCCTGTTGCTGCTGTTGACGCTTGGAGCTGCCGGCGCGCATGCGCAATGCGCCTGGGAGTTTGTGCGCACCACCATGGACATCAAATGCAATCTGCGTGCCCTGGACGCCTCAGCACCGCTAGATCTGCAGGTAGCCGAGACGGCCAATCGGTTGCAAGTGCAGTGCAGCGAGGAGCTGCTACATGCCAGCGAGCTGCCCAGCAGCGCCTTTGCGCGTCTCCAAAAGCTGTCGGAGCTGCGTCTGGATGCCTGCAAGCTGCAGCGTGTGCCAGCCTCTGCCTTTGAGGGGCTCATGTCACTCAAGCGCCTTACGCTTGAGACGCACAACACAGTGTGGGGTCCCGGCAAAACGCTGGAGCTGCATGCACAGTCCTTCTTTGGACTGCGCGAACTGAACGAGCTGCATTTGGGCGACAATAACATACGCCAGCTGCCGGAGGGCGTCTGGTGCAGCATGCCTAGCCTGCAACTGCTCAATTTGACTGCCAATCGTATACGCTCCGCGGAGTATTTGGGCTTTTCGGAAAAGCTGTGCAGTGGTTCGGCGTTGAGCAATGCCAACGGTGCGGTCAGCGGCGGCTCCGAGCTGCAAGTGTTGGATGTATCCTTCAATGAGCTGCGCGCCTTACCCGATGCCTGGGGTGCATCGCGATTGCGTAGATTGCAGACATTGAGCCTGCAGCACAATAATATCACCACCTTGGCACCCAATGCTTTGGCCGGACTAAGCTCGCTACGCGTGTTAAATCTTTCCTACAATCATTTGGAGTCACTGCCCGCAGAAGCCTTTGCTGGCAACAAGGAGTTGAGAGAGTTGCATTTGCAGGGCAACGATTTATATGACTTGCCCAAGGGTCTGCTGCATCGTCTGGAACAGCTGTTGGTGTTGGATTTAAGCGGCAATCAGCTAACCAGTCATCATGTAGACAATAACACATTTGCCGGTCTCATAAGATTGATTGTTCTAAATTTGGCCAACAATGCTCTTACACGCATTGGTGCCAAGACCTTCAAGGAGCTGTATTTCCTGCAAATACTGGATATGCGCAACAACTCGATTGGTCACATAGAGGAGGGCGCTTTTCTGCCGCTTTACAATCTGCATACGCTCAATCTTGCCGAGAATCGCCTGCACACGCTGGACAACCGCATCTTTAATGGTCTCTATGTGCTGACCAAGTTAACGCTGAACAACAATCTCATCAGCATTGTGGAGCCTCAAGCTTTTCGCAATTGTTCTGATCTTAAAGAGCTGGATTTGAGTTCCAATCAACTGGCCGAGGTGCCCGAAGCAGTGCAGGACTTGAGCATGCTGAAAACTTTGGATTTGGGCGAGAATCAAATTTCGGACTTTAAAAATGGCACCTTCAAAAATCTGAATCAGCTGACGGGTCTGCGTTTGATTGACAATCGCATTGGTAACATTACTGCGGGCATGTTTCATGAGCTGCCCCGACTCAGTGTGCTGAATCTGGCCAAGAATCGCATACAGAGCATTGAGCGTGGCGCTTTCGACAAAAACACTGAAATCGAGGCCATACGCTTGGATAAGAACTTTTTGACTGATATCAATGGTATTTTTGCGACTTTGGCTTCACTGTTGTGGTTGAATCTTTCCGAGAATCATTTGGTTTGGTTTGACTATGCCTTTATACCATCCAATCTTAAATGGCTGGATATTCACGGTAATTATATTGAGGCGCTGGGCAACTACTACAAGCTGCAGGAAGAAATACGCGTCACCACCTTGGATGCCAGCCACAATCGCATTACCGAAATCAACGCCATGTCGGTGCCCAACTCCATTGAGCTGCTCTTCATCAACAACAACATCATCAGCCAGATACAAGCCAACAGCTTTGTAGACAAGACGCGACTGGCTCGCGTTGACCTCTACGCCAATGTGCTGTCCAAGATCTCGCTCAACGCGCTACGTGTGGCACCCGTGTCGGTTGATAAGCCCGTTCCCGAGTTTTATTTGGGCGGCAATCCCTTCGAGTGCGACTGCTCTATGGACTGGCTGCAACGCATCAACAATTTGACCACACGCCAACATCCACGTATTGTCGATCTGCCAAACATTGAGTGCCTCATGCCACACAGCCGCAATGCGCCACTGCGTCAGCTCTCCAGCCTTGTATCCAGCGACTTTGTCTGTAAGTACGAGGCCCACTGCCCGCCCACCTGCCACTGCTGCGAGTACGAGCAGTGCGATTGTGAGCTCATCTGCCCGGACAACTGCACTTGCTTCCACGATGCCACCTGGTCCACCAACATTGTCGATTGCGGCAAGCAAAATCGCCTAACGCTGCCTGCACGCATTCCCCACGATGTCACCGATCTGTACTTGGATGGCAACAATCTTCCTGCGCTGGATGCTGGCGTCTTTGCCGGCAAACGCAATCTGCGTGCGCTTTATCTGAATGCTTCCAATGTGATGACCATACAGAATGGCAGCCTCTCTGAGCTGTCCATGCTACGCACGCTACATTTGGAGAACAACAAGCTGCAAACTTTGGAGGGTCATGAGTTCCGTCAGCTGTCACTGCTGCGTGAGCTCTACATGCACAATAATCTGCTGACGCAAATTTCCAACGCCACTTTCGCTCCTCTGGTTTCCCTTAAAGTGCTGCGACTGGACAACAATCGTCTGAGCATCATGCCCATGGCTCAACTGGCCAATCTGCAGTATCGCAACAATCTGCAGGGTTTGACTATTGGACGCAATGCCTGGTCATGCCGCTGTCAGTTCCTGCAAGAGCTGGCCCAATTCGTCTCCGACAATGCAATTGTGGTGCGCGATGCTCAGGATATTTACTGCGTGGATGCAGGCGTCAAGCGCGAGCTGGAGCTGATGGCTAATGCAGGCACCAGCAATGGCATTGACTGCTCCGAGCTGCTCGATGCCAGCGCCAGCAATATATCCGCTCAGGACATAACTGCTGGCTATCGTTTGCCACTGCTTGCTGCCGTCTTGGTGCTCATATTTCTTATTGTGGTGCTCATCATTGTCTTTGTCTTCCGGGAGTCTGTGCGCATGTGGCTCTTTGCACACTATGGCGTGCGTGTCTGCGAACCACGCTTTGAAGATGCCGGCAAGTTATACGATGCCATTATCTTGCACTCGGAGAAGGACTACGAGTTTGTTTGCCGCAACATAGCTGCTGAGCTGGAACATGGACGTCCGCCATTCCGCCTATGCATACAGCAGCGTGATTTGCCACCGCAGGCCAGCCATTTGCAGATTGTTGAGGGCGCACGCGCCTCACGTAAAATTATATTGGTGCTAACGCGTAATCTCCTGGCCACCGAATGGAATCGTGTAGAATTTCGCAATGCTTTCCATGAGGCGCTACGTGGTCTGGCCCAAAAGCTGGTCATCATTGAGGAGACAAGCGTGTCGGCGGAGGCCGAGGATGTGGCTGAGTTAGCGCCGTACCTGAAGTCTGTGCCATCAAATCGTTTGCTCACCTGTGATCGCTACTTCTGGGAGAAGCTGCGCTACGCCATACCCATTGAGCTGTCGCCACGCGGCAACAACTATACGCTGGATCATCATGAGCGCTTCAAGCAGCCGGTGTCGCCAGGCATGATCTTTCGACAGGCACCACCACCGCCGGCCTATTACTGCACTGAGGACATGGAGGCCAACTACTCGTCTGCAACCACTGCCACACCCTCGCCACGGCCTACACGCGGCGGCGCTCCAGCGCGCATAGTCGATGCCATGCCCATGCGTCCGCCCTCGGAGCATATATATCATAGCATTGAATCGGAATATAGCGCCTATGATCAGCATGAAGCCTTGTCCATGATGCCAGCCGGCGCTTCAGCAGCCAGCTATCTGCATCATCATCATCAGCCAGCACATCATCTAGGCCATCATGCGCATCAGCTCATGCCGGGCAACAACTATCGCCAACAGCAACAGCAGCAGCGTCTGTTGCAGCCACAGCCACAATGGCGTGCCGCCGCAGTCGCGGGCAACCCTTTGGCCGCCAGTGTCAACCCCAATAGCAATGTGATGACTCCTGCTGCTACCAATCAGCAACAGGCCGCGCCTGTGCATCTGCGCAGCGGCAGCGGACTTAGCCAGGCCAGCACCAGCACGCAATCCACGGCAGCCGCAGTGACCGCTGCGCAGACGCCTCAACAGCAGCAGCAGCAGCAGCAGCCATTGGCATCGACTTCCGCTGCGGCAGCGCAGGCAGCTGACAATAACAACAGCAGCAGCAACAACAATGGCCAAGCTTTTCTGGTATAAAGAGCAGCACACACACACACACACACACACACACACACACGCACACGCATGCAACCCAACCCCCACCCTATATATAGAGTACATTATGTACCGTTTGGTTCCTGTATATGAGCGGCCATCTTTGGCCAACATACTACTCGCACTCTCGCTTGCTCGCTCGCACTCATTGACAGAATGGGAGCAAGAGGCAACGGCAAGAGGCAAAAGCTAAAGCGAAAACAACAAAAACAAAAGACTTTTTTTGTAGGCATTTCACATGCGCCTCGTGTGTTTGTTGTCGTTGCTGTTGCTGTTGTTGTTGTTGTTGTTGTTGTTTGTTGTTGTTTGTTGTTTGTTGTTCAGTGTGTTGCACACAAACAAACAAACACAAACACACACACACACACACACACACACACACACGCACACACACACACACGTATTTGTATATGTTTAGAATTATTTACTAAAAATTTAAATGTATGTAAAATTATGCGATAAAAACTTATATAATTAATAACTAGAAATGTTGCAAAAACACTTTCAAATTCAATGTGATATATTAAATAATATTATTATAAAAGAAGAAAAACAAAAAACAGGCAAGAGAATATTTAAAATCATGATAAACAAAAACTTCAACTTTAAATGTAATTGTAGTTATAGTCACACTATAAAAATTGTTTGCATAATTAACGAATTCATACAAAAAAAAAAAAAAAACAACAGATACAACATCCTAAGGCAATTCAAACAATAATTAAAGCAAATTTGTATATAAACATCAAGAAGAAGAAGAAGAAGTTTTAGTAGTGTAAAGCAAACATTTAGCGCACTTATTGTATTTATGTATTATTGTATAAAACAGCATAACTAAATTAATTAACTAAAAAGAAAATAAAATGTATTATTAAATTAATTATTACAATTTAAAGCGAGAAAAACGTATATCGACAAAGAATAAAAACAAAAACAATACTATAAAAAAAAAAACAACATAAACAACACTTTGACTCATTATTTTTAATGTTTTCGGCGTTTATGCGTGTCGCTAAACACGATAAACAATGTTCGACTTAATGGCAAACTTTTCAACACTGACTGATAGTTTCTCATAGTTGCAAAACGTTTCAAAAATGTTGCACAAAATTAAAAAACAAAAAATTCTTGTTGTCTAGCTGCAAAATTCTACTAGAAAATTGAAATTTATATACAAATATATATATTTTTTTAAAGCGAGTTTTTAAAAAACGCTGCACAAGGTTTACACGCAGCACACGCCAAATCGTGTTCAAGTGTCTCGTGTAAACTGCATCTCTCTCTCTCTCTCCTGAATAGGCACAAAATATGCGCAAAGTTAATTGCTTGTAAATAATTATGTATAAATACATAAAAAAAAGAGCAAGTGCATTTAAATTATTATTTGCCAAAATTAAATTAACATGAATTTGACCAAATTTTATTGTATTTATACGAAATGAAATTATTTATTCAAACTTGCATTAGTTTTTTCTCTCATTTTGTTTAATTTATAGAGTATTATTTGTTTGTGCAATGCGCATAAATTTACTTTTATTGGTCAAGCCAAAACAACCGCAATGGAAAAAACATAATTATAACAAATGCATTTAAGCGAATATATATATTAAAAACAAAAAAAATATGCAAAAATACTTGAAAAGTCCAAGGCATTTATTAGCAACTCATAGTAAAGAATTATAACAAAAAAAAATGCCACTAATTTTTAATTTGAAGCATTAATTAAACGAAAACGCGTGTAAACTGTAGCCGTGTAATTAGCGCGAATTCCAAGCAAGGCCAATACAAAACTGAAAAAAAAACCAATAAATTATAAAATAAAAACTATATTAAACTCACAAAGTGGCTTTCAATTTGCAGTCGAATTAAAATCGAACCAACTGTACCCACATCTCTGCTATGAATAGCACTATTCACGAGGGCTGTTTGAGAAGGCAACGACTTCTTGGAGTTTCCGCGTAGTCAGTGGCCGCCTCTCCGATCAAATCCTCTAATGAAGGACAAGCCCTTATGGTGTCGTACAGATAATCGGACTTTGCAGAATGCCTTCTGGCATGCGTCTATTTACAGGGGAACAGTAAATACATTACTTTTCACTATGACAGATCGGCAAATAAAATCATGAACAATGGATTTACGTTCTTTTTCACTCTGCGAGAAGGCTAAAATGCAGCGATACATACAAACTTCGCTGCTTCCAGAAGCATGTTTAGCATGTATCACGAAGACTGTCGTAAACAACCTTCTTTTTCCACTTCGGTAGAAGGCTTAAAGGCAGCGATACATGTAAGTTACAGTTTCCCCCTGGATCCGGCCATATTTTAACTAGCGCCTAAGCCATTTAACTTAGTCTCATATTCTCATATGTTAGAGACGCGCGATATTATCGATCAGCGAAGTCCTCTTGGAATTCCTATTGCTCCGTTTTCTCAGCCCTGCAAGGTGCAATTAAGAATTTGAACAATATGAAGGCTCATGGGGCAGATAGGATTTGTAATCGTACGCTTAAAGCTCTACCTTAGATTTCATTTTGTAAATTTTTATACACTGTACACAAAGTGTACAAAGGTATTATAGATTTGTGCAATGTAAAATATGTAAAAGGCAGAAGGAGGCGAGGCAGACTAAATGTTCCATGGGCAATCATGATCAGGAGCAATAGTCTAGTCGACGTACACATGTTCGTCTGTCCGTCACTGCGACCTGTAAGATCTATTGTGACAGGACGAGGTTCAGCTAAAATATAATGGGAGGATTTCTCCTCAAGTTTACAGAACCTTCAGGTACCGTAGCTGGTGATGCCCAGCTTGCTCAGCTGACATCTAAGTCTGCAGTATACAGTACGTTCGTTCGTGTTCGTCGTTCCATTGAATGCCGTAGTCGTTGCCCACGCGTAAAGGGCTAAAGATCTTTCGAGATACTTTCCTCACCAATACTTCAAGGGCATCTGCATCAGATTGCATCATCATCCATGCTTCAGTGCCATAAAGCAAAGCGGGAAGGATCAGCGTATTATAGAGTGTTAGTTTCGTCTGGCGAGAGTAGACTTCACTACTAATTTGCCTACTGAGACCAAAATAGCATCTATTGGCAAAGTGATTCTCCGCTTGATTGCTTAATCTACTTTGTTTTTGACAGCAAATGAATTTCGATAAAACTAGAAAGAAGTAAATTGCGTGTGTTTATCAATCATCATTCCTAAAACCAAGGATAGAATTGATAAAACTGCCATTAATCTCAATGGTTAAGAATAGGATGGCTAAATTCCGTTGGTAATCACGCCTGGAAACGTGGATAAAATTCATGGAATTATGTTGGACGATCGAAGAATGAAAGTTGGACGAGGTGGTTCAGAATGTAGACATTGCAACTGAGCGGGGACATCGTATTAATGATGTTTATTTAGACAAGATAATGTTGTCAACGCGATTGCTCGCACTTGACCATGAGCTCAGCTGTGTGACCAACTTAATGGAGTTTTTGGAGTTTTAGCGAAGACTCGGATCCCAGCACGAAACATGGATCCATCATACTATAGACTTAGAAATACACCACAGAATGCCAAAATTTATATCGAAAGTTCTTTGGGATGGATGCAGTTGCATTAACTTGGATTTCCTGGCAATGTATAAAACGATCACCGGCGACAAAGATGACAAAATGTATCAAGCTAAAAGGAGAACAAAATTCTTTCATTCCAAAAGTCAGTAACTTACTAAACCGCCCTCGCAGCTTTACTCATATGGCCAAATATGTGTTTGTTTGCATTTTAAGCCAGTTAGAAGCTAACCCTGACATTTGATTGTATATTTTTATTTGGGGCACAATTTAATAGACCAAAAGCTCTGCCAGGAAATGCTTTGCCAAATTCAGTTGCAATCGCAGTCAATATTGAGCCAAATCCGTTGATGCCACTTTTCGGTTGCGGAACAAAATAAACAAGCAAACAAACTGCATATTTTATGAGTACAAAACTTTTTGTCATGTAATGCACTAAAAACTTGCACACAAACACAAATATCTTGCATTAGTGTGTGTGTTCATATGTGTATATGTGAGCCACTTGCCTTCGATGGGAAATTAAGTATGTCAATTTGCAGTGGAAAATGCGAAAAAAAAACCAAGACAAACCAAACTTGCAACACAAAACAAAGTCAAACTGTGTCTAAAATGAAACAAGCTAATTGAAAATCAATAAGTAGTTGGAGAGAAATGTGGGAAATCGCTGCAAAACGAAAAACTAGCGAATTTAGTGGATAGTAAACTACTACATACAACAACTGTGAACTAGAAGGTTGTGCCACAAGTAGTACAAACTCGACTGTGTTGCTTCTACAATATGCAGACATATATATGTATGTAGTATGTCAGGTCTGATTGAATAACTGTAACGGGTTTTTCAAGTCTGTATAATAATTTTGTTTCATTTGAGGAAATATTTTTTCCGCAATAGACTACTACATTAGATCCACTCTTGGATCATTTGTGACGCTCTAAGCACAATCGTTCTTTTAACTGTACATATATTTCGCTTTTAAAGTTGGAAAGAAAGACAAATAGAACTTTCAAAAACAACAAAGCTCGATTTTTGCGTTCGTTAAAAAGAATTTTTTTTTCTATATTTCTAGAAATCCTTGCATATCATGTTTTGTCACAAACTTTCTTGATTCCGAGAACAAACATTGCACAAAAATTTACAAAATACGATTTCGTAAGCTCAAGTTTGCCTCAAAATGTTATTTTTATAGTCTATAGATACAAAAAAAATTGAACTCACATGCACATAATTCAAATAATAAGTTTGATAGAACATTTCCCATGTGTTCCAAAGACGCTTTAAGTCGACATTAATCGGATTGTGTGAGAAAAGTCCGAAGCGTCTCACACATCCAAGCTCTAAGCTAAAGCTCTTTAATGAATGTTACTCACGGTGTATGGTGAATGGAGTTTCACTCAAGGAATTCATATTGCCGACTAGTTAACCCAGTTGGATTTAGCCATGACCGTTAAGACAGAGTATATCCATGATGAGAATAAAAGGTCGCTCAAAGCGCAGTCCCGTTATCCGTATCTATCTTGGTTTGGTTTACTTTAACCGACATTTTTGGTACAAATGTGTAGGCTAGGAAAGTACATAGATAACTTTGTAGTTCCTTGCATCTTGGATATTCACCATATTCCATACACCATATTAGTGTCAGTCGTTAGAGTATACCACCTCAGCAGGTCTAATCTTGACGTATGAAGCGACTAACAATGACACTGGGTTCTTTCGAGACCAGTAGGCTGTAAAAGGGTTGTTCGTAGGGTTTGTGACCCACCGTGTAAAACCACAATTCCAATGAAAGAATGTATTTACATCAGGCCGTAACAAGATAACGTGTTGTTATGGCCAGTTAAGAAGAAGAAGCAGTGTCAGTCGTAGCCACGCCAAAGATCTGACAAAGTTCTTTCTGCTCAAACAATCCAAGGGCAGTTTCATCAGACTTCGTCATCAAACATTTCAGCGCCATAAATCAAAACGGGAAGGATGATACTGAGATCAAAGTAACTAGTAGTAGCCAATAGTTTGGCAATTGTGATTCTCCGCTTGATCTTTATGCTGACATCGTTCTTCATTGTGACGGTTGTGCCAAGGTATACGAAATCGTTGACAACATCAAAAGTATAGTTTCAACAAAAATATGGTGGGTGCGACTTGATTCTTTTCCAGGATTTGGCGTAGTGTGAATATCTGGTCAATGTTGGACTTATCAGGTTTAAAGTCGCACTGATATTGTCAATTAGTTCTTTTGCAAATGGCTTTACTTGGTCACTCAACACGCTCGATTGGTCCTTTTATGCAAAAGAAAGAAGGCGTATACCGCCGTAGTTAGCGCACAACGTGGGGTCATCCTTCTTGAAGACATTTCCAATCATCGGTCATGTCATGGGACGCTTGCTTGCGACCCTAACTTCGTCATGTTGTGGTCTGTTCACCCCGTCATCTATGATTGGGGACGTCGGGAAGTTAAACCCGGGAGCGGCATTATTCCTCTGTATATAAACGCGCGTTTTTATGAATATCTACGAAAACATCAAAAACAATTTTCATTGTGATATTAGTCTTAATGTACTTACAAGATTACATAATTTGCTAAAAAACATACGAAATCGAAAACCCAGATAATAATTTAAAGATTGACCCAATAACATGCCACAAATCTGTTACAGTTGTAAATAACCCAAAACCGCCTGCTTATCTTTAACGATCTATTGTCATATTTGCATATTGTATAAAGAAACTGTCAAAATGTTGTAAATACAACTTTTTAAGTCTCAAGGTCGCTCATTTTATCTCTCACCTTAATCTCTTTTATCATATCATCCAAATTAATCATGTTTGTGGAATTCAAAATTTGTTGCAGTTCATACTCAAAGTTCAACACTTTGCCACACGTTGCACGTCACAACCTTTTAAGCCAACCTGCATCCAGATTATAGAGTTAAACTGCAACTGCAACATAAAGTAGAAGTCGCTTCGGGGGGCAACAAAAATTGCACATTATTAAAAATGCATTTATGCAAATTTAATTGCTTGGGCGTACACTTGCATAAGACACTGTAAGCAGCTAATGGCAAATGGCATTAAGTAAGTAAGTTGTACCTGGGGGTGAGGGGCACAGCAGCTCTACGGTTCTCGAGTCCCCGAGAAAATTGATTTGTTTAATAATTAAAACATGCATGCCGACAAACCTTAGCACATGTTCAGCACTGGAAATCGCGACAGTGTCGAGTTGTTGTTGTTGATTGTTTTTTCTGTTGCAACTTGCCATATAAGGAATTGCATCCATGTTGAACTGTCACTAAGGAATTTGCAATTAAAGCAATGTTGACAGCTATAGATAAAAGTTTAATGCTGGTTTTTTTCGAATATCTCACTTTATATAGAGCATAAATCCGCTGCTAAATTGTTGTTAACTGCATTATAATGCGACCCAAAGGGCTACAATATTAGTTGAAAAGTCAATAAAATTCTACAATTGGCTTCAGGCCAAATCCAACTTTGATTTGCAATTTGTTGTATACGATATACACTAGATACTATTATCAAGTAGCTCCCGAGGCGAGGATAAAATGAACACAAATATTTATGCTAGATTAAAAAACCGAAAATTAATACACTGAAACAACACCGATTATGTGTGCTATACATGAAATACACAAATATACAAGCTCTTATATTCTTTACACACAGACACACAAACACGCACAACCCTTTTTTCGATACACTGTAAACAAATAAAGGCTGAAAGGGTATTGTACATTTTGTGGGTGATTATGTTATCAAGTAATCAGAACAACAAAATAAGTGTAATGCGTTCAACATGTATTCAAAAGACTTTTGCGAATTAGCTTCGAGTAAGATCGAAATTGTATTGAGAGCTATTTGTAGAATTAAAAGCTTTCATACTTATTCTGGAAGACACTGCATTTGCTTTAGATAGTAAGATATGTCTCATAAACATTTGATCAGAAGCTTAATTATGTGTGATTGGCGTGCCTTGTATGCCGTCACAAAAATCTGTTATTACTACTGCGTACGGCAAATATACAAACTTCCATTCTTCTTCTGGAAGACACTATATCTGCTTTAGATAGTAAGATACTGCAAACACAAGCTCTATGATAATCTTAATTTTCATGTAAAACATGAAGTATGATTAGGAGTAAAACCGACTTGTATGCCTTCACGATGGTACAAATTTCTTTGAAAAATTGGCGAAGTTTAACTGAAATTTACTTCTGTAAATCCATTCAAGCTTTTCCGGTAATTTATCAAATTGGAAGAAGACGATTTTATAAATATTCTAGATTGACAAAGGAAAATTAGATAAAGTTAGCTCGTCTGTGTTATAATATAGATATATATATCTGATCAACAGCTTCGATTTTGATTGAATTTAAGCGGAAAATTAGGCACATTTGGGCTGAAAATTAGTTAAGGAAATCACTGTAAACATATGTAACACTCACACTGCTTCCGCAATTTAGCAAATCTATCTTGGTGATAGAAGAGCATCAATGTAGGAAAAACAAAAACCTTGCTACCCTTTGCACTAAATGTTATAGAAATTGCAGCTTAATTGAATTGAAAGTTCGTTAAGTTTAAAATGGTTATTATACACTTTATAAACGCTCAAACTTAAACTTCAATATTTATAGCGACTCTTTTAGCTTTCACCCCAATTTCGACTTTCTTGGTTTGAAGAGTGCTTATGGTTCGCATAGAGCGAAATATTTACCCAATAATATTTTTTCAAATGCTACTTATCTTGTGTTTCTATATTTACTATTTCCTTGAAAAATGGTTAGGAATTAAGAAAGAAGTTGGCAGAAGTCTTAGCCATTAAAGAGGGAGAGAGAGAGTGCATCACAGAAAATTTGGATATTTGGAACATGTGAAACATACGAATAAGACGACACCTTCTAGAGCACGGTAGAATACTATAAGGTATGACTGCTCTTCTTCTTCTAGTTGCAACGGGAGTGTGGGAGAGAAATGTGCGTCAGCTTTGTTTACATTCTCGCTTGTTTGCTTACATGAACTCGCGGCAGCTGAAAAGAGGCAAGCACTCTGAGTAATCATACCTTATCATTATACTACCATGATCTAGATTTCTTGGGTTGACAAAGATACTTTTTGCCTTTTAAAAAGTACCTCAAGTATCTGATGCTGAATTGAATACCATGCTTTACAGAGTATCTAAGCTGCGTGAACTTTTAGTTATCATCGAGCTCTAACTTCAGCTGGCTTATCAATGTTGGGTTGGATTTTGTTTAGGTTTGAGTGCTTAAAGCCCGCCCCTTGGTGTATTGAAAAAAAGGGTTAGTTTTTAAAAAAGCATGTGTTGTATATTGTATGTAAGCAAATATTTTGCATATCCCATACCGCTTTTCCCTTTTTTTTTATTTTGCTGTTGTTCGGCTCCTGTTTGCTAATAAAAAACGCAAACAAAGGCGGCAGCACACGGGCGGGCGGGCAAAGGGGGAGGGTCAATAGTTGAATGTTTTGTTGTAGCTAAGAACTGGTTCAATGGCAGGTTGTTGCCTAGCTAAGCCTCGGGCGGAGAGAGGGTACGGAGTACGGCAACGAACTACTATTTGCATACGCATAAATAGACAAAAGCCAAAACAAGTTGGTCGCTTGGTCAGGCGGTTAAGAGCGGCCGACTTATAAAGTATGGATTTGGTACTACACGTACTTAAAACCGTTTCGATTGTCAAAAAGAAAAGGCAGCAAATCACATACTAATGCAATATGCAAGTGTTTTTCCAGTGTTTTTCCAGAGTTTTTGCTGCGTTTTTAGTTGTGAGAGTGCTTGGCATTTTTATCTTAGCTTTGGCAATCTGCGTAAAATTATTTATTCATATTCATAACTTTTTCATTCTTATGTGAGAGTTGTTCCATTCGCTGGCTGACTGACTGACTGTATGCAATATCAACAAAAACAACAGTACCCCGAAAGCCAACAACTGCCGCTCTCTGCGCTCCAACTGTGGCTCCTACAACCTCCAACACTCATGCCACTTTCGCATTACATGTGCTGCCATTTCCCACGGCATCAAAATGTTGCAAGCTTTGTTGTAGCTACGGTGCTGCTTCTTCTTGTGCCACAGCCTCACCTCGTTTTATATGCTTATAGCGAGTAGCGCGCACTTCCTTCATTTGCATTACAATGATAAACTCGGAGAGTGTGTGTGCAAATATTTCTTATATCTTAATTTTTCGCCTCTTTTCGCAGTTCGAGAGCTCCTTTCTTTACTTTTCGTTTTTCTTTATATATTTTATGCCTCGTTTGAACTGTTTCTTTTGATTTTAGTTTAAAGTGACAAAAATCATAAAAATAAAATGCGCTCTTTTAAGTTATTTCTGGCACAGATTTTAGCTTTCGATTTGAATTTCTGCACAGCTGCGGCTAAGACTTATCGCATATGTGGCCGCAAGTCAAGATCTGGGCACACAAATCACAGTCATAGATTTCAACAGCTCCTCAGATACAGTAGCTATAGCTAGCTATCAAGCCGAAGCCGACGCTACTACTCAAAAACCTCATGTGGAACAAATTTAGCCCAATTTTTGGTACATAACAAAACTGGAAAAATCCGACGGAAAGGGTGAACAGTGGGACAAGAGGCGCTGAACAAAGCAAAGTTCAAGAATCGAATACAAGACAAATGGGTTATCAAACTTAATTCTACGCTCATTAAACATAAATTTAGCATATACACAATACACTTCATAGAACTTAAACTTCCAAAAAAGGGGAGCGGGCGCGCCAAAAGCAGCGTAAAAATGTGTCATCAATGGCACAGAGCCAACCCACACATGCACACGCACTGTCACATATGGCACACATGCTTAATGAAGCCATCAACTACAACTAGCTGTCAACTGTGAATTATAATTTGTAGCTTCGGGTTTTCTTCAGTTTTGGGCTGAATTTTGAGTTGAAAATAATTTTTGTAGCTAATTGTTATGCAATCGTCGTTTTGATTATAAAAAAAAGGAAAAAACACAAAAACTCTGCCAACGGAAATGCCCAGAAAACTAGACAATTTGTCAGCGATTCGTAGTTAGATAATTTGGCAGCACACAAAGACTTAATATGGAGCTTGTACAACACATTAATCAAAAATTATTGTCAAAAAGACCCTCTTAACACAGCCTACACATAAGTTTATACTCGAACTACTAATTTTAAATTGATTTATTAAGAAGTAGAAAACTTTTCATATAAAATCATCAGTTTAGCGTCATCTTCATTTTGTAAAGAGTCAAACAACTAACTCGTGAGCATTGTTAGGCAAAGGAAAGTTCAGTATGATAATAGTTCATTAAGTTAGTCTTATTATTACTCTAGGTTACAATATTTTCCACCCAGAACTCCCACTATGGGATAAAACGGCAGCTACAGTCATCTCTACAAATGTGAAACAATCAGCTGTGTGGCGCCATCTAGCGCGTGCTCTACCTTCGCTCTCATTTTTAACATAGAGCACTAAATCAAATGTGCAAGTATCTTGCACACACAAGCGTAACACTAACGAGCGCAACACCATCCGAGGGTAACACCACACGATCACAATTCATCCCATATCGATTACTCTAGTCTACAAAATTCAAACTATTATAATGAATGTCACTACAGACCTGAAAAGTCGCTCGTGCCTGTAATTTTAGCCAAACAAGGCCCAAATTTATGTCCGTAAACAAGAACGTTGACCTGCTGCCAAACAAATTTTTAATAAGACTTATCTTGAATCAGTAGTCCTATGCGAAAAGAACTAAAGGAGCCATGTTTCGAGAAAAAGAGGACCGAAAATGAAGAAGTTATGATAGTTTACACGGAAATGCAAAAAATCACATTACTTATTGATAACTTTTATAGATACAATTTTTTCATACGTGACTAACTTTTTTATCACAATATATATGTATATATAAACAAAAAGTCTACATTTTGAGATTTTGAAGAAAGGGTTTTGAGAGACATAACTAAAAATGTCACAAAATGCACTGGAAGAAAAAATTGTTAATTAATATTAAAAGGGTCAAAAAAAAAAGCATATAGCTAAAATTTCTATATCAGTTGTTTGAGATCAAAATAAACAATATCAGATTTTTGTTTATAACTCGCCAAGTATTAACGTAAAGAAAAAACATTGTTAGCAACAACTATAGATGTATTGATTTTTAACCAAACAGTACTTATGTGTTTGTTGGAAATAATTAATGGTTCTGGTGTAAATCTAGAAAAACCCTTTCACAATTCTTTTCAAGATGACGGACGAATGGCGCAACCTCCTCAGACCCGCAAATCGAGTTTTTTCATTATTTTAACATAAACAACACGAATACCAAAAATCGTCAGATGTTTGCTAATTTGCGCCTAATAATAACTCTTTAAAGGTCTATACTATCTAATCTCACCATTCTTCTACCATAAAGCTTACTTTCTTAACAAAAGACGCTTCTGAGCGTGCCCTACTAGGTCTCAGAGCATAGGACATTTGGCTAGCAAACTGAATTCGGTTCCTGGTAAACCGGCAGATGAATTTCACGGCTCGTAGCTAGTTTCTCAAGTACAACTTATATTTTACGACTATTGTTGTGATGCGCCAGAAATCTTTAAATAATTTTGTCCTAATTCTTATTTGACATCAACTTCCTAATAAATTGTCAACTCTCTCAAAAGTAATTCTTGAATTGAAAAGAATTACTTCTACGTTCAAATACGTATGTAGTTGAAGTTTTTAGTTGGTTTGCAATTGGGTTGAAAGATCTTTCTGTCACAGCACTGATTGTATTCTTTAACATGCGTTCCATTCCGTATCGTTCCTATATAGCAAGCTGTCTAGGCTTCACTGTACCTGCAGTCACTGCAGCAACTGCAGCAGCATAGCAAATCCCGCCGGTCACTTGTGCTTATCATTTTCCGTTCTATCTTCCCGCACACACTATCTTCCGCCTTGGCTAGCAAACTGAATTCGGTTCCTGGTCAACTAGTTTCTCAAGTACAACTTATATTTTACGACTATTGTTGTGATGCGCCAGAAATTTTTAAATAATTTTGTCCTAATTCTTATTTGACATCAACTTCCTAATAAATTGTGAACTCTCTCAAAAGTAATTCTTGAATTGTAAAGAATTACTTCTACGTTTACTTAATACGTTTGTAGTTGAAGTTTTTAGTTGGTTTGCAATTGGGTTGAAAGATCTTTCTGTCACAGCACTGATTGTATTCTTTAACATGCGTTCCATTCCGTATCGTTCCTATATAGCAAGCTGTCTAGGCTTCACTGTACCTGCAGTCACTGCAGCAACTGCAGCAGCATAGCAAATCCCGCCGGTCACTTGTGCTTATCATTTTCCGTTCTATCTTCCCGCACACACTATCTTCCGCCTTCCCGCTCTTGCTCTTCCATGTGCTCTCTCCTGCTCCCAACTCTTGCGTGTGATTATGTGGTGCTGCCTTTTTTATACAAATCATCAACTTAATTATGCTTATATTAAGGTTTTTATAACTGCACGTTGGCACGCTGACTGTTCACATGGCGCTCTGGTCTCTGGTCAGCTAGGTACTATGGGATCCATCCAAGTGCTCCGGCCAGTAGCTCGAGTGCAACACAACTCGACTTATTTGTAGCCAACTCAATGAGGAATGTGTGTGACTGTGTGTGTGTGTGTGTGTGTATCTGTGAGTGTGTTGTCAAGTGCACTTGTGGCTTATTTGCATATAGTAGGCACCACTTTGGTAATTGAATTCAGTTAGCTGCCGGTTGCGCCGCAAATAAAAACATTCATCGCATTATAAGAAGGGACAACTCACGCGCTCACGCTTGATTGGAGCGAACTCCAATACTTACGACCCGTAGTAGAATCTCTGCCAGAGTTGTCGTTCGGCAATTGTTTTTATGATTAAGTGGAATTGCTTGGCCACAATTAAGCAGAACCTTTCTGGGCACTTGACAAACAAAAACAAAAGAAGAACTACAGTTACAAAATAAGTAGCAGCGTCCAAAACAGAAAGATCGAGAGGAACGAAACTGAAGAAGTTCTTAAGGCCAAACAAAACAATATGCAAATGTGTTCGATTTGAATTCCAATTAGGCAAAAAACAGAAAAAGAATTTGGATAAAGTAGAAATATCAATATACGATAAAATGAATAGCAAAGAGAGAAGTATGTTTGAATTTTAAAATTGTAGGCATAAATAATTTTGGAACCAATCAAAAATGTACTAACAAGTCTTATAACTGTGCATGTGTGTGTGAGTGTCAACTTATGCAATCATTGAATGATTTGAAAATTGAAATTGTAAGTTGCCAGGGCCAAAATACAAAAACGAATTCAAAATTAAATAAATACTATCAGGTAAATTCGACTCTTCGCTACAGAGTTCAAATACTCTTACCATTTCAACCATATAAGTCTATTGAACTTAATATTCGCAAGTACAGTTAGTAAGACAATTTCAACGCGACAACTTTAGAAAATGTGAGCCGTCACGGTACGACTGTACGATTTGAAAAATAAGTGTAACAAAAAAAAAAAAAAAATACAACATAAGCTTGCATGCAACCGTCTCGCTCACTTGTGGACGCTGCTAGCAAAGCACGCATAAGCGTAACACCACGCGAATGTAATACCACGTGAACGTAACATCACACGTACGTAACACCACGCGAAAGTAACACCACGAGAACGTAACACCACGCGAACGTAACATCAGAAGTAACACCACGCGAACGTAACATCACACGAAAGTAAAACCATAAGAGCCTAACAACATATTTTCAGGTCGGCATAGATGTCAGTCTTTACCTCAAGGAGAGCCTGTAGATGTTTCACATAAATATATGATATTGTTGAGGAAACTGAATAGATATCGGAGCAATAGGTGGTTCAGGAAATGACGGGATTTGGTTGCTTTTAGAAATTGCTAATGAGGTACTTCTCTCGAATTTTATATTTATTAAATATTTGATTGAGATCCTAGCTATTTTAAATCCCTTAAATTGGTTTGAATAGTTATACACGAATTTTGGGAATAGAGTGAAATGACACAACACATAGAACTGATTTCGAGTCGTTGTGCAATGGTCACCAGGTCTCAGGATTTCAACATTTTGTAAAAAAAAAGTTGTTTTGCGACAACATACATAGATGGCGCTACTGAGTAACAAACTCAGCGACTGCGCTTAATTGCCGGCAGCTTTAAGCCTGACATAGCTCTAAAATCGGACTCTGGTTAAGCTGGCTATGAAGCTGTATTCAGAGGGGTTAGCTTACCTCTTCAACCAATGCTCGTATGAAGATGCTTTTTCTGACCGCTAAAAGATGTAGCTGGTTTAGACACCAGGCGAGAGGTCCCGAATTTGAATCGAAATTATGAAACCCGCTTAAGCATGCATCATCTTTATAAAACAGAGTGTGGGGTCGTAAGTTAAGTCCTCCCGGGCCCCCGATAGTATCTCGACAGTTTAGGGGCGTATTGAAGGCGGCTGCTGCAGATAATTGGCAAGTGCTGGCAATCGATTCACGTTAATAGAAGTAGCGAGAGGTAAGTGTGTTGCCAAGAAATGCTGCTTAGTAGCAACACTAGACATCAAGGAGGCATTCAAGGTGGCACCTACTGAGCTGTACTCTAGACTCGCTGGCTGCATTCAAAGTGCTCCAGTACCTACAGGAGTACACCCTCAGCAATTTTGAGATATATGTAGTATGCTATGAGTCGTCGCAGGTGTTCCTCAAGGATCTGTTTTTGCTACCCTTCATCATCATCAAAAAGCTGAAGAGCACTTAAATTGAGATTGTAGTCTTAAGCTCAAGAATTGGGGTTTGCTTATCCAAGAAGGAGAAAATATCCGAAAATCCATTGCTTGTTCAAGAAAAAAATGTCTTAATATCTACATAGTTATACTAAGCAACAGCCGCAGTTAATATACCCATCATAAAGGGTATCAAGCAATTGAAATATGGAATATGGAATAAATTATTAATAGACACTTCTAAATGCATAAATGCAACAATGCCCATGACACAGGTGTTTGTGCATGTGTATGCCTGTCTCTGTGTGTGTGTGTGTGTGTGTGTGTGTGTGTGTGTGTGTGTGTGTGTGTGTGTGTGTGTGTGTGTGTGTGTGTGTGAATGAGCACGCACTAATTGACTAAAAAGGACCACCAAGACTTTTGTCCATACCGTTGTCATTGTTGCAGTTGTTTTTGTTGCTGTTGGTAGTCATTAGAATGCTCTGCCTGATTTGACTCATTGGCATTGTCAGAAAGGATGACAAACTAGCCAACCGGCTACATATCTAACCATCTAGGTTCCACATTGTATTGAATGTCTCTTGTCGCACTCACTCACTCTCTGTCTCTATCGCTCAATGTGCCTGCAACGTGACTGCCAACAATGTTGCAAGCACAATCCCAATGGCAAATGAACGTGGGCCAAAGAGACGGCCCGACCAGAGTCGAGTCTCCTCTTCGCCCATGATTGACTCTATGACAAAAGGTCTTATGGGTAGTCGTAGCAGTAGCACGTCGTCTTGCATAACGCATAACTCTCTGCATAAGCAAGACGAACAATTATTTGATAATATTTTACATGGCAAGCATAATTACGGCTTGTTGTCAATATAAAATAGGTTAAGTTTTCATAAGATGTTCCCTAGACTGGGCCTGTCTATCGTTCTAACTGAATGTCTGATAAAAGTTGCATGGGCCACCTGACTAAGCCTGCATATTGCCTGCTGCCACATGCCCCTTGCAGCATGTACGAGTGAATGACAAACTAATTGAAATTTCATTAGCGTTTTCATGTAGTACTCTGGAAGCGCCCTTTCCCTGCGCTCCCCTAAGGCAGGTGGGCAACGGCAAGAGGAATCGCTGCATTGGCTGTGTGGCACAGTAATAATTCTGTAATTTATTATTAATAATTCATAACACTTGAATGGGGTTTTTTTGTGGTTTTCTTGATAAGATTACTGGTTAAAATGCATAGAGCCGAATGTTATACCAAATTTGGCTGTAACTACTTATAGATACTGTATAATTTCATTGGAAAAATTATCTATGATCAGGAAAAAGTTGAATTGTTTACTATATATGAGCTATGGCTAGGTGTGAGCTATGGCAATGTGGTTTTTGTAGCAGCACGCTCTTTATAAACTTACACTGTGCTGCAAGGTTTGAGGAAGTAAACAGTAATACAGCTTGTCTTAGGCATTCAAAAAGCAGCAGCAACTTGTTAATCAGGAAATTGTTATGAGTGCGGATTATAGATATCAGTTGTCAGATTTTCAACACTGTTTCGTAGCAAACTGGATGTTTGGGATACAAATATCCGATAGTACTAGAACGTTTAACAAAAAATAGAGCCCAAATACGTTTTTGCTTGATTTACTGAGATTCACGTACGGTTATTATGTCTACGTAGGAGGTAAAAGTTATAGAAGGAAAAATAGGTATCGAAAATATATGTACTCTAGACAGAAATACTTACTTACTTCACTTTCTATAAATATCTCTGAGTAAGTTTTCATGGTTTCGAATCTGTAAAGTAAAAAATGAATGAAACAGATTGCCAAAATAGGGTTTAGCACGAATATCCGTATATTTCTAGGATGTTAAGCCAACAAAGCAAATCGAAACTTGCATTATTTTAACTGAAATATCTTTAGCCGCGCCTTGGGGGTAAAACCGACTGGTAAGTGTGGCCTGATTGGGTGTCCTGATTTTTTTTATTACCGGTTCGTTTAGAAAATAAAGAATATTCTAGACATATTGATGAATTATGAGAGAAATTATTTACAAAGAGTCCTATAAAAATTTTGTTTATTTTGAAAGTAGCGCCAAAAAGACTATGTATTCGGAGATCATTTTGATTTCCTCAGCTGTGGGATGTTGGTTAACCCGAATGGCTATAACGGCTAAACTGAGTTAGGAGATGACGAGCTGGGGAAAGAAAAACAATTTGTCATTTACGTTAATTTCTCGAAACCACCTAACAAATAGATTTAAGCCCTCGAATCGAATTTTACAGGACATCGGCAATAGATACTGTGGGCATAGTATTTGTATGTCAGAAGGGAAAAGTTAGGCACAGTCAACCAAGGAGCCTACTGAATCGGCAGCGACCAAGCAGAACTAACTAAAATTGGGTTAAAACCAAAAACGTCGCAAAATTGCCATATAGTGCTTTTGTAATAAGAATTCCAATCCCTTTTTAAGAATTTTCCAACACTGCTTAAAATATGGGTTGCTGTGGAAGTCGTCTGGTCAAAATGAGTACATTACAAATTACCCAAAGCTAAAATCGATTATTTCCTACTTCCAACTAAAACTAATAACGAAACGCACTCTTATCTCACCAAATTTGACCTCAAAGTGACATTGTGTTAAACCTTTCACAAGTGTAAACTAAAATCAAACTGATTAAATATTGGGGCTTAGCCGTGAGCTTTGTTGTTAGTAATGCGGTTGTTCTAGTTGTTGTTGTCGCTATAATCTGTGCTCTGACACAATCAGCTCAGTTCATTTAGCTTTTATTTTGCCGGCATATTGCTGTCCCTGTCTAGCTGTTGCTGTCCCTGTCTAGCTGTCATTATAGCTGTTGCTACCATCGACATGGCGATAATCAAATTAAATTCTTACAAATTAGAGACACACGTGAGCAGCTAACAGTATCTGTGAGTGTGTGTGTGTGTATCTGTGTGTGTGTGTGTGAGTATCTGTGTGTGTATGACATAAAGTGCAACAAGCCATGGAAAAACGCCCCCTGATGCAATGACAAGGCGACAGGCGACAGGCGACAAGGGGTGCAACACCCGCTACACACACACACACACACACACACACACAGATGCATATATAGAGTCACAGCTATTCAATTATGGGTGCGCCCAGGGCACACACACACACACACACACACACTGATTCACTCATAAAGCTACACGGACTGACAAAGAGATATAGATATGTAGATAGTTTCAGATACTTGGTTGTCATTTGGCTTTTATGGTTTACAATATTATGTTTATTGTTGTTGTTTTAGTATGTGCATTATATGGAAATGCATTCTAAATTATCAATGCAGGTAATTGCAACTTATCAGTTATGCTTAAGGCTTAGACTGAGACCACAATGTGAGTTGCAACAACAACAGATACAACAACTTTGACATGATATATTAGCGCATAAAGTGCATTATAGTTGTCATATGTGTTTGCATTTGTAGCTATGTGTTGTCTATGTATTTCAGCCATACGCCTTTTTTTTATCTATTTCTCAATAAAAACATTCATTATTATACTTATATCTAAAGTGAGCCAAAGTTAGTGGAAGCCGCACTCAAATCTATATAGTTATTGCGGGCAATGCATTTGCAGTAATTGCATTTCATTGATTTTTATATAACGGCAACCACTTCATTGCATTTTCATTTTCATTTTGATTTTCAGCAAATAAACACACACACACACACAGATACACTGAAAACTCGAAAGCTGTCGGCCAAAATGAAAGAGTGTCAAATATGTCATAATACTTATCTAAATTGCGCTCACACATACAGATACTTGGCTTGCTGGAACGTACATCGGTGTGTGTGTGTGTGTGTGTGTGTGAGTGTGAGTGTGTGTGTGAATGAGTGTGAGTGTGTTACAGTTATGCACGCCCACAGTTGTTTGCTTGGCTGCTCTTTAAATATTTATCATTTAAGATTTTTGCCAGACTAGCCTTAGTTTGCAGCCTTCAGAAAACTCTCTTCTCACTGCCACTAAATGTACCACCCAATAGCCTCAATACCACACACAAAAACACCATTCAAATTGTAAATAGTAATGTCTTGTGGCAAGAAATTGATTTGTAATGCAGCTGCATTTATTATGATTGCATTAGACAAAGTATCCAAAAGCTACAATTGTTTATATTGTATCTTTTGCATAATAGCTAGTCGTTGCAAGTATCTGAAGCACTTTAAGCCATATGTAGTTGCAAGTTTTCATTATAATTGTAGCTCAGTGACTGTCTAGCTCAGTAAATAACTTTGAAATTACTAATATTGTATGCGTTTATGGCTTTTGATACAATTTGAGCGTAAACTAAGTTTTGATGCACAAAAGCCGAGATTTTTGGCACGGTCCCATTTCCGATGGAATTGTCGCCTTACAGACACTTCTATTATCACTTTGTAGACCAAATATCGTGTTTTCTCTGAAGTATTGTTCCAATAGCCATGACATTATATCGAAACGTCTTCGTCTTCTTCGCTTCTATCTTGCGCGCATTTACTCCAATTGGTTATATCAAAAGAGTGCGTGGTGTGCTTTCTACCTGCTCCTTCCAACGGAGAGACGGCCCTTTCTTCAACAGCCGCATTGCAGACCTATCTCGCGGCAGCTTCTTCATCCATAGGCACACGATGCGTGCGGAGCATTCGTTTCGTCTGGCGAGAGTGGTCTCTTCTACTCATTTGCCAACGGAGATCGAAGTACCATCTATTGACAAGAGTGATTCTCAGCAAAGGCTGCTGTAACTGTTCGCTTAGTACTAGCTATGGTGTCAATATCATCTACGTCGGCAAACAACTGGACACATTAATAGTTCAATATTGTCCCATCTACTTCGGCCTTTCGCAAAACTCTATTCATCATAAAGTTGAAGAGTTAGCAGGAGAGGAAATCGCCTTGTGAACCCTTACTCAAAATCAAAAGATTCTTTTCTCCCTTGCTCTACGTAATTCTGCAAATCCGCACCTAACTCAGACACTGCGGTGTATACGCGATTCCTTAACGGGCTTGCAAATGCTGCTTTGTAATCGGCAAATATATGATGTGTGTCGATTTGGTAATCGCGGATCTTTTCCACGATTTGGCGTAGTGTTCAATGGTGGATTTACCAAAAGCGCACTGGTAAATTACGATCAGTGCTTTCATAAATGGTTTAAGTGTCTCATACAAAACGCTCTTTGGAGCACAATATGCGATATGCAAACTGACTATCTAGTGAAACTTATTTTATTGTTAAGAAATTCGATCTCGCCTACAGTACGCCTCAGATATTCAGCAATCTGTTAAACTATATTATAAGAGTTAAACAAAAACAAAGTTTTTTGTATTTCGTTGTTCCAAATTGAATACTACGTATATGGTTATTTTTACCATTTCATTGTGCTAAAGTATTAAATTACATTGCTTTTTATTTTTATTTAAAGCGATGATCTATTTCAGTTCAGCAGAACTTAACTGCTTTTGCTCGCAAACAAATAAAATATGATGCTAATATTTGAGCATATTTTTAATAAAAATTATTCAAAACATTAGTTTAAATCTTTTCGTATATAATGGTCAGCTCAACAACAAAAATCAGATAGTATCAGATAACATACTTGAAATTCAACTAACTATTATGTTAAGCTCTTATATGGTATAAAAACATAAAACCAAATCGATAGGACATAATAAAAATCCGATCCACGCCCATTTTATGTTAAATAACTTAAAAGAAAATCTACTAACACAATTTTAATATTACGTTAAACAACTAGACAAGAATTTTCATTGCAGGCGCCGAATCCATCGCTGTTGTTAGCTATATTTTCATCGGGGATAAGGTTTTGTCTACAAAGGCATATCCTTGAGCAATAACGTTTCGATAACGAGGACAAATCTAAAGTTGAGCATTTTGATGTAACTGGTGTAAATATGTGCGACGAATTTGAAATGAAACACTGACAAATACCCAGTATTAATACACATTTCATTGAATATATCGGACAAGAGATTAGTGTAGATGCAGCAACTTCGCTGGAAATCTTCTCTGTTTACTTCAGATACAACAGATCGAAACATTGCTCAAAGACAGCGATCTAGAAGGAAGAAATAACGACTTATGGACCAAAAAGTTGTCATAGCTAGAAATTAGGTCAATCCCTTATCCCTAACTTCAGATATAACAACAAACTATTTTCGACAGGCCTGGAAAAGCAAGCATTCTAGCTGACCGAGTCGAATCAAAATATCATACAACCAAGTCATACTCTGATTCGATTACCTTAAACTTAGTGTAACATATCCTAAATGACTTTGTTGTCCACGGAAGGGCCAGGGTGGACAGCTCTATTTCAATAGATGCAATGAGAGGCATAATCAAGTCATTTAAAAATAATAAATCTTCGCTGATTGATAAAATGACTAATATTTGCTTTACAAAAATGAACTAAACAAACTAAAAGATATTCCAATTCCCTGCCTGCCAAACCTACTAACTGCCATACGAGCTATCGATCAATCGACTAATTTCACAAAAAGACGAAATACTTTCTTTCTACAAATATTAAATGAGATAGTTTCGATTGATATCATTTATGTGACGAGACAAAATGCACTGTATATTGCACTATTTTTCATTAATAATGATATATTAAAGTGCTTTTTAAAAGGTACTTGAAAATTATGTATTTAAAAATTGGATTTTGCTATGTCTGCCCGACATTCCGCTAGAGCTAAGGAACATTTTTATTTAAGCCGCTATGTTTTCCAAACCAATAGCCAAATAAAGAAACAGTCTAAAAAAGGTAAATCTACGAATTTATAGCTTTACAACGGTATACGGCTCTACTGGATCAGATACTCTAGTCAAAAGTTCAAAATTAAGTGTAATTTAGTATACGCTAGTGAGCTAAAGCACTTCGTCAGAGTCTCTTGCTTTCGTCACAGCACGAGTTACCATTCGTTGTGATATTAAAACTCTGACCTATTACTTTAAGCTAGCTTTTGGCAATATTTTTGAAAATTTGAAGGCAAATAAAGCACGTAACTAACTAACTAATTAATAGAAATCCCGATTATGCAAATACTATATCGAATCGTAGTCAATGTACGAAATTTGCAATTGTTGCTCATCTTTACAAAAAATTTGAAAGTCTATTTGACTTTATGGAGTCTTGTCATTTTAATACTCGGTTTGACATATTTTATTGTCAACGTAAATCAATGTCAAAGTAAGAAGAAGACCTATAAATGTATTTGGAAGTGTGTGCTTATCAACCTCTCCGGGAGCACTGTCAAAACGTATAAATACTACAAATTTGGTAACTACAAATTTAGTCGCAAATAAACCCTTTAAATATACGGATCGGAATATTCTCAAGATGAAAATGAGATACTTTTACTTGGTTCTTGTCATCACGATGCTGTTGCTGGGAGTGCAAGCACACTACACAAGGGTCCATTGTTACAACGCTTGTCCACAACTTAGGGATATTCCAGCCCGAAAAGCATGCTACAAAAGGTGCACCAAATATCCGAAGCCGTAGCGTTAAAATAAGTGAAAAAAGGCACTATTCTGTCGGGTATTGAATTGTCAAGATTTTAATGTATTCAATAGAGGAGATGCCAATTTCCATCACGTCGCTATAATCGAAATTTCGACTTAAAATCTTTTAAAATCCGTATGAATATTTTTTTTATTATTTTCGCAGTAATTTTGTGTTCTCATCTCTCAAAAATAAAACTAAAAATTCACTGATAAAAAAAAATGTTATATGAAGTTATGAATATTTTTGTGGTAACACCTTCAACATACTTGCTTAAGTACTCAAATAGGCTTTATGTCTTGAAAGGCTTGGTAAGAATGTTTGGCTTTTGGAAAAGTCTTTTCATATATAAGATCTTATTTATATATAAGATATATTTATTACAAATGTAACTAGTAATGTGATCGCAAATGCCGCTTAAAATTATGATTTCGCGCTTTTTTGTTTATATTTAGGTTTTATCGAATGCCAGGAAATATTATTCTTGAAAAACAGATTATGCAAACACTATATCGAATCGTAGTCAATGTACTAAAACTGCAATTGGTTCCACATATTTAAAAAAAAAAATAAAAGTCTTGTTGACTTTATGGAATCATAACATATAAGCAAAATTTGATCTTGAATTCGATCTCCTGGATTTTTAAGAATTTTTTATATTCGATAGTGATAATGAAAAATTTTCCCCACGTAAATGTTTATATTGTTCGAAGTACAAATCTTATAAAATCAGAATTTTCATTATTATCTTCACCTGTATGCATGTAATTGTATCTTTGAACATGATTTTCATCAACTTCAAAACGTCAGATAAATACAATGTTTCTGGTGTCTAGTATCCTTAAAACAGTTGAGAGCGAAAAGTTCTCTACAAATTTGTTCAAACACTATGGCGGGTTTGGCTTATGCGAGGCTTCTCTATCGTGTTGGGTCCAAAAACTTAGGCGCAACTTTGTTAAAGCCTAGTGGACCTACGCATATTAGGTCCCTACCCTGACACCGGGTAGCGATTAGGGCCAGCGGCAACACGGGAAGGTTTTAACTTGGTTATTGTAGGAACAGGTATCACCCTAGCTATTGCTTGAGTTAATAGCGATGAGAAGCTTCACGCTGTTCTACTAGAAACCATTTGCTGCAAATCGCCTATTGAACTCCAGCAAAATCTGGACTAAACCTTTTTTTATTTTGTGATGCTGATTCTATGAAGTACTGCAAACAGTTCATCATTGGAAGTGAGGCAAAAGAATTAAATACACATAGCTTATGTAATTCAATCGATTTGTTATACTTTCGTCACACTTTATTATTAGCTTATGTTCTCTGGGCGTTGAATACATTGCAGATATCTAGAATACCTCAAAATGAAATGTTCAAGAGTTGCGGAAAACTGTTTTAAAGCTATTTCTTTCACATTTTCGGATTGCTTTTAGCTGAAAATGTGGTTAAAAGACTTATATGGCACAGCGACGAATTGCTACTGAGTTGAAATTCGGTTGAAAGAGATTTCTGCCACAAGGTCTGGTTCAGACCAACCATATAAAGACAAAGCTTCTCAGCTGTTAGTTCATGTATTGCGAATAAGCAACTCGAAAATAATTGCACTAAAATTATGCACAAAACTCATAGACTGGGAAATTGGAAAGTAGCGTCACATTTGCTGTGGCAAGCTTATTGACACTTTCCACATACAATTAACTTAACAGATATAACTGTGAGTCTAGTTGGTTTGGTTTGGTTTACCAACTCAACTGGCTACTACAGTTGCATACGATTGTTTTGGCAATTTGAGAAATGAATACGTTAAAATTAATATTGATTTTGTATATTAACATAGTGTCTCGAATTTAGTTCGATTTGAATTCTTACATGAGAAATTGAGTCATATCGAGTATGTGATATACAGTTATTGAGTGCGTGTGTGTAATCAAAGTACTGTGTTTGTGTATTTGTTTATTGAATTTTGGCTTTCTGTTTGTTTATCTAATTTCGGTGTAAAATAGAGCTATCTCCGTCCGTTCGTCCGTCCGTCTGTCTGTCAGTCCGACAAAGTCAGTCAGTCTCCAAATAAATGCCTAACGCCTGACTGTCTACATAATTGTGTGCTTAACACTCGCACTGTAAGTATCTATGTGTGAGTGTGTATCTGTGACAACAAACAACAACAACAATAGATCGGAGCGACTGACTGCAGCGCAGATTGCAGCAAAACGCGCACAGACAAACTGTCAATGCAGTGCTGCGTTTATCGATAACAGCTCAGCAAAAGGCACGAAATCTTATTATCAGCAACAACAACAACAAAACCCAAATGATTCAACAACCAATGCAAGCAGCCGAAGTTTATATGCACTACAAGCAGCAATATTTGGTCAACAACTTCGGGATATATGTGAAAAAAACTTGAAATTTACACATTTTCCTAGAATACTAGGGCACTCCGCTAACAGCAGGCTCCGATCACACACTCCCATGTCCTTCTCGAGATAGATCATATTCCTCATCATCTTGCTCTGCCGCTTTCTCTATTCCTCTTTCCATTCCTTATCACCATGGTCATACAAAGACCAGCAGCGTATATTGGTACGGCCTGTTGCAGGGACCAAGGAGAAAGACCATCAAGCACATCTCTCTGAAAAGAAAAATGTTCCGATATTTCTCGACGGCTTCTTTATGGTTGTTCCCTTGCCGCGTCCCCTTGCTATAGTTCGTTCTTATCCAAAACCATATTCTTGTCAAGAGCTATTCAGTGGAGCAACTCGATTTACGTTGCCACAAATAAATTATTGCATTCATTTAATATATTTTAAATTAAAATCTGGCATTAAAATAGCTTGGAACATAGAGCCCAAAATGTCATCTTTTTAACCAATTCTTATAGTAAAGGAATACAATCCAGAGCACAGAAGTTTCAGCAAATTAAACTTTTCAATAAATTTGGCCTTAATTAAAGGCATATGGCACATTCGAAATTTGGAAGTCAGCTAATCTTATATATCTCGGTAACCATATGCTACCTTACAACCGATTGTTGCTTAGTGACCTTACTACCGATCGATATGAATAGAAGGTAATTCAATATCAAATCAGATTGTTTTTGTCTAACGCATTTTGGTGCATTGTGTTAATTTGAAACTTGAAACCGGCTGAGTTTATGCCAGTCCCAAAATTTTGACCTTTTTATAGAAAATTTTTACCGCAAGAAAAGTGAAGTACGTAGGAGATGTTGTGGGTTCGTTGTACGGTATTGCTCATAACTGCAGCTCGGCTATATACTATAAAACACTTAATATGGCTAATTTGATGACGTTACAAACTGCTTTGGCAAACGTGTAATACCCTGCACTTGAGGGTATAGCCACAACCAATGCATTGACCATAGTACATCAAATTGCAGTTGCTGTTGTAATTGTTGCCGCAGCAGAGTTGAACTGATTTTTGTCGCTTTGACTCGAGGCAGCGACGTCGTCGTCGTAGCCGTAGCCGTCGCCAACCTCATCGACAACATCGTCGACTATATCATATCGCTTACGCGGTAATGAGTTATGTACGCGATCTTATCCCGACCCAGAGCAGAGCAACATACTGCAATGCGATGTGTGGATGGTTGTGCGAGTGTGTGTGTGTGTGTGTGTGTGTGTGTGTGACGGGGGCTTGGGGTAGCGCTCTGGTTAAATCAGTTACGGAGCAGCAACCATTTTTGTGGCAAGTACTGGCGTGCGCCTGTAATCAATGCGTCGTCACATTGAACGGTTTGTTTAAGTTCAGTTTACTGCACCAATGTTTATTTATACGTCATTCTCGTTTTTGTTGGTATAGCACACACACACACACACACACACACACACACACACACACACACACACTCGCACATATAAGTCACAGCGGAAGTGCGTTTAAACAAAATATTGTTGTGGCACTTGGTCCACTTATGCTTTTGTTCGTGAGACTGCAAAAGTAAGCTTTTTTTGGGGCTGGAGCCCCGAGGTGTAAGCTAGCAGAAGTTGTAGGTAAGAAATTTCGGGCACTTTAAAAGGAAATATGAAACATTAGCGTCCAAGTTATTTGTATACATTTGAACATGATTAACGGATTTATCGCAATTGTGGTTCAGCCAGAAGCAATTCCAAATAAAACTCAGAAAACTTAATTCGACAAATGAACAGACAAAAACGCTTAAAGTGGCTACAATGGATCCTACTCAAGCCTCCAAAGTGACTCTAAAAGTCAAATATACTCTATGGCTCAATCTACTACAAATCACCCAGAAGTCCATTTTTATAAACTGTTCACAAATTAAAGAAGGGTATAAGAGAGGTGTGCAGGCAGAAGGCCATAAAATCCATGGTAAAATATGATCAAGAGAGACCACTTTGTTTACAAACAAACGATAAATGCAATCCAATTGCAAAAATTATGAGGATTGCATGGAATCTTTAAAAGATATAGGTAATTTGTGAAGTTAGAGCCACCAAATTCGGTACGCAGACTCATATCAGGCTCCAAACCAATCCAGGTGTAAAGCAAGAAAATATGCTTCGTTTTGTTTTCAACAAATGTGACGCTGCTAAAATAGCACACACCATACGCGCGTAACACTATCCGAGCGTAACACCATCCGAACGTAACGCAAAAAAATTATTTTTATGGAAATGTTAAGGTTAATATTGAAGTTACCAAATTTGGTACATAGACTCATGTTAGTCTTATAAACCAAACCATGTTGGCCTTTTGACCTTTACAATTGATGTTTCAATCAAAAATTATAAACTAGAAGCATTTAGAATATGAATTCAACTGTCGCTTCTCTATTTTGTGGTATATGATTTCAGTGGAAAAAATCGTGGATTCCCCTTGAACCGCCTATTCTATTTGAATTCAAGAAATCATCATAAGAATATTTTGAAGTTCAATAAATCCTGTGTATGCTGAGAAAACCGAACTATTTCAAAAACAGCTCCTTCTATTTGCGATATATGAGAGCCGTCTGATGTTAATTGATCTGTCGACTCTGAAGGAAAGCCGATCCACTTTAGGAATAACAGTTTCTTCTCAAGCTTATAAGGAACTACGAAACTTTAAAAGCCTTTACAGTTGTATTTCAGGAATATAACGCCGCTTCACAGAGCCTCTCTTTACAGTTTTGGTAATTTCTTTCTTGTAAATTTGTATTTTTTAAGTGATTTTCGACTGTTATTGTATTTAGTAGTCATAAATATTGTTTTCCTTTTTCAACTATCGAAGTTTGTCCAATAGAATAGATTTCAAGCTCTGGACAATACTTTGATCATAATGACTTATTTAGCAAGTCTTTGTGTTGCGCTGTTCCCAAAATGCCTCTAAGCTTATAATTGCCAAGCTTTTATAACCTACTTAAGTCCCTTTGTATGCCTAGTTTATTGAACAAAGTTCTTCAAAAGAAGATTCTCCTATTGTTGGGCTTTCAACTTTTTGTATTTCCAAATACTTATAATCCCTTAAACACGTTTTTGCATGTTTTAAAAAGTCAATAAAGCGCTAAACGCTTAAATAAAAACTGTTTTGTTTACATTAAAAATTATGCCTTTAGCATTTACATATATTACAAATGATATCTATAAAACTATTTCCATTTCATGCATGAGAAAATATGCAACAAAAAATGCAGTAGTTTCTTTTTATTCGTGTTTCATGTACATAAAAATATGGTGCGAATATCAGAATTTCATGTGTAATATTTTTACTGGCAATTATTGACGCACTTGCGAAATGCAGCCCCAGAGATTCAACAAACGCTGGCGGTTCATATATGTATATACTATGCACCATATCATATCTGGATGCTTCCGCCACAGTAAGTATCCGACACATGGACCTGGTCAATATGTCAGTTTGAGCGACCATTTTGAATTGTTTGTTTATTGGCACGGCCAATGGTCCAAAGTTGTTTGGCAAATGGAAATGAAAATCGTGGAAATCGTGAAAATCATGCTACACATATGCAAATATAATATTGCAAATTTTATTTCGTTTAAATATGCAGTAAATATTTAAAATATGGTTTTTATGTGCACGATTGGCTTATGATGTGTGCCCGTTTTTTTTCCTTAGAACCGTTTTTTATGGCTCTTTTTTTTGGACTGCGCCTTCTGATAAGAGGGTCTATGGGTTGGGTTTGCCTGGAACTAGGGTGAGAAAAACGTCTGACAAACAAATAAACAAACAAATATAGATACAGATAGAGACAGTCTGTCAATTATATAAACAGACAGTTGGTTGACTCTACTTTTTTTTTTTGCTTTTTCCATTCGTTAGTTTGTCTTTTTATTGTCAGCATAAAAAAAGAGAGACCGAATGCCGACTGAACGTGTGACAGACGCCGGGGAGAGGCGCACGGCTGGTGGGACGAGTGGGGCGTGGCTGTGGCAGTGGTAAGTGTAACTCGCATAGCTCAAGTTGACACTTGTTGCGTGCTGCATGCCAAGCAGCTGGGAAAAATGCCAAGCAAATACACACGCACACACTCTGAGTCACACAAATAGATACGACGGCCATGGCAAAAGTTACGGGACATTGCATTTCCAGGCAAAACGCCATCGCACAATATGCGGAAGAAGTAAAAGTTTTGCTATGTAGCTAAAATTGTTTTTCATTTCATAGATACTCTTGCGAAGGGCATATAAAGAGTTTGAACTGATATACGACTACCCAGTAACTCCCGAATTCTGAAAGAGTGCTTGTTTTTTCAAGCATTGGCGATTGTTTCTTCATCTTCAATCATTTGTCAAAATGCTCAAGATGTTTCTAATCATGACTATCATCAACATTTGCGTTGCATTATACAATACTTCGATTCCGAAAATGAAGACATTTAAGGTATTCCCAATAATAACTCATTTAGTTCAAAGAGCTCTTAAAAAAGCGATCTCCTATAACAAAAATGAGCGGTTTTTGTCGGTGATAACGCTTTGGTGGCTTCAATTACTTTGGCAACTTACAAAAAAAGAACCAATCATAACGTCATTGAAGGAAAAAGTTTAGAAAGTTCGCGTTTTCGAAGCGTCGATCAATTGGCCAATTCGAAGGAATGAAGAAGATACATAAAGATATATATTTTTCGCAAGAGCCTAGTATAGGGTATACAGTAACCTAAGACTGTCAGGCTTTACTTAGATAAGCAGCAAGAATTCGCGAAGACTGCAAAAGAAGAGAGTACACAGCTCACCTATATGGAGCATACCAAAAATGCACATTCGTTACCTTTCAAAGAGCGGACGGTGATATAGATAGTGTTCCGTCGAGTCAGTGGTTAATCATGTGCAGTTGGCCAAAAGAATTGTGAGCCAGGGCTCGTAGATTTTCCTTTTCTGACGAAGAACATATATGGAGATCTTTGGAATAGGTTCTTTCATAAAGTTTTTATTACGCGGCATAAAGTGGTAGATTTCCATACTTCATCACCGATTTGGAATGTATGATATTCTATTCGACCAACCAATTCTGCCAAGCTGACAGGAATGATTGGCTCAAGCACTATTGGCCGAGTCATTGCTTGGATACCTCGGTGTCCAGGAACCCAGTATAGACTGATTTGATTATGGCATGAATCCATAATAAGAGTGGTCTTACAATTACTGACCATGGTCTTCGTTATGCAAGTATTATCCGGAGCATAAGCGCAACATTATTGTCACTACACATACCTACAGTTATCCCACGCAGATTTCTCTTATGGATCCAGCTCGCGGCATACAGAATTGTGTAGATTTCTTTTTGGAAAACAGACGGCGAACTTCTTGACGCGCATGAGTAGCATGAATATGTAACATATCAAGATACCAATCAGAGCAGCAGTCTCATCTTTCGTTTAGGAACCGTCTGTGTAGAAGACATGGGTGTTCAGCCCAAATATGAGTTCTCTAGCACTCCGATCACTCTGCAGCCCATCTTCACATTTGGCACAAAACTATCAGCAGGCATCCTGAAAAGCAGGCACTCTTCCCTTAGCTTGCTGATGCATTTTTTTATACTAGTACCTTACCTATACCTTGTCGGCGACATTATACGACTTAATTCGCGCTCTCATAGCTGATTACGGAGACGATTAAAGAAAATAGATATAATAATAATAATATAATATAATAGAAAATTTCGATAAAGGGGGTATCAATAAATGCAGTTAACAAGATTTTTTAGATATTAAGCCTCTTCTCACAAAACATCCCACACAAATCGAATTAGAAGAAAAATCATATATTGAATTGCATTTTTGACTTCGCAATAGTGAAGTCCCTTTTCGTAAGAAAAACAATTATATTACCTCTAATGATGGTGTCGTCATTAATGAATTGCTCCTAAGTTAGCTGATTAAGCAGCATTTGGCACATTTGTGATACAAAAGAGAAATTTTGAAAAAAAGTGACTAATCGTACATTGGTGGGTTTGAAGACGATAAGTTAGTGTATCTAGACTTCGGCATGTTACCATTAGCTGCTCATATCGCTATTTTGGGCTCCTTTTTATTGTAGAAATACATCAAAAGATACAAAAACACGCACACACAGAAACTAAAATTGCAAAACCAACAAAACGCGCCAGATCAAAGTGCACAAAGTTCTGATCTAAGGGGTCTACAAGGGGACCAGGAAAGCGCCACACCACCCGCTCAAAGCCACACATTTAGCTATTTGACCGCAACTAAATGTTGCATGAGTCATGGACACAGGCCTAACGTTTATAGCAAAGACAACAAAGACAACAGTCGCTTAAAAAAGTAAACACATCAAAAACACAAACAAACTACAATGACGTAAACAAAACAGTGAAAAATCAAAAATAAAAAGCGCCAAACAGCTTTTAAGTGGGAAATGCGCTCAAAAGTTGTTGCTGTTGTGGGAAATATGCAACAACAACAAAAACAACAACAACAATGGGCAAGACTATGAATTTGAGTAAATAATTTGTGGAAAATTGTGCATAATGACGCTAATTAGTTGGGAAGACGTCAACACTCGAAAATATAATAGATGTAGTATCAAAAGGCACAGTGGGCCGGGCCAACGGAAACACATAATAAAATAAGAAATTAACAACAACAACAAAAAGACAAATTTTGTGTGACAGAAATTATTTAATAGCTCAATTTGAATGTGATTGAAATGCAGGCAAAAAGAGAAGCCCACCTGAGGGAGCGACTCAAGGAGAGAGTGTGTGTGAGTTGAACGTGCTGCGGTTGCAACCGCCAACTGTGCGTCGTCTTTGAGACTATCGATTTGAAATTCATTTGAAACTGTAGAAAAGAAAATTAAAATTTAAAACCGTAAGCTGCAGTTTCCGCCCAAGTCTCTGGGTCTCACTTCCGCTTGTCATTTCAATTTTTGTGGTTAACCCAAAATGAAACGCAAAGAGCAAACGCGCAAGAGAAAGACAGAACTTGACATTAATTTTCATAAATGCTTTTCTCGTATACATATATGCGCATTTTTAAGGTTCACTCCGAAAATATTGTTTACTTGCCTTGTAATGCAATATATGTGCACTTTAAAATGGATTTTCTTTAAGAAAATCTTTATACAATTAGGGCATTTGGTTAGTAGATGCGGGTTTCTACAAGATTTTCCACAAACCGGATGCGATTCATTCAACTTTAGTGTTTATGCTACGATATTGAAGGAACTACTCAGACTGCTTGGCGTCTCGGCATTTGGGTCAGTGTGTGGGATGGGACTATGTAACAATTGTTGCCAAATATGAATAAGAATTTATACTTGAGTCATAAAAAATTGTTAAGGGCACAGCACTCAGAGTTTGCCAAATATCTTGATAGCTAATAAAATTATGATGATCATTTAAGTGATTCATAATTTTTGATAAGCTTATTTCTTTGAATCATATTTCCATTATCGGGATAACCTCTTTGAAGTGGAATAGTTTATGGCTCTATATGGAACAATCATTTCGTTAACTATGATTGTGAAATCAAGTTTCATAGAGCTTGTTTGAGATTCTTGAACGCATGCATTAAATGCACTTGTCAATTTCAGATTGATAGATTTCTACAAGCAAATTACTTATCTGTAAAACTTGCAGACAGATCAGTGAAAACTCGTTTGCTTAATGCTACATGCCTTTGATGATAAGAAAAATATCAAGTATGGTACATTGAGTCATCAAGCGACCTTGAAATAAAAACGGCTGCCCGAGAGAACGTCTGAAAATAAGTTAATTTGTAGCAGAGCTGTCAAATAGCATTTTTGTTTTCATTGCGATATATGTGACAATAGTAAATCCGATAGTCAAATCACATTAAAGGCGATTGCAGAAACTAAACTAAACGCTACACCGATTCGCGAAGCCCGAAAAAAAAACGTAACCCTCTGGGTAGACCTATGACCTATATCTTGATCGTCGGCCTGTTGGATAGCCTCAGAACCATGTGCTCCTCACAATCACATACAGCCACTCTGCCTTAGCAATTAGTTCTTTCAGCTGGGCACCGACTTCACCACCAACTCCAATACCTGCGGGCTCATAATGCTACAACTACTCGACAATAATGGGATGAAATTAGGTATTCCATTTCACAAGGTCTATAGGGGGCATAAGAAATACCACCGTACTCCTACAATTTGACAGCTCTAACCCGGTAACGGGTTGTAATGACCATATAAGAAGATATGGCAACCATGTACTATCTATCCTCATATATATCCACATGTGACGCTTAATTGCGAAAGCAACAAGAACTAAACCTATTTTTTATTGCAAGTTTTTACTTTCGAATTGTACCGAGAATGACCCTTCCCGTTCAGTGGTGACGGCATTTGGGAACGAGTTTCGAAGTCAGATAAGTCTCACATTACGCGGAAACCAAAATGTATGGTAACAAAGAGTCAACACTTTGCGAACTTCTTGACTAAGTTTTCTCGAATTGACTAAGTTTTAAAAAAAAAAAATGTTTCGATTTAGGATACTCTTAGACTATTAACATAAGGATTGGTCCATTGTCCGGGTCGATTCCCGAAAGTAACCAGCAACTTACTTTAGTAACTGCATGTTAATTATGCTTCGAGAATTACCTCGTTGTCTTTTAATCCTTTAAAGAAAACAACAAAGGCGAGGGAAAAAAAATCCCTAGGAAACTTAGAACTTTTGTATATTTCCAAAAAGTTATAACAGCAAACTTAAGAAGTAAATTAACCAAGACGATTTGACAGCATTGGTCATACTGTTAGGTCCGTTACTAATAAGCGCTGACCATGAGGGTAAATAAGTTTGGTGGAATCCGCTGTTAATTAAGAAATCGTAAAGTTCAATTTACAACCGTTCCCAATTTGTACAATTGACTTTAAAGTAGCGGAAATAGTTTTACTAAAATCAACTCACACAAGTGGGTGAAATTTGGGCTTAATCATTGTTGACTAGCTTCCGAATTGTAGAAAACAGTAACAATCGACTACTTATCATTATCATATCGAAATGCAGCCATCATTGAGTTGGTGCATGCATCTTGAATCGGAGCATCAAGTGCCTGTTGCCCCTGCTCAAGTGTCTGGAAACCTTCTGATTACCAATTTGTACAGTTTATTATGTTAGCAACTCATTGCGGGCCTAATTGATAAGCGTACCATTAGACGGCTGCCATATGTGGAGCACGGCGCTTGGTGCAGCCTCCATTCATGCCTCCATTCATGCCTCCATTATTATAACAATATTTGGAGCTGCAGTAAAAACAAAGCTAAATAGGCAACAACAACAAAGGCGTACAGTAAAAACAGCTGGCCACAAAAATAAAAACACATTAGTAATGAAGCAGCAGCAAACACTTGAAATGTATCTATATCTATGCATGTATCTTATTATGTTCGAGTGTGTGTGTGTGTGTGTGTGTGTGTGGTGGGCGTTAGCTGCACGTATTGGCCAGGCCAAGTGACCCACCTCAATTGCTGCTGTGCTGAGAGTTTGGCTCAAATAGAGTCGGAGTCTATGCATGCAATCTGCATCTAAATTGATCGTAATAATTATTGTATCTGTCAGATACTTGTAGCTCGCTGCTAAAAAACTAGCTCAAGTGGTTTTTCATTTTTCATTTTGTGCAGCGCAAACACCAAACTGCGTAGCTACAATAATTGTTGTAGTTGTTATTGTATCTAGAGCTGCCAACTTGGCTGTAATTTAGCAACGCAATCACAAAAAACAGTATGTATGGCGAAGGAAAAAAAATGAGTTTGTTTGTTTGCTTTGTTTGAAGTTGAAATTGCTTAAAAAGTGAAATTTTTCATTAACGCACAGGAGCAATAACAACAACAACAACAACAATGCGAGGCCAATTGAACACTGCAGACACAGTGGCAGCTAACATACGTATTTGTATCTTTAAGATACAACGTACAATAGAAATTACAATTCGATTTGGTTTTGATTTCAATTGAATTGGTAATTGTTTGTGTGTTTATCTTTTTCTTTCAGCTTTTTAGTATTTTTTTCTTACTTTTTGATAATTGTTTTTCTGGCCGTGCGCATTGTGCAAGTTGTTCAGTCTGCGTTTGACTTTTTGTTTAGATCTTTTTCTTTTTTTGGATTTTTCGGCTTTTCATTGATATGAAATCTGAAGTGCTTTTCTACATAATTTTCCATATATTTACATTAGCCCTTTGCTCAGTGACCTAATTTCTTTTAATTTGCTTCAGTAAAGTAGTTTTTGATTTATGCGAATTACTGTTGTGTGAGCGTCATAAATTTTCAATTGAATTGAGCAGCAAAACCAAAAATACTTTGATGATACTTTCAAGATCAACCAACTAGAACAACAAAAATTGTTGGTTTGGAGATTTGAGAATAATGCCAATGATCATTGATATTAGCAATGTGGTGGCATTCTCGCAGAAATCCCGTCAAAAATGATGAGGTCAGAATGTCTGTGGTTATGAGAAATGATTGGATTCAAGTAGATACCAAACTATTCTTAAAGTTTAAAATCATGCATATCTTAATATCTTCAAATCTTCATATCTGCTTATCTTCATATCTTTATATCTTCAAATCTTCATATCCGCATAACTGCTTATCTTCATGTCCTTATATTTTCATATCTTCACATCTTCAAATCTACAAATCTTCACATCTTCATATCTGGATATCTTCATATATTCACATCTTCAAATCTACATATCTTCACATCTTCATATCTGGATATCTTCACATCTCGATATCTTTACATCTTCATATCTGCATATCTTCGTATCTTCATATATTCACATCTTCCTATCTTCATATCTTCATGTCTTAATATCATCATATTTTCATATCTGTATATCTCTATATCTGCATATCTTCATATGTTCAAATTTTCATATCATCATATTTTCACATCTTTGTATGTTCACATCATTATATCTTCATCTTTATAACTTAATTTTCGTTTCTCCATTTCCTTTTCATGCCTCCTCCGTGAAATCCGTGCATCTCATCAAAAATATTTTGAATTTGGTTCCATAGTATTATTTCTGAAATATTTTCGGTTGAAATCGAAATGAAAACCTTTTGGAAGTTCCTTAAATAGGTCTCTAACAAAACCACCAAAAGAGAACGGCAACCTCGAAATTTCTTGATTCTATCTTTTGTTATTAGCGTTACTCTCATATGATTAAAATACACCTAAATATGTTATTGTTTATATGCCTATAGTTAGTCATGTTTTGCTTTCCCTTTGATAACCCACAATAGATACATTTCAATCCGTGCCAGCTGATTTGCTCGCTGTCAGTCGCTTTGTCAGTCTGTTTGTCTGCTGTCCATATGCGAGTCACTTGCCGACTGACTGTCTAATCAGCTAATAATCGCAAGCATGTACCTAGCTTAGGTATACTATATAGCAATCAAATGTGAACAGTTTGTATGTCATGTGAGCGAGTCTCACCTCTAATAGGCGCGACGTTCTGCTGCAAATTTGCACGTACTGCGTTGTTTTTGCCTTTGATGGGTTGTTGTTGTTGTTTCTGTACAGTCACAGATGCAGTTACAGATGCAGCAAGCACTAAAGACATTTTCCTAGAGTTTAAGATACTTTTCAACAGCATTGCGCATAAATTGCCAACGCCAACAGCAGCAGCAGCAGCAGCTGGAGCTGCAGTAACTGCGGCAGCAACTACTCAAGAAACTAGTTAGTCGGAGCTCAAGTTAATTTCACTGCGCAGCTGAGGGCCAAGAGGCAGGCTGCTAGTAGATACTTGCAACGCGAATGCGATCAATGCTTGATACGTGTGGAAATTGCTTTATAATTACCAAGCCAATACCAAGTGGGATACCACTACCAATGCCAAATCGAAGAGTTGCTGGCTTGTTACTACAACGAAAAGGAAATTCGTTTTTCAGTGTGTGTGTGGCAATTGCAGTAACTCTTTGAATTGTATGTCAGTAGAAAAGTTGTGCGTTGAGTGAAAAGCGCAACAGCCGCAAAAGACAATAACTGCGGCAGCAGCAACGACTGACGCAAACTGTGGCAGTGCCAGCAACTGAGGCAGCGACTGTGGCAGCATTGAAAAGAATCACTGCAATTTGCAATTGTACAGGTGGAAATTTATTTTGATGGCAAGTGCGATAATGCCAAACCATTTATTTTCACTCGCTCTTGGCCGAGGCCAAACAAAATTTTCTGCGGGTTGGCCAACTTGACCAGGTTGGCCTGTTTGGTAAGCCGCCGTTGCCACCATCAGCATCAGCAGCATCATCATCATCACACCAACTTGCCTTGAATTTATTGGCAAACTTTTCTCTGTGAAAATCTCGTTGGCATTGCCATTGATGACATTGCGGGTGTACTTTAAAGCAAACTCACAGATACTCACACACACATGCAGTCAGTCACAAAAGTTTAAAGTTCACTTGGACGCCTGTCTATTGGTTTCTTTCGCTCCGGCTCACTCACTCTTTCACTCCACATGAGCTGTCAATGCGCCTGGCTTTGATTAATTACATAAAGCGCTGCAGTGCATCCGACTGACACTTGCGAGGACTGCCACAAGACACAAAGGCAGAAAGAACTGTGACAAGCGCAGTGTGATTAAGTCACTGAGAGCAATACGAGTTGCTGTAAGAGATGAGAGACAAGTGCAGCATCCGCACACTTCATTCATTTATTGTTGCGGTCGTTGAAAGCTGAAATTAGGCACACACACACAAGAGCTGAAGGGCGGAAAAAGGACGGATAGAATTGTTGGGGTTAAGCTTTAATTTGCAGTGAATGCACTGCGAAAAACAGTTTATCATTCGCGAATCAAAAAGTTTCTTCCCAATTTTGGTAAACTGACTTAACAGCACTTTTGAAAACTGTTGTTGTAGATTTGACTACAAAATTCTCAATTTTTTAAAAACCTTATCACTTTCAATGCCATCTAGTTCTTATAAGCTTTGTATCGTGATTTCGAAAAGAGTTACTTGAGATACCCCTAAAACCATTTCCTTTCTTTGTAGTTCGAAAAGCTCTTGTAAAAACGTAATTCTACGCTCATTTCAAGCATTTCTGCAATGGAATTCCAAGCGTAAGTTACAACAGCAAACTCTCCTATCACTGTCCCAGTGCTTCTACCCACAATAGACTTCTCTATAAGCCCATTTCATCCATTAGTTAATTTCTTGTTCAAGTCCTTAAACACATAGATTATCCCTAACTTAGAGCCCGGGGCATATTGCAAGCTGCGAAGTCTCTCTGAGTAACTGTAACCTTTGTAGCTTGCACTTTTTTCTTTCATTTTTCGCTTTAGGTGTTTTTTCTTTGCTGTGACACTTCAACTAAGCTGCAACATCAGCTGGCTGCAACTTGTTGTTGCTGTTGTCGGTTGTCTTTTGTCATTTCGTTTGTTGCAAGCAAGCTTCAAGGTAAGCTGCATTGACATAATTAAATTAATTTACGTGGCAAACGGCTACAACTTGCTGTCTAATTGGCAGCAACATATGTGGCAGTGGGAGCTGGTGGCCAGTTGTTGTTGTCAGTTACTGTTGGCGGCAGCGGCGGCTTAGCCACTGTCCATATATCATGCATGCTTTGACTGGAAACACAATTAAAATGTCACTCCGAATGGAATTATAGTACATAAAAAAGTCTAAAACTAAACAACAACAACAACGCAAACTGATGGATTAGTTATGCAACTCTTTGTTGCAGCTACAAATATACAATAGCTGACATGTGTGCGTAAAGTTGTTGCAATTGTAAATGTGACATTTGCACATTTCGCTGGTAGCGGCATAAATCATACGCACTGTTGAACGTGCTTTGTTGCCGCTGCTGCCGCTGCTGCTGCTGCCGCTGCCGCCGTTGCGCTTGTCAAGCTATTTGAGCGCAACGCGCAAATATTGTCAATCGCTGGCGCATCTCAAATGCTCCAAGTCGTCGTTTGTTGTTGCTGTTGCGTGGGGCACAGCTGTAAAATGTCAAAGTTGTTGCTGCTACTGCAGCGCACACACACACACACACACACACACACACACACACACACACACACACACACACACACACACACACACACACACACACACACACACACACACACACACCCTTTGCTGCAGCAGCAATACACCAACTGCGGCAGCGGTAACAACATCGACTTGTCACCAGTCTTTCGTTCTACTATTTGCTATTTGCTGCTTGTCTCTCTGGTCTGTCTGTCTGTCTCTCTATCTCTTCGTCTGTCGCTATGTGCCTACGGGTTGTTTGACCTAATTAATACCAAAGTACACAGTCACACACACACACTGACACACACACACACACACACACACAAACACACACACTGACACACACTGACACACGGAAACCTGCACATGGACACACTCTATTACAAGGGGCAGCAAATGCATTGCACTTTTCGCAGTTAAAAGACAGAACAGAAAAGAAAAGCATGTTACGTTATGCCAAATTGCGGATACCCTTACATCTGTGCTGTGTCTGAGGGCGCATCGAAAGATTGTGACACATCCCTATAACTCAGGCTGCCATTATTTTGGCATAACTTTAGTTACTTCTGAACAATATCAAAAGAATCCAACCGATTTTATTTCTTCAGTTTTTTGATGATTCATCAATTTAAAATCACGGTGACGCAGAAAATGAAGTAAATTGAAAGAATGGCACATAAAACTACCTCGTTGTTTTCGTTGTGCAAATAAGTCTAAAACTTCGTTGAAGAAAGAGTTTTTCTATGTATAACTCCAATTCTTTTTAATTCATTCAGTTCGGTGTTCCTCAAACAAAACAATGTTTTTACCTTAGAACCTCAGAAATAGCGAAATGTAAGATTTCGAAAGTTGCGGATTCGGCAAATCTCATTAACTTTACTACCGATCGAGATGAACTGATAAAAATTTTAGTTTTTGAGAGTTACGTAGCCAGCAGATCTCATATTGCTCCGAAACGTTACGGCAGTTTTGATCTATCTCATCTCGACTGTGGATTACAGGTCAATGAACAACAAAAAATCTAGTTGGAATCCACTTTTTTTTTTACCAGTGTCAATCTAAAAAATACAAACTAATTTCTTAAATTCTGCTCCATCTGCGACCAGATACTTCAGGTGTCACGTTTTGCGATGTGTTTAAGTTCTTTGTCTTGCAACTTGCCGTGTACCTTGAGGATTGAACCCATTGAACCCATTGAAACCCATTCTCTAGCACGTCAAGAAAACGAGTGAAAAATTAGGCAGTTATAATAGTTTTAGCGGAAATGCTAAAAATTAAAACCTAATCGATCATTACTTATGAATTTAACACTCACTATCATTAGTGTTGGTAAGACAATATAAACTTTGCGGTTTCAGTGTAACTTCCTTAAAAATACTGATATTCGTGAAATACTTAAAACTGAGTACGGTGCGATATTGAATGAAGCTAGTTTTAACCTAATCACAGTTCTTGCAAAATAAATATTTTTGAGTGATGTAAGTTCTTTTACTTCCAATCAAATCTCGCTTTATTCAACTGTCAGGCACTCATACCCTAGGCTAGGATCTATAGAAGAAATGGAGCTACTTAGATCAGATGCCCGTATTCATATTCATACTATGTAAGCTTAGAGTTAGAGAATACCACCTCAACAGGTCAAAGCTTGCGCATGAGGCGACTAACAATGATACTGGGTTTTTCGAGAAAAGTAGGCCTTAAAAGGGTTGTGCGTGGGATTTGAGATCCACCACGTTAAATCACAATTGTATAACCCGATAACGGGTTGTTATGGCCAGTTAAGAAGAAGAAGAAGCGCTTTATCGACAAAGTGTCGTTAACAGTACGAATATGCCGTTCATAAGAGTATCCAACAACCTCTGACAACATTGAATGACGACGGCGTTGGTGTCGGCTTCAGCTGCTGCGGCTAGAAAAGTTTCCTTACCCCTTTTTTTGGCGCACTTTTGTGCGTCGTCGAGTCGTACGTTGGAGCACTTTGACATGTTGCACTGCTATCACACAAATTCCGGTTGCAGATGAGTCACGAGCTGCGCATAGAGGAGCAGCCACAAAAAAAGCAAGGAAAAGCATAAGGAATGCCGCTAAAAGCGCGCCAATGAAATTTAGGAAAAGTGCAAAATAAAGTTTTCCGCGGTCGGCAGAAGCAGCGGCAGCGAAGTTTAATATGCCCTGCAGCTAATTCTGAGTGGTTTTTCTATTAGGTAATTTATTTTGGACACTTTATGGTTTGCAGGCAAGTTGCAACAAAAAACTGAAAGTTGAGCGGCAAAAAAGTAATAAACACTTGGGAGGTGAAATACAATGGAAGTAAAGTAGATTTTTTAAAAGCATCTGCTCATAAATCCAAGGCTTTAAACTATATTCGTAATACAAACAGGAATGTAACTCATTTTTAAAACCTATTGAACAAAACGCTACATGGAGTAGCTGCATAAACAGAGCTTTCTAATGGAATTGCTTAAAAGTAGATGCTGTGCCATAAAATAAAATAGAATTTTCACCTTTCAGCATTTAAATCTGAAGTTCATTACAAAACAAATAATTGCTACACAACAATTTGTAGTTTTAACACATTCAAAACTTCTAAAAAACAAATAAATGTATTCTCAGATCTTAGTTTATGAGTCATTAATTAACATTTTTAGTCGTGGTTTTCAATAGCTTTTATTGAAATCATTTGCAAATATGTGAAAAGACTTATTTTGTAAAAGCTGTGCAAATGATATTTGGACTGAGAAATCGCTTTAATCGGACTTTTATTGAAATAATTTAAAGAATTGTGTTAGGAAATTCTCATGGCATGGTTAGAGAACATCGTAATTTTAATGTTAGATCTATTCTTGTCATTGCTTGGAGAACTGCAAGCAATCTTCAAAGCGCCCATAAAGCCGTGACACACTTTCACAGTTCTAAGTTATTGATCAAAGTTTGAAAACAGCCTCACTCAGCCACTCAACCTCATAATGCGAAAATGCTCTTTCACCAGTTTAACTAAGCTCATGGATTAAATTGCTTCAAGTTACAGGTCAGTTATCCGTAAATTATTTGGCATATTTTGGCGCCATGCTATGCTAGCGCTTATTGTTTGCTACAATCACGGCATGTACGTGGCATATGTTTTACATCAAATTTCGTGTTCCAACCAGCATATAACAAAAAAGGCAGAATAGTTTGATTGAACTAAACAATTCACTAAACACTTCCGATCGATCAAAATATGTAACAGCTGATGGCTAATTCAAGATGCTTGAGCCATTTTAGATTCATCTAGCTAGCGTCATCAGGCATTCATCTTTGCCAGCGCCATCTCGATTCCATTAATGTAAAGCCGTGCCAGCGTCACACCATAAAAGCGTGACTGAAAAAGCGTTAGTGAACTCTTTTATTGATGTACGTTGAGACCATAAGTGTTCTAACAAAAAAAAGTCGACTAGTTCGACGGAACGAAACTTTTCTCTTTCTTTTTTTTCTCATTGAACTGTTGCGCCACAGTTTTGTTTCCTGTTTTGTATAGTTTGATCGAAATATGAAAGAGCTCATTGATGCCAAAAAGAGACATTCATCATTGCTAGCGCCAATTCTATTACTGTAAAGCATTTAAGCTTCACAGCATAAAAGTGTGACTGAGTCAGAGTTGGTAAACTTTTTTTATTGTAAGTTCTTCTTCTTCTTCTTCTTCTTGACTGGACATATGAACCCGTTACTGGGTTACGGCCTAATGTAGAGCATTTCTTCAGGCATGTTGGGCTCCAAACTCTACGCACAAGTCTGTTACAGTTCGCAGACTTCGCTGTGCACATTAGCCTACGTCCTTAAGCCCTAGTGGTAATTAAAGCAGCTAACCAGGGCGCACCACGTGGAGGTAGTGCATCAACTTGGTAGAGATATAGACAGTGATGAGGGAGCTTCATCTTGTCCTACCAGGGCACAGGCCCACCCTTAAGTTGAGACTATAAGTATGTTATCCTTGTTGTCACATATTTTCTCCGTTCTAAACCAAAAAGCCTTGAAAAATTAGTGTAATTTTACAGCCCAATTCTCATTCAAGCATTTTGGTATAATTTATTTCATCTTTTCTAAGACCCAGTTCAAGATAGCACTAATATATTCACAATTGTCACTAACTTCTTCTCATAAATTCCATATAGTCGAACCCCCAATTGTGTTCTTTCTAATGCGACATGTAAACATTAACTGTTTTTTTACTACTTGGCAGACGCTGTGCTGCTATTAGAAACTTCAAAGTTAAGTTTTTCACGTATTTAATGTTCCTTGAATGTTTTACTATAAACAATGTTTTAAAGACACTTAAAGATACTTGCGAATTTGCATGAGTAGCGCACATGCCACATATAGCACAAGTTTTAGTAGCAATAGCGACAAAAAGATTGTCGTATCTATTTGGCAGTCGGACTGTCTGTCTGTCTGTCCGTCAGTCGCTTTTGACATTAAAGTTCACTGCTGTGTATGCTATTTCGGCGAGTGTAGATACTTTCATTAGTCATTGAGAAAGTGCCAATGCATAGCTAAATACTGGGCTAAATTGCAAGTGTCGGGCAAGTGAACCGATCTCTTAGCCATGTCAAGTCAGTGATTAATGTCTTATAAGCCTCAACTTCAAACTCAGTTAGCAACTGCAGCAATGACCCAGTTGGACACTTGACACTTGACCAAGTCGATTAAAAGCGGTTATAAAAGAAACAAAAAAAAAACCTAAATTAGACGCGGTGCGATATCGTTTAAACTGCGAGTACAAACTGAATTAGCATAAATCAAGAGAATTGGCTGAATCTATCCAAAAGCCAAACCTTGACACATCAAAGCCAATTTAGCAGCATAAAAACGGCTACAACAGCAATTTATTTTTATTGCAAATCAAAGTCAACACGCACAGGCCAAGTCAAAGGCAGCAGCTGCCAATTGCAGTTTGCAACTTGCAGTTGAGTCAATTTGTATCTATGAGATACATTTTGCAATGGCAGCGCTGATTAGCAGCCGCAGCCACATTTTGATGGCCTCAATGCAAGCTCATAAATTTTTCCGATTGCTATTTTCAACACATGCCGCCGCGGCGTTGCATCTCAAAGTCGAATCTCTCCTAAAGCCGCCAAAATGTGGGCGGCTGTCTGGCAAATTTTGACAGTTTGCCGTTGATGGCATCGCGTGTTTCGTCGTCTCAAGACATATTTTGTCAGCACTTTGACACTTTGCGGCAAGCTGTCAAATAACTGAGAGCACCGTAGAACAGTCACTGGGCCCAGAGAGAAATAGAGAGCGAGCATTTATGAGAAAAGCCGGCAAAACGCTGGCAAAACTTTAATTGCAACGCTTTGTAAAAACATTTTGTGGCAACTTTTTCGGTTTTTTTCTCTTATGTTGCATTTGTTGCAACTAGGTTGGGTCTGATCGGCAAACATTTGCCTAAATGACCGGCGCACGTTTAACACATCAGCAAATAAATGAGTGTCATTCACTGTATTTGTGTGAGTCTCTATATATATGTGCCGAGTTGCGTCGTGATTTACTTATAGAGCGTACAGACAGCTTTATGTATGATACTCAGCTTTGGCGTCTCTACACGCCTGCCTAGCTAATTTTTATACTCTTACAGATGATATATGAAGTAATGCATGAAGCTGGCCAATCATACAAGTCGGTAGCTGTCGGTGTTACAAAGAAAGAGCATCATTTTCTTAATTACCATGAAGCTGTGAAGCCGAAATCTCATCAGGAATAGATTTGACTACAATAATCTTACAAGAGTTGCCAAAGACAGAGTTATCTACTCCATTCACAAGTTTGCGTTTGTCATGATCAGACTTTTTTTCTTGACTGGCAAGTACAACGCGTTGCTGAGTTACGTCCTGCATCATAGCATCTTTCATTGGGGAGATCATGTTCAGACAATGGAACCTATTTTTCCCAAACATGCAGCGCAAGGCATGAAATGCCCTAGTCTTCTACGGTTTAGAGCCTACTACACGTTCAGGTCATATTCATTTATTGAATAATCTTCTCACGATATTGGCAAATCTTAAAGATGATTTTTTCTTAAGTTCTTAAGAGAGAGACAGCACTGGTGAAGCTAGCGCCATCTCAAGCTTATTCAAGTGCTACAGTCACGGCATGTACGCGACATACGTATTGGTTTTACAACTACAAACCGCATTATTACATGGTTTACATCAAATTTGGTGTGCCAGCTATCAAAGCCCAAAACTAATGCGATCGTACTAGACATTTTATTCAACTGTCCAACTATAGTATATCGTTGATGTTTCCTTTATAAGTTCGAAGGAAATCATGTGAGCTGTTGTGTCCCACTAAAATTCATATGCTAGCGCCATCTAATTTCATTAATAAAAAGCCAGGAGAGCGTTACACCATATGTGCGTGATTTTTTGTATTGTATTTTTTGTAATGTATGTTACCAGTTGTGATTCACTTAATAGTGAAAGGCATTCATATTATAGTCGAAGGACGTGTAGCTAGTGTTCTTAGTTTACAAAATTACTTTAGTCTTTCTTAATTTGAGTATATCTCCATGTTCATCTACTTGACTGGCCTTAACAACCCAGGCGCCTCTGCTACCTCTCCCATCGGTGATACCAAAAGTAGTTAGTGGGCTCGCTTCCTGTGCCATCCAACGGGGGCACGGGCTGCCCGTTCGTCACCTTCGTTTAACAGCCATGTTGAAGACCTTTCTCGTTCTTTTTCATTCATACATACAACAGAAGTCAGCCAGCTAATTCGATGTCGCCTTAGATCGAAAACGTTAGGAGTCAAAGATCTTACGAAGTAAGATCCATACTTCAGCCAATAAAGCAAAACGGGAAGGATGAGCGTCTTGTAGTCAGAGTGGTCTCTATAACTCATTTTCCTGCTGAGACCAAAGTAAAATCTCTTAGCAAAAGTGATTCTACGCTTTATCTCAATGCTGGTATTGTTCTACGTTTTGACGAATATGCCAAGGTAGACGAGATCCGTGACAACATCAAAGGTAAAGTTTTTACCATGAATCGATAATCGTCAAGGTAGAAAAAGACGTGATGTGAGAGCAACTCTCGCCACCTGAAACGAATGCTCTCCAATACTCATTTCATGTTACGTGCAAGCACAAAGTTGCTCGTGGGTGAGGATCTTGAAGTAAGGTAATGAATGGATTGCCCGTGTCTCCGTTGGCAGAACCAAGTAGAGAGCGCACCAACTACCTTTGGTAACACGGAGTGGAAAAGGCTTACGCGAAACAGAGGCGTCTGGAGAAGGACCCCTCAGCCGGTTGTAAACCGATTGTTATGGCCAGCCAAGAAAAAGAAGCTCTTAGCTATCATAGTTCAGTTTCATTTAAAGAGTATCTACAATTCGCTATTCCAAAGTCTCGGCATTTCTTACTTGTGTTTAGGGTTTTTTTTTACGATTTTTCGGCCTGGCAAGTCCACAAAGTAATTAAAATGCGAAGCCACGATGTGGAGAGTATAGGTATATAGTATATGTTTTTTTTCGCTAGTTATAATGATAGCAATAATAGAAACACGAATTTGTTGCAGTTGCACAAAGTTTGTGTGTGTGTGTGTGTGTGTGTGTGTGTGTGTGTGTAGCAGTAATGAAAAGAAAGCAAAGCAACTTCATGCAGATAAATTACAATATTAGCTGCAGTAAATGTTTTGCAGCAACTCTAGAAATTGGCAGCAAGTTGCAAGCTCCAACAGCGGTGCCAGTTGACCAAGGCTGTGTCCAAGTCATGTGTGCGTCCATTTGTCGAACTGACTCCAGAAGATGCCGACTGCAACACCAACGCTTATGCTCCTGGGCCGACTGCTGCTCCTGATGGACAACAGCTTGAGTTACGCGCACAGTTTGAAATTCATTTATCATTTTATTGTGGGAAATATATGTGCCCATTTTGAAGTACTTCCTAGAGTGTTTGCATGTGCATGTAAATGGTAGCAAGCGTAGAAAAAAGAGAGTATCTTTGTAGCTCAGTTGTGCTCGAGCTGCTGGATATTATTTCTAATGATTTTGAACAGTTCGGTGGTAGAGGCTCCTTTTCAGACGGCAGACTTGCTGCTGTGAGGCCAAAAGGCTTGCACTTAATTTTGCATATTAATTTTGATGAGTGTCTCGAATGTGTTTCTCTCTTTCGAATATGTGGATTTAACTACACCACTAGCTGGGACTTGGCCTTAATTCAATTGGTAGTTTAATAACTAGACAAACGTATGTACTTGGGGATATGGTTGAACTGCCAATGTGTACATTCGCGAAATTAGTTTTGTTGGCAACAAGCAACAACTGGGAGGCCTTTCTCTTTTAGCTGCTTTATTACTGACAGACCCACTGAGAACAAGCCTAATAGGTTCGCTGTTGGTCATTAAGATCGGCTGTTCCTGTTAGTGGGAACTCTTCCTGTCATAAATTAGTACATTATTTTAATAAAAATAGACCTAATTAATTTGTTTATTTGTGAAAACAGTTGATTGGTGTGCCGAATCGCTGAACAAAAACAACAAATTTTGACTACGTACTAGACTTTCACTGGAGAGTTATATTTTTTTGCTATTTCTTATATTAATGAAGTTCTTACGACGAGATTTGGGATTCATTTTATTCAGTTGTCTCTTTTGGATCCCCAACATCAATCGCCAATGTGTAACATCGATTTTTTAGCCACAATTAATGGAAATATCTGACAAACATTCGAATCACAAACTTAGCTTGATTGGTGTCCATGCAGCTACGCTTTGTCCCTGCGATGTCATTACATTATAATTATCTCAAAATCGTGACGTGATGGGCCAATTCTAACCCCGAATATGAGTTCTGCGCAGCAATACACTTAGCAACCTTAGCCATGTTGACCTGTGTTATTGAAAACTGTTAACTCTTGCTTATTTATTCAAAGTTTCGCACACTTTTCAACATTTATTTCATTAAATTCATTGAATAATTAATACTTTTATAGTTAAAGTTGAAATAACAATAAATTATTACTGCTTAATATCAAGTTACACTTCGCGTTGTTTAAACATAACTTAAAGTTCAATAAACGAGACAATAAAAAAAATGTAAGCATTTCCATAGATCCCAAAAGGCAAATCTGCAAATTCTTAACAATTAAATTTGCAAATCATAAAAAGTACGGTTAATTTATTTAAATTGCCCATAATTACGTAGAACTTGACTCTACACTGCCAAAAACCCCATAAAAAATGCTTAATATGAAAGTTAATAAGACATTCTGCTCGCGTTTCTGTGTGTGTATGTCAGAGTTAAACTGCAACTGGCACTTATATAAATTTATATTTATAAGAAGTAAAAAACAGTATGAAACGATCGTATTAAAATGATATGCAAGAACGGCAGCAACTCTGCACGAGAAATTGAAAAAAATAACAACTCTGAATTTATAACTGTGTCTGATCATAGCAATTAGTGTGAATTTGATTTTATTGCTGCCAGCCAGCAACAACAACAACAAATGCAACAACTAAGCCAAAAAGCACAAGAGCAACAAAACGGAAAGTGTTCTGGCTTGCTGCAACAACAACAACAACAACAACAACATCGAGCAAAGTGCGTACGCACAGTGGTTCCAGCTGACTTATTTTTCGGCGAAAATCATAACTTTTAGGAAAGTAAAGATATTTTCAAAATTTAAAATGCCTATAACATATAATTCCTTAAGATTCTGCGATACACTGCGATAAATATGGTATGAAGAGAGGGAGCTTCAAAAAACGTTAGTTCGATATATTATATACACCAAAAGTCTTATCCTTGCACCTACATATATGCTTATGCTTAAAAAATCGTTAAAATTTTGAAAATCTTTTGGCAAGATGTTTGCAGTCTATTTTGATCTTAGTGTACACACGTTCGCCAGAGAGACAAACTTTCGACGAGGATGATTTGTTGAAAAATAAACACAATTTAGAACATGGAATTTGTTCATGACATGCAATGATAAGACATTTGCAGTATATAATATCGAATTTTCCTACCGTTTTTTGAAGCTCCCTCTAAACACAACTTATTTATCGCAGTGTATCGCATTTTCAATTTTAGAAAAAGTTATGATTTTCGCCGAAAAAGAAGTCAGTTGGATCCACTGTGCGTCGCTGCCGCTGCCGCCAATTTTGAAGTGCATTTTCAACACACAGCTGCGTGACGTCGCCAAAACCCTGGAACAGCCCGCCGCGCCGACCAAAGAGAGCTCCAAGCCCAGTTAATTGGTGAGGGGCTGAGCTGCGGTCACACGCAGCAGAGCAACCGCCGAGCCACAGAGAGCATTCATAATAAAAGCTAAGGAATGAGTAAATTAAGAATTATGGCTTTGGCATGCAAATTCGAAATTTCCGATACACAATAAATTACTTAAGAGTGAGTCCAGAGAGGGCAGCACCACAAACAGCAAATAAAAATAAAAACATAGCAGAAAACTTTGCTATAAAAAGCAAAATATAAAAAATAATAATAAAGAGCAGTTAAGCCAGGCAAAAGAGTTACTTATGAGTTATACGAAATGAAGAGCTTATGGATTTGGAGTGAAACCTTGAGCAGTGATATGCTCCAAGTCTGACTGGCCACCCAGGTACCCAAGATACTTGCAACATGCTGCTGCTGCTGCTGATGATAAAGGTCAGACATCTGCTCAGAGCAATTATAGAAAACTCAAGGATACAGACAAACGGATAAATGCAATAAATGTAAATGCTTAATCAGTGTATATTGTAAGAGCTGAAGGAACAACACTGCAAGAGAAACAAATTAAGGCAAAAACTGTTTTTCAAAAAATTCAATAAATATAAAGTAAGATGAGAAAAACTTTTGTAAATGAATATAAAAAAACATAATGACTTTGCCAAGTCAAGATCAGCGGTTGAGCCATGAGATGCCATATGCAACGGCATTTCTCAATTCAATGTTCTTAGATTTCAAATCTTCTCAATCTTACAGATAAGATGTTAATTTCATGCGGGACATCAGCCCTATCTTCATCTATATCGTTGGTTAGCCTTTACTCGCAGGCTTCGTACCGTAGAGATTAGATATTACCGACCGTAGCCCTAAGTTACAACGTTGCCCAAATTTCGGAGTTTAAATAAGCCAACGTTACAATTTACTTATTCAAGTTAGGAACTTGAAAAGTTTTCACTAAGAGAGAAGACGACTCCCACAATATGAGGGCTGCAGAATGCAATCCTTACGTGAACTTTAGAAACTTCATTTGACGAATGTCTTATTCTTAATAAAATGATTTCGATTCTACAGAACATTGTTATATTGCTATATTTTCTTTCACATTTTAGATCCATATGAAATCTAGCACTGGGTGCAGATCGGTGGTGATTCCAGAAAACCGGGAAAAGTTAAACATGCATCACCTTTATCAAACAAAGTGGATGTCCGTACGCTACATTCCCACGGGTTTTGATATTCTCTGAAAGGGATGGATTCCACTTTGGACATAGCTGAATACAACACATTATACATACGAGGTGTGTTGCCGAGCTGCAAAACCATTTATGGTGATGCCATTTGATATCATTGATAATTTGAGGAAAAAGATTGGATACTATCGATGGTATCAACGGTTCGGAAATATATCAATACTATTGATTCCTTCTTTGCTTAGACATCCAGTTACGGAAGTCAGTTTGTGGAATAGTCTTCAGTGCAATCTTCGTATTTCTCTCAATCTTCTCTTGGAGTTGACAACGGTGCCTTGGGCATTTTCGTTTTTTAAAGTAGCCAAATAGCGCAGGGGCTTCCCTAGAACTGAATGAGGTATTTATACAGCATTTGGCCGAAGTCCTGGTGAAGCGGCAAACGGGGGCTTGCGGAGATGTACGTAAGTTTTTCTTTTAAAAACTTAAAGGTACAAATTTTTTAAGTCTGACCGAATAATAATAACAAGGAAAGGGTTCAGTGTTTCTCAAATCATAAAATATCTCGAAAATGGGCAGATACGAGATGAGGTTATATATATTGTTCTCCTTGATAGAAAGAGATTCTCTACAGTAGTGGCCGCCATTACCAGACGATTGTTGCTTGTGATCCATGTGGCTAAACTTTTTGCCGAATTTTGCAAGAGCTGTAGTGGAAACTGTTGCGAACAGCTTCTGCTCATGTCCAGCTCTCTGATGAGACGTTTGATCGATCAAGTTTTTAAGGAAACACAATCTGGATTCATATCAGAGCTGTTTGTTATTGTATTACAGTTTTCAACTAAGCATTCGGTTGGTCTGCCCTTTGAACATGTATTCCTTTTGAACAGTGTAGGAGTATATTTTAGATCTTACGGTAGCACAATGAGTCGATTATTGGCCTATGTGTGCCAGTCAAATAGGCAGACTTCTATACCTACCGAAATGCTATTAATTAAGTTGCAGACCACGCAATTAGGTCATCTTTTGGGAGAAATCGTGCTGACAAAACTTCTTCAATTCCGACTCAAGACAACAATTTGGCACTCCCAGCTCTAATCTAGACAAATTAACTTTTTAAAGCCCATAATAAGATTCGCTGACAGTGTCATAAAAGAATTAATATTAGATATATCAATAAATTGACTACAATATTTAGTTATTAGTTATCGTCTAATACACAATGTTGTAGTTCCAGCAATAAATATATGCAGATAGATTTGATTAGCATAAAAAAGCAATGTCAGTTGCATGTTAATTTCTAAGACTCGGTTTAATAGCAATTGCCACTGTAGATCAAGCATGAGCACCCACAATAAATCAATATAATTAAACTATTTAACATTTAAATGAAACGCGATTAAAAGCAGGGCATAAATAAAAAATAAACTTGCCATAATCGATGCCAATAAACACCAGAGCAACATATAAACTTGAAATACCAAATGAACACATTTGTTGATTGAACAGATACAGATAACCGAGTTTGAACTCGGTAGATACAAATGTATCTATGGCTGGGGCATGCGCTAAAAACAATGTTTGACATTAGAAACTGTCACTTTTATGAAAGTCAAAGTGAATTTATGCGAATGCGAAATTGAAATAAAACTTGCTTAACTTGCGTTTTGATATCGCTTAAATTTAAATAAAATCTGTTAAAATCACATAAATGTAGATCTACTAAAGGCGACTTGCAACAAATTGAACATGATAAATGCTGCTAGGTAATTTGTTACCTCATCGGTTCAGCGCCGAGGGGGGAGTTACTATGCTAATTCGATACAAACTAGATGTCGATATTGTTTAATTGAGCAGCCGCCAAGGTATTTGATGAGCAGGCGACCAAAAAACCATTTTAATTAGCATATTATGAGAATCGAATACGAAGACTTTTGGAACTTCGTTTAAGATCTGCCTAGAGAGATAAAGCTATAAATTTATGATGGGACACTTGGTGGCCGTTGCTGCGACTCAGCTATGAAATGGCAAAGTCAACACACAATTAAAAAAGCGCTGTGGAAGAGGGGCCTTCGGAGGGGCTTTGTTGTATACATAAATTAGCCAAGTCAATGAAATGCCATAAAATGTGCCGACGTTGTCTATGGCTATGTTTTTTTCTGATTATTTTGTGGTTGTATTTTGGGCATTGCGTCTAAAACAACAAATTGTTTCATCAAAATTATGAGAAAATGCAAATTTTGCATATAAATTTTATTTTTTGGCATAGAATTAATACAAAACAATATCGCGTACCACTAAGCACAAAAATGTATCTCAAATGGTGTGATTTTGGATATTAAGCATACGTTCGCACAGTTATTAAATATCATGCAAATTCCATATAAAAACAACTTGTCCAAATAGAACTTTGTTTTAATTAACGATATTTGGCTAACCGCTGGTTACACTAAGCGAAAAAATGTGTAAAAATGCTAATAATAATAACTGCTAATTGCTTGTTAATGGTTTATAAACACTCAACGCTAATTAAGTTATCTCTTCTAATACACAATGATAAAACAATGACTACCAACACTTTATTTGAAAAATCACCATTTATATTATTACTAAAACAACAACAACGAGCTCAACCTTTGCTAAGTTAACAGTTATATGCAGTTAATTAATTTGAAAATTACAATACATAAAAGTTTAAGAGAGAAAAAAACAAGATGATCAAATTTGAAAACACAACAAATCATGTTTAATGTGCAGATAAACAACATGGAAAGAAGCAGCTCAAAGCACTAAAACAAGCGACTATAAATTATAAAAAAAAAGTACACAACAAAAAAAAAGTAATTATCAAATAAAAAAACTTGGAACTGGCGAGTTTCTTAACCTTAAAGCAATGAAAGTTTGACTAGCAGAGTTAATAAGTACAGAGAGTTAGCGTTGGATTTTGATATAAAAGATGTAGCTATATTTTCTTAACTGGCAAAGACAGCCCTTTAACGGGTTACGATCTGATGTAGAGCACTCCTACAAACGCTTCTGCTTCCACTCCGATCGATGTTACCAAACGTAGCTAATGTGCTCTCTACCTGGTTCCACCGACAGAGACATGACCTAACAAGCCAAGATGAATGGTAATTTCCTTGACAATGTCAATATCATCATAAAGCTCATAGAGTTCGTCGCTTCTTAGAATGCGGTAGACGTTTCCAACGGGTAAACGGCCAAAGATCACACTGAGTGCTTAAGCACTTCAACTACATTTGAATCAGACAGCGTCATAACCCATGCTTCAACGCCAACGGGAAGGAGAAACGTCTAATAGAGGGTAAGTTTCGTTTGGCGAGAGTGGTCTCCACTACTCATCTGCCTACTGACACCAAAGTAGCATCTATTGGGAAGAGCGACTCTGCGCTTGATGACGGTGGTGTCAAGGTAGACGAAACCATTGACCACTTCGAAAAGTATAGTGTCCAACATCAATCTGAGAGTCCAACCGCGGCGTCTCTTTACTCGCAGAAGACATACAATTTGTTTTGCTCACTTTTACAACCAAACGCATCCTGGCAGGTTCTCTTTCAATAGCCGCAAAGGCTCCTGTAGCCGCTCACTTAGTACTATTGATGTCAATATCATGTGCGTAGGCGAGTAAAAGGATACTTCGACCCTTCGCAACATACTCTCAATACTCACAAAGTTTAAGAGGTCAGAAAAGTGCGCTTCTTTCGGATATGTTCTTTCGTACCTTGATGGAGCTGCATGTATTGGTCAACCTCATTCTGCAAAGTCGCACGGAGCCCAGACAATGCGGCGTATACACAATACCTCAAAGAACTATCAAAGGCTGCCTTACAATCGACTAATGGATGGTGGGTATCGATTTAGAACTCATAGTCTATGGTGGACTTACTAGGCCTAAAGACACACTGCGTGGGTCCAGTTAGTTCTTTCACGAATGGCTTTAGTCTTTCACACCATACGCTCGATAGGGACATTTATGCCATAGGGTAGTGTATTTCTTCTGCCAGACAGGGCAGACACCGTTGTGTCACCAAACAGCATGAAGAAGGCGAAGACGAAGGGGCAGAGTAAGTGGACAGGGAAGTGGAAAGGGAAGTGGAGACGGAAGTCAAATTAAAAGTCGAAAAAGCGTGAGAAGGAGATGGACATATGGAAACTAATAAAAAGTTAAAGAAAAAAAGTAGGAGAAGGAGCTGCCTGCATTTGAGCAGCATGGTGCTTGGTGAGCGAGGCGACCACGGGGTGAAACCTTAGTCTAATCCAGCTGCTCAAAAGTTTACTGAAGGACAACCGTACCGTCATCCTACAGGAATCTTCCAAATAAGAGGCCGTCATCAAATTGTGATTTTTAGTGACAAGGGTGGTGAACGAATTCAAAATATAAGCGGAATGACTATGAACAAAACGATTCTCCTCATTAGCTCGTTACTTTCTGCGATATGTCAAGTTTTCTTCAATATTCACAGCAATCTAGTATATCTTTGTAACGTACGTTATAAGGTATAACAAAGTGTCCCATTGACGGAGTTCGAGCTCTAATTGGCAATTTAAGGCTGTTAGGAACTAAACAACTGAAATTTAGTTATAATTTATCGGTATAGAGTTAGCTTGTCGATAACAAGTCCACTTAAAAAAACCTATCCGCGAGGAACCCAACTGCTAATCACTTAAAGATTAGCCAAAACAACAACCGAAAAACTACTTAAACAACTATCAACAATACAATGTACGATGTTTATAAGTCTGTCCGTCTCTCAAAACGTCTGTTTCTCCGTCCGTCTGTCTGTGTTTATTTTTTGTTTTTTGTGTGTTTTTTATGGGTTTATCAGCAATTGCTGCTGATGCTCGCTCTCGCTCTCTCCTTCTCTCTCTCTCTTTCCCTTTCTGTCTCTCTCTATGTGTTGTTATTGTTGTTGTTGTTGTGTGTTGCTAATGTTATTCTTGGACCTGCTAAGCTTCCTTTCGAAGCGTAACATTGTCGCTGGCGCGACATCGTTATAGTTCGTCTCAGTCCCCAATCATTTAGCGGCGTCAGTTCGTTAGCTCCACATCACACACACACACACACACACACACACACACACACACACACACACACACACACACACACACGTAGTTGGCTCTCGTCTATGTCATGTTTGTGTATGATTATGCCCGGAAGCACTAATTACCTTATTTACACTTTTATATCTCTCGAAGAGACTGTGCTGGAAAGTGGTGAATGAGCGTGTGGTTCGCGTGGTGATCGTGGTTTGCGCATGCGCCACAAGCCTATCGCAGATCGACGCTTGAACAAGATCTGGCTTAGAGTCCAGCAAAACTGTTGTTTATGTCTTTTGGAAGCTGTGGTTTTCCAGCCATACTATACGCTAAACCATATGGGAAGTTTAGCTGCAAAAGCGGATGTTAGTCAATGTACAATGTTTTTTGTGGTTTTTGTTTGTTGCGAAAGCGGTTTGGTTAAACCACAAGCAAAAGTGAAAATTTGCTACTAATATTACATATTAAAGTACAAGAAGCGAAAATCTTAATCAAGTCCTGCAGTTATAGAGCAAACAATCAATTGCCTTGCCATGTCATGCCCACCATACCAGTTCCAGATCCGCAACGCTGCCAGGCATAAGCCACTCACTCACTCGCTCGCTCAGCACAGCTCCATCAGTGGCTCAGCTTTCGAGTTACTCGTTTCGTGGCCGTGTTGATAAAGCCGTTTTGGGTGCAGTCAGGCCTAACTTGGCTACCGATCGCCTCAAAATGCAGCGGTGATTAAGTCATGAATCAGCTGGCAAAGCAGCCAAAGAGACTGCCAAGCTACACACAACAGTTAGGCGTAACGGTTTATAGACTAACTATACTGCTTGATTTTCATTTTTTCGATTTTGTTTTTGTTTTTTTTTGTGGGCGTGTGCCTGCAGCACCAGCTCCAAAAATCAATTTTACCGCAATTTGTGTGCCTTAAAATGCAAAAAAATATATATATTTGATTTTATTTTTCGTTGGTGTTTATTTTTTCTGTTAGTCAATTGCCAATGTCAAGTCAAGTTGACTAGCAAAATTTTCCAGCGAAAGCCGACAGTGAAAATTAACATGTCCAACTTGGCTGCCAAGGCGCCACCAGCCCGACGCAGTCTCTTCCTCTCTCCCCCAGTGGCAACCCGCCAACACAGACAGAGACTCTTTTTCGCTCTTGCAGGTGCTCAATTGCATTCCTTTGCGCATTTGGCGCATTTTGCATGCCAGCCGGAAGGCTCTTTGTGGTCTGCTCTGGCTTGGTCCAGTCGGTGGGTTAAAGCCCAGACGCAGCTTGAGCGGCGGAGTGTACCAATGGAACGTGCATGCTTTTTGGGCTTTTCAATTATTAGCAACGCGCCTAACGAATCTGTAACTGAATCTGAATGCTGAATGCAAATCTGAATGGCAATTTTCTGTTTGCATAAAAATCGTTTTTTTTTACCACCGCAAACAGAACACAATAATAATAAAAGGTTGTAAGGTAGTAACTAAAGCTAGCGATAGCAGAAACGTGAATGCTCTTTGTAGGCAGGAACTTGTAATCCGGAGATAATGAGTTATTGCTATATTATTTCAAAAATGCATTATTGTTTATTATTGTATCATATTATTGAATATGAACCCCTTTGATCTTTTTGACACTCTCTTCTTTAAGTTGTTATCAGCAGTAGGACACTTTCAGAATTGCATAGAAAATGGGTTTATTTTCGATACATTCTCCATTATTTTCTTTTCAATAGACGTAAATTCTTTGTTTCTTTCCAGCCTATCCTTAATATTATAAATCACTGGAATATCAGCTTTGTCTTTACCTTCATCGTTCTCTTGAAAAGGGAAAAACATTCGTGAAAAAATATGATGTCTTTATTACCCTTATCTTGAAACCGTTCACTAGCTGACGCCTCCAAATATATAAAGCGAGCGGATCTTTTAGCCAAGTTTACTATATAAAGGTATTGGAGTATTGTACCGCGACCTTAAAGATCTATTATGCCTGCTAAGCTTACAGCTCCCCTGCCAGTTCTATCTCTTTGATAATCCAAATTATCTGAGATGGTTTCAATCGGGCCATTTCGGTCAACGAGATTTTGTATTCACCTTCTCCTCGAAAAGCGAGTTTCCTGCTTAAGTTCACAGAACCTGCAGGTACTGAAGTGGGTGATACCCAGCTTGTTCAAGTGCACCTTCATCCTACAGTATCTAGTAAGCAGGTCTTTTAGAATCCAAACAAGTATTTCCAAGTTGTGTTATTTACTTGAACCTATTTAAGTTATGGAAGCTTAAGTGTAGTTTTGCCTGTCTTAAGCCTGAAGTACTCCAGTTGGTGGTTCGTCATACTTTTTCCTCTTCTCTAGGTCGCTGCTTAATGGTGTGTCTCCCAATGTCACAAAAAGGCTTTGGCCCCATCAGGGTTTTCGCAGCGCCATTTCTTCCTAGTCTATTCGCAAGCTCATTCCCGGTAATTTTGCTTTGTCCAGGGATACATCCGAGTGAGAATGATTCGTCTTGCTAGAAGATCGAATTTGTCTCGGATTTCCCGTACCAGCTTGTAGTTTATTCCAGTTACTGTAGTTATGGCGGCCAGACTATCCTATGGTCTCGTTATTTCCTTGTTCTGGTCCTGTCTAAATTTATATCTGCAAATCGGACTATGTCGCAAACTTCAGCTTGAAAGACGCTGTTATAAATATCAATAGATTCAGACAGACGAGTCCTCGGTCCCGCGACTTCTAGTCCTGTGCCTCCATTCGTCAAAGACCCATCTGTGTACCAAACTATTGTGTGCCTTTCCATGGGACGCATCTCCTCTGGCGTTGTCCAGACTCGTTTGTTTCTGATTATGCAACTCAGTAGCCATTTCATTTCTGGATTGAAAGTCGGATTTGTCTTTCCCAGATTGCCAGCGTCTGGGCTATGATTAGGTGGCCCATGCCAGGTGCTTCCACTGGCATCCTTAATAAGGTTGCTTTCAGTTGGAGCTATATGACTATATGTAGTTGTATTAGATCCATTAGAATGTCCAATGCCGGATATAGGTTCTCATTGCACCTGTCATACATACACAGGCTAAGCCAAGGTCATCTTGAGCAGTTTATTGTAACAAAAATATGATGTATGTGGGTTAGTTCTAGGCTGTAAGCTTGCTAGTTTTGTGAATTTGTCAAGTTACGTGGGTTGCAGGACCGATTTAGTCGGACCATGAAACAAAGGTTTTTCTTTAAAAAAAAAAAAACATTTTTGTCAAAATAATTCAGATTTTACGTGCAGGTTTTTGAAACCCCTGAAACAGCATGGAGCCTAGTTTTTCTTCGAAGAAGATTTGGTTTGTAGACCGGTTTGATTACCAGGAAAGGCCGTTCATATAGAATAAAACGTATCGTTTTGGTTTTTACTCTGTTCAAAATTGGTCACCTCTTTCCAAGCATATTTAGACTTCAAGAAGCGTATTGCTTTGCAGATCTTCACTCACTTAACCAGCAACAGATTTGACACTGTTAAACTGAAAGATACAGAAACTTTTCAGTAAAAATAAAACCATAAATGTGCTGTTGACACGTTTATAACCCAATTATTCATAGATTTCTCCACTTTAACTTGGCCAATTTAACCATAAAATGTATATTTCCTTTTCGCAAAGGGCATCGAAAGTTAAGTGAGCACGGAAGTGTATGCGGTTGGGCTTTGGTTGTGCTCGAAAATCCGTTCTAAATTTTAAAACACAAAAGTATCTGAACATTGTTTGCATTGTCTGTATGTGTGCGTGTATCTTTGTATCTATGTGTGTGTGTGTGTGTGTGTGTGAGTGTGTGTGTGAGTTTGTGGCAGGGTCAACAAGTTAATCACATTGTGTGGTATGAAAAATAATAGAATTCTTATAGCCACAAAATTGTTGGGAACGCGCACGCGTTAAGCTTAATAAGACAACTGTGTTGACTGGGCCACTCTTGTTCTTGTTGTTGTTGTTAAGAGTTGCCATTGTTGTTTTTGTTGCTTTTGGCACGGAAATTGACGTTTAAAGCGGCCCAGCTGTCTGGCCTTTTTTGGCCAAGTACTGTTAGCCTTTGGCGTTCAAATTGGCAAATTAAGTCATACGCCTGCTTGGCTTTAACATTCCTGTTGTTGTTGTTGTTATATCCGTGTATGTCGATTGTAATTTATCTTATGCAGTTGAAGTTCTTGTTTTTGGTTTATTTTTTTGGGGGCCTTATATTGCAACAATTATTGATTTATTGCCTTGATTATAAGACCAGGTTCCATTGGCATAAAACAAGAAACACGTCCACACAAAATCAAAAGCAAAGCCGCCTTTTCTTTTTTTTTTTTGTCTTTAGTTTTACCTTCTAAATCCATAACCATTATCACATGCATGCGAAAATCCCAGAGGTTCTGGCACTGGGAACGCGAAAAATCATTAGTTTTTTTTTTTTATTTTTATTTTTTTTTTTTATTTTGTAGAGGCAATCAGCCGGACAAAAGGCTTTAATCCAATATTTGCACTATTTTACATCATTACACGTTATAACATAACACTGATTTTTTGATTAAGACTATAACATATATAATACTACATTGTAACATGGTTATCACACAAATTACACACTAATTAACAAATATTTTATACAAAATTTTATACGATTAATAGGGGTATTTTCATTATTTACATTTAGTTTACACTAAGGCATATTATGTTAAGTAAAGGTAACGCTTAAATTATTTTTCTGCTAGGCAGATCAGCTGGGTGCAGGCGTTTCAGCCGTCTTCTTGGTTGATGCCCAGCTAGAGCATGAGCAAGCGAATTTGGATGCGACCTAAGCCGCTCTGCATAGCGGCTACTGAGACTGTTTAGTGTATCGCCCACAAATGGTATGCCGAGGTCGCGGTGTATGATCCGGTTTCGAATGTACCAAGGGGCGTTCGCAATTGCTCGTAGAGCCTTGTTTTGCATGATTTGGATTTTTAGCATGTGACATCTGGCGGCAGTACCCCAAATCCTGGATGCCATACGTCCAAGTGGGCACCACAAGACTTTTGTACAAGGTGGTTTTGTTGCGGGTCGAGAGCTTACTACTGTTGCCTATAAGCCAGTCCAATTTAGATATTTTTGTTGTGCACCTCGAAGTTATAGCGCGAATATGGTCGCTCCACCGTAGCTTTGAATCGAGATGAATTCCCAAATAAGGCTGGGATCTTTTTATTGGTATTGGAGAACCATTCATTAAAAAGGTGGGGCACTGTCCAGCCTTCAGGGAAAAAAGGACGCAGCTTGATTTTTCACCGTTAAGCTGTATGTTCCATCTCTTAGCCCATGTCCCGATTTTGTCTAGCTCAGCTTGCAGATTGTTAGAGGCTTCTTGTAGTTTAGAAGCTGTAGCCAAAACTGCTGAGTCGTCAGCGTAAGTGGCTAGAAGCATGTGCCTCTCCCCGTTCTGATCAATAGCTGGAGATGGCATGTCAGCAGTGTACATAGTGTACAAGAAAGGGGCGAGGACGCTGCCTTGTGGTACACCGGCTGTAATGGTGTGCTCCTTTTGATAATTCATCTTTGACAGCGACTCTGAAAGATCGGTTAGCCAGGTAGGACTTTAAAACCAGGTAGTGCGGGGCAGGTAGAGCCATTTTGAGTTTCTGAAGAAGACCCTCATGCCAGACACGGTCGAAAGCTTGCTTCACATCAATAAATGCTCCTACGCAGAATTGCTTTCTCTCGAAAGCGTTTGCGATGTGTTGCACTACACGGTGCACTTGCTCCGGTGTACTGTGCCTTGGGCGAAAACCAAACTGGTGGTCTGGAATGGCTGTATCCGACTTACCTGCTGCTAAAATTCTGTCCAAAAGTATCCTTTCAAATACTTTGGAGAATAACGGCAGCAGGCTTATCGGCCGATATGATGTTATGTGTGTTGCTGGCATGCATGGCTTAAGGATCATTACGATCTGGGCACATTTCCACTCCTGCGGAAAATAAGCCAGACGCAATATCGCGTTAAAAATTTTGGTAAGGGCGAGGATCCCCGCCATTGGTAGCGCTTTGGCCACTCTTGCATCAATTTTATCCAAGCCAGGTGCTTTTTTGGGTTTCAGAGCTTGAAATTGTTTTATGATATCTCCCGGTGAAATGGGACGTATTGGCAGATCCATTTGGAGGGGCGACATAATAGCTGCATCAGTCTGGGCAACGTCATAACTGGTGTTTAGGTTTAGAGGCTTGAAACGTTCTTCTAAATGTGAAGCGAAAGCGTCTGCACGGGCTTGATCAGAACGACACCAAATGCCGTTAGCGGCACGGATGGGAGCACTTACTATTGGTGGTCGTTTTAAGTACCGAGTCAGGTTCCAAAGACTGCGGTCGCCTTGTCCTAGCGGATCTGCATTAGACAAAAGGGAGTCAACTTTGTTTTGGTGCGAGCGCTCGAGAGCAGCTTTAAGAGACCTTGATGCCTTTCGAAACAGGGCCTTATCAGAAGGAAGGTTACTGCGCATGTATCGTTTTCGGCACCTTCGTTTTTCCCGTAGTAATGCAGCAATTTGTGGGTCAATAGGCGTTCGAGAAGCAGTTTGTGATGAATTAATGCTTCTTGGTGAAGCTAGACTGGCAGGCATCACATATATTTTCCCGCAGGATTCGCAGAGCATCGTCAATGTCAGCCGAAGAGTTGATTTCCATCGCTAGTTGTATTTTCTTGTTTAAGTGTCGTTGGAATTTGTTAACATCAGCTCTAGGGGGCAAGATGGACATGGGTTTTATATACGTCAGAACCTCTTCACTAAGATTAATAATGAGCGGGAGATGGTCCGAATCCATATCCACCAACGACTTAATGGATAGTTGATGTGGCTGAAGACCACTGTAAATGGCGAAATCAAGGGCGCTGGGCGACCGAGTCGCATCAAAAGGGAAGTGCGTTGGTGCGCCTGTCGCCAGGACAAAACAGGGTAGGGACTTAGTAGCTGCAAGCAGCGCACGTCCTCTCGTGCATGAACGCCAGTTTCCCCACCATTGGTGCTTAGCATTCCAATCTCCAGCTGCTAGAAAAAGCTTATTTTGTTGACAAAGAAGCGAACTGAAAGGCACAGCGGCCCAAAGTATTCCCGGAGGGCAATATATCGCTGATATGGTAATTTTACCTTTGGCTGACTCGATTTCAACCATAGCAGCTTGCATCGCTATGTCACATATTGGGGTTATCGGGTGGTGCTTAATATTGCGTCTTATGAGTACAGCAGCTCCTCCACGACGCCCATTTGAGGGATGGCTTGCCGAGTAGAGGTCATATCCTTGCAAATTAAAAGTTGCTCTACTGCAGAAATGAGTTTCTGACAGGAGAGCTATGTCAATATCGTTGGATAAGATAAAATTTTTTAGCTCCAAGGCTTTGTTGGCTATGCTATTTGCATTCCAAACCAGAATCCTAATGTTTTGTTGCATTTTGGACAAGCATTGTCATGAGCTGGAGCATTTGCTTTTGCATCTCCATCATGTCGCGTTGCATGGATATGAATTGGTCGAAGCGACCCAGAAGACCATCAATCTTGTATTCAAGCTGGTTCTTATTTTCCTGTCTTGGCGGTTCTTGTGGCTGCGGCGCGCGATGTCCTCTGGCAGCATCAGCATACGAAAAGGCACGAAATTGCTGTGGGAATCTTTCATTCGATGGAGGTTGTGGAGCGCGGAAACACGAGTAGGGGGATACACCTGATTGGCTTGTTGGGCGCGTTTTGCAAGTCGCTGATATGCACGGCAGCCCTTATAATTGGCTGTGTGCGGGAGATGGCAGTGTACGCATGTTGCTGGTTGATCAATCGGTTTGGTGCAATCGGCAGTTGGGTGATTTTCACCGCACTTGACGCAGCGATAGGATCTCCGGCAGTACCGCTTTGTATGGCCGTATTCCTGGCATCGATGGCATTGGGCAAAATCATTTGCTTTGTGCGGCCTTTCAACTTTGATTCTCTGCCTACAAAGAGTTTTTATGTCAAACACTTCTTTATTTCTTGGCTTCGGGTCCAAATCTACAAAAAATAGGTCCATCTTCTGTCCGTCTCTTTTGCTCATAGGGCAGTGCACATTGCGCACCGAGTGGCCAAGTTCGGTAAGCTGCTCTTTTATTTCGTCAGTGTGTGTGGAGTGATGGAGTCCTTTAAGGACCACCCTATAGGCTCGCTCGCTGGCTAGCTGGTAAATATGAAACTCAGCTTCCAAAAGTTCCAATTTGTTGACTATGGCCCGAAAGGTAGGAACATCTTTGGCCATGATTCTCAATGATTCCCCTCCTGATTTGGTTACAAATTTGTCTGGATCGATATCTGACAGGTCATTAAACAGAGCATTGATATCAAAACATCTTTTAACCATGATTGGGGGTGGCTTTTCTGAGCGTGGCTCGCTTGGTTGGGTGGCATTGGGTGACGTATTAGAATCATCATCATTGTCGCTCTGAAGGTCTTCGTCCATAGCAGTGGCCAGAGTAGCAAAGCGGTTAAAGTGCTGCGCAGCTGCGCTTGTGCTGGCGATTGGTTGCGGGGGCGGTTTATTGCCTTTAACTGATTTACGCTTGAGTTCGGGTGAAAATGCCGCAGCACGCTTTTTCGTGTTTATCAAACGCTTAGCGGGCGCAACTTGCCAGGCAGGGCCAGAGGATTTCTTGGCTTGGTGAGCCATTTTCTTCAGAAAAGATGCAATTTCTTCGTTTTCAGCCATGATCTCTAAAATTTCTGGATCAGTGCTGTTAGGCAGAATTGATTGACTATTAGAAGGAAAAGACATGGCCATAAGATAAGGTAACCGACGATAACTGGCTAGCGGAGTCCCAGATAAAAATCAAAACTTGAATGCTGTATGCTGGTTTATTTTTAGAATAAATATTTGCTGGTTGATTGTGCACTTGTTAAAATAACAAGCGGAACGACGCAAGTGGCTGTTTTGACAGCCCGAGCGACTATCAATCAGTAGCTCAGTGGTTAGCGGGTTGGCCTCTCAAGCTCGAGGTCCCAAGTTCGATTCTCAGATGAAGCAGAATTTAAATTTTACAAATTTTAAAATTTTTCAAATTTTACAATTTTTCTTGGACTGTGAGTCCCACTTTTGGTTCACTACCACGGTGAGTGGATCTGTTTGTGATCCCAACGAGGGAAACTGAGCCGCGACGCACTGGAGGTCTGTAACGTTGGGAGACCGGACCGCGGAGCACCCCAAATTGCGCACTGATAGAAAATCTATTTCACTCGCACGCATGCATACGGGTTTTTGAAAAGTCTTTCCCATTTGCACCTGCGGCAGATGCATTGGGCTGCTGGACCGGCAGCGGAGCGCCACAAAAGATAGCTGTGAATATCAAAAACACGAAACTGAGTGTACGGAGCGATTTAAACACACGACTGTCTTCGACCTAATCGACCTAATGATGGGCCGGGTCCGAGCTATCTCTTTGGTAATTGGAAAGGCACGCACATCAGGGCGTGGGCCTTTAAGTAGAAAGCAAGCCACAATATCAAATAACAAAAAAAAAAAAAAAACCAAAAAGAAATATAAAATAAATTGAGTGGGTCAAAACGAGGGGAACAGAACGCCAATTAAGCTGAAAAGTGGCAGACCTTTCCCTAGAGCTACTAGGCGTTAACCGCATTAAAATTTCACGCCTATGAAATTGACCATAAACTAGTGCGGAAAATTGCTTAAGGGCTTGCTTTCCAAAAAATGTTTTTTTTTGGTTTTTATGGCCACATTATGCTTAACGGTTTAATCATGATCAAAATTGGCATGAATAAGTTGAAAGTGCAAAGCACCTAAAGATTTATATCTTGGCAAAAGCTTTGCTGAAAAGTATAAAAATCCAATAGGTCAAATATTCTTATACTCCTTGAATAGATTAACAAGAGTGTTGGAACACAAATTCAAATCATTTTCATCTGTCACGTATCTTACACTCATACCCATTGTATTTGTACTTAAATTTCATTCCATTTCATTTCAACTATCCTTCTGTACAGCTCTTGCTCTATGCGGATTTATTTCACATGTTGAGTAGAGCTGCAAATCAATCGATAGTACTATCGATATATTCAATTTTGTCATTTGGGTCTCATCGATGTTTTTAGTTTAAAGCCACATGCCGACAGGGTCATTTAGATTTTTTGAGTAAATTGCAGTGTAAAATTAAGATGTACCCAAATTTAATATGCAAGCGAAATTATTGCTATTTCAAGTATAACTTCAAGCCATAGATACTTATATATGAGCAACATAGTTCGGCCCCAAAACAAGTTTGAAATACAAAAACCATTCAAAATTTTACAAGTTATAGAATCTCAAAATATTTCGGAAATATACCTATAGCTCCAAAACATAGTTTGCTATGTTAAACGATTGTGGTGCTGTCTTGAATGGCTTAAAATACTCTCTATCATTCCATTGATAGCTCAAGAAATAAACATGCTCAAGGTAGTTTCCGATTCATTGGGAAACGACACAAATTAACTTAAAATGGAATAAGCGTTATACCATTTACAACAACAACAATCGAATGCAGTAAGCAGTTGAGGCCAATTCCACTCAAACTAAGTTCCCTTCAAAGAGCGCTCTCGATATATCGTTCATATATATACTGATTTTTGCCACTAATAGATACTTTGATGCATTTTACGTTCACTCGAATCGCCTTTTACGTAATTTATGATATGGCATATGTAGATTGTGATAATTAAATGGAATTTAATAAACATAAACATCAAAATAATGTGCGCTACCTTTCACAGCGGCAAACGGAAAACGCTCCCCACACACACATTACCATATACTATACACAGTAGATACACCAGATACACTAGATACAATGAGCGGGCCGCTACTTTTTTACGATACTTTTGTTGAATTAATTAGAGTAAAAACGGCTGACGGACAGCAGCCATAGTTACCATGTATATCTACATTTGTATATGTATATTTTTTTGTAATTTTTTTTTTTTGTGAACGACTCGTAAAAAGAATTCAATTCAAACGAAATGATATGAAAGAATTGATTAATAATCATAGCGAAAACCACAAAAGAGCTTCAATACATGAATGGAATGGCAGACCGTCTTTATGTCCAGCTACTGCCGAAACCGAGCACTGCCCACAACAACAACAACAACAAGCAAGAGCAGTGACAACAACAAGAGATATCGGCAGGTAATTTTTTGGACATACCGAAGTTAAGATACGCTCTTCGAGCACTGTTTTGGCAAGTGTTTCTCAGTCTACACTTTTTTCTTAGTTTTGCACTAAATTTCAAAAGTTGATGAATTTTGTATATAAATATTGTGGCTTTCGGGATTTTATTATTTATTAGTTTGGAATTATGTCTTGAGTATTGAATTGAACTTCCTGAAAAATCAGTTATTTAAGAATCCAGATTTTTTCTTACATTCAGTGTATTATTAAAACTGTGTGATTTAGACACTGTTTACATTAAACAACCTACCTACATTGGACACAACTCTTCGAACCAAGTCTGTCCAATCTAGACAGACAGTACTTTGATTTGGTGCCGATTAAAAATTTTCAACTATTGTTTCTCCACTAAGATAACAATCGGTTCGTAAGGTAAAGGCAATCGTACTTAAATTTCGAACAAACGGAACCCGAACTTTCTCAGTGGAAAATTCTCAATTTAATAACACTACACAACAACACTAGTACATATGTATGTTAGAACTCACTTCCAATAATAACAGTTCATAATCAGTTTTTTTTGGTCATCCTTAGGTTTTGAGAATTTTGCGAATATCGATGTTTTTCAAATTGTTGTTGACAAGAAATATCGATTAGGTATTTGATTTTGCTCCAAATATGGATCATTTTCTCAGTCACGAGCGCCAATCACAAAATCATAGGTCAAATCGAAAGGTGATCTTTAAAAGGATTGGAGTGGCAGTCATATTACAATACTTTGATTTCGAAAATTTTAAATTGGTTTTCGCGGTGTATGAAGTAAATAGGCTTATATTTGAACCTAATAGTATTTCACAGCTAAGGGATATTTGCTATGGAGAAAAAACAAAAGAATTTTTACCCGATTTTTGGGGTTCAGTTGTGAACTTAAAAGTTTTGGAAGTCCGAGGAATCGAACATATTATTTATTTTATTTTAACAAATTAAGCCTTATATATGTATAATACTAAACTTAATGCATCATTTAACTAGAGAAAAAAGCTAAGATTTGTGGTTCATTTTGCAGGATACTTTTGAATTTTATAATCACTCACTTAATAACATTTAGCCAATGCATCGTTTCTAGTTCGAAGGATTACTCTTACCATAAACATAACAAAACGATACCTACTCAGTTGTATTCCGAAAAATTACCTGCCTCCAAGAGAGATTTTCAAATTATAACTCCAAACTGACTCATTTGCATAGAAATAGTCGACCAGCGCATCGTGATTTTTTTCGGAAATGACTCCAAAACTTTAACTGATTTGCATAGAAGCAACCAAAAAGAGTATACCCTCTGAGAAGGGTATAAACGGTACTGACGCCATGGACAGTAAAGCGACTGTTACCCGGCTGGCACTGCTCCAGTCGCAGCTCTGCCCGCTGCTTACATTGTTGTGGCGCACATCAAGGCCAATTGGTTGACTTAAAATGAAGCTCAATTGTAGGCTTGGGTCCAACACATGCCGCGCTGCTCCACATTCTGTGCTGACTGACTGACAGACAGATGGACGGACAGACAGACGGACGGATGGACAGACGTTCGGACGAATAGCATGACTAGCTGGCTGACCAAAAACCAAGTTACTCTCGGGTGTGTGTACTGACGGTACTTGTTATTGGGGTACTGACAGAGTTGGCCAAGCCAACTTGACTTTGATTCAATTTCCATATGAAAACATCGATTTGCGTTTGTGGAGCTCGCGTTGTCGTAATCAAAGTGTTGTTTATGGAACACGTCCGGCGTGTTGGCTCTCGCTCGCTCTCACTCTCTTGTTGACTGGGTAGAAATTGCTCGGGGCAACAATTGCGCGCGTCGGTTGAAAAATATGTAGCAACGATTACATTTGCCTATTGCATGGAGCTTGGAACCAGGTAGAGACCCGGCCACAGACCCAACCCAGAGACCAAGTCTTTGGCTGGAAAGCAGCAACAAGCAACAAGCGCAGTTTGGGCGCTTGGGCGCTTGGCCAGCTCGAGTTATGATTGAGTTCTAATGAGTTGAGAAAAATGTATCAAGGAAAACCAGTTCCTGGAATCGCAATTAGATAAGTGGGTTTCATGCTTCAAACGTGAACTACTACAAGAAAGCGCGCAAACAAGCGAAACCAACAATTGTCTATAAGGCGAGCGAGTGCGAGTGCGAATGCGACTAAGAGTAACTCCATTCGCTCAATTCGCTCTATGTATTCGCTAGAGCTTGTCAGGAAATGGAAATTGTTTTCCATGGAACGGGTGCGCTAAGTCTAAGCAATGGCAACGGCAGCCGGAGCGGCTTTAGAGGCCACCACAACAAATGTGTAGCGCATTTTATATAATAAGGCGTTAAAAATATTTTGCAATTTAATTTATTTTGTGGGTAGTGCAAAATTACCATATGTCTAAAAACAAGTTTAACTGGACACATTAGCTAACGGTTAGAGTGCAAGGTGAAAATTTGTAGCAAATCGACGGAACAACGAAGTTAGCGCGTATAGTTAATCTATAAGAAGTTGAAGAGAGACTTGGAAATTAGCTAGCAGAATATTTCTTGATTTACGTTTTTCAACAAAGTTTGGGAATATGGATTCGAGATGTAAAGCATTCATCTCAGTCAGATAAAATCCCTCTTACCTCTCTCTACCACGTAAAAGCACAATTCCATAACTGGCTGTTATGGCCAGTTATGAAGAAGAAGAACCACGCGAGCTTCGTTTTGCGACACCTACCAAACCTCGTACCCCACTCGAAGTAGAGCATATTCCTTTTCCCATTCGCTCCCCAATGTTATCTTCATGCCTATCTTAATATTTATTTTTTTAAATAATTTGGACTCAGCAGCGTTGCCATCCATTAGCGTCTTTAGTGGCTCTGGTTGTGGCTTAAACAAGAAAACATAACTTTTCCTGAAGCACAATAGAGATCTGCCGTTTGATTCTTGAAAGTCATACTCTGAAATGAAGACCATGTCACTCGAATTCTTCATCGATTGGCTAATCTATTCGCATCAGCAATGCGTTGTCTCTCATTAATTCTTCTCTCATGCAAATTTTAAGCTTTGAAAGAAAGATCCTGAACACTTTGAAAACGTTGTTTTGGTGTTAAATTTTCTCGGACCCCTCGACAAGATGCTTGAGTATTTCTGTTTCTGTTTCCTCTTTTGGGACGGCTCGTAATCAAATTTCCAAGTCAATTGCTTACCCAATCAAAGTTGTGAATTGTAAACGCATTAATATGCTAGCCTAAAATATATAAGTATAAATAATATGTATTTATTAAGTGACTTAAGAATATTGCTGATTCTGTTCACCTACTGGTCACAAACTGAAGAGAAACCTTTCTGCACACCAAACGAATATATAGTCCAAATATGAAGTCAATTGGTTTAGTGGTTCTCAAGTTTTAGAAACACGTACCCCGCACGAACGATTTTATACATTAAGATGATATATTTTCTTAAATGTATACAGAACAGGAGGAGCAAACTCGAATGGTTTGACACTTAGCCGGTGTTACGCTTGTGTACGCCGTGCTAACAGAAGACCGATAAAGTTGTATGTTTGTGTTTTTTTGTGCTTTCGTAGCAGTGAGTGCGAAAAGAAGAGCATGCATGTTTATATTAGGTTGTTGTTTTCATGCTAGAATAAGCGCATCGTAGATGGCGCCACATTATGTCATGTAATAAGAGTAAAATTTACATAAATCGATAAGAAGATTTTGAAAGACATGTTGATAGTGACCAAAAATTCTATATACGCATAGGGATACCACCAAAAATCTAGTTCGATACTCTACTTTGGCTCTAAGTTTTGTTAGATCGTGTTTTGAACCTAAAGTAAATCATAAAACTAAGATTTGAAATTGAAGAAAAAGCTAAGATTTAAGCAAATTTTAGTTTTGCAGTCTTCAAATCATATATTTTGAACATGGGAACTCCAAAGTCGTTTCTACTAGAGCTTTAGCGGAATCAGGAGATGACTTGTTTAGAAAGTTATTAGTTATATATTAGTTTTTTTTTCATTTTACCTTTAAATTTTCCCATTATTTTAACTTGTTCATAGCAACGCTTAAACAAAGCTGCCATATTTATAACAGATCAAAAGTTCCATGGACTGCCAACTTGCTAAAATGTCTCAGCAATAAAAATATGCAATCTAAAATGAAATTTTACATCATATCCATTTGCTGCATAAATACCCTTTTCTGCACTCTATTTCCAGCATTGTTTCACTCATTTTGCTTTGCAGAGAACTCCAAACAGGAAGTTGGTAGCTGCTACCAAGTTGGCAGCGTCGTCGTCGTCGTCGTTGTCGTCGTCCTGCTGTCTGTGGCAGGTGTCGAAATTGACAGATACAACAAAATGCGCGCTGAAATGTAAACACTAATAACCAAATTGCATATTAACAGCAACAACTACAAATATAAGCAAGTCGCTGAGTGAGTGTATAAACCGGAACTGCTACAAAATGCTAAAACGGGGCGTGTTGCCCCACTGGGTGGGGCAGTGTCGCGAGCAGAGCGGTGGAGACGGTGGCTGAGGCGGGGCATGTTGGCCGACTTCAATTTAAATTTTAATCGCATGCCTAATAGACAAACTTAGAGTAAATGCTGCAGCATAAAGAGACTAAGAGCTGACTTAAATCATGCCAACATTTACAAAGTACTTTACAACGGCAACAACAAGAACAACTGCCACAACAACAACCAGATACACACACACACACGCACAGTCATGGACACGTCGTCGAGCTATGGCAAACTTCCGATCACGTTGCAAGTCAAGTCAGAAAATTGCAAAATCTCAAGTCCAAGCCAAAGTCCAAGCCAAGGCTAAGGCTGGAAAAAGGGTCTTAAAAAAAGAGTTAATGGAAGCAAATGCATCAAAATGGTTAATTGGATCTGGAACAGAGCAAATGACGAACACTTTTAGTGTTTATGGCAGTAGTCAAAGCCAAGGCGACGCTCGGCCCAGTTGCAAGTGCAGCCAGCAAAGCTGAAAGATTGCGGCAGATACAACAACAACAACAACAACTACAACAACTGGGGGACTGAGTGTCTACGTGGCTTTGATGTTGTTGTTGATGGCGTTGAAGTAGTTGCCACAGCAGCCGCAGCAGCAGCTGAAGTGGCAAGCGTGTTGTACACGACACGCATTAGCGTGAATGAAGTAGTTGCCGTTGCCTTTGCCATTTTTTAATCGAATCGAATGTGCCTACAAGTCTCCTTTATGTATGTGTGAGTATCTATGCATCCATATGAGTATCTGTGAGTGTATGTCTGTCTGTATGACTGCCTGAGCCTAGACGGCAATAGGCTGCAAAATTAATGGCAGAGCAGCAGCTTTGCCAGCACAGTAATTTCCATTAAAGTGCGCATCTTCAGTCCAGTCCTGCGCTGCAAACCCATTTCAGCACTTGTTGCTCCTTCTCAAGTCCATCTTCGTCAGTCAGTCCGTCATACAGCACTAGTCCGCCCAAGGTGCTTAGTTCAACTTCCGTGTTCCATACCAGCTGATTGCTAAATGACAATAGTCTCATAAACCCCATAATGGCCTGCTCCTTGCCGTTGGCACTCGCTCTGCCTTCGACGAGACAACTAATGAGATATCGGGCCTTCATTATGAGCCGCAGTGCTATCATCTTAAGTTGATGAAAGCTTGGGAATCCAAGCACTTTGAGCTATTTTATTGAACACACTGCAACAAATAAAAAGTGACAAGCTATACGAGCGCATTGGAATTGTCTTTGGAAGACCATTATGCGTTGGATTTTTAACAAATGGGCTGTCAGTAGAGTTTCAATGAGATAGCAAGTGAAAAACTAGAGATGGACGGTATTTAGCGCACTTTGCTAATTATAAGCAGTTCTCGGTTTATTCGAAATCAAGGCTGATGGTAGGTTACCTCATAACAACTATTTAAATACCAAACATAACGTAGAATAAGTATTAAATCAATAATTTCAACTTATGAGCAAATATTTTGTGGTACATTTATAAGCATTTTGAGTTAGAAGTGTGGAGTGAGGGTCATCAGATGAGATGAGATAAGATGTGATGATGAGATGAAAAGAGACGCGATGCGATGGTATGATATGATGTGAGATGATATTAAATGAGATGATATGATATGAGATGAGATAAGATAAGATGCAATGAGTGGCCGAATGCGGTAGAGGGCGTGGCCAGGGGTAGGAGAAAGAGAGTGAGGGAGAATAAGCACTGCGGGAGAGTAGGGATTGAGATGGGATGATACGACACAAGATGATGATTATCATCTTATTAAAATGGATACATATTGTGAGAATACTGCGGCACTAAGCCTCATCCATATATGCTCATTCGATATGTAATTTGACGTTGATGTGTCGAAAAATAGGCGGAATGTGGCGTGGCCAAAGGTGGCAGAGGGCGTGGTCAAAAGCGTTGCGTGCAGGTTTATTATAATGCTAAAATGGCGTAAAAAACGCTATATTTATGTTAATTTTAGTTTTTAGTAATACAATTTTTTTCTTTCTCTTCATATTTTCTTACTTAAAACAATTATTTATAAATAAACCTTTCCATACATCTTACTCAAACAAATTCTTGTAAACTTGTTTTAAGCCAGTAAAACTAAATTTCAGCAGTCAGACATTTAACAAAACAAATTGCAAGAACCACCCACTCATTAGGGCCATTGAATAAAATGCCCCCAGGGTAAAAATATTTTGATTTGACATATTATTTTTGTGTTATTGTTGCCAAGGGCCCATAGGGAATTGTTTAGGGACAGGCTTTTGTGGCATTGTCGATGCTGCAACTAATTGTCTTAATTTGCACACATACACATTTATTGATGCAAATAAATCTTATAGGAATTCTTTCTACTTAATTAGTTTTAATGTCGCCAAATTACAAAAGCGCATAACTAACAATTAAACTGAACATATTACTCATACGCCACATAAGCGATACATGTGTATACAGTTGTGTTTATAAGTAAAGGGCATAAATCTTAATTACGCTTCGTCGAGCGTAAATCATCATCAAGCATGAGTTAAGTTTACTGTGAGACAGAGACAGAGACAGAGAGAGAGTTAGAGTTAGAGCAAGACAGCGACAAGTTGCAAAATTGATTCGGGCGCTGCAAAATTTGAAACTTTGACAATTTGGCGAATTTCATGCTGCTGCTTCTTGCTTTTTATGACCAAAAATGTCTGACAACTTGTACATATAAGATTAAAGTTAAACGCATCAACAAGACTTTGTCAATTGGCCCAGTTTGATGTGAAAAGTTTTTGGCTACAGCAATTGACATCAAGTACTTGGACGCTCTTAACTTATGTCGGCAATTCCAAACAAAATTTTTACAACTAGTAAAGATTAAAAGTCCATTAGGCTTAAAGCAAAACAGCACGTAGAACTTGTTTGAAGAAACCTGCAGCCGGCGATATCTACAAAGATGAAAAAAGTCGAAGAGCTGAAAAAAAGAACCATATCCATTTAAATGCGCGCAATGCAATCACTCAAATTGGCCAAAGCGCCAGAACGTGCAGTTGGTAAGAAGCAGTTAACAGCGCGCAGCCAGACGCCGACGTTGACGTTGACGCAGACGCAGACGCTGCAGCTGACGTCAACGCCGGCGCACACACAAATGAAAACTGCATGAAATATTTTAATCCATAAGTTGCAGTTAAGTGCATCCATCAGCGTGTATTTAGAATTTAATAAATACGGAAGCAAGAACACGCTGAACACGACTTTAGATTTCAAAACACTCCGTCCATTTGTTGCATCAACAACAGCATCATCATCATCGTCATCAGCATCTTGGCCCTGTTTAACTTCATCATCTTGATCAGAGACCAGTCCATTGGTAACTGCCAACAACTTGTACTCACTCAAAGTATTTTAATTTATTTAAATTTCTAGCTGTGCGCATATTACAGCTGCAATTTAGCCAAAGATACTAGCTACCCGCTCCTCCATCTCTGCGCCAGCAAGCTCAAAGCCTGGCCACGACTTTCGGGCTCAAACACTTTGCCTTTACACTCGGCGGGCCCCAGAAGTAAAGTGAACATCCATTAGTTGTGCTAATGATGCGCAACCTACTTTACTGCGTTCCGCCTTATAACGTATCCAGCACTCTCTTAAGCACATGCAATCTACAGCAGCCAGCAGCCGGCAGATGAGCATCCTGTTTGCCTTGGACATAGCCAGAAGGAACTAGGTCCAACTTGTTGGCTGGCTGATAGCTCTCTGCACGGCGGCTGCTTGGAGAGTGTGGATTTGCTTAGCTGCTTAGAAACGCATTTGGCTCACTTGTTGGCCAAGGACTTGCACTGCTAAAGAGAATATTAACTGAGCTAAAGCCAAAGGGAACAAGAGCAAGTGCATTGAGCACTTCGTTTTGGCTAACAACATTTATCATATAGAGTGATTAAACTAACTTGACTTTGAAACTGATTTTCTGTAGTTCTGTAAATTGAGAGCAATCTTTTTGTAAGCTTTATTCATATAATGTGACGGAAACGCAGATTGTAGAGCCAGCATAGGAGTTATTAGAGATTTATCATTTCAGGACGATTTTGCTGACTGAAGCTAAAATCGCCTGAAGAAGTGTTACAGATTTGTGGAATGAATGTAACAGGCAGAAGTAGGCGTGACAGACCAAAAGTTCTTTGGGCAAATAGTGTTAGTATAGACTCGGTAGCGATTTGATTAGACAGAAAATTTTGCCAAAAGATGCGCGAATCTATGAATTTATGGGCATAAAAGTAATGGTTGCCATCCATAATAATCAAGTAGTAGTAGTTCGTGGGAGTGTAGATTAAGGCACAGATATAGTAAGAGTACCGCTGTTTCTAGACGATAGTTTTAGGTAGATGCAAGCGGTTGTTTTGTGCGTGAAATTGGAGCGTCGGTGGCGGCATTGGCTTTATAAGGCGTGTGCTACGGTCTTGAGGGGCAGTCGCTCTTGGTGGCTACAGGAGAGTCGGAGTGAAGTTGGAAAGAAAAGCGTGTCCTATGTGTGCACATGAGATAGACCTATTGGTTGGTCTACTGTGCGCAACCGGATATGTTGTTTGACACCAGGATCCTGGCTATAAGTAATAGAACGTCATTCACGGCACAAAAGGTGCGGATGGTTGGCGACCATGGCCGGAGGAATTAACAATAATGCTATTTGGAATAGCGTAAAATGTATGCAAAAATCGGGTATGTGCAAAATATGTTCAGTAAGCAATGATCGGTTATAAGCAAAATATTTCATGTAAGCGCTGCAATCGAATTTCAGCGAAGCATAGTAACGAATCTACCTATGTATATTAGGAATACAGCAATCGATTACGTCATTAACAAAATGCAGTATAGAAAAATTTGAATAAAAATTAGAAAAAAAATATTGCGATTGGCCAAAAAACTAATATCTCTAATTTTATGTTTTTCGACTATTTAAGCACTCTGACAAATTTTCCTGCGATTTCGTGATGTTTTTGTGTTCGTGTTCAAATAACTTTAGTGATTTCGACTTTAACAAAATGTTTTTCTATGGTGTTGGGCATGTCTTCAAAAAGATTCCTATTGAATTTGAGCACTCTAGTCGCTATAGTTGGGTCGCCAAAGGAATAATAAGAGTAAATAATTTAAATTTTTTTTTTTTGTTTGAATATGTCCTAGCTAATTTCGGTTGTTTTGATGCAGAAAAGCCTGAGTTGGTTACCAACTGTTTATTTTTCATTCAAAAAGGAAGATCTGCTCGAACAAGGTTTTGAATTTAAATCCATCAACACATTGATTCAGCCAAGTGAATCCTCGATAAAAATCATGATACTCTGAGCTGCAGCAAAAGAATTTATAGTTTCGCAAGTAAGATTGTACTTGAAACCGATTCACACTTTGTTCAAGCGTGCAAATAAGCTTAAAAGATCTATTGGCTTATGAAAAACTTACATTTGTGAAAGACAGAGAAGTCGTGAAAGCTACAAATTTTCATAAAACTCAAAGATGTTTCACTTTGCATATATGTAATACAATTTTCTGTATTACTACTTCCAACTTATATTCAAACATTATAACCATTCCCAAATAAAAACTTATGACACCTCACTTGTAGTTCTCTTAACTGCACTACTACTTAATTTCAGCTCATTTTACTTTCTGCAACTTTCAATTAACTTTTTGTATAGGTTGCCAAAACACCTTAATCTCAGCCAAAGCCAACATAAAGGTTCCCGGATGGTTACTCAGCTGTGCAGGAGCACAAAAAAGCGATATAAACCAAAATCGGTAATCTTGACGATGGGCTATCAAAAAAGTACAGAATACATTTTTTTAATATTTATGTTGTTGTTGTGTTTACCTCCTGTTTGTAACGTTAATTGAATTTAAGCAATGAAATGTAATTTTGATTTTTGCATGTGCAAAGTGTGTAACACGCCAAAAATCATCATAAAACTTACGGATCGATCATGTTTTCCGTGCGGAGCATGTTTTGGTCCGAAAATCGAGAAACGAAGTCGAGCAAAACGTGAAATGTAATTGCAAAACGAAAACCGAGAAAATAAGGTGAACAACACGTACAATTCCCAACAAAAAACCAAAAGTTGCAAAAAAAAAAACAATAAGCAGAGCAGTGGCAAGCGTGGCCAGTGGCATGCGGGTTCTTCGAGCTTGCGTCTTTATTGTTGCACTTTTGAGTGCTGCAGTTGCAGTTGGCGCTGAGCTCCAACGTCGCCGTTGCTGCCGCCGCTGCCGCCGCCGCCGCCGCTGCTGCTGTTGCTGTTACTTTTTGCCTCTGCTGCCATCATGAACAACACCCTAAGGTATCAGCAGACAAAATGCTAAAAATGTATTTACCACAAAAGCGGCGACGCCCTTCAGCCCGCTGTCCGCAGCCACGACAATAATGACAACAGCAACAACAACAATGACGGCGGCGACAGCGCTGCCGCTGCCGCTGCTGCTGCCCTTAATGGATCTTCAGCACTTTGAGTGATTTATTTCACACGTTGATGAAATGGACAGCAATGGGCTGCATTTTGACGTTTATTGCAGCAGTGGCAACACACACACACACACACACGCACACACACACACGCACACACACACACACACACACACACACACACACACGAAGCGAGAGAGGAACGCCAACTGCCGACGGCATGTGTTGAGCGCATGCGCAAACTTTGCAAAAGACGATGAAGATGACGATGACGATGTCGACGCTCAAGCCGCAGATATTGCAGTTTTTATACTCTTCAACGAGAGCATTAGAGCTTGACTAACAGGTTTTGTTACACATTCGAGCGCACTTAAAGTTATAAGATATAAAAAGGAAGCGTGTATAATTTGGAGTTCACAATATAAATGTTTAGCGATTATTGCGGATTTCGAACTTTCATACGAATCGCTTGGAAGAAGAATAAAGTGGAAGAGATAAGTTTTAGCCAAAATACTTAGGTTTCCCAAATGTCATCACATTTCGACCGATTTTCTACACAAAACAAGTGTAAGTACCATAAATGCCGATGATTTTTCAAAAGACACTGTTAGCCAACTGAATTTCTTTTAAAATTTTTATAGTTGTCCTTGCCAGTTCAAGCTTCTTGAAAGAACTTAAGCAAAACCGCTTAGAGATTTGTTGCACAGTCATGAATAACTTTTTTAAAGTGGAGCTGCAACTACTTCTATATTTTCACTTATCAATATCGAGTGGCGCCAATATCGATAGTTTTGCAGCTTTATTTTGGAGCACTTTAATATAGCAACAACATAATGTGTAAACACGCCTATGCATTATTTTTATCCAAATCCAGCTGTTCTTATGTTTAGCTTAGGTTTCCGGAACACTTACGTCGCGAGTCGGATTGTCGTAGTGGTTCCGTAGAATCTTTAACTCCTTACCTTGAGATGAAGCCCGCAAGCCGTTTTTGGACAGATCACATAAGCTACCCAGGTTTCGTGCCTTCCTCTGCAGAGTGCTGGACTGGTCATATATGCCGTTGAGGAAGTTTGTACCCAGGTTTCGTCCCCATAGATGCAGCAGAGGTCGTTGTAAGGACAATACAGCCTAGCTTCATGAACACCAACCAGCCAGAAATTGTGCTTGAATTTTAACTTTTATAACAAACTTGGGATCCTGACACCTGCTCGCCAACCCCCGTTTACCTCTCTAGGTAGATCATATTCTTTTTTCCGTTCACCTTCCCTTTCCTCTTCATCTTATTCATCTCCTCTATCTCTTCCTCCTCCAGACTCTGTGAACAGTTTTGGGAGAAAGCAATAGTAGCATCGAGTGCTGATTTCGATTGGGTCAGATCTTTTACAGAGTTAACCTGCTAGTTTCCAATTATGGAAATAATCTTGAATGAGTTTACTTTTCCGCAAAAAAGTATTGGGATTGGCCAAAAAAACTAAAATCTCTAATTTTATGTTTTTCGACGATTTAAGCACTTTGACAACTTTTCCGGCGATTTGGCGATGTTTTTGTGTTGGGCATTTTTTATGCCTGAAGAGTACTACAACTTCGGCGTCCCAAGGTTCACTTATATGTATGCACCTTTTTGTTACAATTGCTGCTGAGCCTGCGCCTGCTCTTGGTCAATTGTTGTAGTTGCCGTTCTTGTTGTTGTTGCACGTCTTTTGGTAATAACCCCAACCGAGAGCTTCTTTAATAAGGCCCACTGCTTCGCATTGGCATTGGACGCATTTCTGATTCTTCTGCTGCTTCTTCTTTGATACGCTTCTTTCCTCTCTTCTTCTTCTCCTGCATATGCCACTTTGAACTTGTTTTGCTGCTATTTTTTGTTTTAATTGCAGCTTAATTAGTTAAATGCGGCAAGTTAACATATTTGGTTTGGTTTCTCACTCAACTGCAGGCGAAACAAATGCAAAGGAAATAACTTATATTGACCTTAAAATAACCTAATGGAACAACTGCTCTCTGGTAAAGTTCAACGCCAAAAACCACCCTCGAGAAAAGTCAATTTAACACATTCACTACGCCTCTTAAAAATGTTGATATTTTAATTAGTTGCGCTCTAAAGGATTATCAACAGCCAAGCCATGGTTTCACCCACTCTCCAGCCAGGGCCAGAGCAAGAGCCAGAGCCGCAGCCAATGAAGCGAGGCACATCAGCCGGCAACCAGAGCTGGAGACAGAGTCAGTGCTGGAGCCGGAGTCATAGTGAAGGAAACAAAAGTGCCAAAGGGCAAACCAAGCGCACTGTGACTTGGTTGTGGCTTTTGTTTTTGGCCATAACCATGTAAACGTGTGCAGCGGTGTGGTGCAAGGGGGTTAGCAAGGGTTTTATTTTGTAATTAGAAGCAAAGGACTTTTGTTGAAAGTGCAATTTTGGAAATTTGCACAGTTAGTTGAGTTGAAAGAAGTGCGCACACATAATGAAGTTAGTTTTTTTTGTGTAATTCGATTATAAGGGAGTATCGCAAGTGTTGTTGATTAAAGCTAAGGAGTTAATAGAGTTTAATGTATCTATCTCTCTGTTTACTGAGAACAAAGTATGGTTTTAAGGTTTATAGCTGCTACATAACTGAAAAATATTTGTAAAATTCCACAAAAACGGCATAGGATAAAAAAATAACTAATAATCTACAATTTTACGCATTAAATCTTTAGTTAGCTACTCAATTATATCTCATACAGACAAATTCAAAAACCTTTCTATTATATCGGCGTTGCGACCATTTATCCCCGATACTAGATTCTGTAAACCGCTTCTTCTTACACTTTCAGCAGTAATTTTTTCACAAGAATTTTTAAATTCAACAAAATATCACAGAATATTCTCGAAATTTCAGATGATAACTTTATCATCTATAGAACTTGTCGAAAAGTTATATGTAAATGTATGAAAACTAGTACTTAGTAAGAAGTAGTTATGTTTAATTTATTATACGATTTTACAATTTATTTTGCACTTAAGGCATATTTTTATCGATATTCTAAATAAAAAGCTTTTCTGCAACGGTTTCTATAGAAAGCATAATGACATAATGAAAAAATCGACGGTAAACGGTTTTGAATAACATGCAACTTTTTGGAAGTCTCTTTCATGTTATATAAAAAGAAAAAAAGCTGGTATATTTAACAAAAAAGGACCATATTTCGTATTCAGAGAAGTCTGGAAACTTGCACAGGATCCGATGGCATAACTCAGTGAATTGGGCTTCAACATGTCAAATCCACTATGTTCATCGTATCTGTCCCTAAGCTATTATCTTCGTCTTCTTAACTGGCTATGTAAGAAACCCCACCAGACGCCTCATAGCACCTTTCATTGGGAGGACGGTTTTGCGCGGTTGCTTCCAAGTCCTAAACACAACCCTGGGATATTCTGGGACACTGTCTCCAAACGTTTATAAGTCGTTCATTTATAACACTACTCAACACGATTTCATATTCAAGTACTCTGAAATAATACCGATATTCGCAAAATTGTCGAAACCTGAGGGTGACCGGAAAATATTGAGGCAAAGTAGTTTAAACATGATCACCTATTGTTTCTTGTTGATTGGTGTGCCAATGGCGCTAACTGGTGGTCAGGAGAGGAGACGTTTGATCCAAGTGCTGATCAAACAATTGGTACTTCTGATGTACTTAACGACAAACTTCATTGTATTTAGTAAAGTACTCATTTTTGAGAATTCCTTGCTGAAACCCTGCTTCTTACTTCTCCTACGCCACTGTCTCTCTCACTCTATCACTAAGCGTTACCCATATGCCAGCTCGCATTAGTGTCTACCTACAGCATTTATTTTTAAATCTTATTTTTTTTATTTTTTATTTTTTTTGTTTTATGACAGCGCGCTCCACTCCGACTGCGGCAATAAGTTCAAATGCCAGGCCATAGACTAAAAGCACTCCTAAGTAAGGTTCCAAGTCCCAGCAAGTTTGGGCAATGTGCTGCGCTTAATGTGAGAGACTTAACTAAGTGACTCGATGAAGGAAAGCAAAAAGTAGGTGTAGCGGCAACAAAAATGCCAATGTAGCTTTTCCTGTTCTTGTGGTTGTTGTTGGTGTCCCTCAACTGTGTTGTTGTGAGGAAAAACGCCAACGCAATTTGACAAAAAGTTATAGCTCTTATGGGCTCAACTTGGGTCTTCTACCTGTAAGCGTGTGTTTGGCTGATTTCTACTAATTTGATTAAACAGATTGAGTTAAATATAATAGTGTGTAGTGGTTACTACTTCTATACAACTAGGCTGGGCAACCTGCAACGGCGACCATTGTGCTGCACGCCTGACAGTCCTATAGAATGGCTGCATCTACAGCTAACAAATGTTGCCTAATTCAAGTGTTGCATTTATTTTGTAAACATTTCACATGTACCCACATGGCACGATTTGTTTTGATACAAAATATGCCGGTTGAGCACTGATAGCACTTGAGTTTTTCCCCACAGTTGCCACAGGAACTGTGTATGTGCAACAGCAACCCAATCAATGTATTGTGCTGCATGCCCCCCCCCGCGATCCAACCCGCTCAACTGACTTGCGGCTGCTGCAATGTGCGTTTTGTGTGCACTTATGCGATCATTTGTTAAGTGTCATCGCGCCGGCATATGGGGAGAAAGAACGCCAACAAACAACCAACAAGAGCAATAACAACAACTGCAACAACAAACAAACAAAACAACAACAAAGTGCAGCTCGTAAACAAGCGAAATGTTGTTGTTGTTTTTCTTGTCCATGGTCATGGTAAATTTATGCACAATTTTTCGCGCTTTCAAAAAATATTTGCATCATTAATCGTTTGCAGCAAGTTGCAGTGTATGTGTGATTGTATGTTGCATGGCGGCAATGTTGTCTTCTTCTTCTTGTTGTTGTTGTTGTTGTTGTTTAGTTTGAGGCGTTGTCTGTAAGCCTTAACTTTAGCGACGACCGCATCCCATTGCCAAGGCATTGAAGGCATGGCCTAGGCTGGCATGCGGGCAGCGCAGTCGTTGCAACGTTGTTGAAATGTTTTGTCAAGTTTTCAATGCTTAGAAGAGGAAGAACAACAACAATAACAGCCGCGACAACAACCAACACAATAAGTAACACATTATACCCAAAGACGTTTTAGCAACAATGTGGCATTTGCCCTTTACGTCAAGAGAGAGAGATACAACAACAACAACAACTACGACAAGAGGGGAAAAAACTAGCATTAAGAGAAAAGAAACTTATTTACTTTTTAGCCACAATGAAAGTTCGCGGCATAATAAACTTCAAAACTGGCTAAATCATAACACCCAAGCTGTACGTACCACTGAACGGTTTGTAAACCGCAAAAGTCGTAAGTCAAATACGGGTTGCAACATGTTGCCAGACACCAAACAGTAAAACACCCAAACCACCCACTAGCGGTGGGCACGCGACTGCAACAGCTGCTGCAGGCACTGTGGACGAAATGTGTCAATTAAGTGATACAATCTTTAACTAGATGTAGGGCATGAAGATGAAAAGCAATAACAAAACTAACAAAAGAAATTCCCTTAAATTGTCAATTTAGCTTAAGGCACAGAGTATACTAAAACAAATTGTTTGTTTGGGATAATCGAGTTTTATGTTACGAGAATTCAATGCATGAATGCTTACCGGAAGCGAGGTTACGTAATTTCTGCACTTTCGGAACTGATTTCCCTTAATTTATGAAGTAGGCTACATTTTTGGGACACTTCTCTAGAAGTTTTAGCTTATAGACTTTTGTCAATTGTGCTATAATTTTCCCAAACGACATCTGCTCTTCCGCTCTTTTTTTAAGCATACATCGTTCCCATCATACATTCATTGTATTCTATAAGTTAAAATAGCAAAGTAGCTCTTAGATAGTAAGATGTCTTAATAATTAGCAAACGACAAATCGATCTTACGAAGTTACTCATCTCAAGCTAATTCGAAAGTCTAAGTGACTAAGGCAGACATCCAAGCTTTATAAGTGCTTAACGTGATGTTCCTTGGGCAGCCTTTGTGTAAAGACGAAATCAAGCCTCGACTACAACCATAAACATTCAACGATAACGATTTCGCCTTAGGATGACTTTTTTACTTGACTCTCGCTTGTAAATGCATATATCACAGACTGTTAAAAACGCTTTAAAGCAGGGATAGGCAGGGAAGCAGATAAGTTGCCTACGGCAATTTAGAAAAATGTACATGAACACGCGCATCTTAGTTCTGCTTGGTGCATCCTGACGCAGCAATCCTTTTGCTTAAGTTTGCTCGAAACACTGACAACCTTTCTTTGCTGCTACACAAGTAATTAAATATTGCTGCCTGTGCCGCTCCCAGCTTTAAAGCTAAGCATTTCTAACTTTATAGCTTAACTTATGTGCCATTGGAATAACATTTGTGCCACTGTGCAACAGCAGCTATTCTCAGTCGCCGCTCCGCACATAAACTCAAATAAAACAAGTTTAGCAGCGGAAACCAAAAACAAAAAAAGAATGAAATTATCAAATGTTTAATAGACTCAACGAGCTAAACTCTTGCCATACTGCAGAGTTGCTGCAAGTTTCTGGCGCTGCTGCTGCTGCTGCATTACAAATGATGATGGATGAAGTTGCAGCAAGTCCAAGACCAGACCAAGTGTAGCCCAGCCCAGACATAGTTTTGGACCCAGTTGTCGGCTTAGCAGCCGCAGCAGCAACTAAAGGAGCAACAGCAGCAAATGAACTTGTAAATTTTGGTAGCTAAAAGTTTATCCGGAAACTTTAATATTTACAACTGGAGTTGGTTACGCTTTTTAGCGTAAGGAATGGGTTTATTACAAGGTATACAAGACACTAGAGCGCTAAATACAAAGTCAACATTTGAGTTGCTTGTAGAGCGGTAAGGCTAAAGCAACAAGCTGACCATAGCTCAAGGATTAGGTCAAAGGCAGGCGGTTTGATTACGTTTTAAATATAAAGGAATCTACGAATTTCGTATTATTTGCTTGATTTGCCGATTTGCCAAAAAAAAACCGAATCTAAATCGCTCTAAAGTTTTAAAGATCATATTTTTTTATAGCCTAGTGGGCTAGGGATTGGATGCAACCTTTGTAGCACATAGCTCGCATTGCAACATTCGGTGTAGTTACATTTTGCAAAACTCATTGCCAAATCGATGTCTTTCCTAGTACGTGTATAACCTATAGTTCCCTAAGCTACTTTCTTATACATATGTAACACTCGCCAAAGATGAATGCATTGTACTTTTTAATACCACTTTTTATAGTGTTCTTACACAAGTGGCACATCATCCGACTAAAACACTAAGTGTATGCCACACACATTGTAAACTTTCCAAAAATCTCTCGAACAGAAAAAAAAACTCTCTACTCACCGAAATATCTGTAGTTCTTGTATTTCAGCGCTTGTTGAAAATGTCGTCAAGATAAATCTGCGTAAAGATTTTTGTTAGCAAGATTTTTCTTTTGCTATCTGGGCCAAAGGTTAGCATTTTCGCAGGCACACACACACACACACACACACATACACACACACATGACATTGACATACGCTACGCATTTAGAAAGCAGCAGCAGCTAAACCAACAACAACAACAACTACAACACTATCATGCAACACATGACATAGACAGCCAGCGCCCAGTTGCCATTGCAGATTGGGTTCCCACTGTTGCTTTCTCGCTCTGCATCACACACACACTCACACACTCACACACACACACACACACTCACACACACTCACACACTCACTCACACTCACTCACTCACTAACCATCTCTCTTTGACTTTGCCTATGCGTTGACAATGTTTGTGCTGCGTTGTTTCCTTTGCCGCGTTGCAAGTCCATCCCAACACCAACCAAGCCCACATTTTCATAATTCGCCTGGCAGGAAAACACAAAAGCTCAGCAAACAACAACAACAACAACAAACGACAAGATGCCAAACCACGCCACGCACATCACCAAACTTTCAGCTTCAACTTCATCGAACTATAAACTGGCCCTGGGTTGGTCCTCCAAAGCATCGTCTACCATGGACCAGAGCATGTGCGCCAAGCTCTCTTGGTATAGCTGTGTCTGGATGTGTGTGCGAGTGTGTGTCTGCCTCTCAATTAATGATGATCATTGTCAAGGTTTTGGCGTAGCTAAATAGAGGCAAGCGCGCAATCTGCGAGTCGCCCCATTGGTGCGTAGGAGTTGCCAATGCCCGCCCGCACACTCGATGCCGTTAGTGTGTATGTATGTAGTTGTGTGTGTGTCCCATGTTGCTACATGCCATTTACAAGTGCAACAGGAATGCTTGTTATACTCTATGCAAGAGATGCATTAATTTTGTTGTACAGTTTTCAGTGGCAAGTACAAGCTTACTTATATAAAAGATACATTTTTGCGTTTTGAAGCAAACAACAAACCAAAACTTCTCTTATTTTTCAATTTCGTAGCGGACCCAGAGGACTTTTGCCCTTAAGGGTTAGGTGCAACAATCAACAACTCAAGGTTTTAGCCCTAACTGTCATAGTAACACTATTTTCCGGATCACCTTCTTCCAAATCGAAGGTTTAATCTCTTTGCAGTAGAATTCAGACTTTAGCCAAAAGTTAGCGGTTTTATTCAGCTAGTCATGATTCTTTGCATCATCGTTTCTCAAACAAGAACTTTTCCATTCAGTTGTAATCCGAAGTAATTATTGGGGATATAAATTATTTTTAAAGCAGTTACGACAGCTGGTATTACTGAGTATTGAATCGCAACCAACTTCATATAGAAGCCTCACTGACCGGCTTTACTTTTCAGTATGATTCATTTCGTCAAAGTGTGAACAAAAAATGTTTTCAGTACGTTGAAAATGTCTAAATTCGTACCGATTTTACTTCGACTTGAAGAAAAAAGCGGCTGAAGATCTTTGAATGCTGTGTATTGACACCGAAGACAAAAAGAGATCCGTATTGCCAAAAACTTTTGAACACAAAGATTGATGATGATCCATGTAAAACACTATAAGAAAATGTAGTATTGTTGGGAGTACCATAAGAAAATATTTCCAATCGCTTGAAGGACATGGAAATGAAATTGGACATTATATCCGTTTAAATAAAAGCCAAAAGACATAGAAAGGCGTTAGGTAATGTATGAAATGCTGCTTCAACGGCAAAATCGAAAAGGTTTTTTGCATCATTTTGTTACTGGTAATGAAAAGTGGATGCATTACGATAATCCAAAGCGATAAAAAATCAGGTGGTCCCCACCTGGTCATCAACGGCAAAGTCAACTATCCGTGGGTCCAAGCTATACTATGAGCTCCTAAAACAAAACCTGCTGATTTTCATACTATTAACTTGCTCGGTTTTATTTGAAAGTAATTTGTCACTTCTACTACTAAGAGTATCCAATAGTCTACACTCTCCAAGTCACTCATTTTTCTTAGTGCTTGCACTATCAAGTTTTAGGCTTTGTCGTCGTCATCGTCGTCGTCGCCGATTATGTTGTCGCTTTTGCTTGGGTGCGTCAATTTATGAGTTCATTGTGCATTGCAAAGTATCTAAGCGATACTTTTAACTCAAAATCAGGCATCTGACCTCTTTAGGTACATATAATGCTATCCACATGTACTTAAATGATGACAGCTACCGATATGTAATGCGCCCGTAACGCTCATAAATTAAGTATAAAGCCATAAGGCTCTAAAGAAAATTACGCCAAATTCCTGGCATGCCTTCTCATGCAAGTATATGCGTTCCACAATAATAATTTGTAGGTAGCTCTCCAAAAGATCGTTGAGCTCAGATCAGACCGACAATTGCCCTTTGTTGTTGTTGTTGATGGGCACACGAAAAAGGAATCACAATCTCATTATGGCATACACCTTGGTTTTGGTTCTGGTCTTTGTTTTTAATTTTTTACCTTGGTTTTTTTGGCGAATTTTTTTGGTTCTTGTGGCTGCCCCCAAACATAATTATAAAGAGCCTTAAGTACTTGTTAACAAGTTCGATATCTGCTACGATTTACATGCTCTTGCCAACTGCCAACTAACCGTGTGGCCGGCCGGCCGGCCGGCCGCTTGATACCAAAAAGAAAGTGGTAAGAAGCTGCTGCTGCTTCTTCTGATGCCGATGCCGATGCGTCAACAACGGCACATTTGATGTGTGCAAGGCGATAAACCCCGAAACCGCAAGATGCGTAAAGGACTTGATCAAAAAACTGTGCCAATAACAGCAGCTGGTTTTGGAGAACCGAAGTTTACATGCCCTGAGAATAACTTAACAAAAAAATTGTAATGAAACACTCTTGGGTTATTCGTATATACTGTTAGTATAGTCGAGATAGTCTAGACCGAACGTTTCAGAGAGCTTCAAGAATCGCCCGAATGGTCTGGGTACGTATTCGAACAAACTGCGAAATATGGAAATTATTTTATCAGCTTAGAAATATACTCTCATAATTCGAGGTTATAACTCAAGATAGAGAACTTCGAAATATTGGTGATCGCAAGCCGTGTCTCAAATTGGAATTATTTACTCATATTTTCTCTATTCATGTCACGAAACTGTAAGACGTGATTGGTTTTTATCTGAGAATCGTATTAAATCTTATCTGTTTATCGCATACTTTTAGCTAGTATCCCGAGAAAGGAGTTTTTCAAACTGAAAGATATTTTTGGACTAGAAGAAATCACGCGTGAGCTATATTTCTTCTGAGCATTCCAAAATCTTAATAAATCAAGCATAAGATTCGCTTCTCTTTGGTCTTTCAAATTTACAAGATTTGTAAGCTTTATTATTGAAAAAAATTAGTCGATTACACTATGCAACAAATTTGACCTCAATGATAGGCCCATGACTAAAACATACCTTATCCGGTAAATTTTGGGTCGCTGATTTCGAATCCGGAAACCATTTTAGATTTAAAAAATTTCGAGATTTCGAAAGTTGCGAAGTAAGTAAATCTCAAATATCTTGGAAACCTTCCTACCGATCGAGATGAATTGTAACTTAAATTGAAGGTATTTTAATATTAAACGATGGTCTTTCAGATAGTTTTGGTCTATCTTTATTGCAAGTTACATTATTACCTTAATAGTAATTTATTGATAACTCGCAAAATAATCAAAATTTTGAAAGAAAACTCAGTTATGTGCTAAAAATTGGCTATGCTAAAATAATGGGAATCCGTGATTGTTTGTAAAAGCAGTTCACTTCACTAAACTCGAACCAAAACTTTTACTGAGAAAATCTATTTCACACGAAATCAAACCCAGCTTTTACGTTGTCAGAATTATCTTTGGTTTGCTTTAAAAACCATGAAAACGTCAGCTGATTTGCGCAGCCATCAAAATCAAATCGATTTTATATTAAACTCCAATGAAAATTAGTAGCGCGGGAAAATGAAACAAAAGTAGGAGAGGAATATCGAATGGAAGCCAGACTTTTGAAGGTAAATATCTATGGCAGGCTAAGAAAACCGTTAAGAGATTAGATGTCTAGCGACTAAAAGACAATCATTAACACAATGTCTGCCTAACCATTAGCAATTAATTAAAAAATTAGAATATTTTATGTATAAACTGATAAGGTATAACAACAATAAGAGACAAAACATCGATGCTATCTGAGGCCACATCTTGGTCAGGCGTATTAAATAAATTGAAAATGCCATAATGTATGAATGTTTCAAATGAATTTGAACCAAATTTCCAACAGGCCATCATAGTTTGAGAGAGAAAGAATGAGAGTGTGCGAGCGAGAGCAGCAAGGAATGCTTAAGAGGTAGTAGAGCTCAAAGCGCTCAAATAAAATGTTGCATATTTACGAGCTATTTATGCATATTAAAAAATTCTACATAGCGTGCCAGAGAGGAAGAGAAAGATAAAGAGAAAAGGAGAAAATAAAATCAAAAATAGATAACGGTAGCTGTTGCTGCAGCCTCGACTGGAAAGAAACAGGCAACAGACAAAAATGCTCTATAGCAGCGTTTCCCAAACTTATGCGGAGAGAGGGGGCACCTTTTAAGACCCAAACCTTCAAAGGCGAAGGTAAATTGAGCTTGAAATAGCGTTCATTCATTTTTTTACATCTCCAACTAGCCTTATCCTGGAAACTAGAAGCGCAACGTACTGAGTGGTGGTCCAAAATCAATACCTTTAAGATAAAATCAATATTGCATTAAACTTTATAGTCATCGGCAACAAGATTTGACAAAAAGTTGAACAAGTATATCGAAGCAAGTCGCCCAGGAGCTGTGCAAATAATGCAAATTTGGGAAGCGTAGATCTAAAAGACCAGATGATTCAGCATTACAGAACAAATATTCATACCAAGAAATGGACGCTTCATGTTTTTATGCACTTCATCGATCTCGCACTGATATCTGGTTGGATAAAATACAAAAAAGACATCGTTGTACAAGGACTACCACAACACTCTATATTAGATTCGCTTAGTCTTAGAGCAGATATTGCTAATGCACTCTCAAAAGTGATGATGTTCGCCCCGATGTTCAGGAGAACTCAGCCACCCCCAACTCGAGTTGGAAACCCACACACATTCACAGATCTTTATCCCATCAGTTAGCTACGGAAACACTTCTCCAAGTCTTCGCCCACATGCGAACATGGGGAAACCTTTCTTAAAGCAAAAAAGAAGTCCAATTCATCCACCAAACAATGTTCGCTCGGACAACGTACTGAACCCGATTTTGTCCGTGAAACTTGAAAACTGGAAGATATAGAGCCAAACTATCACCCACACTCTTTTTTCTTCTTCTCCTTTCCATTTATTACGCAGTGTTATATCGGTAATCTTTACCCCGTGTGGTGAGCGGGTTAGAGAGTACCACCTCAGCATGTCAAATCTTGTCGTATGAGGCAATTAACAATGATACTGGGTTCTTTCGAGACTAGTAGAGCTACCATAGGCCTTAAGGGTTTGTGCGTAGGGTTTGGGACCTACCACGTAAAACCACAATTTCAATGAAAGAATGTATTCACATCAGGCCGTAACCCAATAACGGGTCTTATGGGCAGTTCAGAAGAAGAAGTATATCGGTAACTAAACCATTTTGGATAATAATGCCGTGACGTTAGCACCGAACAGTGTCTTAGAGGCTTAGCTATAGGTCGCCGCGACGCACACTTTGGGAAACGCTGCCCTATAGAATTTTGTGTTCTTGCTTTCAATTTAATAAAAGGTATACAACAACAACAACAACTAAGGCTTAGCACACATGACAGTTGCAACTGTATAGGTGCAGCACTCTTTCTTTCTGTGTGTGTGTGTGTGTGTGTGTGTGTGTGTGTGTGTGTGTGTGTGTGTGTGTGTGTGTGTGTGTGTGTGTGTGTGTGTGTGTGTGTGTGTGTGTGTGTGTGTGTGTGTGTGTGTGTGTGTGCCTCGTCTATGAGTCGCCTCTTCTTAAACTTGCAGCCAGATGCATTTTGCTGATAAAGATTTGTCTGTTTTGATTTTTATGATGCGGCCACAAAGAAGTCTCTACTGCGCCTTGCCCCTGCAACAATTTACCAAATTATATGCAAGCCATTGGCATTGGAACCGCGTTCTTATGCATATAAAAATCACATTTCATCTATAGAATATGCCATAAAAAAATATAGCAGACGATGAAGAAAACGTCATCAAATTTGCCAATATGCACATGCAATTATGATTTCCTTATGAACATTGACCACTTCACGAGTTTCTTCGTACCGATGTATCTGAGTAAATCGGCCATAAAAAGTATATTAAAGTTCAATTTGCCTCTGGAGGCTTTTAGGATGTTTCCATCGGCACGTTTATATGCTGCATTAGTGTTTAACAGTTTTTATTCGAAAATTTCCCCACAGCAAATTGAGTCACATTAACTTTAAGTTAATAGTTAGTTACTAATTGATTTTAAATTAATAAAAAAAGTATATTTTAAGAACTTACCTTTAAATGTACAGATTTCTATTTCGATATGCATGCAAGGAGTTGAAGAATTGAAAATAATTAGAGATTTTGGAAATGGGTTAAATTAGACACGTAACCCCACCTTAGTTAGAAATTCCGATTTCGATTCCGATGTGCCGAAATGATAACTATTAGGATAAACAAAAAATACTGCAAGTTATAAACAGATAAATTTTAATCGATTGCTTGTAAAGATATACATATATTATATAGTTGTTAGGAATAATCGATAACAACAACCCACAGTAATAGCTAGATGACTTCGCAAATCGATTACTTCTGAGCTATTGTACTGGATAGACAACTCGTTCAATTGATATACAACATTTTCTATTTTATCAATTTTCTCAGTTACATAGCTCATCAACTCAACAAATAACCCTCTGAAGAGATACGCTAAAAATTTATGAAACAAATTTGTTGCCCTCCTTCTGTTTAAGAGTTCCAAGTTCAAGACACGCCCACTTACAAAGAAATGTACATAACAAGCAATATAAAGTCATAGCTAGTGATTAATCAATTTAAAAACCTCAAAAAATAAAACAAAAATGCAATTGCAAATTACAATTAAGTTGCATTTCGAAACATGCAAACTTTTCAACGGGCTTCAAAACAGCTATCAAGTTGTCAGTGGTAGGTAGTAGGACCAGACCTATAAGTAACAACTGTTCTGGCATATGTTTGCTCGGAACTTGAACGCAAATGCAGTTGCGTGTTGTCATTCCAGTGGCGGCAAGTAGAATGCATTTACGAGGGCCTCTCACCCAACAAAACCATGACACTCACAGAATGCATGCCAATGCAAGCTTATGCATTTTGCTCAAGTCGGAGAGAGAGGGCCTGAGCGTATATTATCGCAAACTATGTCATAACCTCAATGCATCAATTACAATGCTAAGCCCACAAATTATATGCCTTCATTATGGCCAGGCCCGACATAGCAATGTCTCTATCCCCCCTCTCACTCCTCTGGCCTTGCTGCATGTGGCATCCTCACAAATGACTTTATGGCAAATCGTTCAAAACATAATAAATGAGCTACTATTGGAATTTAGCGCATAATCAGACACCAGTTTGCATATGCAACTGGCGAAAGAGACGCCTATAGATAGTGAGAGAGAGACGGGTTGCAGAGTGAGTGGCAAGGAGTGGGGCAGCAGTCACAAATAGAAATGTGTCAGGCGGCGTTGGCAACGTTTGCCACATCGCGATAAGCGCCTAAAACAAATGTCATAGCAAGCCAAAGAATGAAGACACTCGGGGAAAAAGAGAGAGAGAGGGGCTAAAAAAGACAACTAAAATGAGCTTGCAACAAGCTGCGCGACAGCAACAAAAACAACACGGTAGCAACATGTGTATACAACGATTGCACGGCGGTTGCAGAGGCAAGGCTGGCTTTGGCTACCGCATTTGCCTTGTCAGACTAATATGATACGAGTTGAAGGTAGGCCACATCCATGCCACAGCGTTGCCACAGTCAAAGATGTGGTTGTTCTTCTCGTCGTTGTTGTTGCTGTTGCTGTTGCTGTAGTTGCAGCAGCTACTTTCGCCTCATAATTGATATTTTTGTTTTGCACAGCGCTGGCAACCGACCACGGCTAAAACAAGAACAACAACAACAACAATAACAACAACATCATGTGCAACATGTTGCCCATTGCGGCAGATAACGTGCAAACTGCAGCTCGTGTCTAGCGCTGCAACCCACATGCGACTGAATATGTATCTGAATCAGAGAATACCTTTTGCGTGGTTGTGATTCGAATTTATAACTTTGCCAACATAAGTTTTTGATTTGCAAAAGACAAAGCCATCTATCAGTCGGGATAAACACACACACACACACACACACGCATAGCAGTGTATCTGTGTGGCAGTGAAAAAGTATCTATGACATTTGTTATTGCATTATCTTTGATTTAAAACCAATTCATCAAATTGCCAACTGCAATGACTATGATATTCCATTCTAAAGTTCCGACTTATCCAATGACTTTGTTGCAACTTGTGGGTTGCACTAATTGATTTTCTTTTTATTTAGTTTTCTTCTTCTTTTCCCCGTTTTGCGAAAAATGAATAATGATCAGTTATGGCACATCTAAATAGATATATATAGTATATGCAGCATGTAGTTATGGGGCAAGTTGTTGCTGTTGTTGGTGGCATTCATAAATCAAATGTATAACTGAATAACATGGAAAGACAAAAAGATGGCTAAAACTGGGATAACTTCTAATGATTCGGCATTTCTTTTAGAGTTTAATGCAAGTAACAACTAAGTAGAGGTAAGTAAGAAGAAGCATTGAGCCTAAGTTAAGTTTAGGCTAAATCGGCCGCCACTTAGACCGAGAAGCCTCCTGCCTTCCAAAAACCCATGTCAGACTCAGAGGAAACAGTGGAGCCATCTCGTGTACAGATTTTTGACAGTTTGTCACCGTTATCGAATTAGATCGTATTGACCTTAAGGATTTGATAGCCGCTTGAGCCATCACTATAGATGTTCTCATTGCCCGAAACGTTATTGGAGGCATGATAGTATCTCAATTAGGGTTAGGACTTCCACATAGAACACACTGCAGTGATCAGGGAGACTAAAAGTCCTTTTGTATTGAGCTGTTCTGAAAAGATCCCACCTCTAACTGACCGTTCAGCTTTGAGCCGTCCGTAAGAAAGGGAATGGCGACGGTGGGTCTAGGATGACTAAGTGATCAAGTACTGGGGTACTCACCTGTAACAAAGTATTTTGTTTTTGGGGGAACAAAAGCTTGTTTATCTGCAGTAGAGTGAGTAAATTTAACTACTATCCAGCTAATAGCAAATCTAGTTCCTCTCTTGCAACACCATCAAGATCGAAATTTATGCTTGGAGTAGTACGAAGGGAATGATGCTTAGCTTATTCAGTGAGGTCTGTCTCTTCAGAGCTGACCACCATACTAAATATAGGAGAATGTGCATTATAATCATAAAGAAGCATAGTACAATGGAAGGGAACATGTCCTACTTAAGGCCTATTGTCCTTTTGCAAGAATAGAGGGACTAGAGGGGAATAGGCATCCTATCCAGCTGAGCATCTCTGTCGTATGGCCTACAGAAGAGCAAGTATGGGCTAAATTGTAGCCATTTACAGCCATAGTATTGGTGGTTGAATATTTAGGTATTTCGTGTCCCGTACAATACTAGGTATTTGACACTTTCGTTGAAGGAAAGGACAAAACCATTAAGCTTTGACGAAAAAACAAGATCAGTTTTGTAAGCTTAAGTAAAGTAAATAATATATTTAAATGTGTCAATGTTTGGTCTACACCTGGGAAAAATATCAACTGAGTCAACTATGATTCACAGCAATAAAAACAGGAGTTGCCCTTTGTCTTATCAGCGCGCTTTTAACGCTTGTCATTCACTGTTCCCATTTTTTTGTTTTGGTTCTTAACAAACCACACCTATAACCCGAAAATCTCAATCGATTTGATCGAAAGCAATTTGTAAAGCATTTTCAGTGCATGTTCAAACAAATTTCCTCACATTGCAGTTGGTCTGAAGCTTTTGAGATGGCTATTTGCTGCTGCTTAACCAGCTCCCAACACTTTAACCAATTTTGACAGCTGCCTGAGCAAAGCTCAGTCTTGAGCTTAGTGTCAAACACAAACTCCGGGAGGCACACACAGGGAGACAAACATTGAATGATAAGAGCACACCTTCAATGTGCCGAAAACTAAATTCAACAATTTGGGTCAAATTGTAGGCAGACACACAGATACATACAGAGCTATGGTAAATACGGATGAGTACACTACGTCCGATATAGTTTAGGCACACATACATATAGTATCTATGTATATATGCTTTGAATGTGCAGCTCAACAATTTCCCTTTCAATTTCAGCAGTAATCAAAACTGTCCACTTTGTGTCATGTCACACGCGACAACAGCAATAACAACAACAACAACTACAACATCAATGCAGATATAGTACTTCACATAAACAAAAGCCCAACAGGCGCAACAGCTGCTGTCTGTGTCTATACGAATGCCAGTTACACTCACACACAGATACACACTCACACACACAGATACACTTACCACTCGTCATTCAATCAACTTGAACATGGGTCAGCGACATAAAAAGTGCGTTACGTTCAATTGTACAAGCAGCTTGTGTCGGATTATGATATTGTGTATCTTACAGATACTTTTGCTTATTGTAGTTTTTATTGTACAAAATGACCAGCCATAGCTAATTGCTTGCCACGCCCATTTACATACACAGTGTATCTGGGTGTTTGTGTGTCTCTGTACTGGGTAAGCTGTCAATTGTATGCAAAAATATAGCGGCGCCATTAGCCAACAACAGTCCCAGCCACAGCCAATCCTGTCCAGAATCATTATGCATGCAAGAGTACGTGCTCACCGTCTCATTGACTCGAGTCGAATGCATAAATTAATTAAATTACATTATAAACTTGGCCAAGTTGCGAATGCGGCACGCATTTGTCGCATAATTACAACGTGGTGCGAATCAAAGTTGTTGCTTTGATTGGAAATCGTTGTTTGTTTTGGCTGCACAGCTCCTCCTTACCCCCAACGGTCCCCACACTCGACACTCTACACTTTGTGTCGCATGGCCACCCAGCAAGTGAAGAGAGTCCATGCCAAATGATTTGCATAGTTAAAGTTGTAGACCGGTCGGTCAGTCGTTTGGTTAGTTGGTCGATCTACCTGTTTGCCGATTCTCTTGTTTATTTGCTGTTATTGCTCTGCGTACACTTTGAGAAAAAATGCTTATTAAGCTGTCAATGCACCTCTTAAAAGATAATGTTGAAAGGCTTTGTGAAATTGATATGTACTTTCTTTTTGCATCCTGACTTATAAGTGCCAGGCAATTAATCTGAAACCGATGTTCCCCATCCTTCTGCTCCTAGACCCTCTTCTCACTCTAGTTCGTATACTTACCGAGATATAATGATCAAGTATATTATAAATTTTATCCTATTCTTGATCGAATATTGGCGCATCTAAAAGTCTACTCATATGTCGTGATGGTCGTATGGCATTACAGCAAGCTGGATCAAGGCATGTTTTCACTGAGAGTACTGACACAAGAATGGGCTTTAAGTCGCTATATGTCTTCCAGTCTCTGACATACATATATGGCACATAGCATATTGTGAATAACTCTTTCAAAAATCGTTTGATTTTCATTTTAATACCTCTACTAAATTTCGAGATATAGCGATTTATACATTGCAGGTTATACTTAAGTCACTAGCAGACCGAAAATTGTTTTAGGAATAGAGGAACGGATGGAAAACGGACAGGAGCACCGGCGGAGGAAAGCGAAGAGGAAAATAAATATGATATACAAAGAGAGGGACACGGGGATTGGCGACCAGGTAACTTAGTAACTCTATATGAATAGGTTAAAAAGTTACGAATTTGAAAGCAAGAATCCCTTAAAATCCAATTGAAATATCTCGAAAAGTACATTGACCAAGAGAAGACCAAATATTGGTTCAAGAAATCGGATATGTAGGATGTTGTATTTAAATTCGATTGAATGACATGTAATGCCATTTTTGCTTTGAATTTTTCTCAGTGTATATGTATACATCTGTGTGTGTTCCTTTTGGTTTTGTAGCTGGGAACATGTCGTCCAATTACTCCGTTCATTCAATGGCGTTTGCATTAAGTGGACGCGTTAATTACGCCACACGGCAGCAGCGCTGAGCGAAAATGTTAATTAAGTGATATTTTCGGCACCAGTCAGACAATGTCATTATGATCAACAACTTGATAATAATGAAGTTCTTCTTCACTGTTGCATTTACAATGTAATTAAGTTGTACGCTGACTTCTGTGCGTGAGTGTTAGAGTGTGTAAAGTTTTGCAACGAAACTTTTAAGTTTGCTCAGCAAAAAAGTTTTACTCCAAAACTTGCTCAAGGTCAAACAGTTGTAGGAGCACAATGGGAGAGAGAGAGCATCGGTGAGAGTGTGAGATCGAGTGAAAGTGCATGCATTATTATTTAGTGGCATGTTAAGAAACTTTTTAAATAACCATTAAATAGGCTTGGGCAAGATGCCCTTTCAGGCGATAAGCAAAACATTAGAGTTGCATTCCAAGTCATTCCATTCCAAGCATTCCCTGCACGCTATTTTCATTTTGGCCCAAAAGACAAAACAAATAAAAATGATTTATAATCCAAGCAGAGACAGAGAGAGAGCGAGAGCACGCGTGCGTGAGAGAGAGACAGCTAGTGAGACAGGCCACCAGCTAGCGCCGCATGAGCCTAGAAAATGCCGCCAAAAGACCGAAAGACACTGCCACAAAAGCTGGCAAATGAACGGACATTGGAGTAGGGCTCCTTTGGGTTTCTCTGGGCTATCTCATTTTGAACGCCGGCCAAGCTAAAAGTCTATGTTAACTTTGATAAATCGCTGCACTACTAAAAAGCGATAAGCGTGCGAGCGCGGATCGCACCAGGGCCAGCACAGCTCCAGCTCCAAGCGTCCACTGCACGGCCAGCTTGGGCGACAACAACATCGTTGATGAGGCCGGCGCAGGCAGACTCACACAAACATTGATATGGACAGTGGCTACTGTGAAAGGGATGCAATCCAGTCCCAGTTGATGATCGGCGTCGCTCCTGCCTTTTGGCTCGCCTCTTGCAGGTTGTAAACGCATGCGCTGATTGCAATGCGATAGGAGCTCGGAGAACTGCAGCAGCAGCAGCTACAGTAGATAGGACAATAACAGCAACAACAATAAGAACAAAGTCACAGAGTCGCCAAGTTGCATACACGTACTTATGTACTCCGCTAGTGTCCAGCAAGTACTTGCCACAATGATATCTGCATGTCTATCTTAGATGTGCACAAACACACGCACACACACACACTTTGATAAAGTCATGCAACACACACACATAGGCACACACACGCTAGGAGCAGCTAGGCGTTGAGTGGTGTACGCCTGCGTGGCATGGCTACTATTCCGCCTTACATTGCGTGCTGCTTGTGGCAAGTCAAGTGCAGCAGCACAACGGCGGCAGCATTGCAAGTGTCACACACATACACACACCTGAGCAATGCAAGAGCTAGCAGTAACCCAGCAAACATTTACATCAAAAGCTAAACAGAAAAGAGCTTTTCGTTGAGATCTAAATCTTCTTGGCATGTTTCTGAATCAATGCTGGCACCAACTCAGCAAATAATTACACTGAATTCGAAGTGAAAAAAGCTTTTTGCTGATCCTGATATATCAAAAACTAGCTATATTCTACATAACTCAAAACTGTTTTTGAAATCAGCGACCACAAATTTACCGGAAAAGAAATGCTTTACTTTGGATTTTTGTAGCGAAATGTTTGCAAAGAATCAGTTTATCGAATCCAAAAAAAAAAAAAATATTTAGATTTTCGAAAAAAAGTAAAAAATTGATTTCATTGTCGTTTAAATTGCACTCGAATCAATTAAAACAAAATCGTCTGATAGGTACTGATTTAATATTAAATTACCTTTAATTCAAGTTACAATCCATCTCGATCGGTATTAAGGTTCCCGAGTTTTATGAAATTTGCTGACTTAACAACTGTCCAAATCTCGAATTTGTTTAAATAGCGATAATTCAAAAACAGGGCTAGAAGATCCAAAATGCTTTCCGGATTCGAAATCAGCAACCCCACATTTATCGACAAAGGTATGTTTTAGAGATAGGCTTTTTTTTTTGTTGCATAGTTTTATGAGTCACATTCAGTTGTATACCATAATTTCAATTAATCCAGCTCTAAGATATTAACTGTTTTGTAAACTTTGAAATAAAGCGTTTTATAGATTTGTAATTTAAATCTGCTTTAAAAGTTTTGAAACTGCCTAATGTAAGGCGCTTTCTGGTTTCCCAAGCTGCTTGAATTTACGACCTTTCGAATAACAATGACTTAAAGAAGATGTACAAAAAATAGAATACGCTGCAGATATTCAAAAGCCCATATTATAGATATTATTGAAGGAACAATCCTTTAGGCTGACGTCAAATATACCTATCAGATCGCAAACACCATCTTCTGGTGTAACAAGTGTATTAGTCCCGGTTTATCTTTTCCAAAGAAATCATTATCCCAATCCGGCCAAGTGTGACTGCAACTCAGCTAAACGTACAGACAAGCATGAGAGATTTCACTTAAAGACAGATACAAATCTACGCTCAACAATTTGTTGTCTGGGTTATCTTAGCGGCGTTACTGGCAGCATGTAACCAACGTTCACCTTGGTCTCTCACTCCTCAGGAACCCTCGAGTCCGTCGCGTACCGTTGGTGCGTTCAGTTTTCTTATCTAGCGCCTTGAACTTGTAATGTTGGTTATTTTGTGCAAATATTGCGTTAATTAAAATATTTTAGTTGCGCCTCGTTGATAATGGTCAACGTCACCATCAACATCGCCATCGCCATCGTCGGAGACCCAACGCTGTCTTGGTTGCAACGTCGTTGTCTTTTGCACTCTTAACTGGACGGGTGTTGACGTTGCCAGAGAGACTGTTGCCACCGACACCTTGGTTAATGTGCCGAAAGGGGGCAGGGTTTACACTAACTTGCATTGCGTTTGTTCCTGACTTTTGAGTATACGCTTTTTGTTTGTGTTTATCTGTGTTTGTGCGGCAAGTTGGCAGCGCGCTTTGCCCAACCCATGGCAATGCGGCTCATTGATTAGATTAGCCAAAAAGCATCTATAAGTTATAGTAGCTGCATATATCCGACGAGTCAAGGCATATACGCGTCAAATATTTGCATTAAGATGCCAGATAACAATAAAGAAAAAAGTGAAATAAAACTAAAAAATAAAAACATTTATAATTACTTAACGCATCTTATCGTTGGCTACTTCAAAGCGCAAAGCCAACAAAACCAAAAATAACTTTGATAAGAAAGAACACTGCACGGATCCGGGCTGCACTTCAAAGTGATGTCGGCATTGGTTATGGTAAGTAATCCAAAAACACGAATGGAACTATTACTACAAAGTCAAGTCAACGAACCCAAATGGAGCATAACAATATTCAAAGTGCCATTGCATAGATACTATATACTTACTGTACTTAGGTATATATGTATCTATGTAGCTTGTATCTTGGCAAAGTTCAAGCTATAAAGTCTTGGAGCGCATTTGAAATTGCACCCACGCATTTGTTGTAACAAATTTGTGGCGCGTTCCTTTGTCGCACGTGACTGCAGCCAAGGGCCCAGACATTTCGGCAACCAATAGTCAGGAAGTGTAGCTGTAGCTTCGCACAGTGGTCGAAATACGCTCTGTAGCGTAAGGAAATTGATATCCAAAACGAATATTTGGGTTACAAAAAGTTGACAAAAGAGTGTTTAAAACAGCGCTTAAACGCTTATTTTAAGAATTTCCAACATTTGCAGTTATGCTAGAAAATACTCATCAATTCTATGGGGTTATTCAGCACAAATTAACTTTCCTGAGGCTAGATTAAACATTTCGACCACTGTGAGTCGGTGTGTGTGTGCCGTCCAGTGCGCAGCGAAAGTAATTGATTTCTTTTACAGTTGAGACAGTTTCAAACTGAAATGGCCACAGCTTTGGACTAACATACGCCACCAACTCCGTCCACCGTCCCCTCCCAGCTCCACCCAAATAACTTCCTGTTCTATACGCTTTGGTTCCCTTTTTACCGTTTTACCGTTCTATTACGTCGTTTTCATGGCTCTGCTACAGCTTGACTCGGGGTGTTTGTGGCACGTGTAAATGTTCAAAACATGTTGCGGTTTTTTGGCTTCAACCAACACACTCACACACACACACACACACACTCATACCAACAAACACTTTACAGTGTTTTATTGTTGCCTGCCATGAAATGTTTTAAATAAAGATTTTTTATTGTCAATGGGGAAATAGTGTTGCGGCTTTTGGTCTTATATCACCAGCGAAACACCTTTTAGGCGTTGTAAGACCTAACGCGGCTTCTCTGACTTTTATGCTCTGCGGTGGCGGGACGCAGAGCGTGCACTATTGGAAAGACGCCATGAAACAGGAAACATGAACTAAAAGTCAAGAGTGAAGTAGATGAGAGTGAAATGTAGTATGCATGAACTGCATGACTAATACTAGAAAGGAGTGGGAATCGGCACATGAAGGCAGCACTGGGGTTAACACAGTTACCCGAGACTTATCTAATATGTAACATTGTGATAGTATAATTAAGCCAACCTTTTTTCTTTGGACTTAAGTGACTCAATGGTACTTGGTTACAGAAGCGTACGCTCTAATGTCAACCTTGTCATTTATAGCTTTTGCCTTTTCTCTTTCACCCGAAATCCAACACACTTCTTAAATAGTTTTTGTCGCCCTTTTTTTTAGCAAAATGAAGTCAACCAAAGTAAATTCAAACTGAGCTGCAATATTCGTTACTTTCAGTCCGAATCGAAAAGCGTCGAGATTCAGGTGAAAACTTTTTTCAGTGCATAAACATTTTGATCTATGATTGAGTTCAATCGTTCTTTAATACAACTCTTGTTTTTTCATTTTAGCACAAATTGTTGTTAAAAAATAATCTTCGTACTGTATTTGAGGAATTCCAAAACTAAACGTACTTCCAATACCGAAAATCCGTATTTCAAGTAAAAGCCAAACCTCTCAGAGCTTTGTCGATATGAATCAAATATCGTATTAAACGTTGTTATCCAGTCTTTTATAGCATTGTGCATTCCAAGTCAGGGCTATCTGTACAATACCGTGATAACCATTTGGTCTTGCGGAGTCCCAGAAGAGCAATCAAGAAGAACAAGTCTCAATAGCGAAGGCTGAGTCACAATATATGATGGCCCATTCTTGCATGTTCCTCTAACCCTAGAACGTCATCCTTCTGCAAAATGACTACGCGCGCCGTAAGCCGTTAGTATATAAAGAAAAAGGATGACGTTCCAGGGTTAAGTTTTATGTTGTTACTATATACCAAACATGTTATTGATACTTGGATAGAGAAATTTGTCAATTGGGCTACCAATCCTACTGTAAGCCTATTGGAGAAGCACTGAAAATGAATAGGAGTTCTGTGTTGGCAGTTCCAATCCAAGGAGCGAACCTTTCCAGCTCAAAAGCTCGACCTCTTTAGCTTTGGGATGAAAAGTGTGTAAAACACTTTAGAAATGGGTACAATTTTTTACAAAACTGTCCAGTTACTTGCCTACGTAGATGACATTGACCTAAGTGATGTTGCCATGCATTGAAACTTAGACCTCTACCACAATTGTAGTGCTTTATGAGTGACTCATGATTGTGGAACAGTTTGACATGTTTTCACTGAGTTACTTGCAATAGGCAATCTTAAAATAAAATATCTTTATAAGATGCATATATCGTTACAACTTGTCTACCCATCCATCTTGCACCACCATAACCTAAGACAATTTTGCTGCCAATAGAACCCACCAGCTTTCTCATATCTCATATCCGACATGCTCAAATTCCCATTCATTTGCGATTTCTAAAACGTAAACAAACTGTGTCTATTTGCAGCAATCGATATCAAACACGCTTTTGTTACTACGACGCCAGAGGCTGAACTTTTAGGCCCCATCCCTCAAGTCCAATCAATCTCAATAGTTAGTAGCAGATATCACAAAGGTATCCATCTATCTGCCACATTATGCTAATCAGCATCGCATGCCAAATGTTTTGCTCGTGTGACATTTGAGGTTAAAACATTAATCGAAGTGCCTATAAATTTGATAGATATCATTTTAAAGTTGATTAATGGATCGTAGCTAAATGCGTTTTACGAGAAAGCGTTAAGAGCGTTAAATCTATTGACTAACTTGGGCAAAACTGAAATAGTTTTGGTGAAAACATTCGACGCCCATTAATAAGTTCCAATATACATACATACATGCATACACAACATATATGCATATATAGAAGCAGACAAGTCTGGATTCAAGTCAGAGTGTAAAAATGCAAACAAACCGCTGACGAAAATGATTTATTAGATGCTGCACTTGACACACAGCCAAATGGATGGTTCCATGATGGTATTACGGAAGCGGGGAAGTTGCAAGTTTCGAGCTGCAGTTGATGCCGCAGACGCAGACAAGTGTTGGTTATGAGTTACTCAACTTGGGGCATGACGGTGGCTGCCGCTGCTGTTGTTGCCTCTTTGGCTGGCTGCTGGCGGCAACATGCACAGCTTTGTTATTGTTGTTGTTGCTGCTGCTGCCGCCGCTGATGACGATGATGACGACGTTGATGATGAGCAGCAATGATTTGATTTGCTTATAGTATACAACAGACCCAGAGTCAGTCAGTCACTTAGTCAGTGAGTCAGTTAGGCTGACACACACACACACACTTACATACAGCATACTTATGTGGCAGCTACATTTATATGCAACATGCGGACTGGCAACGTGTGTTTTGTAGCTGCTGATGAATGCCAATGCTAAAGCTAAAGACGAGCTGTGGGGCAGACGGCACACTGAGAGAAATTTCTGAGCGTTAAAGCCCGAATTACACTTTATAGCAAATATAATAAGCACACTTCTGTTCGTTTTCGTAATAAACTAAGGGGCTCTGCCCCTGCTCGCTCCGTTCGTCAACCCCTGTGCCCGACCCTGGGTAGATAATTTCTGCCTTCCTATGCCTTTTTCCTTTCTTCTTCCCATTCCCGTTCCCAGTAACCGGTAACCTTCTCGTTTCACTACTTCTTTCTCTTACATTTTTTCTTCCCCATACATTGGTACCAATTGTGACAGGTTTCTTATCTATTGGCAGGCTTGCCAGTAGTAGGCGTTGCCAGATTCTGTGCACAGTTTTGGGTGAATAAATAATAGTAGGCATTAAAATTTTGTAAAATACATTTTTAAAATTTTGTTTTGGTAAAAAACCATTCAAGAGCCATAAGTGAATCAATAATTTTGGATTCAGTTTTACATACATATATATTTGGATGGATTTGACTTGCGAACTTTGAAAAACTGCAACGAATTTGCTTATTCACAGGGATTTTGTGGCAAATAGTTGGATTCTGTGGGATCTCTGTCCTGGCAGCGCAACATTCGCTTGTTCTCTCCCTAATTTGTGGCAATATATTGAATTCTATGCATCCGTTTGCCTTATATGAAATCAAAGGCAAGGCTAGAATCTACCTGGTAGACGCAAGGGGTGAAGGTTCGAAGTCCCTTACGTTTGGTTTTATTTTGACTCTAAAAATGACCCTTATCCCCTTTTTATATCACTTTTTTTTCTCCACGTGTATGGACGTATGGACAAGTGCCTTCAAAATGTTGTCGTGCTTGCGTGGGCGTGGCAGTCATAGGAAAAAAAGGCGTTGCGCTAGCTACGCTCAACAACTCGACTTGACTCCCACTTGAATTTGCATTACAAAGGGAACACAAATTGCGCTGCTGCTCTTTCTGCTGCCATAGCCGCCGACGTCGTCGTTGTTGTTATTGTTGTTGTTGTTGCCGTTGCTGCAGTTGCTCCTTGCCAGTTCTGGCTGGGAAGTCTAGCATCCAGCCAAGTTATAGGTAAAGGTATAGGTACGGCATATGGCAAAGTTTGTTTGCCAGCCCGTAATTGAATATTGAAATGCATTTTTCATTAGCGGCCCAACAACAACAACACCCATTCATCTTAGCGTTAAGGCAACAACAACAACAATAACAACAAAATAATAAAAAAATATATTGCGTATAATGAAAATTCAATTAAACTTTATTACCTTTGGCTGCACTTGCTTAACCTCTCGGCTTTCACAACTTTAACCGCTTGGGATTTTTGGTCCATTTGTTGCATTAATTCTAAAGCAGCTGCTTAAGGCCAAGTTAGTACTACGCGTCGTTGTTGCAACGTTTGTACTTATTGTTGTTGCAAGTGGCAAGCAACAGCTTGGTAAATTGCAAGCTTTTGTTAAGATTTTCCGCAGAAAGTTTTTTACTATTTTTCTCCCTTTAGATGTGTGTGTGTGTGTGTGTGTGTGTGTGTGTGTGTGTGTGTGTGTGTGTTACTTGCCGACAAGTTGTTGCACACTGTTGCTCATAGTTGTTGTTTGTGCTGCCAAGTCGACGACAGCAGACACCTTCATATCTTTTAATGAGAATAAATTGATGTTTTGGGTATTTTGTAGCTGCTTTTCCTGCCTTTTCCCTGTCAACAGGCAACAGCCAAAGCCAAAGCAACAGTGTACAACAATGCTTAGCTATTTGTATGGAAAATAAACTAACTTTTCACCAACTAACTTTGCATAGAAGTGTTGCTACTTGTTGGTATTCATGCATATTGACAGCAACTCTTGAGCGAGCGATACAGAGAGAGAGAGGTGAAGCCCACAGAGAAGAAAGATAGAGGGAATAGAAGGAGTTAAGTGCGTCCTAGCAAGTTTGGTACTAATCATTTTTGAAAAATGGCCTGAGGATTCAAGGGGAATAACGAAGAATAGCAGCTTGGATAATTGATAGTCAATTAAAAAAAATGCATAAAAGTGCGTATACTTGATGTATAACGTTAGAAAACTTAACCAGATAGACTCACTCAGTCGCTCAGCCCACTTTTTCAGGTACTTATTTTCAGTTTCTCCAAAAAAAGCACAGCTTTCAACTGTATGAACCTACTTGGTTAAGCATATCTTGATACCAACTGCAATACCGACAAGTTGAACTTGTGCTACAACAAAAAGCGCAAAATTGGCGATTTACCAATGCAGCTTCCGGATAAAGAAATCTTAAACACAAAAATATGCATATTTTCATCTTTTTTTGGCTTTAATGAATGATTCATTACGCAATTTTAAGATGGTCTTTGAAGCTGTGATTTGGAGAAAAGCAAGTTGTTTCCTCATATTGCATATGAGAGTTTCCACAACGGCAAACAAAGAGATCAAAATATTCTTGATTGAGGCTAAATTTTTTATTGAAATTCTCTGCAGTTCATGTTGCAGTGCCACGTTCGCGATCCAAAAAATAATTTTTTTTTTTCTCATTTTATGTGTTCAAAGTTTTGAAGCAATTCGATGTTGGTCACAATCGCAATCGAAAAATTATGTTTGCCAATTGTTGTTCAGTTCACTGATTATGTTAAATGAATTCAGGTGTAAATTGTTTAAATTAATAAAATTCAACGTTCCATAAAGTATTCTGTCAGGAAAATGATTCTTTCTTCTTTTCTTTACATTTGATTAATATTATTAAACATAAATATATTTTATTATTTCTTAATTTACCTCGTGCCTCTTATGTTAAAAGAGAAAATTTTGGAAAAAGTGTAAAAACATGGAAGAAAATGGGCAGACTTTTTATTGTTAAACACGCCTTCAAGAAAGAAAGAATAAAACAGTTCATAGAATTATTTCTGAAAGTAAAATTGCAAAAAACATTTTGGAAAACTTAAATCAAAAAACAATTATTTTAGCGGTCCATCTTTTGATGAATAGATGGTTCATGTTAGATCTGTCAAGATTTTCAGACTGAACTATCACTATTTTGTGAGTTCCTTATAGTTCCATAGTCATAAATCGAGACAATTTGATGGCCTCACCTTCCAACACACAACGCGCGATCCAAATCGCAAAAGCAAAAAAAAAAACAAACATATATACAGATGCAGCTCTTGACTCTTTAATTGTGACGTCTATGACTATTTTGGGGCTAAATATGACGAACTCCACCTAAGGAATATTTTATTTTCCCAACTCGTAGCTTCCGTAGAATAGAAGCAAGTTTGTCGAGTTTTTCATTACTAGGCGAATATGAAATACGACTAGAGTGTTCGCAGAAATAGGTAATTCTCTTCTACTTCTCCAAGAGCGAATACCAAAAGTAAAGCAAAATACAAATCTATTCTACTAGCAAAAACTAAGTACTATTCTTCTTCTGTTTATGCCTGACTACTTACATACTCCTGCGAGTACACCCATTTAATCAGCACTTTTCTATTACTATAATAATTTCAAACTTTCGCTCAAATTGCTTATGGCATACTTAGTAGCTCACATTATAACGCCCTGCCACGCCCAGTGCCAGTTGCAGTCTCAGACCCCCAGACGGAGAACAACTGCGACCAAGTCAAGTTGACTGCAACTATCACAAGTAACCAGCTAAGTATCGAAAGCAACCGCAGAACGACCCTTTTAGCTATTGAAAGTGCCATTAAAAAAAATAAAGAAAAATGAAACGAACCTATTAAAAATTCGCAGCAATGACTATATTTCCAACATTTCAACTATTAAATAAATGACAGGCCCGACTGACTGGCTGACTGGATGACTGACTGACTGGCATGCTCCACTTTCTGTGCTGTGTCTGTTGAGATAACGCAATGATATTGACCCAAAGAATTCAGCTCAACTGAACTGAACCGAACCACATCATACCAAACGTACTGAACTGCACTGAATGGAAAACTGAGAGCGGAAAATGCTCTGACAGTCACCACAACAACAACTGAAAGAATAACAAAAACAACTGCAAATGCAAAAGTTAAAACTTATTATAATTTTAATGCAAAACATTATGCGAAAGTATAAAATTATATAGCAAGTAGTATCTCCGGAACAAGTTGCCACAGCGGCAGTTGCCGCTTACAGTTGCAGTTGCATTCAGTGCCTCTTGTTGCTGCTGCTCACCATAATTGTAAATGGGCAGCAGCCGCCGCTAAAGAATCAACTGTCATAATGACAGTTCTCTGTTTACGCCATCATCAGAGCCAGCCAAGTCCGAGTCCGACTACGAATCCGGTAAACCAAAAGTCCACAGACTTTTGCAGTCTCGCAGACAGCGGCTACCACTTGCAAACGGACAGTCAGTCAGTCGTCGGCATCGTCGTGGCCTTCTCTTTTGGCTACTAATAGAAAAACAGAAGAGAAACCCATTCGAAATTCGCAAAGTTCAAATACTCTTGCAGAACGTTAGGGAGGTAATAAGGAAACAAAGCTCAAAGTTTCTCCAAATGCTTCTCCATAACATTCAGGCGTAAAGTCGATTTTACTATAACATATTTGGAAAAACGCTCAAGATCATTATCAACTTAGAGAAAGACTAAAGTAAAGGAGAGAAGAAAAGTTAAGCAGTGAAAATTACAGAATACTTTTTCTAGGTTTGATCTATTTTTTGTTGGTAAAATCGAAAAAAAAATATGTTTGAGAAATCGGCAGATATTTTGTAAAATTCTAAGCATTTTAGTCTTTAGTCACTCAACGCAAATATTGAAAGTGACAATGAAGTTACAATCCAAAAATCGAATTAGTTATCGAAAGTAAGTAACTAAGGTTCATTAGAGCCAAAACGAGTGAAATGGCTCAATTCAAAATATCGGATTAACAAGATGATTACTTTCTTTGATGGTGGGTCCCAGTACAGTTTTTACATCACTGTTATTGGTTTTGCAAATTCCGTTTATTTTGCGAGCCATCGATTTATAAAAATAGGGAATTGAATTCGTAAGTCATTCATGGCTCGTAAGCAGATGATCATAATTGAACAATCATTACAAAATTAATAGCAAAAAATAACATTTTATTAATTTACAGTCGAAAATGAAATTAAACACGCTTTAGGAACTTATATTTCGGATCCAATGTTCGAAAGCGCCAACGAAACGTAATGAACGAGCGATGTCAAAATAATTCGGTATTCGACATGATAGTTTCCAAAATACATACATGATTTAAATTTTGGCTCCGATTTTTGGACTACGCATTAATTCATAACTTGGATTTATGAAAATCTACACTTATAAAAAGTGGAATCAGCCGAAAATCTACTCTGAAGCCGTCCGACAGCGGTGTAATATTACTATAAGAAAGATACAATCTATTCCGATGTCAAATGACAGTCGAGCAGCGTAATAGACAGGCTCCTCAAAACCCTTGAGATACTTTTTTACGGAACAGGGCCGCAAGATGTTTTGTTCTACATAATGCACAGTTTTCCAACATTTTCGAAGAGCAATAGGAAGAGTCCCATGTACTACTGCCACAGCAGTTACATATGAAAAATATGGTATCCAATGGAGACCCTTTGAGATGCTAAGTCAAAAGGATTGTATCGTCCCTACCCACTGTGTTACGACATTTCGCACCCTATGCTTAATATACACTGATGTAAGCCTGTGCAACCTGGAAAGTCTCTATCCCCAAACCACTGCATGGATACGTTGCTGCAAATCATATTGAACCAAGAATTTTGGACGAAATTAGACAGCGGAATGGCCACACATTAAAGAGACCAAAGGAGAACATCGCGAAGCGAATGGAATCCTCAAGGTATACGTTTAATTAACATGGAAATCAACAGCCTTGGCCGAAGCAGCAACACAGCGCAAAACGTTGTCGCAGCTGAAGTATCTGGCTGCAGATCGAGAAAGATAGAAGATATTTCTCGTCGTTCTTCGCCCCACCCGATGTTGAAGCATTCATATATGGATTAAAGATTGAGTCCATCTATAGCTTATTTTTATCCATTGATTTCAATACTTTTTGCTTTCAACATAGTATCATTATACGCCAAAGAACTACACTTAATAATAAAATTGTTGTTGGGGAATAAAGCACGGCGATCTTTCAGATCTATTGTGCCCCCTACTGAGCTTATAGCACCCCTGTCAGTCCTATCTCTGCTATAAACTTAATTATATTGCATGGTTCCAACCGGGCCGTGTCTGTCAGCAGGATTCTGTATCCGCCGAGAAGCGACAATCTTCTTCTCGCCAGGGCATCACATTCAGCCAGGATGTGCTGGGAGAATTCCAGCTCAAGTTCGCAGAACCTGCAGGTGCTGGAGTTGGTGATGCCCAGCTTGTTCAGGTGTCCCCTCAGTCTACAGTGTTTGGTAAGCAGACTTGTCAGAATTCTAATAGAGTTCTTTCCTAACTGCGATAGTTTCTTGAACATTTTTAGGTTGTAAGAGCAGAGGAACTGATTCGCCTGTTTTTGCTCTCCTCTCAGAAGTTGCTTGACGGTGTGTCTTCCAATGTCAGAAAAGGGTTCCGGCCCTATTAATGGGCTCACAGCACCTTCTCTTGCCAGCTTATTTGCAAAATCGTTTCCGGGGTGTTGGTGTGACCCATCATCAGAACTACCCTTACTTATGCACAAAGGTATGTATCGATGCTCTTAGCTTCTTGTCTCTACAAAGTCATAACCAAATTGCTATATATTTAAAAATGGGGGATCCGCCCGTTGGACAACCCCCGTTCCCCTCTCTCGGTGTAGCATATTACTTTTCCCGCTCCCCTTCCTCTTCTTCTTCTTCCTTTTCTTTATCCCTTCATCTACCTGTTCCTCCTTCTTATGTAATGAGCTATAAGAAGAAACAACACGATTTAGGTTACATTTTGCCCCCTTCTTGCTTTGCTCACAACCTCCTTGCCACTCTCTCCCTATATCACATTCCTTTTCATCTTCCTCTTCAAACAGAAAGAGGAACGCAAAGTAGAATGGGAGGGTGAAGGGGAAGAGATGCGAGAGAGGGAACAGGAAGCTGAAGATAGTGCGGTGGTGAGCGAGCGTAGCGAACAGGAGCGGAGCCCTTAGTTCTCAATACGATCGAGTTTCTTCTAGGCGTTACAAAATTCATTAAAAAGTTCATAGACTCACTTCAAGGATTTAATTATTATGTGCTTGAAGTTGCTCACTGACTCTTGTCAGTTTGTGTGCCAAAAATTTTCCTACTATTGTTATTGTTGGTTTTGGTTTCACTAACTTGATTAGAGGCCTGTCCAACTGACTAGATAACTGGCAAACTGACAGACTGACAGACAGACGGACTGGCGTAGTGACTAACTGACTGGCACTCAACTTGACTCCTTTTGTTGCGGCAAATGTCAATAAAAACTATGGCCATGTCTGTGCCAAAGAGTACTATGCAAGCCACTTTATAGCAGCGCCTTGACTCGACTTGCAACAGCGGCAGTTAGCAGCAACTACTAGGAATACTGCAACGAATACTATCAAAACTTGGCGGCCTCAAATTTCAAAAATTTTACGTTCGTTTCGAACTGGCCAAGTGGCAGAGTGGCTCTATGTCAGTGCCGTGCCAGGCTGAGCAAGCATTATTTGGCTGGCTGACTGACACAGACTGCCTCAACAAACAGCAACAACAGCTGCAACTAGCTTGCCTTGCCTTGCCCCGTGCTGCATTGCTGGCTAGTTTTTAATATTTATTTTGATGTGCGATAGATTCGTTTCGACAGGTGAAAGGCTAAATTGTCAATTTGCAAAAGTCAAACGAATCGAAACCAAACCGTCCCAAACCAAGAAAACAGACAACAAAAATAAATAAATAAAAATAAAAATAAAAGAATAAAACCTCATAAAATTGGGTCGCTTGTTTGCGACTATTTTACTTGCATTTGATTGTCGTTGTTGCACTTCGTTTCCATTTCACTGTGCCACAAGCCTGCTCGTTGTTGTCTAAGGTCTTAACTGAGTCACTGCACTGTTACCCTTCAGTTTTGGACATCCATCGAACTATCCATCTATTTGGCGTTGTTGTTGTTGGCCTAACCAACTTTCATGTGGCTCAGATTTCAGGCAATTGAAAATTTTATGAAAAATTTGTGCACGAAATCTGTTGAGTGGTTCAATTAAACTAAATTGAAAAGTCAGTTCAAGGTTTACGCTTGGAAAATAATACATTTTGTATTTGCTTAAAATGTGTAAATAGTAGAAAATAAATGTCACAAATGGATTTATTGTCTGAGTTTGTCAATCAGCTGCTTTTGACTTATTTGAAATTAAAAAAAAATAGACTTATATCGAATTTGCATAGTTGATGGGCATTTTAATATTCAAAATATGCTTTCATAGACGTTTTTGACTTCTGAACTCATAAAACAACAAACATGTCTGTTTGGAAACGAAAACAATGAAAAGTCGAAATTGTCCTTGTTATCGGATTCGACTAAGTTTGTTTTCGTTTTAGCAGCGTCTGCATGTCGTTTTTTAACAAAATCAGCATTCTGGAGCTCATCACCAACGAATCGTTAGTTTTCAATATTTAGACTCAAAAGGCAGCTCCTAATCGAATTCAGTGCGATTTTCCTACCAGTTAAAAAATACGAGGCTTGCCTTTTATAGTTAAGCCATAGAGGACTAGAGCACAGTTATTTCATAGCGAAGGGCCATTTACTAAAGCCTAGTATGCAGATACTGTGTGCATGACAATGATGTCAATAAAAAGAAGAAGAGTTACCGCAAACTCGCGCTACGTCACATGGCGATCTTACACAATCAGTTCATGCTCATCATCCATTGTTTTTTTTGGCCAAATAACTGTTTTTGGACGACCTTGATCGAACAGCGCCCACCATTATATTCTGAGCTCCATTTATAAATTGTGGTTTTTGATGGTGCATCATTTCATTGGAAAGGTGCTGTAATTGTTTTTATAAGCTGAATTAGAGATGATGTTTTCAAAGACGCGTTCTAATACTTTTTAAATAAGAAAGGTTCACATATATAAGCCGATACCTGATCATGTGTCCTTCTCACGTAGCTCCAATTGAGGTTCTGTCAAAAGACAAAAATGAGGTCATCAACACTTCCAGAATACCAACTTTGTCGTTTCGATTTGTTATCTTACTTAACTTTAGGAATTGCCAAGACCTATCAATATTCAGTAACGAAACTGATCATAATACCGTTTTGTTAAAATGGCTATTTTTAGGAACGAAGCTGATTCCATAAAAGAGGTAAATAAGAAATACAGTCAAAGTTCAATTTACTTTGAGTTCAACTCTCTTTTTTTAAAACAAAATAAGTTTTTATATGTTGAAAAAATTGCACTAAGTTACCAATATGGAATAACTGATAGCTTATAAAGTATCTTAAGTAGGGGTGGCTAAAATTTAAGTCACTGCCATTGCCGATCCCTGATCTGTGTCCATATTGCATATAAAAGGAGAGGAGTTTTTAAGGCCAAAGCTAATCAAAACTGCTTCTTAAGCTCTCACCAACTCGGTGGAATAAATTTTCCAGCAGAGCAATGCACCTACTCTCAGGCAGTGAGCAGTAGGAGGGTGTTTAGTAGACAGACATTCTGTCCTTAGGTCACTAATCCCTAAAATCCCTGGTCAGTAGCGGATACTATTTGCCGGACCACATAATAGAAATGTTTATAATAGAAAAAGAGAGCTTTTAGAAGAGATTAGATGGTGAAGGTCTTTGTACATAATATATTGCATAATTATTATACTATCTGCTTAAGGAAAGTACGTCGAAATTCGATCTATTTGATGTAATCATGATTTCTGATCATGACTAATAAGAAAAATGAAATTCACCAATGATGAGTTTGTGAAGAAAAAGAAAACTACATATTTAAGTAGAAAAGTTAAAAAATATCTGACTTGAGATATATCATATATATATGAGTTCCGCGTACATTCAATTCAACTATGCTAAATGAATATTTAGCTCAGAAAGTGCGTATGACATTATTTCAGAAACTAGTCATTCCGTTTGGCTGGTGCTTGTACTAGTTTTAGAAAGGCTCTCGTATTGAGCAAATTTGATGCAAGGATTTGTAATCAATTATCTGTATATAAGGTAGCTGGAATATCGATAGATTCTTTTAACAATCTACAAAGAATATGGTTGTTACGGCTACGATTTCTTCCTCGTACATGTACAAGTCAAAGAATTTGAAAATATTTCAGCACTTTTATAAGAAGTTCGACTTCGCGTAGCAACCATTTCTAACCGTTCAGTCTTATATACCAAAATAACCTGTAAGCCTGTAAATAAGAACTCTCTTAAGTTTTGCTTTGAGTATTTTCACCATGTCGTCAAAAAAGTGCAAACATGTGAAAAACTAAGAGCCGAATGAAATTAGCGGGTGAAAATTATACGGGGTCTTCTATTACTACTTCAGCTTATTCACTGCGTGTTTCATTGGTACCGCCAAGGTCTCAATTGTAAGAACTAATTGCTGACGTAAGCCCTAAACTTAACCGTATCTAAACTTGTTCACACATTAAATCTGATGCGTTTGGCAATTTCTTCAATACTCTTATCACTCTACTTGATGCAATCATGATTTCTAATCTACTATTTATGAAGCCATTAAAAATGTTAATAAAATAAGCTTTGCTCTTAAGCGATTTTGAACATCTTTGGTGACACTTAACCCCCGACCCCAATGGCAGCGATTGTTTCCCCTTTAGAGGTACACAGAAAAAATGCTCTTAACTCTCAAATTTATATTGTCTTTTATATGCTGCTTATAGCACATACGATTAACGACCGTACAAAAAGTGCAGTCATAAGGATCTTAACAGTCGGTAGTCCCCTATCAGGCGCTCTCACTCAGTGTCTTTGGAGTGCAGTGGAATGTGTATGTGTTTGTGTGGCAACCTTTTTGCTTGCCACGTTTGTTAGTTTTGCGATGCATCGTTTAATTTTAACGCTCAATTTAAAATGTTTTATGCAGCAGCGCGAACGCACACATGCATATAGATTCCCACACACAGATACATATACTATAAGTAGATTGAGCTGCCAACGTTGCCACCCATGCAGAGCAGCATAAGAGCAACGCAAGGATCTGTCTGTCTATCCGTCCGTTCGTCCGTCTGTGTGTATACAACCGAAGGACACCCGCTCCTCCGGCTCGCCGACTGCATGCAATTATCTTTGCATTGCTCACTGCCAGTTTCTGCAGTGAGCACCCAATCCTGCGCTTGTTGCTGCTGCCGATGTTGTCCTGCATCTTTTGCCTCGTAATAAATTAAGCTATCAAGTGTCCTTAATGTACACACACACACACATACAGAGAGAACAGTAGCAGCAGCCGCAGTCAGTTTTACGTGGGAGCCCACTTAATTTATAAGCAAACTCTACCCCGACCTTCGATGCCCGCCCGCCAGCAAAACTTCGTCTCCGGGAAGAGTATCTGCCAAGTCTCTTGCACTGGCGACTGCAATTAAAAAGTTTTTATTTATACATAAAAAAAAAATCTTATATAAATATCATGATAAAATACAAAATGAAATAAAATCACAGCTCAACAAACTGCAGCAGGTGTTGCATATGAAAATTATACGCTTCATAAATTGCTTACTTGCCACAGTTTGAGGCAGAAGTTGAATCTCTGACCAGCAGACCAACGAGTGGCAAGCTGGAGGTAGCTCACTGACTGACTGAATGCCTCACTGGCTGTAGGGTCTGCTGGGTTTCGGTAATTTAAGAAGTTTGTCAACCTTTTTTTCTCTAGTGTTCCAGTCTGTGTCATGTGATACTTTTCCTTTTTTTCGCCTTTCTGGCTCTCGATTTTTTTGGGTTGCTGCTAACGTCTTAACAACATCTTTATAATAGCTAGCAATCCTGGCATTTGAGCTACCTGCGCGTCAAATTAGGTTGACAATATTGTACAAGGTACAGTGAACTGTCTAGCTGAAGGAACCAATGAGAAGATTATGGACAAACGGTCGAAAACAAATTGTTTTCCCTGATGCTGATTTAATGCCTGTTCCTGATGTGGATTTGTCGATTTCAGTTCTGCCAGCGGGAAGAAGCTATTCCGGGCGATGTATTATCGGATTCGCTTGGTGGCAAATCTATTCCAGCTTGGCGTCAGTAGAGTATTCAGCGTATTTCATCATATTCTATAACAACAAAGTGTAGGTTTCGAAGCGTTCATCTGGGCTCTGTTGTCGATGATGTATTCGTTCCTCAAGTTCCCCGAAGCCACGTGGTGGAAGAAAGTAATCCAAAAGTTCTCTCCCGAAGGTTTCACATGTTGGGCTATGGTTATGCCTCCCTCAGGCCAGAGCTTCGCCCTTGAGAGTTTCAGCAGCGTTCGGTGAGCTACGTCATCTTGTAGCGAGTAAAGATCATTGATATCAACGTATGTCCACCGCACTCTGTCTATTGCGTCGGCCAGAGATATGTCAGTATGTCGTTCAAGTGTTGGTTTGGTCTACAGCCCTAACCCAGTAACGGTTTCTTATGGCCAGTTCAGTTAGGTGCTTGGCAATCCGAGATCTGTGAAGAATTCGTCTTGATTTTTCAGCCTCAGTGCGGCTGGTAACGTGTCGTACCAGTTCGTAGGTTTCTGTAGTGTTCTAGTTCATTTCTCAAAAATATCATGATATTTGGTATTCAAACGGTTTGTCCTAAAACTTTCAAGTATTTTCTAAATACCATTTGTTCACGCGCTCATGTGTTCACTGTATCTATGCACAAAATATACTTCATTTTAAATGAAAAATCACTCCTCTTTTTTTCTCCACTTTGGTTAAATTTTGTGGGAATAAACTCGTGCATATGTCAAATTATTTTGAAGTGTTTGGACAGTTTTATTATACATATATATATATATTTTTTTCGCTTATCGCTCTCTTGTGTGCCAAAAATTTGATATGTCTCTGGGTTGCAGTTATAGTGGAGGGCGTTGCTCGAATTTTATTGCTGCAATTTGCCAAGGGCGTCAACTTCCGCGGCAGCGACAGCGGCTGAGGCAGAGCGGCAGCTGCCTCAATCTTCACATGCTCAATATATTGAAGCTTTCTACTCCAATTTCAAAGCATAAAACCCCAAGTCAAATTCTATGCAGGCTGAAACCCAAAATGTGTTCCGAATTTGCCTTTTGACCAGAAAAGAATGAAAAAAATCATATTACAAATATAAATTTCTAAAGCCATTAGTAGTGGTTGCTGTTTTTGTTGTTGTTGAATCATAGAGCGTGAAATGAAGACATTTGTAGTCATATATCGATATCATCATTGAATGTCGCGACCCATCCGCACAGCTTTTATGTCTGTATCAGTTTTCAAGCTCTTTTTTTTATTTGGGTTCGATTCTTGCGGTTTTCTATAGAGCGCACCAAATTGGTGTTAAACGCCTTTGGCGTTTCAATTTTCAAACAATTGAGTTAAATCGGAAGTTGCCTTTGATATTCCGTTTTCAATATTCAACAAGAGATTTTAATAATGCATAATAACGCATATCTCGGATATCTACTATGCATATGAGGGGCAGGCAGGCATGCACCTTGCGGCGCCTCACATTATCACTCAAGTCGTAAATTTTATGAGACATTGTTCTGGGACTTGTGGGATCTGTTCTGGTTCTACAACTGCTATCTACAAGTTCATTCGATTTTCGAGTCTTAAGTGCCGTAATTTTAGTTCGTTTTTAACATGTTTTGATCGCATTGCTGACAAACTTTTAAGTGCTTTTGTTTTTTTTTCTCTTTTTTTTTTTGTCTACGCTTTATGGCTGCTCTAAAAGCGGCAAAAATTATATAAGACAGCAATCTGGGAATGTCGAATTTTACATACGCTTAACCACAAATTACCGATTTCATAAATCGTGCATTATCATTAATCAAAATTGTATTTGTCTGAAAAAAATAGTTTTACTTTTGTGTAAATTCTGTTTTTAAACAGTTTGTTTCTGCAAAGGTTATGCTAGTTTTTCATTGTTATATGGTCATTTAATGTCGGCAAAATCTTGAATTTCATCAAATGGATCAGAATCCAGAAGAATAGAAAATTCACAAAATTTCGAAAAAGGAAGCTATTTTAAATTGAAAGATGTAATATATCGATACATCGAACTTTTTTACTTTGTGTCTCACTATCGATGGTTAAACGCCATTGGAATCATGTTTCTGGGGTTTGCCAATCCTTGAGCGGGCGCTACAGACTGCTCCGGGACGGAGTCTCTATTGCCGTGGAAGCCCTACCTAATCCTTTATATCCTATAATGACCGAATGTTCGTAGAATCTCAAATTTGGCTCTTTTTAAACGAAACTGCTAAATTCTGTCTTTTTTAACCGAATTTCAAGAGTCTATTGAGAATTCGCGAATGAAAACTTCATAAAAAAGATTTATAATCGAAAAAGTGCCAAAGCAAAGATGTAGAAAAAACTATTTCTAACCCGTTGGGGAAACTTTATCCAACTGTTTTATAAGAGCAGACAGATTGACAGAAAGACAATCAAATCGAAACTTCAAGTGAAATTTTCGAGGGCAAGCTTTATGTTGCCTCACAAACTGCCGCTGCAACTTAATGTACCTTTTTTAAGGGTATTCGAAATTTTCTTTATAAAAATACTTATATGCCGCTCAATCTGTAAAGAGGTTCGTTTTTCATTTATTGGCATTTGACTTGTTGGCTCTGTTGAAGCTTTTTGCTGCTTGGCTAGCGCTCAAAAGACCTTTTTTTATATTGTTTTCCTTTGTCTTAATATGTATGTGTGTGTGTGGCATCTTAAAAAATAAAAAATAAAATCAGAATTAAGAAATAAGAAATACAAAAATTGAGAAATAAAGCAGACACCAACACATGTTTGGATATATAGATATTTATGGCATTTATGTTTTCATTTGGCATATTTTTCTATACGGAACTCTTCTAAAAACCAACATCAAAGGATTTGAAGCGCTTATATATGTCTGCCTTAAATTCCTTCAAAAACTTCCATCAAAATAGTGCTTGTTTTTTAAACTTTTGTCATGGCTGCAGCTGCAAACGCCCAATTTACTGGGCCATCAGTTACATGCCAAATTTATTTAAAAACTGCGCTTTCATAATGAAAAACTTGCACATAAAATTAAAAAATGCATAAAATAAAAAAAATAAAAACGCGCAGCAACGACCACAAGTCAAGCTCGGCACAAATGTAATTTCATTTAAATCTCGGTACTTTTGTACAGTGAACACATAAAAAATGCACCATATAAACCAAACGCAGTTATGGCCTAGTGTCGAGTGTCGTCATCTGCCATGGGTTTCCCGAGCGAAAGCTATAACGGCTTTTGTATGGCAACCGCCAATGGCCGACGCAGTTCAAACTGGGCTAATGACAAGCTTAACGGCGTGGGTGGAAAATTAAATAATGCGAAAAAAAACCACATGTGTGTGACAAGAAAAAACTTAAAAGCGCGAAATATGGACAGCAAAAAATGTGCCCAGGTGAAGGTTACAATGGCAACGAACGTCAAATGGAAAATCATAAAATATTGAACCAAAAAGTAAAAAGAACATAATATAAGCTGAAAAGCAAAAGTCAAAATAAAAACTGGGAGAACTACATAAATTATATACCTATGTTTACCAAAAAGCCAGACGCATTGTGATTTGCATAGGAAGAGCGGTATACGGGTTGTACTAGAGGCAGTGGCGCAGTTAGCGGGGGGGTGACTCGGAGATTTCAAAGAGCATCCAAGCATTAGCTTTGAGTTCCTTAATGGAATCCATATGACAAACTCACTTTTCCTTTCGAGTTTCTTTAAATTGTAGTAATCCGTTTGAACATATAAAATGTAGTAGACACTAGATGTTGATAACGGCAAAGAAGCTATCAAACTATCAACCTTTCAATTTGGCAAGAACAGCAAGTGGCCCTACCTTAGAAATTCTTGATCAAGTTCGATAGTTTTCATGTATTTAAAAAGAGCAGCTTTGTCATTTTCAAGTGCATCTTACAGAGCCATGAAAATCCTTTACTTTTTCCCAAGATCCAAGATGCAGAAATGCATTGAACATCGTCACAAGTAGGTAATCTTCTATGCATTGAACTTCAGCGTTTGCACGATTTTTCTGTCTGTCAACGACATTTTATGTTTCAATATCGAAAGTATCATCGATTTCTTGCAGGGCTACGCGAATCGCAGTAAACGCATCTTATTTTACTTGAATCATTCGCCTAAATCTTTGGCGATATCATTAGATTGTCACAAAGTTCAATCTGGCTTTTGGAATTCGCGACTCAAAGGCTACGAAAGTTGATAAACCAGATAAATGACTTGTAATCTTAACACATTGTGCCCATCTCTTACAGAGTTTCGAAAGCAAACGGGACAAACCACTCTTAGGCAACTCAATAAAACACAACGAGTTGCGGAACACTGCATTAAAGGGGCGGCTCGCACCACGCCAAATGTTGCCCTTGATGCTACTTAAATATTCAACCTTTGAGTCTCGCAGGAGAAAAATCAGCTTATTCTCGGCAACACGCTTAATATACTCAAACTGCTGGGAAAATTTCTGCATTTCCGTGGGGAAAATAAAATTCATCAAGAAAAACTTTTACTTTAATTTTTAGCTTTGCCTATTTTTCGATCTCTGCAACTAATTCCATGGAATCATTTGTAAGGCTCAATCATAATCATTCGATTTTTGCAATTGGACCCCTAATCCCCGCCTATGTACGCCACTGACTAGAGGTATTGTCAACCGAGTGCTTTGAAATAGAATTTAAAAAGAAAAAAGTCACATTGTGCAAGCCCTTACAAAACAGAAGCCAAATTTCAATCAAAATTGTACAAAAATGTCTTTACAAAAAGTAACAACAATATATGAAATATAATAATTGTAAATGGAATGAAATATTAGAATGATGTGAAACCTATTGATTAAAAATTGAAATCTATTAAAAATGTATGAATACGCATAATGAAAAATTGATGTTATTTACTTGCATGATTTAACATAAATAATAAAACGAAAAAAACAAAAGAAATTTAATTTTTAATTCATTTTGAACAGGATTTTGATTTTTAGCAAAGCCTAAAAAGATTTCTTCAATAGTTGACTGGCTGATGGAAAAGTTTAGTATATTTAATGACTTTTAGTTGCGTTCAACGAATTCGGAAATTCTTGACAATTTGAGATCTGGATCGGGTATTTGAAGTGTCACCATGCCGCGGTAGTCATATCTTTCGCTAAAATTTGAGTCAAATCATTTAAAAGTCAAACAAAACAAGCTGCATATGACTTACGCTATAATTAAAGTAGGAAATTCCTTCCTGAATACGGTTGCCACATTCTGAATTAAGATCTCATAGCTAAGCATATCAGCTTCAGAAGGCTCCACGCTGAGAGTTTCTTGCTCTTGAGTATCTACCTCTGGCTCCGGCTCTGGCGCTGACTCCGCATCTGAATCTGCTGAAAAACTCAAACGAGTTTCTTAACAACAAAAAAAATGTTACAGAAAGGCGGGGATCACCATGAATCGGTTAATGTGTACGGCAATAATATTAGTATATTAAACATCCATTTATCACGGAAAGTGTGTAACCAATTCGTTTGCATCATGGCCAGCCAGTGATTAAAGCATTTGGATTGGCTTTTTTCTTGGTAAAGTTCGTCTTGGTGCAGCCAATCTCCAAATAAATGGATTATAAGATGAATGGGGAAAAGTGCACTGGAAACTATGTATGTGGCCAAGGACTAATCGGAAAGTTTGTTCCTAGACAATATAGTTTAATCCGCTTTTATTGCGATTCTCGAATGATTGTCTGACAGTATTGCTCTTTTTGAAGTACTAATTTTCAGTCAGTTGCAAACGTCAATGAGGAAGGTTGAGTCTACGCATCTTATTACAACCAAACCGTTAACACTTGATGTTCACAGCTGTTTATGAGTGTGTACAATTCCTTTTGTTTTTGTCACAAAAATTTTGTGTGCCTTAACTTCCTACCTAACTTATTTTTGCAGTGTAAGTTGTCAAAAATTATTTGTGATGCAAACTATAAAATTTACGTTAGCACTTATTTTTTCAAAATCTAAATTAATTACGAATGTCTGTTTTATACATAATACTCCAAGGTATTGTACTTACCAACACTTTTGATATAATGAGTGGACCCTCCTTCTTGCTCCGCGCCAATCATCATAAAAATTTCCGCCAGTGTTGATGGATTTTAGCCAAATTCACTAATCTATAAGTTATTCAAATAAGACTCAAGATCTTTGAACATATCTGACTGACAACTATGATTTATTATCCTTGGGCAAACGATATATTATATCTTCTCCCAATTCGTTTTCCAACTCAATAGTCTCTACATATCTAGCCAGAAATTGTGTCACTCTATTCACATTACAGTTTTCCATTTTAAGGTACACCAAACGATGTCCCGTGTCCAGATTCTCTTTGAGAAAGAATGTCGTACCATAGCCACGTATCTCGCCATTGCACATCACGACTATGCGATCGGCCAGTACCTCGGCCTCGTCCATGTAATGTGTGGTCAACACAATGCAGCGACCTGCCTTTTCGCTTTGCAACAGATTCCACAGATCCCGACGGGCCGCTGGATCCAGCCCAGCACTGGGCCCATCACTAACAGAGTGACAAAATTTTCTTCATACCTCCGGATAAATCTCTAGCCTTTGTTTTTGCCTTGTGTAGCAAATGTTCTTACTTGTTCTTCTCCGCTGCCAAGTTCTGTCGAGGCACGACCTTATGCGGCTAAAGAACTATATGTGCTGGGCAACACTCAATTCGTTATAGAGCACATTCTGCTGCGGACATATGCTGAGCCCTTGTCGTGCCATCCTTGGGGATGTTGCCGTGTTATAGCCATTGATTATGGCACTGCCGGAGGTGGGTCGATACATGCCGATTTGCATCATGAGGGCGGTAGTTTTGCCGGCTCCATTGTGACCCAGTACCACGGTTATCTCATCTTGATAGAAGTTGGAACTGAAATCCTTGACAGCCTCAACATGGTCAAATACTTTTCGCAAGCCTTAGATCGGCGTATATCGCCAACACTGTCTTCGGCGTCCAATGCTCCACCAGAGGCGCGGTGGATTCAACGGGAACGTTTCGGACACCAAAAGTTAGGTGTAAACGCAAAGGACCATTTCCTGGCAATGCCATAATAATTGCTCTATATACAAGCAGAGCAGTATGCATATTCCGCTACATAGCAGCATCAGGAGCAATACCATAGCAATGGAAGGTATTTTGGAGTCGCTTTATACTTTCAAAAAGGCTCCATTTAACAAATATAACTGTCATACCGCTGTTTAAGAAGAAGCAAAAAATTATCCAACGGCTATATGTCATCTTTTTAACCAAAAAAAGGGGCAAGCCGGTGGCTATGTACAGCAAATAACAAAGTATTTCGGCAATAATGGCGCAGGGCGCTGACCAAAAAGGCGAAACTTATGATGTTTATTATATAAACCATCAAGATTAGAAGAATGATCATAATCTGGCTATGAGGAAGCAGGCTTAAATTTGAAGTACATGTTACTAGGATGGCAATGACCACGGCTGGTATAGCTAGCAGTATAACCGATTTGATGAACCAGGCTAACCACTTTAGCGATTTGGGTAAACCCTTGAGCTGTCTCTCCAAAGCCAAACATTATACAAAATGCTAAAGTAGTTGCCAGCAAGTTACTCTTGCGGTTAGTATATGCGCACGTTCAGGAAATCTTTGCATTTTGATTTCTGGAATTACACTTTTTGGGTTACTAGTCTTGTGTTTTATGATGGCCTCGCTGAGATGTCCTTGTACTATCAGAAAATTATCATCAAAATACATTTCATGGCCAAATGTTTTGTTTCCAGTAAAAATATCAAAATCGGCCTGAGCCGATATTCCATATTGAATCCAAGAATGTTTTAGTAATACAACCAAAATTGGCACGCCTATTATCATTACAGTCTGCACGATGTGAGCCAATTGAAGACGCAAATTCTTCCAGGCGCTTTTGGCGGGATGTTGCGCCGAAATCCTCAGAACGGGCGACCCACGTGCAATGTTGGCTTCTAATTTAAAATAAAAATTTAATAATGTGGTTACACGAAACTTTCTGTATTTTTGTGGATTAAATAATGTACATTGAAGTTTAAAACTTTTTGACTTTTTACCTTAAGGATAAATAGGCCGTAGTTCGAAAGGCTACTACTAATAGCAACTAACTTAGTTATGGAAAGTGTGACCATATTTTGTCATATGACCCGGAGTTATTGTTCCCATGAGCTGTATAAAAATACTAGGCTTACATATGTACATTGCAATTTGCATAAAACACAAAGCTGCCAAAACATGCACAACAAACACCCTGATGATATTACGAACCCAAACGAACTGAACCCAATTAGCCATAAATTCTTTTCAACACCCTTGAACAACTTATATAGCATACATTCTCTTCAAGAGTAATTACTCTGATTATTACAAACATAACAGAGATATTATGTAGGCTCATGTAGCGGAGTGTAATCGTATTTGATATGCCCAGGGTAGTGCCGGGACATGCCTCCAAGCTGTTCAATATGTCACGCGCTTGCAGCGACAGGCCGTTGGTGACGCCAACGGCCAAGACGAAGACGAGAGGGGGGAATACGATTCCAAAGCGGCATCCCGATGAGCACGAAGACGTGGACGGTGCGCATCAAAGTGATTAATTAAAACATTTTTGCATATTACAAGCATTTCGACTTTGAACTTGATGCGTTGTTGTGCGCGGATGGCGATGGCGATGTGGATGTGGATGATGATGATGCCCCAGACATAAGAGGTAGACGCATCAAGCGCACGCAACATGTTGCCGCTACGTTGTAGTAGTCGGGGCCTTGGCTCTGTCACTCAACAGACTCAGGATGCGGCTGTTCGAAGCTTACACTGTGCAGACGCACACATGTGGCAACAACTTAAAAGTAAAATTGTGTCGATTTCAATAATGCAAAAGGCCCATTACATACAGACTGAAACGGAGACTAAGGCTCACTGCTAGGTGGACACCCATGTGCGTGCCTCTCCATTGGCATTTTGTTGTAAGCATTCCATCAAAGCAGCCTGTTGCATTGAACGCAAAGCTACTAAATATTGAGAAACTGAGTAACTGCTGCTCAGGCATTGTCAAGCAATTCATTAATTAAACATGCGAATGTTGCACATTTTAATTTCACACAACAACAACAGCGTCATACATAGCACCTATATAAAGTGTGTCTCTCTGTAAAATGTGTACCCTCAGTATTTAAAATTTTCACCCTAAGGGCCCAAAACGGCGACACTCCGACAGTATTCGAGCCTGCGTGTCAAAAGACATAATTTGCTACATGACCAACTCGCCAGACTCAGTAATTGACTGACTGACTGACTGGCTGCTGGACACTCGCCAGACATGATCGAAGGGCGAAAAAATATGAAAGAACATAAAGCTACAGTTCAAAAGCTACCTTCAACCAAGCGTTACATGAACCTCACCAACAGACTCTCACACATGAGTAAACACACATTCGCGAGTATGCTCTTCTTTTCCGATGTCCTAAATGAGGCCTGAAATAGCCTTGACCATTTCCTAGTGATTCATAGCTTCAATTGAAGGGCAGATTCAGGGCTGATTTCTTTGCATACATCATAAGGGATTCAGTGCTGATTTATTAGCATTTACTCAAAGGGGATTTAGCGCTTATTTATTGGCCAAAATCATAGGGGATTCAGGCCTGATTTCTGATCAATAAAATATAAGTATGGATTGCACTGGCTGGCACAAGACTGAACAACGGCAGTCTATTGTTAGGTGTTAGAAACGGTCTAACAATAACAGAGCTACAAAATGTTAAATCGAAATTCAATATAAGGCGGCTCTGTGCAGGGCAATAGAATTCTTCGTGTCTGGTTGGTTTTCACTATCGATAGTTTGAAGCCACATGCCGGCAGTATGTCAGCGGTGAAGATTTGGAAGATAGGAAAGATGTATCGAATGGTTCCACTATCGATAGTTTTGGAACTATGGTTGGCACACTATTTGTATAACAGCTTTTCAGCAAAGAAACTAAAGAATTTTTGGCTAAAATCGCAGCACAAAAAGTCAAACACAAAAATACACACCATTGTGTGTATCGTGTGTTTTGGGACTCAGTGGCATATGTCGGCACACCGCATAAAAAAAACAACAACAATCACACAATAACACAAACACAGCGAACGCACTTCTTCTTTTCCGCTTTTAATTGTATAAGGTTTTGAATAGAATGTAAAAATCTAACTTTTTCCTTTTCACTTTTACTTGTATAAGATTTTGAAAGTCAAATAATCTGGAATACAACAACAGTTAATACGTAAAATTTTGATTTTTTGCAAAGTCTAAAAAGATGTCCTCTATTGTCGTCTGACTGATCGAATAGTTAAGGATTTGCAATGACTCTTGTTTGCTTTCAAAATAGTCAAATATTGTCGACCACTTCAGATTTGGATCGGGTATTCGAAATGTCAGCATTCCACGGTAGTCATACCTTTCGCTAAGTACATAATAAACACATTGAATCGTCAAGAGAATGTTGCAGCGAATGACTTACAGTTCAATTAAGGTGGGGAAATCCTGTTTAAGCATTTGCAAAACATTATCAATCAAACCTTTAGAATCAACAGTGATAGAACCTCCAGAACTTGAGGGCAGTTCATACTCGTTCATACTCATTTCCGAGCTTTCCAGGCTGCTGCTGCTGCTACTTTCACTGAGACTTGGGACCTTGGGGTATCTGCTCTTAAATTTGAGCCATGCCATAGCTAAACTTTCTTTTGTAGCTACACTGACTTTAATTACAATGCCTAGATTAAAGCGATTCCTCAGATGCTGTTGCGAGCCTATGCAGCAAAACTCGCCATTCACCATAATCGCCAGTCGGGAGCACAACGCCTCGCACTCCTGCATGCTATGCGAAGTTAGTAGTATAGCTTTACCCATGTCGCGCATAATGGCCAAAGTCTGCCATATCATTCGGGTTGCACTGGGATCAATGCCGGTCGTGGGCTCATCCAAGCACACCAGTGAAAGACCCAGCGAGCCTATTGCAGCATTTAGTTTACGCTTTGTGCCTCCACTATAATACTGGACCTTCTTGTTTAGATATTGGTGGATGCCAAAACTGTTACCCAATTGTTGTACGATGTGCGAAATGCGCTTCCTTTTGTAACCTACTAAAAGACACATAATCTTTAATGTCTCACGACCTGTTAGAAAACTGAAGAGCGCATCTCCCTGTGGGCAGTATCCCAAGTGCCGATAGCAATCATCCTTATTAGATTTTATGTTAAAGCCTTTGATGAAGATGTTTCCTGAGCTGATTCTGTGATAGCCCACAGCCATGTTGAAGGCGCTGGTCTTACCAGCTCCATTAGCCCCAAGCAAGCCAAAACATTCAAAGCTGAAAGACAAAGATATATTGGGATATCAAGAAGAGCTGAATTTTAGATCTACTTTAACTACTACTAACTTTTTAAAAACTGAATAAAACTGAAGTGAAGTTTGGTCTTCGAGGACAGTTTTAAGATGAACTTTACCTTTTAACATGCAACGACATGCTATGCACTGCCACACCTTGCCAATATTTCTTTGTGGCTCGATCCATTATGATAGGCCAATCCTTGCGATCTTCTGGTGTCATGTTCATAACAATATTTCTTTCTCGTTTCACATCAAGATCCTCATCTGGATTGTCCTCAACTAAACTATCATAAATAATTTATGTTAAATTCAGACGTGACAAATTTTATACCAACATACTTAACAAAGTTTCAGCTCTTCGAAATAGACTGATAATTTGGTAATAAAAACTTAACAGCGTTAACAGGACAAAAAAAATCAGCGCTGATAAGAGCAAGAATCGCACTTCAATCCAGTTCAGAATAGGTGCCGGCTCTATTAAAGAAAAGCTGCATAGAGGTGATTATATAAATACGACAATTTTAACACAGACCTTTTTCGTTGTTATTCGCTTCAGGATAGTGTTCCCAATATGAATAGAGAATAACCTTCGTCAATGCTAAACCAACACTAAAATGTGGAAGCAACATAAGGATTTGAATCCCCATTTCATGTTCATTCTCGTAATTCATAAAATCCACACCCAAGTTGTGCTCCATAATCATTAAACTGACGAGCAATGACCCTACATAGGATACTAAGTTAATAGAGCTTTTGGAGATTGTAGATAAGCTTACCAATGAAACAGTTGATAATCATTAGGGTGTTTACTGCGAAAGTAGCATTTGAAAATAGACTGGACATTAAATAGGTCAAAGGCAGAGCTGCCAAGCCGAAGACACAAAACAGCACTGCCATGCATAGAAGGCCCTGCGAGGATAAGGATCGCATTAACATTACCATCAGCAGCATCACACAAATTGCCAGAAAAACTATATAGTCCCATACGAAGTGAGACATCCAGTAAGGCCACGAGCCCAAGCCGCTTATCAGCTGCTCCATTTTAGCCTGACTAACTCGCTCATCAACTGGCATTAGCGCGAAGATAGCGGTGGTTACACTGAGAAAAACATTTATAATGGCAGGTTCTACTAATAAGCGTCTGATATGTCTTGGTGAATTTGCTTTTTTTTTATAATTGGGTGGAATATACGGCTTGTTGATAAGTTGAAAGTCTATCTGTCCAGAACCAAAAACCCGAGCAATGGCATTATGAAGTAGATTCAGGGCCAACACAGGCGTGTGTTCATGATGAGGGTTAAACCAGGCCACTATTTTCGCATCTTCAATGCTGGCAGCCACAACATAGGCTTGTCTTACTTGATGTGGCGGCAGATTCACGTAGCGCAGGATGTAGTCACCGAAAGTCATACCCTTGGGAGGCTGAAGTAGTTTTGCTGCCCTTTCGACATAGAACTTGTATTGTTTAGCTACTTTATCTGCTATCATGTTAGTGCCTCTACGATCAAGTACCACCACTGGATCCTTGTATTCTGATAGTCCCATCGTGCCAATATGTGGGCAATGATCCTCATTTATATTATAGTTGGTTAGCAGCAGCAGCAGCAATGGACTAAGTAACAGTGGCATGAATATCCATTTATTGTGAAGTATATATAATAGTTTTTTCTGCATCATGGCTAGCCATTGATTATAGCATATCTTTTCGTTCCTTTGCTCCTTATTGTCATCCCCGTACATCAAATCTGGTAAGTATTAAAGGGAAAAGCGATTATATGATCTCAACTTATACCAGCACTACCACTGTACTTACCTATATTTTGTTTGGGATTAGCATTTTCCATCGCGTCATGCTCAGCGCCAATTCTCAAGAAAATATCCGTCAGTGTTGATGAATTTAAACCAAATTTACTAATCTTTAAGGTATTCAAATTAGACTCTAGATTCTTGAACATATCTGACAACTTTGATTTATTCTCCTTAGGCAAACGATATATTATATCTTCTTCCGATTCGCTCTCCAGCTCAATAGTTTCCGCATAACTAGCCAGAAATTGTGTCACTCTATTCACATCACAGTTTTTCCTTTTAGCGCACACCAAACGATATCCCGTGCCCAGATTCTCCTTGACAAAGAATGTCGTTCCATAGCCAATTATCTCGCCATTGCACATCACGACTAAGCGATCGGCCAGTACCTCGGCCTCGTCCATAAAATGCGTGGTCAGCAAAATGCAGCGATCTGCCTTCTCACTGTGCAACAGATTCCACAGATCCCGACGGGCCGCTGGATCCAGCCCAGAACTGGGCTCATCACAAAACACCACCTTAGTGTCACCACAGAGCGCGCAACAAACTGATAATTTTCTTTTCATGCCACCCGATAAAGCTCCTGCCTTTGTTTCTGCCTTGTTCATCAAATCAAGCTTTTCCAAATACTTGTTCCTCTCTTTTTCCAAGTGGTGTCGCGGCATACCCCGTATGAGGCTAAAGAACTCAATGTGCTGGGCAACACTCAATTCGTCAAAGAGCAGATTATGCTGCGGACATATGCTGAGCCCTTGTCGTGCCATCCTTGGGGATGTTGCCGTGTTATAGCCAAAGATTATGGCGCTGCCAGAGGTGGGTCGATACATGCCGATTAGCATCATAAAGACGGTAGTTTTGCCGGCTCCATTGTGACCCACTACCACGGTTATCTCATCTTGATAGAAATTGGCACTGAAATCCTTAACAGCCTCGACATGATCAAAAACTTTTCGCAAACGATGCGCCTCTACAACAACTGGTTTTTTAATGGGCTCCTGCTCAAAAGCTTCAGAGCGGCGTATTTCGCTAACACTTTCTTCGGCGTCCCATGCTCCGCCAGAGGCGCGCAAGATCCTACGGGAACGTTTCGGACACCAAAAGTTAGATGTAAACGGAAAGTACCATTTCCTGGCAATGCCATAAATACCCGGATGTAATTGCTCTATGTACATACAGAGCAGCATACACAGTAGACTGAACAGTAGCTGTAGGATTAGCATCATAGCAACAGAAATGGTATCGGTATCGGCTTCAAAAATTGATGTAAATGTAAGTCCAATTTGCAACGCTTCATGGACGCTGGCTTCGAAAAATATCAATGATACGCCACTGGTTAAGCAGAAGCTATATGTAATGTAGTCGATATATGTGAATCGCTTGTGTGCCATTATATAGGGCAGGAAGCTGACCAAATATATTCCGGAACAAAGAAGAACAGCGACAATGGAACGGGTGCACAATGAACTGATCAAAAAGGCAACGCATATGAGCTGTATAATAAAAACTAGCAATATTAAGAGAATTATCAAAAAGCTGCTATGTAAAAGGGGGAACGTTGGACAGCAGGTAAGGATAAAAGCCATTGCGGAAGCGGGTATAGCTAGCATTACAAACGATTTGATGAACCAGGCTGTCCAATGCAGCCAATTGGGTAAGCCAGTGATTATCAAGATCTCCTTCAGTTGTCGCTCTTTCTCTATAGCAACATTCTGCAAAAGAAGAGCCTACATATAAACCAATGTGACTGTAAAGGACTACAACTAACCTCTGTGATGCATACGAACGGATACCAAAAACAAACTATAACAGCTAGAAAGATGTGCTCCGTCCAATTGATTTTCCAATCCACACTTATCTCATTTTGGGGAAATAGTTGCATGCGGATATCGTAATACTTTTTTTCTATGTCCTTATATGACATCAAATACGTCATGAATATCTCGCTTTGTAAAGCCAAGAAGCCTTCTTCAAAATACATTTTATAGCGGTCCCCATAGGTACGAGCCGTCCTCAGTTGATTAACTGAACCTATGTTAAATGAATCCCATTCGTATTTCCCAAACCGTGCTTTTTGAGGAAACCGTAAGGCAATGTGAAACTTAGCAGGCGACGACCCTTGAGTTGTCACATCAGTTTTTATCTCAATGCCAACAAAAGCACCACCACTCATCAAAGCTTTTTCCAAATCCCGATCGTTGGCGTATGCTCTGTAGTTCTTGCAGCGCATCTTAGTACACAGCGAACCCATAAACCAGCGTGTATAATTATTGTGTGGTGAGTAAAAAATTGTAAAGTTATCAGTAAAAGGTCCCAAAGAAAACTCCGTTGGATTAAAGATTTTGGACGATGACTCTTCAGCAAATGTGAGCACTTCCCGCTTGGAAAAACACGCAATGAATCCAGCGGCAAGAACTGGTAGAACCATTAGGAATAGAGTTTGCCAAATGTGAGCCATTTGAATGTGTACATTCTTCCAAAGCAAGAGTCGCAGCTTATTGTAATTTCCCCTCTTGAACAACATGGTCAACGTATTCAGCAAAACGTACTTTCAATATTTGTATATATATATTTTTATGACATATAAAGTACATTTTGAGTAGAACTGAATAAATATATTTTCAAAAGTGATGCTGTTAAATTATGTTTGGAAATCTAGCTAATCAGTCAGCATTGCCCATTGCTCCATGCCCAATCGAAGAAGTTAAGGGAAAGAAAGGACATTTTAAATGAGAAAAAGAATGCGAAAAGGGATTGGTCTTGCAAAGAGGTCGCCTATTAAGACAATCTTTCCAACTCCCGTAAGAATTCGGTAGTGGTAGGGTAGTGTGTACACCTTGCTCATGTTGTGTGTATCACTACACAAAATAAGAGTTCGCGTCCAATGCCGGACAGTGACACAGAAAGGGTTGCTTGGAGTGGTTCGTCAATAGGCGCTAAGACGAATGATTGCCTAACCCTATTGGCTTTAACGCCTTTGTTTGACAGTTCATCAGCCATTTCATTGCCCAGCGTAGCCTGACTGTTACTACAGATCCCCACAGCTCGCGGTATGCATAAAATTCCGTTTGGTAAACCCACGGCAAACTACCTTATAGCTAGAACCTTCATAAAGATACAAACCAGCACCAGTTCGTTTTGGAACCGACTTTAATGAATACATATGTGTTCCCCCTCTTCTTTTTGGACCACTCCAGGAGTCCTTTCTGTTTGGTACAACACTTTCAACACGCATCGAGAAAAGCAGGCACTCGTCCCTTAGCTTGCTGGCTATAAGTATGTGACCATGATGATTACTTACTTTACTGGCCGGTGCCGGGTTACGGCCCGATGTAAAGCTCTTCTCCAAGCTTATCTGCTTTGCGCGCGCCGTCTCTAATTGGTGAAACCAAAATTAGATAGTGTACTCTCTACTTGGTCCATCCAACGGAGAAATGATCAGCCCCTTGGTCGTCTTCTTTCGACAAATTCATTGAAGACTTTTCTCGTAGAAGCTTCTTTATCCATGACCTAGCCAGCGGAGTAGCTGTATCTCAATTCGCTTGACTATGTCAATGTCGTCGTAGAGCTCATAGAGTTCATCGTGGCATCGCGTGCGGTAGTCGTTGCCAAAGCGTTACTTTCCCTCAAACACTCCAAGGGTATTTTCATCAGACTGCGTCATCAACCATTCTTCAGCGCCATAAAGCAAAACGAGAAGGACTAACACCTAAAGAGTGTTAGTTTCGTCTGATGGTATCTACTACTCATTGGACATCTATTGGCAATAGTGATAGCATCGTTCTTTATTGTGACGGTGTTGCCAAGGTAGACGAAATACTTGACAACATCAAAAGTATAGTTGCCAATATCAATCTGAGAGTCCAATCTCCACTCGAAGAAAGCATATACTTCGTCTTGCTCTCATTACATCGCCCGATAGTAAGCCAGAGAAGTTCACAATAATGCATTGATATTATCAAGAAGAAGAAAAAATCATTTCGACACTATTGTGGACCCAAACACATTTTTTTTCACCAACCCTAAGAAGTAGCTAGCTCCTTCTCCTCCATTTTTTATAATTGACCAATTGTTTGTTCTACGATTTGATTAAGTCGTTTCTCGCCGCTTGCCATATACTTTAAGCAATTGTTCTTTTCGTCGTAGCTTGTTTTCTTTCTCGGTGAGATTTAATCTTTCACGAACCATATATTTATTTGCTTCCCTTTAATTCCATAGAGCTTAAGTGACACATATGAGAATCGAGGAGAAAAGCAGACGGGAAAACAACTGTGTTTTTCCTTTACTACTACAGCGATAAGGTACAACGTATGAGAATCGAGGCGAAGACGGGCAAAATAAATGATGTCCGGAGAGAACTGGTTCTCGTTTCTAGTATTTTTTTTATGCGGTCTATTCCTACTTTCGAATACCCACAAGTAGAGTCATATACTTCCACATTGAATTTTAGTGGCTTTTCATCTTCAAAAAATGCGCGAAATTACCCCAAAATTACCGTTATCCGCTGAAATCAAGAGCTAAAGATGAACGGACCAAATGAATGCACTCTTACACTGAGAGAAGTAAGTCTTGAATCAGAACTAGTGTTAAGCAATAAAATGAACAACTCTTCTCTATGTGCTGCCGACCCCCCTTTAACTGGTGTCTATGTGTGTGTGTTCGTGGCTGCGTGCCTGGCATTTTTTTTGCTGCTGCTGCTTTGGTGGTGTTACTCTCTGTTTTTTTACGCTACCTTTAAATAAATTAAATAAAAATTATACAAGTGGCACAGCATAATGAGCGCTGGCAGCGCTTTTGCAGTTACTTTTGCCTCAATGGCCACACGGCCGCGACGGCGGTCAATGGTGTGTTGCTGGTAGTGCCAAAGGTGTAGAGGGGCAGCAGGAACTAGTGGCAGATACACGGCACAGGAGTCCACTGGGGCAACGGTGCATGTGGCATGGCTGACTGAAGAACGTTGTGTGCGGGTTGCACATATGAGAACCGATGCGGCGTGTGTTTGTGGGGCGAAATGAAAGTGTTGTAAAAATTAATTAATTTTGCAAATTATATATTTTATGCATTATACACTGTAGTTTTTATATTGTTTTTGTATCGCATTATTACATATAAGCCTGCGCAACGTTCAGATATGTGGTCCGCTGACTGGGTGGTTTAGGTTCTATGATGGTACTTATAAGTCGGCTGGAGGCCAAAGGATGATCGTCGTGTTGTCAACAGATGTGCTAATTTTCGCATCTTTGTAATGCTAATAAATATAAAGTACATTTTGCATAAGAACATTTAATGTCAATCAAAGTCAAAGGGAAGACAATTTGTCTTATCCATTAACTATATAAGTATCTTGAATTGCACTTATTCAAATTTCGCACTGTGTTGTCGTTGCTGTCACAACTTATTTGTAGTTGATTAAGAGTAAGTGTTAAATTGGCAATTTGCTGATGCATTTAGAAATAACCTAAATAGCCAATGTGTCATTGTATATTTTGGAGAAGAAATTAATTCCAATTTATATATCAAGAGTAAGTATGCTTGTGTAAGAAAAGCAACACATTTGGCCTGAATGAAAGGTCTAATAATCCACAACCTACTTATGGTAAACATCCTTTAAGGCCTGGGGTGGCTTAACTGGTCTCGAAAGAACTGAGCGACATTGTTAGTCGCCTCATACGACAAGCTTTGACCTGCTGAGGTGGTATTCTCTAACCCGTTCACCACACGGGGGTAAGGTAAATCAAAGCTATTTAATAAACTTTAATTCGAGCTGCAATTCATCTAGAGCGGAAGCAAGATAACCGAGTCAAAGACGACTTGTTGTCTTTGAAACTCGACAGATATGACATTTTTTCAAAAGCGTGCTAGAAAATCCACAAGTTTCCAGATTCGAAATTAGCGATGCAAGTTTCAGTGTCATGAAACTAATCCACAAGAAATGTGACCCCACGGTGTGTGCTTACTACTACTACTAATCTATTTAATCAGGCTTGAATCAAGCCCCTTGCGAAAAAACGGGTTCGACCTAATCAGTTTGGCTTTAGGTCTGGTAAGTTATTTACACTACGCCAAATCCAGAAAAGAACGCACGATACCAAATCTACAACCACCGTCTCTTTGTCGATTATAAAGCAGCCCTTGATAACTCGTTGAGGGGTCGCGTATATACCGTACTGTATAGAGGAACAAACCTCTTCTAACCTTTTGATACCGAGCGACGCTTCAGACAAGGCGTTGCCCTTTGCTGCAACCTCTTTAACTTTGTGCTGAGAAGTGTGTTACAAAAAGCAGAAGTACTTTAGAACGGGACAATATTGAACCATGAGAGCGTCCAGTTGCTCGCCTAAGCAGATGATATCGTATGAGTGATCGTATACACTTAGTGTGGGCCTGGGTTCAGGTAGGACAGAGTGAAGCTCTATGATCCCTGTCTCTACTTTTACCAAGTTGACGCACAACATCCACGTTGTGTCCCCTAGATAGCTGTTCTAATCAATATAAGGGGTTAGACATGTAAGCTAATAAGCGCAGGACTTTTACAGGGTTTTAGGGTTAAATACCTACCGCTTAAAACCCCCCTAACAATGGTAGATATAGATGCCCTACATGAGGCCGCAACCAAGTAACGGATTGGTATGGCCAGCCAAGAAGAGGACCGAGAGTAGAGAGTATCTACTTATGAGTATGATATGTCTTCTTCTAAAAGAGTCTTGCCACGGTTGGACTCTTAGATTGGTATTGAACACTATTTCATCACCGTCACAACAAAGAAAGATTTAAGTGAGGAGATCATGTGGAGAATCACTCTTGCCAATAGATGTTACTGTGGTCTCAGTACGCAATTGAGTAGTAGGGATCACTCGCGAGAAGAAACTAGCACTCTATAAGACGTTTATTCTTTCCAGTTTGTTTTATGGTGCTGAAGAACGAGTGAGTCTGATACAGATACTCTTGAAGTGTTTGAGCAGAAAGTACTCCGTAAGACCTTAGGCCCTCTATGCATTGGCAACGAATTTTTGCTCCTGAATTGAAATTTGGTTTGAAACATTTCTGACGCACCACTGTCCGTGTTTGAGAATCAAGAAGAAGATAAAACATTGGGTCATTTGCGCTTTTTTAGAGGAAACCTAAATGCAGGATTATACTATCGCCAGTTTTTCGTAGCTTTTACAGTTTATCATAAGCTGACCTACATTTTCTTAACTTTTTACCGAACCACTTTTAAAACTTAACTACATTATGCTTAAAATATGCAATACATAGTAAAAAAATACTTCTTTAACACTAAAAAATTCATAAAAATTGCCAATCATCCGTATCATTAAACTTTAAGCTTTAATGCCGGCTGGTTTTACACACATAAACTCATTAGGCTTAACATAAGCTTATGTTAAAAAATAAATGCTGCAGCAACTTAATATTTTTATATTTAATGCTTCGAAAGTGTTTTTTTCTGCATGCATTTTAACCCTACATAATAAATATAATTAAAACTGTTTATCACCTTTGCAATTTATAATAAAAAACAAATTTCTGTCTGTCTGCCTGATCCCTTTGGCCATGCATCGAATTAGATGAGAATTCGGCAAAAATATTTAACATTTGTGCAAACATTTTAAATAAATGAAACAAAAAAAAACGAAAAATATGAATGAAAAAAGAGTGAGACAGACAGTCGCTGCTGTACACGACCGCGGGATACTCTGTAACCTTCCTTTCCTCTAGAAACAGTAAACCATAAGTTTTTCTATTAGGAAATTTATTGTTACAATTACTTTAGTATTCTTAAGAATTAAGAGTTGAAAGAATGATCGATTCTTAAGGCAGTAATCAAGGTAAATCAATTGCGGGCAAAGGGTGCTCTTATTGACAAAAGTTAAACACAGTTTTGCTGATTAGGCTCCCACGAACCTTGAACAATATATTCTACAGCGCGACAAGAAAAAATGTGAATGCAATAAGCCTAAGGGGCTGTTCTTAAATGTTCGTCCACTGAAAGTAATAGAGTGATAGATACATGTGCGATTTTTTGTTCTTTCTCAATTTTGGTAACGAATGAGTCGGTCGAACAAAAAAAGCAACACAAGCAGCGTAGCACGTGCACTGTCTTAAATGGTCGCTTTGCGGTCCAGGATTCCACTCTATTACATTCTCTTTCGTTTTTGTATTGGAACCGTTATAGCTGGAAAACCGAAACAATATCGGTGAATCGAAACGAAACCGATATTATTGACAAAAGAAAAATACAACCGTTTACCAGATTAGGAGTAGCGAAATAAGTTTCTGTTATAGTTCCTGCTGAGTTTTATCATCTTTGGATTGAGCGCAGCATTTGGTAACATTTTGTGCCCCTAACTTCTAAGGTCTGCAAGCTCTATGTGTTCACACAGACAAAATTGGTCGCATCGCTATCCGAGTCTGCCACGCCTACTGCTGCCTGTCACAAGCTTTGCACAAATCCATAATACCCTTAAGACATCGTGTACAGGGCATCAAAAGCGCTGCTAATGCCCATATGGAGGCATTCAAGCAGTCAACGCTTTAGTTCCAGTGCCCCAGCGATTTGTTTTAATTGCCACTCATCCAGAGAACCAAACAACCAAACGACCAAATAACCCAACAAACCATTCAGTAAAGCCGTCGGAACGAGTGTTTGACTGCCCGGAATGCGGCGGCGTTGGCAGCGGTACATACAACTTACTCACAGCGTTAAACCCGAAATTCAGATGAATTTGTATCTCTTATTCTTGCTTTTTTTCGTTGCTTATTTTACTTTTATTTGGTTTGGCAATCATTCGAAATGCAGAAAAGCAGAAGCTCCGTGGTCAACACTTTCGGGGCTGCTGTTCTAAATAAATTATAAATTTTGTTTTCGGCTGAACAACTCAAAGCACAAATCAACTGCTTAAACTTTTATTTTACTCTTATTTCATTTTTGTGCTTTGTTGTCTTACTTTTTTTGTGTGAACTTCTGTGGCATAAAATGCGAGTTTGTTTCAATTTCGGCACATCAAAGTCCCTGCTATAGAGATACTCACTATTGGTTGGTGTTTTTGTTTTTTTTTTTTTAGGACTTTTGCGGTGGCGGTGATTAAAGGTGTGGCCATATATCAAAAACTGCAGCCGCTTGACAGCTTGAGCTGACTTTGTTTTGCATGTTGTCAAAAGTCAAAGTTATTTTTAATTAAAAAGTTACAAAAAAAAAACACACACAACAACAACAACAATAAGAGGAAACAGTTCTAAAATCGCTTTAAGAATCGTTAAGCTTTGAGCTTGGCAAAGTTCAAGTGCCAAGCACTTGGCACTGAAAATTTGCTAGCAGCTTTTCTTTTTCTTTTTTTTTTTGTCCTCGAGCTCAGAAAATTTATTAACCGACATTTTCCGCGTCAATGTCGCGCCAATGTCAAACAGTGTTGCATACGCGTAGAGCTGTCGCGGCAAGCGTATATGTTTGTGCGTGTGTGTGTGAGTGCATTACAGAGTTTATACGACAGTTGTTTATGATTTCGAGCTAGTCGGTGGCCTGATTCGGTTGGCCTGATTTGGGTTGTGTGACACGTTTACTATATTAGCAAGGTTGCAATGCACATTTGTGTTCACATGCTATGGTAGCATTTAGTGCGAAAATAAGAAAAGGGTCTTGCCCTTGGAATAGTTCTACGCAGTGCAAAAAGTTGCTCCTAAAAGGCACCGACATCGCTCAATGCTAAGCCGGAGCTCGTAGATTTGATTTCCAACTATACACTTTTATATGAGTCAAAATAAGTGAAAAGAGATACTTTTTTCGATCTCCAAGGATTGCCAAGATTTGATACACTGTAGGAGATTGTCAATAGTTGTAAAAAATATTGTCACAGACAAAAGTTGTAGAGAATATTGCGCTGATTCTATCTATTCTATCTCAAGAACGGTTGATTGTAGGCAAGCATTGTCTTACACCAAAGTTGTGGAGAATATTATGCTCTATAGCTGCTGTGAAGACACAAAATGATTTAAAAGTACCGGAGTCACAGTTTTTATAAAGAAAAATAGGTATCCGCGACCGGCCTGGAATGTGAATCTATTCTAACTTAATTGATTGATTTTAGAAAACTTGTTGTGTACCAAAGTAGACATGTCGAAAATTGGCTATCTCTGGGTTATGTAAGACGAGCATTAGAACATATTTTCGTAACTTTTGGATATGATTATGGCTATATTTTCATTTATTTTAAGGTGCTTATGGCGGCTTCCAATTCCCTACAAAAAACTATTCAACAATATCAAAGAAAACAAAAGAAGAAGAACGAAATCCTACAAAATTACAGTCAGTAGCTGTAAGTTGTAAGCGATATCTTCTTCTTGACTGGCCCGTTACCGACTTACTGCCTGAGGTATGGCATACCTTCAGGCGCTTCACAACGCCTTAATGGGGTTTCACGCGGTGGAAATCAAGCCCTATGCACAACCAAGTTAAAGACGTAAAGATACTGTGATTATAGCAGCTAAAAGCAGCTAGTACAAGTTGCGCGTAAACTTGGTTAAGGTTTGCCTTTTGAGAACAGCTGTGATCCCTGGCGAAATCAATCCTCCTAACAATAACTCAATATCAAAATACACTTCGTTAAGATCACTTTGGAGCAAAAGAACTTTCAGACATATCACTCACATCTGGTACGCATGGCTCCATGGCTTTGTTCTTGAAAATGAAAGAAATAGGAGAGTTGAGTTACAAAGTTTAGTTTAAAGGATATGCGTAATGTTGCAAAGACAAAAGTGTCCTAAACGTTCTTGCATAAACTCACCTCCATGCGTATGTGTGTGTGAGTGAGTTCTTGCTTTCGTTTGGCTGCCATAATTATAATTAAGTGCTGCAAGCGCACGCTGACTTTGGTTTGACGCTGCCCGCCGGAATCCCCCGCACTTACACGGAGACACCCGAAGCCACCTGAATATAGCCAACCACTGCAAGTCCGTGTTGTGCTTGCTGTTATTGCAGTTGTTGTTGTTATTGTAGTTGATGTTGCCCCCAGTCGATGTTGCCCCCAAGCATACTTCATCACACACACGCACACTCACGCATACACAGTGCCCGTCACGCTCGAATTGTCATAAAATGTTGAACGCTAATTGGCGTCTATGTGCGCGTCGGGCTGTTGCAAGCGTCTGTCTATATATGTAGTTGCACCTATATATGTGTGTGTGTGTGTGTGTGTGTGTGTGTGTGTCTGTGGCGCCTAGGCTGCCACATCTTTTGTTCCATGTTATGGTTGCAAATGTGTTGCTGTTGTTGCTAACAAGTTGCTTGTCGATTTCACAAGACCTTTCTATGGCTACCTTTGAAAATTTCATTTTCTATTAATATGCCACACTCTCTCACACACACACACACACACACACACACACACATTAGTGGCATGCATAAATATGAATATACGTAGCGCCACAACATAACATGTTTCGCTTAACAAAATTTAACACCTTTCTTGGCTTTAACCCTTCCTCTACACACTTTTATCGCATCGTTTGTGCACTTGATGTGCTTCAAATTGTATACATTGCCGAGAGTTTCGGGCATGGTCTTTATGCTCACACGTATAAGTTCCATATATAGGTTGGTATGTGTGTGTGTCGATGGCAGCTGTTGGCCTTCGGGTTAAGATGATATTGCATGGAAATGCACTAACTCTCAGGTTAAATCAAATTACCAGCAGCTTCGTTAAATCAAATAATTTGTATAGAAGTGAAACTTGTACTTAGTTGATTATCAGTTAGTTTAAGGTTAGGCAAATGTTAAGCAAAAGTTGAGTTTTAAAGGGTTAAATGTTATACTAAAAGATGGTGGGCAAGAAAACAACGGAAAAGTAAAGACACTAAGCACTTTAGCAAAAAATTACAGGTGAAAATTTTCATGCTCCCCATTTCCAAAGCGACTTGAATTCAAAAATTCCTTGAAATTAATATTTACTGAAACTTTTGATTGTAGCACTTTTTGAATCATCCTTATATCCTAGAGATTTTTCTTAAATTAGTGTTGAAATGAAGTCGTGTTAAAATGAAATGAGACATGGAACGAGCATTTTTTAATCACGCATTTAATACGTCTTCTTCTTGACCGGCCCTGCACTCCTCCATGCGCCACTGCTTCGCGAACGCCTTCGCTAATCGGGTAAAAAGTTAGTTAGTGCCTCCCCTTCAACAGCCGTACTGTAATCCTCTCTCGCTGCAGCTTCTTTATCCATATGGACAACATGACCTGGCAAGCGGAGGCACTGATCACATCAAATGCTTAGTTTTTAACATCAATCTGACAGTTCAACCATGGTGTCTCTTTACTCGACGAAATTGTCTTGCTCTCATTAATTATCTTTCAATAGTTATAATGGCTCCGATAACTGCAAGCACTCTTATACTTAGAACATAGCTTCGTTCCTATTTACTTCAGCCTTTCGCAACACACTCTCCATCACAAAGATAAAGTGGTTGCAGGAGAGGGCATCACCGAAGCTTCGCTTGGTATCAAAAGGCTCAGAGAAGCTCTTTCCTACCTTGACGAAGCTGCGTGTATTGCTCTACGTCATTCTGCAAAGTAGTACCAACTTTTCACGGATTCCAAACTCAGACAGAGCGGCATATACGAGGTCCCTCAAAAGATGGTGTGTGTCAATTTGAAATTTCTTGAGGAAACCAAGGTTCCAATCATCGTGCATGCTCTCATCTTGCTATATTCTGCAAAAAAGCTGGTGCATGCACCTTACCAACTCATTGCCGCCAGTCTTGAACAACTGTGCATGCAGGTCAACTTTGTTGTTCTTGAGCGGCATTAGACCCATCATCGCTTGTAGTAAGCTAGAGAAGTGTTCCCCCACAACCTCCACTACCAGATTTCCCTCTGCATCTCTACAAGAAGACGTTCCGTTTTTTGACATCTTGGAAAAGCTTCCTAACGTCATTCTTGGCTCTCCACACCTCGATCGCGAATTTTTAGCCAAAACCGGAGACGACATTTTCCATTCTGCTTAAGCAAATGCGTTACGAACCATTCGGTCTACTTAGTTAATACTTTAATGACCTTTACAAGACATACTCTTTGGTGTTTTTAGGAACAATTAGTGTATACCGTTATTTGCTGGCCACTAAATTGTCTCTGACAATAACCACTATGTTCGTTCCATCCATTTAAGCGCACAAACCTAAAACATTTTCATAGTCTGCTTTATAGCAAAAACATTTTAGACTAATTGCCTTTTAGCACTAAATTTGGATAGAAATTATGCCTCAACTACAGTAACAACTGCAATTTCTAAGTATTTGTGAGTGTGTGTGTTCGTAATATGCAATGCAATCTATGCAACTGTATCTAAACTTTAATGCAATGATATTAGTATAATATTATAAGTTGATAGTTCATAGAATGCAGGAAAATGGAATCTACAAAATGTGTTAAAATAATCTTTATAGAAAATCCAATTTGCAAAGAAAATAACAATTAGTTATTTTGTGTGCTAATATTGAAAACCATATGTGGTAAATGCATTAACTTTACTCGTATAATTAAGGCCATACACACAACACACGGACATCTGTACGAGGGAAAATCAATAACTTTCAAGAAATGTCGTCGAAGGGCGTTCAGGTGTGATGTCACTGCGATTTGGTCAGTCGCTTCAAAACTGCTTTGGCTACATTTAAGGGAAGTAAAGCCGCTCATCACACCAAAACTTCTCTCGAATGATAAAAAACTTTCTCATTGTTATTTCCAATATTCAAAATCTTGTAAAAGAAGCGTATAGTAGGTGTTGCGCGTACCATAAATTTCTCATAGATTATATAATAGTACATTACAAAAAATGACAATTGGCTAAAATATATCCACTCTAAAAAACGATTTGTTTGTATTAGAACGGTGTTCAAGATGTCGCGATTTAAAAAAAAAACGATTTCGCACGTCGTTTGATCAAATTCGATCATAAAAAAAATAAGATATAAGCCGATAATAAAATGAAATATTCATTAAATTTAAGTTTGCATATTTAAACGTGGAGACGGCAGATGGAGATACTTTTGAAATGAGAGAAAACCACTCTTTTAGATCTGCAGCCTGTTACAAAATAAGGACTTTGCCAGCTCGATTATGAGGAGAAGCTCTAAGGAGCAAAGTGTTCAATACAGCTGTTTAAAGAAGACGGCAAAGGAAAACGGTTGTTTCCGTTGGAAGGAACAGATCAGATAGAGGGCAAACCAACTATCTATGGTATCTTAACCAAATATAAGAGGAAGAAGACATGCCCATTAAAAATCCTATTTGCAAACTTAAGAAAATGTTTGGAAGCAAACAGGCTTACTAACACAGAACAGAGTGTCTTGCATACGGAACGCAGCAAGGTACCACTGCTAATTGGTATATTGATGAATATTCAAGTTCTACCGAAGGTTTTCGAAAGAGAAATCTTCGAAATTCAGTATTTTGCGAGACAGTTTTATGAGAGACAATTTTATGAGATTGCTGTAGAGATCTTAAGTAACAGTGACAACGTCAATCGTGGTCAGTAAGTAGCAGACTCCATATAATTCCGCGTCAGTCTACACTAAGTTCCTGGACAGCAAGATCTTTCAAAGAAATATTAGATAAACTGACACATAGCCGAGCATGGATAGCGGACAAATTTGGAGAAAGTCGATAAGGAAAGCAAGAACTCGTTCAGTGCTGGACTTTTGACCATAATCGAACCTAGAGGCCTCTCTATATATTCATGGACAGAAGAGGAAAGGTGTCACGGGTGTCATCAACACATTGATGAGCTAGCTTCTTTGCAGAAGACGAGACGACAGAAGACTTTTAGTGCACACAAATCAGAGTAGCGAGTAGCAGCTCCTCTTTCAGCCAACTCTGTTTAGTCTTTTCCTCCCTACAACTGTGTTCACTCTCCTCTCACTTTTCAATGGGGCAAGGCTGCCGTGGTGCCTCAACTTACCCACACAAATCTAACGTTGACCAACATGATCTTTACAGTCACTAAATGGCCAACCCTCGCATACACAGATATTATGTCAAGCTGTTCGACATAACTGCTGGCTAAATAGTTAGGTTAAGTTGAGCCATTCGTGGGTTTTATTGGAGTCAGTTTGCATTTAGTTGTTGTAAATTTTCGACAATTTTGTGAATCATTAAGCTAAACATTTTGCTGCTTGTTTAATTATACTCGGACACACACACACACACAAGTGTACTGAGTATGTAGAGGTATGTTTGTGTATATAAAGTAATTGCAGCCGCAGCATGGGCGCATTACACGCTCGACAAACATGCAACAAACAACAATCCAGAAGACATTGCCACAAAATTTATAACATGAAAATGCATTTCGGCCGCAGCTGCTTTTAATCGCCCGCACTGCATCTCTCTCTCTCTTTCGCTCCAACTCATAGTGCCATCTCACTCTGGCTGGCTGTTAAATTAAGTGTTAATTAGTTAGGAATCTGCAGGGCGTCTGGCAAGTCTTTTGATTTACATATATAGCAGCCATGGGGTTAGGAATTTCTCATAAATTTTCACGCACATCCTTGCAACAACAGTGAGTACAATAATAAAAACAACATCAATCAAGCTAATGATCTTCTGTGGGTCTTATATAGAGAGATAGGCGTTAGATATTTTGATTGTGTTTTGTTGCATTGCGTACCGCACAATAATCAATATCAAATTTGTTTTGTAATTGCTTTTCTTTGCAGCATCGACAAGTCGGCCTTTTGATCCTTGGCTGTCATGTAAGGATCGCAGCAGCTGCCCCCAATCCCAGACCTAATGATTGTGCATAATTTTCCCGGCTCCATTGCGTTAGATCTCACACTTGAGCTGACTTCTGAACCATTAATCAAAGCCTCCATTGTGTTAAGTACTATTTATAAAATGTTTACTATGCCGCATTTGGAGGCGCCTTTCGGCTAGCTGTGCTGCCTGGACCGTTACTAGTGGCAGCTCTCTCTCTTGGACAACAGTCGCTCATAAAATCAATCAAATTAACTATAAATTTCTCTTTACTTTTTGCATTTTCAGTTATTATGCGAAATAATTTATGTTTAAAGCGCCATAAATATTCATTAGGAAATGTGTATCCGGCAGAGAGCTGCTTATTCGAGCTCGAGAGTCGCCACCATAGAATACCATCATTGCAACATTCTTAGGGTAGATACCCACTAGATTCTAAATACAACTCTGGCCAAACTGAACACTTAAAATTTGTTCATACTTTTATGAGCCACACTAATGAGGCTGCTCTTGGTCAAGTTCGCAGTTTCTCTGCTACCTGTTGCAAGTTGCATGCCTAGTTGCATAGTGGTTGCCCAGTAGCTCAAGAACACATGCCTGTAAAATCACCAATAATGACAAACATAAAACAAGTTGTTACATTGTTGCCTGCAACTTCCGATTCCTGTGTAAATGCTTTAAAACTTTACTGCCAACAGCCTGATGAGGGGATCGAAGCCTTGACAGAGTTATTACTTAATTAGTTGTCACATTTTTGTTGGTGCCTCCGGTGAAAATGCATAAAACTGGGTCCCTGTGTTTGGATTTTAAGTTAGTTTTGTAAGCGACACGTAAAATAAACACTAAAGTTCGGTTTGGACTTGATGAAAATTGCTGGATTTCATAAAATAGTGAATGTTTAAGTTTGGTTAGCTAAGATATCTGTTAAATTTGAACTCGCTGAATCCGTTTCGTTATTTTGAGACCAACTATATCAAAGGTGACTCGACTTTTCCTCCTCCTCCTAATTCCAAGAGTTATAAAGTGAAACAACCCGTTTTACTTTTCACCAGACCTTTTGTCGTAACAGCGGCCACATACACAAGTTTGGATTCATTTTCGGACAGTGGAGCCCCCTACATTTTTTATTTTTATTAGTTTTCTTAGGCAATATATTGTACTTAAAACTTATAAATTTAACAAAACTATGATTCTTGAACCAAAACTCAAATGTTAAGAAAGTTATCGGATTTATAGACTGGCTAACAAACCCGCAAACTTTTCGATTTCACTGGATCCAGACATACATAGAGACATTCATTTTTATATATATAGATAGAATCTACGCTAGATTAACGATTCACTCTACCCCCTTTTCGCTTTGCTTACAACCTTTGTAGGTGGATCATATTCATCCCTCTTCATCTTCCTTTCGAAACTCTCATTTCCAGAAGAAACTCGTTTCGGGTATTTTCGTTATGAAACATTTTTTAAAAAACGTACGTGCTTTGCATTTTCAAGTTGTTTTTCAACAAAACTTATGTACTTAGCGATAACTTTCTATTCTTGACTAGCCATAACAACTCGTTGCGGGGTCACGGCCTTGTGTAGGCCAATCCTTTATGGCATTTGTCCAATCCGTGATATCAAAGGTAGTCTATATGTAAATCCATGTATATATCATCCAAAAGCAAGAAAAATGAGCCAGCGGAGTCACTGGATGTTAATTCGCTCCGTTGCATCGAATGCGGTTCTCGTTGGTACCACGTTAAGGGATCAAAGGAATCTGCATCAGGATGTATCATCACCCATGCTTCAGTACCTTAAAAAAAACGGGAAGGATTAGCGTTTTAAAGGGTATTGCATGAGTTGTCTCTATTTCCACGAGTCATGTCATCGTTCTTTTATGTGACGGTGTTGCCAAGGTAGACGAAATCCTTGACTTTTTCAAACGTATAGTTTTGCACGTCAATCTGAGACTCCACTTCCCGAAGGAAATATGTGCTTTGTCCTGCTAAAAACCTTAATATCAGAATGATGCAATTATATTGCCGCTCAGAATTCGATGGTCAGGAAAATTTAGGAAAGCACCGTACTGTTGAAAACCCCGTGTTTCTTAAATTCAATTTCAAACACTTATCCAACACAAACAATTTCGAATAACGCTTTAAGCATAGTTTCGACTGATATGCGTATAAAGATCATTGTCTTTGGTGACATTTATCACATTTTGCACTGAAACCTAACAAAGCCATTGATTGAATGTTGTTATTTAACTATGGCTTTCGACATCTCCTTTCGATAACAAAAAGGACCACTTCCATTGTAAGACTGAATACCACAATTTATCAGAAGAAAAAACGATGTGCAATATAACTTTAAATAAGAAGCACAAATGTAAATTCCATTTTCTTAAATCAAATTAATAGAAATTCCTGTTGACCAAAATAAATTTCCACAAATTGCATAAAATATTTCCAAATTTATAAAAGGAAGAAAATCTTGCACAACAAACAAATTTTTGGTACATACAACAACAACAAGAAGTCAACTTGATGTTGACAAGTCCAAAAGACATTATATACACATGTGACTCTGTATGTGTGTGTGTTTCCGTGTGTGTGTGTGTGTGTGTGTATGTGTGTGTGTGTGTGTGTGTGTGCCTGTTGTTATAAAGATGGTAAAGTCATAAAACTGTTAAGTTGCATGTAAATCTCCAAGGCTTTTGGCTCTTCGCCTGGTCAACAACCAAGCAACGAGCAATTGTACGTCGTACCGTCTGAATGACATACGGACGGACTCTTTGGGCATTTGGTTGCTTTGGACACGTTGCAGCTTTTGGGACATATGCATTTCTATTCTGTTGGGTGAGATTTATTTTTTTCCTTTATGCAACGCGTCTCTGCTGTGACGTTGCGCAAGTGGCGTTATTTTATATTGTGAGACCAACAAACCGAAAAAATTCAAATAAATAAAAAGCAAAACTTCGAAATTGGTTTCGTCTGTGTTGAGTTAGCCGATATATGCATACTCTATAAAGTGATGATGATATTAGAGCACATGAAGAGAATATCAAAAAGCGCGATTGCAAACTCCAGAAGTGATTACTAATGAAGGGTAAAGTCGATTTTAGACAGTATATAAAAAAAATATATGTCGCTTAGTCTGAAGCTCATAATTGTTTCGTAATTCATGAACTTGTGTAAACTGAACTCTGCAGGCTATAAAGTCATGCATATTAAAAAACTTATTCTAAAACTAAACTTTTAAAATTATGGCTACAGTTCGATATATTTTATGTGACAGTTGTCAAATTCATAAAATCGGTTCGAGAGGACATCTCATTGAAATGTTGAGTGTTCTACTCTTTTCGATCACAATGAAACAACTGGCGAAAGGGTACGGGAAAGGAAACCGGAATGGGAACGAAAAGAGGAAAAGGAATATGATCGCCAGAAGGGGCACGCGGTGTCCACACAAATGCACAAATATTATCCTTTGCTCTGTTTGTTTCGCAAATGAATTGGAGGCCTTCATTTCCAATATTTCGCTTCTTGAGCACGATATCACGCATATCGAATTGTGTACCGACCATCACAATTACGACATCCTTGGTTGTCGGAGCGTTAAAGCGTCTTTCGTATTCAATTTTATTTTGCGATGAGTTTCTTCAATGAAAGCACATCGCCGGTAGGTTCAATTTGCTCATCGCCTTTGAAATAAATTTGAAGACAACTCGGATTGGTATTAACAAATTTGACTTCAATTTGAAGCCCTTAACTAAAGCATATCTTTTCCAATGGAGTTGGCGTCGCTGATTCTGGACCGTAGCTTTTTTTTCTTGTATTCATCCTTAATAAGTTTCCCTAGCTAAACATGGAAATATATTATTGTTTTCATTGCCATTATCCTTTATCGAGTCGAAGTAGGTCAAAATTCTCTGCGAAGCATTGAAACGATATTGCTTCTTCTGGACTGGCCATAACAACCCGCAACTAAGCGAGCACTTACCAGAGCCTTGCGCCTATTGTAGGTGAATCTGCCGGAGTCGATCTAGTTGTAAATGAGAGCAAGACAAAGTGTTTGTTTTCTTCAAGTAGAGAGACGCGGCGGTATAAGCTCAGATTGATATAAAAAGCATAATATTGTTGTAGTCAAGGATTTGTCACCACCGCCACGTGAAGAACGATATCAGCATGGAGATCTAGCGGAGAATCATTCTTGCCCATAGATGTTACTATGGAACCATTGGGCAAATGAGTTTGAGGGACCACTCTCGGCAAACGAAACGAAGACTCGAGAAAAAGCAACTTCTTTGCTTTATGGCTCTTAAGCAGGTAATGAAAAAGCGAAATCTTACTCTATAAGATCTTTGGCCCTTTACGCATTAATAACGACTACCGCATTCGATGGAACGACGAGCTCCATGAGCTCTTGTGCTTAGAAAAGTAGAAGCTCCTGCGAGAAAGGTCTTCAATGTGGTTGTTGAAGGGATGCGCCGTGTCTCTGTTGGAAGGACCATGTAGAGAGCGGAGGCGCGCGCAAGGCAAAGACGCCTGAAGTTGTGAAAAAGTTTGGAAATTTCGATTTTCATTCTGCTCCTGTGTAACAAACAGCTTCAAAAACTTTAGGTACCCTAAAAGTGTGTCAAAAGAATTGGATAAAAACGTAAAAAAATGAAGAAAAAACGTTGAAACGAAACCAACTTTCGTGTAAAGAGCAGAAACATCATATAATCGTCAAAAGTCACAGGAAACATATGCAAATGTTCAACGGACGGACAGACGTACGGCCTTTTGTTGTTATTGCTACCTTTGGCTGGATTCTCGGCAACAACCATAGCCACACGTTGGTAGCCGAAAGGCAACAACAACAAAAACAACTGCAATGCCTTTTTTTTATACTTTTGGACCCCAATGCTGCCCTGGTATAGTCCTCCTCTAGACGCCGCTGCCCCGCACACTCATTCATACAAATTTTGCGCGCTTGACAACGTTGAACAATGATGTACTTCATGTAAATTTCACTCGCCGCTTGACTGACTGACTAGGGGTCGTTCGTTGATATGAGAAACACAACAAACATACATGCAACAAAAATAACAACAAAAAATTAAAGAAAAAACCTAAAATGTTGCATATGTAAACCGTTGCATGTGTGCGTGTGTGTGTGTGTGTGTGTGTGTTTACATAACTTTATTGATGGCAACAATAAATGCTGCCGGCTTGCATGCCACGCTTGTTGCAACAAAGCCAGCAGAGCAACAACAACAACAACAAGAGCAAGCTTCAGTGTTGCATATTTGTATAAATTTAAGTTTTAGATACGCGGCAGCAGCAAACGCGACTGAGTGCCGCAGACTGCGGCAGCAGATGTTGCATAATACAATTGAATTTGTTAAAACAAAAGCGGCGAGCAGAAGAAAAATCTGCGCTTCGTTCGTTCCCCAACAAAAACAAATTGCATTTCAGAATTTTCATTTTTAACAACGTCGGCAGCAGCGGCAGCGGCAGCAGCAGCAGCAGCAGCCATTTGGCAGCACCCGCCGCCTGTGGCAGCATTGGCGTCGTCGAGCATCGTTATGCCATCAAATCAAAAAAATACACTGCAAAAAAAAAGCAGTAACCAAACAAAAAAGAAATAGTTGGCTGCAAAAAGGGCTGCACATGCTCCATGAAGTTTTTGTTGTGCTGTTGCCTTGAGGGTGTGTGTGTGTGGCATGAAGTTGACGAGTGAGAGTTGAAGATGCACTACAGTTTGAGGGGGGGGAGCACAGTGGAGTGGAGTGGTGCTGATTCTATGCTATCTGCAGTGCTGCCATATAAAGAAGATTTGAGTGGTTCGGGGCGATGGCTTAAAGTGTATTGGATTGGTATTGAATTGGCTTAACCAGAGTGTGATAACAAAATCGAACACGGTATATATGTAGAGTTAGGGCGCACTATCAGCACACAGAGCACAGATAGCGGATAATACAAAAAATAAAAGAAAACAAATATGGCTTCTTTATATTAAATTATTTTGCTAGAAATTGAATAAGTAAATGCTGAGCAGACAAACTTCAAATCATATCACATGTACTGAGCTTTACATATTTGGATTGAGCAAGATTACATTAAAAGATTTTCTATGTTCAACGAAAGTATGTGAAAATCACTCCTGAAATTGGAATGCAACATACACTCCATAAACATTTCATAGATTAAAATAGCAATGGCAGCACTGCCAAAGGGAATGTCGGCGTGAAGGTTCGTCAACTTTATAGGTAGCTAACAGTATTTACTTGTAGAAGTTAATACGCTACGGCTGGACCAAGCCATATCTATTACAAGGTATGAGTCGTCTGCCAAGGCACGCTCATTTTTAAGGCACTGTTTTTCATTCGGTTACAAACGTCAATGAGAGAGTTTATGTCAACGCATGTTTTTACTGATGATGGCTCATACCTTGTAATAGATATGCCTTGGGCTGGCCTACCTTGTAACTGGCATCTGATATTGAAAGGATTCAATCGCTAAGCGGTTCCACTCCTATAGCCGAATGGCACTAAGGATGACTAGACAACCTTGCGTTGTAGCTCCTGCTGTGTTCATTAATTTGATTCCCAATTTTAGGGATTTGAAGATCTTGTTCTATGATTGTAGAGTCTTCGTTTGGAGCACTCTTATTTTGTTAAAATGCTACTTCGCTGCACAGCCCTGGATTTGAATGGCGTATATGGGAGTAGTCCTAGCAATACTGTTATACGGAGGCTAACTTTTTGATTTTAAAAGCCAGTTTCAGTTGACATTTAGCGACATATATAGTCCCCAAGATATATAGTCCCCAAGTCAGTTGTCTATCAAAGTAGACTTCGAGATGGCAGTGACTTCTGTTTCGTAGACAAATCTTTCTATTGAAGATTAGATCTGGCAGTTGTTGGGCGTGTAAACAGCGTTAACAGATTTGCTCTGATTGTTGATAATGTTCCAATTTTTGGCCCAATTTTCCATCGTTCCGAGTTCTTTTGGTCGACAACGGCTTTATAGCAATGAATGATGAGAGTATGACTGTATCATCAGCATAAGTAGCGACCAGGAAGTTCATCGGGTTGATGTTTATTTCGACGTTTGAATAGTGTATACAGAAACGGCTAAACCGTTGTTCGCACAGTATTCTTCCGCACAATTATTCGCAGCTACCAGTTAGGTTTTAGGCATTATACCAGGGCTGTAAATCTCAGAAAGTTTTTCAACTTCTCTTTCTCTTCTCAGTCTTGCAAGGGAAATTCGCGAAATGATGATAATCTGTAAACTTTTTAAAAATTCGAAATCAATTTGTTTTCTGGTTTTCTGATTTTAATTTTTGCAAGTGATCAAGATTAAACACAAATTGTTGTGATTTTAAATTGATGGATTCTTTATGAACTCAGCAGCTTTCATTTTCAGTTAGAAAATGAATAGATCCTTAGTTTCCTTCTATATGCCGAAAAGATGTTATTTCACCCAATTATAGGAATTGTCTTCGTTGTCTTCAGTTAGAAGCAACTCGAATTTTTTGTACTAAAAAAGCTGGATATGAGAAAAAGATGAGAAAAATTCAAAAAAGATTCAGATCTTTGGCCCTTTTCAAGTTGGCAACGACTACCGCATTTGGTGAAACAGTGAACTCTATGAATTCACCGAATACATTGACGTAGTCAAGCGAATTGACATCCATCGGATCCGCTGGCTTGGTTTTTGTGCGTATCTTATGGGAAAAAAGCTTTCAACGCAGCTTTTAAGGAAGGCGAAGAAGGGACAGGCCGTGTCTCCGCTGGAACGAAATGGTAAAGAGCGCACCAACTACCTTTGGTATGGCAATTGGAGAAGGTATGCGAAACAGAGGGACCTGTAGGAGTGCTCTACATCAAGCCGTAACTCTATAGCCGGTTGTTATGGCCTGCCAAGAAGATGAAGAAGATTAAGAAGACATCGATTGAATTAGGAAATTTTGTGAAGAAAAAGTTTTCGATAAGAAAGGAAGAAGAGATTATAGGGATAATTTATGTTGGGCATATTATTTAGCATTCCATAATAATTGAAACCATCATATTTCCTTCAATTTTCTACTTATAAAGCAAAATGCAACTATTGACTTGATGTGACTCTGCAGCCCTGGTAGGTTGCATGCATATGTTAATAGCAGCAATACCGTTCTTGTTATTCTTGCTGCAGTTGTGTCCTGACCAACAAAAACAACTTGCCACTCGTTGTGTACCGGATTGTGTTTGTTGCGCCGTTTAGAATGTCACTTGATTTTTGATTGATTGTTGTGGGAAAAACTGCTAAAATATTTTTGCATAAATTGAATAGCCACAACAGGCAACAGCAACAAGAACAATGACAACAATAACGACACAACTGCAACACTGCAACATTGGTCAAGCCTATGTTGAACTCTCCGTTTGACATTGTTTATGTTTTTATTAAAACCTGTACCGACTTTTTGCAACATTTTTTTTTTAAAGGCCTGTTCATCGTTGTTATGTGCTTTTGTTGTACCGTTGAGCAAAATTACAAAGTTACTCGCTGCATATTAAAATGTGCATTATTTACTAGGCAACATTGTTGGCAATAAGAGAAACGGAATGAGAATAAGACTGTCGTAAAACTTGGCTCTATGGCTTAAAAGAAAGCATAATTTTAAGTTGGCCAGAAGAGCAACAACTGCAACTGCAACAAGAACAACACAAAGAATAACGAGCTGTCTGATGGCGCGCACATTGCTGAGCATTAAAAAATCAAATTATAATAAAATTGCAGATTAACTGAGCGCAAACTGCTTCGCAAATCGTACGAGTTGCACTCGTTAAGCAGCGGAACTCAGCGGATCCACAGAACCCAGTAAGTCGTCATCAACGGGATATGGTCTCTCCTTATATAGAGATGCGCATGTGAGAGGACACGCTTTGTGAATCACGCGACTAACATTCGAATGAGCGTAATGTCTTTAAAGAGCTTAAACAGAGCATTTAGTGCAGCATCTTCACTTTAGCATCTTTCCGAGAGAGCACAGATCCCAGATTCATCGAAAATGGTCTTTTTGTTTGTCAAAATGTTCACCACGAAAATCGATACACTCTTGCCACTGCGAACAATGAGCTAGCTTCAAAACACGCGTTCTGAACAATTCCACCGCTTTTTTAAGTGTCGACAAAAGTTGACCTCGCCAAATCGGGACTATACGCTAAAAGACACATTAATTCGAAGTTTTTGGTGCTCAAAAAGATTCTTGTGTGAGAACTCACATTGTCGTGATTAAGGATGGCGGTTGGTATTCCGGAAACTTCTGCCCAACAAATGGTTGTACATATATGTATATATCGCTTGTGTCGTTTATATGCAATAATTGCTAATACAATACGCTTATAAGCAATTATTGCACATATAAAAACGATCGTCTGAATATGATGAAGATTTTACAGCAAATTATAACTTTTGAAAATTTGCAACAATGTTTTTTATTTAATCGATTGATAATAGTGTGGTTTGTTGCTTTGCCCCAAAATGTAAACCAATAATATCTAAATTATTTTGCATATATCCGATTTTCGCTTAAAATAAAAATTATCGCTTATAATAAAAATTATCGCTTATAATACAAATTATCGCTTATATGCAAAAAAAAAACCTGCAATTTCTCAGGCTTTGCTTTTTCCGCGAACAACTTTTGTTGAATATGGCTCATCTTCGAAGACCAATACAGCGGATTGCTATTTCCTTTCGGGCTCATGAGTATAAGACCCCAGATTCGTCACCTGTTACCATCTTATTAACATGTTTTCAGCACTACTTCTTTAACATTTCTTTGAACCAAACCAAAAAAATCTTTTTGACGGTCAAATGTTTATGCAATATTGAATGTACACAGGTGCAACTAATGCCCTGAGATGAGTCAATCTCACAGTATGTCAGATGGCGATCTTGCACAATCAGTTCAGCGTTTTTGGACGACCTTCACGAAATTTAATCGATCTTAAATTACATTTAATTTGAGGTGTAATTCATCTCGATCTAAAGTTTGAGGTAAAATTTGTTGTTGTTGTTTGGTGATGATCTTTGTCTACCCTTACAAAGTTAAGCAGCGAAGTCTGCCCAGGACTTGGATGTTGTATGTATGGTTTGGAAACCACCGCGTAAAAAAAAAAACGTCCCAATGGAATTCTCCAGTGTTAATGTGGCAGAGAATTCACCCGAACTTGATGCAAAGTAGCCCAGAATAGTCCTGAACAATGGAGTTCGAGAGTAATGAAAACACACCTCTGACACATCGGGGTGTCAGACGAACGAGTAGTAAAGTTCGTAAAAATGTGTACTATATACCGATTTATTAAGTCAGAATACCTGGGCAATTATTGGTAAAGATTGCTTTATGTCTATGGTGATATTGGTACATAGAGTCTTTCCTCCCGCTCAACGGTTGTCACACTCACGCTTTAAGTCACGCGACTCTCGCTACTTCTGGCCATGACCATGTGCAACATGAAGCAACTGCAAATGCAACAGTCATGGAGGCGCAACAACTTGAAGTGCATTGCGGCTTGTTTGTAGCTCGTTGGCTACTGGACTGCGCCGCTGTCGCTATGCCACGTTAGTAAGCCACTCAGCCAGTCATCCGACTAGCCATTGCCGCTTTGCTTGCCAAGATTAAGTCATCATCAACATTTTGCAGTTGTCAACTGTTTAAATTGCCTTTTTGTGGCTGGGCCAACTGTTTGATGGGTTGGTGGTTAGCTGGTAGTAGGTTCTGGCCAGGCCAACTCAAGGCGTGTGTGCGGCCACGGCATTCAGCCAAAGCGCTTAGTCCGTTGACCATTTGGTCATTAATGGGCCCCAGTTGAATGGTTATGCATGCAACCAAAATTTATATGCCACAAGTAGAGAGAGAGTGCATGTGTGTGTGTGTGTAAGGCGCTTATATTTAGTTGACAATTTGTAGAGAAGAAGCTAACAACAGTCTTAGCCCAGTTCAAAGACTTATCAAGTGCTCAACGATCACCAGGCTGATGACACATGCAGCTGGATTGCTGCTGCGCTTTGGACCAGCTCCAAGTGTTTATTGCATTGACACATTGAATGGGTGCGAGTTCCAGGGCAGCTCGCTCCAAGGGCCTCAAGTCTCGGTTGGTACACTTTCAAAATCATAAATTTTCGGTTTGTCACTTGGCGCATTGATATCGCAGCGGATGGCGACACAGACAGGTCAGTCGAACAGCTTTCCGCTCTGCTCTTCCCGCTCACTCTGCATCTCTCTCGGTCTCTCGAGCAGATGAATGCAAATGAATGATGCACTGCAGCCGTTGAAAATTATAATTGAAGCGAACAAAAAAATATATATATCTTTTTTGTTTTTAATGGTGTCAATGCTTATCGCTACCAAAAGCAACAACAACAGCAGTGAAAACGCCGCTTAAGTGCCATACAAAACGTTTTCGAGATGAAGTCATTAAGGGGCAACAGAATCATCATCTGCAAGCGAACAAAACGGAAATCGTTATCAGCACTTTGAGCGTTTTTTTTTCGATTTTCGATTTCGGCATATTTAAAAATTGTATTTTTTAAAAGTGACGCTAGTTAGTTTTGGAATGGCGGAATTTGTATGCTCTTTAGGACCTTAATTCCAGCACTCATGACTGTCCACTACGGGATTGATTCATTGCATTTGCTTCTTAGGTGATTCTCATATTCGAAATCATATTTAAAACACAAAAATTTGGTCACACCAAAAGGCAATTCAATGAATTATGCCTGAATTTTCTATATTATATATTGCTTCGACTTCTACCTTATATGTCACTGGATTTAACTGCATGCTGCAAACTTCAAGAGAAACCCAGACTACTCCCAACTTCGTGCAGTGTATATAAGACAAAATACACACATATATTTGTGGTTGCAACACTTTCCCAATGCGTTGCATTCATAATTACAATGACATTTCGAACTTTGTACAGCTCAAAAATGACTATGTCCATAAAAATTTGTTATCTCTATATAGTAGTTTTTTTAGTGAATCTAAAACACGCAATATTCATAAATTTTGGCTTTGCTTCAATTTCATTATTTATTTTTCCGAGTCATTGAAAATATAGACATAACTCATTGTATATCATTTTTTAGATTTTACATTTTTATTACAAATTGCAATTTGTTTACAAAGTAAGTACTAGAAATAAAATGCAAAAAATATTATTTATTTTTTTTATTGATTTATTGCCTAAATGCTTTGGTGTTTGTTTTTCTTGAGTTTTTTTTATTGCTGTGCTACAATTTTTAACACTTTGTTTAATGATTTTTTGTGGTTTTGTAAGTTAATTTGGTGCTATGAAAATTAAGGGCGTATAATTCAAAAAGCGTTGAGATTTTAGCAGAAATTAGAAAGTCTACTTAAGTTAAAAAGCTTTTCAAGGCTAGGCGAAGTTTAGTAACGTATTTGATTTTTTAAAAATCAATAGGTTATCGAACAGTAATGTACACCAATATGAATTTCACTTACGGTTACTAACGATTGTCGTATTTCAGTGCGGTTGCTTCAATGAGTATTGCGGTTAATGATCCTAAAGCACAATAACTCTCATTGAAACATGCATGTTCTTGCCTTCAACCTTTTCGCTATGCTTTTGATGCTGCTAAAACATCACGCACATGTGTAACACCATCCGAGCGTAACACCAGTCGAACATCAGACCACACGAGCGTAACAGCACTCGAGCATTATAACAAGTTTTTGTAGCGGCTATACACGTAGTTGACTAGATAATTTTCATTAAAGGTGTTACGTTGTTATTTCCTAAAAGATTTTTGGTTTAAAAAAGAAAAACAACAATAACCCTCATTGAAACATTCCTGTTCTTGCGCGCAACATCTCGCTTTAGGTGCTGCTAACACAGCACACACATGTGTAACACTATCCGTTCTAGGCGTTCTCTTGACATCTTATGTTCTTAATATAAGTTTCTAATTCTAAATTTTTCAAAAAATCTCAAAAAGCGTAACGTTCTTTCGACATCTTATGTTCTTAATATGAGTTTTTAATTCCCAATTTTTCATTCTCTCTCTTGCGTACCACTGAAATACCTTGAAGATTGTCAAATAAAAAACAGGTGTATTTCGGAAAGTATTAGACTTGTATGCATGCAACTAGGCATATAAATGTTTTTCGTAGAGAGAAAGTTTTTCATCTTTCGCAACATATGTTTACTCAATACACCCACATTATTTGAAGCAAATACCGTTTTACTTGCACTTTTACTATTTCGCCGAAAAGTTTCCTCAAGTCTTTAATTAGCAGCACAGCAAAGGAAACTCTTCCATCTGTTTCTAAGCCGCAAAAGATTACTCATAGCTCAAAACTCAATGCCAATTCAGTTACTTCACAAGGTCTCTGTTTCGCTTACACCTCCCCCCTCTCTCCCCCCTCTCTCTCCCTAACTCTTATTCACGATATTGTAATGGCAAAACATATACATACCTTCAAAATAGAGAACTGACGACAGCAGAAATGCACATCTTGCGATATGTCTGGCGTCTAGACAACAAAAACTCTACCAAAAGTAAGCTGCTTCTTCATCTGCTGCTGATTCTTCTGCGAGTAACTGCGCTTTTCCCACTTCTTTCATCTCGGAGACGCTTGTTATCATCTTTCGTCTGTGCCGCAAAAACAAGCCTTGTTTGTTTAGCTGCGTGCAACAGATTTTATGTTGCACGAGAAAATTAGAAAGTACGCACTTGAATGGTGTCTATGTTTATGTCCCAGTCTCAGTCGGCACAAGAAACCTTTCAGCTGCCACCCGCGCACTGCTAATTTTTCTTGTTTTTTACTGGCTCATGAATAGTTTAATTAAAATTTGCCTTGGAGCAAGAACGGCAACAACAATGACAAAATGTTTTGCGTCTGCTGCAGCCGAGACATGAAAAACTCTAACAACAACTTGTTAAAGTTTGGTATTTTCTTGAAGTTTTTCTAACTGTTTAACAGCGTTTCCCTGGGCACTTTTTGGCCCTCTTAAAACTAAGCCTTTCATTTAGGTGCGTCTAGACACAGTTTGAATCTTTGGCGAAAAGCCATTCGAAAGTTAATCTTTCTTTTGTTTTATCTACAACTTTTATCTCAAGGTTTGCGGCGAATATCAAAGCCAAGCAGCTGTGTCTAGGCCTTGATTTAAAATTTATCTATTATGGTGTTATTTTTTGAGGCCCAATGAAAAATCATTAAAAATTGATGGTTATTCATGTATAAGGTATATGATTGTGCTAGTTTTTGCATTTAACTGAAAGGCTCTACAACAATCACTGAACTAATTTGAGTTTTTTCTTGTGCCAAAACTGTAATAAAATGTGTTTTATGAACTTGAATAAAGAACAGCAAGTCGTAAAATTGCTTTCGTAAAAAGCAAAAACGTAAAACGTATTCGTTAATAAAAAATTAATTTCTTTCAAATTATGTATATGTGCAGTTTTGGACGAGTTGTCAATGGGTTAAGTTAATGGTGTCAAGCCGGTGGCAATTTTTTATGTACTGTGAAACGATTAAAACTGAATTACGAATCATATAATAGCTAACTGTTAATAGCACTTGCTTTGGTGAGAGCCCCAATTAAGTATAATATATCATATTCATTCCTTTCCAGAATATACACTTTGGGAACTAGCTTCTGAACTTAACCAAGTTGACGCCCAAGCCCTCCCAGACTTTAGCAGGGTTGTGCGTAGGGTTTGGGACCCAACACGTGAGACATTCCTACCACTAAAAGGACAAGTTGGATAATGGTGGCCCAGATCAAGCAGTAGGTGTGAAACGCTCCGTTACTGTGTCCTACAATTATAAACTTTCAACAGATCTTGAGTAGTGTCAATATTAACTGTAAAGAATTTAAATGGGTAGTACCTTCGGGTCATATTATATATTTGCTTCAAATAGAAATACACAGCGTTTGTACTCTCAGATTAATGCTGAAAACTATTCTTCTAATATTGTCAAGGATTTCGTCTACCTTGACACCACCATCACAATGAAGAACGAAGCCGTCTACGACGACATTGTTATAGTCAAGCGAATTAACATCGAGCTGCTCCGCTGGCTAGGTCATGTTGTGCGTTTGGATGAAGGAGCTACTTCGCGAATTGTCTTCAATACGGTTGTAGAGGGGAGTCGACGGGAGTATTTTTTGGAAGGATCAGGTTAAAAGCACACTAGCTACCTTTGGTATCACCGATGGGAGAAGGCGTGCACAAAGCAGAGGCGCCTGGAAAAGTCTATCAGACCTTAAAGCGATAACGGGTTGTTATGGCAAGTTAAGAAGAAGAAGTACATTTGGTTACGCAAGTAGTCAATCTGGTACCACAGGTTGTCAGAAAGCCCGCAGAACCTTTTCTTTTTTTTTAGGACTAGTTCTGTGCTGGCTTTTTGGTTGCGGCTCTACGGGGAGTTTCGTGGTGGCTGTGGGTTGTACTCAAAGACGAGCAGCTTCTTTATACGATTATTATTCTTATACCAAAATATATTTTTAGTATACTTGGTATTATACCGTTGATTAATAAGTGAAATTGATACATGTGCTTGACCGAGAGGCCGGCAACAATCGGCATCAAAGCAACATTCGTCAACATCAGCGTTGTTTGGGCGCACACCACGGCGGAGGTAAACGACGAAGTGACCAAAAATGCCTTATCATTTTAATCACAAGAATGAAAGCGAGCGTATCGTTGGTGCTACAGTCGGGCAATTCAACCTTAACGTGATCATCTCGAACAAAGGTCTAAGATTTACTGACTTTGCCGCTGCAAGAAACGTGGTAGCCTTTAGTACCAGATTTCAGCATCTCGATATCCAAAATGTTACATGGACGTCTTCTGATCTGCAGAGCATACGATGCAGCTAACAGCGAAAGCTGGCCATCGCCAAAGCGGACCTCCCTTATCCGCTTAACTCTCTGAGCAGCTCAGTTGATCTACTTCCGAACAAGATAGCGCCGAGCGACGCTATCAGAATCGTTGCATATTACCGCGAAGAACGTCCTATGAGAAAGCATTGGTATGATCAAGAGTGTCGCCGCCTATAGAATGACTTTGCAAGGACGGCTACTACGCCATCTGTGCGAGATCACTATAGAGAGATAAGGAAGGTAAAGAAATACCATTTCAAACGATTAAAACTAGTTAGCGGGAAAATCGAGAGCGGAAGGAGATCAAGATGGACAAAGTATAGCGTCTGGCTCGAGGGTAATCTATAAGCCCACCAGCTCCTGCAGAATAAAAGAGAGCATGCCCGATGATTGAAAGCTTAGGGACCTCTACCCTGTTCTTAAAAAGGATGACCCGACGGTAATCGCCTACTACGTAAACTGTACTACCGTAGGATCGATCTAAAACTATTCGCGAAACAATTGATAGGACGTTATCAATGTGGCTTTAGGCCTAGTAAGTCCACCATTTATTAGACATTTACAATACGCCGAATCCTGCAAGTAACCAACGACCATCAAATCGACTCCCAACAAAGCTTTTTCGATAATAAAGCAGAATTTGATAGCCTGTTGAATGATCGCGTATGTCTGAGTACGAGCAAAAATCCCTGCAAAGCTGGGGCGTCTTTGCAGCATGACGTTGAACAACACACGTAACTCCTTCAAGTTAGGAAAGAACATCTCCAAGGCTTTCGATACTGCGCTGGCTTCGCAGAAGAAGATGCCCTCTCCTGCGACCGTTTGATGGAGAATGTGTTGCGAAAGGCCGAAGTATATCGGAACGGGACTATATTATATAAGAGAGTCCAGTTGCTTGCCTATGCTTATGATACTGTGATCATTGGCATTAAGCGAGCCGTTACCGGAGCCTTTGCGGCTATTAAAAGAACTACGACCTTATAAGACTACTTCGTGGGCATTAAGTTGTAAACATTCAAACAGTTTTAAATTTCAGTTTAAGTTTATCAGAGTTAAAGTCGTTAAAAATTTAAAAAGTTTTAAGCTTCAATTGTATATTAATTAGTTTAAAAATTCGAAAAATACAAAATATAATAAAATAATTTACATTATTCAACTTTAGCTACAATTAATAAACAAAATTGCACTTTAGTCGTCCGTGTATGAGGATTCCTGCTCAATATGCCGTCAAAAAGCAGCAATATTGTTCAACTGCGCCTTTTACTATGGAAGAATATGCGACTTCAATTGGCTCACATTGTGCAGACTATAGTGATAATAGGCTTGCCAATTTTGGGTGTATTACTATTATTATACCTTAATTATCGTATTCCTGGCGATAGGACACCAATAGAAATACCCGATCAAAAGTTCGGCGACGAAAATTTTAAAAACTTGCCCATTTTCGAGGATAAAGATATATTTTACTCACCCAAAAATAATTTACTTGAAGCCATCATTCGAGATGTGGTAGCTGGCTTGGGAGCTAAAGGAATCATGGCATATAATAATAACATCGACATGGAACGCGATTTGATAAGAAATTCTTCTTCTGTTGGCATAGAGTTTGATAACATATTTAGCACTTGGAAAGAGTTGCCTTTTAAGTTCAGCATTGCTTTGCGGTTTCCTGAAATGGAGACCCTTTGGTATAGCTATAGATATTATATAGACCAAGGATTCCTAGCAGTTCAAGCTCAGTTTAGTGAGGCCTGCATAAAACATAAGGCTGGTGACAAAAATATTGCCATACCACAAGTTGTTATGAAAAAATTTCCCAAATATGGATACATCAAAGCTGAAGTGTTTGGTCAGACAAAAATGCTACCATATATTATAATGTTTGCATATTGTTACCCGTGCATGTGCATTACCCAGGTATGTAACGTCATTGTGTCGCCTAACATCGTTATAGTTCGTTTGGTTGCAGTCTATTATGCTGGAAAAGGAGAGACAGCTCAAGGAGATCCTAATAATCATGGGCTTACCCAATTGGCTTCAGTGGTTAGCCTGGTTCATCAAATCGTTCATACTGCTAGCTATACCAGCCGTGATCATTGCCATCCTAGTAACATGTACTTCATATTTAAGCCTGCTTCTTCAAAGCCAGATTATGGTCATTTTACTAATATTGATGGTTTATTTAATAGACATCATAAGTTTCGCCTTTTTGGTCAGCGCATCCTGCTCCCGCTCCACTATTGCCGTACTACTTTGTTGCATACTGTACTTAGCCAGCTTCTTGCCCTTTTTGTTCGCACTCGACACTAAGTCATATGCCAAGTACATAGCAATTTGCTTCTCTTTAAACAGCGGATTCTTGTTGATATTTAAGCAAGTCATTAGCTACGAGAGTACACGTCAGAAGGTACTCACATTCGGGGAAATTTTCAAAAGCGATTCCAAAATACCATCCATTGCTATGATATTGCTCCTGATGCTGCTATGTAGCGGAATATGCATACTGCTCTGCTTGTATATAGAGCAATTACATCCGGGTGATTATGGCATTGCCAGGAAATGGTACTTTCCGTTTACACCTAACTTTTGGTGTCCGAAAAGTAACCGTAGAAGCCTGCGCGCCTCTCGCGGTGCATTGGACGCCGAAGACAGTGGTGGCGATAAACGCCGTTCTAAGGCTTTCGAGGCGGAGCCCACTCAAAAATCAGTTGTGGTCGAGGCGCATCATTTGCGGAAAGTATTTGATCATGTCGAGGCTGTCAAGGATTTTAATGTCAACTTTTATCAAGATGAGATAACCGTGGTACTGGGTCACAATGGAGCCGGCAAAACTACCACCTTCATGATGCTAATCGGCATGTATCGACCCACCTCCGGCAACGCCATAATCAATGGCTATGACATGGCGACATCGCCCACGATGGCACGCCAATCACTCAGCATATGTCCGCAGCAGAATGTGCTTTATAACGAATTGAGTGTTGCCCAGCACATTGAGTTCTTTAGCCTCATAAAGGGCGTTCCTTGGAAAAACTTGGCATCGGAGAAGAACAAGTATTTGGCAAAGCTTGATTTGCTGAACAAGGCAGAAACAAAGGCTAGAGATTTATCCGGAGGTATGAAGAGAAAATTGTCACTCTGTTGCGCTCTCTGTGGTGACACTAAGGTGGTGTTTTGTGATGAGCCTAGTGCTGGGCTGGATCCAGCGGCCCGTCGGGATCTGTGGAATCTGTTGCAAAGCGAGAAGGCAGGTCGCTGCATTGTGTTGACCACGCATTACATGGACGAGGCCGAGGTACTGGCCGATCGCATAATCGTGATGGGCAATGGCGAGATACGTGGCTATGGTACGACATTCTTTCTCAAAGAGAATCTGGACACGGGATATCGTTTGGTGTGCGTTAAAACGGAAAACTGTGATGTGAATAGAGTGACACAATTTCTGGCTAGATATGTAAAGACTATTGAGTTTGAGAACGAATTGGGAGAAGATATAATATATCGTTTGCCCAAGGATAATAAATTAAAGTTGTCAGATATGTTCAAGGACCTAGAGTCTAATTTGGATACTTTAAAGATTAGTGGTTTTGGTTTAAATCCAACAACACTGGCGGAAATTTTTATGAAGATTGGCGCGGAACAAGAAGAAATGGCACCTCATTACATCAAAAGTGTGGGTAAGTGCCAATACCTTGGAGTGTTCTGTATAAAACAGATACGCGTAATTAATTTGGATATTAACAAAAATTTGAGATTTATTTGTTACATAATGCATAATCGATATATTATTACTTAGATTGGTGTAGGGAAGTAGAACTGCATCGCACTTCCTAGATGGCAGAAAATGAAAGCAACACTACCAACAAAGTATATGAAAGGGATTGCACCACTAAGACGGGAACGAGAATACTTTCGCCTTCCCCTTACTCTCTTAAAGACAACAAAGTAGACACTTCCTATGAACAAACAAAGGCGACGGCCTTTGAGTCTGAGAATTACCAGAAGAGGGAAATAGCAATACTGATAAAAAGTCAGTAAACTATACTATCTAGGCCGTCGGTACAAAATTTATATTAGATAGCTCCCTGGCCACAGCAACATTGCTTGAAATATATAGTTTCCAAAGCACTTCTACCCAATAATCTTATAATCTATTTTCTGCAGATTGGTTGCAACAAGGAGAACTTTACGAAGAAAAAAGGCAATCCAAATGTTTCAATCACTGGCTGGCCATGATGCAGAAGAAGTGGTTATACACTCTGCGTAATAAATGGATGTTTATTATATTAATATTATTGCCGTTGCTTTGTCAATTAGCGATCTTTCTAATCGATTTGATATTTTACCCGAAAAGTAACGATGTCAGGGCCTTGAAGATGGAGCTCGCGTTATTTCCAAACGCAGTGGTGCTAGTGGATCACATGGATAATGATGACGCAACTGACAAAATAGCCAAAGAATACGTGTCCATTGCCGGAAAGGACGCTCTTGTACTTAAATGTCCCAAGGGCGTGGGCTTCGAGGATTACATTCTCCATTACGATAAAACCAAAAGAGAAACAATTCGGGAAACTTATGTGGCGGCCGCTAGTTTTTCGGCTAATCAAATTATAGCCTGGATTAATCCCTATCCAATACTCTCTGCACCTGTGACACTGAATCTGGTCTATAATGCCATTGCGCGCTCCTTAGTCTCCACAAAAATGCAAATTGAGATTACGAACAAGCCGCTCCAGCCTTCAGACACTAAAGACAGCGATGATCTTTATAAATTGATTGGCCCGTTCTTGCTGCTGTTTTATCTAAGTATAATCACTGCTATATTCACTCTACTTCCCGTCACCGAGCGCGTTGGTCAAACTAAATTGCAGCAGATGATTAGCGGTCTCAACGCTTGGACCTATTGGATGTCCCATTTGCTCTGGGACTTTATTATTTTGTTGTTAGTTGTTGTGGTGCTGGTCATCGCAATGCGTTCCTTGCCAGGACGCCACCTCCTTATCATGGGCTTTCTGCTTTGTGTTTTTGGCTTGTCGGCTCTGCTCCTCATCTATCTGATGTCACTTTTTTTCACCAATAGGGTTCGGGCAATGAACGCTATTATGTTTTTCAACCTTTTGATTGGTAAGTGAGCAATGATTTCCTAAAGCTGTGTATGCTTTTATGGTGCTACTATTCTAGGCGCTTTTATCCCTTTTTTTTGGCAAGGTCTTACATATGGCAATTTAATATTAAGAATCATTAAAGGAATATTGATGTTGCATCCATACTTTACGATGAATTTAGCGGCGTACAAAGTTTTTAAAAGAAACCAAGAGGAAAGATCCTGCGAAACGATTTCTAATGAGCAAGTTATTTGTTCAGTGTTTAAAAATTGCTGTGGTAAAATCTATGTTGCATTTTTGATACCCTATTTTTGTATTTACTTATATTTAAATAGGGTATCGATACTATTGCATCAACTTAAATTCTGCCGACGTCCCAGCTGACGTTGCCGATCCCTGATTTAAAGGGATTTAAAAATAAGTTTTAAAAACCAATCCTTGTTTGAAACGTTTGGAAAAGATTTTTTTATTCATTGTCAATCTATATATAGAAAAAATGAATGTCTGTATGTATGTCTGAATCTAGTGAACTCGAAAACAGGTCGACCGATTGGCAGGAAATTTTTTTTATCATCTTCGTTGAAGTTCAAGAAAGTTTTATGGATTTTGAATCATGTCGATGTCTTACGCCGTTCCCACATGACAGATTTTTGCGGTTAACACCCACAGTAGAAAAGCTTTTCAATTAAAACTAGGCACTTTATATCACTATTACTGTGCATGTGTGGTTTAAAATTAGTAATTATCAACATCGGATGTAAACTGCTAAAGATGTTAACATTGGTAGAGTTAGAGATAAAGGTGAAGGTGTAGGAAGAGGAAAAAGAAAGAGAGGAAAGGGAAGGACCTCTAGAAGGACCTTGGGGGTGGCTTGCGGAGCGATCAGGGGGCGAAATACCTAGTAACCTATAAATCATATTTTTACCATTACTATTTTATTGCCGATTTTTATGAAAAGGGGATCGAAGAGCCCGATATTCTTATATTGTACTAAAAAAATTTTATCTAAATGATGTAAAAATGTACACTCTGACAAAATTCGAGTTGCAGCAAAAAGCAAAATAGCTTCCAAATTTTTCAAGAGTTTAATGATTTTCCAAAATTATTCTGACTAGTCTTTGCCTTGTACACGCTCTCATAACAGCTGACTATGAAGAAGAGAAAAGGAAGCACTAAATGACAACGTTTATGTGTACAATGTATTTTGTTGTTATTTTTTACATCAAATCCATTTTTAGCCGACTAAAACGCAACCTATCCAGATGAAACTTATATTCTGCAAGCGGCAAGCATTTTAACTTTCGAATGGTATTCACCTGAATACGTTACGTATTTGCGAGGTAATCTGTACCACACTGATTTATACATAGATTTTTAACAATAAAACTGAAATTATGGGTGTACATTTCTGAGTACAAGACTTGTCACATTAAATAAAACTCCAGTGGTAAATAAAACCTAAGACGGAAATGTCGAGCACCTTACAATATTATATCAATAACACAAATCATTAGGGTGTTAGAGTTGACCAAAGAGTTTTTCGTTGTTGACAAATACTTTCAACATAAACTTTCAAATAAAATTTGTGTTTTGTAAATTTAAGAATTTCAAATGTTTGGGGATTGACTCATGTATACATACGGGTACGGCCTGTTGTAAATACATTCTTTCATTGGAATTGTGGTTGTACGTGGTGGGTGCCTTACCCTACAAAAAAAATATGTTTTAAAATTTTCCTTTGGCAACATACGATATTTTCGCGCAACATCGTTGATATAGTCACTTACGTCTGTCAGTCGTTTTCTTTAAAAAGTTCTACAAACACCCGAAATGTATTGCAAACGATATTTTGAGTGGCTTACCCTACAGTAGTCGTCCTTCTATATATTAATATAATTGTATTTAACCTAGAGCCAGAACCCCTGTTACATTGGACAGAGCTGTGGTATTTGGTCTTAACCGCACTACTATGGCTTTTCCTCCTGATGCTCATTAGTTTTCATTATCAACTCACGAATCGCATTGAAGAAAGAATTAAGTAAGACTCTATAAAAACTCTTACAAATGAAAGGATTACAAATTGTTTTTTCAGGCCTGCTAGGAACAACCCAAATGAGGACCAAGATGTGGTAAGGGAACGACAACTTGTAACGAATATGGAAAAAGAAGATCGAATGCAACATACGATTGTATTGGATTCTGTCATAAAGAAATATGGTACATTAAGAGCCGTGTCAAACATATCGATGCAGGTCCGCAGGTAAGTTCTGAAGTATTTAAATTCTGCATAGTTCCGAATTAATGTAAAAACTATACATTTCAGCTTTGAATGTTTCGGCCTGCTTGGTCTTAATGGCGCCGGTAAATCTAGTACCTTCAACATGATTGTGGCTCATAGTAGGATCAGCTCAGGCAACATCTATATCATTGGTAATAGCATAAAAACACACCGGAGAAAGTGTTACGAGCAAATGGGCTATTGCCCACAAGGAGAAGCACTTTTTGATTTCCTAACAGGCCGCGAGACACTGCGCATACTCTGCTTACTAAATGGCTATAAAAGAAACCTCATACAGAGCATCATACAATACTTTGGCTATAACTTCAAATTGATTGATTATCTCGAAAAGCAAACTCGATACTATAGTGGCGGTACGAAGCGTAAACTTAATAGTGCCATAGCATCGTTGGGGCCCTTACTGGTGTGCCTGGATGAACCCACAGCGGGTATTGATCCAGCTGCTACACGAGAGATCTGGAACGTCTTGGCCAATATGCGTCACATGGGCAAGACACTGTTACTTTCCTCGCATAGCATGGAGGAGTGCGAGGCGCTGTGCACCCGACTGGCCATTATGGTGAATGGCGAGCTTTGCTGCATAGGTTCGCAGCAGCATCTGAAGAATCGCTTTAACCGAGGCATGGTAATTAAAATCAAGGTGGGCACAAGAAAGGAGTTCGACAATGCCAAGGAGTTTTATAAAACTCAACTCAGCAAGCCTGAAATGTCCAAAATGGAAGACAGCATCAGTGAGGATGAGGTAGCCATGGTCGATGCGTCAGCGCGTAAGTTCAAAAAGTTACTTTTTTTTACATATTTAAGTGTAATATACTAGATTGTTCAAAGAACAAAGAGAATTATCATAAAAATCATAGAAAATATTTGTGTTAAGTACACTTATTGAACGAATTATTATTATTATATGTATAGTTGTAACAAGGTATACTTAAAAAGGTACGATTACTCCAATATTCTGTTTTTTTGGCGGCCTACGATTCACTTGCATAAATATGCGTATTTGCATATAAGCTCGTTCCTGTTGTTCTTTTAAACTCTCACAAGTTTTGCCTATTAAGTATACCTTGACCTGACATTAACATACATATATCTCGCAAACCATTAGAATTAGGAAAATAAATGAGTCTAATAAATAAAACAATGTTGAATTTCTGGCGAAACACCATCACCCACATATCTTAATCTCCTTATCATCATTATGCCCAAACACATCAACCGATCTATGGTGATCACCGACTTTCTGTAAAATTTTTTTTTTTCAGAAACTCGTTTTAGTTTTTCAGCAGATTTAGATGCGGAGTCAGCGCCAGAGCCTGCGCCAGAGGTAGATGCTCAAGAGCAAGAAACTCTCAGCGTGGAGCCTTCTGAAGCTGATATGCTTAGTGATGAGCCTTATGAGGTCTTAATTCAGAATGTGGAAACCGAATTCAGAAAGGAATTTCCTACTTTAATTATAGCGTAATATGCAGCTTGTTTTATTTGACTTTTAACTGATTTGCATTAAATTTGTAGCGAAAGATATGACTACCGCGGCATGGTGACACTTCAAATACCCGATCCAGATCTGAAGTTTTCAAGAACTTTTGAATTCGTTGAACGCAACAAAACGTCATTAAATATTCTAATCTTTTCCATCAGTCAGTCATCTATTGAAGAAATCTTTTTAAACTTTGCTAAAGATCAAAATCCGGGTCGAAATTAATTTGTAAAGTATGTGAAATTTTGTTTGTTTTTGGTGTTATTTGTTATGTTAATTGCATGATTTACAAGAAAATAAAATCAATATCTTAGTACTTGTTTATGTATGCAGTAAATCATTGATGATATACAAGTTTTCGGTAGGACAGAATTGTAGTTGTTTTCGTTAGAACGTGTTTAATACCCTTAATATACGCCATTATACTTCATGATATTGTACCAACTATTTTGAATATTTGTCCATAACTGTGTTTTGTTTTGCCAGAGTTTGGCAGTTTTTTGGATCGTTGTCTTCTTGTAATTGCGAACTGCGAAGAAACCTCCTCCAATTCAGTGCCATTGCGCACAAATGGCAGCTCGAAATATCATTGCCTTTCAAAACAGTTCTACCAAATACCATATAGCTTTTTTGATTTTAGATTATGTTTTGTCACACTGGCGTACTTCAAGCCATCATATAAAAATAATGATTACTTTTGATGGGTGATCCGTAGCTCCGTTTTCCTGCTTAAATCCTTCATCACAAACATATACTTTGTCTTCTTCTCATTGAACACCAGACTCAGCTTGGCAGATACTCTTGCTTCAGTTTCAAAGGCTTCGGCAACATTTCGCTTGGCACAACCAATGACGTCAATCTGCTTAGCCATGGAACTGGACAATTATGTAGAAAATGATCTGGTTCCGATACATTCATTTCTTTCGAAACATAACCTGCACCATTTGCTAATTGTAAAACTTGATGCAGACAATCGGGACCGGAAACCCTGTAGCCTTTTGCCTACAACAACACTTAATTCAGCATACTTCGTACTGGAAAGTTCCAATTAAGAAATTTTCCTTTAAGTTCAGTATTATGGGTGCAAAAATTACTTTTATGTCCACAACTTAAGTATAACAATGGCAAGGTTCAAATCAATATATCGCTTTTATGCAATGACGAAAATGCAGCGTGGTTGTTGCATGTAAGCAATAATTTCAGATAATAAAATAATAAAAATTAAAATTTAAAAATTCGCTTAAATGCAACAGCGAGAATGACTCTCTCTCTATTGGAATAAAAAAAAGGCGCTTTTTTGAGGCAATATCGCAAACCGTAACTCCGTGACAGAATTTCGCGGTTTACACTCACACCATAAATACTATTGAATTGAAACTTGGCACAGCTTTACACACTGTTACTTTGCATGTGCGGTGTAACAATTAAAAAAGGTCTTATTTTGGTGGAAAAAAAGCGTAAACTACATAAAATGACACAAAATCTCAAAGCCTACTATTATTTTTTCCAAAGCTGTACACAGAGTCTGGCAACATCTACTAACAAGAAAGGAATGGGAACCGGATGGGAAACGGGAAAATGAAGACGATTAAGAATAGGAATATGATCTACCTACAAAGGCATGGCGGTTGGGGGCGTTGTGAAACGAAAATCGGATTAATTCATCTTATAGCTCTTGAAGTGAGGATGAAGGTAAAGGTAGCGGTAGATGTAGAGGTGGAGGTAGAGGAAGAGGAAAAGGAAAGGGGAAGAGGTAGAGTTAGAAGAAGAAAAAGAAGAAGAAAAACGGGAAGAGGAATATGCTCTACTTCGAAAGGGGCACGGGGGTTGGTCATATAAACGTCCTTGATTGAATGGTGAACACAGTTTTTATAATACGGCACAAACGAGACTTTACGCCTGTACGAACTCTACTTCACATATATAAATTTCTTATTGTAGTCGAATTTTAAAGTAGTTCCTTGGCGAGTGGAAATTGGTACAATTATGACTAATATATGTTTGTCCTTGTTAAAGTTTTAAATGGGAATTTGAAGTGTTGTAAAACGCGATTATCAAGACTTTTTCCAAAAGAATCTCAGACAAACGCGCACAATTATGTGACAGCAAAAGTTCAAAAAGCAAAAAAAGAAAGTAAATCAAACCAAACAGAATATAAGAAATAGAAGAAAACACTTCGAAAACTACGCTAAACTGGAGCATTGTCTATAAGGTAAGTTAGTGCTTCTATTGTTGTTGCATTTGCTGTTTTTGTAGCAAGTTGCACGTTTAGCTTCAACATGCGGTTATGTGCGGCAATTAAAAGTCACAAAGTAGACATAAAAATGCTGACGCTCATCCCAAAGTCAGTCCAGGAATAGTTCTGCTGCATGGGAAAGGAGAAAAGATGTTGCAACAAAAAGTTACGAGCTGTTGATATTAAAGGGCGACAACGTCCATGTCGCGAACTCAAATACAAATGGGCGCCAAGCTGCACAGTTATATGCTTGTTTGTTTGTTTGTTTGTTTACATGTTTGTTTGCCAAGTTGCGGCGTCTGTTTTATGGCTTAATTAGAGATAGCGGCAGCCACAACAATAACAACAACCAAAGACTCAAAGTCGCAGCATGTTGCCTAAATCAGCGTGAACCATAACGGTTAGAGTACTGGCGGGCAACGAAAAGTCAGCACAAGAACGTTGATAACCTCTAACGCTGGCCAAAATGGTCAACACCTTGAGATGGTTGGCTTAGACCCACTTTGTAGTGGTTGTTGTTGTTGGCGTTGCTGATACCCTGCCACATGTAGGTAAGATGTATATTGAATGCGTTGCAAGATGCATTGATGCATATAATAACAGCAACTTAAAAGAAAGGCTGCGTTTCGGTTGATGCAATTTTGTACATGAAAGTAGTGTTAATGCCAGGCAAACATAAAAATTAGCAAGCGACCGTGGTAAGGCTGAGCATCGGTTGAGCCCTTGTTTATTGATTTTTACTGTCTGTTCTGATTCGCTCAAGTCAAACTCATCGTTCTAGAATCAACCAAATTTTGGTATTGTATTTTGTTCAAAATTGAAGCTGAAATCACTCGGCCTTAAAACGGGATTCAACGTATGAAAAAATGGGTATTGACTCCGTGTTTTTCCACATGATTCCTGTGGGATTGATTCAAGTACATAGTACTTGCTTTTTCTCTCAATGCACAAGCTGTTATGCTCTTATTTTATGCTTGTTTGTCTATTTTGCGGAATTTCGTGCTTAACTCATTCTCAGCAGTGTATTAAATGGAAACCAAAAAAAGTTACTCAACCCATAATACAACACCAGAAATCCTTAACGTGTTTACTCTGCACACTGTTGTGACAGTGTGTTTCATAGTCAGGATTTCCCTACTAGTTTTCCTTTTTATTCCCTGCAATTATGCACACGACACATGTTGCAAGGCTACACTTGCTAAAGATGCAAAAATACCGCGCTTGCAACGCGTTGCCGGTTTTGTTGGCGTCGTCTTCGTTATGTTGGCGTCAGCGTTGGCGTCGTCATTGGCGTCGGCGGCATACTTAACTTAATGTTATGGTGTTCCAAAGCGCGGACTGTCTAATTATCATTGCAACAACAATCTCTTGGCGGTGGCAACCCTGCCGGCGGCGTCTCTGATAACGATCAGCAACAACGCCAGCAGCAACAAACATCATTATTATCATGCTCATCAAAAGCTATCGTCATGATTCGCAATGTGCACAGAACAAAATAAATATATATATATATATATGCGACTGCGAGGTGCCACGCCCTGTGCGTCAGCCATGCTTGACATTCTTTGTGTGGGTTAAGGATTGAGGCGTGTTGCTTTTGGTGTTGTAATTGATCGTGTAGTTGAGATAGTTAATTATACTTATAAAATGAATGTCAGTCATAATCCCCCAACAATTAGGGTCGAGCATGTATTAAGACTTATGTCAATTTAAGGGCAGTTAACTCAAAAATAAAAATAAAGGCAATAGTAGCTTTTGACCGATCGCCGTCGGTTTTCCAAGCGAAAGAGATCTGTAGTGACAGACAGGTTGCGCTTAGGTCCCTGGAGAACCCTCTCACAACGTCGATCTTAGTCAGTGAATGTAAGACTATGCAACACAAGTCAGTTTATACTGGCTTGCTAGACACCAAGGTAATCTTGGCTCGGTATCACAGCCATTACGGTCTGAGATCCCTGGATGGATAGTGGTCCACACAGACAAAATCTGTAAGGATGCCAGTGGATCTACTGGATGACGCATTAAAAAACAATTTGTGAAAGAACTAAAGCCTCCAGATGCATTCTTAGTCAAAAAAGAAAGGTCAACCATTATACATTATACAAGTTATACACTGATAAAAGCTAATGCTGCAGCATTATTCCTGGATAATAGAGTGTTTATGGAAATGAAGTGTTGATAACTGTCAGCACGGTAAAATGGGTTGGTTCGATAACGCAACATAACGACAAAATCTATCGTCAAGAAGCCAATCTAATAACCTCCACATATCTTCTACATCAAAAGAGGAAGGATCTTTAAACTTCTGTTGGGTCATAATACATTTCGATAGCATTTCCCACATTCAACACGCTACTTTTACAGACTCCTCTGGACCAATAACTGTATTAGTAGAACTTTTTTAAGCCTACACTTCCTTAAATTTTGGTTTTCAACATTTTTCTTCAAACGGGAATAGCACCACGGCCCAAGTTTGCTCAACTCTCTTCAATAAGACCTCCGGTTTAAGAGCAACATCTTGCTGGAAATGGTCAGGCGACAGAAATGCCGAAAAATTCACCCAATAACAGCCAGGAGTGGCTGCTTTACAGTTGTAAGCCAGCACATACATACTTCCTCATTATCTCTAGCTGGAGCACATCTTAAATCGGTTGAACTCAGAAGAGGATTCTAATAACTTTTTTATGAATTTCAAAAAAATGTATGCTCCTTGCAAGACTTTAACCCTAGAATGGGCAACTTGGCCTGGGAACAACCTATTTCGACGAGGAAGTCCTAGTGATCAATTTTAAAAATTAACCTTTTCACATAATGCAATTTTTAACGTTAGGATGAGCAACTTGGTCTGGACTGACCCCATTTTGACGTTGTCATGCAATAATGGTTATACCGAACAAAGAGATCTTCTTCGTAACTAGCCATAACAACCCATGTTATCGGGTTACGGCCTGATGTAAATACATTCTTTCAGTGAAATTGTGGTTTGATGTGGTGGGGTTGCGATTTGGTATCCGGTGGTTTTTTTAGTATGTGGCGTAGTGTGAACGATCAATGGTGGTGTGACCAAGCCATACTGATAAGGTGGAGTCTTTAGAGCGACTAAATTCGTTAAGTAGAATCAGCTGCTTATAAACCAACTAATGTCGATATTTTGCCGAATCAACTTTTTGCCACCTCTCGATACCGTTAACTTGATTACAGTCATAACCTTGAACGCATCGATTCAAAAATTTGTACATAAATTTGAAATGCATGTAAGAAAGGGGTACAGGGTATACTCGAATATATACTTAAGTTCACATTGGAGTATACCACTGTCAGGCATCGTCCCGACTTCAGACTTCAGAATTTCCAGCAGCCAGTCAAACTAGCAGAAACTTTATTGCAAATTCTACAACACTTTAGAGACTATTAATGTGAAACTTTTGATTGCTGTAGACAACACTAATATAACTTCTCTATAAGCAGCCCAAAGGCCATGCTAAAGACCTTATAGCTTCAAGCATAGACGCAGACCTGAAGAACACGATAAAGCATTATATACTTGACGAATGTGTCGAATGAGTGCTAAAAAGTTAAATTGATTTTACAGTCGAGAGTTGCACACGGAATATACAAAAAATTTCATAAAATATATAAAATAGTAATTGTTTTTAAAACGAGACAGCTAGTGGCCAAAGAGAGAAAGAGATAGTGAGTGAACTAAACTCTTAACGACAAGTCATAATAACCGGCACATTACACCGAGTCACATACTACATATGTTTGTGTCATACATATGTATGCAGATGCACATATACTATAAAGATAAATACAGGAGGCACTGTAGTTAACTCTAGAACAACACATCAAAAACCAATGCGGCAATGCCCATGCCTTGCCCCCCGCCCAGCTTTGGACTGTGTGGCAGGGGCAGGAACATGGAGCCGTGGCAGCTGCACTGAAGAAGAGTGCAAAAAACTACAAAAAAGAAGGAATCAACACAAAAACAACACACACTGCCTGCAATAAAACTTTCATAACTCTGCAGCTAATGGAGTTCGAAATGCTGGCTCGTAAAATATTTGTTGTTGCTGTTGGTATAATTGCTGCTGGCTGGAGCTGGAGCTGAAGCTGGAGCTGCAGCAGGGAAGCGGGCCAAATTGTCGTTGGTTACGGACTGGGAGTAGTAGTTTCGAGAGTATATAAACAGCTATAAGGACTGACCAAGCTACAGGCCGTTAAAGCTCAGAAATTGTCATAAAAAGCAACAAGAAACAAAAAACCACAACATATATAGTTTGTAATGTATTGCTTAGCTGTGTGTCTTGTGTTCTTGTTTGGCATTTTCTTGCAGTGTAATTTTCCACAGTGAAAAGTGCATCCCTAGAGCAACAACAGCATTAACAACAACCAGCTAGCAAAAAAAGTCCAGAATAATGGTCAAGGTGCTGAGCAATGACCATTTCTAATCGGTTTTAGGCGCATTTGTTGCCCCATTTTAATTGAAATCACAGAGTCACCAAAGCAAAAGACAACCAAAAGGATGGCAAAAGTTATAAATAATAAATAAATATTTCGCAGCTGCAATTATTTTCGTTGGCTCAAAACAAGAAGAGGAAGAAGTTATTGAACTGAACTTGGTTTACGTTTCAAAACTTAATCACCGCATTGTGAAAAGCCAATGACAGCCTTGCCACCAATAAAGAAAAACCAAAAAAAAAAAAGGTGAAAGAAGTACAAAATGTGGAATGGCAAAGTTTGGATACGCTAAAAGCTTCAATGCATAGAGCATGAAAGTAGTGAAGTGGAATCCTTGGCCGACGAACGAGTCGGTCTAAGAGAGAGCGCAACACAAGCACACACGTGCATTATCTTGGGAATGACCGCATTTCAGCAACAATGTTGAATTTTTCAACGGTCCACGATTCCAGTCTATTACTTTCGTTCTTCTGCTATAATCATATATTATGAACTGTTCCAAAGATATTTCGGCACAACGATCGATACCTGATGTATTGAAATTCCGTGAAATCTGTCACATTGAAATGCACACAATTGCAGCATTTAAGCCTAAATGCAACATTTATTTAGTAACAAACACACGCAACTAGCTAATACAGCCTCTTTTGAAAGTACAGCCTGCACGTTACCAAAAGAAATGAAAGGAAAACAAGAGAAGTGTGCAGCTTACGCCCGGAACTTCAACAAATGTCAGATATTTACAAGTAAAAAGTAACAACTACTTAGGGCAAGCAACAGGCAAACAGGCGGCAGGCCCCCATGACAGGGTGCCCCATAACTTGGCTCACTCACAGCTTTGGGCCGCCTGAGTCTGAGTCTGAGCCTGGTAGTTGTAGTTGGCTTTTGTTATTGTAGGCGTCAACCTGCTCTTTAAGCCGCATTATTTATGCGCCTGTGCAGCGATAACGCGCTTGCATTGACCAGCTCCAATATATAGAGGACTTAAGTTAAGAAAGAGTTTCAAGTTGGCAGTTGCCGAGTTACAGGTTGCATTTTGCCTTTGCACTACTTTTAAGGGCTTACTTACTGCACTTAAGCAGCAAAGCAGGCAGCCAAGCAAGAGCAGTCCCAGCGACAAGACCAGACCAGACCAGAGTCATCCAGTCATCCAGTGCAACAAAAATATGAGATATTTCTTATCAGCTGGTATGCATCTGTGCACCTCGAGCGATTCCTTTTGCTGCTGCTGCTGCTGCTGCAGTTACTGGAGTTTGTTGTGGCTTCAACTTGGACTCCGTTTGTGGCTATTTACTTGGTTACATCTCCCGGCACCCCACTCAATTCATACCTGCCGCACCTGTGTATCCGTATCTCTACAGCAGCAGCATTCGCTTTCAAACATTTTCATCTTATTTTCATTTCAAAAGCTGCACGCTCTACACTCGCTGAAAAGAAGCTGCTGCAGATTTATTGTCTTTGTTTTTTGCTTTTGTTGCCTGCATCTCTTGGCCGTTGCTTCATGTTATAATAATAATCATAATATCAGTCGTAAGTGCATTTGTATCTGCCCCTTCCTCTGCCCCTTCCTCTGCCCCTTCCTCTGCCGCTGCCGTTGCACTAAATACCAAAGAATTGCCTTGGCTTACAAAAGCTGCCTCAAGCGGCTTCTAGTTGGGTCCCTTTAATAGGCGAACTTTACTCTAAACTGCACTGATTTTATATGTGTTTTGTTGTTCTTGTTGTTCTTGGCTTGGTTTCGATTTCTTTACTTAGAAATAAAAACTGTGTGTGCAAATCTTCTAACATGATATATATATATATATATATATATATATATATATATGTCCAGGCACAGTGGCACGATATAATTTGTAATAGGCGACAGCTCTTGAGGCTCGTTTAGAAATGGATTCAAAGCTATTTATGGTACTAAAAGGAGTGTGAAGAAATAGATCTACAGTAGATACCGCTTATAAGCAATGGCGAAAATGCGGAGCAGTTTGCATATGAGCAATTATTGCATATACGCGATAGTCGGATATATGCAAAATGTTTCAAATAAACGCTGATCGGTTGCTGTAGATTTCGCTTATATGCAAAAAAAAAATGCAGTCCATTTTTTACATGTAAACATGTTATGTCATATAAGTGATAATCGGATATATGCAAAATATTCGGCTGGCAGCTACATTAGTTTATCCTTACTAAAGACAAAGCTAGCCACAGCAGAAGCAGGAATCAGAAGTGTCACTTTCTCCACTACTCGTGGCTGCCCACAAGAAGGAGTCCTTTCTCCATTGCTATGGAGTCTCCTTCTAGATGAACTTCTGAAGAGACTTGAAAATCAGTGGATACATTGTGAAGCTTATGATACTGGGAAAATTTGAAGGCACTCTTTGTGAAATAAGAGGACTGAATATCACCTACGACTGGTGCGGGGAAGTTGGCCTCAACCTAAGCCCTGCATAAACTGTAGTAGTTACATATACAAGAAGATATATTTAAGCTTCCGCAAATGAGGTATCTTCGTCTTAGGTGATGTCCCATTGACGCAAGTATTAAACTTTAATTTGGCATTCATATCGAAAACGTAACTAACAAATGTATCAGAGCATTATTTACGTACGGAAGAATAGCTGGAAAGTCACGGAGAACATCCGAATCGAAAATCATTGGATAGCTTTACCTAATGGTAATAAGACAGATGCTCACCTATGGAGCAATCGCCTGGGGAAAAAGAGTTCTAAGGCTGGCCTGCATATGCATGACAGGTGCAATGAGAATGGGTCCTACAGCGGCACAGGAAGTAATTATGGATTTGACACCGCTGTATATAGTCATAGAACTATATATGGAAGCTACACTGCTAAGAATGGCAGTGGAAGGGATTGGCAATGCCCATATAGTCAGTACACAGGATGCTGTCTGACTGCGGAAGGGACGGTGCTGCGAACCCCCTGATTGAACCATAACCTTTTTGTGGCATTGGATAACACACAGTTAAATAGCTACTAAAAGAGGAGGAAAGACTTAGAACATCTACGGAATGGATGGGCACAGCGGAACTCAGCTCCTTATCTCCTACAACTCAAATAGATTCAAGAAGATGGTGCTATTAAGCAAAAACTACTTCAGAATTCTGACTGGCCTGCTTACTGGACACTGCAGACTGAAGGCACACTTAAGCAAGCTGGGCATCACCATCTCTAACACCTGTGGGTACTGTGATCAAAAGGAGGAGTCGTTGCGTCATGTGCTCGCCAAGTGCGACGCAATGGCGAGAAGAAGAATGAATCTCCTAGGCGGGCGTACACTGTCGATGCCTGACGTAGCCCAATGGAAATCATCCCAAATAGTGAGATTTTTATCCGAGATAGCCGAGAGAGCTTTAAGCTAAAAAGATGGCACAATAGATCCAAAGGGTCACAGTTCACTACTTCCCATTAATATTATTGTTATTAGATTAGTTTATTTTTTGCATTCAGACTTATAAAGGCACTCTAGAGTAATTATTGGCTATATCTCGACTTGGCAACTGTAGAGAAGCAAATATCATTGCAAGACCGCAAAAGTGATATAAGTCCCAATAAGATGTCTCGAAAAACACCAACAATACCCGCAGAGGTATTCACGTTGCACATGCACTTGGTCCCACTGTGCGCATATATCAGCGCATATTTATATGCTGCCAAGGTTACATCCTAGTTACACAAATCCATAACTAAACTAGTGCAATATTTGTATAAAACTACAACTACTTACAAATATACATTTTTGTATACAAGATTGTAAGTCCAACAACCACTGGGTAAACCACAGGCAGCACAAAAACAGAGCCTCATTTAAATGCTTATCAGTGAAATCTGGATGAACAAAAGCTGCTGCTGCTGCTGCAGTTGCTACTCGGATGCCAACTACGACTACTACTCCCAACCATGATACTCACTCACTCACTGCAACGCTGAGCAATGGCGCAAATATGCAGCTACTAGTGCTGGGGAGGATTGAGGGAACAGTGACTACTATATGCATGGTGATGGGTTTGGTTAGAAGAAAAATGAGAAACCACTGAGATAAAGTGGCAGAGATTTGCAACAAAAGCAAAAGCTGCTTCTGCTGCTGCTGCTGTTGCAAATTCCGACTTGGCGTATTCCTATTTGCAAATTTTGGTTTATTCATAGCTTTGGCTATTTCAACAGCTACAACAACTACAAAAACAACGTGTGCTATGCAGAGTATTTGCTATTTGCTTAACATAAGTAGTGCATTTCTTAGTGCTGCGGACTGTAGTCAAAACCCTTATGTGGTTGTGCGTTTCCTTGAAATAGACAAAACTAACTATGAAATAGTTTTTTTCTTAAATTTTTTTTGTTTGTAGCCGCAGCTATTTTCTTATCAGATCTGCCCACGGTGCGCATATATTTCTCCAGCTCATGCTGCGTGTGCCTGTGAGTTACCCTAGTTGCCACAGGTTCCCCTTACCCATTTTTTTCCGCCAATGATGCATCATTTTGGGCTCTAATCTGCTTGCAAATCGCTGGCATTAAGCTTGCCCCAAAGTTATGTTGGCTGCCTACTTGGCAGCGCATTTTATTTGTTTTACCTCTGCCACTGCCTCTCGAATCTCAATCTCACAATGTTTTCTAATGCACAACGCGTCGTATGTGTAACATGTTAAATTTCATGCACATTTTTTTAATTTCTACCACAGCTGTCAAATTTACTCATAAATATGCAACAAATATTAGTCAAACACACACACAGAGACACAGGGATTCGCTTTAGGCCTTATATTAATATGTTTACATTAAAAAACTGAATGCTCGATTAGTCAGCTGGCAATAGGGGAAAAGAGAGTGCGGGGAGGGCTAAAAGAGTAACACACACACTTGAGCACACACGCACCTTTGACACGTGTGACCCACAAAAGTCAAGCGAAGCGACGTGTGACGTCAAGTGTAGAGAATTTGCCTTTTGATAAATGTAAAGCACAAGGCGAACCTAACTAAATACAAATCTATATACAGTACAGTAAATACTCACAAGATGGAAAAGTGCTAGAAATGAAACGAAAGCTCAGAAGTACACTTTATTCCCAAATCTGATACAAATATACAGTAAATACTCACATGATGGAAAAGTGCTGGAAGAAGCTCTTTGTACACTTTATTCCGAAATCTGAGACATAGACAAATTTACAGTAAATACTCACAAGACAATAAAGTAATATACAAACGGAAATACTTCAAATTCGGAGGTTCTTTATATTACGCTATGCAATAAATTTTACATCAATAAAAAGCCTATGATTAAATCATACCTTTCCGGGAAACTTTTGGCTCGCTGATTTTGAATTCGGCAAACGTTTTGGTGAGCGGGTTAGAGAATACCACCTCAGCAGGTCAAAGCTTGTCGTATGAAACGACTTATAATGACACTGGATTCTTTCGATACCAGTAGAGCCACCCCAGGCCTTAAAAGGGTTGTGCGTAGGGTTTGTAACCCACCATGTAAAACCCAAATTCCAATGAAAGAAATAGATCATGTCGTAAGCACAGTTTTCGAATTGGTGGACATTTTTTTTAACGAAAATTCTATGAAATTGTAGATCATAGCAGTTTTTCGATATTCTCTTATAACTTCGCCATTTCTCAACTCAAATTGCTGTTGAAATGTTCGTAAAGAATCCATTGTATTAAATTCAAAAGAATAAAAATACAAAAGAAGAATTTTAGAACTTTGAAAAAAAATTCCGAGTACTATAAGATTTTTCTCGAAATCTCTAAATTTTTTGAAATATCATTAGAAATTCGAAAATCCAACGAATCATCCTCTCAAAGTTGAGTTAAAAAGTAGCATCATTCACGACATTAATATTTCGTATTTTGGCCTAAAAACACAATAATTGTGGATTATAAGCAGAAAAACGTTTAAAAAAAACAACAACGAAAAAGTCTTCTAGTTTGTCATTGAAATCTTGTAATTCGTTTAAGAAATTCATTCCCAATAACAAACACAAGTTGTGCCCCTTCAAAAGAACATGTTCAATATCTATCAAAAAAGAAGTTGTTGCAGCTTCTAAGTGTCTACTGTACCACACAAATGCTCATATTTGAAATATATTGTGTTCAATTCAATCAACCATGTGGAAAAGCCAAGAGGGAAATGCAATAATAGAAAGAAAGTGGCTTTTGCTTGTTAGAAATTTATAACCGCAAGCGCTGCTCTTTAATTACAAACGACAGAGAATTCATTTCAAGTGTCTCAATTTTGACATTATTAATGTTTGCATGCCACCCAATATGCAACAGCCACGACATGAAGTCGCAGTCGATGCCACAGTCGCTGCCACAGTCACAGTTTCAGTCCCAGACGCTGAATGCAGTCAATTCTGGCCAGGGCCGGTTTTGGATTTGGTTCTTTTTGGCATACAAATCACAACATGGCTATATGAGCAGTAAGACAGACTGCGTCTGATGTACGATTTTGCTTTAATCTTTCTAGAGCATGTGCGTCGCTTTGCATATATGTATGTGTGTGTGTGTGGCACGTTTAAGATTTGCAGTTATAGATACCAATGCCACGCACATGCCATACAAGTGCAAGGCACTAGCGCATATATGCCGCCTTAAGCTCGAGCGCCCAAAAAAAAAACTGAAAGCAACTCAGACTAAAACGTAAGAAAAAATATCAAATCAAGTTTCGCCTGGTTTTACTTGACTTATGCCAACACCCGAGCGTACTCCACTCCATCCCGCAACCGATACCTAACCCAGCAACAGTGTATACTAACTTGGTCTTAGTCCCATAACCTAGGCAGGCATTGCGCGTTACTAAAAACCATAAACCGTTTCAATATCGAACACGCGCGCTCACACACTGCGACTAAGCACAGATACTTCTCTGGCTCTGACTGAGCAAAAAGATACAGATATATCGCACAAAACTGCGAGCTAAAGTAACTGGAACACAGCAGGATGACATTTCCATTGAGCCGTAGTCAGAGTCTGGATTCTGCTCTGCTTTGTTAGGTTCGTCGTAGTTCTGCGCGTTGCCTTCGACATTGAGTTAACGTCAGCAGCGACGCTAAAGCGCCAAAGATACCATGAAAAAAAAATGAAGTTCTAAAACTCATAGAAGGTAGGCTAGCTGGTTAAGCCCTCTACACTGCGAAATGCCCTTCTGAAAGCCGAAGGATGCTTCACTTAAACTGTTGCAGCACTGAAATAAATATTCCCTTTGATCTTTGAACATACAAGGAGCAGAGTTGCAAAAATATCGATAGTTTTGTCGAGGTATCGAAATATTTCATACTACTAATTCTCATTATCGATCATTTTTTTTCGCTATCAATGTTTTAAACACATGCTAAGCAGCTGAGTTAAGCAAGGCAGGAGGCGACCGATGGAACTAGCGATAGTATCGAATATTTTTCCTGAAACTATCCAAAATATCGATAGCTTTGCAATTCTAAAAAATTTTCGTATTCGATAAAATCAGTTGTAATGAATCTCAGCAGAGGTAGCTCATCCGGTGTCCAACTTCTGATTAATAAATACACAATTTTTTTAGTTTTAAGTCTATATATATTTCTGTCTACTTGGGTCAACAAACGCTCTCTAAGGTTTTCAAATTCCAATATTATCAATGCCTTCGTCCATGGATGCCAGCCACTCACACCTGTTGCGCCGTATATGAGGTAAAACCTCGCATACCTAATCCGCTTTCGCACAGTAGACCAACCAAAAGGGCATAGTATCACTGGTGCACACAAAGGACCGCCTTAGCTTAGCATTACATCCTCTGTGCAGGATTATCCTGATGTTGTGCCTATGGATGCAGAATCAAATGCTCCATATGACGCAACAATGCCTTCATAAGCATAATCTACCACCTACATACACATATTATTCGTAATCACACACTCGCAATACAGCTCACCCAGTGGTCGCCGGTCTGGTCTTAGTGGTGCATCAATTAGCGTAGTAGCCAGCCACTGCTGCCTTGGGATGTATTCTGAACTCTTGGTCTCCAGCATTTGCCATCGGGCGCACCTATGCGACTTATCCGGTGCCTTATTGCTTGTAACCCAAGTTCCAACCAACGCCTTTAAGAGGAAAACATATTCTTAGTGGAATCACCTTCAAATATTGATGGCTAAATGGGTAAAACTTACCCTTTCTGGTAAATTTAGGATCGCTGATTTCGAATCTGGAAATGGTTTTAAATTTGATAGTTCGGCTTTCGAACTATCGCTATTTTAAAATTAAAATTGAAGATTTGAAGAGCGGCAAAGTAAGCAAATCTCATATTACTCAGGAACCTTAATGCCGGTCGAGATGAACCATAACTTGAATAATACGTATTTAAGTGTCAGTTCAATGTCGTTTGAACAGTTTTTGTTTATCTTATCTCAATTTAACGGAAGAGCCATGTTTTAGAAATAGGTGTTTCGTTGTGTTCAAATTTGTTGCATAGTGTAATTATCCTTTTTTAGTACGAATATTCCGAAATTTTATGAGTTCTTTATTTGCAGTTGGTTTATAGACCTCTAACGACCAACACTCCGAGTTCGCTTTCAGTACCTTTTAGCGTGGCACCACACGAAGTTTACAATGTCACAGCCACTGTCAAGTTGCTTTACAAAATGAAAACAATCTCCAAACTTTAACCCACGTAGCGCATTGCACATATCCCAAGCTCATTCTAAAGCTAGTGGCATAAAGCCCCAACATGCTGGCTGCCATGGTTGGGGGTTAAGCGCTTTACTCTGCTGAGTATTTATGTGCCGCAGTCACAGAGAATTTATGCCTTGGAAGTGCAAAATATATAACACAAAACAACGCGATTTGCAGAGAAAAAAAATGAGGCAACAACAAGACGACGACTAAAAGCCCCCTACGACAACAATGAGTCTATGAATGAAAACGTTTAGACCGGGCCAAAAACGACAAATGGCCAAGTTAAGGGAAATTAAGACTTTTGCTGGGTCATAGAGGCATATAGGCTTTAGTACACAAAAAAAAAAAAGATACTTTTCTTAAAGCACATTCTCAATATACGTTTAGGCTAAAAACAAAAAAACGTTTGATCAATGCCGCCACACAGATGCATACATAGATACACACATGCACACATACAGATGCGAACCCGCGGACAAGTAATTTTTCTCAAGTAATTGATACTCTGCCGCATCGCTGCTTGGTACCACGCCAGCTGTTGGTCTGTCCGTCTAGCTGGACAGACTTGACACTATAGTCTGTAGTCTTTGGTCTCCGGTCTATGGTCTATAGCCTGTCGCACGCTGCTGCTGCATATTAATGACTTTCTTTAATGCCTTTTCCTCATTTATTTTCACACACACACACACACACACACGCATATTGCCGCTTATTTTAAGCAATGCCGTGACGGCAATTTGCCGTTTGGCTTTTGAAACTGGGCGGCGGCGGCTGCGGCAGCGTCGGCGGCTGAACCTGCTCCAAGTGTGCTCTAGCTCCAGTCTGGCCGGCCACCCAGTGCCAAAGCCAGCCCCACTCGGTTACAGCAAATTGAGTTAGTATAATTAAATATGACATTGGCAAGCGTATATCCGGCAATGTGTGGGTTGCCTATACGGTACTCGCTGCCGCTGCTGGCAATGATTCCCTGATTCCCTGCGTGACAATTGAAATAAAGTGTTGACGCTCTTGCAGCATCGAGCTGCACGAGTATGTGGCGTATCCAGAGACTCGGCTCTGGCGCAGTCAGGCGACAAATATCATATGCAGAACATGTCAGGGCGCAGTTACTTGGAGTATCTATCATATAATAAGTAGTCGGAGCAGTCGAGTCGGTCGGTTTCCAGCAGCCAGAATGTAAAGTTCTTTGCCAGCAGTTTAAACGCTCGACTACCAATGCAAGCAATTTTCAATTAATGCAACTATACAGTTGCATCTTGCACATATATATATATATATATATATATATCCATGTGTGTGTGTGTGTGTGTGTGTACACACATATAACTTAGTATATGGCATGCTTTGTATGTATGTTGCAATAGTAGACTACCAAATTTGTGCATTATGCGGCGTAACTAAATCAGAATGCAACTGCAGCTACAACGAGAACTATGTTATTGCAACAGTAGCAGAAACTGATAATCCGGAAAATGTATCAAGCAATCCTATGAAATTGGCGTACCATATGTGTGTGCTTGGTTTTGTGTGGGTGTGTAATATAAGTACCGAATATTAGGGATGTTCACGAAATCATCCTGGCAGAAAACAATCAGAAGATACGTTTTCACTTGCTTATGATTAATACGATGAATATGATGAACTTTGAAATTGGCAGGACTTTGCTTTCAAACTTCACTTTTCTTCATTGCAGAGCCCGCACCCACTGCTAACTAACTCGATCTGGGTAAACAGTGAAGCCTGCAAACAAAATGTGCGGAACTGAACCAACTTGTTTGAGTTCAGTTAGAAATGAGTGTAGTATTGGTAGTCAAGCCTAAGACGCATGTCATGCTGTTTCATAGCAACCCGTGTTATCGGGTTACGGTCTGATGTAAATGCATTCTTTCATTGGAATTGTGGTTTTACGTGGTGGGTTCACTACTGGTCTCGAAAGAACCCAGTGCTGAGGTGGTATTCTCTAACCCGTTCACCACACGCGGTTTCCTACACTATGCTAGCTATTAAACTAAGATTCAAGCAGTAGCACCAACAACTTTAAGCCTATGAGTCGTTTCTGGTAGTAAGTTAAACCTCTTTAAAAACTCATAAGATACAATTTAAAGTGCCTTCACTTCATCTTTAGCTAGAGTGCTTTAGACCATTGCACATCACTCAACTTGAAAGCTCACACATCAGACTCATGAACACCCCTAATAAATTGTCCCTAGCAAAAGACCAATTGTAATATAGCCTATCATTTGCACGCATATTTCAAGCAGCAACAATTTTGCAGCCCTGCGCTAATGCAGCAGCAGCGACAGCGAGAGTGAAGGCAGCGGCGCGTTGCATATGCTTCATTGCAGTCAACTGCCACAAAAAGAGCCAAAGGGAGTGTCATCAACGCAACGGCGTCGACAACGGCAACAACAACAAGGACAACAACTGCAGCGACAACGAAATGGAAGTGTGCAACTCCAGCGGCGCGGTCCGCACTACAAAACTTTTGTTAGCCTCCGGGAAGCATGTGGCAAGGTGGGATGCATGGGGCAGGAAGTCAACCAAGGAGAGACGACAGCCGACAGCTGTGAAATATGCCGTCAGGCATTTGAATTTTGCATAATGCACGCCTGCCTGGCAAAGTGCTTGCCATGGATTCTTGTCGCCTGACGCAGCCGCCGATGATGGCGACAGCGGTGACGCTCACGTCGACTGCGGCTGCTGGTGCTGGTGCTGCTGCAGCAATGTTCGTTCCTGATTTGTATGCAATCATATTTTTGGGTCGCGTATGTGCGACGCTCGACTTGATGATACTGTTGGATTACATTTAGGATTGTTTATGTTGTCATCTCCTGGGCAATTGTTGTTGTTGCTGTTGCTGTTGCTCTTGCCCGTGCTATGCGCAACAATTGTGCATGATATACGATGGCGACAACCATGACGACAATCATAATGATGATAATGACAATGCTAATGTTGATTATGTTTATGACAATAATGATGTTGTTGCTGCCTTAAATGCCACTTAGCTTGTATTTCTTCGTGTTGTTGTTGCTGATATGCTGCCCACATGCATGGCGCTTACAAGAAAGCAACCAAGACAAAAGAGCATTTTCAGAAAATCAGAGCGCAGAACTAAATCCGGATCAACGAATTTTGGACATCCTTCAGAAAAAGTGTGCTAAGTTTCTGTCTTATATGAAGACTGTTGGGAAGATAAATCTGCCTGCTGCTCAACTTTGTGTTACAAAAAATACGGGCTTAAACCTGCCACTTTCCCAGTAAAATTTCGGAGCTAACCCAAGTCAGAGTAACGCTGAATATATATAATATCTATGACTATGAATCGTGTCCAACAGCGGCGTTGGAAGTTCTCATGGATTTAACATAACTCTACATAGTTATTGAACTCCAAATGAAGGCAACTCTACTAAGAATGTCAGTGGAAGGCATAAGCAACAAACGAGTCTGGACGACCCTAAAGGAGATGTGTCCTATAGTTAGGCACAGCATAATTTGGTAAACGGACGGGTCTTTGGCAAATGAAGGCACAGGACTGGGAGTCGCGAGACCGCGAACTCACAAGTCAGTATCTATGAGCACTAATACCAGCATTTTTCATTTCTCAAATAAACCTACACAGGAACTACCAGAATACGGAAATAGCAATACTATTAGACAGTCAGGCCGCCAAAAGGGCGGTTGCAGGAACCAGAATAAACTCCAAGCTGGTTCGGGAAATCCGACCGATGCTGGACATTCTGGGAGAACATAGCACACTATCTCTTAGATGGGTCTCAGGTCACACTAACATCCGAACTTGCGGATAAGCTGGCAAGAGACAGTGCTGCGAGCCAATTGGAAGACACACCGTCAAGCAACTTCTAAAAGGAGATGAAAGACTGAGACGAACTGCGAACTGGACAAACACCCCAGGCCTTAGACAGGCCAAACAGTTCCTCGACTCTTAGACCTAAAAAGGTTCAAGACACTATCGCAGTTAGAAGAATTCTATTAGAATTCATACCTGGCTGAATGTGATGCCCTGGCGAGAAGAAGGTTGTCACTTCTCAGCGGATACCGGAACTCGCTGACCGGTTGTAACCATAAATATAATTAAGTTTATAGCAGAGATAGGACTGACAGGGATGCTCTAAGCTCAGTAGGGGGCACAATAGATCTAAAAGGTCGCGGTGCTTTACTCCCCAGCTACATTATTAGGAAAATCTGGTATCCTTTTTCTGTTTCTGCAAAAGAACGCTAAGACACATTCTCAAAAGAAAGCTATGCCTTATTAGTGCCAGACGAATTTCAGATTATTCTTCTTCTTGATTAGCCATATTAGGGCACTTCTCCAGGCGGCTCATACCATAGTTCATTGGCAGGGTAGTTTTACGCGGTAAGTCCCGAACCCTACGCACAATCATGTTAAAGTCGTTGGCAGACTTCGCTGCGTGGTGATTGGAGCAGCTAACAGGGGGCAGCACGTAGGGGTTGTGCGTCAACTTGGTAAAGGTAGGGACATGACTCAGGAAGCTCCAGATTGCAGATTATTGTTCTTCTCTTTTTGAATGTGTTTCCTTCTATAATTATATCCTATAATGCTTCTCGGTTCTATGTGCGGTCACCTCAAGTGGCTTAACCAAACTGCAACAAATAGTTAATATGATCATCGTTAGAGCATAACGCAACAATTTGCTGCCTACTGTGCGATTGTTGCTCTTATTGTGACTGCCTCACTTACAGCTACTGTTTTGATTACATTCTCAGTTGCGTAGGCAACTCAGTTGTTAATCAGCAAATGAAGCTGATGCTGCCCACTGTGCAATTGTTATTCATAAATTCCAAAATTGGAAAATTGCATCAAATTTTCGCAGTAATCTTTAACAAATAAAAGCGAAGTACAGACAATTTAAAGTAACGCTTATGATGCTTAACGTTCGAGTGTCATAGCAGCTAGCTTTGCTGCATGCCAATTAACATTTTTGCAGCAATTTGCTTTTTTAACACTTTTTTCCAATATGGCGTCGCACACAAAATGGCCAGCCAGAGCCGGAAGGAAGCGCCAATTGCAAAAAAAAAAACAACGAAAATGATTTAATATTAAAAAAAGAAAAGTTTAAATAAAAAAATCGGGCTCATTTTTGTTGCTTTGTGCAGCAGCTGCTGCAAAAAAGTTATAAAAAAACACATTAAAAGGGAAAATAATAATTTAATTGAATTGTAGCGTAAAAATTTGCACATTGCCTTTGAAGCGTAAAAATAACAGTTTGCATTTTAATTTAAAAAAAATTGTTTTAATGCGTTAGTTTGCGTTTAAATTAACGGAAACTGTTGCCGGCAGCTCGTTGCGACTTGGGGCCTTGTTGGCTTAACTGTTAACTGTAGCTGTAACTGTAACTGTATCTGTAACTGTAACTGTAACTGACCGCCACTTACAGTTGAGTGCACAACAGAAAAAATAAAATCTGCATACAACATGCAGCAAAAAATAAAAAAGAAAAACAAAAGAACAAAAAATTATTTTTCAATTTCACGCTTCAAATAATTTACTAATTAGATTTGCATTTAATTTTTTGGCAACAGCAGCCCGCATGGTCACACACATACACACACATAAATACACTCCCACACATAGACAACTTTACAGTTAAACTTGGCTGACTTGGCAAAGTTGCTCTTGGCCAACACCAAACTGTTGAACTAGCAACAAACTTTTTGTTTTGTTAATAGTTTAAAACTGGTAGCAATTAGAAGAAATAAACTATATACAAAAAAATAAAAAAGTATGCTTTGGCTCATCATAATTTGCATTGCAATTTGATCAAACGGTAAATTTAACGACAAACAATTGAGCCGCACTCCGGCTAACAACTTTAAGCCAATTTAAGCCAAAAACCAATGACAGACGAAAACCAAACAACCGAAAGGTCCATTGAATGTATTTGCATCTTTTAAGCATTCAAAAGCTTGACAAACTGCAAAAGAGTCAACTGCCAAGGAGCGAGCGAACCAGCTTTAGTTAGAGCGAGCTAACGCAAGACAATGATGAGACTGCGAATGCCAGTTCAGGATCTTAAAGTAAATTCATTTGCCTTTTGTCTAAGCGATCGATCTTTCAATCAATCTTGCATGCAAACAGAAAAAAAAACAACACACACAGAAAAAAGTAAACTCTAACTGGAGCTGAAGCTACAACTGAAACTGCAGCTGAGTCAGCAACATGCAACACAACATTTGCATTTCGTTGAATGCATCAAAATTCAATCAAAATTAAAAATACAATACCGACAACAACAACAAATACGACAATTGGCAGCGTCATGCTATGATGCCATGAATCATGAATCAGAAACCACCTCTGGGATTCCATGAGCTTCTTTATGCCCTGCTTAGGGATGCTATGTTATAAACTATAAGACATAGTTCATTCATAGTAAGTAAGAACTTACTGATTAGGAGAACTTAGCATAAGAAATTTAATGTCTAACGAAAATTTAGTTCTTTAAGTGTACCAGTTATTTCATTGGAGTTGGGGTTTTCCGTGTTGGGTCCCAAAACCTACGTACAACCCTATCAAAGCCAGGGGTTGCTTCGCTACGCATATTAACTCTCTACCCTAACAATGGGTGGGAATTAGGCCATCTACCCAGAGGACACCACTGGGACGTTGTGCGTCAACATCGTTAAGGTAGAGCAAGTATCAAGCTATTGACAAAAAGAAAAATTGTACCAGTTACGTTATTGACTATGGTATGGCGACAGATTGTACAGCTTCTCGGTTATGAGTATGTATGTTATAATAGAGAGAATGAGGTAGATTGTATGACAGAGAGGAAGAGTTTAGGACTAGAGACGCAGAGGTGATGCTTTCACTTAACCAATCTAGAAGATTGTTTGAGAGAGAAGAAAAGTTAGGAACTAGCAGCGCCAGTGGATCCAAATGACTGCTTTTTCGGCAAAAATTATAACTTTTGAGATAGCATATATATTTTCAAAATTTAAAATGCATGTAACAGAGAATTCCTTAAGCTTCAAAAAACGCATTGCTTAATAAATCGTAAAAGTTTTGAAAATCTGTTTTGATTTTGGATCCAGCGTACAAGTGTGTACGCCAGATAGCTAGACTTAGAAGAGGATAGAGAGGAAGAGATAGAATCTGGAAGCACGGAGCTGATTCTACTGTGACTGTAGGCCTTAGAAGTCAAAAAGAGAGAGTGAGGGCTTAAATGACAGAAGTACTGCTCCTGTGGGTTAGCGGGACAGAGACTTCACCCACGTTGCTGGTACTGTCTTTGAGTTTATAAGTCTTTCCCTTGTTCTTTCAGCTTTTGATTATGCTTGTCAGGTTATGTGTGGTTTGTCACAAGCACTTTTATTCATTCAATAGATTACATTTTTTGCGCTATAAAAACAATTAAAGTTTCAAAAACTGTGTCTAGCATTACTTTAAAGTTTGTGTTCCGAACCATCGATACTTTTCAATTTGAATTTAACTTTCACTTCATTTCAGAATATTTCACAAAATCAAAATTACGAAAATAACATACGCTTGAATATAAGATCAAAATTGGCATATCATATCATACCGCAAACTTATGTGAGAACTCAATTGAAGTCAGCATGAAAGTCACACATAACTTTTTTCTGCCAAATACTGCAGAGCATTTTAAAGTCTGCGAATGTCAATTTAAATTTCTTTAACTGCTTTAATTAATATGACGTGAGTGAGTATCGAGCTAAACTCCAGAAAATGCAAATAGTCGATCAACACACACTGACAAACTTTGACTCTATTAAGACCGAGTGTGACCAAAAATCAGATGAAAAACTAAACTAACAAAAAAAAAAGGCACCACTTAATGCTAATTTAAAATGAAGCTAAAACTAAAGTGAAGTAAGCCGAATTTAGCTGAGAGCTGAAAGAAATGTCACCATTAAGCTGACATTTAAGCAATTTCAAACGTTTTGCTAACAAATTTTACAGCAGTGCCAAGCGGCCAAGTGAACAGACAGACAGACAGACAGACAGAGAGACAAAGAGACAAAGAGACAGACAAACAGACAGAGAGGGAGCACAAATCAGAAGAAAAATATCAGCAATGACCTTTTGACATATGCTCGCTGACTTCTTAACTTTGTCTCTTATTTTGCTGTCGTCGTCGTTGCAGTTGTTGTAGTTGTAACTGTCGCTGTGGCGGTTGTCGTGCTTGCCACTCATATAGGGCGGGTGGCACACACACACACACACACACACACACACACACACACACACACACTCCCATACACATATATTTCACAGCGAGACATTTTACAAATGTTTTCAATTGAATTGCTCTGATTTTGGCCAAGTTGCATTTGAAATTTTTCTCTCTTTTTCCCCCCAACTGTTTCTCAGTGTAAGTATATATGTGTGTGTGTGTGTGTGTGTGTGTGCTGTGTGTGTTAGCCCGTTGGCGCGTTGGCTTTAACGGCGCTGCCAGCGGCAGCCGAAAATGTCGTGATGATGGCAAATTGTAAATAGCTTAAATGGTCTAAATGGTTTAAATGATTTCAATAGCTGCTTTAGCTGCAGTTGAAGTCAGCTTTTGGATTTGGCTCGTTTACTGCTGCGATACTACTGCTGCTGCTGCTGCTGCCACTGCTGCTCTGCCTCCCCAGGCGCTGCGCCCACAACTGCTGCTGCTTCACGCGGTGGCAACAGCAACAAGAAGAAGCAAGACGACTGCCAGCCAACTCGTTGGCTCGTTTTCAATGGTAACAGTTATCACACAAACTAATGACATGAAATTAGGTATTGCCTGACTGCCAGGCTGCTTGGCTCACATTGCTTTTTGGCCTGGCTAACTGGCGGCAGTGGCGGTGGCGCTGGCAGTGGAAGTGGCTTAGAGATCGACCGACCCGTCTGAACCAGACCGGACCTGCGACAGACCAATTGAAACAAAGCACTGGCAGAGTCAGGCAACAACGACAACAAGCAAAATACAAATAACAACAACAAAGTTGTCGTTGTTGTGATTTTTGCTCTAGCTACCTTTGATGTTCAACTTGAATTGGTTTGCACTGAGAGAAAAAATATTGTGGGTGGTTTGTCTGCGGCTTCTTAGCCCACAGGCAGCTTACCAAAAACCAAAAAATATTTCAAAGAGATGTTTATCTTAGAGATAGATCAGATAACTGATTAATACGCCACATTTAAAGTCAAATTTTCGTCAACTCGCAGGTAATTAATAAGGTTTCTGGAATTTCAAAGGTTCATTTTGAATACATTGCATAGTTAAGAGCTGACTTATCTTTGTTAGGTTCGGAATCTTGTTTGAGTTATAATTTTGTTTAGTTTTCTTCGTTTGATTGATTAGTTAAACTTTTGTTTAATTTCAAAGAAAAAACAAGAGTAGTGCTTGTTTCTTAAGGATATCTCGTTTTTCATGCACATAGTTTCACTCTGTAAGAAAGAAACAATATGAAATAATGAAAAATTTTGATGAAACATTGTTATTATAGTAGCAAGTGTATATGTAAGTGCAAAAAGCCTGAAAGTAATAAAGTGAAATTCTGGACCGTTATAAATTTAAAAAATTTGGTTTAAATGCGACCTTTTTAACACAGCTTACGTATTAAGCTGCCTCACTCGTGGGCAAAAAACTCAATGTACCGGCCAAGGATTCCACTCAAAATTTCATGCTCTTTGATGTGTGTAAGTCACTACTACTGTATAGATTCAAATAAAAAAGCAGTTAATAGATCTCGATAATATCACCACTCAACACGACTTCATACTCAAGAACTATGACGGTTGATCATGTTTAAACAAGCTTCCCTCAATATCGTTTCCGGTAAATTTTGAGAATTTCGCGATTATCGGTATTTTTGAGAAGGTTTCACTTAAGCTGCTATATCTCTATTGTCAAATTAAGTACTTATTCTCAATCCCGTTCCCTTTTATATTCCGATTCATCTTCCCTTTTCTCCTATTCATCTTTAATCTTTTAATATTGGTACAGATTGTGACAGGTGTCACATCTGGCAGGCTTATTAGACTCTGTGCACAAATTTTGAAGAAAAAGATAAACATACGCTTTGGGATAAAACTTTTTAAATTTTTTTTTTTTTTGTGAAGTTCTATAAAGTCATCAACCTTATTCACGCTTCACTAAATCGTTTGTCGTAACATCAGCCACATTCAAAATTTGGGATTCATTTTTATATACGAAATTTCAACATTGTTTGGTTTATATGCTTAGTGTTCGTACCAAATTTAGGGGTTAAACTTAGCATTAGTATATAAAGTAAAATTTTGTTGACGTTTATAGAAGAATGGGCCCAAAATTGACACATTATTACCATTAGCTTTAAAGTTTCTATCCAATCTTGACCACCACACATGCATAGTAATATTGTGCATAACTGTGCCAAGTTTCAAAGGCATAGCTTCTACGGTTACACCCACGTAAGCCGCAAAAATCTCTGACGGGGGAAGGCGGGGAGATATCGACATGATTCGAAAAACTTCATCCTTTTGACAAAAATGCATATTTTTGAACATTTTTTGTGTATCTATCTTTTATGGTGTCCGACATCTCGACGTTCTTATGGAAGAACGGACAGACGCACAGACGAACGGACGGACATGGTACAATCGCTACCCGAGTTAATGATAAGACTTTTTGCCCATGGAACTTATGATCTGCCACGCCTCCTTCTGCCTGTTACACACATTACACAAATCTATAATACCCTTTTAAACTTTACATGGCATGCAAATCTGTATTCTATTGCAATTTTTGACTTTGCAGTAATGACGTGAGAATCCTTGAACATATCCAGAAAAACCTTCCTTTATGAAAAGCGTAAATATGGATGTTCTTAATAGCTAAATTCAAGACTTAAAGCACATGAAAAACACACATATTACATCGAAAGTTTAGTATTGATTGTTTTCGCCTTGATTTCGCCTCAGTTCTTAGTATCTACTTCAATATGTATAAACTGTCTGGATCCCATAAGTGTTGCCTCTGTTCGTGTATCAAAAAGCCAACAAGTCAGCAGACACAGTTAGTTGGGCCCCACAGCAACAACAACAAGAAATACAACAACTACAAAAGAGTCGACGCCGCAACATTGTGGCTTTTGTGGCCTCCGCTACTTGAGATTTTATTGGTATTGTCACAAGGAAATGCAATATATTTTTTGGTTATTGGTCACATTATTATAATTTTTTTTTATTGATTTGTGCTACCAAAATTATCGCTAGCAAAACAAAAGAAAAGCGGCCCACAAAGCAAAGTTCATGATCTTGAGCTTGTTGGGAGGAAAAACAAATAAAACAAGAAAAATGGAGAGAGAAAATCTATAACAATAATATGTATTTGAAAAAGAAAATCTGTAAGCATTGTTAAACATTTCCTGGTGAAATTTTTGCAACTAGACAAATTTCTGTCTTACTTGGAAGTATTCAAATTTAGGCCAACTTGAGTAAGAGCATTGAAATATAGCAGCTCATTAGGCGCCTTTAGCCCTTTTACTTAAATCACGCTCAAGGAAAACCAGCAAAAAGTCGAAAAATTGTGATATAGTTGTCCGACAGCGGGATACCCTGCATTCGGTTTTTTCCAAAAGAACTTAAATATCAACGCAGTTGCTTTAAAATCTGGGAAGCACTTCCTAATTGCTAAGCTCATTATTATGAAGGCAAAAGCACTTACAGCCATTTCTGACCATCTGTTACTTTAAGGTGATTTCTAAGAGGCTTTTACTATGATAGGCGTTTTCAGTCCAATAGTTCGTTGAAAACATAAGTTCGATCAAGCTAGCTCAAAAGTGTTGTTGCCAATTCTAATGGTGATCATTGGGTAGAAAACTTGTAACATGCCACGCCTACTTTTGACTGTTACAGACATTGCACAATACCATAATAGCCTTGAACCTATAAATGCAGAGTATAAAAAATCAGTCAACGAAAAACATTTTACAATTTGCCATAAAAGGAACAGAACAACTAAGAATAGAACTTGAGAGCAACAAATGGTAGGAACAAAAGTAAGTAAGAAATAATTTAGATCACGAATTTGTTGTTGTCGTATGCAAATTAATCAAATGACTCGTTTAAGCCCTGAGCCAAGAAAAGTCACTGTCTTTAGCCCCAAATGGTAATTCAATAATGTCAAAACCAGCCAATGAAAGCAATTATTTTCAAGTTGAAATCGTAAACCAATTGAACAAACTTAGCAGATCGATCGATCTTGAACTTAAAAAGTATTAATTACTAAAAAAAAATTTAAAAAAAAAACAGAATACCCATAAAAATATGGTGCTTTCCACACAACAAAATATAATATCAATATATTAGATAAAACAAACCCACAGCGCTCAGGGTGGTCCTCAACAGAGTTGTAGTTGTTGTTGGCTCTGATTCGCCTTGTTGTATGTGTGTGTGTGTGCTCTATCTGTCTGTCTGTTTTGGTAACTCAAGTCGCAGACGGCATTTAACCAATTTAATATTATTATCTATGATCTTGTAGTGTAACAGCATTTTTCCCAACATCGTCGTCTAGTATGCGCTGAAATGTGTCGTTTGTGCTCTGTAATCAGAACCAGAACCAGTCGGAGTAGTGGTCTCGGAGTACATCGGAATCGTTGGAGTATCTTCCTTCTGCTTGCCATCATTGACATGGAAAACGAAAATGAGTCAAATATTTTGTGTCTTGCTCTTGCTCTGGTTCACTCTGCGTTCTAATTGGCGCTTGTAGTTGTAGGCTTGTTAAGATCTCGGCCAGAAATCAACTCTGGCTTATCTTACACATGAAATGAGCACTGAGCATTCCACAGTTGTCAAGCGTCTAAAATGCCTGCCAGCCTGGAGTAGTCTGCTCTTCTTCTTCTTCCTCCTCAGCTGCGCTTTGCCAACCAGAGTTGCCGCCTGTCCAAGTGGTACGACATTGATGCATGTTTATGTAACCGCAAATTGATTTTACTTCCAGCTAAATTCTTCAACTGTCTTCCAACTGTATTGTCACCATGTGTGCACGCGCTCTCTTTCCCTCTCCTACCACCATCTCTCTTCCACTAATGCTGCTTGCCTTGTCGTTGTTGCATCTTTTGACAACATTTTGCCGTAATTAACAAAAAATGCTCTATCTCTTCCTCTTTCGGTTTCTTGATGGTGCAGTTCATAAATTTCAGCTTTTTGTTGTTATTGTTGTTGCTGCTGTCTTTCAAGCTCTTTGATTTTATTTGATAAATTTTGGCTTTTAATTAATTACTTTGTTGTGGTTTATCTTCAAATCTGTGTGCAAGCGAGATAGTTATATAACCATATTAGGGCATATTTCAGCCCTATTTGTTTTTTAGTTAATTGATTTTTGGTTGCCTTCTGTGCCCCATTGTGGGCCATATTCTGTGGTAACTGGGTCACTCTGTAGTTGTAGTTGCAGTTGTTGTTGGTATTGCCTTTATCATTGTTGTAAATTAAATTACCCGAAAATTTCGTATAGTAATATAAACATTTTGTGGTTTTGCGTTTTAGGTTTTGCCCTAAAAACTTTAATTGGTTTTTAAAGTCAGCCTTCAATGTATGTAGGTGTTTGTTTGAGTATTTGGCCTTTTGCAATCAAACACAGATAATCAGTAATTTTTGCTAAAATATGCATTAGAATTGTTGATTGAGATAATTAATATAATTTACACAAGCATTTTTCAATTTATGGCAATGCGTTCGAGGGAATTAAACAAAAATTTAGATAATAAATTAAATGTCAAAAAATTGATAAATTAGGAATAAAATGTTTAAAGACATTAATAAAGTATAAAGTGCAGAAGTTAAACTGTTGCATTTAACTAATGATAAGGAAACCGAAATGTTCACAGGCTAATTATTCAAGGGATCGAAGTCGCTTTTAGGCGATTTCCCATATAATACCGATTTCCCGCGCTACAGTTACACTTTACAAGTCTATAAACTTTTCAAGAAAACGTGTTCTTCTTGATTGAGTGGTTTTACAAAGCAAACTACGAAACTTCGGTGGTGTATCCATACCTTTAGACTGAGTAAACTTAAAAGTAGAGCTATAGGTCATTATCAAACAAAACTATAAGGTTTATGACAAACTCGCATAGAGTTTCTTCTTAACAAACCATAAAAACCCATTACCGGTTTACAACCTGATACTGAGCACTCCTCCAGGCTCCTCTGCTTTGCGCGCTCCTTCACCAATCGGTAGTATGTTCTCCACCTGCTTCTTCCAAGGAAGACATGGCCTGCCCTTTGTTGCCACTTTAACAAAGGGCCAAAGACCTTACGGTACACTCTCCGGGCAAACACCAAGGTTATCATCAAGACATCATTAAGCAAAAGGGTATGTATGAGCGTCTAATGAACTGTTATTTTCGTTTGGTGAGAGTGGTCTCTACTACTGATTTGCCTTCTGAGACCGAAGTAACATATTTTGGCAAGAGTGATTCCGCACTTGATCACCACGCTGCTGTATTGCATTGAGACGGTTTGATCCTTAACAACATATAAAACATTAATCTGAGCGTCCAATCACTCGAAAAAAAACATATCTTTGTCTTGTTCCCGTTTACAACCAAACCCACCCTGGCTCCGGTAACTACTAGCTTAGACAGCTGGACAATATTATAGCTCATTATTGTGCCATTCCGATGCACTTCAACCTTTCGCAATACATTCTCCGTCACAAAGTTTAAGAGACTGCAGGTGAGGGCGTAACCTTGTCTGATACCTCGCTAGGTATCAAAAGTCATTTTGCAAAGTCGCACTAACTTTGCAGGGATATGAATCGGAGACAGACGATGAAGTTTTCGTGGGGCTTTTCCAGGATTTGTCGTAGTGTAAATATCTGGTCAATGGTGGATTTAACACACCTACAGCCACTCTTTCCTTCGCGAATGGCTTCAGTCTTTCAACTAATACGCTCGATAGGGCATTATATGCAATAGAGAGAATACTGATACCACTGTAGTTAGCGCACACTGTGGGGTCACCTTTTTTGAAGACAGGGTGACAGAATAGGGATACCTTGATACCGCCATGCTCTTTTCTAGCCATTATCTGCATGCACTTTACCAACTAATTGCCAGGAGTCTTGAGCAACTCTGCAAGCAGGTTATCTGCGATGGTAGTCTGGTACTAAATCCTTCAGCCAGACGTTTGACTTTTGGGAGTACTTCCTTACGTCATTCCTGTTCCTGCACGTTAGAGCTGCAAACTATCATTAGTGCTATCGATATATTGATTTTTTTTCTTTTGTGTCAACGTTTTTTTAACAATGTTTTTTTGAACTGTCGATAGTTTAAAAATACGCAAAGCGGCTAAGATTAGCAAGTTGGAAGGGATAGAACCCGATAGTAACATCGAAACTATCGAAAATATCGAATGGCGCCCCTACCGATAATTTTGCAGCTCTACTGCACATCTCAATCTCCTCTCGCTTATGTAGGAAAAGGCTAATCTCCATCTTCCTCATCTCCCTATAGTGGTCTCGCAAAGATCGCGTCGCAAACGACTGTAATGTCCTTGTTCTTCACTGTCCTTGCGGTGTTTGTCACTGTAGTGATGTCGCATCACTCCTGATCGTACAATTGGTTCCTCGGCAGTGGGCGTTGGAAATCGAGGTAGTATGAAAAGAGAAGGTTATATGATTCCAAAGTCCCTTGGTGCAGTCAGGAGGAATGTTTAATGAGCTTCACAGAGAGTTGAGCGGTGGAGGCTTCCGCAGTCAGTTGTGATTGCAGCTTTGTGATGTCTGGGAGGGTCCCACCAAAATGATTGTATTAAAATATCATCCGATTGATGACTTCATATTTGGAAGATATTTTTGCTTCAAAACATTTCTTATAAAAATTTGTTTATTTTACCAATGCGAAACTTTCCTTACCCCCAACCTTTCGAAGTCCACTATGGCATCTGTACTAGTGCTATGTCAAGCTTATTGATGGGCGACAATCACGGCATGTACGCGTCATATGAGTGGGGTTTTTTCTTATTTTCGGTCACTGTTGCTAACCTTTACTGTGATTCCCCATAAATGCTCGCTTAAGATGTGCCGCATTTCGATTTGTAGGCTATTCCCAAAGATTGTGCAGTCTTCCTCTTCCACTATACGTCAGTTAGCTTTGAAATTCCCATCTGCCTTATTCCATTCTGCACTATTGCAGTTTGCCCTGTAAGCAACGAAATCCATCAAAAATTTCAATGACCATTGCGTAACAACCATTTGAAGAGCGCATACAATGGCAAGCTCGAGTATTGCCTATTGATGAGGTCACCTGGCCTACAGCATTTTAGCACTACCTTTCGTTTTTGAGGTGTACCAACAACGCTTACGTCACTAGATTTACAAAAGGTAGAGAAAAAAAACAACAATCTGTTACAGGGAATTTAAATTGAAGTAAAAATGTGTACAAATATTTACACATGCTGAATGTCTATATGAGTGTGTGTGGATGTGTGTGTGTGTGTGGGTATGTGTGTGAAGCTAAATGAAAGTAAAGTTGTGCTGAAATTGAGTTGCATTCAATTAAAAGGATTTTCGATTTTACAAAGTGCGTTTTGTAAGCCAAATGCAGGTGGTTTTTTGGCCCATGCGGCCAATGTGATTGGAAATCCATAGGCGGCGTGGGTATGGCCAAGGGGTACAAGTGATTTGAAGGGGGTCGAGTGGGTGGTCAAGGTAAATAAAAGTAGACATGTTAAATGTTTTGTACATGACAACAGCCAATGTACAAAAGACAACAATTTTTCCAATAGGCAGTACCAGCAACAAAAGAGTATATAAGTGAAGTAAAATGCCAAATAGATGAGAGACCACAAAAGATACTAGACAACAACAACCACATTGATGAGAACAACAAAATACTAAACGAAAAATTTGCTAACAAAAAAAAAAATAGAAAAACTTGAAATTGAAAAATTTTACCATTTCAAAAATTGATTAGAAGCTTAGCAACATTTTCGTAACGGGATGTAGTAAACTGCAAGCCGACAACGTAGAGCAATACAATGACAATGACGACGCCTGCGACAACAACAACAGCAACAACAAACAGCACAACTACAAAGAGTAGAACAACGTGCAACTCTAGAGACGAAGACGACTACGTTGTCAGTGGCAGCTGTCAGTTCCTAGCTTTACAACAATGTCGAATAATGCTGCTGTTCCAATACTCTCGAGAAAGGATATCTTAACTTTTTTAAAAAGTTTGGAGATGCATCGTGTATACATCTTTGTAGACACATAGTATTGAGTAACGATCTCTGAATTGAACCGTTATTGAAGCCGTAACAGTTAACAGACATTAAGCGATAGCCGTAACTGAAATAACCACAAAACGGTTAACCGATTTTGCTGATACCGATATAACCGTAACCCCATGAGCCGGCAACGGTTTGTTATGGCCAGTTAAGAAGAATAAAGTGTTAAGCAAGGAATCGAACTGTACACCATTAGCCGATGATAGCTTATAATCGATACTTAATTTTAAAAAAAAAGTGTGTTAAGCCGCAACCGATACTTTAATACCGAAGACGCGCTATAGTTGCGAACGATATACCAATCGCTTGGATTCACTGGTCTTGAATGAGACAAACTCTTCACATGATTCGTCGCTCCAAGTTCCAAGAATATCCAGGCGGATCTGACAATAACGAAACAGCTTTCTGAAAAAGAAGTTGACGTTGATCCTAATAAACTCGGTCTATAGGGTTTCATTAATAATTTCGAATGTTTTGTTTTGCCAATAGAAATAATTGAGTTGCTAATGATCATAAGAAGAGCTAAGACATGTTATTTTATTGTGTCATTATGTGTTGCTTCATTGGCTTACTTCATTAAGATTTGTTTATGGTAAAAAATACTAAACTCGTTTTGACTATTTAATATAAAGGTACAAAAGGACACCTTAATTGTTAACTTACCATAGATAACTTCCTTAAGTGGGTCTAACGTTGAATGATGCGATTTGTTAGGCTAAAATTTACACCAATCCAAATTTCTGCCTATATCTTCAAACCCGTTATAGAAAATCTGCCCATTACTTGCTTTAACTTTGCTCTATATCAGTTCCCATTACCCAGCAAGGGTATAAAATCTTTGCAAGACCAAGCTGAGCTCCATACTCTGATTATGCTTGTATTTGTTGTGTGTCGTTGTCGATGCTCTCAAGGATATGCGGGACATTGCAAGGTCTGTCTGTCCGTTCGTTCGTCCGTCTGTCTGTCCGCTAGGTACTCCACCCGCCTGCCTGTGCCTCTCCTGATATGCTGTGCATTGGTCTGTCTATAGCTGTCGGCATGTCCTATGTAAACGTGTTGCGGACAGCCCTAGCTTAAGTTGCAAGGATATTTCTGTTTGTATGGCAAGTTTTGTGTTTGTTTGTTAGCTGGCAGTGCAGTTGTTGCTACTCCAGCTCGTACATTGCTTTGTTGTTCAATATCGAACAGAGACACACACACACACGCACACACACACACACACACACGCACACACACACACACACACCCAAACTGGGTCAACTCTTTTCGGTTCGTTTCTTTTTTACCTTTTGCTGCTGTCGGCAAAAAGTTCTTTACAGTTGCACAGGTGAGTTAAGCTAAGCAAAAGCAGAGGTAAGTAAGGCCAGGTAAGGTAAAGCGGAGGATCTATTCGGCCACAGTCGCACGTAACTGCAACTATCTGAAAATGACGCCAAATTACCAATGCAAAATATCCTGGTACCATTTACCGTGCGCAAATAAAAGGCGAAAAACAAGTAAAGAGAAGAAAATGAAAATTCAAGCATTACCTCGCTTTTACAACGCGTTTTCAAGAAAATTTGCTACTATTAGGTTTTCCACTTTTCCGCCATGCAGCGCACCAGCTGCTACTGGCTGCCGCTTTGTAATGCCAAGAAAAAAAAAGTGAAGAAAGCAAATTTTGACTACAATTTGGAGCACATTGTCACCCAGTTGAATAAGTCACACTCACACACTCATTGTCACTCATACAGGTGACATCTTTGAGTACGACAAAAGTGGGTTGAATGGCTTCATTGCTAAGCAGATTATATGGGTGGTCTTTTTTGCACTTAAAGGGTGCAGATATTGAAAATGAGCTGACAATATGCTGAAACTGCTGAAGCTGCTAAAGAGAAATTGGAAATAAGAGTATAAGATGCAAAGTATTGGGAATTATTCAGAGATATAGCGGGGTATGGTAATTGTTTTGATTAGCAGTAGTACACTTTTTGTTGCTGCATATATAGTTATTGTGATTGGTTTGATTAGTCGCAATTGAAGAAGAGTATTTCAAGTTCCTTATAACTTTGTAAGCACTCGCTGGGTGGGCCTGGGCTCTGGTGAAACAGGATGAAAGTTTCTGATCGCCATCCAACAGTAAATGGCCAAGGTGATACCTGTCTCTACCTTAACCAAGTTGACGACCACCCTCCACCTTGATAGCTTCTCCAATCGCCATCCGACCTTTTCTGGGCAATAAATGGGTTACACGTAGGGTTTGGGGGCCAGTTAAGTAGCCGCAGGCAATCAGGAATGTCACTGTAGTGTAGAAAGGATCCTGCAGTCAGCTGCTACGCGATCTTTGGTTGTTAAAGCGCCTTGCCTGACTTAACAACGCGAGCAGCGAAAAGAAAACGAGATGTGTACGAGCAGGAATGACGTTAGGATGTTCCTGTCCGTCTTCCTGACGAGATGCAGTGGGAAATCTTGTAGTGGAGGTGCACTAAGGTTGGGGAAAGAACACTTCTCTGGCTTACTATCGGGTGACGATGATGGTAATGCCGCTCCCGGAATTAGCTTCCCGACGTCTCCCATCATAGATGACGGTGTGGATATACCGCCGCCTAGCTATGACGAAGTAAGACCAACAAAGTTGTTGGCTGACTGCAGAGTTGTACAAGACTAGCGGCAATGAATTGGTAAGTTACTGTGCTGACTAGGTAATTTGTACGTATGGATGAATAAGCTCCTGCGAGAAAGGTCTTCAATACGGTTGTGGTAGGGAAGCAACGAAGGGGCAGACCATCTCTCCGTTGGAAGGACCAGGTAGAGACCACACCTATGAAGGCGCGCACAAAACAGCGACGCCTGGAGGAGACGTAACGGGTCGTGGCCAGTTAAGAAAAGGAAATAGAAACATTCCTTGAATCACAGCGAAATCTAAACAAACATAATTTACCACATTGTTGATTTTGAAAAACACCCACATTAAAGCACACTCTTAACTCGCTGTCCAATTAGCCAATTCCAAAGTCAACGAAACAAATAATTAATGGTAACCAAGTAATGGTTATATCTTCCCTTAATCTAAATGCGCTCAGCACTAAATAATTTTTACTTTTATTTTATGCATACACATTCTTAGTTTAATTAGACAAAATTAAAAGCGCACAAAAGCAAAAAAAAATATACACTAAAAAAAACGGTAGAAAAAGTGAATTTTACTACAGCAACCAAATGACTTAATCGCATTTGGGGCGACTTTGTTGCTGTGCTGCCCGCCCAGACATTTGCCATAAAAATGCAAATGAAACATTGAAACAAGGCGAAGAGAAGACATCAGTGTCTGCGGAGCACTTGGAGCTAGAGCTGGAGCTGGTGTTGGCCAGTGATGAAGTGCAAGAGTTACGCCATATCACGATGTTGGCACTGGTTAATGCCACGGCTAATCCGCGCAGTTACGTTAATCCCAACAATTTTGTTAACAAACGAACATCAAAGGAAATAAAATGTGCAATAAATTTAATTTGCACGGTCCAAAAAAAAAAAGAACTAGTGAAGGGTATGAATGACTTTGGGTGTGAGCCGTATTTGGGATAACCCTCGCTTCCAAACACTAAAGCGACAACAACAAAAGCAAGCAGAGAAACAAAGCAGTTGCAGTTTTTATCGCTCAACTTTTATCGCCAAACTTGAAGTTGCCAAAAAGACAGAAGACAGCAACTAACCAAGTCAAGTTCTCTGGAAAGAGCGCTACCAGAGGAGCGAGTGCGCCAGAGAAGGTGATGAATTTAAGCGCATTGTGAACTGGCTTGCGAACTCAACACTACACTTGATCAAAATGCCACAAAGCGATTTGCATATTTTAATTAAATTCGCGCTTTGGCCGGAACCAAACAGGAGAAAAGCGCAACAGACGCAGCAACAAAGACCCAAGCGGGGCGAAGCACGATTATATGCTACAAGGGATGGCATAGCACTAGGGCTGGCTTGTTGGTGTCTTTGCTATTTTTAAAATATGTGCAACAAAAAACAAAAAAGTCTGCAACACATGTGACCACAAGCGTATTAAATTTGCGCACACAACACACAAAAAAGACAAAAAATTGAAAAAAAGTGAAAAAAGTCAACCAGATACAAAGGAGAGAGAGCAGAACTTGGCTAAAGTTGAGCGGGAGGCCAAGTGGGATGGCTTCAAATAAAAGCGTATATGCATAAGTGTGTGTGTGTCTCTGAGTGTGTGTGTGTGTATGTGTATGTGTGTGTGAGTGTGCCAAAGGTAGCCAGCCAACAGATTCACAAAGTGACTAAAGAGGTCGCCGCAATGCACTGAACAAAAATGCCAAAATGATATGAAAATTCATATGAAAGCTAGGGGCAATGCGGCGTATGCGCAATTTACTTTAGCTAAAAGTTAAAAGCTAAACGCTAAGTGAGCATCGAAAAATGTCATTAGGTTGATATGATGTAAAGCATTTTGTTAAGGTAAATAGCTATAAGAACTTCGAGAACTTAAGATGGATAAGGTTTTTTGGTACAAACCAGACGTAGAATGACCATAATAAGCAGGTTGAAAAGGTTGAGTTCAATGTGACCTTCAGTAGGCTTAAGTCGTTAAAAATATCTATCGAGTGAATGAAAACACAACGGCTATAACAGATATTACTTAAAGCTACATGTCTTCCCCATTGGCAGGATGGAAAACGCTGTGAGCATGGAGCTGATCACTTTGAGCATGATCAAGCGGAGAATCACGTTTGCCAATTTTCATTCTTCCCGTTTTGCTTTTTGGCATTGAAGCATAATTGATGATACAGTCTGATGAAAATACCCTTGGAGTGACGAACTTTGTGAGCTCTATGAACTGGCAAGGTCATGCGTATGTACGTATGTACGTATGAAGTTACTGCAAGAAAGGTCTTAAGAGCAGTTGTTGAAGGAAGGCGGAAAAAACCAGGTAACACTTGCCACTTTTAGTTTCATCGATTGAAGAAAGAGCGAGTAAGGCGTCCACTTAGATCTCATTATTACATTTTAGAAATTCACATCAGAAGAAGAAGAGAATATCCTTTATCCAGATATAACGTTGTTCATGACATATTTCTGTCTTTCTTCCATATAGCGCAGCATCAAGTCAAAAACGAATCGGAATCAATCTGAAAGTTTCTAGATCATGTTAGCGGCTAATAAACAATTTATAGAAACTATTCGTTGTGTTTTCTGATAAATTTGTTGCTTCTTAGCGTTTAATTTTTGACAGAAGATTTGCCCAGTGTGTGTAAGATCGTTTCGTAATCCTCTAATAGTCGAAGCACTAGTCTTGGCAGATAATTCATTGTGTTTTTGACGATCTGCTTAATTTTCAGCGTGAACATTGCTAGTAAACAAAATAGTAAGTAATATATGTTATTTCGACACTTAATTCAAGATGATCTTTAGATTGCACTTTCGATATTTTCATTTCGCTGCATTACCAACGCAGTAAGCTTTGAGTTATCTCTTCTGAAATATGCCGTTACCATAAAACTTAAGCCCCGCTAGAAACTTATAACAAAGTATAGCTCTAAAAAACATCGTATACAAGATAATGCTCGTAATTGGATTGATCAAATGAACTATAATCAGTTCATTTCTTTTTAGCGCATTTTGTGCAGTGTAGACGGCAGCTCAAAGCTTTCCAAGCATATATTGTAGTATGCTTGTAGCCATATTGCTAGCTGCGCTGTGCTTGTTGCTGCTGCTGCTACATGCAACATGGCCAAGCGCAGTGCAGCATAAAGTGTTAAATTGGATTAATCCACAAGATTTACGCTGCGGGTGATATCAACATGGCAACCAGGCAACAACAGCAACAACAACAGCAATTACAATAAGCGCAGCATAGGAAGTTGAACAACGCGGCAGCGGCAGCAACATGTTGTTGCCACTGCAACAAGAACAACAACGGCGGCGGCCGCCGCACTTAAGCAGCAGCAATTTTATTAAAACCGGACGCGTACTTCAACACTACCGGAAATACAACAACAACAGCTACACACACTCACACACACACATGTGAGTAGACGTATAAGTGTGTCAACGTGTAGCAGGCCGACAACAAGAACAAGAACAACAACCACAGCAGCAAATTTAAATGCAAAATTAGGATTAACAATCTGGGCAAGCGGGGATCGGCAGCTGCAAGATGCTAACAATGCCGCGTTGTGTGCTAGTTGTAGTACAAGAACAACAACAACAGCCATGACGTTAATAATGACTTGGCATTAGCAACAACAACAACAACAACGACGACAATAACAAGAGTCTGCAGTTGTGGCAACTCTGTAGCATCCACGGCAAGCGCGTTGATTATCCCAATCAGCAACACTTTACCAGCGTAAATCTATTTAATTTGCCAATGCTGCCAATTCCCTGCAACCTTTGGCTGCCCCTCATGCAACATGACAGTACAACTCTGCTGCACTCGCCGCAAATCAGCTGTTTTCAAGCTATTTCATGGGGTCTCTCTTGCGCCCTCTCTTTCACTCGCACTTGCTCGCTCTTTGTGCGGCTTGTTAAGTGTAATTGAACCTGTTCTTTTGAGTTTTGTTTTGTAATTTATTATTGGCGCATGAGTTTGAAGCGCAAAAAGATAATAGCCCCAGCTAGATCATGCTCATCATCTAAATCAGCATCATCAACATCATCATCATCATCATCATCATAAGCAGCAGCATCATCTTCATTATGATGCTGCATGTGGCATGCGAAGATCGCGCGCATTGAGAATCGTGCCTGACGCGTAATTGATTATTACGAGCAACAACATGCCGGGGCATAATGATGTATTAGTTAGTTGAACCAACCGGTTTAAGTTTTGGCCATGAAAAACGGTTTAGAATTAGGCACTCTGATTACATGGTATCCAATGCTAGCTAGCTAGCGAGCGAGCTCTAGCTAACCCGATCTCTCAGTGCGTTCAATTTCAAAGAAAAGAAGTGGGCATCATGGAACAACATCGCAATCCTCAAACTGACAGTGTCTGCACTTTTAACAGTTTAAGGAATGTTGAGTTGAGTTGTTGTTGAATGCGGTTTGAAAGATATGTATGTGCGCTTAAAAGTGGCATAAAATGGGAATATCTAAGAGCAGATGGTCAGTTGGGGTTGTGGCACATGCAGCAAATGTAAGTATAATGAGTTGTTGCGCCAAATCGCCAATTCGACTGCGCTACATTGAACATTACTGATCTTTTATGGTCGCAATTTAATTCAATTCTTTTGTTATTATAAAAGAAACGTGCAAGTTCGGTTTTCTAACCTATAATATAATTACTACAACAAAGAAAATATTCTTGAAATACTAACGATATAAGCAATTTGTTGCATTTCGCCGGAACAACACAAAAAATTACTTTTTGCCTTTGGAAACCATTTTTCGTATAATTCTACGAACCGAAAGGTGGTTGCAAAATATTCCGTTATGAGTATCCAAATGGATATACTGTTTTCAGTCCAATTTGTAAATGATAATATCGTAAATCTAATCTGTGTTAATTCGAAGGTGCGTTAAGTACCGATTTCTTAAAATGTACATCAAAATTTCTTGATCTTAGAAAGTACTTTCTTTTTTAAGAACATTCCATTTACTTTTGTTTTTAAACAATCTTTTTCATTTTGGACCGTTTTTTCCCCCAGTGTTATATTATATGTCAACTTAGAACAACCTTTTCTTACTTCTTTAAATCGGACATTACCCTAAGCTCCAGATTGATATAAAGACTATTAGGGGGCTGCGTCCCCTGCCACACTCGTGGTAGATCATATGCTTTTTCCTCTTCCCGTTTCCCTTCTTGGGGAATTTTGAGCACGTTGCTCATTGGTCTCTACCATTCTTCTATTTGTTTCATTAGCAGTGTTTGTATCATTGAGAAAACAGAAAAAAACCATCCTTATTCCAAGAGCTATGAATTGGCATTCCAACTTACGTTTTACAAAAACAGAGACACATATTTATAATTATAGAAGATTTTATGTGTCTAAAATTTTGCTTAGGAGAAAGGAGACAACTTTCATACGAAGTCTTTCCAAGTTGTCGGAGCCCACTGATAGTTGGAGGAACTGCGGATTTGCATAGCCAAAAAGGAATTTTTTGGTACAATGTTTGAGTAAAACCAGTTGCGAACCTGAATCTTGTATCTAAGTAGCGCTCTTGAACTCAATTCCAAACTAAGAAAAAATGTCGGGTATATAAGCTATATATTTACACTGCATATATCTAATATATATGTATAACTCTTTCTAAAATTTCATATCGTGGGAATTCTATACACATTATCTTAAAAGGCCTCGAGCATATGATCCCAATATGTTATTTAACTTATCTAAAGTTACACCACAAATTTAAAATCATAAAACTCCACCGAACTCTTTATATGCAACAAAATTCAATGTCAGTTTGTCTATGTCAACACAGATGAACTGTGGACTCCAGCGTTTGGAGGCACCTGGTCACGTCTAGTGCGTCGTGTCTATAAAATGGATAACTGCAAAGGTGCCACCAGTCATAATTCATACAACTCAGAAAGTCGAATTTTAATTGCTCGACATTAAACGATCGACAGTGGCAATGGTAACGACAACAACCGCAGCAGCAACAACAACAAAGTTAGAAAGAAAAAACCAAAAAAAAAGTATCTTGCAGATACTTGGTATCTGGTATGTTGCTCCCCAGTTGCTACCCAAACAATTGCAGGGCCATAAAATATGCGCATTCGTGCTACATTTGGTTGCGTCTGTTTGCTCCGCTTGTTGTTTGCATATGCGCAAAAAGCTAAGGCCAAGCAACGGACTTTGGGGCAGGGAGCGCTTTGGTGGGGCACAGAGGCGGGCATATGGCCAGACAGCATTTAGCGTACGATTTGGCGGCGCGAAAAAGATAAACTCATAAATTATTGCATTGAATGTCACTTGGTGCGGCAGTCGCCACCGCAGCGACAATGGTGAAGGCAATATCAACGGAGTGAGAGGGGTTTAAGCGGTGGCAGGAAACTGTGCACCACAATGCCCTGACCGGCTGCTTGGGTGCGCTTGAGTGTATAGATGGTTGGTTGGCTGGCTGGTTGGTTGGTCTCTTGGTCCAACGACGTCGACGACGTCGGCGGCGATAATGAAGCCCATTTTAAAGTCACTACCATTCAATGCGATTTGATTTACAATCCCATTTCGATTATAATCGATGATGATGTGTGTGCGCGCTTCAACTGTGCCATGAACTTGCATATAAATACCAATCTGTGTCGGTGTAGTATATATAGAGTGTATAGAGTTTAAATGCTAAGCAGTCCACCACAGCTTCAACACCAGCATCAGATCATCAGCATCCCCATCAGCAACGGCATGGTTACAATCGCAAACGACTCCAGCGCCGCCACCACCGCCACCGCCGACTCCGCCAACAAATGCTGCAATGAACTCTCTAGCGGTTTTTCCAAGGAAATCGAAATGGTTTGCCTTTTGGTCTCTGCTCTGTGTGGTTCTCTGTTGTGCCCACAGGCCTTGCCGCAGTTATTGTTGTTTCTGCTGCTGCTGCTGCTGCTGCTGCTTTACCTGTTGCTGCAATTGAACTTGAATACGCTTTGGATGCCGCCAACTTGTCAAATCCAATGAGGAGCAGCAGCGGCAGCAGCACTCCCTGCCTAACGAAGCAAACACAGCCGTTGCAACGATGGTGGCAATTGTTGTGATGCCTGTCGATATGTGCAACGGGCAGGTATGTAAGCAGAAGTGTGCATATAAAGGGTGCTCCTCTAAGAGCAATGAAGTCCAATGAGTTCGTGTAAGCCAGCGTCATCTTCTCTCAAAACCTAGTGAGCTAGCTATATAAACTTAACTTAAAGGATAGTAATTTTCATCATCTTAGACAAAACACCCTTTACAACGTAGCCACAAAGCCTTGCCGATCAGCCGGGACAAAGCCAACTAGAAGCCACAAGCAACAATGGGGCTTGACTATACACAGTTTTGTCACGTGTTGCAACCATTTTTATGGACTTTTAATTGCAGCTGACGGAAACTTTTGAGCTCCAAGCAAAATCCTCCACATTGGTCATGCCACCCACGCAACTTTCTAGATTCTCAGACTATAGCACTAAAATTTATTACAGCTTAATTGTTAATGTTGTAGTTGTTTTTTTTTTTTCTTACGCCTTCGACTAAATGTGGCATTCATATGTCTTAATTTTGGCACAACGCAAAACGCCTTCCCAATGAAGTTGAAAAACAATACGTATACTAGGCGTGCCCAGGCCGGACATGTACACAACTACACAAACTTGCCACACACACAAACTTGCCACACACACAAACATGCACACACGCACACTCATGCATTATACATGTGTATGCTGGAGCTCTGTGCAAGTTCCAGCTTATTTATTATGTTCCGACTGCAACGCCTACGCAATTGCAATGGAAATGGCAATGGAAATGGTAATGGGAATGGCAATAGCCTGGCAAGCATTGAAGTATAGGCCACCAAGGCATTGCTAGCGAGGAAGCGAGGCAGACAGCTAGAGAAAGATGGAACTTAGCAATTAGTGCAGCATTGCGACGCCCACAAAGTTGCCGTTTCGTAGCTAAAGCCGGGCTATAAAACTAAAAGGCTTCAGCTAAAAATGGCCAAAAATATGGCACATTGCACTTCTTATATCCATAATTTCATGAACAATTTCTGAACAAAAATAAAACACCTCGACGAGCTCATAAACTACAGTGACTCAAGTTTTTATAAACGTTGACACGAAATACCAGAATAAGATGAGAGCAATACTCAAATAAGCTGGTTCAAAAATCCGAATCGGTTAAACAAAGACTGCCTCGCATGGGTACCAAACATCAGCCCGACTTCTATAACTTTAAAAACGTTCAAGAAAATCTGTCAAATGGCCAAGAAGTCGAATAATAATTAGAATAAGACCTGCAAACGAAATATTACAGAGTACACTTAGGATGGTTTTACGAACTGGGAATACTGATACATGCAGTTGGCATACAGAGCAAACAGAAGGATATCCCTCTACGGTGGGAAATGAATCTGGTTGGTTAACCTAACTACTAACTTACTTACTTAACTGGCTATAACAACTCGTTACCAGGTTACGGCCTGATGTAAAGTGTGCTAGTGTACTCTCTACCTGGTCCTTCCAACAGAGACATGGTCTGGCCCTTCGTCGCATCCCTGCGACACTCGCATTGAAGATATATACTTCTCACAGGAGCATCGGGTGCGGTAGTCATTGCCAACGAGTAGAGGGCCAAAGATCTTACTAAGTACTTTCCGCTCAACCACTCCTACCGCAATTTTATCAGACTGAGACATCACCCATTCTTCAGCGCCATAAAGCAAAACGGGAAGGATGAGCGTCTTATAGAGTGTTAGTTTCGTCTGGCCGGAGTGGTCTCTACTACTCATTTGCCTTTGATATCGATATTATCTGCGTATGCAAGCAACTGAACGCTCTCATAAAACATAGTCCCGGTTCCTATAACACATTCTCCATCAAAAGGTTGAAGAGGTCGCAGGAAAGGCCATCGCCTTTTCTGAAGCCTCGCTTGGTATCAAATGGCTCGGAGAAGCTCGTCCTACCTTGACGGAGCTACGTATATTGCTCAACGTCATTCTGCATCGTCGTATCATCTTTACAGGGATTCCAAACTCAGACTGCTTTATAATCGACAAAGAGATGGTGGGTGTTGATTTGGCGTTCGTGGTGTAAAGTGAATATCTGGTCAATGATGGACTTACTACACTGATAAGGTGCAATCTTCGTTCGTTCGGTTCTTGTAGTCTTTTAGTTAGTTAACCTAACTGGCAAATAGTTAAGTATCTAATATTGCCAAGTTTCATAATAACATTAATATGCAAGCCATTTGCGGTTGTCCCTCACGGTAGCAGTCCTGCTTACCATAAGCTCAAGTTATCACTGGTCATTTTTTAAATTTTGAAATCCAATTGTTTCAATATCTCTTGTTTATATACTTTTTCTATGAGCTTTATTGCCTTGCTTTAAATCAAATTTCACGAAAAACTGTATCAAAAAAGTTGAGGTACTGTAATATGTACATATCCCATATGGCATAGTATTTGGACAGGCTGTTTGGGCCTTGTGCCGGAGAAACGATGTTGGCTGCTGCAGCCAAAGTGCAGTGATAAATCAAATTGTCACTTTTGTATATTTGCGCCAGCTGACGGTCAGCGTCGCCAACGTCGTCGACGTCGTCGTCGTCCCTTTTGCCAGCATATATGCATATCTGTCTATATCTGTGTGAAAAAGCAGGCTTTTGGAAAATTTGAATATGCCTGCCACACCGTGTTTACACACACACAGATGCATGCGTTTCAATTCCAGTTTCAACCTGCCCCGTTGAACTTGAATAGCCATTGCCGCCTGCACTTGCAACAGCAGCAGCGGCAGGAGCTGCAGTTGAATCTGAAGTTGCAGGTAAAGTTGGCATTTCACTTTGCGTGGACGGCCATAATTATTATTATTTTGATTATTGCACGTGAAAGATGACATTATTAACATCATTAATGCACTGGAGCCTGTTTGCAGCAGCTGAGAAATCAATGCAATAAGTTTGTGGGACCATGATGGGGGCCATGGGGCAGACACACACAGCAGGTTGTCGCATGTGTCGCAAAACTATAACGTTGTGCTACACAGTGAGAAATTAAGCGCAGAGTACCGCCCTCTCTAGGCCCATGTTTCGCAAGCTTGTCCTTTTGAAGGACTTTCAGTTGTTTCAATTACTTGCATGCGGTTTGTCTGAAATTACAACAATATTTTACATGAAATCTCCAAAGAATAGACGTAAAGCATACAAATTCATTTAAGACCAAATAAATACCTTCAACAATGCATTTGTGTGTGTGTTGTAAGAGTTTTCTTACAATTTTCAGCTGCAGGCTTAGTCCTTTGGGCTTTATACAACATACAAGTGAATACAACAAAACATTTACTTACATAAAACTTATTTTGAGCAAAGTATTAAACAAATAGTACAAGACAGAGCTTTTAATTTAAACAATAGAAAAATTGCCAATTGCCCCTCCTCTTCGTATTGAGACTGCTGCGCCATTTTAAACGCCACATAAACAAAAAAAAACACATACAACATTTGTGCAAACACTTGTTTTTATATTAAAAAACATAACCTAACACTTTGCTTTATATAAATATTACAATACTGCACACACTTTTTATTTCTACTTACAAATAAAAGAGATAATAAACAAAATCCTTTGGCACAACTATCGAGGACTTTCTTATCGGCTATCAATCACACAATCATCGATTGCACAGCCAATTAGTCAAGAAGTTTCGAAACTTAGTTTCGATACTCTTTGCAATTAGCATATCATTTCACGACGTTGTTATCGTTTGTTCTAAGGTAACGAGTCGGCTTAACTAGAGCATGCATTATCGGTATTCACACATCGATTGTTGTTGCGAATTCAGCGGCTAATCTAGCGGAATTAAATGCGTAGTAGATGTAAATTTTAATATTTAATGACATTTCATAAAGAGAGTTAAGATAAGATAAGTTCAAATCTAAGCAAGCAACTTAAGCTTCCATCGGTCAACATAGTTTCCTGCGAACCACTATTTTCTTTTTTTTTATTGTTACGAAAATTTTGGTTTGGATTGACCAGCTAATCCAAATAGCATATAGCACAAACAATAAAGATTTTCGGTTTTGATATTTATCAATCAACTATATCATGTACACTGATAGTAAAAATCTGTCAACAGCTACCAAAATCATGACCATGTTGTGGCCAACTTTTCTAGATCGATAAAGTTATTAGTTAATGAACTTGATAAACTATTCATAAAGTTTATACAATATGAAATTGAGTAAAATCGGTTCTGCTTCTCGAAAAAGCATACTTTTTGTATAAAAAGTTCATCGTCCGTAGAAGAACAATAGGAAGAAAACGTCCGTTGAATGGTTAAGACTCAGTATGTATGATTTTTCAAGTTTTAAAACTGAAAACGCGTTTTTCTCGAAGCCACTTTTTATGAATAGCTTCACGAATATCTGAATCTAGTTTAATCCGATCGATTTGAAATTTTTACACAATTTTTATAACATAATATTTCAAAATAATAAAAACTTTTTATTTTACAATCATCAATTAATTTTTTTTTTCAAACTTGCTAATTTTTTTAACCCCTACGTGGTTTAATTGCTTTTAATCCATAGATTAAGGGATACAAAAATTTTGTTATTTATCAGTTTAATGACGACGATCACCTATTTGAATTTTGAATATAAAATACCGTTTCTTAAAAAAAAAAAGTCGAAAAATGACATGGAAAACTATGTTCCACACTATTGTTACCCCCTAATTTGTTCTCTGTTCATAGCTTGAAGAACATGCGTTTATGTTTTTTAACAATAAAAAAATTAATATATTGTTATTTCGGTGAGTTTTATTAGTTGAGTTAATTTTTTTTATTATTTATTATATTTATTATCATAAATTTAGCATTATCGCAAATTTATGGTACCATAGTACCAAAATGGTCAAATTAGAACTTGCATTCATTCGCTTATTTCGCTGAAAATATAAAATAAATAAAAAAATTTTCTATATATTTAAATATTATTATTTAGAAAACAAAAATTGACTAGGTTGCAATATATTAGTAATTTTTCCTCCGATTTGACGTAATTTTCGCTCCCTATATTTGGTTTTAAAAAACAATGCTGTTCCCTGGACAACTATTTCCTTGTTTTGCAAGTTTTGTTGCAGTTTGAAACTCAAATTGATTCAAGAAATTCGTTTAGAACCTTCTGGACACACGAAAAGTCAAAACTTGTACACTCCACAGAACACTAGAGTTCTACAGCTAATTTTTACAGTTTAATTTTTACATGTTTTATCACAAAACAAGCATATGTTATACCAAATTATATTTTATACCAAAACCATGCGCGGCTGTAATAGGCGGCAAAATTCAAATTTTCGAAAGGTCGAAAAATCCCAAAGAAGGATTTCTAAGATACCTGGACTAAATGCATATTTGAATGAATTTGGCCCACTTTCTTCCACTGTGCGCTAACTAGACCTTTATTTTATATGAAAATTGCAATGTGTTTTAGTATGTTTACGCACAGTGTACGCAGCACTAAGCAACATTGTGGTCACTTACATTTATGCGGCATGTCAACTTACAGCCGAGAAACGGGAATTGTCCAGACCCGACAGCAAAAAACTATGTCCAGTTGAACCACAGCAGCAGCAGCAGGAGCAGGAGCAGGGGCAGCAACAACAACAAGCAGCATGTTAACCGCAAAGCAGCAGCGCTCCTTTTTTTGCATTGGAGCCAGCTTGCAACGTGGCGCCCACCCCGCTGCCCGCACGAGTGGGCCAAACTTCTGCGAAGCTGGACGAGAATCGCGACTTGGGGCTGGCACTCAGCGGCATATTCAATCATGTCAAGTGTAATAATTTTGCAAATACATAGAGATACATCTACACTGTGCAACATACAAACACACACATAGCAGTTAGCTGGCAAACAAACAAGCTACACACACGCACAGCATACTGACCAAAGAGATACTCTATCTTTGTGTGTGTGTGTGTGTGTGTGTGTGCCGAGTTTTTTTTTGATTTATTATTGCCATGTTCTGATGTACGGTTCTTTCACGCACTTGCAACATAATGTGGCATTATAATGTCGCATGTTTTAAGCAAATACAAGCACGCAATGCTGTGTGTGTGTGTGTGATTTGTTATGAATTTATTATGTGACGGAAGTGCGGTTTTAGAGTAACCCGTTCTTTAGCTAACTGAAAGCTTGCATAAATTTAACATGCCAATGGAACCAGCACTCTATACCACGCTCCCGACATAGACTACTTCAATCGAAGCACTCCAGGCAGCAGCTGCTAATTGGCAATGCGCCTTCTGACATTTGACTAAAAATGAAGCTCTTTGGCTTGGTAACCAAAACACCTTTTCATATATTTGGCACTTTAAGCTTAGCAAACAAACATATCAAAAAACACTTCTGACAGTCGGAGCGAAAAACGGACAGACAATGACGCTTCTTTGATAAGTTCAAAACCCCCCAAAAAAACAAAAAGAAAGAGGCAGGAGATAAGTTTCAGACGTTTAAATAATGAACGGAAATACAATTTCATATTTTGTTATTTATGCTCTAACAGAGGCCATAATGACTGCTCCGAAATCTGATGTTTGTTAGGTGAAAAATGTATAATACAGAGAAGCCTACTTTTAAATTGAACGTAGCTTTTATTACTCTAAACTAGATTTTGTTTAGCGAGAATTGCTTTTAATGCATAATGATGTTCAAATACCATTTTAATAGCTTATTAAATGTTTTTATCGATAAAAACACATCGATATTAGTACTAATTCTGCTGCGTCTTGCTTGTTTAAAGGATTGAAAACTCTTTATAAGACAAAAATTCGACAAATTAACTAGTAAAATCGTATAATGGGTACTTCTTAATTGGAATTCACTGCTTTAGCGAAAGCAAACCTATTTTTAGTCAAATTTTATAGAACATATGCCATGAATTTGAATAAAGACAACAATGACGCACCTTGCTACAAAACAAAAAGATATTCAGGCCTGTTCTGGTTTCCGAATCGGAAAATTCCGAACGTTCGAACTCATTCCACGCATTGGTGTTTTGGTTTCCGTATCACTTATTATCGCTACAACAGGAGATTATTATAGAGATGCCGCTTTACCCACATTTAATATGAAAATAATAGCTTTTCACAATTTTATATATACATATATATATTTTTATAAGTTATTTCACTTTTTTCAATTTTCAATTTTCTTATTAAAGTATAATTTGCCATTTACTTTTTATTCCGACTGCTAAAAAGCTTTACTTTCCATAGCACACATTAGCGCAATGAGCAATAAGCAATAGGAATCAAAATGTATTAGGAAATATTGAGAAAGAGAACTGTGCGGAAAGTAGTCGCTTTTCAGCTAGTCGACTTAATGTAGACGGCTACTCAACATATATAACAAAGAGCATGAAAGTAATAGGGTGGAATCCTTGACCGTTAAAAAATTCAAAATTTTGGTTTAAAAGTGACAATTTTCAAGTGTGAGATTGATTGTGTTGCAGTCTCTGTTACACCGACTCACTCGTGTAATGCAATGCAAAATTAAGATAGGGAATGTGTGAAAAAATCACACTTTTCAGCAAGTCGACTGAATGTAAAGGCCAATGATTACTTTCAGCTCTTTGAGATATGAAAGCAGTTTAACGATAAAAATTTGTAGTTTTGCTTTTGTAGTCAATAATCGATGTAACTGATTTCGTTACAATAACGAATTAGAAGAGCATTCACACTTCGGTAGGCCCTACCTTTCGTTTATTTAATGGAACTGCTGCAGCTCATTAAAAATGTTATGCAGATATGATACGTTATGATATGTACGTATAGCACTCGGAGACACGAGTTCCAAAGACTTTCTTTGTAACGCTTGCAGTTGTCAGTGTGCCAAGCAATGACATGGGTGTACAATAAGAACCAGACAAAAGGGTCACGTAGTGCCAAATGCAATTCCTTGGGGAAGCTAACTTGGACAGGCGACGTATGTACGTAACGCTTTAATGCTCATTTGCACCTCCACAAAGCGGCACACACATTCGGAGCGCAGTTACTAACCCATGTCAAAATGTTTGGTTTGGTTTGGTTTATAACCCTACAGGCAATTGCTAATATGTTTGCGGCCCTTGAACCCAGCCCCCTTTTTGGGTTCTCCCACCGTTAAACTTGGCTGTTGCCTTTGTTTTGCACCTGTGGGGAATTGCCTGTCACCTGAGCCACGCAAACTTAACATTCAATTTTTATTTTATTTTTTGTTATTTCAGTTTATTTCGGATATTTTTGCCGCTTTTATGCGGGCAGCAATTTTAGCCAACTTTTTCACTTCTTACACTCCCGTCTCCGGTTCCTGCTTCTGCTCTGTTTCTTATCTGCTTTCTTCATTTATGCTACGTTGCATTTGGGCTCGGACTGTCTGCCCGGTATTTGTAATACGGTGGCATATAACACTTAAGTGGTTGTTGTTGTTCTTATAAGATAACAATTTCGATTTGGGGCCCACATGTCTGCGAAATAAGTGTTATGCCAATTTCATTAACTGGCATTTTCATTAAAAAAGCAAAAAAAAAAAAAAAAAAAACAACGGCATGTGTTTTGTCAAGGGCAAGTGAGGGTCATACTATAAAGCTTGCACAGGCTTGCACATTTAAAAAAAAAACCATCTACATTTCAAAAAGGGCAAATTGAAGTCATTTTCGAAGTTATAGTACACATTAATTCTGTCCGCTTTCAAACGATGGCTCATGCTGTTATGAATGATTCATAGTGACATACGATTTGAATAGTTTTACTTACTTACTTAACTGGCCATAACAACCCGTTACCGGTTTACGGCCTGACTTAAAGCTCTCCTCCAAGCGGCTCTGCTTTGTCCAATTGGTGATATCGAAGGTAGCTAGCGTACTCTCTACCTGGTCCTTCCAACGGAGACATTGTCTGACCTTTCGTCGCTTCCGTTCGACAACCGCTGTGAAAACTCTTCTCGCAGGAGCTTCTTCATGCAGAGCCGCTGTATAATAATTCGCTTGTCTATGTCAATGTCGTCCATCGGGTGCGGTAGTCGTTGCCAACGCGTAAAGAGCCTAAGATCTTAAGGAGTACTTTCCTTTGGCTAGTTTTAGAGATGTTTAGCTTCTGTTTATATAATTCAGCACACATTAGCTTGGATTTTTATTGGATTTCGACTCGGATGAGAAGTGGATCTTTTATGATAACCTCAAGGCAACGCTGATCCAATGTGGGAAGTTGTGTTCGTTGAGTTGCTGACATCTGGTAATAACATCAAGGGAGCACGTGAAATCAATATATTAGAAAGTCATTAAAGCATGTCAATCAACGAACGGGAAATAAGTATGAAAATACTGAAAAAGCTTTTCAACTCTTCCTTATACTTGAGGAAATATCAGCAGCTCTCGTCAACAAGATCCCAAAGAGCCTGCCCTTGAGCATCCTAATTGTTGTGTATTACACTTGTTGCTTGGTAAAAATCGCGACTTCTTTCTTTGATGCTAACATAAGAATTTAATTTACAATTATTCAGTTGGGTCTTAGAACTAGTACATTTACATGTGGCGATGCCAGACTAATTACAATATTTAACACTAATGATCACACTTTTGGCCAAACTGTCACGGGTCTATCGTTATGCCTTATTGCAGAGGCCGCAATTTAACAGGAAGCTCCAGTGACGAAACGCTGTTGGACCTGCAATCACTTTGATTTACTCAGACCATTCCTCATATAGGCATTCCATATTCCCACATCGGTGAGCATACCAAACGTCTCAAATTACCCCTACTGGAAACTAAAATCTACACGCATCACTTAATGTCGGAAAAGGGTGTTATACCGTCCGTACATTTAAACAAAAGTCCACACAACTACAGCTACACTCTAATAAATAACGTAGTTAGTGCACTTTTTTTATTCATAGAAATTTTGGTAGCAAATTTTTAAAGCATACTTTCAGGCTGCCGCTTAAAATGCCAATATATAACAATTATACGCTATATAGTTCCATAAATGCCTTGCAGCTACTGTGGTTATCATGCAGCAAATAGTTGTTATTTATTTATCGATTCATACAAAACATTTGTGCACAATTCTAACACAATGGCAACCCTGGCCAGCCAATACTACTACAGTATACACTGTGGCACTGTGTGTGGCATATTCAAATTAGATTATATGCAAACATGCTGCCACTCTTTCACTTGCCGCACTTTATTATTATTTGTTTTAAAAATGCTACTAATATTTGCATAATCGCTAGACTCCGCCAGTGAGAGAGAAAAAGAGCGGGACGGAGCCAGTGAGCGTACAAAATACGGCAAGCAATTATTTCTTTAAAATAAATTGCATGCACAATTGGTAGCAATAGCAAACAGCAAAAACAACAACAAAAACAGCACAAAAAAATGAAACAGGCTCTGGGACCAAGCCAATACGACCACCAAAGTATGCAGCCTCCTGGCTGGTGGACTGCCTCAGCACGACGACGAATTTGGTCACAACGGCTTTGGATCGTAATACTCTTCGCGGCGAGTATATTCAGTTTGGTCGGAGATTTGTTAGACAATGCGGCAACAAGGATGCACTTGTTTTGAAATATAGAAAACTAGTTTCTTCTTCTTATTGACTGGCCATAAGGTCAGGTTATGGGCTGATTGCTCCAGACGCCTCTGCTTCTGCAATCGATGGACATTCGTCGACCACTTCATCCATACGCACAACATGACCAACCCAGTTGATTTTATATTATTTATATATATATATTTTATTTTATATTCTAAAAATTAATATCTATATGGTAGACTTTCAATGCCAAGGTATCTGAATGACTTCCCGTTAATGCCAAATCGAAACTAAACGAAACTCAAGTCAAAATCTGTAATGATCTTGGAATTAGAAAGCCATTGTTTTCGATTACAGTTCAGTTGCAGTTACAGGGATAACTAAGAACGAATTGCTTTTCCTTGTTGTGAAAAGTTCTAAACTTACCGAAATTGAATCTTGTTTCTTGGCGCCAGTTTAAATAAAGAACGCGGCTCCTTCTTAGTTTTTCTGGCATATTGAAGATTTACATTTTATTTGAGTTTCTGTCGAAAGCGATATCTGGCGCACCGAAAAATTGAATTTGGTAACGAAAAATTTTGGATATAATCATGACAGACACAAATGATGGGTTATTTAAGCATAAGCCAAGTACTCGATATAGATAATCAAAGGCATTATGAGCCAATATTGATATAGCAATAGGAAAATCGTCTTAAAAGAATTCTTCAGCATTGTCGACCAAACCGAATAAGACGAGAAAGACTCGAACTGGCTTAACTTAAATGAATTACTAGGCATTATAACATAATAAGTGGACTCCGACCCTGCTCGCTCCGCTCGGAAAAAAACTATATAACATAAGTCAAAAAGGCATAAAATTCATGAAGCTCTTAAAAAGGCCTCACGTAACCCCGGACTCCTTAGATCACCAAAATCACATTTTACTAAACAGGCATTGAAACAAATTTGCAAGACTTGCTCCAAAGGTGCCTACTCAATAAGAGTATCTAAACTTCGACGCTCTACAGCTATAAAACTGATATCTGTTTCAATTTATGTGGTTGTATTGGTCCGTCTATACACATATGGCTGTGTGTGTGTGTATACGCCTCTCATTCGATTATTTGCATATCGATTTGGAGTTTTTAACAGAACGCTGCTGGTTTGCTTGTCTGCTTTGTCTTCCTGCTTGCCAAAAGTACAAACAAACTCCCAAACACACACAGATGTATATAGTATCTATGTTAGGTTTTATTAGTCGATTGGAGTTTTTGGTTTTTTGCCTACACAAACAATTGCATAATTGCTACGCTGAATTTCTCATCTATATAATTTGAATTGATTGCTTGAGACATACGCCAAAGGCGCGCGCAAAGTGCAAACAAAATATGCATAAACTGAAAGTATCTTATAGATAAACTGGAAGATTTCACACCAAATTAAATGCTCTACTCAGTATCAGTTGTGACCCATCAAGTTTTTTAAGCAAATTTCGTATAACAAAGTTTCCTTTTTGTAGCACACTTATTGAGTGCAGCACAAAAGAGAGTGCTGAAGTGCATGAAAGAGAGCGCGTCCAAAGCAACGCTGCGTTAGAGCGCGCTCTTGAGTTTAACGGTACATGATGCGGCGGCTATCTTGATAACTTGAGCTATTGATGTGGCAAGGATAAGCACGTGCCATTAGCTTGATTGCTCGATGGAAAGTGAAAGATTCCTTTAACAAAATTTTAATTTGTTGCAAGTTCTGACAGCGTTTATTGTTTGCTCAAGTTGCTTTTTCCGACTGCAGTCACGTAGTTACACGGAGGCTGTTTTCTATATTGCGCTAACGGACTGAGACTCAGTGTTGCCAGTCGATATCTTACATCTGCAACATGAAGTTTAACATCGCTTAGACTAAAAGAAGTCAGAACATTTTGACAAACAAGCGATATTTATTTTGTTTGCAGTCAATTGAAAAAAGTATCGATGAAGTACATTTTCGTGTTTTACATCTTTCCAAGTAACTTATCTTTAGTCGATTGTATTAAAGAATGTGGGGTTCAGAACTTCATCGTCCATTGGCATATAGTTATATTGTCAGAAACCCTCGCTTAACTTATTCATGCTCAATGATGCCATATGGCATCAGCAAACATGATTTGTCCCACATTTTCAGCGGATTTGGTTCCTTTTCACATTACCACCAACATTCACCTTAAGATTCCCAAGTGTAGGGCATGAATGGGTTAAAGGCAGTATATATACTTATTTATATACTATACTTCATACTTTGTATTGTCTTTGCTTTGATGCTGTGCGCAAGCTCATATTAAAAGATCGTCCTTTGATTTACCGTGAGACTGAGGCATCACTGGTCATTAATTGGAAAAGTGTACACTAGAGTAGGTCGAAAAACAAAGGTTCAAACCCCTGTTTCCATTTGAAAGGTTATGTGAAACAAACAAAAACACATCACTTGTTGTAATATCAAAGTCTTGTACTCAGAACTATAATTTGAAAATCTCTAAAAAGCATCCGTACTTTCCATTTCTCGAAGTCAGCTACCGAGTTGACAACATTTTCTAGTTGATTTTATTGGGCATTCGGTGGAAGAATATATCTGGCATACCGCTGAGTAAAATCAATTCCAATGGAAATTGTTTGTTTAAGTTCTATTTATCCGAAACATCAAAAGCAACCCTCGTAAGTTTTGACAAAGTTATGCTTTACTTGTTATTTTGGCATTTAGGCCACAGGCAATAATTATACAAGTTTTGCTGCAGCAGCCCTATAAAAGAGACATTCAATCATCCATTTTGTTGCATTCATGCTTTCAATTATTCAATCATTCATTATGTCGCTGCGCTTTGGTTTATCATGTTACTGACATTCGCTGACACAAATGAAGCAATTTTCCCTACACTGACAAGAAAAACGTGCAAGAGTTGCCAGCTGCCTCGAATTGGAGCAGCAACAGCAGCAACAACAACAACAACTACAGTTAATTTTCCGTATATTTAATTCGCTTTAAATTATTGTAAACGACGTCCATGACGTTGGCCCCGCTTTGATATACTACTCTATACAGATATACATACAGCCTTTTGATGTGCGGCCCATTAGCAGAGCTAAAACCCCGTCAAAGGTAACTCCAAATCGACTGCAACTGCGGCTCCGACTTGGAAACGGCTTCGCTCTCTGTGCGATCATTTGCAAGGCAAATCAAAGTCTTAATGAATTCATTTCAATTAAACAAAAAACAACAACAACTAAAACTACTGAAGCGATAGACAAACGCTAAACTCTTGCAGACAGTTAGACAAGCAGCATTAATAAATAGTTAGTTGAGGAGTTTAGCTTAGTTCTTGGCCAGGTTTGCATGTCGCCCAAGCTATTAAGTTTTTTGAACTTGCGGCATGGCATTTGAATTGGCTTAATGCATTTAAAGGCGGGAAGCGGGGCAAGTTGCAAGACACTGAAACGTATAAGTAAAAAACTCGGCACTGTTTTGAATTAATTGATTGTGCTCTCGGAAGAGCGAAGCTTGATTATGGTTTAAATAAATACCAGGGCAATGATGCTTGAGAAAAACAATTGACACACTTGATGCTGCTTTGGCAGTCAAGTTGAAGCAAAGTTCTCATAGCTCGAGTTGCATTTGCTTGCAAGCATGTTTCTATAGAACTCTTTGGCTTGACTTCTGAGAATATAGATTTCCAGAAGCTAATCTTATAAGAACTTGCACTTAAAATCTTTTATAACCTAAAAAATGACGAACGACTCGTATGCCGTCACGAAAATCTCTTTAGATGCTTACAGGCATGCTTCTATAGAACTCTTTAGCTTGACTTCTGAGAATATAGAGTTCCAGTCACTAATCTTATAAGATTTGGTTACACTTAAAATCTTTTTTAACTTAAAACAGTGTTGATGCGATAAGACATAAAAAGAAGAACGACTCGTATGCCGTCACGAAAATTTGCTATTACCCTCGGATGATGTTACGCTAGTGTTTGCTGTGTAAGCAGCGTCCACAGAAAACAGAGAAGGTTGGGCCACTGGAATGTAGCTTACAGCATTGCATGAGGACTTAAATATTTCCTAGGTCCCAGATCAAATTTCGGTTTTTGCTCTGGTTTTCAATGACAGTCTGGTTTGGCCGAGAGTGTGCCCATTAGGAGGCATACATTTTTGGACCTTAACATGAGCGGATATGCTTGGTTCAGCTAAGTTGAGGATGAGGAGAATATTTCTGCAACACCCTTTTCGGTTCAATCTTCCTATATAGGTGTAAGTTTGGTTCATTGTGCGGTTCAACTTAAAGAATTATTGCAATAGCTAAGTTTAAACCAGACTTATTTCTCTTTGTTGTTCTGTTAAGTTTTACTTCTAAGTAGAGCTATCGATGGTACAATCGAGGTATCGAAATTTTCCTTTGTGTCTCACTATCGATGTTTTTTATTCACTATCGATAGCTTAAAGAAACATGCCAACAGTTTTAGTCCTGTTTTTTTTTTAACACTCGATAAGTGGCTAAGGTTTGGAAGGTTGGACGTAAAAAAGTGATATCGCTACTAATTTTTTCGTAGACGATAATATCACATATTGATTTTTTGTGTCAAATATCAAACATCGGCTACTATTTTATTACAATAAATAACAAAAGCGTGCGGTAAAAATTGAAAGGAGTACTTTATTTGGATGTAAGAAACATGGACCAATTAAAAAAAGACCAAATTTCTGTTTAACCTGTCCGCGAAAATTATGAAAATCGCTGTAAATCCGTCATCCAAAACAGAAATATGGTGGAGCAAAGCGGCGTAAAGGAGATGAGAACTAAGCTAAAGCGCAACTGCTTACAGAAAGGGGCAGATCCAATAGCTTATTGGGTGTCTGAAATGAATAAAAATCATATTTCAAAACATGCTCTAAAATATTTGACAGCACCAATCAGTTCCGCATCGTCGTCAGACAGAGATGCATCTGCTGTGGAACTTAGTGTAGAGTACAAAAGTAGGGCCTTACATGAAAATGTTAAAAATCCCGAATTCCTAAATGCGTTGAACGCAAAATATGGGACTTAAGTAATATTTTTTAAATTTGAGGCGATAAATCGATTTATCCATATTCCAAAATTGATATTATCAAAAAATCGATACATTTTTGTGAAAATATCAACAATCCTAGTTTGCATCTCTTATAGCATAGTCATAGACATCTTCATCCATATTTATATATTCCATATTAATATTAATCAAATTTTCAAATTTTCTCAAAAATAGCTTTTTCACCCAATCTACTATATGGCTAAGTTTTTATCATTTATATACAAATATTTTAGTTTTCAAGCTTTACTGCGTTTTAATATTTACAATTCGTCACGTTCTTTCTCGAAAGGACTTTAAAGAATTGAATTTCGCTGCAATTCCGATACTATCAGATTCTATTCACTGGACATAGAGCGTGGGACTTTCTTGACATTAATCAATTAATCAATTGCTTAGGCAATTTGAAGAAAATCCTTTGTGAATTTAGTTTAAAACGAAACGCTTAAAAAGAGAAAGAATGGGAACAGATTTAAACTTATTCAATAAATTAAAATATTACATTTTAATCTCTTTTTCACCTTCAGATTTTTCTGCTTAACATAATCTCTTCACATTCCAGTGTCCAACTAAGCTCTATCTGGTCAATCACCCCACTTTCTTGTGGTCAATTTAATGAAATTTTTTTTCATTCGTTTGCTTACAACTCTGCTCAGCGAATATACAAACAAACCGATAAGCCTTAAGCTGCTTAATCGATGACCAGAAAGTTGTCAAAAAATAATTCACATGCTGCTTAAAAAGGTAAATACACACAACTCTTACACACTTGCGCGTAAATGGCGTGGCGTATACGTATACGTAATGTTATCAGCTGTGCAGATCTACCCTTTGGGTCTTAAATGCGCAACGGAACCTGTGACGACAACTCCGCTGACTTTTAAAGCTCCCTGGCTCCACTTATTGTCTCACTAAATCAGCGCATTGGTCCTTACATGAGAAATATTTTAGCGTACAATGCAAAAATGGTAGCAAGTTAAGAGGCGAGCGTGTGCGCTTATCAGACGACTCGCTGACGTCTGCACCCCAAAAGCAAACCAAACCAAAACCCACAACAACAACCGCAGCCGCAATGGGATGCAGATAAGACCAATGAAGACAGCATAAAGCGCCGCAGTTGAAAAATCGCTGAACGAGAGCCAGAGAGAGGAGGGGAGACAGACCAAATTCGGATCAAGATAAATGCGTATTGACTTGGCCAGTCAGTTGCCGGCCGAGCGACAGCAGCAGTAAAAATCAAAGTTATAATAATGCATAAGTAATTTGCAGCGGCAATCAAACAAAGCCATCAGCTGCAGCAGCGACTTGCCACAGCTCGTGCCACAATAACAGCACTCAGTGACGAGACAAGAGTTAATCAAAGCTTACCAAATGATGGCTTAACAGCAGACGAGGAGCGTGGTCTGAAGAGTCCCTGGAAGACGTCGACTACTACAACTATAACTACTATGCTATCGCCTCTTTAGGCAGTTATTTATTAACTGAGAATCATATTATCGGCATATCGTTTTTGGCTTTGACTTTGTATAGGCTTTTTAGGGCCACTAAACCGTCTTGAGTGCAGCCAAGCTATCATCATTATTGGTTTTGGTTCGTGGTCAGTACTTGCAGCTTGTTTTAGTGTGCGCTACTTTTTTGGGCTTGTTAAGACTTGTTGCAGCTTAGACATGCAGCAATGGATTTCTCAAGGTGGCGCAAATAAGCGCTTGATTTGAATATCTAATTGACAGAAGAAGCAGGTAGAAAAATGTGATATCGGAACAAGGCTATTAAACAAAAATAATTCAAAAGTGAAACATAACGATAGCCAAAAAGCTGCCTATTTCGGGGCTACACCAAATGAATGTGCGATGAAGCTTCATTTTGACAGTTCAAAACGTCAGTCAAGGACTGCTTGCTGCGAAACTGATCAATAATAAGATGTAATGTTATGTCATAGCAAATAGCTTTTATAGGTAGTAAAATTATTACTAAGACTGCTCGCTATGAAACATAAATCATAGCAGCTAGCTTTTATCACATGAAACTGACTGCTATAAAATCGTATTTTTTAAATCCTCTTTAAACAACGTCAATAGTAGTTGCAAGCAATGCCACAACTTTAGTGATTGCAGCGCATTCAACCAATGCAACTGCTTAAACCAAGCTCACATCCGCTGCCTGGTGTTTACTTGCTTACAAGTTCAGCCAACGGCAGCACAATAGCAAACATACACATCCTACATCCATTGGTAGGGCTTGACCGCTAAACAATGCCGCGGCAGGTAAAGACAACCACAACCACACACACATAAACAGCGAAAGAGAGCGATGGGAACATGGACATGGTGTGCTATTGTGAACTAGATCTTGTACGACGCGGCGGCCAGCCACTTACAAGAAATGAAATCAGGAAGTGTATTATATAATTTTATAGATACTAAACTCAACTTTGACACAAATCGGCTGAGTGCGGTCTGTAAACATGACATTTGGCTGTAAGAGAGCTTGGAGCCGGCCAGCCAGCGCTTACCCGTTGAGCCAGCAGCAGCATCTTTAGACAACACAACGATGCTGTGCACTGGGATGATGCTTATCGCAAAACGTTCAATTATTTTATTTGGTGCAGATGTGGCAAGCGATAAAAGTGCCTGATAGCGGCAAAGGCCCCAACAACAACAGCAACAACAATGCAACGAGGACGTCAGGCTACTTTAAGTTTAAAGCCGGCTTGCTGCCGCTGCCGCTGCTGCTGCTGCTGCCACTGCTGCTGCGCCTGCAAGTTGCAAGTTGCAAGTACATACTACTACTTACTTGAGAAGCACAATATGTTTTGCCCTACTCGTGGTCGTCGCTGTTGCCGCTGCTGCTACTTTGTATATGAGATTCAATTAAAATCGGTAGAAAAACGGCAGAGGCAGCAGTTGCAGTTGTGGCAGCAGAAAAAAAAACAACTTAAATAATTGACACAAGAAAGCAAAGCCGCAAATACGCGACACAACAACAACAAAAACAAAAATGTCATGCGATAAATGCTAGTGGCTTGTGGCAGGTCTCATAAAGTGTTAAACGTTGTGGTGGGGCTTGGACCCGAGAGAACTAGGCAAAAACAGTTTAGTTTAAGCTGCAATAAATATCGATAAATACACACAGATATAAGTATTTATGCGCTTAATCGAATAGAACATGAGTCGATTTCTATTTGATTAGATTAGAAATGGAGCTGCAATGATTTAGATAGCAAAGCAAAAATTGGCTATTTATACAGAAGATTTAACTTAAATATCTTTTAATGAAAATATAAGCATGATTTTAATCACCACCCTTATCAGCGTCATCTTCGTTATTTAAGTTGAAGCTCGGTATTTCGGAGTCGTCTATGCTAGAATGTAGTCAGATTGTTGGCATTCCAAAAACGAAAGACTTTATTCTGACAGAATGATATTTACTTAAGACTGTCAATATCGGTCACTTCTAACACGCCAAGTTGAGATAAGATGTAAGCTAGTGCTACGTATTTTATTTAAAATTTAGAATATTTCTCTAGTTTCAAAGACTTAAACTTAGTGCCAAGTAGCCCAGTTCTAGGAAGTTAATTTCACATACTCGCTTCTTCAGTTTCCTTTGCGACACAACTATCGTACTCCACAGCCACAGCGTTAGTCCGTTTTGAGTGTAATAATTGTAATAGCAAGAGGAGGGTTGAGGAAACGCGAGCACTTCTTGCGATCGGAAATGGACTGCCGCCGATGTACCTTTTTGGGACAGTTGTCTGTTAGCCCGTTTTGGACTATGTGTGGTAGTGAATAACCAGTTATTCTGAAGCTAACACACATTTATCTGTATATCATTTTCTATTTTTGCGTATTTATGTAGAAGGTTGTCAAAAATCAGTTCGATAGCGATATTAAATAAAAAATTAACAAGGTACAGGATAATATAGCAAATCAAGCTTTTAACTTCTTCCAAATTTGGTATCTTAAATCGTGGCGAGCTGGCGCCTTCTAACATGCGTCAATGCCAGAGCTATTGAAAACTCATGGAGGTCCAAGCATACTGCCAATAATATATGTCTCGCTTCAAAAAGTATCGAATCGTAGATATATCGAGGATTAAAATATTGCCATCAAATACTCATTATCATGTTCAAAGTACTCAATACTAACAAAAACGATCGGAATTCCATGCATGCATGCATTGTCCTTAATGCCGACATTACCTATAAACTTCTTTGGTTACACCATCCATCCCAACGATGTGAGCACGACAACTTTAAATGAATTTCGACAAGTGCGCAACACCCCAAAAAGCTATAGTCGGTTTAAAAACTGTTTTAAAATATTTATCGTTAAAGTTTTGAAGAGCAGCTAGAAAAGCTGCAAAGCATTGAACTCATCACTGGTATCGAATTTTAATGAAATCCAACGCCATATGCAAAAACTCTAAACAATTTAACACAACATAAAACTTTACTCTAACGCAGAGACACACACAGTGGCAAACTAATTTCATCAAACTCAATTTAAGTATGCCAAGTGAGTTGGTTCGGCTGAATGCCAGACTGACTGCCAGACTGAGTGACTTGCCACTGACATGACGTACCTTTTGGCATTTGAAAGCTGTTTGAAAACGCGACAGCAGCTGTCGCATATACCGTCACTTTGTTATTAACTGCGTTGCCCCTTTTTGTACCTAATATTATTTTTTTGTCCTACTCTTATACCTTACCACAGACAGACATCGAGACTGTGGAGCAGACATAGAACGTGGCAAATATAATTCAGTTTCAGTTGTGGAAAAATCTGTCACAGCTTTTACGACAGCTGCGTTTCATAGCTACAAACCCAACGGGCTTTATCCTCAGTTCAGCTGTGGGTGTGTGTATATGTGTGTGTGTGTGTTTGTCAGCCATTTTGTGCGTTTGTATGGAGACTGTCTAATTTGAAGTTGAAACAAGTTGCTGCTACACCTTGCTGACGCAATCTCTCACACTCTCCCACTCCACAAACAAACTAATCTAATACCAATTTGCATTTGATTGCCATTTTGATTTGATTTCAAATGTCGAGCGCGTAACGCAGCAGCAGCAGCTCCCTTGTTTCTGCCATGCACCTCCCTTAGTCTCTAGTTGAAGTTGAAACTTTTAATAACGGCATCAAATGCACGTTGACAAAACAAAAAAAACTCAACAAAAAAAAAAAAAACACAACTGGAAACCCTGACTATTTGCAACACTCTCGATTTGAATGCAAAACTTTTTGCGGTCCAAACACAGCTCTCTCCCCACTAACTCCCTAACTCTATACCTCTCTTTTTTTATTGAGGGGCAGCCACAAAAACCGAAAGACTTCAAGTTGATAACACGCTCAAAAGTTTTCACCGCAGCAGCATTGGCAGACTAACTAAATCAAGCCGCAGCTGCAGCCAACTCTCTCTCTCTCTCTCTCTCTCTCTGTCTTTCGCTGGCAACATAATGGCACACTTTCCGTTTCCGTTGCCGTTGGCTTCACAAAATGGCGCACAGTTGGCGTTGCCAACTTTTTGCTATGCCTTGCATTTTATCAATAGCTAAATACAATAATTTTAATTGCAAAAACAACAAACAATAGCAAACAAATTGCAAAAGAGCATTGGCTTCTATACGCTCTACTCTGTAGTTCTAGTTGTCGCCCACAATTTCCGCAACCAGAGTTGCCAGCGGCGTGAGTGAAGGATTTTGCTACTCTCATTGTCGCTGTTTATTTGTAGTCACTTGTTGGCCCGGATTGGCTGTGGCTGGTCAACGGCACAGTGCCGTTTTAATTATCTGGCAACTTTTGCTGCCAACTGTACCAAAAATTTGCTGACTGAAAAGTGGTTTAGTTGGGAACATGCTCTTTAGACAGTGGGAACAGCATTTGAAGTTGTTTGCTTAAGAAGATTTGTGCTAATTATAAAGTTTTCTGAAATATTGAAAGTTTCTTCAACAGTTGTGCATCCTTCCGTTAGTTAGTAACAAAATCAATACTTTGCATTTTTTGTTTACAATATCTCGATACTTTTGTCACACAACTTCAGCTGATAATGAAAAATTAAATATTCATAACTGAAAAAAATATAAATATTACGGTTTTACTGTTTGTATGTACTTAGTATAAATTTTAATAATTTTTTTTTATTAAAGCTTTCTTCATATAACTCATTGTGAAATCGAGCATATAAGAGAATGGGAATAACTAACATGAATCGAACACGAAACTAGCGAGCACATGTGACGTTTTATTTAAATGTGATACATGAAGCTCGGTAGTGCAAAAACTGTTAGAAGTGCAAGCTCAGACCGTCGCTTACTGCTTTTGCGAGAGTAATGCTCTTAATAAATATATGATTAAAATTTATATTCTGCACTTCTTATGGAAATTCCCTGCACAATGATATAAGTTTCACCCATATTTGTTACCACATAGTTGGTGAAAAAGGGATCCACAAATTTTTCCTTAGCCTATTTATAAAAAAGATTTCATCACAAGCCAACACTAGTAAAACACATGAATGTTGGCGAACCATTCAAATTTCAACCCCTTTTTTTAGGCAAAAACAGCCATTTTATTTGTTCTTGCTGCTAATGCGATTGTGCTGATACCAAGTTGCATCAGTTGATGCCATTGGCAAGAGCAGTGGAACCTCAGCCTAAGGCCTTAAAAGAGTCGCAGTAGCATTTCATCGATACTTTACTAGTAAGTTTTGTAAGATTAGGATTGTAGCAATTGCAATCTATGTTTCTCTTCTAGTTAATGATGGAATGAAAACAAGGTGTGCTCACTCAAGGTCGATCCCTCTTAAAATAGTTACCAATTTGGTCTACGTCTGATAGAACAACAAATTTTTATTTTGGTTCTATCTAGGGTTATTTTTAAAGTTACGAAAAAAATGTCTCAGAGAGCCTTCAATTTTTGCTAATTTTAAAGGTATTGGCAACAAAAACTCAAAACTTCCTTTTTTCGCTCTATCTCTTCCGAGATACGGCTCTCAAGTTTTGAACGAAAAAAAACTGTCTCAGATTACCTTCATATATGATGATTACCTTCGTTTATGTGGCTGAGTGCGTTATCGACAGGAAGACCTGATTGAATTTCAGATAAATCAATTAAATGATCGATTACACTTAGATAAGGTTCATCTAAGGTTCCAGAACTATGAGTTTGGTGTTTATAGACTTATTCATATGTACTATTTACATATTTTTGCTCTTTGGTAAGAAATCATTGCGCTCTTAGTTATTGAATAGGAAAATGCAAAGAGCAAGAGTCTAAAAGAAGCGTAAACTAAAGGACATTATTAACCAACTCGGCTAAATGTTTTGAAAACATTAATATATATAATTTGCATGCTTCAAAAAGCATGTATTTACTTGTACTCCACTTGCGACTCGCTGAAATGCGACCAATCCGAAGACAGTACATACATGTGATATTTTTTGCTTTTTCTTTTTTCGAATTAAGCCTACGAGTGAGTCGGTGTAACAGATACAGTAACACAAGCAACCTCACACGTACACTGTCTTGTAAATGGTCGCTTTTACCCAAAAATTGTGATTTTTTTAACGGTCGACGATTCAACTCAGTTTACTTTCAGGCTCTTTAAGCAATAATATTGTTACTACCGCTCGGCATCGATACCTTAAGTGCTTTAGTTTGCTAATGTTACGTATACATTCTTCTAAATGTATTTGTGTTCTATATATTCAAATGCCAATATGAGTGTAACCCTATAAGGGTACTACTTGCTCAAGTTAGCACCACTCCAAGTCAGTTGGCAATTATCGGAAGCACAGTTTAGCCACATTTATAGAACTTCAGCATGCCGCTCTTGCCCCTAATATTTTGACTGAGCCATATTTGCCTTTTTGCCAGTTTTGTGTATGCTTTACTTTTACTTGAATGCACACAACATACAACAAAAGGCCATGTGACACTGCCATTGACAAAATCCAAACAATAAGTTTGTTATTTTTGAGGAGATTCAACGAACCGAACACAAAATGCACATAGAGCACACCCAACCAAAGCCAAATCCAACCACTTTGACGCCCCCAAAAGGGAATCACTTGGCCAACTAGTTATGCAAGTTGTTTAGCATAATTTAAACTTTTAAAATGTTGTTTTTTTTTTTGGTTGTTATATCTGTCAGTGCTGCTGCTGTCAGCTTGAATTGATTTAAAAAAGTTTAATTCCTAACTAACTTACATGTGATAAAAAAATTAAAAAAATAATAATAATTTAACTTGAATTGCATGCAATTATTTTACCAAGCGAGACACTAATTGTTAAACATTTCTGCTCCTGTCACAAAACTATCAAACATTCAAACATGCCACAAACAATTACACATGGTAATTGCATATGCCACAGCCGGAAAACCTTGAAAACAATACCAAAAGGCATTTGCATATTTGACAGACCGACTACGAAAAACCATGCCATGCCTCCCAAAAAACATTGTTACTTCTATTCTGGCATTGTGTTTTATGTTGTGACATTTCGCCAAACAACTTGAACAAATATTTTGACATTTTTGAAGTTTTTTGTTTTGGTCAGGTTTGTTTCCATATAGTCACTAGTGGGGCAAGGTTACTTAGGGTTTGGTAAATTGCTTTTTCGTATTTGACAACTACGATGCTTTTTATTGAATAGCTAACGGTAATTTATGCAACTTAATGTGAGTTTCTCAAATTATGTACACTTCATTTCAAGTACAATATGTGCAAAAGAAAAACACACCATATATTTCACACTACCCACACTCGAAGAAAACAAGAAAAACATACACACGGCACATCAGCTGCAGACGATGCATGGACAGTGGTCTTTCAAGGGGATGAACCATTTCCGCAGCATGTTTGATATGTCAATGACTTTTTGAATTTCCCGCTTTATAACTTTAAATGCAACACTGTTTCTGTCAACTATCATTTGTTACTAGAGTACTCTCTTTTTTTGCATTTAATTTGTATTTTTCACCCATTGGAAGTCGACAACCTCGTGTACTTTGACGTCAGTGGAAAACAGTTTCAAATTAATTTCAAAAAACTATAACTATATTTGTGCGCTCTCTACCTGGATTTCCAATGAATGAAGAAGACCTTTCTCGCAGCAGCTTCTTCACCCATACTCACAACATAACCAAGTAAGCGAAGCGTCTGGCTGCTATGACTATTGTCTATCTCAATTTCGTTCTATATCTCAGAGTTCGTCGTTCCATTGAACGCTGACACATTCCAAGGGCATCAACCATGCATTAAGCAAAACGGGAAGAATGAGCGTCTTACAAAATATTAGCTTCGCCTTTGCCTACTTTGACCAAAGTAACATCTATTGGCTAAAGTGATTCTCCATTTGATCTCCGTACAGCCACCGTTCTTCATTGTGACGGTGGTGTCACGATAGACGAACTCCTTGATAACCTCAAAGTTATAGGTTTCAACTTCAATCCAAGAGTCCAACCTTTCGGCAAAAAAAATAATATGCTTTGTCTTGTTCTCATTTACAACCAGGCGCACCCTGACAGATTCTCTCTCAATAGCTCTCAATAATAGGCTGCGCAACGCACCCATATAAAAATATTCGGTATCAAAAGGTTTTTTCTTACGATGGCGGAGCTGCGTCATAATGCACTGTCGCAACATCTGTGCAGGGATACTGTACTCATACACCCTGCATATCCGCTAACCCTAAACGGCTTTATAATCTAAAAAGAGATGGTTGGTGACGTGGTTGGTTTTCATGGGAATATGGCGTAGTGTGAATATCTATGGTGAACCTACCAGGCTCAAAGCCACACTGACAAGGTCCAATTCCTGCGTTCGCGATATACGCTCGAGAGGGTACTTTCCGCATACCGGGGGGACACCGTTTGTCAGGACAAGGCATAGAACACAAAGGGTCTAATCATCGGTCATGCTCTCAACAAGTTCTGCAAAAGATCTGGTGCACAAACCCTACCAACTCATTATTATGAGCACTCTGCACCATCAATTTCAATGGGTAGTACATATGTAGTTTAGTTGAACTCTCCTGTGATCGTACCAGCACAAGTGACGCGTAACTTTCAGATCGCTCAGAAGAGATCGTCTCTCGATAAAATCCATGAACGATCGGAATATGAATGTGCGTGATGCGGCTAAGGCAGAAGGCGTCTTAATTGACCGAAAAAGATATCAGTCGATTGTGCCGTGATTGCCCTAACTCGACCATACGCAGAACAGTGTGATCACTCAATAGGAGAGTTTAGCGTTGTTCAACTCAAGCACAATCCAAAAGAGTTTTTGTGTCATTTTATAATCATGGATCCCTAAGAACATACCAAAAACTAAGGAGTAGTCTGCGAAGGTCGAGTTGGCAATGTCATTCAATTCGATGAACTGGAAAAGGTTCAAAAGTTAGAAAATATTATTCAGAGCTGTTGGATGAATTCGAAATGGATTTAGAGAAAAGCTACCTTAACATCCTGGGTTCTGGTGGAACAGAGTGGAAGCTTCTGATCGGCATTCACCGGGGAATAGCCTCATCGATACCTGTCTCTACCAATTCGACGCATAGCCTTCACGTAGCTGCTCTAATTGCCATTTGCTGTTGGAGTAGTGAGCTAATATGCCTCCCTGGGCTCTTAATGGGTTGTACGTGGGGTTTGGGACTCACCACGTAAAAACCTCCCTCCAATTAAGAGTACTAACGCCTCGTAACACCCCTCGACATGGAAAAAATCCTTAAATGGGGCTACGAACTGCGACCCCATACAGCGTATTCAGCAACATTGCGACTATTTCCATACTATATTCTCAAGGATTTGAGTCGAATATAGTAGAATACAGCCGAATACACTGAAACAAATGCGTATTTGATGACCTTGACTACCTACTATTTCGAAGGAATAAACAAATTGTTGAAAGACTGAGCTAAATGTACTTTAAACAACTGTATTCATAGTACTATACAAAATCATTTGTCCCAATCGTTATTATATGCAACGCTTTGCTTTGGATTCCTTCAAGGGAATCTTGACTGTACTGGACTGGGGTCAGTTTATTGTTTACCTAAGCAGCAGCAGTAGTAGTCAGTCCAAGGACAAGACATGTGTGTGTGCGGGTGTGTGTGTGTGTTTAAGTATGGGTGTGCTTGTGTATTTGTATCTGTATATTGCTTGCTAAACTCGACAAATTCGACACAAATGTGAAAATGCGACAAGATTTATGCTAAAGTAATAAATATAAATGCGGTTTTGAGTAGAAAATAGAATTATAGCTGGCAGTGCATACTACAGCACAAAGGTGCGTATACATAATATGTCAGCAGTATATAGTACATATGTGTATAAGTGTGCGTGTGTGTGTTGGCTTACGTGTCTGGAGTTGGGGCTAGAACTGTGTAGGTGTGCAGTAAATCATTGTGGTGGGCTAGGCAGACGCAATTTATTGTTGCCATTGTTGCTTCCAAGCTCAAAGTCGCCCCCAACTAAGCGTAACTGCCCCCATATGTTACAGTAGCGCAAAAACAATATTGAAATAGCTTAAATATAAAGCACATACACACACAGACACGCCAAAATCTTACAACATTTGACCATGCCACAAATGGTGGCAAGTCGTGGACAGCCTGGCGCCCATATAAATCAAAAGCAAGACTAACCATCTAACGGTTTTTCTAGCTATAAACTTAATCTATTTAAAAATGGCATTTGGCAGTAACAAAAATATCATGCAAAAATATGCAATCTCGTTTTTATACTCTATATATATATACGCTGCTTTCCAATCACATTGCCACAATAGTACGGACGTACACTGCCACACCCACTTCGTTGGGCTAGAGAAAGGGCTACAACAACAACAACTTGTGTGCAAAAATATGCAAAATTTGCAGCTTTTTCGAATTTATGGTTATTTGTGTTGCACTCTTAATGCTATTGAACTTGCACTTAACAAATGGCAGCACCGAAAAATCTCATGCCACATCGACACATAAAGACACACGCTGTGGCATAGAGAGCGGTAGAGAGAGAGGGAGCACACTCCATTTAGACGATGAAATAAACGATGTTTTGTCCCACTGCACCAACCACCCTGCCACTTTTAACCTCTTGCTATCTCACTTACACTCGAATTTTGGTATTTGGCTGGCTTTCAAAAAATTTTAGTTACAGTTTTGTGTATTGCATTTCAATATGCGTTTTTGATGTACGTCTGTAAATTGGAAAACCAAAACCAACCGTAATATGAGCTCTTTTTGGCTGTATTGTTGCACTGCAATAAGTTACAATTTGACTTGCTCTTTTTTGGGGGGCCTGAGGGGGTTACATACTTTTAAAGTTGGCCATTGTCCAGATAGTTATTTTTGGTACTTAAAGAAGTACGAGTATGTATGGTTAGTTGCCGAGTGGCAAATGTAATCAATTCTTGCATTTAGCATTCATTGTTATACATAGGTAATTGCTTTCAAACAATGGCTATTTCATTTTCACTTCAAAGTTTCATCACTTGATTTTTTATCAATCTTAGATGTTCTTATGGTTTATTGGCTATTTTCGATACTTTTGCAATAAATTTTTAAATATTTGATTTACAAGTGCTTTTGTGTTCGCAATTGTGTTCTCATACTTTGCAAGCAAATACAATATATATAAAGAAATCAGGAGTATAAACAGTGAAATAATTTTATGTAGGCAAGTGGGGCCTAATATCTAATAAACTACATGAAGAAGGATTTAGTACTGAACAGTCTTCCTGTATAGAAGCAAAGAGAAATCTGGTTGTGGAGGGAATACTTCTCTGGTTTACTAATGAGCGATGATGGGTTTAATGCCGCTCCCGGAGTCAACTTCCCGACGCCCGCAATCATGGATGATGGCGTGGATACATCTAGGCAGCATAGCTATGACGAAGGGTCGCAATCAAACGGCTCAAGAACAACAAAGCTGCTGACGCAAATGACCTGCTGACTGCCGGCAATGTGTTGGTAAGATGCATGCACCAGCATTTTCGCAGAATTTGCCAAGAATAGAGCACGCCCGATGATTGGAAACTTGCTGTCCTCTGCCCTTTCCTCAAGAAAGACTGCACGGTATGCGCTAACTACCGTGGTATCAGGCTTCTTTCTATCGCATATAAGGCCCTATCGAGTGTGTGAAAGACTATTTGCGAATGAACTGATTGGACCTTATCGGTGTGGTTTTGGACCGGGTAAGTCCACCATTGACCAGATATTCACATTATCATCCTGAAAAAGACCCACGAACACCAAATCGACACCAACCATCTCGAGGTCGATTACAAAGCAGCATAAGATAACCCGTTAAGGGATCGCGTATATGCCTCACTGTCTCAATTTGAAACCCCTGCAAAGTTGGTACGACTATGCAGCTCCTTTAAGGTCTATGACGACATCAAGCGAAATAATGTCAACATTGTTTGGTTTATAAGCCTAACGTCTCACATTTGGTTAACATAAATGTTAACTTTAACATTTATATATAAATACCCATACTCCAGGAAGGGTCATCAAAGTCAAGTGTGCTTCACGTGAGCAACTGCCGTTTAGGCTCTTTCTCACGATGCCAGCCACAGAATTTATCTGGTGAATCGACGATTTTACGAAAAATATTTTGGCAAGAGCCATATTGAAGATTTTTCTTTTTGGTCATGACCTCTTCCAAGGATTTGGTTCGTACCTGTCGGTAACACACAACTCCGCGACGGTCAGAAGCTCTTATTTTATTTTTAATATATCAGTGTGTCAAATATCTTTTTAGGCCGAATTTTAGCCAATAATCATGAGTATTTTGGAGAAACGTTTTTTTTAGGAGAATTAAAATGAAACCGTAGGCAAAACTGGTACAACACCGATTTTTTTTAACTTCTTGTAAAAATGTTTACTCAACCTCCAATGGAACTCTTCTCTATCCCCAAGTTAAAGATTTATATTTAATGGTTTTTACCATTTAAGTAACAAGTGATTGAAACAAATGTGACTTCGATAAAGGCTTCATAGTGTGTTGTTCAGTTGAAAGAGGATTACTTAAAAGGATGCCACAAAAACGATGATGCTAAGCACAGAAAGCATATGCGAAAATCGGCTTTTTAAAATTTACAGTGTGCCTAATAAGTTATGCTCTTTTTAATGATATTTACACCCAGAATTATCATCAGCAGTTCCTAAGCATGCTCAACGTTTAATTTCCAAGTAAAAAACCATAATATCTTCTCGCTGGCTGGATCTTTTTCCCCCTCTTAAAGTAAATGAGCGGCACTAATTAACAAGCATATGCATATTATGCAACAACTGACAGTAATTATAACACACACACACACACACACACTCACGCACACACACACACACACACACACACACAATCACATGTTGGCAAACAAACACACAATTAAAACTGCATAAATATGCAAAAATGTGCAAGCAAAAAGTTGAAGAAAGCGCTTTCAGTGTGTGTGTATGTGTGTGTGTGTATGTGTGTGTGTATGTGTGTGTGAGGGCAAATGCAGTTGTGTGCGTAAGTGTTTGTGCATAATCATAATGTCAGGACAGGCTCTTATGCACGAGTCGAGCTAATCGCTTGCACAAACACACCTCTAAGGCCACGCACACACACACACACACACACACTCACACACACACACACACACACACGCACACACAATGGCAGCGCTTGCAAATAAAGTGAAACCATAATTGTTGTACTTGACTACTTGACTTTTCTTTTTATGTGTGTGTGTGTGTGTGTGTGTGTGTGTGTGTGCGTGTGTGATGGAGCATTTTGCGTTGCTGTCAGCAGTTGGGGTTACCAACAAAACAGGGCTGCAAAATGGATATTTTTACGATTTAAGCTCCAGGCTTAACCAAGGCTTTTACTTTTCACTTCGAAACAGAGCATCGAAGCTTAGCAGCTTCAACCATACAAAATTTTGAATAAATATAATCCTATAAAAATGATAAAAACCTATATGAGTATTACATCTCAAAGCACAATACGAATTTTTTGCACTTGAAGGCTTGGTTTTGCCAAAAAAGAACAAATAATTTCCTAAACTTACCGATGATTTACAAAAAAAGAGTTTGTATACTATTTTCTGGGCGGATTGGTTCGAATTCAGCGTGATACTGCTAGAAAAATAGAGTAAAACCACCAGAGGGTTTTACGTGCTCAAGCACAAACAAAAAATACAAATACAAAATACAAAAAAATCAAAAAGTCTTATAATCAAATCCGAATTTCCTTGTTACACCTTGAATATTGAACCTCAAAATCGCGACACATAAATGTACCGAACATGAAAAAAAATGACGAAAATGTCACATTTTCTTATTCTTCTTAACTAGCCATAACAACCCGTTCTCGGGTTACGGCCTGATGTAAATACATTCTTTCATTGGAATTGTGGTTTTACGTGGTGGGTCCCAAACCCTACGCACAACCCTTTTGAGCCCTGGGGAAGCTCTACTGGTCTCGAAAGAACCCAGTGTTATTGTTAGTCGCCTCATACGAAAAGCTTTAACCTGCTGAGGTGGTATTCTCTAACCCGTTCACTACACGGGTGTGAAAATTACTGACTTGAAAATCTTGGGCATTTTGAAGAAGAGCAGGGCGCACAGTTCCATATAGTTCCAAGATATATGTACCAAGATATATGTGCAAAAAATAGACCAATGAAAAGCCATTAATGCACTGACTGCCGAGCACTGAAGCCCCGCAACGCAGCAGATGAATGATAGCGAACGTGGGACGGTTCATCTTACTGTAGGCATAGGCTGCCTGGGAACCTTGAAGGGCGGTAGCGTCCAAGTCCCGCTGCAACGATTCGAGACGTGTCGGCGAGAGGCGACCATGGCGAGACGACAGGAGAGGTGGCAAAATTCCTTTTGACTAGACGGTTGATTTCGGACAAACGGACTTCTAATCGACCCAACTACAGAGGGATCATGAGTGTTTTAAATCCTATCTGTACAGGTTTAAAAATTAGTTGGATCCATTTTGCACACACTATAAAAGACATAGAAAGTGTCTTTTTTGTCTGTCCAAGATACTCTGCTGAACGGTAAGAGTTAAGCCAAGGCATTGAGGGGCCATTCAGAATCACAGACTTGATGGATATCGTATTTACAACTGGATTGCTATAAGCAACATAGCAGCAGAGATAATAAAATAATAGCATCGCCCTAAATTAAAAAAACTACAAAATATGGAAGTTTATTACCGAGGAAGATGGAAGATTAGTTAGACACTTAAGAGAGACACGTAGAAATCTTAGAGGCTCAAATCTATTGCTAAAAAGAAACTCGTTATAGTGAGAGAATGACTAATATATCTAATTTTCAATCGAGCTGTCATTTGTCCACCTTCAAAACAGCTCTTATTATGTATAGGAGCTTGAACTTCGGGACTTTTATTGGTTATATCAAAATCTTATAGTTATGCAATGAAATTGACGCCGTATTCGATTTCAACGAACCAAGAACCATTACAACCATGGTCTGACCTATAGTATAAGAATGCAAGTTAAGAATATTCGGCCGACGTCCTTCGCAATGGTATCTTATTTTTCATACTGCTGCGAACGTCAATGAGGAAGGTTGTGTCCAGGCATATTGCCGTGTCAACCAACAATTATGTTGTTATGCTTGATGCATGCAACTCCCATCTCACTCTCGGAATAATAAAAATTAAGATTCGTACACTATGCTCTCCATCCCATTCTTAGGCTCTCAAAAAAATTTAAGATATGATTCGGTAAAAATACCTTACCTTCTTATTCCATGGTCAATTTTTAGGTGATTGCGAACTCTTCTTGAGGTTGTGCCAAAAGTCTGAGGGGATGGGGTAAAAAGGACTTCGCATGCATGTGTTGAACAACTTTCATACACCAATTATAGCTTGAGGTTGTACCTCTAGTAGCTTACTCGAAAAGTTCAGCAACGTTTAATTAACAAGACTTAGTTAGTAAAACCCGAACCAGTTTCCTTAATCTGAACCCAAGCATCCCATCAATTCGAAACTCTCAAGAACTTGCTGATGTTTGCAGCCCTGTTATAAAATATGAATAATGTCAGTCAGCAGGGGGGGTCTGTTGCTGGTGCTGCTGCGAGGACACAATTTGATGTGCGTATTTGCTAAACCCATTTAATGTACCTTTCACACACACACACACACAGATTCACACCAACACACTCATACAGCAAGGGATGAGGCACTAATTTCGTTTAATTCGCTTGCTGCGCGTTGCGTGTGGCATGTGGCATGTGGCAGGCAGCGCGGCGTGTCAGGTGAAAGCTGCTTTTAATGCACACACAGCACAATTACAATGGAGATAGTTTGTCTTAGGAAAATGTTTTTTTCCATTGGTATTATTTTTAATGAAATGATGCGCGGCACTTTCATGGCTCATAACTGCAAATTGGCGGCAGTTCTCTCAAGTGACAGACCAAACGAGTTGGATATGAATATGGTAGATGTTGGCTGGTATCCGGAAGTGGTGGGTGTACTTTTGATGCTGATGTGCCTGTCTATTAGGCAGAGCTATTTGCATTTTAGTTGCCTGCCAGGCCGTTAAATATTTGTCAAGTCACAGTTGGGTGCATAGCACGTGGGCGTAATTAAAACCGTACCGTATCAGCTGAGTGTCGGGTTGAGCCCACTAAAAATGATTTAAAATACAAGACTGTTTGCGGTTGATAAAGAGATTTGCGTACAGACTGGACCCGTTCCCTATCGCAATGTAATAAGAGTTTTATGGCTGTTGCGGTTGTCTTTTATGGCCATGGTTAATAAGCAGTACTATGGCAGCTGCAATTCCAGACGATTGTCTATATAGTAAAACTACTAATAGAGCATCGTATTGCAGCAATTTACTTTATTAACTGCGACAGATATGCAAACATTAGTGAGATGGCTTTCATTAAGTTAAGGATATGAAAGCAGTTCCATAACGAGTTAGTTACAAAAGTGTGAAAGTATTCAACTTTTAAACAGGGCGGAGAGCCAGATTTGAACCGAACCAGTTCGATAACTTATATTCAGACATATTTGCAATGCAAGTCGAACAACAAACAGAAACTTTTGCCATTTTTGTTGTTCGAAATTAATCACTTTTTGCTTAAAATGATTTTGGTCGAGTATAAAATATGTTCTATAAAAAGTCAATTTTTTGTTAACAAATATATAATACTAGCAAACCGGCAACTTCGTTTTGCACAAAATAGATTGAATTAGTTTCGAGCATTCCCGATTCCAGCCGAAAATCAAATTGTACTTCCGGTTCCCATTCCCCTTTCCGTTCCCGCTCTGCATCCCGTTCCTCTTCCGGCAAACTTCGTTTTCCCCAAAATAGATTGAATCAATTTCGAGCATTCACGATTCCATATTCTGCTCGCTCCGCTGCAGACCATCGTGCCCAACTCACGGTAAATCAAATTCGTCTTCCCGTTCCAGTTCTCCTTTCATTACCTCTTTCTTCTCTCTTCTTCTCTCTCTTCCTTCTTCATACTAAGTACGGATATTCGTACCAATATCTAACTATCCTTTTTCTCATCTTCATACATATCTTTAAAGGACCTTGATGCTTACAAGTTGTTAGCAACTATTTTGAAAATAACACTTACCATATTTATTTTAGTTAGGTAAGAGTTTCTCAAGTCGATCTCCAAATTTTGCATCAACATTTTTTTTTACCGAATATTCCAATTTATTGAGTTATAATTTGCATTTTTCGTAAGATTATTCTCTAACTTGAGAGATCAACTAAGGTGCGCGAAATTAGTAAATTCCTTTAAAAAGTAAACTATAATTCTCACAAACAGAACTCTCGTGACTAATTTTTTAGTATTATATCTAAATTCTATTTAGTCGTTTTGAAACCCCGCCCGCGTCTATAGCTCACTCCGCTTAACATCGATTAAGTTAAATGTTCAATTCATTATAGGAAATTAGGTCCTAACATACATATTTTACTAGTCTAAGCGACTAACCGCTTTCATTATGCTTTAAATATATTGTATAATAAAGTAATTGCACAATCAACAAAATAAGCAAATATTAAAATTACCGTTGTAGCACGCAAGGTAGCCACAAGGCTAACAAGGACGCTCCTCCACACAGACTCGACCACATGTCAACGTCAAAAACGTCGTGTTGGAAATCCATATATTACACACTCCCACAACACAACACATGAAGGAAAAATGAAGGAAAACTCATGCAAACGAAAAACCATTAATGCAAATTATAAATTATACAATACACTTCATTTATATGCTATTAACATGATCAGCACGACATGCTAAAAATGCAAATGAAGGCATCAATAAATTGACCTACATGAACATGAGCAAGTGCAGCAAAACCAACGCCCACGTAATTAATAAAATATATACTTTTAAAGGTACACAACTTGTTGCACAATAGAATTTGCTTTAAAAGTGCGTTCAAATAAAAGCTTTTTTAATTGAAGTATTTCTAAGTAGCCGCGATCAGGTGCTTGCTAATTAAAAGGAATGCTTTGCAATACTAGCAAATCGATAACAAATGCTGCAGACATCGATTTAAACTGCCGTTCGATAAATCACACTCGAATTGTGGCTTATAATCAAAGAGTATCGATTCTGTCCTTTCGTCGCCTCTCTTCGACCGTCGCTTTGTAGACCATTCTCGCAGGAGCTTTTTCATCCATAAGCACAACCTTACCTTAATTCGCTTCACTATGTGAATGTCGTCGTAGAGCTCATATAGTTCATCGTCCCTCGTATGCGGTAGTCGTTGCCAACGCGTAGAGGGCCAAAGATCTTACGAAGTACTTTCCGCTCATACACTCCTAGGCATTTTCATCAGACTGAGACATCACCTTCCTCATCCTTCCAGTCAGCGCCATAAAGCAAAACGGGAAGGATGAGCGTCTTACAGAGTGTTAGTTTCGTCTGGGGGGAGTGGTCTCTACGACTCATTTACCTACTGAGACCAAAGTAACACTTATTGGCAAGAGTGATCCTCCGCTTGATCTCCATGCTGACAACATTCTTCATTGTGACGGTAGTGCCAAGGTAGTATAGTATAGTTTTCAACATCAATCTGAGAATCCAACCGCTATCATCTGCGTATGCAAGCAACTGGACACTCTTATAGAGCATAGTCCCGTTCCTATTTACTTCGGCCTTACGCAACACATTCTTCATCACAAAATTGAAGAGGTTGCAGGAGAGGGCATCGCCCTGGGAAACCAAACTTAGGCAGTGCGTCATATACGCGATCTTTCAACGGGAATGAACCTATAAACGAAACAACACAACCCGTTACTTAAGGTATGCCTTTATACCTTTCGGAATCTCGAAATTTGTAGTCGCCAGCTATTGGTTGCAACACGGACTGCCATCAAACTGATGATAAGTGCATAAAACAACATAAAAAGTGAATAATGAAAGGAAAAGCCGAAAAATGTAAAATAAAATCAGTTTTTTTCACTGCAGATAGCGTAATTACTTAACCTTAACTACTTAATGGCTTAAAAATGTGCTCATGCAAGTCCAAGCCAATTTAACCTTACAATATCCGCAACGCCCTCCAACTCCCACATCATTTTTCATAATTGTCTTTACCCAAAAATATGCAGACATACATACATATAGATATATATATATATGTATATATATGTATAAACATACAATATATATACTTCATACAGACTTATATATACATATATATATACAGATATATGTAATATTAACCAATGCCAGCTGCCAAAACCCATGTTGGAAACAGAATTCAATTTTTAATTTACATGTTCTTGCTATATGCAGAAAATATGTTTTAAAAAAAAAACAACAACAGCAAACGGTAAAAAAATATTCCTGATTTAAATATGTGCTCATGAGTGCATGCATGTGTGCGAGTTGTAATGAAATCCCTTTAAATGTTTATGAAAAATTCATGGCGCGTGCAAATGGCGCGAAAACAAGTTACTTCTCTTTACGTGAGTGTGTGTGTGCTTGTTGCCCAGCAACAACATTACCAACAAGGACAGTCCAGTCATGGTGTTCCACACACAGATACACTCACTGCACCAAGGATTGGGAATGGCTCTTATACAACTGACGCCCCCCCTGCACCCACACCCAGATCGCCAGCACTTTGGCCAGGCTAACTGGTGAAAATGACGGCGCCAAGCTTGCCCAACACGCATGCATTGCATGCAAAATGTGTTATGAAAAGAATGCAGCGACGGCTTTGTCTGCAGATACACTCAAAAAAAAAAGGTGCTACTAAGTTAAGTACAGTCGCACAACATTTGATCCTAGAGCTTTTAAGTCACATATCAGCACATACACACATAAAAAGCTACAGCAAATCAAAAAAAATTATCGATTAGCGTCAAACCTTCTTCTTCTTCTAAGCTGGCCATAACAGCCCGTGTTATCGGGTTACGGCCTCATGTAAATACATTCTTTCATTGGAATTGTGGTTTTACGTGGTGGTTCAAAAACCCTACGCACAACCCTTTTAAGGCCTGGGGTGGCTCTACTGGTCTCAAAAGAACCCAGTGTCATTGTTAGTCGCCTCATACGACAAGCTTTGACCTGCTGAGGTGGTATTCTCTAACCCGCTCACCACACGGGGCCAAACCTTAATATCGTTAAAAATAACTGAATTTTACAGCAACATTTTCATAAAATAGTACAGTTACAAAAAATATCTGCTATTCTTAAAGTGTACACCGTAAACTTTACTCTAGTTTTGCAATAGTGTGCGATTGCACATTTTTTCCACAGTGTCGCTTTCCTTTTCGCTCTCAGGTACAATCTCCTTTTTCTTCTGAAGAATGACAGAGTGAAATGTTTATCCACTCAAATGATCTCAATCACATAAGTTCCAAGGCATTTATAGAAACTAGTATTCACCTTGTTGTCGATAACATAACAGCTTACATTACGAAGAGTAGAGAAGAAAACACGAAATAACAAAGTTTGTATGTACAGTGTAGTTTGTTGTTGTTTTTTATCTAACGTATACAGTACATTTATTACTTCAAATCAATTGTTACCTGTCTAAAACGCAACATATCCAGTTGAAGCGTATTTTCTGCAAGCCGCAAGCATTTTATCTCTCAAATGGTATAGGTTTCACCTGAAAAAGTTGCCTTATTGCGAAGAAATCGGTACCACACTGAATTTTTGCTTAGCGCATTTATATATAAGATTGTAACATGTACTTTGTACTTGTATTTGGTATTTGAAAGATTTTGCTTTCACATTTTCTCTCAGTGTATGCACGTAATAGTATGAGTATTTGTGTTGGTGTGTCGCTTTACACGTGCAGTCGGTATGCTACTACATGTGCCAATAAATGACCCCAAGTGTATGACTGACCGACAATGCTGCATGAAAATCGCTTTCGCACGTGATCACAAAAATGAATCCATTTGTTTGTTAACTCATTTTACTTCAATTATGCGCAAACAATGTAAAAAACCTATATATGAGTGCATAATCATGTGTGATGTGTTTGTGCTGTATGCAGTGGCGTAGAAAGCGGGGGCACTGGGTAATCAATTCCATATATGTGTTATTCGGTCACCCTCAGTTCTATAGGAAATTACAAATATCGGTGATTTTGAGGAGGTTCTAATCAAACCGCTATATTCCTAAGGTCCAATGAAGTATAAGCTTGATTCTTCTTTCTGCTTGAAGATAATAATGTACCATTTTTTTGGTTTGACCTAGGAGTTTTTGGTCTCAGTTCTCTTTAGGCACTTGAGCCCGACATTTAGTCAAAAAACACAAAATTTTGGCGTTTACCTAAGCACGTTGATCGGTTGTCAAAATATTTTGTAATAAGACCACCATCATTGAATCAGTAGTCCCAAAGAACAAAGTGAGCCATGTTTGGAGCAAAACGCATGAAAAATTAAGACTTTATAATTTTTATCGATACGATTTGTTTCATTGATGACTTACTTTTGAATTCAACAGTTCTTCTTACGTGTTATATTATATGAAATTGACGCTATATTTACTGGTTTTAGTAAAGCGTTCGATTGTGTATAATATGATTTGTTACTAATAAAATTAGATTTGATTGGATTTCTGAACTCTTTCGTACAGTGGATCAAGTCTTACTTGGAGGGCAGAAATCATCAGGTTTCTTTTAATGGTTTATTATCTAATGTGATTAATATAACTGTTCCCCAGGGTAGTCATCTCGGTCCAATCCAGTTTAACATATCCGTTCATCGAAAATCCTGAAACAGATGTCAGCGGATGGAGTAATGTTCAGTGCGATCTTAAAATTTTCTTTGAATGGTGTGCAGTTAATCAACTTCATGAACTGAAAATTGATGAGACCATTATAATCTTGGTAACTTCCCTCTTGGTAGTGTAGATTTCTTCAAATATCTGGATATTCTGCTAGATGTTAGGCTTAGATTCAACGAGCATATTGATGTAATAGTCGATAAATCATTAATCGGTAAAGTCTCTTAGAAGAGAATCGAAGAACTTGGATTCATAAAGAGGTGTTCAAAAAAGTTATTTTCACTAAACGGCTAATCATATCTCTTGTTCGCACCATCTTAGAATACGGGTCAGCTGTTTGGAACCCTCAATGTGCTGTGTATGCTGAGGTAATCGAACTAGTTCAAAAACAGTTGCTTTTTTGGCGATAAAAAGCCTAATTTGGGCGCAATGTTTTAAGCCTCCTTTATGTAAGATCCGCCTGATATTAATTGATTTGCCGATTCTCATGAAAATACGAACTACTTTAGGGATATAAGTTCAGTTCCTTCTTTTCGCTTCTATTGCTTTTAAGGTTCCTTCATATAAGAGCCGTCTGATATTAACCTGCCGACTCTCTAGGAAGGACGAACCACTTAAGGGATATTCAATTCAATTCAAAGACTATTGCTGGTGATGTTCAAAAACAGTTCCTTCTATTTGCGCTGAGAGGCCTTAATAGGCCGCAACGTTTTAAACTTCTTTCATATGAGAGCCGTCTGATATTGGTCTGTCTGCGACTCTCTAGGAAGGACGAACCACTTAAGGGATATCAGATTAAATTTTTTTTGTGATATTCGACTGTTTTTTCATTTAGTCGTCATAAATCCCCCTAACTACGTCACTGATCGTATGTAGTATGTGTGCGGCACAAAGTAGCTGTAAACTTATTGCTGCAAATGGCGTAAGTCAAAAACGTGCATTTTAAGTCATATTTTTTTATAACATAAATTTTGCCTGCGTGATGCATACTTAGGGGCGCGGGTGTTAAAGCGTGCAATGAGCCTTTTAGAAAAATAATAATGAGTATGTAAAGTGTTTGAATACAAAAAAAAAAAAAACAGAAGCAGCAGCGCCATTTTCATGTGCATATCAGAAACAAACACGCAACGACATGAAGCAACTTGTTTAATCAAGAGTGCGTGGTGGCGAGAAACAGGTTGAGAGAGGGAGACAGAAAGATAGGGAGTGAGTGAGAGCGCTGCACAGACAGGCAGACAAGTAAATTAAACTAGGCAGCGGCTAGTGTGCGCAGCGCTTTGGCTAGTCAATTTTTCGATAATTTGAAAAGTTTATTTAATACAAAACGTGATTCAATTACAAAACTGACCGAAAAATACACAAACACACACACACACACACACACACACACACACACTGGCATATAATGACCGTTGTTCGTTGTTGTCCTTTGGCTCAAGTAAACTAGTTTTTGCTTGTAAAGCGCAGCGTGTGCGCCATTTTGTTGTCGCCCTGGTCATTATTGTTGTTGTTGTTGCTGTTCATGCTTTCAATGGCGCTTTGTTAATGTAACGGAAATGTAGCAACGGCAGCGGCAACCGGATGTAGCGCGTGTTGATTGTGGCCATCTTTTATTGAAAGTTGACATTTTTTGTGTGCTGCACACACACATGCTCATAGCTACCGCCACTTAGCCACTTGGCAAAGTTTTCGTTTGTTTATAAAGTTTTTTGCGCTACAAACATAATTGAAAATTGATATTTAAATGAAGTAAGTTCGCTCCACTTTTATTTTATATTTCCCTTTTTTGCGCTACCGAAAAAATTTTTCCACTTTGCCAACACTTTGCGTTTTGTCTGCTTTTGCAATGAATTTTTATGCAAATCGCATGGCAGTCAGCGCTTGCAGTTGACAAGCCAGCGCAAAACGCTTCTCCAGACGCACTCCCAACTTTTTCCGCTACTTGAGGCACTCTGGCCATAAATCTTTGAACAGTTACTGCCAGTCCTGGTTCGTCCTGCACTCCGCTTCCACTTGCTTGTTTACCTTGTTAGCTCTTTGCGGCATTGCCGACGGCGTTGAAAAATACTTAGCAATCACGCGGCATTTGCATAATTTGACAATTGTTTTCAAATTGCAATAACAATTTTAGCTTAATTGTTTTGCACACCATATTCTCTATCTTTTAGTCTTACTCTACTCACAATACCATACTCTTCAAGTGAGTATGACAAGTTTGGCAAGCAGTTGGGGCATAAATTTGCTACTACTATTGCTTACCTAAGTCATAGATACATTTAACTGCACGGATTTGAAACTCAGCTATATTATAGCTATATACTAAGGCTATAACCCAATAGTCAAAAGTCAGAATCAAAATTTTATATAAAAAAATGAGAGAAAAATGAACCAATATTTGACATATTTTTGGGAACTAAAGCGGACATTTTTCATGTCGAATCAAACACCAAATAAAAGTTAAAAAAAAAAGAATCGGTAATAATTGCAATAATTGAAGAACAATTTTGTTTCGGTAAGAACTCTTCTTAATTTTTAATTTTTTTTGCCATTGTCAATTTTAGGAATTTGACCGTAATAACACCTGCGCATATTTTCCAGACCAAACTGGGACCAAATCGTAGCTTCAAACAAAATATTCTGTTCAAAACTTAAATAGTTTTTCGTTTAAAAGCTTTTAAATCACAAAAACAAATTTAAATTTTAAAAGAAACTCATCTTTCAGTTGTAATTTTCTTTGTAAAAAGGACAAAAAAAAGTATGATTTATATATATATATATATATACATATATATAATAGGGACCTCCGCTCGCCAATCGCCGTGTCCCTATCAAGGTAGATCTTATTCCTCTTGATTCTTCTTGCCCATTCTCTTTCCCCTCCTCTTCATCTTCTTCATCCTCTTCCTCATCCTCTTCTGCCCCTTTCTCATTCCCATTCCTAGAGCTATATGGTGAAACTATACGATTTACATTTCACTCTGCTCCTTTATCGCTTCGCTAACCAACCCCCGTGCCCCTTTCAAGGTAGATCATAATCCTCTTCCTCCTCATCTGCATCTTCCTCTTCCCATTCCCCTTATATGCATTTCAAACCTCCTAACAGAATCTGAAATATCATTTATGGTTTTATCAAGACTTGGGTTATAGAAAATAGCCAAAAAGGGTATACTGAGTGACGTACAAGAAGCCTCTTTCAACCGAATATTCGTCGAATTGCCAGAAATATCTTTAAGATCTTGAATCTTGAAGAATGGCAACCAAGCCAAAACCGTTCAGGGATTTCCAGTTGCTGATCTCTATCTTAAGCAAGCACTTTTAAGTTTCTTTTGAACCGTTTTAGTAAAAAGAACATCAAATAGAAGAAAAAGTGGAATGCCTTTCAAAGAATGGTATCTCCCTTACAAATTTTGTACTCCTGTTTCACGATTAAAAAAGAAACAGTCTAAAGTTATCGATTTTATGCACCCACTTCAAAGCCTTTCAACTATTGTTATTTGAAGTGCATTTAAACTTCGTCACACAAAAACTGAAACTTTTTATTATTCATTTTATTAGTGCGAAAAGTTGTTCCTTTTGTTCTACACCAAAACTTTTTCAATTCAATTGTAAAATAAATATTTTACAAATAATTGCACCCCGTAACAGTCGAAAAAAGTTTCTATTTTATTTGCCATTTTTTTAATGGCCACAATTTGCCGCATTTAGCGGCAAGGGCCGAGTTCTTTGCCACAGCTGCTGCACAATTAAAATGCATGACTATTGTCAACGCAAATTGCGTAAGGGGGCGCCAAATGGCAAAGGGGCGTAAACAATTGAGTCACCCCATAGTCCTTTTATTGTGCGCTTTGTTCCTGATTGAGTCATATAGTCAAATTTTGTGTCATTGTATCTTTGGGAAACTTTTCGGTCATATAAACTTTAGGAATTTTCCAAATAATGCACTCAATATTCAAAGTTTTTGATAAGCAACAGCTGGGCGCTTCCCAAATCTGTTGTGAATAAAAAAAAAGAAAGAATAAAAGTTTACATGGCCAAATTATGTCTAACAAATACAGTAATAGAAGATACAAGAGGCGCAGCTGGATAGAGTAGATGCAACCTTAAATAAAGTTGTGGTTCATTTAAATATTTTTGTAAACAGTTCATTTAGCATAGAAATACAATAAAACTCAAAAAATCCTCTTCATCTCGTACTTACTGCTTACACAGCACTGAAAAGCAAACGTGCAAGCTTCTCACTCTCCTGTGGGGAGCGTAAAACCATTTGAGCGTAACACCGTCCAAACGAAACACCAGTTGAACGTTATATATGAGACGGTCTTACCGCTAAGGTGCAAAACAGTTTATTTAAAGTTACACTTTTAATTTATTCTTGTTTCATATGGTCCAGAATAGCTTTTCTTAGCTAAATTCATCGATATCGACCATTCGGGCCGCGTAACTGTGCCCTCAGAAGCCAGGATCTTGAATGTTTAGAAGCAAATGGCAAAGTACTCAGATAATCAAACCCGAACTTCGTTTTCATATAACGATTACCGATATTTTTATTACAATGATTTAAATTATGGGTATTGATAAAATATAGCTTCACACCTTACTGCTCTGACAAAGATGGTTCCAGAGGTTTTTTCGACGCCAAAGGGTAATACTACGTGCGCACATATTGCTACTTATAAGGTCATCCGAATCATCACAAAGATCCTGACACTTTTCTGACCCAGTGGCGAATATCTAGAACAACTCAGAAGTACATATGTACATAGAACTTGGGTATTTTAAGGTGGTAGTACGCCTCTTTTTCCCATAGCTTCAACTGACCTTTTGTAATTTGCCTTATCAACTAATAAGTCATAAGTCTCTTTACCAAATCTCAGAGCTAAATCACATTTGCAAAGACGTGCTGTATTATAAATTTGACTTATTTGGGAGTCACTCTACCTAATCCGATGTTTCTTGGCTTGGCATTGCCAGATAGTGTTTTAGTATGAAAACGCGAAACTGTGCTGTAATTAGTCCCAGAGATATACGGTTTACAAAATTCGGTACATATAGAAGAAGAAATAGTAGCTTCCGAATTTTCTTATTAATGCGACACTTATAATAAATGTAACTCTAGCAAATTTCACAACTCTTTTGCAAGTGCTTAGTATGCATAAGAAGTGCCATTCCACCTTTATATTTCAAAGCTAAAATATGTTTTAGCCTTACTTTTTCCAACGAAATGGCGCTCACAAATTCCATAGACCAAAAGTCCTATAAAAAAGTCATACCCACAACTAGTTAAGAATCATATGAAATTCAAATGCTACTGCAATGCACACTTAAGAAACAGAAAGGTTTGCCCTTAAAAAAGAGACGTCAATTTGCATAACCACATGGTAAAGTAAATGCCAGCAGATGGCGCCAGCAGTCTGCTTAAAATTCGACCGGCTGCAAGTAATTAAAATGTTGCAAAATTATACATTAAATGCCTAAACTTAACAATAATGTTAAACTTGGTTACATCCGACAGCTAAACAAAGCCAAAGCAGCTGCCAAAGCGACGCACCTGAGCAAGGACAGCAACAACAACAGTAACAAAGATATGTGTTACAGACATTCAAGGCGTTGTCCGACAGTCGGATACCCTGCCAAGTTTGAGAATTATGCACGTCATCAAGGTAGGGCAGTGGTTTCTATGAGAAGACAACATCTTTTGTTTATTAGGCTCACATAAGTCTACATACCAAATATGGTGGTATTCGCGCACTCTGAAAAGTGGAATTGTGTTTCAGTTTAAGAGGAGGTACACTAAGTATGCACAGTGTGACTAACTAAGGCAAGTTTGTGCCTTCCTGCTTCTGGGTAAGTAACACAAATATGAACATGGTTCGGTGAACTTCATCTGCATCAGGAATGTGCAGAATGTGTGTATTAATAGCTATTGAACTTACGGTTTGCCACGCCTTCTGCCCCATGTTACATACACAGCTCAAACCTATAACAGCCTTGAACCTGTGGCTACAGGGTATAACAACAGCTACCGTCGGCAGACAGCGTCGAGTGCCTGTGCTCTGGCTTGACTAACCAAGCCAACGAGCAACTTCCTGTTTTACAGTTTTAAGCTGCCGGCAAACACACACGCACACGCACAGACACAGCAGCAGCACACCCACACATATGCGCTGCCTCCGTTCGTATGTGTGTGTGTGTGTGTGTGTGTGTGTGTGTGTGTGTGTGTGTGCGGGTGTTTATAAATATGCGTAGAGGCACATTGCATAAATTTGAAGAGAAGTGCGCCCGGTAAACGTTGCAAAATATCGTTGCCGGCAGTGCAACACGCTGCTGGCATTTACCACAAAATAAGGTTTTTGGGTTAAACTGAAGTTTTGTTGACATTTAAATTTGCATAGTAAAATTTTTGTGTGCCTCACTGTTACAACTGAAATGGCTGTCATATTTGATGTTTTAACCCAAACCGGATGTGCTGTCAACTGCTGCAGCTACAACACACACACACACGTACACACATGCATATATCCCCACACACGGCAATGCACGTTTGCTTGAGCATGACTTGCATTTTGCGTTAACTGCTATTGAATTTGTTTTAATTAAGATGTAACTTCAGTTTGCGACAACTTAAAAAAAAGAAAATGTGACATCCTAAAAGTATGCTACAAAAAAGCAAGATATTTTTGCAGTGCAGCAAAAGGCAAGGTGCGACAAGGTGCGGCATACATTTTGAATTTTTTATAGCATACTTTTAAGTGCTTAGCGCAAAAAAAATCTAATCCTAAAGTATGCAACGGCATTGACTTCAAGTAACATTTTTCCGCTACATACACTTGCTGAGAGTCTCTCTATTTGGGCCTGATTTTTGCAACCTATCACAGTAGCCGGGGGTATCGGATCGGAGTATGTTCAGGTATGTTCGCATTTGATGTCATTCCCCAAACTGGAACGGCATTTTAGCTTCGTACTATGAGACATTTGTAGAGCAGGCTACTATTTTCTAGCTTGCTTTAAGTGCATAGCAGGCATTCCATTTCTTGTCCAGTTTGGCCCTACATCTCGTCGTGGTCTTCGATATGTGATAACTCCAGGTAAATTTAGCGTCGAATTTATTTCCAAGGTAGGAATGTGCTGTTTAATTTAATTAATAATATAATATTTCCAATTAGTTATTTAGGGGGCGCATGTGTTTTTCCTCAGCGTGAACAGTACAGCGGTTGATTTATCACCGTTTAGCTGAGTTTTCCTTCGATTGGCCCATTTGCCTACTTCTTCCAATTTCTAGTACAAGTCCTCCGCGGCTTCTTGTACGGAGGTTGCTAAGGATAGTATGGCAGCGCCGTCATCATGGGTGGCCGTTAAAAGCCTAGCGTTACTTGGCGTATCATCTATGATTGGTGTATATAGGAATGGTGAAAGAGCGCCTCTTTGAGGGTGTTCAGCTTGGATTGAGAGTTTTTGGGAGAGCTCCTTCTTTTTAGAGACCGTGAAGAGTCGGTTTTCTCGTGTCAGGCACAGCCAATCACCTGCGTAACGTGTTTTAACGATTCAATGCAATACTGCCGGTGTTTAAAAGAGTCGAGAAACCGCTGTACAACTCTATGCACTTGTTCGGACATACCGTGTCTTCTGCGGAATCCGAACTGGTGAATCGGGAGGAATGTCGACGTCGTTTTCATTTCCCACTACTTCTTTTTCCTGAATTCCCATTTTGAACCACACAACACGACGAATTAAATGGTCTTCTAAACTGGTTCTTTTTTCTCGCACATCGAAACTAAATTGAGAGGATAACAAAATGTTTCTGAAAAACATGTTTGAAGGAACGTTATATGTATTAAAAACAAATATTTGGTTTTTTTTGTTCTCCATTCGTAGAATTTCAACCAACTTTTATACAGTTCAAATTATGTCATTGCCGTTATACCGCATTGGACTTTAGAGCTGTCCTTAGAATGAAAATTAAGAAAATGACAAAGTGTGTTGATTTTGGAGACATTCCAAAAAAGTTATAATTATAAGCGATTTAACTTTATTACTTTTTCTACAAAAATCGAGTTCAATCTAAATCGCCTTTGAATCAACAGGCTTAAAAGCATATCTAGCAGAGTAAACAAACTTCGAAGTAAGTTTATCGTAACTTTCAAACTTCTTTATTATTTCACTTCTTCTTTTAGTTGGTCACTTTGCCAAAGCTTTGACCAAAACAAAAACTTAAAACTACAAGTACTACAAGTACTACAAGGAAATGGCAAAAATGCCTTTTGCATTTTTGTTGCTAGCACAAAATCAACATTACCAGCTGTTTCCGCTAAGTGTAAACATATACATGCATGAGTATGTGTTGTCTGTGTGTGTGAGTATTTTGTTCAAACTAAATGGCAATGGCCGAATGTACTTAGTGGCAAGTTACTTGGATTTTTTTTCACTTGCATACCTTTTTCGCAGTTGATGGTAACGTGGTAACTAGAAGAAAGCAGCACCTGGCCAAGGGCGTGGCTGATGTAAGGCGGACACTTTCCTGGCGCTGGAAACGTGCTGTCAAATGTCATGGCGTGTGTAATTGGTAAGAGGACAACATAAGTTATTTAACTTGAATTTATGCATATGGGGCATGGGTGGGTTAAACTAAGGCAGCACTTACAGCACTTTGAAGCAGAGCTACAGTACTAATGGTAATTTATTCATTTTAAGCCAAAAATTTAGACTTTTGAATGGTCTGTGTCAGGATACGCTTTGAAATAAAAAGAATTTTTCTATGAGGACTGACATACCTTAAGGCACAGGGTATAAAAATTGCAGTTCTAAAATATCCCTTTGATTAGTGCCCCTAAAGTCTTGCAGAGAATACTTCATAATCAACTTTTGTTTTATCGCTTTCCGGAACTTTTTTATTCATGAGTACTAAGTTGACCACCACAAGGTATGACTCCCAAGACTTTCACTTATGCATACATGTAAGAAGCTCCCGACTTATCGTAAAAATATATTACTTCTCGTACAAATCGTAGCCACCAAACGTTTATTTATATGCACCATTTACACATCAACAGCCAATTGGCCCAGTTCTTTGCGCCGGCCCTAAGGTTATCTAAACAAAACAAAAAACGTTCAAACAAATGCCGGCAGCTAAAAAAAAAAACATCTAATTTTTTCTCAGTTTGTATCAAAACAAAAAGCAAATATTAACCAAAATAAATAAGAAGATATCAAAACGAAACCAAAACAAATTCGAAACATGCATGTGAGAAAACTTGAAAAACGCTTTTCGAAAATAGACGCGCGCACTTTGCGTGAATTTTCCGACAACATTTTCATTTTCCGCTGTGGCAAATGCGGCCAGTCGAATTTCTGAACGCGAGGCGACGCAATCAAAGCCGTGTACGACGACGACGTAGCCGCAAATCAAAATACGAGTATATAAAAATAAATCTACTAGAGGCAGAAATACCCGAAAACTAAAAAAAAAAAAAAATAAGATAGCAAACTGTGCCAAAAATTTCAAAATTAGAGATATTTGCTCTATATGTATGACTCTAGTGATGTAAATATACCAAAAATCTTTATCAAAAACGAAGAAATTTATAATTTAAAATTTGATGCACACAGAGGGGACGGTGCCCTACAGTGAAATACCCTGTACCCTTTTTATTTATAAATACTAAATACGGTAAAATGGGGACGGAAGTATCCACTTTTATATCTCCTTTCATAAGATCGAAATGCTTGTAAACATTTTCCTATTGGGAAGTTCCAATCGACAATATATTGAGATACCCTTTTACACTTTGTGTACAGGGTATTAAAATGTCCACGATGAGCTTGGCCCGTAAGGGCAATGAATCGACGATTATGCAAAAGGCTGGCTGGAAGATCGATGAGAATGAGAAAGGTATGGGAAACAACTAAAAGCATTGCCTAACTAAAGCGCACTCTCACTCACTCTCTCTTTCAGCTTGCTATATCGACATAGACGAAGACGACGAGGATGAGGAGCTCAACAATGCCGAGCGCGTCTATTCGCAGTGGTGTTGTCTGCCAGATCTTTTACTAGAGGAAATATTTTCCTATCTCAGTCCCAAGGAGCGCTACTATGCAAGTCTGGTAATGATATATAGCTCAAAAATATCAAATATTTTTTCAACATTTACGATTTCGCTCAGGTTTGTCGACACTGGCATAGCGCCTTTTATTTGCCCACGGTTTGGAACAACTTTGTTGTGGACGATCGCACCTTAACACGCGCCAAGTACAACTATTACTCCGGATGGCAATACTGCCTGGATCATGTGCGCACACAGTTTTGCCTGGCACGCATTGGTAGGCATTTAAGAGGAATAGAATTTCGACCTTGGCATAGTTTCAATAATATCTATCAGTTTATAACATTGCTGTCATGGAGTATGGATAAGGTAAGTGAGTTTCTAGTTTGGAAGAGTTAAGAGAAGAGAGTAGACTAATTTTAAGAGCTAGTTACTGTTAATAGTGAATTTGAATAGAGTAGGATTTGCTTTAGGAGAATATCAAGAGAAAGAATGCGAAACATACGAAGATTTGTTAGCTAAAATATATATTTAAAGACAGAGTCGTAGTGAGTAAAGAAACGTGAAAGAGAGGTAGAGATAGAGATGGTTAGTGTTATTCATGACTTTGAAGTGAATTTAAAAGTACAAATAATGTAAGTGAAAAGGGAAAAAATGTGTTTTGGGAGTGAAACTTTGAACTCGAAGAGAAAGTCCTTTTATCAAATAGTTAATCCCTATATATTAAACACACTTACTTAAAGCTAATTTACTGCTCTAATAGAGTACAGAGCTGAATGCATCGGCCGATCTACTTGGCATGGGCTCCCGTATACGTTCACTGGTCTATCACTTTCCCTGCAACTTGGCACAGCCCAATGATCCCGAGGGCATTAAACTCTTTGGCACAGGCGGTCAATTGCTGAAAAGTCTCAAGGAACTGCTGCTACGCCTAACCGAGCTACACACGCTCAAGCTGATAAACTTTGTCCTGGAACGCTTTGAGGCTAATCATTTGTTGGATGAAGTAGTTTGCAGTTGCTGCACCAAAATGCGTGTCCTTAATCTGGTTAATGTGACCACCACACATTGCCCCATTATGCATGTGGGTCTGTTTCTGAATCTGCAGGTAAGCTGAAAAAGACTAAAAGAAAAGCAATTGCTTAGATTTGATGTAATTTGCTGTGGTCCTGTACCAGGTGCTGACCATCTCACCACAAAACATAGACGACGATGTGCTCTCGCTGCTGGCGGACACCAAGCTGCGCCACTTGCATTTGCTGCAGAACTGCTATACTCCCAGTCATCTGACAATCAGCGCCTGCGGCGTCAAGGCCTGGCGCAATGTCAAGCGCTGTAATCCGCGTCTGCGCGTTCATTTACGCCTGGAAAATCTGGTGGATGGCGAGGTAGTGATGCAGCCCGAGGCGCCAGTGCATAGCATTACCTATTGTGCACCACAAGCAAAGGTGCGCGCCGACCTAGTTGTGCGCATGGTGGATCACTATAAGAACACTTTAGCCGTTTATGGACATGAGCTCTTGCCGCGCTTCAGCAGTCCCAAACCGTTTCATAACCGCATCGATAGCTTGCTGCTGCTCATGTGCCGGCAGAGCTTCAACATGGACACATTGGTAAGCTGTGATATCACAGTTACCTAGCTATAATATATGCATAAAAAATTAACACCTTGACTTGTTGCTTAGGTTATACGCGAGAAAGTCTCCACCTCGACGCTGTTGCTCATAGCACGCACCGCCAAGAATCTGCAGCATTTGCATGTGCGTCGCTTTGCCGTCATTATACGCTGTGACTGGCCCAGACATCCCGAGTGGAATGATGAGTTCTATATTTGGCTGCGTCGCAATGCGCGCTCCTACGAGGCAGTGGAGCGCGAGATATCGCAAATATTGGGCTACAAGTGGCGCTTACTCAGCGATCGCGATTTCAAGCTCTTGACTTTGAATGTACGCTCTGGTGCCTAGGGGAACAGCGTGTATGTGGGTATTGTTAGTAACTCTATCGAGATTTGTGATAAACGGTGTAGAGCTTTAATAGTTAGCTGCCGAATTGTTATGCGAAATATATCGTATCTTTAGTAAATATTTACAAAGTGCTAAAAATCTGCTTCTTCTTCTTCTTGGGTGGCTTGGGGAAATACCTTTTTCACAAACAAAAACAAAAAAGTTCCCAAACACAGTGAAATTGCTGCCTATTAATTTTATTTGTCTTGAATTTGCAACTCATTGTTGTCTTATTTGAGTATCGGAGATCTATAAAAGCCGTGTTTGAATTGCTCAACTCTACAGTCGTTGTTCAGAAAATGAAAGTTTTGGTCGCTGTTTTTGCCATCTGTGGCTTTATACTAAGTTTGGTTACGGCCCTGCCAGCGCCGCATTATGGAATAGGCTTCGGCGTGCCTATAGGCGTGGTTGTGTCTGTGCCAGTGCCCTACTACCCATCCTACGGCTATCATCATCATCATCACGGACATCATCATCACCATCACCATGGTGGCTATGGTCGTCGTTATGGTGGCTATTGGTAAACCAACAAATATGAGAGAGCGCCCGTGATATAAGAATTTGACAATATTTAGCTTAAGCCAAATTATATGTGACAATATTTATAAACAATTTTAGCAAACACAAGAAATTGCGTTTTATTTATTTGTTCGATTATAATGCAAACAAGTGGATTCAGTGGCGAAAGCGGAAACCATTTGCTTTGGTTGAAATGCTGTATACTAAACGCCTTTATCGCCAACCCCCAAACACGCAATAATAATATATGGATGCAATAATAATGCATTTTGTCAAATAATTTAATGTACTCAGCACACCGCATAGAGAAAAAACAACAACAACCACATAATAGTATAAACTGTTCTACTAAATATGTATGTAACAAAGAGATAGTGAGCAAATGATTGAGAACCTTTATCAGAGCATGCTCACGAGAGACACATATTTGTCTCGAAAGTGTTGCAGAAATTGCAGAGGGTGTTGGACCCCTCAGAACCCATAGCTGCCTTCATGCCTGATGAAAATAGTTCGTTACATTGTAGATAGTATTCGCACTATAGGAAAAGCACATAGAGACAATAGGAACTACAACTATCAACTACAATATACCCTGCTCAAACTGACTTATGTCGTGTTTGTGGAATTGTAGAATTTATGAGTAATTTTTTCATGTAACTTTTAAAGTTTTTCTTTGTTACATTTATGCGCTTTGTGGCACAGATGATTTGCGCAGTGGTTTGTATAAAGCATAAACGGAGCATAAACGGAACCTATCTTCCAGGAGTATACGAAGCAAGCTCCGCCCTTGCTCGCTCAGGTCCTCTCGAGATAGAGCATATTCATCTCTCCGTTCCACTTCCCCTTTCTCTTTTTCTACTTATTCTTCTTCTTCCTCTTCTTGATCCTTTTCCTTTTTATTATCCTCTTTCTTCTCTTTTTCATCTTAACTGGCAATAACAACCCGATATCGGATTACTATCTGATGTAAATGCATTCTTTCATTGGAATTAGTCTTTTACGTGGTGGGTCTCAAACCCTACGCACAACCCTTTTAAGGCCTGGCATGGCTCTACTGGTCTCGAAAGAGCCCAGTGTCATTGTTAGTCTCCTCATGCAAAAAGCTTTAACCTGCTGAGGTGGTATTCTCTAACCCGCTCACCACACACTTCTCCTCTTCGTATTAATCTTATTTATCCTCAGTCCAAGAGCTATATGATAAAACAATCCGATTTACGTTTTACTCCGCTCATAACTGTCTTGCTCTTCCCCAGTTAGATCATATTCCTCTTCCTTATCTTCATTGCGAAAGCTAAAAGATGTAACAACCCGATTTATGTCCGCTACCTTCTCGTTTCGTTCACAACCGCCTTGCCACTCTCTAGGTAGATCATATTCCTCTTCCTAGACTTCTTCCTCTTCCCATTCATAGATTGAAAAAACTTGAACCCTGGCTTGAATTTTTCATGGGTAATAATCAAGCATTAACTTCATTCTTCAAAAAATATTTCCCTGCCCAGAAATTATTCAGTAGTAGCGCTAAACGTGATCTTAATAGCACACGATCGAAGTAGCTTGTCGTTCTGCAACTAACTACTAATCCTCGGAATTAAATTCGGATAACTACATAATACCAAACATGCTGCAAACCTACTTATACAATTATAACTTATAGGTAAAGAGGTCTTGGTATAACGAAAGACAATTAATCGGTGTGAGCAAATGCTATGCTTTATATAATCTATGCCACTGAGATCAAATACGTGTAATGCTCATTATTCCAACAGAGTTGCGTTTCCTCTGAAAACAACATTCCCTTTTTCTGGGTATTTCATTATTGAAAAGAATGTGCTTATCATTGACAGCCGTAAGGTGTTTTTTCCAAGCAAATGTCGGTATAGCGAATAAATAAATGTTATTAATTGAATGCATTTGTGCAAGAACCTAAGAATATTTCTGGCAAGAAACCTAAAAAATGTGTTAGGTACAGTGTATACTAATGGCAAGTATTAAAAAAAGTCGAAGCTTAGGAATACTATTTGTTGTAACTTTATTACCTGGAATGCAATGCTATTAAGTCTTAATGGTAAATAAAATGGAAATGATTAATGGATAGAGTACTAAGTTTTCTTAGTAGCTGACAGATAGTTCTGACAAAGCAAAATTTTTAATTTCATTGATCTAGGCGGCTGTGAAATAAGATTCTTTAATTATTTCTTTATTTGTTAAATTTTCCGACAATACGGGTAAGTTTTTAATGACTTTAATACATTTTTTAGATCAAACTATTGTGCTATACACAGCGATGATTAATGGATAGAGTACTAAGTTTTCTTAGTAGCTGACAGATAGTTCTGACAAAGCAAAATATTTAATTTCATTGATCTAGGCAGCTGTGAAATAAGATTCTTTATTTCTTTATTTGTTCAATTTTCCGACAATACGGGTAAGTTTTTAATGACTTTAATGCATTTTTTAGATCAAACTATTGTGCTATACACAGCGCGGTGCCAACTTGTTTTTGCGTCAGGAACAAGCCAACATTTTGATGCTTTCATAGTTAAAAAATTATCGATATTCCAAAATTGTGAACAAATAGTACAACTTCAACGAATGCAAGGAATTATTTATAATACCACTTTCTTAAAATTAGATGTTTCTCGCTTTTACAACAGTCTTTAAGTCAAATTTAAAACAAAGTTTCAAGATTGGTATGTAAGTATAGGCCATATGTTGCTAGGTCTCAGAAAAGTGAAAAGAACACTATGAAAAGCGTCAAAACTCTTCGCTTTCAAGCCTTTAAAAAACGTAACTGCCATTACTTACTTTAGAACATCTTAAGACCAAGTCAGTCACTTTTACCACCAGCTTGAGCTTTCAATTCAAGCAGCTGTTGCGAAAGCTGCGCACAAACGAAAGCTTTCACCGCTGCAGAGCTTTTAACGCAACGACCTTGAACTGCAACAGCAACAACAGGAATAAATCAATGCAGCCGCCTGCAATAGAAAACTCAATGTCAATGTTAAAGGTAGATGACCAAAAGCTCTGGCTGGCTGCAAATGCAGTTGCATACTTTTAGGCGACGCATTACGTATACGCCACATAAGTCAGTGAGTGCAATATGACAAGTGAAAAATTTAAAAATAAACTCAATTAAATATGCTCACCTACATATAACTCTTCAATCTGATTTGTGTGTCTTTGGCATGCTCGCGAGCATTTCGAAAGTGTCGCAAAAGACACATTTAAATATAAAAAGAAAAAGAGTAGAACAATTTGTTTGCTAACAAACTGTTGCTGTAAGTGGCAAACAGTTTGCTGGCTGATGGCTGATAGTGATGGCGCCGCATGCCAAATGTTGATCATGACCGCGTTGAAACGGCTTACCAAACTATATATAGCCAAAAATATACGCCGACAAAGTCAAATACGTTAATATTACAAAAACTCACTAGTGAACTTGTGCGCATTGTGTAATAGAGTAAACAAATCGTAAAAATAGATCAAAAACCATAATAAACTTAACATGAACAAGACAATTTTGCACTGGAGCTATTTGAATTTCAAAGATGTGCCCATGGATTTGTTTCTGTATGAAGACCTTGAAGAGGTCTATTTAAAAGAAAACTTTATATCTGTGATACCCAAATGGTTGCTTAATATTACCACACTTAAGTTTATACATTTGGCCGGCAACAATCTCAGTGAGCTGCCAGTGGACATTTATATGCTAGAGAATCTTGAATTCCTTGATGTATCCAATAATGAGCTCAAACAGCTGCCAAGTACTTTGGGTCTATTGCTGAACTTGCAACAACTTAATGTCAGTGGCAATCAGCTGACTGAGCTGCCCGTCGGTAAGTTTTCATTTAAGTTGGCTTGTTCCCAGCTAACTAGTAGATCTTTTCTTCCCGCTAGAGCTGAGCAACTTACGCTATTTGGAGCAGTTAAACATTGCCAAAAATCAATTTAAACGTTTACCCATACAACTTAGCGAATGTGTGCGTCTCAATGAGCTGAATATAAGCGATAATGAAAATCTGTTGCACATACCAGAGCGCATTGCCAATCTGCCGATGCTGCAATCCCTTGCCGCCGACCGTAAGAGCATTGAAAAGAGAGTCTCGGCTGTTTTATTCTAATGAGCTCTTTGCAGGCTGCGCCTTGATTTATTTACCGGCTGCGCTCTCCAAGTTTATGAATCATGTGCGCATCTTCCACAATACGGCAATAAACTATATACCAATGATCTATGAGCGCTTCTATCAGAACTTCTATGATAATCGTCAGAAGGCAACACCCATGTAAGTTGATCAGTGATTAACTAAGAACTTATGCAGAATTAGACGAAACTTATACGTTGTGCTTTTGGAAAAGTAATAGAACTCTGTTCTACATAACTTTTCATACTTCGAAATGATTTCGTTCCGCATCCTTGATGAAAAACAGCTGCTGCCCAGAATTTGTTTTGCGGGCTGAAACGTATAATGAACTCAGCATCCTCTTTTCTTCACTTCAATCCGGAGGGAAGCACGTGCAATTCTTTCCCATTTTGGCTTCTGTCTCTTTCAAATACAAAACCACAGCTTCGTGGTTCGCTTTATATTTGAGACAAAGACATCAAGCGAAATAGTCTAACCATGCAAACTTTTCTTTTTCCTGTTCCTTTTATAACCGCATGTACAACCATATTTATAATAAGCTCTTACCTCTAACTAGCTCCGTATCCTCCAAGGGTCTCTTTTGGGTGCGTGAACTGGAAACTAATAATCGTCTATTGCTACCTGTGGGCACACGGAAGGTCTATCCAGTAAACTCAGCAGAGAATCAGGTCACACTCTATGATGATTGCTTGCACGCGCTGCAGAATCTCAATCGTCATGTGCCTGTCTATGAGAATGCTGCACTGCATCGTATGCTGCCCGAGCCATATATGAGCTCGCATATCAACAATGGACCCATAGCCAGATGCACCACTACAAATTGCTCTCGCTGCTTGTATACAAGTTACTACTTAATGATAGTCAAGCGGTAAGTTAGAACAACCAACAAAAACCGGTTAGCCCATTAGATAGACCTATCGCAACTTCTTACAAAAGTTTGTCTAGGTGCGAACGTTAGGGTTCAGCGCTGATGATGATGATGATGTAAATTGAACCAACTGTAGCTTAACACAAATAAAACTCATGACTTTGAGTCACGTGACTTGAGTTCTACTAAATTTTCGAATCTTTGTCTTCCAGACGTGGCAGCGCTTCCAAGCAGCTCTTTAGCTGCAACTTTTGCACACAGCACTGTGCAATGCAATGGCTTTCCAACAATGTTAAGAAGTACTATCAACTGGATTGGAAAGTCTCTGAAGATGACGATGTTGATGGTGACTAAGTATGGATGCTTTGAGTCTAGCATAATCATATTAAAATCCTGTACATACTCGTACATACTATTTGTTCATTTAGTTGTAAATTGTTGTTTAATTGCTTTAGCTTATCGTAGGTAATTAAACAATATCCATAGCAAATGACAACCAGCGCCATTTTGTAACAAACGGAAAAAACCTATTTTCTAGGAAAACTCTGGTATAAGCCGCGATCATGCACATGCACATAATCATCTAGTAGACAATGTTGTGCCTCGGGATAGGCCTGACGACAATCTATGCCTTGACCACCCATTTCATAAGCATCGCGATAGCGCTGCTCCAGCGTGTAATGTGGTCTGCAAATCAGATACAACTCTATTAAAAATTTCGATTCTGGTAATACAAAACTACATACCTTAATATTCTATGCAGCAGCTCCGCATATAGACCTCTATGCACGTCGATCTGTGCATTGTCGCAGATCAGACGCATCAGACAGGCTTGACCATTTTGACCACGTTGTTTCATATAATTCTCGGCGAATTGATAGAGCAACAGCTGCGGCTCATCCACCAAAACCTCATCTTTTTTGTGTCCCAACGTTGGGTTTTTATTAAGAGCCAGCGGACCTTTCAGATCACGTCCATCAAACAGATTCCACCAATAGACAGGCGTTTGCGGCTCATTGAATTGATAATGAAAGTTCATCAGCCAGACCAACTGACGCCAAGCACGTTTCTCCTGGAAATCCACCGGAAAAGCCACGCCGGTTACAAACTGTAGGGAGCAAGAATTTGAGCCTAATAGTAGTGCAAAAGTGTGACCAGTTCCTTAATCTTCATAATATCACTTCTTCTACGGGCGGCACTAATTTTACATGAATTTGTTCGTGCTTTGATTTATCAAATAGCGCACCCAAATTTTTATTTGGTTAACTTAATCATAAAGCTGTTAAATTTTGTAAAATTCGAGCAACGCCTGCATGAAATGCGAATAAGTGTCGTTGCGCTCTCTCATTTTCGTAGAAACACGCGTGACCTCTTATAGCTGGATCATGAGTTCTTTACATCCACTCACCTTTACAACTCCGCCATTTTGAAATATAAGAAAACGCTTTTGTCTGCGGTGATGTCGCCACTCGGTAAGATTCGTATTTGTTTGAACCAGTTCCAGCAGCGTCAAAATCAAGCTGAACCACAACAATCTGTAAAGAAATACGATTTTAATACAAATATTTTATATTTCAGTTACAATTTGAAATACTACATAAAGTGGATTTTGCGGCTGTGCATGTTGCTCGTTTCACTTACTAACTGTTTATGTCTGGAGCCAGATATTAGCCAAAAGAGGTGTGACACTCTGCGACGGCTCTTCTAATTTTAATCAGCAGCTTAATTAGCACTGAAAGCCTGCAGCTGGCAGAACACTTCGGTGGCGTGCCAGAAATCTCTCTGTCAGATGTGCCTCTCAGCTGAATTTAAATCGAAATGCAACCTGCAAAAGTGCCACAAATATCATATGGAAATCGAGTTTTAGAAATTGAGATTTTTTAAGGCCTTTCAAATGAAATTGAAAGCAAGCCCGTCGAGAGATTTCTGGCACACCCCTGAATAAATTCATTAGTATTATGTGGTACATGTAACATATAGAGGGCTAAGCTTCGTTGGAACTGTAGTAACTTTTACATTGCTATGTATTTTGTCTTTAGGTGCTTACTTTTTAAATTAGGGAGACACTGAGAAAAAGCGCTCGAATTAGGTCTTAGCTTAAATATTACTTATCGTGCTATTCGTATTTATATAACATTGAAATTACGCTGAAACGAGCTAGATTAATGAACGGAACGACGCTGCTGCGGCAGATTTCCTAAACATAAAATAGTCTGCTGCGAATTCGTGTGACTTGTGTCATATATTCTCCATGCTTCTAAGAAAAAGGGTTCATCGTGAAAAAATTTCGACCGAACGAAAGTCACGGAACCTCGTAACTTGCTAGCCTATCTTGCTGCTCCAGAAATCAAATACTTTATACTTTAACGTAAATCTAAATCATTGCCAGAGAGCGAACGCTCTTTTAAATCGATTTCCTGTTTAATAATGTTTTAAATCATATGAAATATAACGATGAAAACGCTAAAAGTTTCGTTTTGTTTTATACTTGAAAAGCTTAAAAAGCTTTGAATCCTTAGCTACCAGTCTCTGCCGCGGGTTGCCATAGTTTTGTTTGCTCCATTTATCGAACTGCGGAAATGTCGAAACAGTTGAGTCCTAAATTCTGCTACGTAGCTTTAACTGCCACTTTATCGTATCCTTTTCGGCAAAAACAAAAACTGATGTAGCAAAAACTTAAATTCCTTTAAATTCGGCTTCAAAATTCGCAATAAAGTTTGTCAAAATTTCTTAGTGGTTAACACTTATATGAAAGAAGCGGTTAAACTTAAAGATGTTGCGATTACCTGGTATGCCTATGCTGCCTGGAGCACAGTTCTATGATGTAAGTAGTTTCGCAGCAATTAGCGTTATTTGCTACTTAATACCAAAGTACTTACTTACTTACAGTATGCCAAGCGCCGACATCCGCGTAAGCAAACTTTGATGCACTATCAGGGCATACATATGCTATCGGATCGTCGTGAACCGGAGCTAGTGGAACCTGATGGTGTGCTTGTTGATCCCAAGTGTCCCACTAAGCCCAGCCAGCTGAACACTATCTGGGCGCCACGTGCAGTTACCAAGCTGCCACCTTGGTTGGCGTATGATAAGCAAGTGCTTTGCTTTAATGCCTACTTTCAGGAGCCTCTGACCGAGGTCTATCATAATGCATACTATCAGGTGCGAAAAGTGAAAATCTTTTTCTATCTGGAGGATGGCACCATACAGGTTACCGAGCCGAAAGTAGAAAACTCGGGCATACCACAGGGCTGCCTAGTGCATCGCCAGCGTATACCCAAAGTGCCGCCATGTGAACGTGAGTTCATCTCAGTGTTTGACCTAAATGTGGATACAACTGTGCAGATTTTCGATCGTGTCTATCATATAAGTAGCTGCGATATGTTTACACGCAAGTTTCTCAACCGTGCTGGTATTATTGTGCCCCTGCCGCTGGATGAACCCAAGTGGGTAGTGCCGTTTTTTTTTTTCTTGAACAACCGCTTTCACATAATAATTCTAACCTTTTTGCAGCGATCCAACCACAGAGCTGCGCAAGCGCTCTGGTGTCAAACAAATGCCTAGCGCGTTGCCTAAGAAGCATTCCTTTGCCCAATTTCTCGTGTACGATAGAAGCGTGCTCAAGTTTCAGGGCTATTGGAATGATCGTTCAGAGTATGGCGACGTGCGTAAGCTAGAAGTCTGCTACTATCTGGCTGATGATACCATAGATATTAAAGAAAAATTCCCGCGCAATTCGGGTCGTGAGGGGCCCAGCACTTTTTTGAGACGCGACAAGCTGCCCAAGGAATTTACGGGTCTGCCCTTACCGGGACAACAAACTGCAGTGACTTTACTGAATGTTTTGGGGTCCAATATGCGTGATGTACGCTATGTGACCGATCCCCTAAATACGGGCAAAAAAGCGACTCATTATTACACCGATCAGGATTTAAAAATTGGCAGCGTGTTGAATGTTTTCGGACGTTCTGTGGTGCTCACGAGCTGCGATCAGTTCACACAGCAGTACTACAAGCAACAGGTCTCTTTCACCATCCTTTTTAAGCGGTTTTTTTTTGTGTTAAAGTTCTCTTTTATTTTTGCTTGCAGTATGGTATAGAAGACTTTACCCCGCTACCCATACTCGAGCACTGCGATGACCGTCCCCGGACACATCAAACAGGACGTCGCCTGCCTCCCTACAATGGCTGGGGCAGCTATGAGGACTCAGAGGGTAATTGCATATCCGTAGAGCCCAAAGCGCCTCAAGCTGACGTCAACAAACTGCTCAAATACGATGGTTGCATTTTACGCTTTGGTGCCAAGATGCTCTCTGCGATACGCGATAATTGCGAGCGTAGCTTTGTCTTCAGCTATTATCTGGCCGATGATACCATACAAATCTATGAGGTTCCGCGCCGAAACTCGGGTTTTGTGGGCGGCGAGTTCTTGAAACGTGTGCGTGTGCCTTTGCCGGGACAGGACAAGTTTAGCTCCGCGCGCCCGCAATATTATAGGGCAAATGACTTTTACATTGGTGCCACAATGAGTCTGAAGGATCACATTTTCCACATTGTGTCCGCAGATGAATTCACGCTGCTGTACATGGAACAGCATCCAGATGAGGTGAGCACTCCTATAGAAATTCATTGTATCAGCATACTAATTATTGCGATTATTACAGTTTGCAGTGGCCCACATAGCCAATATTATGAGCAAAATACGCGACGCAGTGCGTCCGCATTACAAGCAATTTGTACTACGTTGCAAGCCGGATGGTGATCTGGGCAATTATACGGAGGTTGACTATGATACAATACGCAGCACGCTGTTGGCTTATCTGTCGAAGGAATCCTTGTGCAATCATGAAATTATAACTGTTTGTCGTTATTTTTCCGCGGAGCAACATCCGCCAGAAACATGCGATCGCCACGCCGTGCGCGCTGCGGCACAGCTTGAGCTGAAGCGTGCGCTTTGGAACAATGTGGAAGAACTGACGGAGCACTTAAGCCACATAAATCCCAACTGCAAACCATACATCAGTGTGTCCCAAGTGCGCTCCACGCTGCGTGGCTGCCGTTTGCCATTTAGTTTGGAGCTAATTGAGGATATACTGAAGGTGCTGCAGCGTAATGCTCAGGGCGAAATTGAAGTTCGCGATGTGCTGGGCTTCTTCAATATGCATCGCGATGGCGTGCCTGATATAGCGCCCTTGAACATAGCCTTTGAGTTGTGTCCCAAAGTACCATTTTTACATAAGGGACGTCTAGTGGACTTTACCTTGTTCCTGGATTATCTAGGTCTGGAGCGGGAAATCTTACGCGCCAATAAGTGAGCCGAACACACTGATAGAGTTGTCCAATTATAAAATCGTATTTTGTATATACATAAAAATTCGTGACGAAGCAGTAAAAAATAAGGAATGAAAATTCTTAAAATCTAAAAGATTGACAATTGCTCTATAGCTTGGACTCAGTCAGCCAGTTAAAAGACTGTGGCTTCCGATCAGATGAAGGACTAATAGCCACATTTATAATTGTGGGTCTATCGCTGAGCTGGTTTGCTGCCTTAATGGCCGCCTGAAGTTGGCTAATTTCCGTACAGAAATAACCCTGCATGCCAAACATTTTCATCATTTCTTCGTAGCGCACTTGAACGCCCAGTGCAGAGGGCGGCGTGCTGCAAATATGAACGATAAGATTAGTTATACTGCGATAAGTTGTCGCTATTTACTTACATTTGCGTGAGATCACCCTCACTACGTATTGCTTCAAAAGTATCCTTATCAAAGCCGCCATAGATGCCATTGTTATTGACAATGACAATGGTAATGGGTAGCTTATACCGTACCATAGTTTCTATTTCCATTCCAGAAAAGCCAAAGGCGCTGTCTCCCTCCACGCAGAGCACACGCTTGCCAGGCGCAAAATCGCGGCAATAGAGCGCAGCTGCAATTGCAAAGCCTGGACCCACACCCATTGTGCCAAAAGTACCGGCATCCAGGCGGTGTCGTGGCTGCTCATTAAGCAGCATGGAGCGCCCAATGTCCATAGTATTGGCACCCTCGCTGACAATAATTGTATCCTTAGGCAGTAGCTCGCGTATATGGTGGAAGACGGCATAGTAGTTTAAGGGAGTAGATGTATTCAACGATAGCTGCTGCACTGCGTCACGGTTTTGCTTGCACTTGGCTGCCAGCTGCTTCCACCAGGACTGCTCATAGCCAAAACGGAAATTCACAGCATTCATTTCCTCGAACAATTGTTCGGCAAATGGACGTATATCCGCTTGTATAGCCACCGAGCTGACAACCGAGTTGTGCAGCTCCTCTGGGCAAATGTCCACTTGTATGAACTTGACATCCTTATCGTAGCGTGGTGCGCGACCAAAGTGCAAGATCCAGTTGAGACGTGCGCCCAGCAGCAGCACCACATCAGCCTGTTGCAGAGCCAAAGTACGCGCTGAGGAAACGCATTGAGCAGCCGTGTCAGAGACTACGCCCTTGCCCATGGGCGTAGGCAGGAAGGGCAGATTTGTGTTATCAATAAAGTGACGCAAAGTGTTCTCAGCATGAGCATAGGCAGCTCCCTTGCCAATAATAATGAGCGGGCGCTTAGCCTTGCGCAGCAATTGAGCGGCGCTTAAGACCGTATCATGCGGTGGATAAACCAAAGGCGCTGCGGGATGTGCCAGTGTTTTATAGATTTTTTCCTCAACGGCTCTGGACTGCAAAATGTTGCCAGGAAAGTCAAGGTAGGCTACACCAGGTCGACCGTAGGTGGCATAGCGCACGGCTTTCTCGACATGCAATGGTATCAGCGCAGCTGTAGGCGGGCGCGCAGCATACTTGCAGTAGGGACGCGAAAGCTCCACTTGTGGGCACTCCTGAAAGCCGCCAATGCCTTCGTGATCCTGATTGGTAGCGCCCCCAATAACAAGAAGCGGCCAGCAATTGACCTGAGCATTAGCCATACCACCTGTATCATAAAAACTTGGAATAAATCAATAGATTTGAAGAGCATAGCGTAAATTATACCTGTGACATGTAAAAGACCTGGACCGGAGACGACCAGACAAACGCCTGGTTTACCCGTCAGATAGCCAATGGCCTGAGCCGCATAGCAAGCAGACTGCTCATTGCGCATACCTATATATTTGAGTCCTGCGGCCTGAAAAGCCATGGACAGCTCAATGACGGGTATGCCAATGATGCCGAAGACATATTCAATGCCCTGCAAGCAATAAAAACATGTAAATATTTATCTAACATATGTAACTCTTAAAAGTACAAACACGTTGTCAGCTGATTTTTATTGATTTTAATCAATACCACAGCTAGTGCCTTTGGATTTACGATAATAGCAATAGTTTAAAGGCTTTTGGAAACACCTTTGGAATCCGGGCATTATCAAAATCCGCTCATATCTATATCAGTTTTTATAGCTTTGACCAACTCAAAACCTCACAGCAACAACAATGAGCGGCAAGAAAATGCCAGCTAACCAACAACAACACAAAGAGCTATGTATAGAGAATTTTTGAACTTTGCACAATAACTTGTGCAAGATAAGTGGCTAAGCTTGCTTGCTTATTGCCTGTATATAAAACATTTTCGCCCTTGTTATATGCAGAATTTTTATAATTTTAGTAATAATTTTTTTTATTTATTTAAGCTTACCTGTTGCTTTAAAGATTCAGCTATAATTTGCACAGCTTCAACTTCACTCATTATTGTGCTGGAACTTTAACGGTTGCGTCGTGTATTATAACTTAAAATTGTTTAAGCGTGTTGCACTTGTGTACTTGCGTGCTGCCAAAATAATAATTAAAATAATACAAATTAACAATGCTTAAGTGAGTAGCAGAGTGTAGGGATGTTTATATGATAGTGGCATATCGATATAGCGATAGTTTTGCAAAATGGCCTGACGATATATTTGTGCTATCGTTGTTTCCTTGAGGTAAGGTCACTCTAAAAATAACAGCGCCAGCTAGCGGAAAGACGCAAAGCAGTGCGCGCCTCTTTTGAATTATAATAATAACAATATATCGACAGTTACGCAGTTTTTTTAAGCTTTATTTTTTTTTTTTGCTAACGTCACGCGTTTTCATTTAGTTTGATTGATTTACGGCATTAATTAGCATTAGCAAAATAAGACGCATGCCCAGTGCCGGATTAAATATGTGAGGGCCCAAATTTCGATCACTTTGATCTGGCAATCACGTATGACTGAACTTTGTACGTGTATTTTATAGTTATTGTTACGGAAAGGGCATGACACTACAGTAATGCTTTCAGACAATCCTTATTAATGTTGTTACCGATTCTTTTCGTAACTGTAAAACCATTGAAATAGAGTTTGCACAGTAAACCTCTTTCTTAACCAAGAAACCAGCGGATCAAGTCTATCTTTTTTTGTCGAAGTAAGTTTCGCTCGTTTGATAAAATTATTTTTATGTAAGGTAGTTTCGCTATTTTGATAAAATGACGTCTACTATATGTTAGGTACTCGAATTAAATCTTTCGAGAACCGAATACATATTCTTCACAAAATCTCCAGCTTGATTTTGCACAATGTTTTCAAACTAAGTAAAATATTGGTATTGTGATCGTCATGATGATGGGGCCTAAACTTTAATCCGGCCCTGCGCAAGCCTCTTAACATTTGACTAATTAGTGTGTCAATGCGCAAAAATTAACATAGTCAACAACCCGCTGCGGGGAAGCACCGCCAAAAAACAGCTTTTGACTTTTTTTTTGATATATTTATTTACTATGTATACAAAAATAATTTGCGCTTAATTATCACTACACAGCTTTAACTTTAATAGGACTCGCTTACTTCGTACCCTGAGTGCTACATTATTATGGCATTTAATACTACACAACATCACAGCAATTTGCCAATGGACAATGAACTATAGCTTTGTATTTACAATATCCTCGCGCGACTCCTTGGTCTCAACTTCATTCCACTTTTGTATTTTGCCCGACCCAAAGATCCAAAAGAATATGGCAGGCAATATGTAAGCAGCTGCTCCAATAATAAACACCCAAAACCACTGGTCAATGGTGTTCTAGGAAAAAGTATTTGTTAAGTTTTCGGCATTCAAATTGTTTAGGGTGCAAAAAGCTTACCTCATTTTGGGTAAAGGCAGCCACTATGAGCGGTGAGAATATGCCAGGAGTTGTGCCGACGCAATTGATAATGCCGTATAATGTGCCCGCATAATTGGGCGCCAAGTCCTGTGAATTGGCCAGATTGGAAGCCGTGGCAGCACCATTAAAGCCCAGCGAAATTGTCATGATAGCAACACAAACATAGGGATCACGTCCAAAGTAAGCCAATATAATGAGCATAACGCCCGGCAAGATGTGCGCTATAGGAGTATACAAAATCTTGCTCATAAAATGCCGCCGTGCCACCAAAACTCAAGCATACTTACAAGGCAAGCAGAAGGTTTTGCGCATGCGCGTTACAGTCAACCATTCCCGACGACGTATCCAATCCGCAACAGCACCAAAACCAAAGGCACACAATAAACGCGCCATATGCGGCAAACTGGAGAGAACACCAGCAGAAGCCAGATTGAAGCCCAGCACTTCGCTCAAGAACTTGGGTGTGGCTGTAATCAGGAAGAACAGGCCCCACATGCTGCCATAATGCAGCAGCATAAGCGACCAGAAGGGCATGGAAAATATAAGCTCCTTATATGGCGGCCATTTCTACGGTTAAACAAAAAGATTTGTCTTTATAAAAACGAATCCAGCAAAAGAGCAGCTGCGACAATTACCTTCTTTGTGCTCAGCGTATCGCCCAGACTGGTCTGTATGTACTCGCGCTCCTTAAGGCTTATGGAATTATGCTGGGCGGGCGTATCCGCTACCAAGTAGAACCACAAAGCCACTACAATCAGCACAAATATGGCCACTATATAGAAAGCCCAATCCCAGCCTAGGTTCTCTATGATTACACCACTTATGGGCCAGGTTATGCAAGTGCCAAAAGTGCCACCCATCAGTGAGGCCACAAACTTGCCCTTTTCATCGGGCGGTGACCATTTGGAGACCAAATTGTGACAACAAGGATACACTACGCCCGTAAAGAAGCCAATAAGAAAGCGCACGGCAAACACGGCCATCTTGTCCCAGGAGGCAGCCAAAGGCGTCAGAGCGGTCAGTATGCCAGCCAACATGCAGCTATAACCGGCTACGTTACGTCCACCAAAATGCTCGGCTAAGGTGCCAGCTGGCAGCGAGGTGATCATATAGCCATAAAAGTAGGCGCCTAAGAGCAGCGCCTGATCCTGCTGCGTCCAATTGTAACGCGGTCCATACTGCGTGTAGGAAAAAAAGTTTTTTGTTAGTCGAACTGAGCTATTTTTTTTTAAAGCAACAGCTTTAAATCAAGTAACATTTGGTACACGAAGAAAAACATTCAAGAACTTTGTTCTCTAAATCGAAATAAACAGTTGGTAACCAACTCAGGCTTTTCCGCACGGTTATCAAAACAACCGAAATTAGCTAGGAGAAATTTAAACAACAAAAAAATTAAAAAAAAAAAAATTTCTAAATTATTTACTCTTATTATTCCTCTGGTGACCCAACTATAGCAACAAGAGTGCTCAAATTCCATAGGAAGCGCTTTGAAGACATGCCCAACACGATAGAAAATATTTAGCGAGGTAAAGTGGAAATTACTAAAGTTATTGGAAAAACCAATTTTTTTAAATTATTTACTCTTATTATTCCTCTGACGACCGAACTATAACGACTAGAGTGGTCAAATTCATTAGGAAACGTTTTGAAGATATGCCTAACATATCCCGCTCTCCCCCTTTAAGTATTAGATCAGGGAGAGGCACCAGTGAAGTTGATAGAATTTAAGTCGCTGCAATAGTGTTTGAGTGTTCGCAGAGAAAAGTTGTGAATGTGTTGAGCACAATCAACATTGGCAACCGCCGCTACCGATCTCTGCTTTAGATATAAATCAAGATTTTAAATAGAAAATCAAGTCACACAATATCTTTTTAAAAATTGCTTTTTGAACTTTGGCTGTAACCTCATTTAAACTGAATAGACATTGATCCCTGAAAGCTTGGAAACTCAAGAAACTTTTCAAGGAACCGATTTGTTATAAGCAAGTCTTAATTGCCATTCGAAAAACATAAGTACTTACATCGGGTTGTTCCACATTCGTAGAGTTCTCGCTGGTGTCCTCCACCATTGCAATTATATTGATGGACAAATTGACGCGCATCATATAGCTGAGCAAGCAGGCCATAAACAGCATTATGGCCACATTGACGCGTTTTGGTATATAAACTGTTGACAATCAATTAGAATATAAATTATTTATTTATTTAAATGATAGAGTGTAACTATTTTTAGAAATTGTTTAGAGCGGCAACTGATAAACTGATTAAAGATATTGATTCAAGTTATTGACATTGCTCTAAAAAGTCAGCTTGTGCCTTCGCGATTAGCATTAATTTAAAAACTGTTTTTGAGCAGTTTTCTATTGTTACTTACAAGATGAGGGCATAAACGCCATTTTGTCAGTTATTTTGTGCTGCTCCTTGTACTTCCGGTGTATTATAATGTCACGTAACGCAACGTAATGTTAGCTGCAACAACAAAACAGGAAGCACTTAATATAAGTTCAATACTTGACACAATATTAATGTCAAATTTGTGCTAAAAAAAACACGTTTCTTTTTTATTTGGTGCTATATAATATATATGTATGTATATATGAAAAATTAAATTTATTTTTTATTATTCAATGCACGTGAGCTGCATTTCAGCCAAAATTGAGTTATAAACAAATTTGAATTCAAAATCAAAAGCCGAACTTGTCATGCACTTTTTAAGTGTTTCTAGCCTGCTCAGCATTATTGTCACTGCTGTTGTTGCTATCGATAGCGTAATTGTTCGAAAACACGCTAAACAATTTACAAATTGTTCAAATCAAATGCTTTTTTTTGTACATCTCCAAATTACATTACACTTTATTAGCATTCACCTTGCCACAACTGATTGACAGGCTACTTATTGTAGACAGCTAGCCAAGCCACGCCTCTTTTTTACCGCTGTCTCAATGCAGTTATATGGAAGGCGATGGCCTAATGGTCTTTGCCATAATAATTACTAGCAGGCTCTGTCCTAGATTTCAGCCTTGTCTGTCGCTTACGTAACACTTACGTCAATACGGCATAAACGCCTATAATTGATTGTTTTTCGATTACTAAAATTGGGAAGATTTTTAACCAGCGCCTCTTCCCCCTTTGTCACAAAAAGTCATATTTAGGCAACCATCTTCCTCCTAAGGCGACTAGAAACTTAGGAAACAATTTCAACTGAATCATTGCAGATAGGATTCACAGATTATACGCTGCTGTTATAAAAGCGAAAGGAGGATATGTGAAGAAAAAGTTTGTACAAATCTACGTTAAAATAGCTTTAAAATGGTAGAAAACATATAAAAATCCAATGCGTAGTATGGTAACAAAATTTACCACAAAATAAAACGAACCATTTTAACGCATAGATAAACCATTTGATAACCAAAGATATGATACGGATAGTTGGTATGGGTGACCAACAATGGGATTTCTGTACCCATTTTCCCAAAAAACAAAGGTTTATATTTTGGCAAGTTTTGTGTAGACAATTTGGAGGGTATGCACTTAATGAACTAATGGATTGTGGCGAATGGCGATGTTGTTTCGACAAAAGGTCAAATTTTGTATCAGGCTCAAATCAAATTTGTTAAAGTTACAGCTTATTTATAAAAAAGATTAATTTTGTCTGCAGTGTATAGGATAGGTTTATCAGCGAAAAATCAGTGCAGTCCGTTAGCACTGCCTTATATTTGTAGTCATAAAAGTTTATTGTTTGTTAGCTTTTTTGATAGACATTATGAGGAAACAGTATTTCTTACTTCCTGGCATCGCCACTAGATTTTAGAAATGTTACATTTTTGGTTTTATCAGATATATCGGAAGTTAAGCCCGGTAAAAGCAAAATGTGCTAGCCAATTTCGGAGTAAAATCGAAAAAAACATCGCATTCACGCTATTAAATTGGCCAATCGGATCGTTTGATGTTTGATTTCGCTTGCTTCAAATATTTATCGATAATTTTCTTCATGCAAACAAAAAATGTGTTTTATTGATGCTGTACAGGTGATTTAAAATTTGATTTTGAGTGCTTTAAGCGCAGCTGTCCCGATTGAGTACATTGTTAAAACAACTTCATTCTACTTCATGTATTAATTCATTGAACTTCATTCTACGATAATCTGATACATATACAGGTCTACAAATACCGAGGTCAAGTCATTAAGGGTCATTTCCCAGTAATTTTCTGCGTAGAATCCGAATCCGTGTCAGAATTGGTCTATCACGTCAGGATTTTGAGATCCAAAGACAGTGTACTACGTGCGAGGCTGCTTGTGTAGCTGTCTCTGTCATGCCGACTCACTCGTAGGCAAAATTGAGAAGGAAAAAAATTACATGTATACATTTCAGCAAGTCAACTCAAAGCAACGGCCTAGGATTCCAATCTATTAAATTTCATGCTCTTTGAACTTATCATTAACTTCCTAATAAACATAAAAGGTTTTTGCAGGGATATTCATGCATGGTTCTTATTTTCTTTTCCTTCAGCTTAAAATGTCATTCCCTTGAGGTTCGAGAGCAGATAATTTATTTGTTTATTGAAAAATCAGGCCATTTTATGAAAAATCAGTGCAATTTGCAATTGTATTATTGAGCCCATGTAGAAAACGTGCTAAAAACTTTTGTATATAACGATTCATGTTGTTGATTCACTTAAATGTATAACTTTCGATTCGGACGTCAAAAATATGGATGAGTGTAAAAATATAATTAACACCTAAATTTTTTTTAGAAATAAATCGCAGTTACACAAGAAAAAATTATATATTATATAACAAAAGCGTTGAGAGAAAGTTCACGTAAAAAATATTTATATCTAAACTTAAACTTGTAATTACAAATTAATATTTTAATTTTAATGTGCTTTTAAGCATGAAATTTATGCAAAAACGATTGTTAAGCATTGTTTTTCTGAGTGTAGAAAGAGATAGCTATTAAATCTGTTAGCAGCTACTCAACTTATGCAAACTTTGAACACAAAAAACTCATTCCTAGAAGAAACCAATAAATCAGAATAATAAAAATATAAGAAAAAAACCACTTGATAAGCTATCATATATGTATGAGTTATGATACCTATACAGTTATTGTACTAACTTTTCCTAAAATTGCAAGAGAATCGCGTTTTTTCTTTCTGTTATTTCATAGACTGTTTATGATTAAATAATTATATGTAGGCTTACAAAACTAATCGTAATAATTTACAACTTACTAAGATGTTAAGTCTGCCCTCGAGTTTTGTTATTGTAGAACTACTAAACATCAGCACTTTGAAATTACTTAACAATTTATAACTACACTACGAAAAATAGGGTGTCTAAGTTTAAGCGCCCTCAGTGCCTTACTTAACAGTCGTCGCCTGAATCTTGCAGAAAAGGTACTAGCTTAATTCTTCTAAGATACTTACATACTTCCCTATTCTAGAGGGACACGTTTTTCTTCTCCTATTGCGACTATTGTGTGCCGGTTGAGTATCCACAGCACTACTTTCAATATTCTAATTCTTGACGGAAACGAATAGACTCTTGGCCATTTGGGACCCACCGGCGCCATCTCTTTCTTTATGGACATTTCAAAGCTTAACAGTCGAGTTGAAGTTGAAGTCTTTTCAGCGTGTTTCAGGCGGAAATACTAGTCATAAATGAGGCACTAAGTCTTAGAGACTTTAATAACGTATCGTAAATATCAACAGTGACACCAAAGCGGCTATCGAATGCATGAGTTCAGTATCATCGTATAATAAATCGGTAATAAAATATCTCAAATCTCTACATGAGATGTCTCAATAGTTTGAAGGCAAAGATATAGCTGATTACTTGCCAAACATGGCAGAATTGTCATTTCTATACATAGAAAATTAACAGCTTTTCTTTTAGGCGGAAGAAAAGCTCAGCGGTTGTGAGTGCTCCTAATACAAACTGGCTGGTTGGCATCTTACAGCTAGGCAGTATGCGCCTTACAAGACCTTTGCAGAAGATAAGGGGACGAAGAAGAGAAAAACACGGCTAAACACTTCTTCTGTTCCTGCCCGGCCCTCTGCAGAATAAGCCTCGAATATCTGAGAAAACAGCTTATTTCAACTGTCTAAAATTTGCCAAATATATAATTTGGTTGGTCCTCTCTTTAGCTACGTGTCTCTCTAGCGGGGAATGGAGCAAAATATCTACGTCATCACAACCTTAAGTCACATCACAACTTAAGTGGTAGAAAATATTGAACCAGCCGTTCCAACTTAAACCCTACTTTATATTAAGTGCAATCGTTTCAGGAAACGTTTCAACATTAAGTTGGAAATAATTTAAAAAACAATCCACTTTGTATGCGTATGTTTTGTACTACGAAAAGCAGGCATATATTGTCCTGCGGATGTCAGTTTATTTATCTTTCTACTATAAATGGATATAGAAATAGATGATATCGATGTATTCTATAATATATATTACGAAAACCGTTGTTTCAATGTGACTTTAGTAATCGTACAGTATGAAAATTTATGTGCTGCAGCGCCATCTAGTGGTCTTAAAATATACTCCATGCTTCAATAGGGCATACCTGCAACGGTAAAGAAGTTGATGTGCTGCAGCGCCATCTAGGAACAAGTTATAAAGATTTTGGCAGATAGGTGCCAGAACAGTTGTGCGGACATTATATTACAATGTAGATCAACGAGCCTGAAAGTATTAGAGGGGAAAAATGGAAATTTTTTTTTTTGAAAGCGCCCTGTCTCTGTCAGACCGTCTCACTCGTATGCAAAATTGCAAGAAAAAAAGCTATGTAGTGTGCTGAAAGTGCTCGCTTTTCAGCAAGCCGGCTCAATGTAACGGCCAAGGATTCCACTCTATTTTTCATGTTCTTGTAGATTTTGAGATTGCTCTAAATTGGTTTCTTAAATAAAAGGATTTTGTGTTAGATCTTATGAGTACCTACTAATGTCAGGTGTTTTCTTGTTGATTACTAAATTCTGCATATTTTTCTTAGTGTAGGCACGCTCGAATATTAGTCAGTTCCATAAATGACCGCTTCTAATTCGGAAGCGTTTAAACTTAAAGCATGTGATTGTGATTTCTAAGCAACCATTTAAGTGCACTTGTCACTAATTTCAAAAGCGCCAAAGCATTCCTTAAGTATTAAATAGCACTCATTGCAAACTTGAATTTCTAATCCTTACCAATTGTCAAACACTTTAGTAAAGCATACACTTGAGCGGCAAGTAAGCTTCCATATCACCTTGCACCAAATTCGGAAAATTGTAAAGTAATATACCAACCATGAGTGATACTAATTAATTGGTAGGGAGGCTGGCTTCTCTAAACTCACGAGCGCCATGCATTGTGATATCATGAAATTTGTTTTTGGAAATACACAAAAGATTATAAAACATTATATTGGCATTCATAGCACATTATAAACATCATTTTGTCGCGATAAGAGCCTAGAATATAGCCCACTATAAGAGTCAGCTTAATCGCCAATTAGCCATAATCAAAGTGGACTACATGCATGTAGTTGTATTTGGCCACACTTGTTTTACAGACCCATTGTAAAATGCACGATAAATGCTGATTTGATTTACGATCTTAAGAATAACGGTCGAACATACATCGAAAGTTCATGTCTTGAATCACGATATAATGTTTGGATTGGAGCATGCTCCGTATATGGCAGCAATATGGAGCGCGTAATATTGTATAATCATGGCACGCGTGATGGAAATAACTTATATAAGTAAGTGAGTACATATTTACATAATGGCCCCCAAAGTCAAATAGTCCAACGGTATATTTTCTGGAATTTTTGGCTTTTTACAGCAAATGTTTGTTTTTGTTTAACTTAGACTATGGCTTTTAGTGTAGCTTGTTTGTCTGTTTGTTTGGTTTCAATTGTGTGTCATTCATGTTTTTGATACTCTGTACTCAAAGTTAGTGCAAAAACAACTAAGCCAAGTACGTTTATACCCAAAAAGAACAGCTCGTTTGGCTAATTCCCGAAGACCAAATGAGCTTGGAGCAAGAATTTTTGTCAGAAGTTGATGTAGTGCTTCACTTGTATTAGGTTTTTGAGGTGAAACTTCTATTGGCGCGCCTTGGGTATAAGAACGACTTGTATGCCGTCACAAAAATCTGTCAGCGTCAGGTTATCCGCTCGTTCTTGAGTGCTTTGAGAGCGAAAAGAAGAGCATGCATATTTATGTTAGTTGGTTAATGCGCAACATTACTTCAAGTTGGGAGAATTCACAGCTGCATCTTTTACATCTGACGAGTGTACCGATATTGGTCCCTAGCCCCCCAAGAGAATTATGCATATTTTGCAATTTACAAACTTAAATCTCGTCACAGCTGTATTTGTAGACTCACGTAAGCTTAAATAGAAAAATTTTTCTACTATGTGGAGACGCGGTACCTAACAACCGTTTTCCATTGATAGACCCAAAGCTGCCACATAGAAAGTTGTAGGGTATATTATAGTCGAACTCTACTATTTTTTGGTTGTTTTTTTTCGCGTAAAGTTCTGCACACAAATTCAATGCCAATGAACCGTATCTCACAAAAACCCAATTGTTATAACTAATGAGTTCGCTTAGCAGTTAAATTGATGTTGTAATTGTTATTGTAGTTTTTTTGTTGTTTTTTTTTTTGTTTTTGTTTTTCTGCGACCCGAAACCAAAACAGTTACAAATTATACTATTTATTCTCTCATTGAAATCGCATTTTTACACGTAATAATTAAAATTCGAAAATGTGGAAACAAATAACTAAAACAACACGCATTTGCAAGCCACAATTACATAAAACAACAACAGAAACAGCAAACATACAAAAAATGTGCAATTTAAATTATATAATATGTATATTACTTGATAATTAAAGGTTTTGTTGATGGAAAATCATGCTTGAGACTGCACGTTCGCAATAATTAAGAGCAAATCAATCAAATTTTAATACATAAAAATTATTTTTTAAGTACTATTTGCAGTAAATTAGAAAGGCTGCTTGAAATGCAAAAAAAAAATAGGTGAAAGAAAAAAAGTTTTTGAGAGTGTTCATTACAATAAAACGCTTGAGGCAACCTTTATTAATGTAGTTTTTTTTTAAGTAATATTTAAAACTACGCTAAAAGAAGGATCGCTTTTAAGCATTTTTACATTGCTAAAATGTATTGAAAAATAAATAACAAATATTGAATGAGTTATCGCAATAACCAATAATAGATCTGAAAAAGGTTTTTAATACCTTATACCCTTACTGGGGTATTATAGATTGCAGATCATAAGTTGCTATTCGATGTAGCCATGTCCCTCTGTCCGAATCATACATCAATTTTGGTAAAGGATGACGATTTGTGACGTCACATTTGTGGGGAGTTTACTAAATGTTCAACTATTCAACAAATATGTCGAATATAAATTGTGTTTGAATAACATCTGCAAATTTTCCATTTCGATAAAAACTGGAAAAATTGTAGTTTTTTTGGAAATTTTTTAGAACAAATTTACAAATAACAAGTTTAATACCCAAACAACGAAAATTATTGTTAGATTTGGCTATTCCAATTTCTATTAGACGATGTCGATGGATGGAACTGGAGATATGATATTTTGAAATATACGAGCTTTAGCGACATCCGGCATACACTTTCCATGATTCAGAAATCCGGTATTTATGACGATACGTGAAAAATATGAAGTCTTTGTATATGAAAATGCAAGTGTTCCTGCAAGAGGATGTAGCTGCAGACGTTTTCTGCAAAGAACTGCTGAGGATCGGAAATGCGAATGAGGATTTCAATGACGAACGAGAGTTTCATTTGAATTTTCTCAAAAACCATAATTGCCTTTTGATTGAAATTCAGTATAATAAGATATCTGGCATACCGAAAAATTGGTTTGAGTGGAGATTTCAGGCACACCCCCAAATAGTTGACTTTATTCTAGTTTAGCAGAGTATTGAACGGGAAAGCTTTCCGTATAAATAATGGATGTGTTTCATTTCGATTCGTGAATTCTTGAAATTAACTAATCAAAAAATCTATTTTGGGAAAAACAAAGTTTGCGGGCCAGCTAGTCTTCATATATAATAATAATCGTATGTTACAATGTGTTTTTGGCTATAATAACTCAACATAAGTCTGTCGACTTAAGCTACCCTTCTATATGACCACAGATATATTTCATGACGTATAGCATTCAAGTCGCCAAATCAATTCAAAAATTTCTACAAATTATTCTTAAAAAATAAGTTTAATTTCTATTCATATCAATTTTTGTTAATAGCTTAAAAGTAACTGTACAAAACTTACATTTTTTTTAAAATTTCCTATTATGTATTATTCAATATTTTACACTTCTTTACTAAAAATAAATCAACTTAAAACTATCAGCAAAGTTGACAGCTCTTGTTTTTCCCTAGCTTGGATTTTTTTTCTTTTTTTTTTTGAGTGATGCTTTAAGTACTTCCCCTCGTTTACTATCTGTCAAATCATCAAATCTGTCTTAAGCTCTAACAATCTATCAGTTTTTTTTTGCTGAAGATTTTTATTTTTAAACAGAAATTTTATTTATGACTTTCCGAAATAGCCTTCAAGATAATTATTGCAAAAAACTCAAATTGCAGAGCACTTAAATCAAATATTATGGAATACATTTAGAAACGCGTGCTTTATCATTTTATGCGGTTCATTGAATCGCAATCGAAGCCAATTATTAATTTGAAAACAAAAACGAAACCAGTTATTACTTATTTGAAATGTAAATTTCACCCAAAAATATCACCCCATCAAACACACGGAAGAAATGTTGAACACGCACAAAAGAAAAGCACACACAATTTACAAGCTATGAATGAATGAATACAACTCAATTAAAATGCTAAAATTTGACAATTGAGAAAGTTGCAAGTCGCTGTTGCTAGTTGCTTCTGAAGGATCCGTGAATTGGCAATAAATTTGCATAATTTTGTTTGTTGAAATTGTAACTCTTGATGGGTAATTTTAGCACACTTTATTTTTGTATTTTCAGCTCAACGGTTTTAGCCTATAAGCATGCAACTACTTATGAACACAATTTTAATATTTTACAAACACTTGTAACATGTTGTTGCCAAATTGTTGGTTACTGATCATTACAAGCACTCACAATATTTTTGGGTGGCCCGGTTAAGCCGGGAGCGCTACTGGCTGCTGTCGCGTTTACTGAGAACGTCGCGAAACGAATGAAGCTGAATCGCAAACTGCCAATGGCATATATACATGAATAAACTTACATATATACCTATATACGCAACCGTTAAGGCAAAACCTCGGGCAATGTTGACGGTTGACGACAACGACAACAACAGCAACCGTAACGCCAGAGGCAAAAGCGTTTAAACATTGTTATGCTGCGTTTACAATGCGTCACAGAACGGCACAGTTGGGTTTCACAACGGCACGGTTCAGCCTGAACAGTCACATTTGCTTCACACCCTTCTCAACCGGCAATTGCTAGACGATAACAATGACTTTTGTATGGCGTAGTAATCGATTGTTAGCAATGCTGTTTTTTTTTCAGCACATTTTTGGCCAGCAATTGTCGTGCAACTTCCAGTGGCAGAACAGTATAACATCACAAAAATGAATACCTTTTGCAAGTAAACAGCCAAAACGCGTGAAAGTAATAGAAAAGAATCCTGACCGTAAAAAATTACAACATTTTTTCTGAAATGCGGCCATTTGTGTTGTGACTCATTTAAAGGAAAAATTAAGAAAAAGAAAGAGCTAAGCAAAAGCCTTGGGAATTACCGCATTTACCTAAGTCGACTCAATAGGGGTATGATAATAATCTCTTTTAACCGAATTTCAACCCAATAGCAAATTGTAGTCAAGCTAGATATCATTATATACCGATTTTCAGCCATAGCAAACCGTCAATATTGTCAGAATTATATCTGAGAGTGTGAGAAATTCATGAAGAAAGCTTTTGATCGACGGATTTGACAGAAAAATTCGAATGTAACTTTGGCAAAACCGTCTCAATGTAACGCCGAAGGTTTCCATTCTATTACTTTCATGCTCATTGATAAACAGCTGTTACAACGTGATAGCATATTATTTATATGTTCGTTTTTCTTTATTATAAGTTTCTTGTTAATTGTAATTTCTAAGCGTATACTGAATTTTCTATAATTGTTGCTTCTCTTTCAACCTATTTTCAACATTAAGCAATTTTTCGGTATTCCAGATATATTTTTGTACTTATTTTAATCAAAAAGCAATTCGTCAATCTGCTAGAACTATATTTGAGATCATGGTAAATCTAAGAAGCATCTGATCGACGGATTTTTTCAGAAAATTCATATGAAACTTTATGCAAAACCGTCTAGAGATTTCCACATCCCTGGTTATGGTGGTTTTTCGTGCCTTAATTTCTTATCGCGATTTATACCTTAGTAGGGGAAAATCAATCTTTTTTATTTTAAAAACTTTTTATTTGTCACAACCAATGCACGAGCGGCAAGCCAACCAATGCACTGTCACACTTAAGTGTAAACGTCGCATAATTGTTGCGTGCCAGCAAAAAAGTAGCATGCGATTTTTCGCCGCTTAACGAAAAAATGATGGTAAAAACACAAAATCGTGCTAAATTGTAAATAAATAAAGTAGTAGCTGAACATATGACTAAGAAGAACAATACCCAGCTCATGTTTTTTTTATTTATGCTAGCTAAATTTACAAATTTATTGTTTTTATTAAAGTGTCAAGTAGCAGATTTTGGCTATTGTTTAGTTGGAGTTAACTGAGTTCAATTCTTAAATCGGGTTTCAGCATGCGCGTAAAAGTTTAAAAAATATACGAGCACGTTTGTCATTTGGCTGCGTCAATGCAAAAAATGTTTTAAATATTTCATTTAATTAGCGCACTTGGCAAATGTTGCTGAAAAGCCAAACAAACAAAACCCAATAGTTAGCATGCCACCATGTGTTTGTCTTCCCTTTGTTTTAGGAACAACTTATTTGCCATTATTATTTTCAGTATATTAGTAATGAAGTTACAGCTATTTTAATTAGTACGTCATAATCTCTCTGTTAGCCAAAAAGCGTAGCAGCTTTAGCGACCGTGAAGGGGTCGCGTGCAATGTAACTGAAAAGCTTGTGTTTCCAAATAAAACTGGCTAGAGTTCGGCAACCACATTTTCAAATATTTGTTTAATTGCTGATAAGATTTATTTTTCATTGTAACTTGGCCAGTAACTGCGCTTGCTCTCACTATTTTAAGCATTATCTGTCGCCAATCCATTTAAGCCAACACTAGAGAGTGTGTTTGTGTATCTAATAAATATTTTTATTGATGCATTCAGCTGCCTGTTGTAGATAAGTACTGATTATAAGTGATAACTGTGGCTGTATCTGACTCTAGAATATTTTGACTTTTGTAAAACTATACATAAACGAGCATACGGTTTCTCTTTGCCACCATTTTACGATCATTCTTATGAAACGATTGTGATTATATAAGATTTGAAAGCCATTTTGTTGCTGAATGGACAAAATCAATAAAAACCAATTAAACACACAATGCTTAAAATACGTACACTCAAATCGCAACACAAAAATCAAAGTGAAAATGGATATTTCATAAATATGGCATAAAAAGAAATGAGCACTTGCATTGTCGTTTGAATTTCACTTGAAAGCAGCAATGCTTGCAGTTGTTCAAATACAAACGGCAGTTGAAACACTCCATGTGCAGTCTGAACAGGCTAAAGAATTGTCAATAAGTATCGATAACAAGCACAAGACGTAGACAACGACTTATCGACAACAAAAACGTAATTGAAATGTTGTTCAACAATTTTATTTAAATTAAGCAGCAGTTTTAAAGATTTTACTATACTCAACAAGCGACAGAACAAAGTGCCGATTTTTTAGATTATTAAACTAAATTAACTCGATAAATTTTTACATATTTATATAAACCATGCGATGTGCACAGATTCTGCCGACCAGTGTGCCGTACTCCATAATCTCATCATCTTCTATATCGCCACCTGCCTGAAAATTTTAAAACGAATTTTGACATAAAATATCTTGCAATCGGATTTAAATTTGTGTTTTTTAATGAGCACACCTGTCTAAGCTGCCTGTAATTAATGCAAATATTGCCGTCCAACAGCAGCCTTACGTTGTATAAATTTTCCCGTGAAAATTCATTCGAATCCCGAGCGTTGATATCGTTATGAAGGCGTTGGTATTTCTGCACATCCAGCTTGGCGCGTATGGCTGAAGTTGAAAAAGACATAAGCGAATACATTGAGGCGGATGTTTCACTAATTTACCATCGGTTAGCAGCAGCCAAGTATAGGTTTCTGGACACAGTAAATACGATGGTGACAGCAGCCCTTTGTAGCGCATTTTGGGACAAGAATGTATATAGAAACCCATGTAATAATACTTTAAAGATGGCATGCTTGCGGCAAGATTCTGCACCAACTCAATTTCTCTAGAGTAAGAGTTGTATTAGTATATATGATTTTAGTTATTAGAAACTTTTTGTTTTATCCTACCGTAGCGAACCGTATGTGCCCAGGGATAGAAAACTGTAGTCTGGATCATAAAAAAAGTAAACTGAACTCACACAACTAGGCAATATATCAATTACGCCCACTGCTATTAGCTTGTCATCCAGCCAGTATTGCTGATGAAAGGATCCGTAGCCCATATCTGGACCATTCCTAGGCTTCTGGTTCTAGCATTAAACAAAGATTTTAATTTAACATAGTTTAAAATTCATTATAGTTGAATGTAAATATATAGAAAATAGGCAACCTCTAAAGGCGTCACTTGTAAATGCTCCAAGTAAGATTTCTTATTCCGGGGCGGATCATCATGTATGCTTATTTGGTACTTCTTATACAATGCATAGCTCTGCGTCAAAGTGTGCTGAAACTCCTCGCCCAAAACGTGCACCAAACGCAACTGTGGGAAGATTGTATTATTTATAATTACCTTTAATGGTGATTTAACCAAAAACCGCTGCATATTAGCTGGTGTGAGGCGTTCAGGATTATCGTTATGTATACCTAATTGATATTTGCAATATAATGCGTGTACTACGTCGTCACAAGTGCGCTCTGTGTCAGAGGCAGCGAGCAAAACGATCTGCAAGAACACAAACGACACAAACACAATGTGTGTACATAAAGAGGGACATATGTATGTATGTATGTATGAAGATCCACTAGGGACAGAACACATAAAAAATGTACATACATATATAACAAATATTCCACGCCAGCTAAGTTCTGCAAACGGTTAAAAACAAAAGCAGAGTCGCAACGCTTACTTACCTTTAGTTTATGCTTGTCTTTATCACTGACATCGGCTAAAAAATCTTGCAATGTCTTTTCCTGTGTGACGGCAACTTTTTGTGGTTCCTTGCTTGACATTGCTGCGGCGCCCAATTTAGCTTGTCTTCGCTCCAGTCGCATTTGTTTGGCCTTTTTGCGTGGCGGATTCGAGCCCAAAGCTGTATAATAGCAACAATAAGTAATTATACATATATGCAGACAATTATTTTTAAACTTAAACACAAATATTTACATCTATTTGAAGCCTGTGCTGCAGCTTCTTGAGCGCCGGCTTTAACAACTTCCACATTATCTGTATCTAGTGTGTCTGGTTTGTTTTGCTGTTGCTGTTGCTGCTCCTGCTCCTGTGCACGAATCAATGAAGCCACCTGCTCCACATTTATGGCGACTGGTTTTTTGTCTGGCAGCTGCGGCTGCTGTTCGATGGCCTCAGCAGTGCCTTGACCCATGCTTTCCTGTGATTCATTCGATTCTCGTTTACCATCCCGTAAAAATCGATTCATGCGCTTAAGAATGCGTTTTTTGGATTTCGTTAGCTTGAATTCCAGTGCATCGCACTTAATAGTATAGGAGGGACAGCAGGTTGCGTTATTTTGAGGCTTGTAGCAGTAGTGACCGCAGCGGCGCCAGCCGCGATCGATGAGATCTTGATAATCTTCACAAGTTAAAATGTGAGCATGCATGCCTGTGCATAAAAAACACCTGTAGTTGATGAGTAATTGAATATTGGACTGCGCTTACCATGCGATGCGCTGCACTTTATGCCTTTGCAATAGCCGCATTTGCTCTTCTGTTCGCCAAAATATTTAATTATACTGCAAACCATGATTGCTGTGTATTCCAAAATGTTAACTATGCGTGCTTGTTCTGTTGCATTATATGTTCATTAAATAATAAAGAACCGCACAGTTTTGTAAGTATATATATATATGTATATATATATATAAGAGAAATGAGTGCTGCCAATCATCAAGCAACAAGAGATTTGATTAAGAGTCTTATCATTTAAAGGATAATTTTACAAAAGCAATTGCCTAATTTGTTTCTTTTTGGTCTCTAGATTAAACAACATTTGGAGAAACAAGTATATTTTCATCCTTGACTATTTAATTTACTTATTAAACAATAGGAATAAATAATCGGTATATCGATTTAAAACCAGAAATCAAAAAATTATTTAAATAGCACAGGAATAGTTTTTTATTTATAAAAAGCAAGGAAAACCTTGCGACAAGCACCCAATATAATAATAACAGCAACCTGCGTAGTAGACATCGAACATATAGTAATATTTTTTATGACTGTTTTTTCGGTAAAAATATGTTTTACCCTTTTCCTTACATATATCAATATTAAAATTAATAATCATAGAAAATCGCAATGTAAATAAACAACTCTGCTATAAAGCTTAAGTTAAGTTAATCTCTGTATAAAACCATTTTTGTGCATAATGAATAAATTACTTTTAAATATAATATTTATTTTCCCCTATCGCGATCCCAAAATAGTAACCAAAATTAAGAAAATAAAATTTTTATGTATAAATATTAAAACACATGATCCCAAAAGTACAACTTCAGCATACTTATCGATAATACGATGAGCGCTAATTTACTCCGATATATCGAAAAAGCAACGTCATCGTTGCTATTTGCTGCTTCAAGCAATCGCGAATAAGTTAATTACTGTTAAAGAAATTGTTTTCAATTCTTACACAAGACATGTATTAGGCAGAGTGTAAGTGTATATAAAATAAAAGGGACCGCTGCAAACAATATGCAAGCAACAACAAATACAAGCACAACTATAAATATCACGGCAAGTTTTATATTGCGTAGTAGCTTTAAATAAAGTGAAAGTTTTGTTTTCGCTCACTGCAGCAACCATATGTACATATGTATGTGTGTATATACATATGATTGATGATTGCATGCATGCAGATACATATGTTAATGTTTAGATTTTCTTTTGCAATCATACAATTATTGATTGGACGCCACCGCCAAAAGGCGGTCGGTCATTCGCATCTAACGGTTAATCCTCTCCCTTCCAAACAGCACTGCAATGATTGACGCGGCGTCTCCCATTCAAACAGCTGAGCTTGGCAACCCCAAACAACTCAAAAATGACGACAATCTCAAAATCAATGGGAAAACAACACCACCACCCAACATACCCGCCGAACTGCAATCGGATTACCATAACCTCTATGCCGCCTGTCTAGACCATGCCGCCTACTTTGCCAAGGATCTCACCGAATTGGGTCAACGCTTGTACGCCGCACACATTGCCTGGCAGGATTTTATAGTGCTTGCCAATCGTTTAGTTTTGCAAATCGAGTTGTTTGCGCACGAATATGACTTTGATAGTGCAACCCCTGGCAATGGCTATCGTAGTTTTGTATCTGTCACAAATGCCTGCATAGCGCATGGAATCAACATATGCAACCAATTGCTGGGAACACGCCACACGCTGTTTTTTCGCAAAAAGTATTATATGAAGGAAGTAGAGGCCTGCTCGCAGTTGCTCTCGTCTCTTTGCACCTGCCTACAGTATTTGCTGATACTGCACGAATGGTCAGCCAATACGGGTGATCTGTTTGCTTGTGGGAAGCACACAGCCGAGCAGCTTTTCGAGCTTGGAGATACAATTAATCAGTATTGTTTTTATGGACGCTGTCTGGGCTTTCAGTACGGTGACTCCATTCGCGGCGTCTTACGTTTTATAAGCATTGGCATGGCCAGCTATTCGGAGTCGTATTATGCACAAGCGGCGGATGACGGCACTCTGGTAAAAACAACGCGAAGTTTGTGGATTAGCGGAAAGTATCTAATGAATCCGGAAATGCGCGCTCGACGTATAGTAAACATTTCGCAGAATGCCAAAATTGATTTTTGCAAATCATTTTGGTTTCTTGCCGAGTCGGAGCTTATGCACAAATTACCGAGCATTGTCGGAAGCTCCATTAAAGTAAATCGTCTCATTGAGCTGCCTGCTGAGCCGCTGCAACTGTCGCGACACCACCGGGCAGCTGGTTTACAGGAAAATCAGGGTGAATTCGTGGATATACCAGTGCCATCAGCGCATCTGGGCCCTGGTATTCCAGTCTCAGTGCGCCTGCTCAGCGCTAAACGACGCTCTGGCATGTTGGGTGAAGGCAAATATCGCGGCTGGCACAAACCGACGGCACCCAGTCCCAGTATATTGTTTCACTGCCATGGCGGCGGCTTTGTGGCTCAGTCGTCCAAATCTCATGAGCTATATTTGCGCGATTGGGCAGTTGCCCTGGATGTGCCTATACTTTCGGTGGATTACAGTCTGGCGCCTGAAGCGCCATTCCCGCGCGCTCTACAGGAAGTCTTCTATGCCTACTGCTGGATGTTGCGCAATGCCGAGCATCTGGGTACAACAGCCGAGCGCATTGTATGTGCGGGCGACTCGGCTGGCGCCAATCTGTCCATTGGACTAGCTCTGAAGTGCATTGAGCAGGGCGTGCGTGTGCCAGATGGTCTTTTTTTGGCCTATTGTCCCACACTGGTTAGCTTTGTGCCTAGTCCAGCTCGTTTGCTGTGCCTTATGGATCCGTTGTTGCCCTTTGGCTTCATGATGCGCTGTTTACGCGCCTATGCGGCTCCAGCTAATGAAACACTGCAGCAGAATGCCAAGCAGGTGGAGCAGCTAGCTGAAATACGAAATGCTATGCAGCAGCCGACAGTGCAGCAGACCCTAGATCGAACACAGCCTAGCGCTACCTCAAGTGGGTGCACATCGGTCGGCAAGAGTCCCTCGTCTCAATCTATAGAGATGAATCCGACGTTGGCGGACGAGGCTGATGGCGAGAGCAGCGATACCTTTGCAAGTGCTTCATATCACAGCCAAACGGTAGAGCGTACGGAATTGCTGTCCAGTGAGGGCGACAATAGCTCCTGCGTGTCGTTTGAGGATGACTCTCAGCCTATTGTGCATTATCCGGTGGAAATCAATGCGGATACGCCCAAGGAAGCAGAATCAGCCGCATATATTGACAACTTTCTCGATAAGTATCTCATCGATACGGCTATCATGGAGGCCACAGAGGAGAATACTGCAGCGAATGCAAATGGCAGCACATTGCTGCAAAACAAGAGTAATTCAGAGGAGAACATACTCGTTGAAACGGGTCGTGAGTTAATTGCTATCGACACGCTGCAAGGTCGCCTGCAAGATGCTGTTAATAATTTAACCAGTACGCTGAATCGCTGCACGCAATCGTATGAGATACATGGTGCGCAATCTAATATGTCTGGTCATCAGGATGTGCGTAACATGGATGCATTAATAGCGCGCAGTCCAAGTGAAGAGTTTGCCTTTGATGTGCCTAAAGATCCGTTTTTATCGCCCTATTGGGCCAGTGACGAATGGCTGTCCCAGTTGCCAGAGACGAAAATACTGGTATGCTATACTACACTGTAAAGGCTTTTTAGTTATCGTTGTCATACAACTTGTTTATAACATATAGACGCTCGATATGGATCCTTGCCTGGATGATTGTGTTATGTTTGCCAAAAAGCTTAAGCGTTTGGGACGCACTGTTAGCCTTGACATATTAAAGGGTTTGCCCCATGGTTTCCTCAATTTTACCATGGTAATTACACAGATTTATTTATTTTATATTTATAATACTTTTGATTTGGTCTTTCTTTCATTTGTTCCAGCTCTCCAATGAGGCCATGGAAGGCTCAAAGCATTGCATCAAGCTGCTTCAATTATTGCTTCAAGTAAGCAAGTCCTCGCACAGCAACGATAACAGCCCCCAGAATCTACCTGTGGTCGACGATGACACATCCAGTCATAGTGCATGCTCGGATGCATCGAATGCCACAGCACCTTAAGGCCAGCTAGCATTAAATGCAGTTATATACCCATTTATCGAATGATATATACAATAATATATATATAGATATATTTATACACAAATGGTTAAAGGGCATTTATTTCCCATATTTCTTGCTTTCGAAACAAAACAATTTTTATACACTTTTGTATGAAGAAATGCACAGAATACAGCTAGCAAAGCTTTTTATGTTAATATATTTATGTATATATAATAATTGTACTGTATATGGTACATAAATATACATATACTACTATTCAAGCTTTTATATAAACTACGACTACGAGATTACTTTTCAAGCACTATATACATTAACTCGAATAATTGCCGCTTTGTACCTACATGTTTTATCATTGTTTACTCTTATGATTTTTTGTTTGAACCAAATCACAATTTTTTATATACTTGTTGCGTTTTGCAGTTATTTGTAATATTTATAATTATTTTTGGTGAATGAATTTCCAAACTCTCATTCTAATATACAAGTTTGTACCCAGTGTTATATTAATATTATATATTATAATAAATTAAATGGTTATTGCCAGTGTCTAAAAAAAAGCCAGAGTTAAATGTTTACTTTCTATAACCAATTTCAAAAAGCCTCCTCCCTGTTACATACATTACATTGATCCATAATCCTAAACCTATGGGCACAGGGTAAAAAAACTGTTTATTGTATAGTTATGTGCTCAATTTATTAACCGAAAAAATGATGCTGTATAAACTTAGAAATAGTGATTTTATAGATGTTTTATACGATATATAGTATGTATGTTTTTATATATAAATATTATTAAAGGGTATAAGGTAAGTAGTATCAAAGATCGATTTATGTTTCGTTGTCTTCGATCTTTGGCGCCAGGTAGTAGCGTATGTGACCCAGTTCGCCTATGCGATATTCAACCACAAGCGGCACTTCGGCACACATGGACAGCTGCACTTGTGTGGAAAGCGGCGTGGCCTTTGTAAAAGCATTTAGATAGCGACAAGCAAAGGTTAAGGTGACCGGTTCCTGCATGTCTATGATGACGGCCTCTTCCTCTTTGTCAACAGAACCGGTTTGTGCCAATTTAATATTGGCAGTGCCTACATCACCGGAAGCTGAGAATTTGACGCCTTCTTTAGTACAGCAAATGACAACAGATTCACTAAATTGAGACAAATCTCGACAGATGCGTGCAAATTCCATAGACGGCATGCGTACAACACAGGAATAGTCAGTTTCGGGTATGCCAAGATGCTCCTGATCGAGGTTCATAAGCTTCATTTCATAATCGGAGACTTTCTCTTGATTAGCAGACTCAAACATTATTGTAACGGTATCAGCGTTATCCTGCGCTTTCATGGTTACATTGTCCTCGTTGTTGGCACACTTTAATATCTTGGCCATGCTGCCAAGATTCATGCCCATGGATATGTTGCGATCGCAGCGAAACTTTTCAAACCCATCGGATCGCAGCGTAAGGGATACCAATGAAACGTGGGAATTGTCCATAGCTTGCAGCTGTATATTAAATTTTTTTGGTCAGTATTATATACAGAGTGAAGAATATAAAATTGTTTTTACCTGTATGCCCGAATCGCTGCAATCAAAGGTGCCTTCATTGAGCAGATCTTTGATTGCATCCAAAATTTTCTTAAGGAGTGTAGCTTGACCCAAACGTGCCTCGAACATGTTTATTTAAACTAAATAACTTAACTTTTTATGGTTTAATAAATTTATTTGGGAAAGTGAGCGCGTTGCTGGCGTCTGCGAAATAAGGCGTGCAGTGTATGAACTAATTGCGGCGGCAAAATGAGCGTTTTGGCGCGAACAACAGCTGTCAGCAACAGTGCTGCCAAGTATTTTTGCGGAAGTGTTGTAAAGTTACATGCATAAGTTAATCGATATTCGCTATTATTATATATACGCTACTCTATGCTATTAAGAATATAAATCAAAAATTTAAAATAGTAATATTAACATTTGCGATGATGAATAATTGATACCATGACAGATTTTTTTTTCGGATTTGATTATCGCACCGTTTTGACGTTAACAACAGCTGCCAGCAAGAGTGTTGCCAATTTTCCTCTGCAAGTGCTGTAAACTGGCCACACATAATATAATCGATATACATAATACGATCTATGCTAATAATGAATTTAAAATATATAGATTGGAAAACTTCTTTTAGTATCGACGGTAGCGATGATTTACAATTGCAGACGGCCATGGATGAAGTTTTTGTCTGTTTTGATTTGACTTTGCCTTGTGCACCATGGCATTAATATCATTTATGCCAAGACCTTAGTTTTTGAATGAATTTATAAATGCAATTTAGTAGTTTTATATTGTAAATTGCTCACCATGGACGGTCTGCAAATGGGCTGTGCCGTTGGGATCAAGCCGCCTGAAATGATCCACTACATTTAAGTGTTGTCGCATGGCTGCCACACAAATTGCTGGTATTAGCGAAGATAGATTGAAGTCTTGATATGTTCGATGTCGCAACAGTTCGAGCACTAACTGTAAATGTCCAGCATAGGACGCCAAGGTTAAAGCATTTTGACCCAGATAGTTTATAGCATAAATATCAGCGCCGAATTCCAAAAGTGTCTGTGTACATTCAAATCGGCCCAGATAGCAGGCCTTTAGCAACGCGGTATTTCCATATTGATCCAGTTCTTCTATATTGTATTTATTACTACGCGCAAGTGTGCAAACAATGCGTAACGACACAATGTCATCTTGGCTTACACAACTCAGTGCTGTAATTAATTATGGTGGATTAAGTTAAATACAAAAAACAATATATAAACTAAAGATTCACCATTCATTTTTTGTTCCTTTTTTGTTCTTGCTAACGGCATTTACACTAGAGCTGCTCAACACTAAAATGTGTGTTGGCAATAGATTTGGGTCGAAAATCGAAATGCACCCGAAAAACAGCATAGTGTTATTGAGTTTTAAAAAGGAGATCTTACCTCTCCAAAGTTATATAAAGTTAGGCTGATATATTATAACTACGTAGTTTTAAATTTAACTAGTGTTCGCCTTTTCGTCGACATTCGACGATTTCATACTAGCTATCGTTACAGCTGACTACGAAGAGAGGAAAAGAAAACACGAAAAAACAACGTTTGTGCATAATATGTTTTGTTTTTGTTTTATGTTTAAATTGTTCAAATCAATTTTAAACTGACTAAAAGGCAACAGGTTTCACCTGAATATGTTGCATTATTGCGAAGTAATCGGTACCACACTGAATTTTTGCTTAGTGCATTTATATATAAGAAAATAAAATTAAAAATGTAACGAAATTTTTCCGACATTTATTGCATATTTTCATTAAAAAGGGTTATATTTTTATACTTTATTTCAAAAGTACATTTGAATCTGAGTCAAACGATATTTCACTTATGAAAATCTGTAAAATTAATAAATATTTTATATTACAATTTCAAATTCAATTAAAAAATCTACTTAGTCAAAGAAATCGGCTTAATTTTGTAGGGATCATTTCAGATTAAAATGAAAAAAATCTGTACTTAGCTAAAAAAAAAATCAGCCCAGCTTGTCAAGTTCATCTTCCTTTCTTAAACATTTTCAATTAAATATTTTTTTTACAAGTTTCTTTATTGTATTTCGTTTCCCATCTATCACCTAGTTCTAAAGAGCTAATAAAACTGGTAGTCCCAAATGAACCCAACTCTAGTTGGCAGCGCCATAATTTGATGTTATGCAACACTTTTTCGAACTAAAATAATGTTGAAGAAGAAGCACTAGCGCATCCGCTTTCTTTTTCGACTGAATTTTTGTCGCTTTAACCAGTGCAAAATGGTGGGTCCCCATAAAAATCGACAAAACTCGAGTGCATCAATGAATAAAAGTTCAAGAAAACAGCTAAAAATACTTGTGCATATGTTAATAAACTCGTTACAAATAAAATAGTAACAAAACTAATAATGCAAAACTGTGCAAATTTACACTTTGTGCCTTAAGATGCAAACGTCAACACTGTTGTTGTTTTTGTGTTGTTCCTTGGTTGGACATGAATTAATCATGGACTATTCTACTTTCCACAGTCGCTCGTCATACCCGAGAAGTTCCAGCACATTCTTCGTGTCATGAGCACGAACATCGATGGCAAGCTCAAAGTGGGCATTGCCATGACCGCCATCAAGGGTGTGGGTCGCCGCTACTCCAACATTGTGTTGAAGAAGGCCGATGTGGATTTGACCAAGCGTGCCGGTGAATGCACTGAAGAGGAGGTATGTATTAAATGAAAAATATATTTAGACGGGCCTAATTAACTTTACTTTGTTAACATTGCAGGTAGACAAAATTGTCACCATCATTTCGAACCCGCTGCAATACAAAGTGCCAAACTGGTTCCTTAACAGACAAAAGGATATCATCGATGGCAAGTACTCGCAGCTGACCTCATCTAACTTGGATTCGAAATTGCGTGATGACTTGGAGCGCTTGAAGAAGATTCGCTCGCATCGCGGTCTGCGTCACTACTGGGGCCTGCGTGTCCGTGGTCAGCACACCAAGACAACTGGTCGTCGTGGTCGCACTGTCGGTGTGTCCAAGAAGAAGTAAGCATGCGATGGTATATAGGCTGTTTTTGCTACGTATGATTCTACTTTAACAAAAATACAACACTTTTAAAAAACCAACTTTCGAGAGAACTTTATTCAGTTATTCTTAAGAATTTACTCATACAAAAAAAGGATTCCATAATTTACGTGTATATATATTGAAAGTGCATAACAGTGCGGTTTTATTTTTATCTTAAGTCATCAAAATACTTTCTAGGAGGAGCATTTCTTAAGTTACGCTTTTCTTTTGTCTTGGAAAGTCCTAATATGCCTGCCAATTTTTGTTGATGGTGTTTAAGATTGACCCACGGCAAGTTTTTTTGTGACTATTAGAAGTTCCCACGTCGACTCCTGTTTTGGAGATGTGTGTGCAGCTCTCACTCTGCGGCGTTGGCCTGTTGCTCCAGTCTTGCGGTCAGGAGCTGGCTTGTTACAATCGTTTTGTATTGACCCACCGATGTCAGCACCATTTTCAATCTAGATCACTGCGCAGAGTAGGCGAACAAATATTTGCAAAAACTCCTCGATATGATTATCAAAGCCAAACATCACTGTGATGGAAACTGGATCAAGCGGCCACCGAGAACTGAAGAATCAATTGCAAATTGGTAAAGGAAGTCAATGCAATGTGCTTTAGTTAGTGGCAATGGTAAAGATTTTTTCTGAAAGAATCGACTTCGAATGGAATTTCGTTTGGTGTGTGTTAAAATAGGGAACTGTGTAGATAATGTGACACAATTTCCGGTTAGATTTATAAACAATCTTGAGCTTTATATGGTTATATATATTTTTTAGTCCCATTTGGATGACACTGTTTGGCAGAGTAGTAAGTAAGATGTTGAATTTGGTCCACTCACAGAAACGGCGATTCACCCCCATCTGCAATAACCTCGGATAAGAGTAAAATCGGATGATTAGGGAAACGCACATATGAAATAAAACCTTTTGGACTCTGCATTTTAAGAAATATTCTATCCAGTGTACAAAGGATTCGGAACACCTATGTATAAAGTAGAATTCTAGCAAAACCTTCATATATCACCCCAGCTTGGCAGCCAGATAAAAAAAATCATTTAATTCTGTATGATTAGTATTCACCGATCTTTTTACAAATCCATATGCTGATACGGTAAGATAAATGAACGAATTTAACTTAAGACGGTCTCAGAAGCGAGTCGGAAATGTGGGACTTCGCCGCTGACTTGGTTACGTTGTGCGTATCAACGAATAAGCGCCAGAGCGAATGGTCTTCAATGTGGCTGTGCATAATAGTAATTTTTACCCCAAAATAACCATAAAACTTCACAATTGGAATTTCCCAATAGGAAAATTCTTATAGTCATATCGAACTTGTAAAAAGAGACATAAAAGCAAATACTTTTGTACCCATTTTACTGTATGCTGAAGATAATGCTTATGGAGGAAAAAGGGTACAAGGTATCCCACTATAGGGCACCGTCCCGACTGTACGCATCAAATTTTTAAAATTAAAAATACTTATAAAGTTTTAACGAGCTACACTTCAAAAGTTCAAAGCAAGTGACGAATCTCGGATCTAATCGTATGTTTCCGAAACTGTACACGGAGAAAGTACTTTAAGCAAGTAGTCGCCAGTACCTTTTAATAAACCGGACATGTAGCTACTACACCATTATAGAAACGTAGGATTTGGTATACAACCACTTGTTTTTCAAAAGTTTTCGGAGTATTAAGGAAAACCAACGGTCCAAATAGGATTCTCATGACAATGTGAGCTCTAACACAATGAAAGCGTTTTCGATTAAATATCTTTGTTTATACCCTGTACACAAAGTGTAAAAGGACAAAAATGGTCAGGAGCAATAGTCGAGGCTATATAGACATGTCCGTCTGTCTGTCCTTCCGTATGAACGTCGAGATATCAGACACTATGAAAGGTAGAGGCACAAAAATTTGGTAAAGATGGGCATTTACAATGAAAAGATGAAGTTTTTCGAATCACTTTGATATCTTGCCCCCTTCTCCTGTGACAGATTTTTGCGGTTTACAGCCACCCCGTTCAATCTACCACCTCGAAACTCGACAGAGGTGTGCGTCTTGTTTATGTGCATCTATGTTTTAAAAATCGAATAAATGCATCATAAGTTATATTCAAAAATATGCTAATTTTACACCCCCTCCCCCTCGGTTATAAACTGTGCCAAAATTCCACTACGTGTAGATATGGATACATGTAAGAGTTACGAAATTTGGTGTGGAGACTCGCGTGACCCTAATCGATAAATCTGTATTTACTATTTTTCAATAGAAGTCCCCCTTCCCCCGCAATAGATTTACCTTAATTACTGACGTACCCCGCAACATAGTGATTTGAAAATTGCCACAAATATTAATAAAAGTGTTTTTCATCTATATTTCAAAATTCAACGACATTGACCCAAAAATACTGAAGTTATGGGCATAAAAGTAGTATTTTTGCCACCATAATAACCAATGTCCCAATAGGGAAACATGTCAATTGGAACTTCCCAATAGGAAAATATTAACTGTCATATCGAACTTTTTAAAAGTGGCATTAAAGTATATACTTCCGTTCCCATTTTACCGTATGCTGGATATAGTGCTTCTGGGGAAAAAAGGGTACAGGGTATTCCACTGTCGGGCACCGTCCCGACTGTCTGCATAAAATTTTTTTGTCTTCTATTACCGACGTATAAAACGCAACCCACGTAGAACACTTTTGTATATCCCATATATACTTAAGGAATGTCAGCCAGATTTGAAAAAACTTGATACTCTTACATATGCTTACGCACACCGAGAAATATAGTCAACTGTCTTCATAGCAGTTCGCAGTTCTATGAATGTTTAATGTCATTGACCTTAAAAGGTTTTAAGAAAAGTTTACAAGCTTGTTGGGTTTTTGTGCAGATAAAGTTCTTCATTTCGCACTCATCTCTTGTGTATACCACTTAAATCCAATTCAGTCCGCTTCTCATGATTTGATGATTCAAGAGAACGATGGAAGTTATATAGTATGTAGGCATGTATATATTTATTGCGTATTATCATACCATTATATAAAGTGAATTATTGTTGAGTTGTACTTTAAACCCAACACTTGCTGGCTAGACATTATGAAAAAGCCAGAAACTATGCCATATCAATGGGTTCAATTAATGCTTTGTCAATAGATAAATAAAATTGTTATAAATATACAACTGAGGCAAGAAAGTCAGCAGCAATTTGTTGAATTGAAAATTTGACCCCGGTAAATCCCCCGCACAGTGGATCCAACTGACTTCTTTTTCGGCGAAAATCATAACTTTTGAGGAAGTAAAGATATTTTTAAAATTTAAAAGCATAGAACAGAGAAGTCCTTAAGCTTCTGCGATACACTGCGATAAATATGCTGTGAATAGAAGGAGCTTGAAAAAGCGGTAGTAAAGTTCGATATTATATACACCAAAAGTCTTATCGTTGCACCTATAAAATGTGCTTATTGCTTAATAAATTGCTAAAATTTCAAAAATCTGTTGACAAGATGTTTGCAGTCTTTTTTGATCTTAGTGTACACACGTTCGCCAGATAGACGAACTTTCGACGATTTTTTGAAAATTAAGCACAATTTAGAACATGGAATTTTTCCATGACATGCAAGGATAAGACATTTGCAGTATATAATATCGAACTTTGCTACCGTTTTTTGAAGCTCCCTCTATAAACTTAAGGACTTCTCTGTTATATGCATTTTAAATTTTTTAAATATCTTTACCCCCTCAAAAGTTATGATTTTCGCCGAAAAAGAAGTCAGTTGCATCCACTGTGCGCCGTCAGTACCTGATGAAAAAAAAAGTATCTACATATTGCTTGAAAGTTATAAAATGGTTTTTAATAGAATGCACATTATATATAACGAAGCTTTTGTTGATAGGCCATAATTGTCTTATCAAAACTAAAGCACTAATCGTGATTTCCATGTACGTATTTATATAGTAAGCCAAGGTTTTTTCACATAAAAATTGTTTTGCATGCTGAATTAGTTACATTTCTTCATCCAATTTAAAAACACCTGCAAACCAATTACTGAACTCATTCACTTGTAAAATGTTTTTTTATTATCAAGTAAATTGTATATTTATTAATGGTTCATTTTTATTTTTTAAGGTTTGTAAACTTTAACACCAAAAATAGCTTAAAACTAAGCATATACATACTATATGTAGGTTTGTTGGGGGTCATTCATTTCTCATTTTTCACTAAATAAATATTTTTTCAATATTATATATATTCTTAAGTACAACAGTTCTAAAGCAACAATTATAATCCTATTAAGAGTAAACTACCCCAATAAGGAGGTGTAACAGTTTTCTATAACTTGTATAATTATTCTTTTAGAAATATGTTATTGTAATGGAAGACATGCGCCTTTTACTTAGTTAAAACTTCTACGCAGGTATACATATAGGTCACATATTTATGCATTTATAGGTACGACCATAGCCAATGATTTAAATTATTCAGTGGCTTGTTAGTTCAATAAATTAGAGTACTTTGTTATCATAAGTAAACACACCGAGTTTCAGTTCTGTGCCGGCATGGCTGTGGCCAGCAGAGAATATTGCTCGAAAAAGTTATGCAGTTTTGTGACTACTCTATTTGAGCTTCTCTTTTTTCATATGTGTGGTATCCAACTATATTTCTTTCCTTGTACGTATATTTAGTTTGATGACTTAAAGCGATTTAAAAGGTAGCTCATGATTGCTGCGTCAACTTGGTCAACGATTCGAGTTGGTCCGAATGTAGCATGTATTGCTGCTTCCAACGGCGCGCCAAAAATGGAGCAAATAAATCATAATCCAATTGCTTTGAGTGCTTATCCGAGTAAATCTGCGAGTTGTCTGCGCAATTAAAATAGCTTAGTGCTATGCTGCTCAAATAGCCAACCAAACAGGTAAGTAAAAATCCAAGTACCGAAAACCACATATATGAGAGTCGGTAGAGCCAAAAGTAATGCGTTTGTGCAGGCTGCAAGCTAGGCGCTGCTTGTGTAATTGTTTTTAACTGTGTGCGCAAGGATGATACAATCAATGTGGTGCCATTGCTGGAGGCACAGCCGGATGTGCTAAAGTCCAGCGTAGGCGCTGTTGGTTTAGGCCCGCCAAAGCCTATCCAGAAGGAAAAGATCAAGCCAATAAGTAGACCCAGCAGTACACCACGTTGATTAGCGCGCGTTGTGCAAACGCCCAGCGTAAAAATGGCCAAAAGCGGTCCTCCAATTACGCCGAAAATGGTTAGCGACGCCTGCAACACGCTGCCCATAGAATCTGCTCCAAAGGCTAAAACCACGCACAGCAGTCCATAAACAAAAGCCACAATTTTGGTTGGCAGTGTCGATTTCGAATCGATTAATGTTCGCTTAAAAATTAGCTTATAAAGTGGCTTCAGATAGTCCTCCAGTGTGACGGCTGAGAGAGCAGAAATTGCTGAGGATATGCTAGACAAACTGCCGGAGAAAATGCCCGAGACAAAGAGACCGCAAAGACCAGGATATTGCCCTGAGAAAGTTGTAAGCTACATGATTCATGTAAATTTTACGGATTAGTTTTTTGAAGACTTACCCATGGTATCCACAGCAAAAAGCGGCATCAGTTGATCTCTCGCCTTAATGCGTCCCTCTAGCTTGGGATCACAATCTTTATAGTAGTAAAATATGGCTAGACCACTGAAAAGGGTGCTAAAGCTTAGCGTAGACAGGATGGGCAAATTCCACCAAAGCGCTAGCTGTGCGCTTTTAAGATTGCGTACGCTCAACAAACGCTGTACTTGTGCCTGATTAACACCATAAAGCGACAGATAGGTGACTAAACCGCCAAATAAAAGACTCCACCAGGTATGTCGCATGGTTGGATCTACAGAAAACTCCGCCCACTGTAATCGTCCACGCTCAGCGGCCACTTGCCAAATGGGACCCAGGCCACCTGCCTTAATGGCAGATACGGCAATTACAGCATATATGCCTGCAAACATTAGAAACGATTGGAATACATCGGTTATAAGCACGGCTTTTAGACCGCCCAATGTGGAGTAGAAGGTGCAGACTAAGCCCAGCACTAGTATGGCCGTGCTCTTGTTAATGCCAGTGACAGCTTCCAGGGCTAGGGCGGGCGCATATAATGCAATAGCCATGTAAAGCACCATTTGCACTGTAAATGCTATGGAGGCAGTTAAACGTGTAGCAGGTCCATAGCGACGTTCCAAGTACTCGTACACACTTGTAGTGCGCATGCGATAAAATACGGGCAAAAATAGATAGGCAGCGATTGGTGTGCCCACAACATAGGAACTATTGATGACGCCGAACATTGTGCCAAATTGATAGGCCTCATTGGAAACACCCATTAGTGTGATGGCGGACATAAAACTGGCCATCAGACTAAATGAGACTGGAAACACGGTCATGCTTTGACTGGCCATTAAATACTCATGCGTGGTTTTTTGCTTGCCGCCCGTATAGCGATAGTAAATCCCAATAAGTGCAGATATAATGAGTATACTGGCCAATACTGCCGCATCCCATCCATCGAAAGTTCCTACTGGCATTTTTAAAACGATTTTTGTTACGGTCAACCACGAACTACATCAACAACGTTACTGCTCTAATTCCGTGCAATTGATTTTTATTTGTTACACAGAAATCACGTTGGATGGTGTTGTTGTTATATTCGCGCCGCCGCGTATTGACCTTAAGTCAATGTTCTTATAGTATATGTAAATAAAGTAAGCAAGAATGTTTAACGCGGTGCGAGCGCGAACACTGTGCTGAACCGTTGCAAACAAACCCAAAAGCGAGTATGCAATCTCGCGCCGTGTTAAATAAGCACTAGGGAACAAGGTGTACTTAACTAGGTATGTTATTTCACTCGAGAGAAGTAGTCTATAATTTTTGATTGTCCGTATAAGCGACAGCAAGGTAAGTAAATGACTCTCAGAGCTGAAAAAAAACAGTCATAATTATTTTGTGTGTAGCATAAGTGATAGTGTTCTTTATCACCAAAGTTTGGAACGAAACTGAAAAATGTCCATTATTATAAGAGGCGAGCGTGAGAGTACCTGGTTAAGTGTACCTTGCTAGGGATGTCTAACAAAAAGCTGCATATCGATGAATTCAATTAGTTAATAGGGTTAATCGAATATCGATTTCTTCGACGATACATTTTTATTAAATTCTGTTTATACGTTATGCTGGCGTTTTTTTATTTTGTATAATAAATATAAGCGACGTTCTTCTATAATCTAAAGGCTTTGTTGCAGAGAAATAGGTTCATATTTAGTGTTGAGTATTGGCTATTCGACTTCTTGCCCGTGTTTAAATGCTGTCGAAAATATGTTTTTTTTTATTATTTATTTATTTAAATAAAAAAATATACAATATTCAAACCGCTTAAGCTCGTATTACAGTGTAATGAATTACTGTAACAAAATGTTAAATATAAACAAAAGTAAAATACATCACAGGTATAATTATTTTTGCTTTTTGTTTTTGCGGCATTCCCCTTTGTGGCGACGCTTGTCGCGTACCTGGCAATTTATGCTGCAATACGCAGCACTAAAGCAGCACTGAAAACTTGCCTCCTGCATGCAAAGATAACACCATCGGGTGCGCTTTAATTCAATAATTTCTTTGCCTTTCTCACCTAGTTTTGCTTTGCACCTTGCTAATTCGTGCTGGACTTTGCTCAGTTTTCGTTTCAGTTTTTGTGTGTCCTCCGATAATGCCGCATCCGTTTCCTCAATAAAAATTGCTTCATTTGTTAACGCCACCGGCGATTCTTCTGAAACTTCACATCTTACATGCACCGAACGACGGCGCTTTGGTTGTATGCGTCGGGGAATACTGTTTGGCTTCATCGATGCTGCTTCTGGTGTCATGGGACTTTGACGCTTTGTAGTTTGTAACTCAACCGCCTCTATGTATGGACTAAGGGCGTTGCTAATTATTCTATCGGCTATAATCGGATCTGCTTGGTATGCAAATATTTGTGCTGAAAGATGCGACAAAGCATTAAAATAAGTCAGCTCTCTTAAAGCTGCGTTCAAGGCACGGGAGCTCTTTCTAGGACTTATATCAGTGTCGATGGGTAATATATCACACGCAGAGACAAGTGCGCGGGTGTGTTTACCCCCAAAAAACCGCACATCATACTTTCTGTGTTGAGATAAAACGCGTATTATCTGAAAATGTATTAAAAAAAGATTATTTTTTTTCATATCATGATTTTATGAAGACTCACTTTTGCTGGCCAGTACGGATAACTTTTGTATTTGGCGTAAACTATCTCGTGTCTCTGCACGCAGGGCTTGGCAAACCAAATAGACGATTTGTTAGGATCATTCGAGTAACGAAAACAGTCTGGACAACAACGTATTTCATTGATCTCAAGAGTTATGTCGCGAATTAGCCACTTGGTTGCGTTGTATTCTTCGCTCATAGTACCAAAGAACACGGCAATGTTATATTGCAAGTCCAAGAGATCTGCGAGAAATTCCATTAAGTATGAATACTTCAAACCTGACAAATTCTTGTTTATATCGCTTAAGCCAAGTGTCTCGTTTCGAAAAAGTATGCGCTTTATAAGCATAAAATCATTTTCACACCAGTTCTTTACGTATTTTCTCACGTCTTGCTTTAGCCAGGTGCGATAATTTTTCCAAGAGAATTCCAGCAGGGAGCGCAATTCTTCTTTGCTCATGTGTGGTGGATTCTTTAACTTACGCATTCTTAACAAACGACAGACAGTGCACAATTCCAAATCTGTGATTTCTTCGGTAATGCGATCCAGCACAGCTTGCTCGCACTTAATACTCTCCTGTACTTTACGCTTACGAGTCCGAGCTGGTATTTCACTAACGAAAACTATTTCATCTTCTTCATTTTCCCATTTAATGCCGGAAAACCCTAAAGAATCCAAACTATTGTTTTCGTTGAAGCTTGAGTCGAATGTATTGTTGTTTGTTTCAATTGTGGTGGTTCCTGGTCTTGCCAACATTTCCTGGGTATCATTATTGTCTTCATCTATCGTATCCGAATCACTGATTGGGAATCTGTGTGACTGTTTTTTGTCGTATGGTACAACATAGTTAGGCTTTTCAGGATTTTGCCGCCAGCACTGTTCATGATAGCACCTTGAGCATGATTTACACTTCTTTAAGAAGCCTGACTCAGGCAAGTGACACTCAAAGCAGTACATGTTCATAAATGGTAAGTCCTCAAAATTTTGGCATAGGGTATAGCGTTTTCCTTTCGCAGTTGACACCAGAATTCCGGACCGAATTGCAACATCCACTGCATTATGGGCATCCTCTGTAAAGATAAATGCAGTTAAGACACAATCGCACACATTATCTAAAGAGGCGCAGCTCAAAATTTTCCCATTTTCAGAAAACGTAAAAACTCGCATATTTCAGGCAAGTTTCTGTTGCAACATGAACAGGCATACCTGTTTTTCAGCAAGGTACATAAAAAATGAACATCTCCTTTGTATTGGAAGATATGCATTTGAAAATTACAAATTTTGACTAGTGCCTTCTTAGTGAAATATGTTCGTTTTTAACATTGCGTACCATCCGACAAGCAAGCTAGCAAGTTCTCCAACGCATTTGATGATAAAGAGGCACCGTTTTGCAGTTTGTGCATCCATATGCGTAAAGCAATTGGTGGAAAGGTTCGTGACATAGTTTTTATTAAAGGTGTTGTTTCCAAACTTTATAAAACACTAGAGTATAGTTTAAGATTGTGCACAATTCGACAAAATGTTTAAGGCGTAGAAGAAGAATTTGATATTTGATTTGTTTGCGATTACACTTTAATTTGAAGTCTTGCGCTTCAATGTGAATGCTTGCGAAATGTAAATAAGAAGAAGATGCTGCTAAACAAAACCAATAGTGGATTTGTGAAAAATTATGAATTCATCATATAAAGAATGTTCACGTGTATATATCAAGACAAAAGAACCTTCTGTTTTTTTCATAAAATGCTGCCTCTGTAGCATGGATGCATTTACCGAATGGTATGCGTTTCTAAAACATTTAAAATTGCGTCACGGCGAATCACACAAGGACACATTTCAACAACATAATGAAATTTATGAGGAGGACGACGACGAAATTCAAGCTGAAGTTGAAGTAGAATTGGCGAATCTCGAAAAATCTAACCAAAATATTGATGGCTCCGTGAGCTCTGAAAACGAATTCAGTCTAATGTTCGATAACGATGGCAACGAAGATAATTTTGACTGTTCCAGCAGTAGTTGTAAAAAGGACTACGATGAAATGGATATTGCGGAAGCTGGAAGCATTACAAAAGAAGTGGTCATAAATAATAATAATGCAATTAATAAAAAGGTAAGCAGGTGGCACGTTTTAAATCTTGCATGCAATAGATTCTTTTCACACTTGTAAAAAAAAGTCAGATAGTTGTGGAGGTCGCAGGAGAGTTCTTAGCCTTGTAAAGGCTGAATTTCGACGATGCAGTGATGCGATGCTGGGTCATGTCTATCCATTACTTCTGCGAAATGTTCGTGCAGGGCGCCAAATGTAATACACTATACCAGCTTTATAGCATGCCAATTTATAGGTCGTTGTGTAAACAAGTATTATTAAATATTGAATAACTATTTTTTACTTACTTTTTGCAGTATGATGTGCTGAACAATATCAAACGGCCTTTTTATAGCCTAAGGCGCACCCATCCTCCGCTTATGTTGCACTTTATTGAGTTGCTAAAAGAACACGAGTTTCAGTGGCATCCAAAGTACAAGAACGCTGCTTTCAAAACAAACCGATTGAGTAGCGCTGGGATTATAAGCGAAAAATTGGAAGAACGCTGGAATGTTTCGTTGGACCCAAAATGCATATGCGTCAGTGCCAAATCGTTGCAACTTTGGTTTGAAAATCAATATGCTGCGCACATCGGTAATCCAAATTTTGAAACACGCTATCCAAGCTATTATGAAAAGGTCTTGGAATTTTTTCCAACCAAACATATTTGTGTGTTAGTATGCGATGATTGCGGACAGCGTTGTAATAATGAAACTCGTTTGAGACTACACAAGTACAGGGACCACAATGGCCCTAAGCCTTTTTCTTGTGATATTTGTAAAAAAAGTTTTTTGCATGAATCCATTTTCAAACTACATCAGAGTCGATTTCATGAAAAGCCCTTGCAATGGCTTTGCCCAACGTGTGGTTACACTTCACCTTCAAAGTGGGACTTCAAAATACATATAAAGGCTCATAGCAATGTTAGAGACTATATTTGTGAGCTGTGCGGTAGCAAGTACAAGACCTCTACGGCTCTGGCTGTGCATCGGCGTACACACGAGTCACCCAAGCTGGAGTGTAACTATTGCAAAAAGAAATTTCGAGAAAACCATCGTCTCAAGGTCCATATTGAAAAATATCATGCGATCTCCAATGCTCGAAATTTTGCTTGCAATATATGCAAGAAAAAATTTGCAAGTACTAACATGCTGGAACAACATAAACTGTTACACAGTATTGTGAACGAGAGTGTCGTACCCGCAACGGACATTTTCTACACATTTGAAGCTTTACTGCCTGAATGAATTTTGATTTGTCAATACTGTACTAATATTAATAATATAATATTATATATATTGCAATGGTTTTTCTAAATATATATTGTTATCTGCAGTTATTACTTCATACGAGAATTTTTAGCTGTAATATAAAAAAATTTATTAACGTAGTTAATCAATCAGATAACACGACCCGAAATGCTTATTTTAAAGACTTATGTATGGCTTTATGTACTCTTTTTAATCCTTTTTTTTAAAGCTTGGTTCATTTAATCCGACGGCTAATTTTGGTTTTTCTAAGCTTGAAATAATACGATTAAAGCGTTATTTTGTATGTTCAATTTTTTTCAATTCAATATCTACTTTAGGATTACAAGAAAAACTAAATAAATGTCCATACATTTTTTAAACCAAGAACATCGACATCTTAATTTTGTGGCGACAAGAAATAGATACATTCGAGGCACTGTGCGGTGGCTTATTTGAATGTCCGTCCCATTTGTTATTTCTATGCCATTCACAATATGCTGTTGCAAATTTTAGCTATTCACACAAACGCGTAAACATATTAAAGCCACCCTGCATGACGCCGTCGCATTGTTAATGCTTTTTGTATGTCTGTCATTTTTTGGTGAAGCATAAAAAACAATATTTTCATGTTAGTGGCAATTATTTATTTATTTTCGACTTTCGCAAGCGCTCATAATTAAACATAAAGTGTTTTTTGCTGCCAAACTAATGCTAACTCGCACGTGACTGTAGAAAAAGATGCCGCCCAGAAAGATTAAAGCCAATGGCGAAATTGACTATAAATTGGCGTGTCGCTGTTGCCTCAAATCCGACGCGGAGTTTTACAAGCTAGATTCTCTAGTGGTGGCGCGCAGTATTGGCCACGCTAGTTGTGATGCGTTAGCCAGTAGTGAAAAAATACCATTATTGCGTTGTCTGCTTTTTTGCATACGCGCTGAAAATGTTCCGGAGCTGCCGCAATACATTTGTCTTGCGTGCAGCAAGAGTTTACAAATTGCATATCATTTTATGCAAAATGCATTGCGCTCACATGAGATTCTGTGCCAGAAGCTATGTCCCGATAAGTCTAAAATTCAACGTGCAGTGCGTTTAAATGGTCAGATAAGCCACAACATTGGGAATAATAGCAGCGAAAAGGGCCGAACTCTGCAGCAGCATGTGGTGAGTTCCGAAATTTCCATTCTACTTTTCTGTTTAAAAATTTGCAGTCTTTGGCAGCCGTACGACAATGATGAGGCAACGCCAAAGCCGCGCAAAACTACAGTGCGTCATGAATGTAAAGTATGCGGCGCTATTATATATAATCGTTTTGAGCTTAAGGAGCATCTACGTCTGCATACAGGTAAAATGAAATGCTAGTTGGGTAGTGTAATAATATTAATATACATTTAATTTTGTTTACTGCAGATACAATTGCACATAGTTGCACACTGTGTAATTTTGTTACACTAAAGCGGTGCCAATTAAATCAGCACTACAGAAAGATTCACAACTTAACAGAAGCGCAATGTGAGCAACAACTAAAGGTATCCATAAAATCTACAACACCATCCGCTGCATCCCCCATAAAGACATCAACCAAAACTACCAAGACAGATGTTTCAGGGAGCAAATTTGACATATCAGCTAATAGCAGCATTGGCGAGAAACCTGCAGTAGTGTGCACACTAGAAGATATGGAGTTGTTAATTCCAACCGTCTTGAGACCTGAAGACTATGAAACCCCCCACATAGATGAGCAACATTTGCGTGACTTAGAAAAACAATTGACGGAAAGCATAGAAGCAGATGGTGCAGCCGCAAAGTTGAGTGAATCTTTTGGCACACTAGACTTGCCGCAGCTAGTTGATACAGCTACGGCAAGCAATGATCAAAACATCTATGAAGGTGGTAGCAATTTAACAATAGGCACAGAGTTTTTAGTAATGCCTGATGGTTCGCTGCAACAAGTTAATGGACACGGTAAGCTGTGTGAACCAAATAAATTTGTTATATATTTAACATTCGTTTGAACTTTTTAGGTGTTGTTATAGAGTACATAAATGCCACGGAGGGACAGAGCAAAAACAAAAACGAGGTTGATTTGCCTTTATTGGGCAGTACAACAGCAACATCTGATAACGGAATTGTGCCAATGGATATTGATGTTAACGAGCTCATTGTTGAAGAAGTGCAGCCGAGTACAAGTAAGTGTCACAGAGTCTGTTGTAGCTATTTTTATCATAAAATTTAATTTAATTTCTCTTTTAGAAAAGACAATGAGAGGTACACCACGCGCCGTCGTACGGTACAAATGCGAACAGTGTCCCAAAACCTTTGCAACATCGTCACGTCTCAAATGCCATCAGTTAACCCATAGCAGTTAGTTTTGACAATGAACATGTAATAAAAAGCTTATGCAGACAAGCTAATCAACGCCTTACATTTCGTACTCTCCTAGATTTGCCCAAATTTTATTGTGATCAATGCGCCTACTACTCGCTGCGCAGCTCGGAACTAATGCAACACTACAAGGCATCGCACAACGTTGAGCCAGCAAGTGTACAAATAGATGGTGAAAAAAAACGTGAGCCGGTAGATGAAAGCAGAATTTACTCCTGCGATATGTGCCTTTTTGAGACAAAAAGCTGTGGTCAGCTGCGTTTGCATTACAACAGGAAGCATTTGGTTAATCCCACAGAGGTGCAGCTGCGCCCTAGTTGGTGTAAGTACAACATTTCCACAAAAAAGGCTTCAATAGATTGATGTTGTAATTTTTTGTTTTTTAAGGCGGAGAAAATCCGGATTCCGCTGGCAACTCAGCACAGCCAGATGCGAACAGTGTCAAGCAGCAACCAGTGCTAGAGTTTCCGCTGGGCATTCAATGTAAGTCTAACTAACATAGTTAACTAGAAAATAAAATAATCCATGACTCTTTCTTGAACTTTATAGATCCACGGACGAAAAATGAATCAACAAGTATGGCAAGCTCAGAGCAGCTGGCAGCAAAAGTGGCTACAAGTATGGAGAATACAAGGCAACTCAATGCGACAACCACATTGATTTGCTCGGATATGCATACTGCTGTGGCAGAGGTGCCACCAGCTTTGGTCTCAGCTGCAACAAGCAGCGAAAATACATTTTCAATATTTCCACCAATCTCAGCCAACTTGGCAAGCGGCGGAGAGCAAATGCCAACGCTGCCAACACCTACAGGCAATGTTGCTGTGTCTATCATCGGCGATATGCAGGATTTTATAGATGACACTGATGTGGCTGCCATATGCACTATCCCCGCTGATGGTCTGCCTGTGGTTGACGGGGATGACATTGTCATTGATAACAATAATATTAACTTGGACTTTGACGCTGAAAATCTCTTTGAAGACTTCGACGACGACGAGGATGACGCGGAGGCCGAAGAGGAAGAAGAGGACGATGATGCAGATAATGATGATGAGAATGATAATAATGATGCCGCAATTGATCAAAACTTGTTGTTAACTAGTGATGATGACGATGTGGACGACTTTGATGATGAACAATCTAGACATTTACAGAAGCCGTATTGTATCTATTGTAACAAAAAGTTTACCAGTCAGTACAAGTTCGAGAATCACATGTTTTTGCATCGAGGTAAGTGCAGAGAATCATAACTTAACCATAATTATTTTTATTTATATTCAATTGCAATGCAGGCTTAGCACCATACCGCTGCGAGCTCTGCACCAATATTTATAATAAAAAACGGGCGCTTATACGGCATTACAAGGCCGTACATAAGCGCATGCCAACCCGCGATATGGTGCAGGCCAAGGGCGATAAAATATCTCTAAATCGAACGAATATCGAAAAGTTGCACCTGGACAAAGATAAAGGTATGTATGTGGAAGCAAACAAAGTGAATTGTTGAAACACTATACGGCTTGTTTTTCTTTCAGCGCCCGCTCTAATGTGCGCGAAGTGTCCTTTCGAATGCGAGCTAGAAACTGATATGCGCAAACATTTGAATGCTCATCATGGAATTAATGATGGCGGTAAGTACATTATGGCAAATTGTTTGAAAGGATTGTAGTCAAAGGAAATATTGTATTACTACTTTCAGTTACTTGTCATGCCAATGAGGTTTTCATTATACGCAGTAAGTTACCACTTCCAGCATTTACTTAAAGTAACTGTCATATTAAGCATAACTTTATTTATTGTAGAGCTGCCTTTTGAGTGCCCACGCTGCATACGCTCATTTGCGGCGAAACGTACGCTTACACGCCATTTGCAGCGCAGTCATCTAGTGGATACAATAATCGAGCTCCAATCTCCTCAAACAACCACAAGCTCCGCGACCACAACCACAACTTCCACCCCGACCACAACCTTACCAAACGCTAATGAAATGTTGTCAAACAAGGTGGTGGCTGAGCAACTTGTGGCAGGCGAATGCGGTAAGAGCGTAAATAGCCTTGCAACAAACAACTCAAACTCAAATTCCAACTATGCCCAAAACATGCCGCAACTCAACTCAAATAATAAAATGAAAATGTTATTCGATGACGCCGACGACTAATGATTGTTAATTGTCGTCATGTCCTGTAGCACGAGCAAGCGTTCTAACAAAGGCGCTGCAACGATATCAATATAAATTGCATGACACAACTGAGACGACTATGACGACGACGACAACAAGCGCTGAATTGACAACTAGTCTGCACATCAGTACTAACAGCATTGAACCTACAATAACGCCATTGACCACAAACACAGCATCGACGCTTTTTCCCTCGCCCACATTCCATTCGTTTGATTTCGATTATTATGATTTAATGGATGAAACGCATGCCGCTGTTCAGCATCTAGTCAAACGCGAGCCAGAGGAGCACAATAGCTATACGGATACGGACACTTTGACCACTTCGACCAATTACAGTAATGTGCTGCGAAATGATAAGTTGCTGCCCACGGCTCTGTTGCGTCAAGACACTTCACCGGTGAAGGATTTGCGCAGTTATTTGCCACGCACGCCCATCTATGTCTGCCGGCAATGCAATTACACTTGTGATGAACTTAGCAAGCTAAACCAGCATCAAGCAATGGACCATACCAATAATGGGGACACCACCTTGCCGCGTCGTAACTATGACTTCAAGTGCAGCATCTGTAATAGTACCTATCGAACAATTACACTGCTGAAATTCCATATGAAGCGTCATGCCAAGCGTAATTACAAGTGCGATTTATGTCCCAAGACATTTGTTATGCGGCCAGAGCTTACCAAGCACAGGGTTACACACAGCAAAGAGACACCCTTTAAATGCAACGTTGAGGGCTGTCAAAAGGCCTTTAACTATAAGCATCATCTCAAGCGGCACTACATGGCTACGCATATGCGCAAGCGTTATACTTGTTCCGTACCTGATTGTGGCAGAGAAATGACCTCAAGCTCGCAGCTTACGCAGCACATGCATTTTCATAAGGGCACGCATGCTTACAAATGTCCCCGGTGTACACGTGCTTATACGAGACGCAAGCCGTAAGTTTTTAATTGTTATAATATAATGAAGTCTTTCAGTATGCAGTAAATCGAGTGAGTAATATCGAGATTTATTTATTGCAGCTTACGCTTGCACGCAATGCGTGACCATCACTTGCAGTTAAGCGAGGATGATCTGGCGGACATATATCGCGCCAATGTGGGCTATACAAACCCTCATGACTTAAGAGTATTCACGGTAAATGGCCAATTATTGAGACGTTCAGCGATTGAAGCTGCTGCAGCAGAAAAACAGCGCGCTGAATTAGACGAAGCTGTTGTAAATATTAGTAATATATAATTTAAGGAAGCATGCAAGCTAGTTGCATTTTGTACAAACGCATACACTCACGAATATTAATAGAGTTAAATAATATCACGTACATAAATAGAGTTAAATTATATTTTGACAATTTTCGATGTATTAAAGTTTTCAAAGTTACGTTATACATAATGCTTGTATTCTGCATACGCATTAAAAAAAATCTCCAATAACGCATTTAAATATCGAGTTTTTCGAACATTTCAAATTGGAAATAATTTGAATAAAAACAGACCTATAGTCCTTGAATATTTTGTTTTTAGAAAAACTGTTAATTTAGAGTTAAGCATGAGTTAAAAGTTGACATCAGCGAATAATTTGGTATCGTAAGTACTCAAATCTTGGCTATTATTGAGAATTACTAAAGCATTTTTAACCAAAGTATCTATATTTGAAGCGACAACACCACAGCAACTTTCCAATTAGAACCTCCTTGTGAGACCTATCACAATCAGTTGGCTGAAATACTTAAGTATTTATTTTACCATAAGGTCGAAATTACTTTTTTTGTGGAAAAAATGTTAGTTTATGCCACTTTCATGCACAATACCTTCCTTTGTTAGCGCCATCTAGCAGTCAATTAGTACAGCTGAAAACAATTGCAAGGCTGGCAACGGTAAAAGAAGCGTAGAAGCCAGCATCAACAATCGATAATATTCGTTGGTCTATCGTTGCTTTTGCACACATCTAATAAAAATTTGGCGAGAAAAAAACAACGGAACTGTTTTATGCGCTGCAATTATTTAAAGTTGAACGACAATTGAAACACATTGGCAAAATTAACAATATCACTAAAATATCAGTAGATCAAGCGCTTGTTAAGGTATTCGAGTTATACAAAATATATAAATCGAAAAAGTACGCGCGCTGTTGGTGCCAATGGACGCCACGGCGCTCGTTGCTAATTCAGCGCTTCCGGCATTACAGCCGCCGCCAGGTAATAATGTTAGGCAGTTGCAGACCAACAAATCCAAATGTCGCGCTTGTCTTTCAACGGATCGTACCACGCTAAAAATTGATGCATACGTGCCAGACTTACAACACGCTCGTACCTATGCTCAAAGTTTTCGGCAATGCACAGGCCTGGCAGTGCACGTCAATAGTCCCGGGGGCTACAAATGGCCCATGCAGCTTTGTACACGTTGCTGCCGTGCATTAGAGGTGGCCATGCATTTTGTGGAAATGGCTTTGGCGTCGGATATAAAACTGCACGCTGAGGCACAGAAAGTGAAACCACCACTGGCCAAACCAGAGTCGGAGCTAAAGCGTAAAGCCAGCAATGAACTGCTTCAATGGAACCAATTCAGTCAGGAATTTGAGCAGTTTGTGGAGAGCTACGATGGTGCAACGGCGCCTATTGAGGAGAATGTGCTGTATATGCGAGGTGCAAAGATACCACGCCTTGATAATGATGCAACGTTTTCAAATAAGCCGCCCAAGGAAGACGAAAGTAAGTCACTGCAGTTTAAACTGTGTACGCACATCGTTCTTATTAAATACTTACTTTGCAGTCATTTTATTCGATGTTAAATATGATACAAACAATCTCGATGAGGAGGATGAGAACGATGGTTCCGATGCTAAAAACAGCGAAACCTTTTTTGATAATAGTATTATGAATGCGAACAATAATGCCACAAACGGTAGCCAGAGCAGTGAAAACAATAACAATTATAATTTTAATAACAAGAATGGCGATTTGTCGGATCTGCCAGATGTAGAATCTGATCTAATACAACGCGCGCTGTTCATGACGCTCAACGATGAAGTCAATGCTGGTGAAACGACAAAAGAAGTTGAAGCAATTGAATCTATCAAGGCCACGCTGGTTAATTGTGAGTTTTGCATTCAACTCATACCAAAAAATATTGTATTGTACATAAAAATATAATTTTTACAGCCTCAAAAAGCTCTGGTACCGAGATGACTCACTCTGGTTTGAAAGCTAACGTGTCCACCACCCAGTCGACTACAACAAACAGTAAGTTATGGGTCTGTGTAAAAGCGACCAAGTCCTGACTAATATTGAAATCCTTTTAGCTTCTAATATGGAGAATACCAATGTGCCTGTTCTCTCATGCAGCTTCTGCAAATTTACATACACTGAGGCTAAGCAAATGCGCACGCATTATATGCGTATGCATAACTATGATGCCTCTGAGGATGATATTATTGGTTTGACAAAAAGTATGCAAAAATTATAGTTTTTTTTTTTTATCGCAGATAAGTAATTTATTTGTTTAAACCAGATCAAACCTTTAAATGCCGGCCCTGCAATACCTTTGAGACTAAAGTAAGAGCAGAAATGCAAAAGCATCTTATTGAGCATCATAAAATTGATGGTGATTTTGGTAAGTATAAGTTTTAAATCATTTGTAATTCATAATCGACATTTGTCTACCCACAGAAATGTACTGTTATGAACAGCAGAACTGCCCGGCATGTGCGCGTGTTTTCAAAGATCAACGTTCGGCGCGCACACACTATACTCGCATGCACTCTACAACTTCAAACAGCCCCTCGATGTTTAACACAAACAATAGTAGTGAGCAGCACGTTTGCAGTACTTGCCAGAAAGTGTTTAATCTTAAGTCCAGCCTGCAAAGCCATCAACGATTTTGTCAGAGAACTCAACCCGTCCAGTGTAATTTCTGCAAGGAACAATTCAGCAGCATGCGCAAATACGAACTTCATCTACAGCAGAAACATGCCGTCGATACCGTGCACGAGTGCGAAATATGTCACAAGAGCTTTAAGAATGCCGATTCGTTGACTATACATCGCAAGCGTCACTCGGAGCGTCATTTTCAATGCGACAAATGTGAGCTTAACTATGTAAATGCGGCCGAGCTGAAGGTCCACTATGAACGCACTCATGTGCATGATGAACAGGTTACCTGCGGTAGCTGTGGCAGCCAGTTTCAGAATTTTGCTTTACTGCGTGAGCACGAGCAGCGCAATCATCAGCAAAAGGTTTGGCGCTGTGACAATTGCAACTTTGAAACTTCATCGCGTGCGCGTCTAAGGCAACATCAATACGAGCACACTGGGTATCCTTACAAGTGCCAGGAGTGCCAGGAGGAGTTTGCTGATCGCAGCAAGTAAGTTGTACTACAAAAAAAGAAAAATCAACATTTTTTGATATACTTTGATTTACTTTTGTACTTCTAGAATACGTCAACATTCCAAAAAAATACATGCCGTTGAGCTAAGCGACGAGCAGCTATCGGAAATGTTTCGCGAACGCATTGGCTATATAAATCGTCATGATGCCTTCTCAAAGAGCAACAACTTGCTGGAAATTCCGGGTTTCAGTGAGGATTGCTTTAAAGAGCTGAAGAGCCTGGGTGTCGACTATGATGGTATTACACAAGATCTCTTCTCTAATAGCACGCTAGATTCTTTGCTTGAATTGATACCTTAATGCTCATTTACCTCTAAAGAGTTTAAGCCTGCAAGCAATGATGATGACTGTAATTTGATAAACAGATGATAGCTAACGAGAGCTAGAAGACTGCCCATATTTTACAAACTAAAAACCTTTCTACACTGTTTTTCGTTGGATTTTAAAATGTTTTTTTTTTTGCACCGAGCAAACCACCAATCGTAAAGTTTGTATGTCTCATACAAAATATATGACATTTTTGAAGTAACTAATAAAAAAAAAGAAAAAACCCAGCGCTTAAAAAGCGCGCACAAAAATTGTATGTGTACATTTCAAATTTAGTGGCTGTGTGTATTTAGACTATTTAAATTTTGCTGAAAGCATTCGTAAGTAAACTAATTAACGCCCTGGATGAACTTTGAGAGGAAGTCTGTAGGTTTCGGATCCTGCGATTCCTTCCAGTAGCGCATAATATGACCCTTTTGCTTCCAGATCTCAACTGACTCTTTCAGCTCCATTTGGCCCTATTTAAGGACAAAATATTAACTTCTAGTTGTTGCAAATGCTTGCCGAGATCTCACCTTAATTACCAGCATATCAATGACGCGTATGTCGGTGACATGGCTTTGTTTCAGGAACTCCTCACGCAGCTTGCTGCGGCACTGCTCCACGCTCATGGGTATGTCATAGTCCATTACTGCTCAACAACATTAGTTTATATAGCATTGGAATGGACTATTTGATGACATAACAATGAGAACTTACCAATGTAAGGAATTTGACGGTACCATGCTTTGTACAGATTTAAGGCACGCTTGCGCGCTTCCTCACGATCTACGGAGAGTATGGGACGCACCTGCTGCACGGCACGTTTTACCGCTTCACGTCCAGCACCAGCCATGTTTCAATACGGGAATTTTTTTATTGTTTTATCCAACGACAAATTCGTTGCAAATCACTGCTGCTTCTTACAGGCTAACAGCTGTTCGTTTAGTGTTGCAAGTGGCAGCAAATATGCTAGTTTTGCACAGTATGTGTTATCGATAGTTGTAATCGTGCTGTTAAATTTCAAAGTTTGCACTGCCGTTTAATTTGCAACGTAAAAATGTGGTGTGTTTTTGTTTGGGCTGAGTTAAAAAGGAGGAGTGTGACATAGAGGGGAAATAAATACACGATTTGAGAAAAAGTGAAGGTCTTTTTTGTATTTCATTATCAATGAATACTATTGTATATGCAATAGTTGGTTCAAGTATAGTTCTTGCTAATATGCAAACCAATAAACTTTATTTGATAAAAAAAACGAACAGCTGTTTGGATGTGGATTCAGAACATAGTGGAAACACCACTTGCGTCGATGTCGATAAATCGCAGATGCGATGGCAAATCCCATGTAGTGAAATGAGGTAAAAAAAAACTGGCTATTGTTATTATTTGGTTGTGCCTCATGCTGCGCGAGCGCGCTGCTTCTCAGTTAAAAACACGTTACGCGCCTGTGCAGAGCGTTTTGCGCTTCAATCCCCAAGTTTGAAGTTAAGTCAAGTTTCGAAAGTTAAGCCCGCGTACCGCCTAACGAAAAAAACCGTAGGCAATTTGTACGTTTTATTTGTGTTAAAAATTTCAATTTGTTATGCAAATGCAGCAAGTGACCAATATATTTGGTCAATGCTAAAGCAGCAGCAGCAGCGGCAGCGGCAGCGGCAATTTCCATTTTAATTGGCGGCTCCCCCCACAAAATTCCATAAAAGAAAAGAAAGCAAGCAAAAAGTGCAAAAAATAGACGAGTATGTATTGTATTTATTATTATGCATAATTAAGTCAATCAAAGCGATATGTTTCTTGTCGGCTTTGTGTGTTTGATAAGCCTAGCACGCTAATTGAAATAGCAAAAAATAAAAAACGAATGACAAGAAAATAGACAAAAAATGAGTACGAGTAAGACAAAATAGCGTGAACCGCAATTAACCCAATTTCTGATAAGCGAGCAATTAAAATTGATAAATAAATGGCGCTACAAATAATTGCAAGTTTGATAATTAATACATTCAAAACTATGCAATTTTCCTTTAAACTTTGTACGCAAATTGGCTACAAACGGTTATTTTCTCTGTCAAGGTTACGCTTAAAGCGTGTGTGCGTGAATGTGCGTGTGTGTCAATCAGACCTTTCAGTAGGCAGTGTGTGTGTGTGTATTGTCCCTTAGTAGATTACGTATTGTATTTAAAGACGTCAATTCCCACCACTGCACTACAATTCGGCAGTCGATTTTGTGTGCGACGAAATAAACGCCATTACATACATTTCTCTATGATGGGAAGAATACAGAAGATACAGGCATTCTGAACTTTGAGCCAACTAATGGAGGTTATCAGTTACAGCCAGTCTTTTAACTAGAAAGATGTTCCGAACTGCAAACTGAGTAAATCAGTCAACTTTCAAGCAATTTTTTAAATTACAATGTTAATACTTTGAATGTGTTAAACAGTATGTGAGCCATTAGTCAACTTTTCTAGCTAAATGCTACATAGACTTAGAAATACCACATTTTTTTGCTTATATTACAATATACTGATATAAGATTATAGTTAGGATGTGTTTTGGATGCAACTAGAGCTATTGAAAGAGTTCATGACGATTCGTAAGTCTCTGACTAGTTCGTGGTGTTATGCAATCACACTTAAGCATGCCATTAAGAATACAACAAAAGCAATTGTAGCAGTAATGATGTGTAAATATTGAATTGGTAGCATTTTGCACTCCCAGTTTTGATGGACGACTCTACAAAACTGGCTTATTCTAAGCACCGCAACACAATAACAACATGTCTAAAGGCTTACACACATACACACACACACACACTTGCATGCCATTGGCTTATTTATAAGTGTATATAGCGCAGATACCGTTTATCGCTCTAACGATACGAGGGGCGCCCCCATACTTCATACCTCATAACACATACCGTATGCCCACAACCCACCGCACCTGACCACTCCTCAAAAGCGGCACACACAAGTCAAACGGCTTTTTGTTTTTCCCTCTGCACTACCTCATTTTCATGGTCAACGAAAAATGATTTGATATTGTTGGTACATACATATGTACATATATACGTATAAGCCTAATTGCTGACTGCCAGCCAGGCCAACGGACACATAGCCAGGCCGACAGGGCAACTGACGGTAGCCAAAGCACTTGTCCCAAAAAGTTACGTGTTGAAAAGCAAATACACTTGGTTTTTATCTTTGACAATAATCAAACATAGAACACATAGAACTAAAATTGGCACAAGCAAAGTTATCAAATCGATATGGCGGGGTATACTTATAAATATTTGATTTGTTATTGTGCCTAATAGAAATACTTGGAACTTGTACTGTCCAGTGTCGTAGATGGTTGGGGATTTTGAGGATCTAGCCTCCATACAATGTGAGGCCGTTTTTCAATAAGTATACAGATTACACTACCGTTAAAAACATTTATTTTTTTGCTCATCAAATAAAACTATAGCTTAGTGGATCTTGGAAAGAAATTTACTAATCTATATACATAAAAAAAATTAAGTAAAAAGTGATGTGCTCGTTAAACTCGAAAACGCGTTGACCGATTTCAACCAATTGTAGACATTATTAGGGCAAAGGTTTTTGTGAAGTTTGGACGAATTCCAATAGATGACGCCAAAGATATCGACAAAAACGATTTTCCGTATAAAATATACTAAATGTGTTGCTACTTATATAGTAGGCAATCATTATATTTGGCTACGTAAACAATTCTTTTGAATTGAGGTAGAGGATATAAAGATATTGGTACCAATATCCTCAGCTTGACTTAGTATGAAGAAGAGAGAGAGAGAAGGAGGAAGAGGAACAGAAAGGGAAATGGGAACGGGAAGAATTAATTTATATAATGAATTTACTGACGGCTTTATCAATGCGAAGCGGAGCGCGCGGGTTCAGCTAGTCTTAAATATAATACATTCAAATAAATTTTGAGAACTTTCGGCGATATTCATTTGTGATTCAAATGGAACTGATAGAGACATTAGACAATAAAAATTGTGGACTTTTATTAAGATTTTCTTGCTGATTGGCTTTCTCTTTAGCTTACTCTTAACTGGAATCGTTGGAGAGCATGAGCAACTTTTCTCCTTGTATATGATTCGATTGCTTTCGTCATTCATCATGAATACCAATGTCATAATTTAGTTGAACATTTTTCTTCTCAAATTTTTGCAAGAATTTTCTCACTTAAAAGATGATTTGCATGTTGGACAATAGAACTACAAATTACAACCCCATTGGAAAAATCTATCTACGCCACTGATGCTCTCTATGAGTGCACATAAACGTGAGCTGCAGAAGTTTATTTGAACTTGACGGGTTCATTATATGGCTATGGAAGAAAGTAAAATCGTGTTGAAATTTTGCTATTGAGTGAGTTTTTTTGAGAAACACTAGGGTGTATTTGAGGGGCCAAGAGTCAAATTCTAGAGGGGGACCGTCAACAAACAAACCTGGACCGAGATTATGTTAAGTAACTACAGGAGTAGGTATCTGATGCTTGGTGTAAATAACACAAAATCTGACATAATGAAAATCTTAACAAATAAAGACAAAGTTATATTTTCTCGCCTTTGACTGCAAAATTGTCAATTAATAGAATAAGTTTTATGGTAGAAATGTTTTGGGACAAGTGCTGTACACACCCTTTTCGATACATGTGTGCTTATATCCATATTCTATAATAATCTTCAATCATTGATATATTAGTGCCAACTCTATTCATACTCTTGACCATAGTAAAAGAATACAAGTTAAGCTTACTCTGCCGACGTTCCTCGAAATGGTATCTTATTTTTCATTCTGCTGCGGACGTCAACGAGGAATATGTATGTATGATGTTTACAGCTGCATGTGAGTGTGTATAAACACTTTTGTGTTTGTGTGCACTGCATAATAGAAGGAACTGTTTTAAGAGAGCGATTTGTCTCGCTCTCTTAGGCTCTCAAAGCAATTTAAGATACGCCATTGGCAGAGTAAGCTTACCTTCTATTCTTAGGCGCCTCTGCTTCTCGCAAGCCTTTTCTTTGACGCTTTACTTACATATTTCTTTGGAAGAGTTGTCTTGTAGTAAATTCCACGGCCAGACAGGCACGGCGTTTAGGATTGATTGGCAACTCGTAGCCCTTAACGCAAAAAGGTAACTACGCCACTGAGTTTACTTATTTTGGCAAATATTTGAACATGTCAAATCATATCAAGTGTCGGAAGTGAACCTTAATTTAGACGTTTTGTTTGTTTCAGACAATGTTTGGTCTAACTTTTGAGAGCTAACAAAAACTTAGAGTATAGATATAGAGAGAGAGGCTTGGCTCTGAGTGACGTGAAAGTTGCGCTTGCAAATTATGCATGATAATTTCGGTTATTAAATTAAAATGTTATCAAAACAAGAGGGGCTCCATTTGGCACCTTTCACGTTATATATGTGTGTGTGTGTGTGTGTGTGTGTGAGTGCCTTTAGGGCATTGTCTAGATATTAAGCGCTCTTTTTAGTTGTTCACAAAAATTACGTTTCATTTTTTTGCATTTTAACATATTTTGCGTTCAGTTATTATTTATTTATTTTGCCACCTCGCACGAGCTCTATTATTCAGGTGTTCATGTGTGTGTGTGTGTGTGTGTGTGTGTGTTGATAAGTTGGCCCAAACGACAACGACGACGAGCAACGAGCGACGATTTTGGCTTAAAAGAGTCGTCGCCATCGTCGTCGTCGCCATCGTCGTCGTCGTCAATGTTTGGCATTGGGGACTTCAGGCGCCTCGATAGCTTTTGAAGTTGGTTCAGTTACGTTTTGGCGTTTTACGGTAACGCTTTTTACGCAGCGGACGAAAACAGTTATTGCCAAAGGTGCGTGTGTGTGTGTGCTGTCTCAAAAGACTTAGTATCAGTTACAATCGGTGTGTATGTGTGTGTGTTACCAAAATTGCTAACGTGTAAATACTGTCTGAGGAGCATATTCGATGTGATTATAAATAATGCGCATACGCTGTGTTGGCCAGTGCAAAGGCTTGAAGCCGCTTATAAGCGAACACTGGCCATGACTTTGACATTTCTTATGCGCCGTTAAATTATCAAAGTGTTGCGAATTAGCGTGTATCTGTAAATTGTTTTGACGGTTTGGCACATACGAATAGTACTGCATTGTTGTTCTGTGCAATGACTCAATTACATGTTACTCAGTCTAAGCTAGCTCCTATAAGTATTTGTTTCCATTAAGCGGTTTTAAATTCTTCAATATTGCTTTAATGCCGTTTATATTTCGGGTATAGATGGCAATACTTGTCTATCGGAAGTAGCACTTTTGTAACAATTTTGCCGATCCGAAGCATCTAATTCTTGTTCAGACATCTTAAACTGTCCAGTTTGTAATTTGTTGCTAATATTTGTGAAAAAAAGAAACAATTTGCAAACAATTCGATATTTTGATCGCTTTTGTGTGAGCCGATGTCTTCCGCGGTTCGCTTTCTTAATTCATCGAATCGAACTTTCTATGTTGTTCTAATGGTTCCACATTGGTAGACTGCATTCTGCGTCCAACTTTTGTTTGGTGTTGAAGATCCTTACAGTCGATTACGGGTTAGTTTCGGATATGTACTTAGCTTTGAAGCTAAGCGTATGAATTTCATTAACGCTGCAGTGCACTAAGCGACACGATCTTGGTTTTGAGCGATCGTCAAATTATGCAAAGAAATGTTCTGTCAACTGTGGAACTAATGCGATGAGTCATAACTGTTCGTCTGAATTCTTAAAATCAACTTTTTACAACATAATTGCACTGCTGTCGTTATTTGTTTTTGTAGAATTTACTTAGAGTTTCGTTTTTGGGAAGTTTAGGAAAAATTAATTCTTTAAGTGTAAGATTGCACGTTCCCGAAATACACCGCTTATAGGCCCTAAGTAAAAGTCTTGGCTTGTTGTCAATTTGCCTGGTTTTGTGGTTAAAGCTCACAAGCACTTTCCACTCTATAATCAAGTTTGCTCAGCTGAATTTAAATGCCAGACAACAACAACAACAACAACGCACATTAATAGGCAAACTAATAAAAAGTATCTATGTGCAGCTCCCATAGTTCGTTTAGTACTTTGAACCCGCTGCGGTTGCCTCTGCCACCGGTTTTATTTCTTTTTTTTTATAATTAAGTTTCAAGTTTATGCAAAAAGTTTTCACTTTCTTTTGATTTGTGCCTCTTTTGGACGTTTGTACAGACCATTAATCACATGATTAGGTAATCTTCACTTGGCCATATTCTTGGGTTCCATTTGCACTTGGTATATATATTGGGCACAGTTTTTTTTTCTTATCACTTTGCTTTTATTGCCAAAAAAGTGTTGCTGTTGTTATGACTTGATAAGATTAAGCAACAAAAAGGCAATTGTTTTTATGACGCATGAATTTTTGAATAATAATAATATGTTTTATTAAACGGGTTTTTTATATTATTTATAGTCTGCGGCATAGCACCTACATGGGTTAGTAGTTAGGTAAACATGCACACATACCTACATACATACATGTGTGTTAGATGTTTTTTAAAAAAAAATTCCCAGATCTGGCTACAAGATTGCAATTGTGTAGTAAACCGGGCAGTTCACACATTGCAATTTGTTGTTCAAGTTGACAACAGCAACAAAAACAAAAACAACAAAGTAGTTGTGTTTGGTTACACACGCCTTCGAAAGAGGTTAAAAGCATAATTCAACCGGCAGAGAAACGTCTCGAGATTCACACAAAAGAAATGCTAGACAAAGTTTTTTGTCATTTAACACATGTTGTTCTTGTTTTTGTAGCTCGCAAAGTCGGCCCTACCAAATTTTGATTGTTTTTTACAGTTTAACACATGTTTAACCAAAATCTTGTAAATAGGTCGAACTTTAAATTAATTCATTTTTAAGCGATGTGAACGGTTTGAGTTTTGCTATCAATATGAGAAAATCTATATTGCTCGAATGGGAAGTTGTTCTTAGCTCAGCAGCATCTTACTTATGGTTTTCGAATAAATCTTTTATTACTGTGCCAGATCTTGTGCTCTGCTTTGCGTAAATGGTTATATGCTTCCTATTTGGAGAATTATTACACTAGCTGACAAAGTTGTCTTTGGGTGATACATAAATTTGAGTTCGCTAACTGCGAATTCGTCAATCTTTTTTTATAATATTATGTATCTGAGTGCTAGGGATGGTTTCAACTCTCTCATCGCACCCACCACAAATCTAATGTATTTAAAGAAATTTTAGAATTTCGTTAGCTGGAAACTCTAGTAGATCGGTATTAAAAGAAATTTCCGCCGTTTCATTTAATTTCGATAAATTGATACTTTGCGTACATTTCAACACTGCAAGTAAAAGAGTGGAATCCTTGGTCGTTTCATTGAATTGGCTTGCTGAAAAGTTATAAGTGATTTCTGCTCTTTCTCAATTTTGCCTACGAGTGGGTCGGTCTAGTAGAGTTAGCAACACACGCAGCCTCACATGTACACTTACTTAAAACAATGGGCGCTTTCCAGCAAAATTTTATGTCTTTCTATATATACGCTACGCAGAAATTCAGTGTGGTATCGATTACTTTGCAATAACGCAACGTTTTCAGGTGCAACCCATACCATTCGAAAGATAAAACTAGTTTTAGCAAGGGTGTGCCAGAAATCGCTTTCAACCAACTTTCAACACAATTGCAACTTGTCGTTATGAAATATACCAATTCAAGCCGATTTCAGTCAAAAAGCCATTCGTCAATTTGTCAGAAATAACTTGGAGTGTTTGGACGGATATTTAAAGGAATTTCTGTGAAAATTTTGGCAAAACCGTCTAGAGATTTATAGCGAAAATCCGTATATCTCTCTTCAAGATCTTCAAGATAGCTTTGGAGATATGAGCATATAAGTGTAGAGATTTCCCCTAAATGACGCTTTATAATAAATTTTATACAATTTTTAATATGTACGCCTCGAAAGATAGTTCATTTTAAGCCTAACACTTTCAGAACTTCCATTAATTCTTACATCTTTCTACGCTATCTCAAGTACATATAAACTTACAGATTCTATAAATTTACATCTGTATACAGAAATGTGGTTATTTCCTTTGGAAATTGCTCAATTAGCTAATGCGAATTGCAATTAGTTTATAACATCTGTTTGTTTTTGAAAAGTTGCCAAACTCATTGCCAAAAGTTTGTCACAAACTATTACAAATTCCAACAAAACTCTGAAATCACTTTATTTCCGAACTCCAAACTGCAGCTGTTTTTCAAAGTCTTAAAATATTCAGTCATTTATATAATGTAAATGACAAAAGTACTTAAAAAATGTAAATCTCTAAGGCTTTCAGCAATAGCGTGTTCAATGCGCAACGACATTTCAAGGTCGATTGTATTAAAAAGTGTGTTCTGGCTGAAAGCTAACTCAATCATTGGTTGAAATATATATTATTAAAATATTTCCTAGTCAAATTGAAACTTGTGCTGAGAAAAAGTCAATTTAAACAAAGAAAACAGCATAAAAACAGTTAACTACCGTGTGTTTTTTTTGTTTAAGAGCATATTTGTTTTCTGACAGTTTAAAAAACAAATAAAAAACTGATGCATATTTGCGCAGTGTATATATTTAGTTATAATTAAGGCTTTGCACACCTACAAGGCAAAAAAAAGCGATAACCAAAAAGTCGGTAAAGTTTAAAGACTCGTTAATTTGGCAGTTGTCAAGCTCTGTAATTGTAAATTTAGATTTATCGTTAGCTGGCAAACATTGCTTAATTATTTGTCATCAAAGTTTTATTTATAACATAATAAAATAAGGTACTAAAAAGGTTACCTTAATTGCACCGCCATCTGTGTGCCCTTCTTGTAGACATATTTCTTCCAAAGCTAACTATTTTTTTCTTAAAAAACTGATTGTTGTTTTTTCGGAAATCCGATAAATTAGAAGACTAGAAGATACAAAAATAGTCTTGAGAAGTGAAACGTATTTAACGAAGACTTGTTTTTATAGCAGTTCCTTCGAATGTTTGATTTGAGTATTACCTACGGATTCGGTTTTTTTCACCTATCACCTAAAATAATGAAAACAAACTGAAATTTGTCATTCCTATAGGATTTTGATGCCCTGCTCGTAGGTGAAACTCAAATCAAACATTCTAAGGAACTACTATAAATTTTGAAATTGCAAAATTCGAATGTTGTATGCGTGTGCTATAAAAGACATAAAAAAAATAAAAAGTGGAAGCAAAAGAGGTGCCAACGAAGTATTTAGTACCGGAAGGTTGTGTTTCGTTCCACTTGCAGCACTAAATTGTGAGGTACAAAACAGCACAACCAAGAGCATGAAAGTAATAGAGTGGAATCCTTGGCCTTTACATTGAGTCGACTTGCTGAAAAGCGACCATTCCCAAGACAGTGCATACATGTGCGTTTTTTTTTATCTTTTTCTCTCCAAATTGCAACGAATGAGTCGGTCTAACAGAGACAGCAACACAAGCAGCTTCAATTCGTACACTGTCTTGAAAATGTTAGTTTTTCAGCAAAAACTTTGCATTTTTTGACGATCCACGTTTCAACTCCATTAATTTCATAGTTTTTTTTACAACCCTTTGCACAAAATCTCGCTCGATATTAGAATGCATTGTCATAGTGTTGGAGGTGAGACAACTTACGGGCGATATTAGTGTTCCATCAAACGCTGCGACAAACAAATCTGAAAATCTCGCTTCGTGTAACTGGCGCCTTAACGAGTTGTAGCTGTACATAAGGACAGTTCTTCGAACCCTGCACGCTTTGCTACTATCACTGAGCTGTTTTTACTCTTCTCTCTATCCGCTATTCGTCTCACTTAGTGAAACATTAAACTGTTGTTCGTATACTTTTGAAAAGAAAAGGCAACTATTTGCGCTTACTTTGTTTTACAGCGATAAACTATAATTTTTTGAAATTTTTCAATACTGTGCACATCTACAGGAAAACAGTTTTAAAATGACGTGAAACATGTAAAAAAAACGGTGCTTGATAAGGGCTTAAAGTGTACCACAAATTATAGCCACCCGTCATAATATACAGATTTGTAACGCTCTCTCAGATACTTGTAGCAAATCGGATTGCTTTTCATTTTAAATTCGATTGAAACAGAGTGAGAATGACAAACTTTTGTTTCTAAGACGAATTCAACTTTGTTTTCAGTGCATTACAAACATCGCTGCAAATGGAAAACACATTGCGTAAGGGTATTGAGAGATAAAAAGAAACAAATTAACTGGTTAATGCACGTTCGACTGCTGCCCGGAGCTGCATGAATAATTAAGTCACTATGTCAATATGCGAACCTCTGCTCTGCCAGACGCCATAAAGTGCACAGTAATTGCAACAACAACAACAACAACAACTGCGCAATCATTATAAATAGCTGGAAAATGTATATAAACAAACCTGCTCTGACCTTTTGCCTAGTCAATGCAATTGAAAGCACGTAAGAATTTATGACTATGTGTACATATATATAGTACCCGCGCTGTGTTCAATAAATTGCAAACTTTAATTAAATTACAATTGCTGTGTGCAATGAAAGTTGTTGTAGTTGCGACTATTGCTGCGACCGTTGCCATTGAAGCCGCCTTCTATCAGCGCCTTGATCGTGTACGTGTTTTGGCCCACTGATAAGGCCAACCGGCCGGCCGTCAGCCCGTCAGTCCGTCAGCCCGTCAGTCCGTCAGTCACATGTGCATATGCTATCGATTTATGATTTGATCGATATGAAGCATTGAGTTGTTTGACTAATCATGTGGCAGCAACTGCTGCAGCTAAGCGCCAGCGCATTTCACTTCCTTTCCAACCGAAAACAACAGCCAAATGAACTTTGTATATGATAAATAACAAAAAAAAACAATCAAAAACACACCCAAATTGATTGATATTTAAGCTAGTCTCTATCACCAATCAATGGCATTTGTTTGTTGTTTGTATGAGACAGTGTGACCTTGTTATGTATTTGTGTTATGTCAACTGTGGCAGGAAATCAGCTGTAGAGACAGGAAAGATTTCATTGATTTTGAATTGGCTCTCTCTTATTTTCAATTTATGAGCATTTGTCTTTAAATTCATTATCAGCTAACTGTTAACTAGCTATAAATAATAACTGGCAATAAGTTTCAAGTCAGCTTACTTTCTTGAGTTATTTTTTAATTATCATTATTTATTAGCTTTGCGTAATAAACGATTTATTTTGCAACTTTGAAAGCAACATTTGTTAGTACCTAATCACGACAGATGAGCGTTAAGTATTAGTGCCTGATAGGGTGTTCAGTGTAAGACAACAACAAATCCGTCGAGGTCCTGAAACGCTCGCCTGTCCTTTGTCCAATGAGTTAGAAGTCTATGAGTGTTCGTTTCTTCAATCATTTATGGCAGCTTATGTTCTTTTGGAACAGCAGATTTCGAAATATTTTCTAAAGTTACTTCAATATGAACTAAATTTCCAATCGTAATGCTCATTGACTTCTTTTAACTAGTGATCACCACCATTGAACACCAAAGCTTGTTCTTTATTATAATAAGCTCACTTATATTTGTAATGTGCTTCCTATGTTTTCCTGTCTTTAGGCTATATGTTTTAATTAACGTGATGGAAATACATTTATGGTGGCCCCCAAAACCTTTTAAGGCCTGGAGTTGCTCTACTGGTCTCGAAAGAACCCAGTGTCATTGTTAGTCGCCAGTGGTATTCTCTAACCCGCTCACCACACTGGAGATCTGCCTAAGTAGATCTTAATTTTTGCAAGCAGCCTAAATTTAACTTGAAATCCTATAAAACCTTAAAATCCGCTTCAAATACCCTTTCCAGATGCGATCATCACACTTTTTTCGCTCTCGAACATTCAAATGCACTCCAATCAACTTTCTATGCTATTTTTAAGAATCGATCGCTTTAATTTGCATTAACCCTTCACTCTTAATGATGCAGCCATAACCATTTAAGCTTAATGCAAATGTAAGACGTTAAACGCGCTTTATAATTTATGTTAGCCTTTTGCACAATTAAAGTCCAATCAGTTGATCGTTTTTAAATCATTTCAATAGACCTTTTCGCAGTAACTTAATTGTCAGTCAAAAGAAAAAAAAAAAACTTTTGTAAAGCAAATTAACTGAAATTTGATGAAACTGCAATTTGCAAATAACGGCTAAAGCTGTTGACTGAATTCAATGTATCCAAAGTGTATAATGCACAAAATCTGATTTGTATTAATTTTGAAAGATATTAGGTTGTTATGCATGTATATTTTCACCATATAATGATCAAAAACTGTTATTAGATAAAATTTTGCATAATTTTGACTAATTTTTGCATGTATTTTGCAGAGCTGAAGACAAAGTGAGCACCGTTAAACGACTGTCACTACCGAGAGAGAGAGCGTGAGCAAAGGAAAGTAAAAGCGTCAAAAGACACACACACACTCATATATAATACGTGAATCATGGCCGAGACAATGAACAACAAGCCCAGCCTACAGATACGCAGCAATGGCATTTCGTCGTCCACGGACAAGAGCCCCTCGCCCTCCACCAAGCTGCTGATCAGCCATGGCAAACCCAATTTTACCATACAAAAAGGTTCACCCAAAGTCTCAGACAATGCCAATCCGTTGTCACCAGAGCCGAATGTCAACAACAATTACAATGCCTTCAAGAGTGCCAACAACAACCAGAGCAACATTGTGGTGGGCACCAAGTTCAATGGCGTTTTCAAACCCGCCAATGTGGGCAGCTGGGCCACTAAAACTACGGCGGATGAGAACGAGGCCGCCAAAGTGGTGTTGCGACGTCCCAAGCTAGCGGAACCAATCGCTCCAGTTGAGAGCGAGGATGCAAATGTGCCAGAGTTTATACGCCGCCAGCGCAGAATTCAAGAGCGTTTGGCCAAGGAAAATGTGCTGGACTTTGAGAATCGTCGCAGCGGCTATTTCACCCATGTCATGATCTCGCCGGATTCACCAAATCGCACTTCGTTTGTTGAGACCATGGCCAGTCCAGCTATAATGCCGGCACTGGAAATGCCACCACCGCTAAAGTCAGACAAAATTGTCGAAGAAGAGGCGGAAACAGCACAAGTGGAGAAAGTGCCGGAGCCAGAGCCAGTACCAGTGCCAGAGCCCAATGTTGAGCAGCAGCAAACTGAGCTGGTGCAGGCAGTTGTCACAACAGCGGCGCCACTTAGCAATGGCCACAGCAGCGCTGAGGTCGTCGAGCCTTTAACCAACGGTCATGCAGTTGATGATGTGGCGCCTGAAGATGTGGCCAAGGCCATTGAGGAGGTCAACAAGGCTGTGGCTGGCGAGTTAGATGATGATAACAAGACCACAGAAGCTGAGCCCGAGCCTGTGAGCGTGTGCGCTGCTGAAGTACAGAGTGTTGCTGTAACCTCAGCGCCACTGTCACCCACACCTGCAGCCGTGGAGGCCAAAGTGGAGGTGGTAACACCTGCAGCTGCTTTGGAGCTAGAGCCAGCTGCAGTGGCCGAGAATGGTACTGCTGCCATAACCAATGGCAATGGACATGCTGAGCTAGATGATGCCATTACTATTTCCCATACAAACGGACACACTGATGAGCAGCCCAGCATACCTGCGCCCGATCCCAGCGGCGCTCTGGGCGTCAATTATGAACCCAAGACGGTGGTTTCCTTTGCGCAAGAGCTAGGCGGTGGCGAGAACAACTATCCGGACACGGTCAAGGTATTGAAAGAGGCGGCCAATACAGCTGCCCCAACTAGTGAGCTGGCGGACGATCTGGCCAAACTCAAGTTCGAGATCAAGAATGATGAGCAAAATGATGTGCAGGTGACGCCCGTGCTGCGTGCAGATTAGTTGTGGCATGCAACTTGGGCTATGATAAGGCCAATTTAGTGCAATTTTGTTATATGATACATATATATATATGGGATTTGCCCTAGCCAAATAGGCATATATACATATGTACATACGTAGATATGTATATATGTTTATTGTATGTATTTTTGTGTTAGCTTTTAAGTTGATTATGAGAAATGTTGCCAAATTTAATTTTATGCTATTTGCATCAGTCAGTATCAGTAAGTTGTATATACATACATGCTTATATATATGTGCGTATGTATATATATGTATGTATGTATAGCCAGCTGTTGGGTCAGCCTTTATGGCCTATAAACCCCATAATGGCTGCCTAACTTACATTTACTTCAAAATAATTTGCTTTATTTAAATAAATTATTATTATTAATAATAAAGTTTGTGTATTTATTCTTTTTACTGTGTAGCATGATATTGGCGATTATTTTTAGCTGAAATTTCATTTGTCATTGAAGTTAATAATTTGTTGTACTGTAAACTCTATCATAATCAGTTAATTAATTATTATATGTAGTATGTTGCCTTACGCCGTTTTAGTCAAGTGTTTTTTTTTTTTTTTGATTGATTGTAGGCAACATAATTCGCCTAGGTCTGTGCCCAATTTCGCTAAAGTTTTCAGTTCTGCTTTTCATAGTTGAAAATCGCCTCTTCAGAAACGCAAAAAATCAGTTAAAAGGAGACAAGCTTTCGGGCGCCTTCAAGTCTTGGGGCTTTTAAAAGACTTCAATGACTTCTGAAGGAAGACTCGGCAGTGCTGCAGCTCATATACTTTTTTAGTTTTTCGAGATTCTGACAGGTGCGCCGAATCCATATATAGTTGTTAAGTAACTGTAAATGTTTCGGCTCTTCTTTCGGAAGATATATGGGCACATTTTGCTATAGGCGGCCAAAAAAAAAACAACATCGATTAAACATCGGTTTCGTATCAGAATATTTAAATTATATTTTGCTTATTATCTCAAGAGCAGCATTTGATGACTCATGATTAGTCACAGTATAAAAATAAAACAAAACAAATAGATGTAGATATGCATAATTCCAGGTTATAGGGTATATATATATATATATATATATATAGATACTCTTTCACAGTGAACTCTAATTTGAGTTTCTTTCTAGTTAAAGATTTTTTAAAACCAATTTATTTCCAAACCAAGCGAGGCTTCAGACAAGGCGACGCCCTCTCATGCGACTTCTTCAATTTTGTGCCATACAATATGTTACGAAAGTCAAAAAACATCGGAACGGGACTATATCTTAGAAGAGTGCAGATGATATGGATATCAGCAGTTACCGGAGCCTCTGCGACTATTGAAATAAAATATGCCAGGTTGGGTCTGGTTGTAAATGAGAGCATGAAGATCAAGGGTAGAATTACTCTTTCCAATAGATGATACTATGGCCTCATTATACACCGGACCTTCAACGGAATTTATTTAACGTGACATGTTCCATGGGTTGGATTAAAATCACGGTGCTCTAATGTGTAACTAAGTGGACACATAGCACAACGAGTTTGGTATAATGCGCGAACTAACGCTTGAGTAGCGGTGAAGTTTATCTATCACCTCTTCTGCTTTATAGGCAGCAGTATCCGGTTGGAAAACGGAACTTCACGCCGAACACAGGGATCTAACCGCGATTTAGGGGTCAACCCTAGCCACCACGATACTACGCACACAACAATTCTTCGCCCAGCAACGCCATCTTCTGCTTCCAACCAGGATTTGCCAAATCTCGGCCGTATAGCCGATCACATTTATCCGGCGAGCAGACACGCTTAAGTTTGAACCTAACCGCCAAGCGCATAGCAGCCATGTGATACTATGGTCTTAGTAGACAAATGAGTAGTTGAGACCTCTTGCGCAGGGCGCAACTAACACTACAAGTCGGTCTTTCCCGTTTTGCCTTATGGCGCTGAAGCATGGTTGATGGCGCAGTCTGATGCAGATGCCCTTGAAGTGTTTGAGCGTAAAGAGAAAGATCAGATCTTTGGCTTTGCGCGGCAACGACTACCGCATTCTATGAGCTGTACGACGACACTGATATAGTAAAGCGAATTAACATCCAGCGGCTCTATTGGCTAGGCCATGCTGTGCGTATGGACAAAGGAGCTACAGCAAGAAAGGTCTTCAATGTGGGTGTTGAGGAGAGGGGTTAAGGTCAGGCGTTGTCTCCGTTGCAAGGACTAGAGATTGCTAAGTTTATCTGTACCAGCAGAGAGAGAGCGAAAAAGACAAGAGATATTTATGGACACAGAACGAAAGCCTTGAAAGCGTTATTAAATTTTAAGCAATTGAATTTTTTGAATTCAGTTTTTTTGAGATCATAAACATAAACTCAATAAAGTTGTATAACTTTCTTGTTCTAGCTCTTTTCGGTTGCTTAAAAGCTGCTTTCGTTAAGAGAAAGACTGTACCGTTGGCCTCTTAGCAGACAATGGAATTTTCATTCGTAAAATAAGTTTAAACTTGAAAAAATAGATATGTTGGATCAACTTTTATGAACTCTTTGGCAAAAAATAAATGTTCTACTTTCTTCATATCGAAGTTATTAGGGTACTACGATCACACATGTTAAGCAAAGAGCACATATAAAAGAGCTTAAAATAAAACACCTGCGCTTGTGTTAGCCAAGGGTGACCCGATGACACATGTTGTAGCCAGTCGTAACCCTGGCAACCCTTATGGCTAGGCACTTGTCGTCCACATTGTGGGCAATACTTGGCAACAACTCGGCCCATATCGGGGTTGCAGTGTTAGCATATTGCGCTGACCAATATTAACAACAATTCAGGGCACATGTATGACCCCAAGCAAACGTTTAATCGATATGTTAGACCAGGGCGGTTTTGGCCAAAAACATGGACTTGCCTGTTTTGAAATAACTTTTTGTCAAATAGTTGGCCATGAACTTCAAGTCAGCTCAGCACTGTAATAATATCTGTCTACTCGATGCAATTGAGGTCTCTCTATATGGATTGTGCGCCAAGTGGACTCTTTTATTATGGATTTAAGTCTACAGGGCTCGCAGGTAAACTGAGTATTTTCCAACTGTAGAGCAGCTTATCTATTTAAAGGACTTCCAACACAGATAAACCTATGCACACGACAAAAAACGAAGCCAAAGTATATTAGTCGTTCGCTGACGACGCTGCATCAGCCAGCGCCACTTTTCCGTCCTCGTTCGGCCAATTTTATACAGCAGCGCAGTCGCTCGTCGCCCTTTCTGGGCAGGCCACAGTCGGCGGATCCCAAGTCTGGGCGCAGACTGAGCATATACTTTAGTGAAAAGGATTTGAAGCAGACGAAGCATGTAAGTTGTAGTTCTATTTATAATATTATAGTTATGCATACATTTTTATGGCAGCGCAACATTTCGTCAACGGATTTACTCAAGTCACTGCTGGAGGAGCCTATTAAACGTTCCTGGCTTTGCCGTAGCGCAGGTAATTCCTCTACAGACGAGAATTCCGAGCGTTCACTCAGCTACGCCAGCTTGCATAAGCGCACACCCGACTCTTGCAGCAGCGCTGAGGCGCAGCAGCTGGACCGCTTCTTGATCAGCATGCCCCACAATGACAAGACCAATGGCTTTGTCACTCGTAGCAGCATCGACCATCATAACAAATGGTCTTCATCCGCACATGTTCTAAGCAACGCGGCGCTGCTACAAAAGACCGCCAAGCCAGATCTGCCGGGACGTGTATCCTTTAGCAAGCCCAATATGCAGCATGATGTGGATTCCAGTGACTGTGACAATGATAAGCAGGAACCAGCCAACAACAGCAGCAGCAGCATTTCTGCGCCTGGTCCTCTAACACTGCCCAGCTTCAGCAACAACAACTCCTCCAAAACCGAAACGCCTGACTCAAATGCGCAAAAAAAGTCGGTACACTTTGGTGCTCCAGCCGCTGGTAGCGGTGAAGTGCTCGCGGAGACCTATGAGTATCCGAAATGCCCCTCGGAAAACTGTACCTGTAGCACACGCTCCTCCTCCACGACAAGCACGCACGAAGCTAATGATGTCAAGTGTGCCTGTGATGCATCCACATGCCGCTATGCAGAGCCGCCTAATCCACTGCTGCTGCCCACGTCGCAACCAAAAACGCTGCCTCCAAAGAGTGCTACCCCAGAGCTAAATGTCATTAGAGACTACAAACAGGCTGTAGGCGCACATCTGGATACAACGTTGGCCAAGAATCTGCTGGAGGAACGCGCTCCAGCCAAATTCGCACCTCTGCAGTCAATGAAAAACATAGAGTTGCCCAATTATTTGGAGAAATATGCATACCACTCCAAAGATAAACAAAATAATCTATCCGAAACTAAGAATCTTAATGGAACCCAGAGCAATGCAGGTCTTGGAGCTAGCAATTCTTACAAAGCTACTTTCGGTGCAGATAATAATTTTTTGCCTGCCGTGCAGGACGACAGACGTCGCTATAGCAACAGCAGCGCGGATTCGGTAATAAGCAATTACCTGAAGGTGGCATCAGCGCCACCATTTGTTGGCAAGAAAAAGGAGAATGTCAAGCCGTCCGCCAATCCAGAGCTTAGTAAATCCAAAACCAAGCCACAGTGCAAGAGCACAACTGTTGGAAAGCTTAAGAAGGCGATGAGTGTAGGGAGCTTACGAGAGGAGCGCAAGCTGAGTGAATACAACTTGGATAAGGTGGACAGCTGGATGAGCATGCAGGAACAGAAGCAGGCCCTCGTGCAGTTTGAACAAATGCATAAGCAAGTCTTGCAGGAGCTTGACGAGGGCAATGATAGCGCCTCACAGTTGTCACTGAAGTCTAATGATGATTCTAGGGATTCCACCTATGATGAAATTGTGTCGGTGATCAAGGAAATCGAGGAGGATAAAAAGCAAGGTAACTATATTTTTAAATAAACAGTTTTGCTGATCCTTATGTTTTTTTTTGCACTAGACAACTATGCGGAGCGTATGCCTAGTGAGTTGAATCTCAAGCTGGACTCACGTTGTGAGACCGCTGAGTCAACTAGTCAAAATGGTGGTAGTGTTGCAGACACTGGCGACAAGTACAAAGATATTTTGGCCTATCTGAACAATGTGGAGAGCAGTTGCGATAAGACGTTGTTGGAAACGCGCCGTTCCCTGCCAGACAGTAACCGCTCAGAGGTGGACTTTGTTGTGGAGCCCGACATAACCGATGAGGTGCCAAAGTAAGTACTAAACCACAAGCAGCTAATACAGATCTCTACAAACTCAACTGTCACCTTCTTAGGCTCTCTGAGCTGCTGATGCTGCCCAATCACCAGCTGGCCCGTCGTGTCATAGCACTGAGCTTGCGTGCCAATGAGCTGGCCAATGCCATACATATGTCCAAGGAGCATGTGCTGCAGTTGCGCAATGAAAAGCAGAAGACGTTACGTGCCGAAAAATCCAACAACGCCATCAAACTAAGAGATCAAAAGACACACTACGAGGAGGTGGTAAAGCGTCATCAGGGCTTCATAGAGCAACTGCTCAAGGATAAGGGCTCGCTATGTGAAAAGGTTGCAGCGTTGACACGCCGTCTGGAAAGTCAGAATCAAGCCTGGGAGCATCGTTTGGAAACGGAACTGACACGCGCCAAAGAAACATCACAGGCGGGCGAGAAGATTCGACGAGAACGCTGGGTGCGCGAAAATACAAAGAAAATTAAGGTGGGTCATCAGCTACGATGTGAGTAATTTGACTTTCGTTTGCTGGTTGCGAATTCTTTTTTTTTTAGCGTAGTTTCGATGACGTTAAGACAGGATAGGGATGGTGACTAACTAGTAGATAAGTTTCTGAACCATAACCGCTAACCTAGTTTTCGGAATTCATTTGCACTTAACAGTATCTAACTTTTCTATGCTTTTCGACAGGAACTCACTGTCAAAGGCCTGGAGGCTGAAATCAACAAAATGAACTGCGAGCATCAACGGGAGATAACAGAACTAAAGCGTGCCCATCAAATGCAGCTGCTGGATGCTATGGAAGAGGCACGTCTCAAGCATGAACAAATCGAGAATAGCATACGCGAGAGCCTTGCTCAGGATCGTGAGTCTATAATCGAGAAGGAACGGACCGCCATACGCGAACGTTTCGAGCGTCAATTGGAGGAAGAGCAAAAGTTACAGGCAGAGCAAAGGCAGAAATTGTGCGAAGAGTTTGCCGCTGAGCGGGAACGCCTGCAGGCTGAGCTGAAACAAAAGGAATGCGACTATCACACCAAGCGTCAGGATGCGCAGCGCGAGAACGAAAGTGAGCTAGAGCAGGCCAAGTTTGAGATGCAAGAGAAGATGGCCAAACAAGAAGAGAAATATCAGAATCGTATTAACACTGTTGAGAAACAATATCTGGCGGACTTTGAACTCTGGAAGAGCAACTATAAAGTGGAGCAGGCAGCGAAGGAGAACGAAATAAGACAACACTATCGCGCTGAAAGGGATAGGCAGATTGACGAGCTGGTCGTTCGCATGGAAGCGGAGGCCTTGCAACTACGAGAGGAGCACGATCAAAAGCTGATGTAAGTTGAGAAATGACCAAACGGAGTAGTTACTGTTTACTATATGCACCGCATTATTTCAAAGAGCTTAAACTGTTTTGGGAAACCCGTATTAAAAAACTACCTAGGTTGATGGGAACAATTTACCTTTAGATGAGTTCCGGTAAAACCAACATTGTCGTGAATCAACTTACGCATAAACGACTAAGAAGCGGTACTGCAACCCATTTATAGAGAGTCTAGGCTCTAGAGTCATGTTATGATTTTGAAAGACGTAATGTATATCAACTACTAAGAGGAGAGAGATCCAGACTAATCACAGTATGGATCTGTGCTTAAAACCAAGATGGTTATCGCGTTTTATAACTTAAAAAGAGCTTCGTTAGAATACTGGCTGGTTTGCTTACTGGTCACTGTAGACTGAAAGGCCACTTGACTAAATACTCTTATATTCTGATACCTGTAGGTTTCGTCAACTTGGGGGGAATCCCCGCATACCCGCTGCTAGTTCTGGTGAAAAAAAGGATGCCCCTCTTAGGCGACTATCGATTCTCGATGGAAGACGCAACCTGATTGCAACCATCCCAAACATTTAGGATTATTTTAGGAATAAGACTGGCAGGGAGAGCTATAAGCTTAGTAGGGGCACAACAGATACCAATATTAGACAGGAATTAAAAGGGCAACGGTTTTAGTTTCGGTTACACTTGTGTATGTGTTTTAATATGTTCACACTTTCAGTCGCATCAAGGAAAAATATGAAAAGGACTTGGATGTGGCTGAGAATATGGAAAAGTCACTACGGGAAAAGTATGCCGAAACGCGTGGACAATTGGCCGAAGCCGATGCACACTCACGCAATTGTCAGGCGGAGCTTAAACAACTTCAACTAGAACTGAGCCATAGCAAGAAGATGTGTGGCGATATACTTAGTGAGCGGGACAAGCTACGGGATAATCTTAACACGGACATACAAAATGAACTAGCTGTGCTCAATGAACGACACAAGCAGGAAATGGAAGAACTACGAAAACGGTAAGAACAACTGATGAACAGACTGGTTCTTATTGACCTGCCACAATTCTATGCTTTCTTCCTGTAGTGTTCATCAGACTATACAGCGCCAGGAGGAAACAATTGAAGTGCTGAAAGGAGATAATGATAACTTGCGACAGCAATGCCTCAAATTAAATGCGGTTATTCGACAACAGCGCAAGGACTATTGCGTTAAATAGATCTGGCTTTCCAAATAAAACATTTCAATTAAGAAATTGAAGTAAGCATATGTTATAACTCAAGTTTATGGGTGTTTTCTGGATAATATCTATGATGGGTGCACAAATCAAAATAAAAACGTTTTCGGTTTAGATTTACAATCGGTAATCATTAAAATCGGATTCAGTGATCCTCGAATCGTTTAGCCTCGAAAGTTTTAGTGCACTTTTCATTGTTAAAAATCAGATATTCTTAATTCGAGCATAAAATGGAGTTGTACTTTTTTTTTAATGTTAAAAATCAGATATTCTTAAATCGAGCATAAAATTGAGTTTTATACGCTGTGACGTCATTTCATTTGTGCAAAATCCTACCGAAAGTGTGTTAGGCAATTCTACATGTTTTGTCTGTATGGATTTGATGTTTTATTTAACTCCAATATTAGATATCAATATTGGAATGGATGACTCATATCTTCTTCTTCTTAATTGGCCATAACAACTCTTTACCGTGTTACGACCTGATGTAAAGCAATCCAATCGGGGATACCAAAGGTAGTTAGTGTGCTAGGTCAACAACCTCCTCCCTTTAACAACCGCATTGAGGACCTTTCTCGCAGGAGCTTCTTCCATATGCACAACATGGCCTAGCCAGCGGAGCCGATGGACTTCACTCTAGCTACACTATATCAATCTCGTCGTAGAGCTCGTCATTCCATCGCGTGTGGTAGTCGTTGCCAACTCTTAAAGGGCCAAAGATCTTACCGAGTACTTTAAGTCAAACACTCCAAGGAAATTTTCGTCATAATGCTACATCACCCATGCTTCAGCGGTCTAAAGCAAAACGGAAAGGTAGAGCGTTTTACAGAGAGTAAGTTTAGTCTGGCAAGAGAGTAGTAGAGATGCTACTCATTTGGCTACTGAGAGCAAAGTAAGATCTATTGGCAAGAGTGATTCTCCGCTTGATCTCCATGCTGACATCGTTTTTCGTTGTGATGGTTGGGCCAAGGTAGACGAAATCCTTGACAACATCAAAAGTATAGTTTTCAACATCCATCTGAAAATCCAACGGCTGTATCTCTCTGCTCGAAACCATATACATTGTTTTGCTCTCTTCCAGACCCACCCTGGCGGATTCTCTTTCAATAGCCACATAGGCTCCGGCTACTGCTCTTTTAGTACGACCAATGATATCATCTGCGTTTGCAAGCAACTAAACACGCTTAGTGCCGTTCCTATTTACTTGGGCCTTACGCAAAACACTCTCCATCGCAAAGTTGAAAAGGTTGCAGGATGAAGGCGTCGTGTTGTCTGAAGTCTCGCTCGGTATCAAAAGGCTCGGAGAAGCTCTTTCCTACCTTGACAGAGCTCTCAACATCATTCTGCACAGCCGCACCAACTTTGCAGGTATTTCAAACTCAGACAGAGCCGCATATACGCGATCCCTCAACGGGCTATTAAATTCTGCTTTATAATCGACAAAGAGATGATGGGTTCCGATTTGCTATTCGTGGCTCTTTTCCAGGATTTGGCGCGTAGGGTCAATGTCTGGTCTATTGAGGACGTACCAGTTCTAAAACCACCTGATAAGGTCCAATCAGTTCTTTCGAAAATGTCTTTAGTCTCACACAGTAAGCTCGATAGACCTTATATGCATACAGTTGGGTCACCCTTCTTGAGGACAGGGCAGAGGACACCAAGGTTCCAATCATCGGGCATGCTCTCATCTAGCCATATTCTGCAAAAGAGCTAGTGCATGCTAGTGCAGCTCGTGGACTCGCAAAGTAGCAGTGGCTTTGCGACATACCACTGGACTTTGGAATCCAAGGACGTTCTCTGTGGTGGTACGCAAGGAGCGGGATATAGTTACCGTGTTACGACCCTGGGCGTTATCAGGTTCTCGCTTCGGAAGTCTGCTGTGATAGCAGCTTTGCGATGTCCAACTCTCATTGTACGAACCTTGGCTGCAACAAGCTTTTGGCTATTACAGAGTGGATGTTGACCTTTCTGAACGTACGAACATCAAGCACACTGGATGCATGTCTTCAGTCAATCACAACGCGATCAATCTAGTTGCTAGATTGATAAGACAGCCATGTAGCCTTTTGGATATTGGTATTCTGACATCTGGTACTACAGACTACCATGTTTCGCGCCGCAGCGAAGTCTTAGACCGTTGTGGATGACTTCTATTGTTAAATTTTATTGGTTAAAAATTCAATTTCGGTTTTAATATTTTGGTATAAATATTTATTCTATACGACTGGTAAAGAAGTAAGTATTCAAAGTAGATACTTGGGTATATTTCTTTAAAAAGAAGATCTACTATACAATATGGTAATATTGAAATAAAACTTTAATCATAGTGCTTTTCTACAAAGCCATCAAGACCAAGCAATTCAATCTCTAGATCTGCCATAGGACATTGTGGCTCAGTTATATAACCACCTATAAAAGTTGAATTGGTCGCTCGACCGTTGCATTGTACAGCATCCGCGCATATAAATCTTTTTTGCTCGCCACAATTCGCTGTGGCGAAGACATATTCCGTTGAGGACTTCTTCTTCAAATAGACGCATGGAAATTCGAGAGATAGATTGGAATCGTTTGGTATATATTCCACAGGCTTATTAGATGAAACATATTTAAAAGAGTACTTCTCGTATCCATTTAAACCAAACCAATATTCATTTGGTAATGACATTGTTAATTTGTCCTCAATTGTTTCAAAGGAGTCTTTTGTTTTTACATCGGCCAGGCATAAATTCAAAGCTTGGCAAGCCCACAATGCATCAAAAAAGTCCGCCTGTTGATTGTAAAAGCAACAATTAATTGCATTAAATAATCTTAAACACATATGATGTTACCTCGTCCTCACTAAAATAGTGACAGGACCCTGTAGCATCCGATATATCAACCGTCAGCACAAGTAAGTAAAACAAGCCTAAGAGTGGTAGCATCATTATAGCTGACTTTTAGCGACTCGAACCTTCTAAATAATGGATGGAAATGGAAAACGAATTTCTATTTTAAATGCTAGATAATCAAATTAGTGCGTGGTTTAATTGATTAGTTAGGGCTAAATCGGCTTATTATACTAGAACAAATTTGGACAGGTATTAGCGCTTTTTGGTAAGAATCTTTATGTTCACAGGGATTAATCGTTTTTCTCATTTTATTACATTAATTTATTGATTTTCTTGATCGTCTTAATCCAGCTCATAGCTAATGTTGACATCAATAGAGTCCGTACGATAAGGATTCGCCATCATACCAATTGCATAGGAGCTATTTAGGAAATTTCCATCACGTAGCACTGATTCGGAGCGCACAAATCGGTTCAGCTGATAACTGTTAGCTTTGGCAAGGATCCATGGATTGGGTTTTAACTTATTACATAAAACCAGTGCGACACCTTGTGCCAGGTGTCTCAAAGAAATTTTTATATTTGCTTGAACCTATCCAGTATTCAGTTTTTCGACTTCTCAGCAACTTTGGTCGTACTCGCTGAAAAGCGTATCTGGTGTCCAAGTTTGCCAAGCAAAGTTTATGCTTTTGGGATGTGGCCATAGCTTCCAACCAATTGAGCTAAGTTGGTCCAGGGCCCTCTTCGGGAGAAAGGACGTTATGCCATTTTTTTTTAATCATAAAAGCAGAAATTTGTGTTTATATAATAACTAGCTGAAACCGCGCGCTCCGCTGCTCATTGATAAAGCTGCGGATATTGCTACCAATATCTTCCTTTCGTTTTCATCTACCTCTACCGCTACCTCGTTTTTGACGATGAAACTACACGTAAACCATTCTCAGCACTCATTGATTATTTTTGTATATTTTTTTCAAAATTAGTAGTTTTTGATCTAAACCATCTACAAACCATCCCAAACCTACCATACATAACATACATGTTTAAATACGTTTTCTTCAAGAAGAGAAACCACGAGACGACCGCCACGTCTCAGACTCCTTTTAAAAACTATAATCTCGATGTTCAAGGATTTGGCCTACTTTGGCACCACCTTCAAACGAAGAACAATGTCAGCAAGGAGATCGTGCCGTCACTTGTCACCGGCTACTAACATGCTACGATATTTATTTTGAAATTATAAATATAAACAAAATACGGCCCTTCTCCAGGGACTCTGCTTAGCAAGCGCAAGGTATTTTTTTTTCAGTGTGCTTTTTAGTTATAAATCAATATAACCAAAGCTGGTTTGCAACCTCGCTAAGAAAATTGAATATTGAATAGAAATTTGCGAACTCGTTAAGACCGTTTCGTAAGAAATTACGAAACAAAAATAAGCCAGCGGGCGGTGTCGACTACTTTTCTCAGGGGTCCGGAGTTCTCAAAGGGGAAAAACTTTGCAAATAAAAGTACCAAGGAAATAAAAGTTACAGTGTAACCTTAGATTGAAATACAACAATCAGGTAATTTTAGATTTGAGCAAAAGCGTTTTCAAATATTTACTGTAATACAGCACGAAACTTAAAATGGTACATTTCCCTCTACCCAGAAGAATAATTTCAATGTATGGATGTACAAGAGAAAGAGTAAATTCGCTAAGAAATCTCGTATAGGGGGATATTTGATCCCCTCCCGCCCTTGTAATCAAGAATAATCAGAAGGTCGACCATTTTTCTTGACTAACTTTAATATAATTATTGGGCTTCTTCCAATGGTGTTTCCAGAAAATCCTTAATAATAGAAGTCAATGGAATATCGTTTTCGCCTTTTTGCACACAGTTTAAGATATTCTATTGTGCACTGTCTTAGGCGCCTGTTACACGAAGCGAGATTTTGAAGAGAGGCTCTATAACTTGTATCTCGAACCGTTTGTAGGCGCGGAAATATCGTCCGTAAGTTGTCACGGACTGTCATGCGACTTGCTATCGAGCGAGACTTTGTGAGTTTCACTTTCTCACTTGAGATAAGGAGATATAAAGCAGTAGTGCCATATCTGCAAGCAGTGAACTATTTAAGGGGGGTGTTCAGAGGATCTAACTTTGAAAAAATTGAAAAAGCTTAGTGATATACATGAAATGAGCAAAAATATATCTACGCCACTGATGGGGAGTAATTGATTCTCTAAACAGCCCCCTTAAACACTACAGTGTCTATAGGGATCACCAGCTACCCAATATTACACTAATACCTGTCGTCTCATTAAGATATTGCGATATTTTGCTACAGATGTCGGATTTGAACATTGTAAATCAATGAAGAGTCTTTTACGATAATCTGAAACAAGCTATGGTGATCCGGCAGACTAAATGTTGAGCTATTTTAAAAAGGCACCACCTCGAAAGCGCAAAGAGAGGCGTCGGCTTCTTTGGCATCTTACTACCTTTAACATGTAACCAAATATATAAAACCAAAGTCCCCGAATAACAGTCAACAGTTATTTCCAATGCGGTCTGCTCGCTAAAAAACCGAACAAAAATGATTCAACTCGGTTTCGCACTGAACCGAACACTTTTTCTCGATGCGCTTGTGTCCTCGGTCTTGTGTTAATGGCTGAGCAAATATCCTGATGTATCCTGAAAATGTTTTTGCTTGAGCATTGACGTTTTGCGCAGCAAACCGGCCTGCTTCTTTTTTACCAACACTCTATTCATTGTGTCCGGCAATAACCGTTTTTTGCAGACACGCTGAAAAGGTTGACGATTATTTGGGAACTCTGCTTTAGTGTAACCTACACTACCATTGACTGCCATCCAGTATAGATTGCAATCCCCTTGATTATTACCTATGTAGTCTTGTTGAGAGAGAGCTTAACGCGAAATCTCACAGCACGAAGGATGCTTTGAGGTCTACATGGAATAACATTAATTTCTGGAACATATACTACTCCCATATTAACCTTCATTTTAATAGGCTTTTCTAAAATGTGATGTGGTTAGTTTTAGTATTGAGTTTTTCTTTTCGGATTTACCTCGGCGTTAATGCATGAGAGAACGTTGCCAGAAATTGTGTGCCGTTAGAGAAAAGTTGTCAAGGTGCACATTCAAGGGGCATTGGCAAATTATGTATGTTTTGTCTAAATACTTTAGTTTACTATAAAAAAATTAATATTGCAAAACTGAATTTTATTATTAGTGTTACATCATTCAATCTTAGGATTATTAGTGCACACATAAATCAGCGCCTATGATTATTATCAATTGACGCAAATTGTCGCTTTCTACACTTCAAGTGGCAAATATTTTCACTTGAAGGGGGAATCTTCGATTTGAATATTGTTTCCATTATTATTAGTATTACTAATAACATTATTAGGTTTTCGAGTTACAGGTAAAGTTCGTCGAGGAATTGTAAACTTCGTTGGGGAAACATTATTACAAATTGTGTCGTCAAACAATTCGGGGTATTTACACATACTCTTTTTCTTGAGGCTTGGTTTTTCTGTTTAAGTAAAACGAAAATACATTTATCTTTAGGAATTTGCATAGCTATCATAATCTTACCAGTAGGAAGGCCTGGTTCCGTCACGTGGTTACAAATTGTGTCCTCAAACAATTCGGGGTATTTATACATATTAATTTTCTTGAGGTTTGGTTTTTCTGTGTCAGTAAAACGAAATTCAATTTATAAGTAATCTTTAGGAATTTGCATGGCTCTCATAATCTTACCAGTAGAAGGGCCTGGTTCCGTCACGACGTCGCGTCTACCTAGTATACGATCAATGGCCTTCTCTAGTTCAAAGCCTCTTAGGATAATGTAATATTTCTTGATAAACTTGTATAGTTCGTCATTCCTTGTCAAAACGCATACACTTTTTCCTGATTTCAATATGATACGATTTCTGGAGCACACCTTATTGCATTTGCGTTCTTCGAAAGGTTTTTTACTGAACAAATCGGGAATCTGGCGAGTGTCATTTTCACTAATCAATCTGACGATCTGGCTACTTATATCAGCATACACACTTGGCTTCTTTGTTGTTAAGTTTATTAAGCGTTGTAAGGTAAAATCTATTGCTTTTTTTAAACGTTGATTTGGCGCAAGTTCGGTACGAGATTTGTTTGGCGTTTCGCTTAAAATATCGTCAATAATGGAACTTATTAGCTTATTAGAATCACATTCCGCATTATTTGTTTTGCCCATATATATTGCCAATTGTGTCATTAGTTCATCGAAGTGCGCCAATTTATATTTAATTATGTTTTCGAATTTAAAAATACATAATTGAATTGTTTCTGTCAAAGGCCTAAGTAAGTAATATATTTTTGTGTTGTAAAGATACTTTTCAATTTGCCTTACTAAATTAAAAGAAGTTGTATCAATATCATTAATATCCTCATAATCGACGATAAGTGGCCATTCTGTTCCAATGCTTCCAATTTCCAATTTTTTCTTCTTTAATTTTATCGACTCAACTTTGATAACATTGATTATTTTCGCTATATGGGCCGGATAGTTAATCTTGGAGTTTGTGAGAATTTGAAGAATTTTTTTTAACGCATCATCAAGAGTGTTAATTGTCTTGCTTGCATCGGGAGGAAGTATGCTCCCTCCGTCTATGGGTAACCCGTTTACTTTAGAGAAAGTCTTGTTGAAAATGTCAATTATAATTTCAACATTAACATCTGGAACAGTTTTTTCCGCTTTTCTTAATTCATCTGTGATGGATGGCAATAATTGCATTAAATGCAACACCAGCTCTTTTTCAGTACGTTCATCTTTCAACTGATTAAACTCGTAGACTATTTTTTTGATCTCAATAATAATCATTTCACATGAGGGTTTTCCAAGAATTTTAATCATGTTAACTCCAAGCGTATCTTCTTCTTTAGGAATTCTTGTTTGCAGCAACGTAATGCGTTCAACAACAGCGAATAATTGATTTAAAATATCACCAAATAGAGTTCCCAAGTTGTCAGTAGGACTCAGTTTAAATACACTTATTTGCAAGAAAGTCACCAGGTCTACAATTTTCCTGTCAAGTATTGGGTTAACAATCTTCGGCTTTGTCTTATTTATCTCGACAATAATTGACAATAATTTGCTTGCGATAGGTTCCATTGTACCGCTATTGATTGGAGCATTTTTAAGCTTTTGCAAAATATCGGTTAAAGTGTCTACAATGGTCTTACTAGCAGGATAGCCAAGAAGCTCAACCAAATCACTTCCAATGTTAGCTACTGTTGCGGGTATTTGCTGCTTTGTTATACTCTTAATTATTGAAAGTATCGCATTCAAACGATCGTCGAATTGACTGCCCAGGTTTTCAGTGGGTTTCAAAATTGACGCAGCTTTTTCTAATAGATCGACCACACCGCTAATTTTCAATCGTTGAAGCGGATTTATTATTGTGGGTACTACCTTTTTTATTTCGTCAATGTTTGAGAGTAATTTATCTACAAAAGGTTTTATTATCTCATTTGAGATATTACTAGGTTGAAGATTTTTAAGCTTGTTGATAATATCGGTTAAATCGTCTACGATTTTCTTACTAGCAGTATATCCAAGTAGTTCAACTAAATCATTTCCAATGTTAACTATTGAAATGACCACCTTTATGGGCAGCTTGAATATACTTTCAATTAATGAAATTAGCTCTTTCAAAAGATCATCCAATTGACTTGCCAAGTTGTCAGATGGTTTTAAAGATGACACAGCTTTTTTTAACACAAAGACCAGACTGATAATTTTCATTCGATGTATTGGATTTTTAATTGTCGGTGTTAGCTTATCTATTTCTTCTATGATTGAGAGTAATTTATCTACAATGGGTTTTAATGTCTCACTTGAGATATTATTAGGTTGAAGTATTTTAAGCTTGTTGCTAATATCGGTTAAAGCATCTACAATGGTCTTACTTGCAGGATTGCCAAGTATTTTAACCAAAATATTTCCAATGTTGACTATTCTAGAAGGTATTTTTATTGGCTGCTTCGAAATACTTTCAATTAATGGTAGTAACTCTTTCAAAACATCGTCAAATAGACTTCCCAAGTTGCCGGAGGTATTCAAAGCAGACACAGCTTGCTCCATGAAAGTTATTAGGTCGGTAATTTCCATTCGATCAGTTGGATTTTTGGCTTGTATTTCTTTTTTTATATCGTCAATGATTGAGAGAATTTTATCTACAATGGGTTTTAATGTATCACTTGAGATATTATTAGGTTGAAGTGTTTTAAGGTTGTTGGCAATATCGGATAAAGCATCTCCAATGGTCTTACTTACAGGATTACCAAGTATTCTCACTAAACTACTTCCAATGTTGGCTACTGTAGGAGGTATTTTTATTGGCTGCTTCGAAATACTTTCAATTAATGGGATTAACTCTTTAAAAACACCGTCAAATAGACTTCCCAGGTTGCCGGAGGTATTCAAAGCAGACACAGCTTGCTCCATGAAAGTTATTAGGTCGGTAATTTCCATTCGATCAGTTGGATTTTTGGTTTGTATTTCTTTTTTTATATCGTCAATGATTGAGAGTAATTTATCTACAATGGGTTTTAATGTCTCACTTGAGATATTATTAGGCTGAAGTGTTTTAAGCTTGTTGACAACATCGGTTAAAGCATCTACAATGGTCTTACTTGCAGGATGTCCAAGTATTCTCACTAAACTACTTCCAATGTTGACTACTGTAGGAGGTACTTTTATTGGCTGCTTCGAAATACTTTCAATTAATGGTGCTAACTCTTTTAAAACATCGTCAAATTGACTTCCCAAGTTGCCGGAAGTATTCAAAGCAGACATAGCTTGCTCGAGGGAAGTGATTAGGTCGGTACTTTCCATTCGATCAGTTGGATTTTTGGCTTGTATTTCTTTTTTTATATCGTCAATGATTGAGAGAAATTTATCTACAATGGGTTTTAATGTATCACTTGAGATATTATTAGGTTGAAGTGTTTTAAGGTTGTTGGCAATATCGGATAAAGCATCTACAATGGTCTTATTTGCAGGATTACCAAGTATACTCTCTAAACCACTTCCAATGTTGGCTACTGTAGGAGGTATTTTTATTGGCTGCTTGGAAATACTTTCAATTAATGGGATTAACTCTTTTAAAACTTCGTCAAATAGACTTCCCAAGTTGCCGGAGGTATTCAAAGCAGACATAGCTTGCTCGAGTGAAGTGATTAGGTCGGTACTTTCCATTCGATCAGTTGGATTTTTGGCTTGTATTTCTTTTTTTATATCGTCAATGATTGAGAGAAATTTATCTACAATGGGTTTTAATGTATCACTTGACATATTATTAGGTTGAAGTGTTTTAAGGTTGTTGGCAATATCGGATAAAGCATCTACAATGGTCTTATTTGCAGGATTACCAAGTATGCTCTCTAAACCACTTCCAATGTTGGCTACTGTAGGAGGTATTTTTATTGGCTGCTTGGAAATACTTTCAATTAATGGGATTAACTCTTTTAAAACTTCGTCAAATAGACTTCCCAAGTTGCCGGAGGTATTCAAAGCAGACATAGCTTGCTCGAGTGAAGTGATTAGGTCGGTACTTTCCATTCGATCAGTTGGATTTTTGGCTTGTATTTCTTTTTTTATATCGTCAATGATTGAGAGAAATTTATCTACAATGGGTTTTAATGTCTCACTTGAGATATTATTAGGTTGAAGTGTTTTAAGGTTGTTGGCAATATCGGATAAAGCATCTACAATGGTTTTATTTGCAGGATTACCAAGTATACTCTCTAAACTACTTCCAATGTTGGCTACTGTAGGAGGTATTTTTATTGGCTGCTTGGAAATACTTTCAATTAATGGGATTAACTCTTTTAAAACTTCGTCAAATAGACTTCCCAAGTTGCCGGAGGTATTCAAAGCAGACATAACTTGCTCGAGTGAAGTGATTAGGTCGGTACTTTCCATTCGATCAGTTGGATTTTTGGCTTGTATTTCTTTTTTTATATCGTCAATGATTGAGAGAAATTTATCTACAATGGGGTTTAATGTCTCACCTGAGATATTATTAGGTTGAAGTGTTTTAAGGTTGTTGGCAATATCGGATAAAGCATCTACAATGGTCTTATTTGCAGGATTACCAAGTATACTCACTAAACTACTTCCAATGTTGGCTACTGTAGGAGGTATTTTTATTGGCTGCTTGGAAATACTTTCAATTAATGGGATTAACTCTTTTAAAACATCGTCAAATAGACTTCCCAAGTTGCCGGAGGTATTCAAAGCAGACACAGCTTGCTCGATGAAAGTTATTAGGTCGGTAATTTCCATTCGATCAGTTGGATTTTTGGTTTGTATTTCTTTTTTTATATCGTCCATGATTGAGAGTAATTTATCTACAATGGGTTTTAATGTCTCACTTGAGATATTATTAGGCTCAAGTGTTTTAAGCTTGTTGACAACATCGGTTAAAGCATCTACAATGGTCTTACTCGCAGGATGTCCAAGTAATCTCACTAAACTACTTCCAATATTGACTACTGTAGGAGGTATATTTATTGGCTGCTTCGAAATACTTTCAATTAATGGTGGTAACTCTTTCAAAACACCGTCAAATAGACTTGACAAGTTGCCGGAGGTATTCAAAGTTGAGACAGCTTGTTCGATGAAAGTGATTAGGGCGGTAATTTCAATTTGATCAGTTGGATTTTTATTGCGTATTTCTTTTTTTATAGCGTCCATGAGCGAGAGTAATTTATCTACAATGGGTTTTAATGTCTCACTTGAGATATTATGAGGTTCAAGTGATTTAAGTTTGTTGATAACATCGGTGAAAGTATATACAATGTCCTTAGTTGCAGGGTTGCCCAGTATTTTAACTGAAATACTTCCAATGTTCACTATTTCAGGAGGCAGTAGCAGTGGCTGCTTCGATATACTTTCAAGTATTGAAGTTAAATTTTTTAAAAGCTCTTCAACTTGACTTCCCAATTTTCCAGTGGTTTTTAAAATTGACACAACTTTTTGTAATAAAGCGACCAAATCTTGTATTTTCAATGTATCAGCTGGTTTACTAGTATTCGGTTCAATCCTTTTTATTTCGTCAATGATTGATAGTAATTTTTCTACAATGGGTTTTAATGTCTCACTGGAGATATTATTAGGTTCAAGATTTTTGAGCTTTTTGATAATATTGGTTAAAGCATCTACAATGGTCTTACTTGCAGGATTGCCAAGTATTTTAACCAAAGTATTTCCAATGTTGGCTACTCTAGAAGGTACTTTTATTGGCTGCTTCGATATACTTTTAACTACAGTAAGTAGCTTTTTTAAAACATCGTCAAATTGAGTTCCCAAATTGGCAGTGGTATTCAAAGTTGACAACACGTTTTGTAAAACACTGTCCAAATTCATAATTTTCGCTTGATCAAGTGGATTATTAGCATTTGATTTAACTTTTTTTATATCATCATCGATTGACATTAATATTTCTACAATAGGTTTTACTGTCTTACTTGAGATATTATCAGCTTGAAGACTTTTGAGCTTGGTGATAATATCGGTTAAAGCATCTACAAGGGCCTTACTTGCAGGATTTCCAAATATTATTACTAAATCACTTCCAATGTTGCCTCCATTTGGGGGCATTGCTATTGGCTGCTTCGAAATACTTTCAGTTATTGAAAGAAGCTCTTTCAAAGCATCGTCAAATAGACGTCCCAAGTTGACGGTGGTATTCAAAATAGCCTCAGCTTGATTTATGAAAGTGGACAGAATGTGAGTTTCCGTTTCAGCAGTTGGTTCATTTTTTTTTATTGCTCTTTTTATATCGTCAATGATCGAGAGTAATTTGTCTACGATAGGTTTAATCGTCTCACTTGATATATCATTAGGTTTAGGTATTTTAAGCTTCTTGATAACATCAGTTAAAGCATCTGCAATGGACTTACTTGCAGGATTTCCAAGTATTTTAACTGAAATATCTCCAAGGTTGACTAGTGTATGAGGCATTTTTATTGGCTGCTTCGAAATACTTTCAATTATTGGAAGCAGCTCTTTCCAGACATTCTCAAATAGGCGTGCATTCAAAGTTGACATAGCTTGTTCGATAAAAGTGATTAAGGCGGTAATTTCTGTTCGATAAGGGAGTTCCTTTTTTTGTACTGCTTTTTTTATATCGTCAATGATTGAGATTAATTTCTTTACGATCGGTTTTATTGATTTATTTGAGATATTATCTGGTTCAAGTTTTTTAAGCTTGCTAATAATAACGGTAAAAGCATCTACAATGGATTTACTTGCTGGTTTTCCCAATATTGTAACTAAATCACTTCCAATGTTGGCTAATGTTGAGGGTATTTTTATGGGCTGTTTCGATATACTTTCAAGAATTGAAGTTACATTTGTCAAAACATCGTCAATTTGACTTCCCAAGTTTCCAGAGATATTCAATTGTTCTACAATTTTCTTCAATGAAACGATCAATTCTTTTATTATCGCTTGATCAGCCGGATCTGTAAATACTGGATTTGCCTTGAATAATTCTTCAATCAATGTCTGTATTGCGTCTGCGATAGGTTTAAGTGGTTCTTTTAAATCTGAGTTTGGAACTAGGATAAGCCTATTGACCACTTTATTTAAATTAGCCACAATGATTTTAGAGGTAGCATCTCCGAATGTCTTAACTATAATACTTCCAACATTGTTAAGTATAGCTGGGAATTTTATAGGATTCAACGTAACACTTTCTTGTAGTACAAATATTTTTTTCAAAAGATCGTCGATATGGGAACCCAAGTTGCAGTGATTCAGATGTGACAGAGCCTTTTGAATTGCATCGACCAGGTCGGAAATTTTAATTTGAAGATTTAGGTCTTCAACATCTGGCGTAACCTCTACTAATTCCGTAACGACTGCATTTATTGTGACTTCTATGCGTTTCAGTAATATATGAGTACAATTATTAGTTGGCAGTTTTTTAACCATTTCGATTATATTTTTAAGATCATTGATGATGTAGATGCTTGCATCAGAGTTAACTTTATCAAGCATTGCAATTAGATCACTTCCAATGTTTGTAACCGTATTCGGTATTTCGGTTGGCAATTTTGATTTATACTCAATTAATGAAAAAATTTCTTTTAACAGCATGTCAAATTGACTTCCTAAATCAACCATTGGAGTTGGCTTTGCTTCCTGCTCCTTAAGGCACTGTGAGAAGCACTTGTTTATTGAACTTCCTTCCTCGTTCCAAATTAATGATTTGTCGGAAAAGGGTTTTTCCACAGGTACATATATATATATTACTTTATTTCCACACTGTTTGTTTTTCTCTAGGCTTTGTGGGTCGGCATTGCTCTTTGGAATTATGTTGGCATCGTATTGACTAGAGTCAGGTTTGCTATTTTGGAGCACCTTTAAGAAAAGTAGAAACCAACGTTTAGTTTTATGCATAACTAAGAAAGAAGTTTTTTTTTTCGATTTGGTTTGAGTGCCTTAGGCATTCGATTCGGATTTGTAAATTGCCGTGGTAATGTACCATGAAGCTAAGAAATTAACGTGTTAAAAAAATAATTTTTTTTTGTAGCTGGTACGTCTTTTAAAGTTTTTCCACTTTTCATTTCATTACACGTGCTAAATTGTATTTATTCAAAATGTAATCTAATTACTATACTAAAATTAAACTTTTTTTAACCTGAGCCTTGATTAAACAAAGTTGAGCGCACAATATCACAAACACAATTTTCAGGAACCACATATTCACAACACGATAAATTGAAACCATATAAAAAATCTGCTCACAGGGTGGCTCTATTTATACTGAGCGATATTACATAAGTGTAAGTGCCGTAGAATCGGTCATTGTCATGGATATTTGCCATACATTTTAGTTTAAGCCATGGCTAATGTTAACTCTAATAGAAAGTATTGAAAAAATACAATGAAATATAATATAAAGTATGCAAGCCCCTTTTTAAAAGGAAGAATGTGTTTCATTTTGTCATAACAATAATTCTCACTATCTCAAGTAAAAATATCTTCAACGTCAAACTAGACAGCGAATCTGGTGTTTAAGCATTTTGTAATACGTTTTGTCAGTTTCCTGACCTCCAACTTTCGATTTTAATGACTAGTTAGTTTGTTTGAAGTAAGTTCGTCTTTTAAATGCAAAAGTCAATTGAGCACATCGCCAGACTCCGGACGAACGACATCCATCGATGACACGCAGGACATCGATAATCACGCAGCAATAAGAATCGATATCTTGCAATACATATCGGCATTCCCAGATCAGGACATTAACATTTAAATGCGGAAATTCAATAACTTAACAAGTTCCATACATTTTTCAATGAAAGGAATTATTTTCATGCTCTTTGACATTTGCATTATTATATTATGTGTAATAAAAACAAGAAAGAGAATAAGAGCAAGTAAAAAGAATCGTTTTTATTTTTATTAGCGACAAAAATAATTTTCGTAAACTTGTTTAATGTTATTTCATTAAATTGTACCGATGGTGCAGGGTGTGTAAAAAAACGTGACGTCACAAACAAAAGGTTGATAAAATCGAAACAAATTTGATATTTCCATGCAATATTTTCTTTTCATTTCGAATCGAAACGCATCGATCACCGATCTTGCATTAAATTTTAAATCTTTAAAATTTTGGTGACGTCATTTATCAGCAGCCCCATATATATGTATATATACAAATCCAGAAATAATTATTTTGGTTTAATACTTTGAACTTTAGGATTTGCACTATTTCTCTATCAAATTTAGCGTGCTATGTTTATACCCTGTACACAAAGTGTAAAAGGGTATTATAGATTTGTGCAATGTATGTAACAGGCAGAAGGACTATATGTTCCATTAGCAAAAATGGAAAGGAGCAATAGTCGAGTCGATATAGACATGTCCGTCTGTCCGTGTAGTCGCACCGTAGATATGGTGTGACTCTAGTCGTTAAAACTGCATCCACATTTTTTCAATGGAACACCCCCTTTCCCCGCAATCGATTTACCTTAGTTACTGACACACCCCCTATTATATTGATTTTAAAATTGTCACAGACATTATTATATGTATTTTTGATCTGTGTTACAAAATTCAACATCCTGGAGTTATGGGTATAAAAGTAATTTTTGCCCCCATAATAGCCAACTTCCCAATAGGCAAATGTTTACAGACATATCGATCTTATGAAAATAGATATAAAAGTGGATACTTCCGTTACTATTTTACCGTATTTAGTGTTTATAAAGAAAAAGTGTACTGGGTATTCCACTGTCGGGCACCATCCCGACTGCCTGCATCAAATTTGTTATGTTGGTTAATATGTTCCTAGTATGGCAAAGACCATGAAAGTAATAGATTGGGGTCATTGGCTGGACCGGAACCGACTACTTGCGCGTTTGACTTCCCGCTTGTGAAGTGTAGACGAGGGCTTCTTCCGTGCTATGGGATTTCGCGTTAGCTTTTCTAACAACAACGCCCCATAGGTAGTAATCAAGGAAATTGCAATCTGGGCTGGACGGTGGTCACAAATCTGGAGACCAGTGGTAGTGTAGCTTACTCGAAAGCCGAGTCTGAGTCTCTTTGAACTTTGGAGCGGGTACGTATTCTATCCCAGGGGCTAACTTTTCCATCAAAGGTTTCACAACTGTCGTCAGTGCATCAAAGTAACCTATGGGTATGACATCCCCATCACTGCTTGTGACACCAAGCACCATGATTGATGCGGGGAGCTTTTGTGTCTCTCCTAAAATTTATTGGTTATTTCCTAAACTTGCGTTTATTTGTAGACAAGCCATTCCGTTATCTCCTTAGGTGGCCTCGATTACCGCTTCTCTGCGATCCAGCTCGCGTCCCATGTATATAATATAATATTAACACGACTATAATCTACGATGAAAGAAGAAGGTCCAAACTCAAAATGCAATACATAATAATGAAGATACTCCAGATTTACCTCGACGGTCCTATATATTGTGCTAAAAATAAAATTAAGTATCAATTAAACACAGACAACGAACGTAAATTGAGGCAAAGATTACTTTAAAAAAAAGGATTTATTGAAAAATTGCAATGTGAAGTCCCGATTGTGACCTTAGTTAGACGTATAGTAAAAGTTCTTATCTTATTTAAACAAAAAAATACAAATTTTTACAGATTTATGTGTTTTGTAAAATTTGGGCTTTTTAAATATTCAAGAACTTCAACATATAAAACTATCTGGCCTCATTACTCATCCGCTCTTGAGAACTTCGCGAATATCGATATTTTGGAGAAGGTTCCACTCAAACCGCTATAACTCCACTACCAATAAAGGTGACATGAGGTTATGAGGCGCTCGTGCTTCAGGTTTAGGCAAAAAAAAGAGGAACATTTATCACAAATTATCATCAGTTTTATCTGAGAACAAAATTAGCTGTCAAACGAACACATTTGGTGGATAATGTAGGAGCTAGAATAGTTTAAACGAAACATTGATTCTGTGACGTACATAGAAGCCCAAAGAGAGCCACAGGAAGACGCCTGCTATAAAATTTCTGCAACACAAACTTGGTTAAACTACTCAAATCAAAAAGTTTCATACTTTTTCGGCAAGGTACCCCCATGGATTAATAAAGTACTACTATTCAATTTCTACCATATTTTCTGGAGCGACCTGGGAATAGGTGTAAAAATTGCACTAGCCAAGTCTTTTACATACTGCATATGCAAAAGTAGAACAGCAGAATCAAAACAAAACTGATAATGCAGGAAACATAACAAAAAAACTCATTATCTATATGACTTTTGTTCTTTCACTCAAAAAAATGCACTTGCAGCCAAAGAGCTTATATGAGTATAGAAACTTGCTCTCTTACTACACTTTTTATTGTTGGTTGAAAAACTTGCTAACAAAAACGCACATTTTTGACCCAAGACAAGAACCCAAGGCAGCGTAAGTTTTTGTTTGATATGGCAACGCTGGCGAAAACGGGTTCCACAACAGCATTTTAACTTTTCCAAACTCAAACAAAAAAGCCGCATTCGTGCGCCTTAGAAGTTTGTGTGCTCTCGACGCTTTCGGACGTTTAAAAATAAACGCGCAATAGAAAAATTCAAGAAACTACAAAAAAAATTCAAACTATATACAAATTTCGCTACTAAATAAAACGTTTTTGTGCATAAAGTAAAACGCAATTTTTTAATAAATAAACCTCAAGTACAAAACAATTAAAAAACTTCAAAATGTTCAGCTCATTCACAGGTAAAAAACCATACATATTCCATGTGATTATTTCATTTCGAAAAAAAAAAAAAAAATCATATATTTTTCGTGTGTTGTTCAATTAAGTATGTAAATATATATATGTATAAGTATATATTCTGTGGTTCAATATGTTAGCAAAATAAAAAAAAATGCTATTACAACAAAACAAGAAAAACGCTGTGCGAGATAAGTTAACTTACCTATGACCGCATTGTTGGATTACGGCGTTACATCATCCGCAAAGGAGTAGTATCAAGGGTGTTCTAATCTGAGCTGAGTCGCAATATGAGCACATACAATTAATTACTGCTACTTTTACTGTTACTGTTCCGCTTACTAAGGCTTGGTAAGATGCGATACGGCGTATGCCAATTAAGGCTACTTTGTATATGGCGCAGTAGCAGCTTACTTATACATACATACATAGAACACTGCGAACTATAAGTGGCTCTATGAGCTGTGAGTAACAGACAACCCACACCCAAAATCATGTATATATGGTACATATATATAATTATAGCTGCAGGCATATAGAGCATATATAGAATCTATCAAGTTAAAATGTGGGTCTTCTTCTTTGTAGCTTATGCTTAATGTTGTGTTGTGCAAAAAATAAAAAAATGTGCATATTATTTAAAAATTATTAAAAAAGTTTGGTTGCCTTTGAAGTTTTTTTAAATAATATACGTACAGACAAAAAAATCAGCAGTAAATTTGAACAAAATAGTTACAGCTAACTAAGATTTGTTTACGGCAGTTAACAGTAACTAGCTGTAAGCTGTTACATTGACAGTTGTTTACTGCAACTTGGCATTCTACTGTGTACAGTGTAACATTTACTGTACTCTAGGCTACATGCTGTGCTAACCGTGTATACTGTTATATTTATGCTAGTATTTAGTAATTAGCTTTTTTACTGTTTACACAGTAGCTTTATGCAGTTGAGCAATAAAACAGGTTGAAAATTAAGCGTAGGAATGACAATTTTTATAATGTCGGAAAGCATGCGGGTTTACTGTAAGCACAGTTGTTTACTGCCGCATACATATACAATACAATTGTTAGGAGAGGGTTACCAGTTTTGTTGTAAATTGGCACAGTTAAAAATGCATTTAACCAAATTCTACCGTTAAGTTACTGGCTTTGTTTGAGTAAATTCGCGAACCTTTCGCCCATTCATTGGCTAGTATTGAATTTGAGTACACATATCTCAATTGTTTACATTTATTTTACAATTGTTTATAGAAAAGATATATATATATATTATTATATATTTTGTTTTTACTTTATGCGTGCAGACGCTTCGAAGTGTAAGTAAATCAAATATATCTTTAACTTTTAGATTTATACATAGTTCGTATATAGAAAATTGATATTTCTTAGAAATTTATTACTAGCACTTCCACTTTTGCACTGTCTCAATATGTATGTATATTTATATAATATTCTCTAATTATTAGTAAATATGTATTGGGATTATCAGCATTTCATAGAAGAAAAATTTCTCATTAGTTTGATTATATGCTTTTTTCATGCACTTGCAACTTGAGAAAGTAAAAAACTACTTTATTCAAGGGAAATCGCTCAATTCGTCACTCTTTTTTTTTAATTGTGTAATTATAAATTTTACAGTAAGTACATTTAGCTGATTTGTGGTTAGTATATCTGAAATACTAGACTAAGAGCGGGCACCAGTTTATGTTGTTGTTGTCGCGTCATCTTCGGGTGGCTTCTCACCTTCTACGGGTGGCTTTTCACCTTCTACGGGTGGCTTCTCACCTTCTACGGGTGGCTTCTCACCTTCTACGGGTGGCTTCTCACCTTCTACGGGTGGCTTCTCACCTTCTACGGGCGGCTTCTCACCTTCTACGGGTGGCTTCTCACCTTCTACGGGTGGCTTCTCACCTTCTACGGGTGGCTTCTCACCTTCTACGGGTGGCTTCTCACCTTCTACGGGTGGCTTCTCACCTTCGACGGGTGGCGTCTGACCTTCGACGGGTGGCGTCTGACCTTCGACGGGTGGCGTCTCACCTTCGACGGGTGGCGTCTGACCTTCGACGGGTGGCGTCTCACCTTCGACGGGTGGTGTCTCACCTTCGACGGGTGGCGTCTCACCTTCGACGGGTGGCGTCTGACCTTCGACGAGTGGCGTCTCACCTTCGTCGGGTGGCGTCTCACTTTCGTCGGGTGGCGTCTCACTTTCGGAGCTTGACGGCTCACCTTCGGCGGGTGGGGTCTCACTTTCGGAGCTTGACGGCTCACCTTCGGCGGGTGGCGTCTCACTTTCGGAGCTTGACGGCTCACTTTCGTAGGTTGACGACTCATCTTCGGGGCCTGGATTGGGGGCTAACGTTGAGCTTGCTTCTTCCTCACTCTCCGAGGTTGACTCTTCATTTTCCGTGCGTGTAGTTAACTCTGGTTTTTCTGATGATTCTTCCGGTTCCGTCTCCTCTGGATTCTCAGGCGGTGCTTCTTTCTCGGTTGGAACTTCGGTCTTTTCCGATTCGCCTGATCCAGTGTCCTCTGTATCCGTATTATCAATCGGCCGTGAATCGTCTTCAAAATCTTCCTGATTGTTCCCCCCTTTTGTTTGATTATGATGGAAGTGATGCAAATGCTCGTGACTGTGATAAGTCCCAGAACCACCTTTTTGATATGTTGGTGTGGCGCACTTTATAGCCGCTTCCTGCTGACATACAAAAAATTGGTTCTCCAGGCAATTATCGTCGGATACAATTGTATTGTTCTCCCTCAAGCGCACTTCCAAACAGTCGTCCATATTGGAGCGATGCGTTGGCTCCACTATGGCATTATCTCCCATATAGCGCACGACGCGTCCGTTGCTTATGTAAGTGAAACGACCTTCGGCTTGCAAATCATTTCCACCAAACCAAAAGTCTTCCATATTGCCACGGCTCCGCAAGAAACGTATTATCGCCTTAAATTCCTCTGGTGTTGAGAGGTCGGCCAGATTCAGGTTTTTGCGTAAGCAGTTGTTCTGTGCGCCAAACCAGTTCATCTATGCTACCATAAAGAACGGTATGAGTAGACGAAAGAATTCTATACAATTTACTACACACCTTTTTGCCTGAAAAATAGTAGCATTTATTATTTATTTTTCGCATATATCGCCGGCCACATGGATTTTGATTTTTCTTCTTTGCACTCCCCTTATTAGTTGACATAAGGAGTACCTCCTCGGGGTATGCTATGATATACGCTAATATCACAATTTGCGCTAACCTCATGATTGCAGGCACCACTCCATGAAAACTGGACGCATTGTGTATGTTTCTTCTATATATACCCTCTTAAAGGCATGAAAAGTGAATTTTCGATTGATTTTTATGGCCGTAAAATTTGTAAATCGATTAATTAAACTTAGTAATGCTCGCCCCATCATATATATTATGTGCAATGCAGCTTCTAAATAGGGTATACAAAAAAAAAAATTAAGATTCTCTCGGTACTTTGTGGCACGAATTACACTAAATAAAGGCACAATTTATTGAACGTCTTACCTTTATGTTTATCGTATTCTATACCTAATGTACTATAATATAAACAAATTCTTTGCCGTCACGGGACTCTTGTTCAGCTTATAGCAATAAAAATCCGTCAAATTCTTTAACCTCTCTCCTCGTGTGCATATGTCAGCGCCATTACACGGTAAACGAGTACCTTTTACACCCCTTCGATTCCTATATAATTTATTTAAATTGGTCTAAATTTACAAGGAAAGAATATTTTGCCGACGCGATTGCCAAAATTTGTGTAAAGCCCAAGAGAGCGAGAGATAGAGACGCAAATCAAGCAATACATACAAATACACACCAATAAGACAAGACAATAACATGCGCGTCACAACCTTCCCCTGACATTCGCAGCAGAATGAACATTTGGCAAGCGAAAAGTTTGTGAACAGCAGATTAGTCTTTCCTTATAATTATAATTCCATGTTATAGACGTAAAAGGAAGAGAAATATTATGTAAGAAGATACTTTCTTCAATGTTTATTAAAATTATACCCGTTCAATATGTATGTGTTGTTGCAATAATTTTTACAAAGAGAAATGTTTTTTTTGTAAATATAATTTTTCATGTCGAAGCTCGCTTCACTACATCGCCGCATCTGCGATCTGCTGGTGTTATGCGTTCTTTCTGTAAAGCGCCGTCTTAAGTGCCTTATGCTAAAGTCATGCCCAATCTTTCAATTCTGCCAACATCACATTTCTGTTGTTGCTGTGACTTGTCTTTTTTTATTCCAAAGTAGGCTTTCATCCCAAGTTGACCGCTCAGGATCTAATCCCTCGGTTGTAGTGTCTTGGGCTAATACTTCCGCTCCTTGCGTTGTTGTTTCTTCCTCTTTTTCTGTTGTTGTTTCTCCCACTTTTTCTCTTGTTGTTTCTTCCGCTCCTACCGTTGCTGTTTCTCCCTCTTTTTCTGTTGTTGTTTCTTCCGCTTCTTCCGTTGTTGCTTCTCCCTCTTTTTCTGTTGTTGTTTCTTCGGCTTCTTCCGTTGTTGTTTCTTCCTCTTCTTCCGTTGTTGTTTCTTCCTCTTCTTCCGTTGTTGTTTCTTCCTCTTCTTCCGTTATTATGTCTTCCTCTTTTTCCGTTGTTGTTTCATCCTCTTCTTCCGTTGTTGTTTCTTCCTCTTCTTCCGTTGTTGTTTCTTCCTCTTCTTCCTTTTTGGATTCTTCCTCATCTTCCTCTCCTGATGGATCCTGTACTTTCGCGGCCTTTATCTCACCCATTTCATTATCGATGGTTACGGGATGTACCTCCTCCCCTGTAGTACTTTCCTCCTCCGTTGCAGTACTTTGTTCCCCCCGGGCAATATTTTCCTCCTCTGGCCCGAGAGTTCCCTCCTCCGTTGTAGAAGTTTCCTCCTCCTGTGACGTTCCATCATCCTCTGGATTCGTATTATGAACCGGCCGTTCCTCGCTTTCCATATCCTCTTGATTGATCCCCCCTTTTGTTGTATGATGGAAATGATGCAAATGCTCGTGACTATGCTGCTGCTTATCATTAATTGTACTTGTTGGTGTGGCGCACTTAAGTTCTGCACCCTTCTGACATATAAAATACTGTTTCTCCTGGCAATTATCATCGGTCACCAACGAGCTGTTTGTTCTTAAGCGTAACTCCAAACAGTCATCAGTGTTGGAGCGATGCGTTGGCTCTACCACGGCGCCACCCATATAGCGCACTACGCGTCCGTTGCTTATGTAAGTGAAACGACCTTCGGCTTGCAAGTCATTGCCACCAAACCAATAGTCTTCCATGTTGCCACGAGTTCGCAAGTAATGTATAATCGCATTAAAATCCTCTGGTGTGGAAAGTTCGGCCAGATTCAGGTTCTTGCGTAGGCAATTATTCTGTGCGCCAAACCAGTTCATCTGTGCTTTCAAAATGAAGACGAAATTAGAAAACGAAAAATCTTAAAAATTCATAACGCACCTTTTTGACAGCAAAATAGTAACATTTACCATTTATTTGGCGAATACCTTTTCGGCCACATGGACCATTGGCATTCTCTTTGCCTTTATTACGCTTGATAGTTCTGCCCTTTTCAAGAAGCACTTCATCGGGATATGTGATGAATAAGGCTATCATCACCAGTTGTAAAAATCTCATGGTTGGAGCTACTTTTCCATAAAAACTGCGCACATTTCATATTCTTTTTCCTATATATATATGCTCTTGAAGGCATAAAAAGTCAATTATCGATGCATCCAATTGCATTAATTATGTTTTTTCATATAATTGTTTAAGCATCGAGATAGTTGTAGTAACCAAGTCTGTATCGAATCGATTAATTAAACTTTGTAATGCTCGAAAGACACTCGCTAGCTGAGCAAAGTAACATTGAGGCGAAGGTTTCCAAAGAACCTGAAGCATGCCAGCAATTGTAAATGATCTTTGTTAAATTGTTTCAAATAAAGATAAATCTAACTCTACTACAATTTCCTACTAAGAGCAAGAAGCTTTTGAAGGGCTTCGTAACAATAACTTTAAATCAGCAACCTTTTTCTTTTAATTCTCTTAGATTCCCAATAATTTATTTCTCTTAGCTCTTATGCTATTAAGTTGAGGAAAGTTTAAACCTTTTTTTCAGCCACTATGTATATATACACATATCTAAAACCAACAATACTGTGCGTCTTATATAGTATATTTTCATTATATTTTATTAATCCAAGTACAACTTTATGATACAAATCCGCCCAGCTCGTTATTACAAATGGTTTGCACTCTATTTTGCTGGAGGTGCGTCTGCCGGTGCGCCTTCTGCTGGTGCGCCTTCTGCTGGTGCGCCTCCAGCTGGTGCGCCTTCCGCCGGTGCGCCTTCTGCCGGTGCGCCTCCAGCTGGTGCGCCTTCTGCTGGTGCGCCTGCAGCTGGTGCGCCTTCAGCTGGTGCGCCTTCAGCTGGTGCACCTTCAGCTGGTGGGCCTCCAGCTGGTGGGCCTCCAGCTGGTGCGCCTTCTGCTGGTGCGCCTTCAGCTGGTGCGCCTTCCGCAGGTGCGCCTCCAGCTGGTGCGCCTTCTGCCGGTGTGCCTTCCACCGGTGCGCCTTCTGCCGGCGCGCCTTCAGCTGGTGCGCCTCCAGCTGGTGCGCCTCCAGCTGGTGCACCTTCAGCTGGTGCACCTTCAGCTGGCGCACCTTCAGCTGGCGCACCTTCAGCTGGTGCACCTTCAGCTGGTGCACCTTCAGCTGGTGCACCTTCAGCTGGTGCACCTTCAGCTGGTGCACCTTCCGCTGGTGCACCTTCAGCTGGTGCACCTTCAGCTGGTGCTCCTTCAACTGGTTCTTCACCCTCTGTTGGTTTAGCGCTTTCACCTTCGTTTTCTTCTTGGTCTTCTACAGGTAATTCCATAGTTTCTGGTGTATTGGCTGGACCAATTTCCTCATTATCGTTTTCTTCTTGCTCTTCTATTTTGGTGGTTTCTGTTTCATCCGCTTCTCCAGAGTTTTTATTTTCTACTTCAGTTTCTTCTTCGTCTGCAGCCTTTTCGGTTTCACTTCCAGGTTCTTCTTCTTCTGGACTTTCAGTGCGCCCAGCTATTTCTTCGCCTGGTTCCTGTTCCGTAATCGGTGTCTCCTCGTCGGGTTCAACTTCTTCCGATTGGGGTGGATTAGTCTCTATTGGGACAGGCGTTGGCTGTTCGACTTCTTCATTGGCTATCTCCACGCCACCAGCTTCTTGCTCCGAATTACTGCCGCCATTCTCTATCGAGCCACTATCCATTATTTGACCTGCGTTGACATTTCCTTCATTCTCGTCCTCATCGCCAATGTCATGATGGAAGTGATGCAAATGCTCGTGACTGTGGTGACGTGGTTTATTGCCACCTTCACCAAGGATATCATCACAATAACGCTCGGAACATATGAAGTACTGCCGCTCCAAGCAGTTATCATCGGCCACCACGGTAATGTTTTGCCTAATGCGCACCTCCAAGCAATCATCACACTCGGAGTGTTCGGCCGGCTCTACCAGGCTATAGTTGCTATAGAAGCGCACCAGGCGCCCACTACTTATATACTGAAAGCGACCCTCATGCTGCAAATCATTGCCACCAAACCAAAAGTCTTCCGTATTGCCTTTGGAGTTAAGAAAACCAATGGCAGCATAAAAATCAGCGGGATTGTTCAAATCCGCTAGCGTCAGGCCTTTCCGCAGGCAATTATTTAAAGCTCCAAACCAGTTCATCTGCCCATTACGTAATGCCAACATAAATATACATTAAACGAAATTCCAAAACCAAATTCCAACTCTTAGCTTACCTTCTTGACTGAGAAGTAGTAACACTTGCCATTGATGCGACGCAGATAACGGCGCGGGCAGCCCGTGGCCGAGCCCATTAGCTGCTCCTTGGGCAAGGCCATCAGGACGGCAAGGACCGCAATTATTAAATGCTTCATGTCTTGTGACCTCTGCGCCAACTGTGTGTGCTCTGCCGCTGCCCGCTCCTGTATTTATATCCTCTCCTACCGTGCAATGTCCAAGTGCAACCAATCAATCCCAAGCATTCAATTTGACATGCCAACCCTGTAGTTGCTCTTCATATTCGTCTAATTCAATTACAGCGCATCTTGCATACAATTTCAAATATATTAGCTACTTACTTTTATTATAAAGAGAGCGCATCTTCAGAAGATTGTTGTGTGTGGGTAACCAAGTGAGTAAATATTTTGTGGGTCAGGTTTAAGTTCATTTCTTTAATTGGACTTTTTGATTGTAAATAGTTTTTGTAGCTACAACAAGGCTGCCGGCCCTTGGCTATGGTTAGTCATCGCATAGCTAGAGGGAAGATCCAAAACCCTTGCACAATTCATTTATTGATTTACCTTCAACATGACATCATGCAGCAGTAGTAGTTTTAGTAGGTTGCTTGCTCCCATTTACAGAACTTCTTCTTTTTATACCCTGTTTTTTTTTTTTTTTGTAGCTAGTTGCCAAGCAGCACGTCTGACCGACTGTCTAACCGACTGCCACTGACTTTTGCTGACGTATCTGACCTTAGACAATAAATGAGGTTTTGACAGCCTTGTACAGGGTACACTCAATTTGTCAACAAGTTTGTAAAGCAACAATGGATGTTGTTTCGAACTTAAGAAAATGTGACAAAGTTCCTTTTTTGTCTAAGAATCAGTGTCACAAGTCATACCCTAATCTACCAGAAACCAGGCCACACTATCTCATCCAAAGCATAACCGAACACGTTGCCTATGTGCCTGCGCTTGATGTGGCTGCGTTTTTAGTTGTTGTTTGTTTTTAATGTGGTGTGCCATAATTTCACTTTTGCTATTAGCCATAAAATTTACTTTATAGACTAGGATTGTTTATTATGTCGATATATCGATATATCGATATGTGCGATATTTTTAATTTTTGATACGATAATATCGAAACGATTTTTCGAGGAAGATAGTATTACATTTCGATATTTTTTGTGTCAAATATCAAATACCTTCTACTATGTACTTTTCAATAAATAACAAAAGCGTGCCGTAAAATTGAAAGGTGTACTTTATTTGCATAGATGAACCAATTAAAAATAGATTAAAATTCGGTGTCACATGTGGAAATTCGTCGAACGAAAGATTGTGGAATGTTCATAATGCACTGATCCAAAACAGAAATATGAGGGAGCTTATAGGCATAAAGAAGAAGATGCGAGCTTAGCTAAAGTGCAACTGCTTAGAAAAAAATACAGGCAAAAGTCAGCTCTGCATCGTCAAAAAAGCTTGCATTTGCTGTGGAACTTGTTCTAGACAGCAAAAGAAGGCCTTACTTGAAAATGTTGAAAATACCGTCTTGCTAAAGTCGCTTAACGCATGTTTTTTACGATAAATTGATATAGCGATATTTTAAAATTGATATTAGACTCATGTGACCTTTTGTCGAAGTGAGCCTAACTTAGTGATTTAAATCCAGACCAAAACATCGATGTTTACCATCGCAGAGTCCATCGACATTGGACATAGATGTAGGCCGATGCATCGGACTTAAAACATCGATGCATCGCTGGTTTCCCGATATTTTATATTTACAAATTTTGCTTTTATTATAGAAGAAGAAACTTCGTTATATTAAATGAAATACTTGAAACTTAAGCTATCTGCACATAAGAAGATTTCTAGATAGTATATAATTTAATAGATCTACGACTAAATTATGTAATTTTTTTCGCTGAGAGATTGGCCTTTGATAAACTTTGAGATGACACTCTCAATTCTGCAAGCATTATTTGTAAAACTGAGAATATGTTACTTACTTTGGCATGATCTTGTATAATAGTAGGTTGGCGTACGAGATGGTGAAATGTTCGATGGCTTTGCCGATGCATCGTATGTTCGAGAACATCGGAAAATGACAGGTCAACTATTGATGTTTTCGATGCATCGATGTATATATTACACCATTAGCCTCTGGTTAAAGGGTATAGCGCTGTCCGGCAATTGTTTAGTTTTGTTGGGTGGCGTTTAACACACACAACACTGTGACTCTCGTGTGAAATTGTTGTCTAGGTTGTTTTATATTGTTTGCTGCCCTTGAGCGCCACGCCGATGACATCATCAAGAAGCCAGCGAATGAGTTTCGAATGTAGCCAATAATACACTACTTTGTATTAGCCGGCGTTTTTGTATTATTTACGTTGTTGTTATTATTATTTTCGGAACGGTTTGTGTGTATGAGTGTGGAACCTAAGCAGCCGACGCAGTTACTCATAGACTTACCCATACAACTATGGACATGGTATATGTCGCGCTTGAGTTAGCTGGCATACTGGTTTTGGGGTTTTGGAGCTTTAACGCTTCTGCGCATTAACCACCAGCTGGGATGCTGTGTGATTGTCTATAAAAGTATGAGTATCTTTATTACGTTACTTTTTGGCCAGCTACGCACACACACTAACGTAGCCATATAGCCGGTTTTGTTGACGTTTCTAGTTTTTGAAAGATTCCGCTCGCGCTCTCTCTGTAAGCTTTGTTAACCGCATTGTCTTTACCTGGCTTAATATTATTGAGCACAAAGTATCTTTAGGTTTAGTCATATCTGCATTTGTAGCTGTATCTTTATATGTAGCCGCTAAATGCGTGTTACGCAAATGACATACAAGATGTAGCTGCTTGGAAGCCATAAGTCAATCTAGGCAACAATATGTTAAAAGTTTCATATTTATAGTATAGTAGCATGCCATATATATATATATATACTTTTTATCGTTCCCTTCACTTATTTCCGTTAGATTTTTTCAAAGTTCTTTGGTTGCGTACAATTTCCAGAACCATAGAAGCGTTTTGCCCATTAGATGGACGCCTAATGAAATATTTTTGCACAATAAATAATTTATGTAGATAGACCAAAATAAACTTTGCTTGGCTTGTGCTTTGAATACTATGTTCCAAATTAAAAAACCAAAATATGCTTTTTAACACTTAAAAGTTAACAAGCTCAAAAGAAAGCGTGAAAGCTAATTTCGCGAAGCAAAAATTTAACGCTAATAAAAGCAGATATATAATGTATATATATATATATATATAAACCTTTTGACTATTATGACATCACATACTGTAAATTATTCAAATATTTGCGCTTTGTTGACTTGCACCAAACTATATATATATATATATACATATATAAATATATATATATATATATATATACATTAAGTCTTTATATAGTTATATATGTGCTGGTACACTTTGGCATGCGGCACGATTGAAAGTGGCGCTGTGGCTTTTAATGGCACAATGTTTCTATTTGAATGAACGCACACGTCACTTTATGTGAATGCAATGTGAGAGCGAGTAAGAGCGCACGATGAGAGGCGGCACAGGGGCGTTGCTACCGACATTCTTAATTAATATTAAATTATAATTAAAGTTTTGCTGATGTGCTTTAAATTGCTGGCTGCACAGTTGACATCATGGCAAGTGTAAGCCATATTTATGCGCCCCACATTGGGCGCCTAAGCAAAAACTGCGCAGTAATTGCATAAGAAATCTGTTTTTCTGCGTATTTAATGAAGCATGGCATGTAATTAGCTTGAAATAGTTCACGGCTAAGAAAATTCTTAGCTTGTTGATTTTATTTTTTTTGTTTTGGTTAATAATTTTACTCAAGCATAAACTCAGCCAATTAGTAGCAAGTATTTGTTTAAGCTGCGCCTATAAATTCCTGCAAAGCTTGCATTTTGAGCACAGTTGCACCTTACAAGTTCGCACAAAATGTATTCCCAAAGTAAGGCATTAACAATTATTTAATTGTAACTTTCTAACAAGCTTACCTCCTTCTGTACTCTTCACAGCCTCTCTGAAGAATCTAGGCGACAAGACTGCCAACTTGTTTGGCAAAAAAAAGGATGAAGCCGAGAAGCTGGCCAATGACAAAGCTGTTGAAGCACAGAAGCTAGCCGAGGAGCAGGCCAGAAAAGTGGGCCAGTCCGTGCAGCAGACTAAAAGCGAGGCCGAAAATTTGGCCGCCAGCACAGGTAAGTCAAGGCTACACAAGAATCCTTAGTAGCACCACTACAATTACTTGTTTATGCTGCAGCTAAGGAAGCTGCTGCTTTGGCCAATGCTGAGGCACAAAAGGCTGCTCAGGTAGTTGATCAGGGCGTGAATCGTGCTGCCCAGGTTGCCAATCAATCCAAACAAGCTGTAGATCAAACCGTGCAACAGGCCAATGCTGCAATTCAAAACTCCAAGCAAGCGGCAGCCAATCTTGCAGAAGCTTCTCAGCGCGCTGCCGCCAATGCTGCTGATCAGACCAAAAAGGCTGCCAATGACGCCATCAATAAGAGCGTAAAGGCTGCCGAGAATGTAGCCGATCAGAAGCTTAAGGAAGCCGAGGGCGCGATTGATGGAACCATGAAACAGGCCAGTCAGACTTTAGACCAGAAGGTAAATGAGGCCAACAGGTATGCGGATCAGAAGCGTGAGGCTCTGGAGAAGAACTTGCATGATGTTGCGACCAATGCACAGGATAGCGCCGGACAGCAGGCCACAAATCTGTTGGGCAAGCTGCACTTGGGACAAAAGTGAATCTAGTGTTTGTTGAACGCATATGAATCTCCAGCAAAAAACATAATACTACAAAATATAAACAATTTAAATGTAATTAAACCAACTATATATGCTTTGAATAAACAAATAAAAAAAATGAAAAACTGCTTCAATGTAACAAGTGCCAGTAATGTGATTGCTAAATGTTGATTAATTGAGATATATGTATTTAAAATATATTTTTAATAAATTCTTTTTTTTTTATAAAAAAAACACTATTATGTTTACATGCAGCGCAGTTTTTTATACAAAAATGTAAGCACAATTTGGTAGAGAAACATGTTATAAATTTAAAGAATTTTACAAAAATATTGTTACCTTGAGGCATTTTATTGAACCTAAAAAACATAAAACGAATGAAAGTAAACAATGTATGAGTTTAATATTATATTCAGTTTTATGTAGAAATTTACGTTTAAGTAATTTTAACTTTTTGCACAATAAAATACAAGTGTGTTTTTAATAAAAGATGGCATGCCTTTGTTAATTTCTAAAAGATGTGTTAATATTTAATTTTAGGCGATTGAATCTATTAAATTACGTATGAATAATGCCTTGCAGCGGCGGTAAGGGTTTGTATCCATGCTACATTCGCAACAAGCAAAATGTATTGAAGGTTTGCGTCTACACTAAATATATAAAGCAGCCGCTCAATTGGTGTGTGTGTTGACTAAAACATACCTTTTTCGGTAAATCTAATTCGAATCCGCAAACAATTTTGGATTTTCTAGAAACGTTTTCGAATTATCGCTATTTCAAAAAAAAAGAGATTTCAAAAGTTGCGAAGTCACCGAATTTCACATATCTTGGGAGCCTTACTACCTATCGAGATGAATTGTGACTCGAATTGAAGGTAATTTATTATCAAATCAATGTCTCGCTAACGGAGAACAAAAGAACAATACAAAAACCCTGGAGTAAAACATACATTTTCCGGTAATTTTGTGGTCGCTGATTTCAAATCCGGAAACCGTTTTGAGGAATCTAGAACGGTTTTCGAATTTGTCAAGGCGCCATCTATGCGAATACTTGAACCGCTGCCGCACGCCATAACAATGTTAATGTATTTTTTATTTTGTATAAAAAATTGATCAAATGATGAAATTAATTCTTTTACAATTAATCAGTGACTAATTAAGCGCTGATTCTGGTATAAACACTTTTACGAGAATGTTAACCATTACAGAGCATCCACGCTAACTAAAATTTGTCACTTTAGCGCAAAAACACGGGTTGGAAATAAAAATTGCAAGGACAAAATCAAATCTTTCATTATTACTTGATGATTAACTGGCTAAAACAGTTATCTTAAAATGCATTTTTCAGTGCTTATTTTCAAAGTTGTCAAGGCGCCATCTATGGGAATATTTAAGCCGCTTCCTCACGGCATGGCATTGTAATTCTTTTTTGAAGGCGCCATCTATGGGCATAATTTGAATAAGCGTAATTAATAATTTTATTAATTGCTGTTTTGTATGAAAAAATTAGTACGACTAAACCAATTCTTTTACGATTAATTAACGGCTAATTATAGCGAACTTAGTTCGTACATCATAACATTCATATGCTTGAGCTTAGAGTACGCACACTTCTGATGTTTTTTGCATCATACTTTTAGGCTCTTTTAGTTTTTCTGACCTTGTCACACTGCTGCAATTTGCATTAAGCAAATCAAAGGCTGCACTCTTCTAAATCAAAAATAGCTGCTGGCGACATCTATGTGTGAAAACTCCCTGAAGCTCTTTTGACCAAGTTCAAGTCCAAGAAGGCAACCACAACTGACGGTTCAATGTCTGTTGTCTGCAAGCGAGGCACTCACTTTATTTGTTGCACTTGCCGGGAGTTGTTCTATAGAACGCACAAACGAAACCAACAGGTGTGAAAGATATATACTTTGTGTGTAGCGGAAACTTAAAAAAAAAAGTGGTGCGCGGCTCTTAAGTTATTAATTTCTTTGCTCAGAACTATTGGAATACGATGGATTATCGTTTATTGTTGGTATGTAGAATGCTTTGTAAGCAAGTTTGTTGCCTAAGTCATTGGTTTTGCCACACCGTGTTTAAGTACTGTTATGCACAACGGTTCGAATATATGTGAAAAAATGTATTATATAGAACACTATTACGACTGGACATGCTAATGAGTTAAAGTGACGGGTTTGTTCTTGGCCTGCGCCTCATGCCACATTTTGTTGTTTGCCTACCATGCGTGTATGTATGCGTTTAACTTCTGGTTGCCTTCTTTTTTTTTTTTTTTTTGCTTGGCGCTGGAACAACTTTCCCGTTACTTAAAACGTATTTAGAACAATTTCACACACATACAAAAGTAAGCCAATTCTAAGCGACAAAGTTTTATGTTGATTCTAAGTTGCTTCTCACTTGGTTTTTGTGTTTTATGCGCTCTAAATCTATTTCTTTCGGTTTTTACAATTTTATACTGTTATTATTATGAAACTACAGCCTGCAGCCGCTTACATATAGCTATTTTTACACAAAGTTTAACAAAATCGCTTATAGCATACATCAAACTTCATTGATTTATGCAAATTACGCTTAAATGAAACGAAAATTTCCTATATGCACACAAGCTAGCCAGATTATAAGGTGTACCGTCATTAGAATAAACAAAAAAAAGCACACAGTTTCACGTTGACCCAAATTCGCTGTTTCGGAATTCAAATTGTGCCTTTGCCGTGAATCATGTCACGAAGCCAAACAAGAAATAGCAGCACCAGCAGCTGCGCCATTCTTCTCGATGTCTGTCTGGCTGTCTTAAGCGCACCCGCATCCAAATTGTTGAACCATGGCCAAGAAATTCCAAAATGTCTCGCTGGCATAATTAACATAGGTCCCCCTCTTGCAGGCAAAACAAAGGCCAGCAGGCAACTTTGCAGCAACAAGAGAAAAGTCTGGCAGACAAAACAGAGACACCTACAATACTTGGACTGAGACTGACCCGAATTGATTTGTGCCTTGTCTCATGGCATTCCTTAACTTTTGATTTCATTGAAAAATCTCATAGAAACCAGAATTTCTGCGCAGGGAAAGTTTTCATTATAGTGTACTTACATTTCAATACTACAATGATGCCCAACAATCAGCGCTGTATAAACAAAATGTTGCGACTGTGGCCAAAGCCCCAGATGCAAAAGTGTAGACGTAGCCGGTTGTTTGTTTACGTCGAAGCGTAAAACTCGAAAAACTTTCGCCATGACAAGATGAAGCGCGTCTCTTTGTGCAAGTGGTATATGGATGCCACAATGGATGCGATTGATGCTAGCTTGGTCATGCATGGGCTATTAATTTTATTTATACATGTGTTCTTTATGCATAACTTAAGACCATAAAAGCGAAATTTTGCCACACAAAAAAAAAAAAATAATAATGTCAATCCACACATAATTAATTTATTTTTTTTTTTTTTTTTTAGAAAATATTAAGTTTTCTTTTGCTGTCACTGTGCGCCACTGCCCAGCAACCACAGTCGCCAACAGATTATGGCGAGGAGCCCCCGGAGGGGTATTATGCTTTTGTAGAGTCGGCGAATGCGGTACCACCAAAGGTGCGTCCCCCGCCCTATACGTTTGTGAATATGGACTGCAAGAATGTGGCCCCAGGCAAGAAGTCGGCAGTATCGGTTCACAATATATGTGGAGATCTGAATAAGGGTCAAATACCCAAGAATCCATTGGGTCAGAATGTGCTCGGAGAGCCGTATCCATTGTAAGCTAACGACATGTATATACTCTGCGTACATATGGAGTTATAGACCAAAATTTTTATATTTTTAAATTTTTTATGACTTGAGTAGTTACTGCAAACAGTTTGTGAAGTATGGAGTCATCACTCAAGAATCCATATACCTTCCATACACTTGCCACTTTTTCTAGTTTTGGTGGCCTAACCTCTTATAGTCTCGGCAATCTTAACTCGCCTATGTGGAGATATCTAGTTTACGCTTGCCCCCTTGCCGCATTTCTACAATTTTAGGAATGCAAAATAGTTTTTTTTATAATCAACTTTTTCATGCCTTGGCACATCGATAAACATCTTGTCCATCTGTGTTATAAGAATTATCAAAATCGGATAAATGCATCAAAAGTTATAGTCCAAAAAGTGCTGATTTCATCACCGCCACTAATCAACTTTTTCATTTCTTGACACATTTTATTTAAATCGACTTTCAAGCCAACATATATATTTGTAGATGTATGATCGACTTAGAAATAGTCGTAAAAGCTTTTGATCGACAGATTTTCCAAAAGATTTTAACTGCCCTTATTCAAAGCCATTTAGAAATTTCACGGAGTAGGTTTTACGAATAAGACCCCAACAGAGGTTTTTGCATTAAAGAGTTTCGTATTTCTTAAGCTATTTGTTGTACATACATGAAATATGCGAAATCGATTCATGTTGGACGTATCTCTTAATACTTAATTTCTTAAAATATTGGAAAATATTTATTCTTGACCCGTTAAATCTGTAAATCTGATCATTTACAAAACTGGAAATGACTGAAGAATATGATTTTCCAACCATTTTTATACCCCGTACACAAAGTGTAAAATATATTATAGTTTTGTGCAATGTATGTAACAGGCAGAAGGAGGCGTGGCAAATCATAAGTTCCATGGTCAAAAAGTCGTATCATTGACTCGGGTAGCGATTGGATCATATCAGTCTGTCCGTTCGTCCACAGACATTTATAAATGTTTTGATCTGCTGCGAAATTTAAGAACATTGTCCAAAGAATATTGAAGTTATGGTCATAAAAGTAATATTTGCCCTTTTAATAACCAACTTCCCAATAGGAAAATGCTTACAGTCATATCGAACATGTGAAAAGAGACTCAAAAGTAGATAATTTCGTGCCCATTTTACCGTATGCTGGAGTTAGTGTTTATGGAGGAAAAAGAGTACAGGGCATTCCACTGCCCGTTTCCATTGAAAATCAAAAGTATATGGGATTGTAAAATCTTTATCGAATGTTAGAATCTCTAGATCTTATCTATTATAGAATGCTTTGACTAAAAAGTTAAAGTAGTCACGTGAAGAGTATTAAAACTCTAGTTTTCCGCGGTTATCGCATCCGCTATATCTAACCCTAGGCTTGCACTTTAATCTTTTATTTTGCTTTACTCACAGCGAGCTTATACGCAATCAAACATTGAGATTTCTCTCAAAAACGTTGCCCGTACTTAAGGCCGATGACACTCTGCCCAAGGTAACGCAAATCATACGCGATGAGCCAGTGGAACAGCTGGATAGCAATAATATCGATCGTCATTATGGCACGCGAGCTAAACGTGATATACCCGATGCAGCTCATTCCGGGGATTATAGCTACTTTGACCCTGCGTTGGATGAAGAGGAAAAAGAGAAACGTCGTGTCGTAGAGGAACGCAAGCCACGCAAATTCTGCGATGGTGGCGGCGTGTAAGTAAGCTCCAAATTGAAGCAATTGCCTACTAAAGCTTAATTTTAACCTTGCAGCTTCTGCACACTCTATCGCGCCATACAGGGTGACACAGGTAGCCAAGCTGCTCCCATAAACGCTGAGCGTCGCGAAGAAATTGGACCCATACGCTATGAGGGTCCACCAACGCCTTGTCCAGCCAAAGTGGAGTATGCTACGCCCGTTTTTGCCAAGAACTATCAGGGCGCTTGGCGTTATGTGGTGCAAATACCTTATGAGGGTTACTTTACACAAACCGTAGAGGTTACAAGATGTATACAGGCGCGTTGTCATTACCTAGATGGTGGTTGCTTATCGTCCCCACGTTGGGTTAGCTTATTGGTTGCTGAGATATTTTATCCCAATGCAGAGGATACAGTGCCCAGCACTACGACTACTACACAAACGCCTTCAGTGCAAGATTTCCAGGCCTATCAGCAATATTTGCAAAAACGTGCCGGTGTGGCTACCGCCTCAGATGGTACATCGATTAATGGCGGCAGCAATGGCGCAGCCGATGCGCATTGCGATGGTCACGATGAGCTGGGTTGCTTCCAGGTACGCCTATACTACGATTGGTTCTTGATACCCGGCTCCTGCAAGTGCTGGCGTCCGGACTACTTTGCCAAGTATGTGCGCCGAAAGTCAGCGGTCGATTTGTAGAACGAACAAGTAGCGCTGACCACCACAACTTAAGGTACTCATAGAATTTAAAACCAAGACATGAAATTTGCATTCTAACGATCCCCGAGGATTGTAAAGCGTTTGAATTTCGTATACGATATTAATACTATTTAATAACTGCATATACAAGCATATCTGTATCTTTGACTGAATTCCATTTCTACTAATAAATATTTCTGCTATAATTGAACCACTGTTATTTGTCTGCTTGGGTCTGTTTACTAGGCTGTTCGCTCACGTTGGTATTTATACGGCGTGCGTGTGGATCGTGCGCTTCTGTGCATGTCTGTCTGTGTGTGTATGCGTTTATTATGAACTACGAAAACCTGAAACCTGAATCTGTCCCGCAACCAGTTGCGCATGCGCGTGCGCTCTGCAAACAGCAACAACGGCAACTCGCGGCATTAGTCTACACAACCAACCACTCATCGGTTCGGATTGGTTATTTTTCGGGCTCGGGCTCTGGGGGCTAGTGCTGTTGTGCAGTCTTCGAAGTACTCCAGTCGCAGTCGCAATCTCGGTGTGTGTTACACAGCAACAAAAGGTGCAAAATTGTGCAAGCAGCAGCATAAAACCTTGGCGAACGGCCTTTGAAGCGCGCATAAGTGTTATTTTTTCGCAGCATTGCGGAAACTATTTCCGCATTAAACGTAATAAAGTAATTTGCTAGCGCTTTCACGGTAATTACAATATTAACTAGTGCATCTTTATAAAAATGTATAACAAAAGGACAAGCCCCATATAACCAACACAACACACAATTGCCAGTGTGTACTCTGAGAACAAGTTTGTGTCCTAGGTCTTTCTGTGCTGTGTTTATTTTTATGCTCCTTCGCGGGCGTATACATATCTTAAACGAGGGCGGGGTGATTAGTAATCAGCCTTGGAAACAACCAAAATCACGAAATGTATATCTTCATTCAAACGTTGAGACATTTTTAATAACTTTATAAATTAAAAAGGTCCTCACTTAAATCTCATAGTGCATGTACAAATAAGAAGTCTGTTGTAAAAGTATTTACGTTCGCATCCTCTCTGTTACGACCATTTCAACGTTTAAGTTCGGTGCAGGCGAAATTAAGATCGATTTTTAGAGCTTATCCAACATATTTTCATCCGATTTGATTTTTAGTCATAATATCTCAGAAAGTTTCTCAAATTTTGTCAACCATTTGAATTTGTCGGCTACCTTTGCATTTGCATGGGTCAGTTCTTGATGAAAATTGAGAGTATCCATATGCGACATGATGTTTTCTGTACGTTTTCCACAAAAAAAAAACGCGTGCTGGATCTATTAGAGTAGATGATGTATAATAGCTGTAGGAATCTGCTTAACAGTCAGGCTGCAGAGTAAAGTCAGCCTAACCTAGGATCTTCGCCACCGAGGTATTATAAATTAAATGGTAAATTGACTAGGTAACAAAGAATTAGCAGCCGAGCCAATAAAAACGGAGCCGATTCATACACAAAATCTTTAGGAACATTCGATGTCTTATACAGGATACCGTTTTATTAATCGATTTACTACCTTCAACTGTACTACGTCCACACCCAATTTTTTTATAACTCGTCAAAAGCTGCCTGCTTGGTAGGGTTAAAGGAGTCATCTCACCCATCACAAAACGTATCTAATCTAAATAGCAAATTCTGAAAAAGTTTAGCCTCATGAACATGCGCCAACATTAGAGCATCTCTCAAGGTTCAGGGAACAGAGCACCCCTGTGCGTTTTTTCTTTCTTTATTTGATTGGTTTTGTGGTTTAAAAATTCGTCTTAAAAATTAAAGCTGACAAACAGAAAATAATCTCAAACTATTATTATATCTTTGGCCATATGGAAGAGCAGCTTAAGTCAACATAAGGAAAAGTTTAGTTATTGCGTTCTGGAGCTTTATGCGACTCATAGCAAGTCTCCATTCTTTTTGTAAAACTTGTATATTGCTTCTTTTACAAACTTAAAAAAGGAACGGTGACTTGTAATGACTTCTAAAAAGTTATAGAGTGCAATAACTCAACATTCCCTTATGTCGACTTAAGCTACTCTTCCATATGACCACAGATATATAGTACCACGAATTCAGATGAGAACTTTGCGAATGTCAAAAAGGTTTCAAATTTGACCTAGAAAACTGCTCATCTAAAACTGAGAAAACAAGATAAGCACCCATTACTCTTATTAACAACTATTACCCATTCTCATATTTATGATAATGAGCACAGCTATACATACATAGACGCGGCCTTGGCTATTTCTAACAAGATTCGTATTAGTAACTGATAAAATATGCATTGGGCCCAAAGCGTGCGACGCGTGGGAGCGGCTTTGTTTAAATTAAAAAACTTTCCTTTTTCGAATTCCAGAAATCTGTAAAAGATGCTGCGACAGAATAGTGCCACTGTCTTGACACACAGTCCCAGCGAATTAAATCATACCAGCGCTATCAGCAGCAGCGTAGGCAACATCTGCAGCAAAGCTAATAGCTGCGGAACTACATTAGATGCCCTGCCCAAACAGTTTGTGCTCTCCATGAAGAAACTCTTTGACATATTGGATGATAAGCAGAGCGGTTATGTGAGATACGCCGATATTGAGAAAGGTTGGCAGGATGATGGCTCAAAGGGCTTGCCACAGGGAGTGTTAGATTCGCTGCGACGCGTGACGCCACCAAGCGGCTTATTATCTTTTGAACGTTTCTGTGCCGGGCTCAAGTTATGTCTGCTTCGCAATCAACAGTGTAGTGAAAAATTAACAAAGCCACCCCGTCCGCCCTCGGCACCACAGTTAGATAGCACTCCGGTTCTGAGCACAGCGCCTACAGCCAAGATACGGCCCCGTTCACAGCTGGCGCCAAGCACACCACCGCCTTTAAGTCCAGAGTCGGAGCAGGAGTTTATGCATGCCCAGAGCAATAATTTTTCTACAGCGGCGCCGCCTCCAAAGCCACCAAGACAGCTAAATCCAACTACATATGCGCCGCTAGCTAAAGCAGATATACGGCATGCTCTGCAAAATTGGCAGCTAAGTCTTATGAACGGTGAGCTGGACAATAAACACAAAGGCTTGAAGGCTGCACGTGAACAATTTGAACATAGAGGTTCTGCTGATGGTGGTTCGTCCTCCACATCAGCTACAGACTATACCTTAGGCATGAGTCTGGCTCTACCGCCTAAGAAATCACCCAGCAAGCGTAGAGAATCCCGTAGACACACGCTGCAGCATGGCATAGATTATAACATGCTAAAACGTCTCAAGCAGCTGGAGGAGGAGCGGGAGCTGCTTCTATTTGGCTTAGATGGGGTTGAGAAGGCGCGTGACTGGTATATGCAACAGGTGCTCTATGTGCAGGAACAGATCAAATATTTTGGACGCCTGGGCTCGCGTTTTGTAAGTTTACTAATATATCACCATATACATATTGTGCAATATCAATTTATATATTTGCAGGAGCAGTATTCGGAAATACAACAAGAGCGTCTTAATTTCCAACGTGCTCGAGTTTTAGAAGTAAATCGCAGCTTAGCCATATTAACCGATACCTGGGAACACGGCGGATATCCATTACACATCAATCTGGCCATGCCCGCACTTACGCCTAGCCTTAAAACACCGCCACATTTCAAACATTTCGCACCAATTTGTAGCGACGTTGTGAAGCAAAGTAAATTCAATGCCAATCTCAGCTTACATGATGAGGAGCGCTTTGAACTTTTGGGCTCGGAAAAACAAACGTTTTTGAATGACTTCTATGAGTTGCAACAACAGCAACAGCGACAGCAACATTTCCATAATTTGCGTGCAACTCGCTCACATAACATGTCGGAATTTGTGCTCAGCCAGCCATCCCCTGTAAGTCAATCTTCCGCAGGCCTGGGTGATGCCGATGTCGTATACTAAGTCTGATTATTATGTTTATGTATAAACTGATTCAATTTAATAAAAATATTAATATAACAGTGTTTATGCTTACATTACTGAGGATTGGGAAACCGTCTCATATATTTGTTTAATTGTTTATAGTTAAGATTATTGCCGGGAGTAACAATACCCTGATTGACGGTTTTTTTGGCTTCAAACTTGCGATCCATATAGAATTTATAGCACTTTTGAAACTGGTTGATCTCCTTATTGCAATACTTCTCCACAAACTCATTGTCCTTCAGGCAGGCAAAGAGCACGCCCATTTCTTGTAGACAAGCCACATCGTTGCCGGAATCCGCTTTGCCACTAACAGTGTTCTTCAAACGCAGTGGCAGTATCTCCTGAAAGGGCACCTCCTTTTCGTTCTGGGGCGCACGGCCGCGCGATGCATATAGTGCAGTGGGTACACGCATCTGTAATTGATTTATGGTATGTTAGTTATTTATTAAACACACTTTATTTAATAATTTTTACTTGGAAATATAAGACCAGCTGGTTGTTACGTCAAAAAGTAACACAACGGCATTTAACAGCACTCTTTTGCAGCAGCGAAGTTCAAGTTGACCGTTTTTAAACACTAGTTTGCAAAAGATATTGTTAAACACTAAAATTTTTTTGTGTTTTGTGTCACTTCTGGCTATAATAAAAATAAATAAGCTACAAAATTATTAACATATGTATTCAATACATGAACGTAATTATCATAATACAATATGAACGCCGCTGAGGAACATAATATGGCAGAGCCGTACGCGGAATCCACCAGCAATAATGAAACTAATGATGGCGCGTCTGGTGATATGAGGAATACAGCGGGTGTGCGCAAACGACAGGCCCGTTTCCAATTTCATCCATACCATGGCTCCAATATACAATTAAAAGACGATTCGACAGTGGCATTCCGGTGTGCAAGCTTTGCGGATGCACTTACATTTTCAGAACGCCCACTGGCGGCTGGCGAAATTTTTCTTGTGGAGATTGAGAAAATTGAACGCGGTTGGTCTGGACACATGCGTTTGGGCTTAACACAACTAACTCCCAGTGTGATTGGTACGCGTACAGAGGGACTGCCACATTTTGCTTTGCCGGACTTGGCAAATTTGGGCAGCAGCTGGATATTTCCAATCTCTAAGTTTGAGCTGAATCAACGGCAGGTACAAAACGAGAACGTTGAACCAGTAGAAAACGTTCAATCACCACAGCGTAAGTATCATTTTGCGGCATTTAAAATAGGCCATAGATATATCACATTGCGCTATACTTACAGGCAATCTTTTGGGCGATGCAACACATGTGCGCACACCGCGCGGCTTACTACCAAAGAGACTGCTTCGTCCTACTATGGAGAACGGAAACTCTGATATACTATTAAGCGACAGAGGCTCACGCATAGGCATGATTTATGTACCAACTGCTGAGGATCCCACTAAAGCTGAGCTACACTTTATAATCAACGGCGTAGATAGAGGTCCTGTTACTAATGAAATTCCCCTAAATACAGGCCCTTTGTATGTTGTTATCGATGTCTATGGCACAACAAAACAAATTCGCATCATACAATTGGAAGGCAGTAAGTGTATCAATCTTATATAGCACTTTTCTGTTACTAACACTAAACTTACTTTCAGTTTTGTCACTACAAAGCGCTTGCCGCAATGTTATACTTGAAAACTTTCCACCAAATGCAATTGTGTTGCTGCCACTACCGGAAAGCATTAAGCGTTTTTTGCTACGCCGAGATTAATAGCAAATATATGACCGGCCAAAACTCCGAGGCGTCGAAGTTAACATACCCTAGCAGGTCTCTATGTCTGTTCTATTTGGTACCTTCATTGATTAGAAGCGCAAAAGTTTTTAAACCAAGCGCTGTTAAGGTACGGAGATATGGTCTCGGGTGTTGATGCTGATCATCGCTTCAAGGAAGCCTCCTTCTTACTAATAAGCGAATATGCACTGCTAGGGTATAAAAATGCTTACGTAGTAGTTTATTTCGTAAGCGTGTGACGTGATAGCTTGTTAAACCATATTTTATACGTATACTAGTAAATTAAGTGCCGTTGATTGACTCCACTGAAGACGAAATCTGCTTTAGCAGCTTGCTAGGATTCATTATACGTATATACATAAATTTTTGTTCTGTAGATACAATTAGTTCTAAATAGTTTGGTTTGAAGTTTACCAGTTAAAATTGTTTATGGTCTTGCAAACATAAATTTATTCTAAGCATATATATTAATGCCGATTAGAATTTGTAAAAACTTTTTCCTTAACTAGTTTATCTGTAAAAACCACTATATGACAACTTACTCGATAAAGAAAGATAAAGGATTCTCATTTCTTTTCAAAATACTGTTGCTAAACTTAAATTTAGATTTTATATACTGTACATCTTGAAGCGTTACGCTCTAAAAAAATGCAATTTAAGTATCCATTTCTCTTAAAATTATTGTTGCTAAATTTAAGTTTAGATATAACAAACTGTACATCTATGTATGTAATGTAATAAAGACAAAATGCTATGCTTTTTGTAAGACTAAGCGCCTTTAATTAAGCACCATTTAGGTGTGTAAATTGTTAACATTTAAAGTATATTTTATTTTTATAGTAGTTGTAGTAGTATGTATTATTACTTTCCGCGATTCTCGGCTAATTTTGCTTTAAAGACCGCCTTTAGCTCCTCAGCGCCTTCCTCGTTTGCCTCCTTATAGTAAGGCAATTCCGCTAGACGTTTAAGCCAAGCCAAAACTTTGGGAAACTTGAATTCATCAATGGGCGCCACCTCATTCACGGAAGTTATTGTGGCCACACAACAAAAATCTGCAATCGTCAACTCATTGCCGCACAAGTAGTCCTGATCCTTCAGAAAGCCCTCCAATATTTCATAACATTTCTGTATATATGCTATTTTATCAATCGAGCAAGTCGTCGATCCATCATACAAAATTGGCTCATAGAGAAAACGCAGACGCGCAAATAAATGTCCTGAATCCAGGTGCAAACGTGCATCTACATTGGCACGTTGCACCAAATCTTTGGGATATAGCGTTTCATGACCCTCGCCGTATTTCTGAACGAGATATGAGCAAATGGCGTGTGAATCGATTATGGTAGCATCCCCATCAATTAACGTTGGAATGGTGTGCTGTGGATTTAATTTAATGAATTCCGGCGTCAGATGTTCACCTTTCAGCAGGTTAATTGGCCTGCCAAAGATATATACAAGTCGGTTATTAGTTTATTTAAATATATGTATATATGGCATTCGCTTGCGAACATGTGCGCCACTTACCGCAATTCAAGTTCAAGGCCAATGGCTTTGGCCGTTAGTAATACGGCACGTGAGGGTGGACTTAGGGTGGCATAATAAAGGATTGGCTTTGACATGGTTTGTTTTTGTTGTTGTTTAGCTGTTGCAAGTGGTAAAAAATAGGTAATAAGTATGCACATAATTGAACACAAAATGTACAGATTATAATTGCTAATTTGTGTATTTATGCAGTTTATCGCTAGTTTAATGACAACCCGATAAAAGCTTAATGTTGAGATTTCTGTTTAATGAATGAGATTCAACAATTTCTGCTATGTTTTCAATTAAAAGAAAATCGCCTTGCGAAAAGTATAAAAAGGATTAAAGTATTTTTCTCGGAAAGTTTGTCTACTGCAAGTGCACGTCGGATGATAGGACAATACAGACACACTTTTGAGAAATCTAAGTAACCAACGCTCCCAGTTCTTCGTAAAAGCGAATTTGTTTTAAATGAGAAATGTCCATGGTCGTGTTGTGTGTATGGATGAAGCAGCTGCTGCGAGAAAGGTCTTCAATGCGGCTGTTGAAGGCAGTCGACGAAGGGGCAGACCTTGCCTCAGCTGGAAGGACCAGGTAGTGAGCACATAGGGTACCTTTGGTATCACCGCCTGGAGGAGGCATGCGCAAAGCAGAGATGCCTGGATGATTGCTTTACATCAGGCCGTAACCCAGTAACGGGTTGTTATGGCCAGTTTAGAAGAAGAAGGGCATTGCATTTGGCATTTTTCTCATTTGCTACGCCATCGACATATTCCTGACTAATGCCTCCATAACTCTGAATACTTTTGGTACAATTGGTATTTATATATAGGTCAGTGGCGTAGATAGATTTTTGCCATGGGGATCATATGGCTCAGAGAAAAAATCTATTTTGCGGGTTTTTTCATTTATGACTTCGTCGGAGTCAGCCAAACGATTCAAGCGGATCCAAAATTAACCAAATTTGACAAACTTTGAAGGAATTCACAAAACAAACTCACTTCTTCTATCGAGTTTCTTTAAATAGATCCGTTTCGGTCTTTAGCAGACGTTGCTACCGCAAAGAAGCTAATATCCTTAGCAATATATTGAGGCTTGGAAAGTTTCCTTCTGGACAATTTTTCACAGCTCTCAGTGAATTTTAGGGCGAGAAATGCAAGTGACCCACCAGAGAGTAATTTTTTGATAAAGTAGTAGTTTTTTAAAAACAGATGACTTTCGGTGGTCTTGTCCGAAGTCAATACAAACACATATGTTAACATGGAAACATTTTTACCCTTGAGACCTATTTACAGTTGGGTAACTCATTTGAATTGCAGCTCCGTCAGATAAGTCAATGCCCTCCCCTCCAACCCCTCTTCAACTTTGTGATGGAGAGTGTGTTACGAAAAGCAGAAGTAAATAGGAACGGGACTATGTCCTATAAGACTGTCCAGTTGCTTGCATACGCAGATGATATCGACATCATTGAATGTACTAAACGAGCAATTACTAGAGCATCTGCAGATGTTGAAAACGAATCTGCCAGGGTGGGTCTGGTTATAAATGATAGCAAATCATAGAATATGTTTTCTCCGTAAAAGAGGCACTATCGTCACAATGAATGTCAGCATGGAGAGCAATCGGAGAATCACTCTTGACAATAGATGTTTCTTTGGTCTCAGTGGTCAAATGTGTAGTGGGGACCACTCTCACCAGACGAAACTAACACTTTACAAGACGCTCGTTCTTTCCATTTTGCTTTATGGTGCTGAAGCACGGGTGATGACGAAGTCTGATGGAAAATCCGTAAAATCCTTGGCCATTTATGCGTTGGCCGCGACTACCGCAGCTCTACGATATCATTAACATAGTCGAGCGGCTCTGCTGCTATGGATGAAGAAGCTACTGCTAGAAAGTCTTGAAGGAGCACTCTAGCTACCTTTGGTATCACCGTTTGAGGAAGGCGCGCGCAAAGCAAAGGCGCTGGAAGTGTGATCTAAATAGGAAATATACCTGTTTTTGGATTGAGTCAGCGTAAATCTAGAAAATTTGTTACTCATAACGTTTTAAACTTCAATCTTAACGAAATAACTTGCTAACTCATTTAAATGAGTTACCAAGAGTAAACAAAGCTTGATGAGAACATGCTTGACTTTCAAAATACACTGATGAAAAATACAGGTTTTTAATTGCTAGTTAGAAGATGTAATTAAAATTAGATCACTATGTGTAGCCCCAATTATTATTACACTTCGGAAATACTGAATGCTCACTGTGTTCGTGTCTGTTATAGTTGTAAAGACGTAAAAAATATAAATATTTATAATTTAGTGAAAAGCTATATTATTCGAGCTGTTGATCTGCGGATGAGAGATTTTGCTTGTGGCTGTCGTATTTAGAGTGTTTCCTAAGCCTACTCTTAGTCACTATGCTCTGCGAAGCGTAAGATCAACCCAGCTAACCCCAATAGAGCACACACCACTAATGATAAGTCATTATCAGTTTACTATATATGTATGTACATATGTGCACAAACATAGTGGATAGTATCTAAAAACAAACACCAGAGCACAACAGGGTCTCACGACGTAAAGTTATCAACGCTGAAATTTTGAAAATGTGGTCCGTCCACTAATACATAAATACATATATACATAATAGGTGCGTTTATATGTAAATGGAAAGTTTCCATATTTTGTTAACTTTTTGAAATGTTACAAAATGCAATAGGCACAATATAAATTTAATTAGTAGCAGCTACAAAACACACACACATTCACTCAAAACCCTCTCACATGCATACAAAAAATACGTATACGTTTAGCTAATAGAATAACACAAAAAGTTCGTGACTTTTTTTCACACAATTACTTTAGTTGTGCCGGCAAATTGTTATTGTTGTGTGAATGTGTGTGTAGCTGACTGCCATGGGATTTGAAGGCGTACCCATTAATGGAGCTTTCGTGGACCCCATAATATCATAAAACAAATAAACACTACACGTACGTAATCACAAACAACACACAGAACTTACAATATTTTGTTTTCAACTTGCGTCCGCTCACAATGAACTCGGAAACTCAAATGAAACGACGAATCAGCAGCGTGTCCGTCGTCTAGTTAGTTTTTCTCCGAGCTCAACAAGTATGAGCAACTCTCTCAGAGTATCATGGAGCATACAAATTTTGTATATTTCTCATTTATTCATAGACTTTTGGTACAATTGTAACCGTAATATGTTATATCTAGGAGTATATGTGTATGATTATACTATATGGTATATGGTACTCTCCGGGTATAATCAATCATATATGTATAATAATGATAATCACTTGCGTTTTTCTAATGAACATAATACCGGCTTATTTTTGGGTTTCTTGACTTTATCAAATGTTTTGTAAGTGGAATCGACATACACACATAAATAAATAATTGCATATTTCATTTTGAAAACAATAAAAAAAAGTCCAAGTCCAGTCAAAAATCTTTGATATATAACTTATGGTTTCTAGCAGAATCAAAACAAAACCAAAAACATACAATTTTAACAATTTTGAACTGTAGCACACTTAAAATACATATAATGAAATTTGTTAACATAATTGGATATGCGCAGTTTTACAATACAATATGATATTGGAGATTTCTATATGCATCACATTCTCTTATACAAAGTTGTTTGTTTCTCTTCTTTTTTTTTTTTAATTATCAATCATGCTACGTTTGAGCGCTTCCTCCAAATCGGTATCAAAACTTTCCGGCTTTGAATAGTCGGACGCAAATTTATTTGCGGTTTTGTCGGTTTCTTTAATTTTCTGAGCTTTGGTCATTTTTCCATTTTGTTTGTTATTTTTATTTGAGTTCGAATCGGTAGCATCAATAGAAGCTTGGCCAAAATCGCTGGAGAAATTATGCACATCGAAAGCATCAAACTTGGCAAAGTTGTCCGTTGTCAAGTTTGTTATAGCCTTGTTGTTAAAGCTATCCTCAAAATTGTTGTCATTAAAGGCATCAAATAGATTGGCTGCATCTGAGCCCGTGGACTTGACCTCGCTTTGGGTGGTAACGGCAAAGGCATCAAAAGCGTTTGACTGGCTCTTGATCTGGATTTGTTCGCTAGCTGGTTTCACGCTAAAATTATCATTAAAAGCATCGAAAAAGGAATCGTTAAGTTTAGTTGCATTGGTTGTTGTTGTTGTTGGCGCTTTTTTGTCCACTACAAAGTCATCAAAGTCTGCGAAGGCATCCATTGGTTTGGAATTTGAGTTCGAGTTTGATGTTGTCGAATGTTGCGAGGGCACAGGACTTGCATTTAGATTGAATGCATCAAACTGTTTGCTTAAGTCGTTACTGAGCGGCATTGGGGTCGTCTTCAGTTTGCCGTTGTTGTTGTTGTTGTTGTTAATCTTTGTGATCTTTGTAATGCTGTCATCTGTAAATAAAAAGTGTAACTTTTTATTAGATGGAAAATTAACTTTGCTGAGTCGAAGTTTCTATGCTCTTTTTGAACAAAGGTATAATTGATATTTTTTGGAATAGAATATTTTTATTTAGCTGTAATGTTCGGGTCCAGTTCCAACCAAGCAGTTACAACTTGTGAGTTTGAATGCTTTTGATTTCCCCCGATATTTCTGACTTGGTCTGAGTGCGGGGATTTTTGTTTGAAACAACATTCGCGTTTTCTACATAAAATGCTTAATTAGGTCTGTAACTTGATATATGTTCAACATTTCATACCAGTAATCGCACATAATCTACCTCTATAATATTTAAAAGCTTTGTTTTTGAATTGAACTCGCCAGTTTAAATCTCTATAAGACAAATAACACTAGTTTATATGTTAAAAATCTGAGTGAGTGATTATGTTTAAACTACCTTTCCGCAAAATCGCTTCGTAATCAGTTTTCTCTTTTCCAAAAAAGGAACTTATTGTTCAATAACATTGTCGATTTTCTATAAGGGGAAATCTTAAAATTCAAGGGGACTTCACTTATACACAATCTTGGAATTATTTTAACACTAGTCTACATCGCCACATCTCTCAGGTTTTGAGAATTTCACAAATATCGGTATTTTTAAGGAGATTCCACTCCAAGCGCTATATCTCTATTGCCAAATAAAGTATTAACTTAATTCTTTATTCTATTTTAAGCTAATGAATGCCTCTACCATCATTTCATAGACCAATATGCTCATTAGGCGTTCGTACATGAAATTTAGGCAAAAAAGTGCAAAATTTATGTTTATTTGTGGTCTGTTGCCAAACTATTTTTTAATAAGACTTTTCGTGAATTAGTAGTCCTGTTTGCAAAGAACAAAATTAGCCATATTTGGAGCAAAACTGATGAAAAATTAATAAGTTGTAATCAGAGATTCAAGCTGCAGCCTATTTCGGATACGGTTACGATTACGGTAGTACCGGTACTATTGATCCGGTTAACGGTTTTATTTCGGTTTTCTTTTTTAATAATATCGGTTTCGACTTGAATAACCGATATTTGTTTCGGTTTACCGGTTATACCAGTTCCTATACAAAATCCAAATAGCAAGAAACAACAAGAATGCTGGTTAGAGAATACCACCTCAGCAGGTCAAAGTTTAACTTATGAGGCGACTAACAATGACACTGGGATCTTTTCGAGACCAGTAGAGGCACCCCAGGCCTTAAAAGGGTTGTGCGTAGATTGTGGGACCCACCACGTAAAACCACAATTCCACTGTAAGAATTTTTTACATCAGGCCGTAGCCCGATAACGGGTTGATATGGCTAGTTAAGAAGAAGAAGAAGACTCGTTAAAGGGCATTAAAAAGGGCTATTAAAATGATTCGTGGAGTCTCGTTTCCCAACAGATGTAACAAATATATGTTATAAATAATGCTTTGTATACTCACCATCCGAACTAAAATCCTCCTTGAAGTTCTTTTTGTTGCCCTGTGCAGCATTCGCATCGTCCTCATCCTCAGCAAAGGGATCTTTAATGTTAAATGGATCTTCATATCTGTAGTCCTTGAACGGATCATCCTTAAAGTCCGTGGGTCCATTGATAATCCTTGGCGTTGGCGCCTTTTTGTTGCCGAATGTCTCGAAAACACCCATTGCCTGAGTTTGCAGCGGTGTATTGGAACGCGATAAATGTTGGTTACTTGTGTTTGCTGCAGTTGATGGGGTTGTGTTTGTTGTTGTGTTTGTTGCTGTTGCTGTTGTTGTTGTTGTAGATGTACATGTAGATGATGATGGTGATGAGCTCAGCAGCAGTGTGTGCAATGGTGTGGGTGTTGTAGCTTTGGGTGTGCTGCGGGTCATACTCAGAGCATCGTCGTTGAATAGTGAAAAATTATCCAATAACGTTGAGTTGGATGCAGTGTTTGTTGTTGGAATGGTATGCAGCTGTGTGCGTGTGTGTGTGTTTGTGCGTGTGTGTGTGTGGGGAAAATAACGCATGTTGTGTATAAAAGTAAATTAAAGAAAATAAAATTAAATAATTAAAAAACGATTAAAGAAATTATAAAGAAATTCAACAATTAAAATCATACTCAAATCAAAGCAAAAAGCACTAGCAAAAAAAATACAACCTCATATAAACACGAATCCCAGAAAAGTGTTCTTGAAAACTATTTTTTTTTTTATATTGTTTATTAAACCTTGCTTGTTATATGCATGTTTATTTTTGAATGATGTTGAACATAGATACATATATTTGTTAATGTAAAAATTTAATTTAGCAATTGTTTTCGTTAGGATTTATGCATTAAAAGTTACATATTTTTTATTTCTGTATTACACATTAAAACAACAAATGGGAAGCTTTTGGTTTTGATTTATGATAAAAGTTTATGTGTGACATTTAATATTATTGGTATTGTTTGGTGTTTAATCAGTTATATAACTATAGAGTATCTTTGGAATTGCAAGATAACTTTCATTAACATACAATGATACTAATCTCAAGAACTGCAAGCGTAGTTTATGATATGACTAAGAATGAGCGAGCTGTCAATAATTTTTATTGCTTACTCTGAGGCACCAACAAAAAAAAGAGGTTATACAAAATGCATTTTTCCAAAAAAAAAACTGACCATCGTGATTTTTTTCAAAATTGTTATGAAATTAAGCATACACTTCGGAAGACAACAATAGACAACAAATTTGATGTTACATAAAGGTCCTTGGCTAAAACATACGTTTTCTGGTCAATTTTGTGATCGCACTTGTGAACCATAATGTCACGTTCGAGTTATACTAAAATATAGATTTTTTTCGGCTCAAAATAAAAAAGTTAAAACTTAATAGTTTATTTTTTATTAAGCTCAAAGTTTAATTTAGAGCTCCGTTACGATTGCACGTTGTGTCAAGCAAAAACTCACTGAAGACGGACGCAGTCTAGTCAGAAATATTGGCTGATAAATATTCAAAAATAAAAAACAGCTGTAGAAGATCAGGTCGCGAACATTATATATACTACAATTTGTTAAAAAATGTTAACAAGGGTTTTCAATGAATTAAAATCTAATAGTTGGATTAAATAAAGTTGGCAGGTCCCACTAACAACGTCTGTGTCTTCGTCTTCTATAGATGGCCACGAAAACCAGTGAATACCACCGAACCAGAAAATAAAAGTGTTTTACTGTGACTTTTATTTTTCACGTTCGACACCGCGGAAATACCCATATAATTTCAATGTTCCCCAGACATTTTAGGCCTACCTTAACTTGGTTGTGGATGCCAGGGAAATCAACTCAAGAATTGCTGTTCCATGTTTCACTTAAATTTTATAAATTGATTCTTTGCTAACATTTGAACACCAATTCGATCAAAATCGATAGGTAAAAGGCGAAGTTAGTAAGGATGATCGAAAAATTGTCGTTATTAAACATAAATTTTAACGACCTTTTGAAATCAGCGACGCCGTGTTGTCCAGAAAAGTTGTGTTTTATCCCCAGGGCTTTTTTAGCCTTGTCGCCTAGTGAAGTTATGTCTTTAAAATGTTGCTTAAAACTGCCCTTAATTCAATCACATATATGGTTCGTGATAAGTTTTTTACAAAAACTATTGTGTTCTGTAGGTTTTGCCCTAACTTCAACTGAAATTTTGGTGAAACACTTTTACAGAATGTTCTTGATATATAAAAGAAGCTTAAACGAGGCAAGCAGCTTGTTTACCGTGTTAATATGTGGCTTATCTCACATTCACAAGCTGAAACAAATGCTGCTTGGCAGTTCTGGCATTTTCGATAGTTTCAGGACAAATATTCGATAGTTATGATAGTACTACCGATAGTATTAAATTTTTCGGACCGATGGTACTCACTTTTTCCTTCCTACCTCGTAGCCGCTTAATGCTTGTTGTGACCAAAGAGCATGAAATTGAATAGAGTGGAATCCTTGGCAGTTACATTCAATTGACATGCTGAAAAGCGGCCACTTTCAGCAGAGTGCGCACATGTACGTTTTTTTTTTTGCTCTTTCTCCTTATCAATTTTGGCTACGAGTGAGTCGGTCTGACAGAGACAGCAACACAAGCAGCCTCACACGTACGCGTGCTGAAAGTGGTCGCTTTTCAACAAAAAAATTTAATTGTTTAACGGTACAGGATTCCACTCTATTACTCTTTGGTTGTGACAAAGAACAGGAACTGAAACAGACACTAAACTTCTGCTTTGGTTTCACTTTCTATCTGTTTCTATTTTTTGAGGGACTTTACATTTGACGAAATCTATTATTTATTCTTTTTTAATTTCCCATATTCCAATTTCAGAATGCACGGGAAATATCAACAAGAAAGATGGCAACAGTTTACGTTGAACACAAACAGAAACAAGTCGAAAGTACTTGTTTCTGTTTCAAATATACTTATTTCTGTTTCGATGCCTAATGAGTGCAAAATGTTTAAATTATGTTAGAGCTTGTGCTGTTATTGCAAATCTTCTGAATTCAGTTTCTGTTCTTTGTCACAACGAGCCGTTAGCGTGTGTTTAAACTATCGATAGTGAAGAAAAAAAAATTATAAATATCGATAGTTTTGCAGCTCTACTTGGCTGCGGCTGCCTCGTTTAACTATGACTACTAAGAGCCCATTTTTGAAGCTTACATATTACGATTAATCAGATTATTTTGCGGCAGTTTCGATCCATGTTTACACGTTTATGTATGCAAGAGTGTGAGTATAGTTCTATAAACTGTGGTATCATATGCAGAAACAACAACAATTTGCATTTAAATTCCTTTTAGAGTAAATAACATATCTTTCTTTCACTTTTGACTAGCTTCAAAACTAAATGATCTAATATAATATCATACAACAGCATTATTACATTAAACTTCAGTAGAGTATTAAGCATGAAACGATTGGAGTGCCTGATTTATAAGCTAAATCAAATACATAATGCTTCAAATTGTAGTTGATTTCAACATTACTCTTCTTTCTTTTTTTTTTTTTTTGGTTTTGTTAGTATGTATGTAATAATATTCAACACGAGAAAGTTTAATGTTTTACGTTTTGCAAAATTATCAATTGATTTAGTACATTTAGCTAATTGGGCTTTAAATTATGCTAACGGCCTTGTGCATTAGCTGGCTGCATCTTAAAGGGATCGTCTTTTTTTTTATAGTAACACTGTGATATCTCGATATACAATATGTTTGTTGCTGTGTAAGTATGTAAGTATGTGTTTTGTACGCTTATAAATTTATTATCGTTAATGTAACTAGTTCAACGTTTTATCTTTTTTGTTTTGACTCGAGTATGTGTGATTAATATATATATATATTATATGCATTTTTAGAAATATGATAATTATTAGATGTTCACTGAAAATAGAGAATTGCAGAATTTGAGAGCAAACGGTTAGTTTTTTACGGACAGCAATTGAAGCATAGAGTATATAAGGAGCAATACCTTTAGCTAAACCAAAATTCTTCAATTCAACATTAAAATAAAGTAAAGAAAAATCTAGTAACATGTGCAGCGCATAATTTATTGATTTTGTTAGTTGCTCAAAATTAACACAAAAATTAAAAGAACTACTAAATTAATTGTGGTTAATAAGTGTAAGAACAAATAATAAACGTAATAATATATAGTATCGGCGTATGACATGTTAATGCATATGCAGACGCTTAAAGAAATAACTAAGTTTATAGCAGTGATTTGGTGGCGAAGTAGTATATACAAAATTTTGGTGTTCGGTGTGCATGCATAATTACCACCGGTCCCAACGTACATTAAAACTTGTACCAACCTTATTGTCAAAGTCATCAAAATCAGCAAAACCGCCGGGTCCGCCACTACCAGCGCCAAAAGCATTTGCTTGCTGTGTGGTATGAAAATGTATATTTGTAATACAATTTGAATTATATGTTATTTACAAGGCAGTACAAGTATTTCGCTTTTGACTTGAATGAATCGTCTCTCTTCAAGTCAGTTGAATTTGTTGCATATTCGGAAGCCACAACTTCTTGTACTGCCTTATAAAAAATTTACATTCACCTGTGCTGGGCGTGGTGGAGCTGGTCTTGGTGGCGGCACCTTCGATTTTTTCGGCGGCAATGCTGGACTAGGTGATTCGGGTCTCGGTGGTGGGCCGGATTTTTGTGTATTGGGACTAAGCACTTGACCTTGGCCTGTGGGCGCATGCAATGCAGCAAATGGATCACTGCCAAAATCGTCTTTGCCGGGCTAAGCGAAAAAATCAATCAATCAATATTAGTGGTTTACTTAAGTGTATTAACGTAACTATATACCTCCGGCGTTATAGCAATCGGTTTGTTAGCACCAAATGCATCAGCACCAAAGGGATCACGGCTTGTTTGCCCAAAGCCGCCTACGCTGCCTTGTCCAAAGCCATCAAAGCCACTGCTGTCAAAGCCTGAACTTATATTGAAACTGTCATCAAAGCCGCTTGTTATTGGTTTTTTACTTTGGCCCACAAATGAATCACTATCAAAACCGTTAGTCGAACCATTTGCTCTATTCGCAGCTCCACTGTTGTTTTCTTCAAATGGATCATCTTTGGATATTGCAATTTCCTTTTCAAGCGTTTTGCGTGCATCATCTAAGTCGGGCTCGATTTTCAGCTGATATTCCGAAACAAGTTCAGCGTTCTGAGTTTCCATGGCGGCACGGCAAATGAGCAATGCATCAGTCATTTGACGTTGGGTTTCCATCAGTTGTGTGACCATTGAACGCACCTGTGGAATAATTTTATTAGTATAGGTTTTATAAACCTACAAATATTCGCTTTTACCGAGCTTATTTGCAACTGTGTATTTTGCAAGTGTTTCGTTAGCTTAGACAACTCGCGATTGTTATCATCGTACTCCTTTTGCAAAGCATTTTCCTCATCCTTTAGTTTTTGTAGCTCGGAACGTTTTGCATTCAGTTCGCCCTCTTGTTCATTGATAGTCTCTTCCTGTTTCTGACATTGTTCACGTATCTTGTTTACCTGCAATAGATTTATATTGAGTCTTTTTGTTATATAATTGTGAGGCCGATAAGAGCACAAATGCATTGTACGATAACATATACCACAAAAAACGCAAACGAAATTGACCAATAAATATACATAAAAATACAAAACACAAAAGCTACACATAATATGAAAAATTAATAAAACGAACCTGATCATTTGTGCGGGATATGTCAAGACTTACATTGGCTAAATAAGACATATTTTGGATAACCTTATTTAATTTAGTTTTAAAGTGCATTCACCAATTTAGTATGAAGTCGGGAAGTTTTGTTCGTGGAAAATTTTTCGTTTACCAGTTTGTTAACAATGGAATAACATATTAAAGAAAAGGAAATCATATAAACATAAATAAGACAAAAGTTAAACCCAAAGTGTAAGGCAAGCAAAGAGCATATAAAGTATAGAATCATGCAAAAAGGAATAACTACTTGAGCCTGTAAATCGTCTAGCCGCTTTTGCGCTTCACCGCGCTGATTTTCCAATTGTTTCAATGTTGCCGTTAAAGTGTCCAATTCGCTCTGCAACTATAACTTTAGTATCGATCCTTATTATTTAAATTATATATCACACCTGCAAACTTCGCACTTCTCCGTTTTTAATACGCACATCGGCCTCTTTTTGTGCAATTTCAGTTTCAAGCGCACGCCGCTCTCGAGCCAGTTCCTCTATCTCTTTAGAAATCATCTCCAGCTCAGGATTAGAATATGTAGGCTTTGTTTCCTAAGCATAATCACATATATAAGTTGTTTCCATTGATGTAACTATAATTAGCTTACCTGCTGCTGCACATCCACACCAGCAACAATAGCACGCATAGAAGGCGGCACCATATTAGCAGTCAGCACATGCGGGGGGTCCACGCCCCGTTGTTTGCGTTCTACAAACCACATGGCCAAAGCAAATTGTTCTACTGTCAGTTTTCCAGATTGATTGGTGTCACAAAGAGCCCTAAAAGATGTTAAATAAATTTTACAAGTGTTTTAAGAAAAATGGCACATTATGCTTACCAAATATCAGCCAAACTGCGTTGAGGTATACCTGATTTCATAAAAATGTCTTTCACCTCAAGACCAGAAACCAAGCCATCTTTATCCAAATCAGACTGTCGAAAAATGCCTTCAAACCTTTGTAATTCAGCTGGAGTGACCACCCAATCGGCATTGGCCGTAACCGAGGGCGGTGCACCAATTGGTATCAGTGGATCTGTTTGTATAAGGGGCTGGTTGCTCACAGCACCGACTGGTGGTATGCGTGTCATAGGTGGCACCGCCATAGCCAAAGGTGGAATGGCTGTTGGCGGCGCTATGTCCTTGGGGAAATTGGCAACAAAGCCACTGTCTCCGAAACCTTCGCCACTTGGCGCGCGAGGCATAGGAGCACCTACGTTTGGTGCAGGTGGCATGGCGGGCTTAGGCGGTGGCCCAGCGCCACCCGGCTTTCGCAGCTCTGGTGGCAATACATTGGGCACAGTCCGCTTTTGTAATGTCTGATAAACCAAATGCATCGCAACAATGAACTCGTGTTTGTCTAGATTGCCATCTTTATCCTGATCGGCCAAGTCCCAAATAGTGCCTAGTATGGGCATTGGCAGTTTTGAGTCCATGAGCACATTCTTTACCTTATTGCCAGGCAGCATGCCGTTTTGAGGATGCAGTGATTCGAAAAGTTGCTCATACTTGAGCCTATCGATGACGCTAATAGACCAATCACCGCTCGACACCCCTGCACTTGCAACAGGCGTAGCTTGTATGCGAGTTGGCATTATTTTTGGAATATCACCCTGTCAAATTTTTTAGAGTGTAGAGTAGAGTGTGACGTAGATAAGTTGGTTGCTATTGTATAACCTTATTTGGCTTAGTCGAAAAGCGACGATTTGCACTTACCACTTTTGGTGGGTTCGTTGTTTCCACGTAAATGTTATTCATGTTGGCCACCTGGCCTGCCTGTGATAGCGAAACTAATTTCAGTGCCACAAAAAATCCTGGCTTATCCAAAAAACCCTTGCCATTGGGATCTGACAGATCCCATATGCGACTGAGCACCACATCACTGAGCCCAGATTTCTTCAAGAACTTTGCTGCCGTCATGGCCTCAATGGCACCCATGCCTTTTGGGTCAATCTACAAAAAGGCATAACAGAGACGCATTAATAAATGGCAAGCACTTCGGCGCGTAAAAATCAATAAGGGGTGAATTAGCCACATTCCTGTACCTGTTTATAGTACGCCTCGTACACGGCAGTGTGCTTGCCGCACACCTTTACAAAATCCAAATTCATTTTCACGCACTCGAGCCCGTCGAAACGCACGTTTGGAATAACAATTTTTAAATCAAATTTAATGCGATTTGTAGAATTTAATGTCAAGAACTTCCAAGCTCTGTTATCACAAAATCGATTTTTCTCTTATTGGCGAGGGAGGAACTCAATTGAGTTGTTGGTCGTGCGACCCACCCACGATTATTATAAGCGCCACGCGTTACACACTCAGTTGTATATAATTGATAAGCATATTTTAACTAAAATTTTATGACACACGCACAATTTCTTTTAATTTAATTTGACTCTTTCAACTTGCGTTGATTTTTTATTGTGATTGCACGGACCTATTCAGAGGTATCGATATTTCGATGCCATCTAGTTGAAAAAAATGTAAGTGTTGCCACTCCGCTTAAAAACTTTGAGTTTCATTGAAAATGTTGCTGATTGGTTTTTAATAAATTTTCGCTATTTTAAATTTTTTTGAATAGTTGTTTTGATATTTATATAAATTTAAATTAAAATAAAACTAATTATGTATATGAAGCATGTTTATTAAAAACTTTTAAAATGTTAAGTGTTGTGAAAGATAATATGCTTTACCGTTGGCATTTGATTTGTTTACTTATGTTGTGTGCCGTCGGTTTATGTAGTTCAAAATATATATTATCATACGGAATTGTGATGATTATGTATACTTATAGTAAACGAATGCGACAATTAGCAGAGCCGCATTGACAATACAGCACTTTACCAGGCACCACTCCCACTTCATACATGTAGTTCCAGGTTAACTCTGTGCCAGAGCGAATATAAGTGGCCGAAAAGAAAGCGACCCAAGGAAAGCGTAGATCATGAGTGTCCACAAAAACATTTTGCACAAACAAATTCGGACTGCAGGAGTGCTGCAAATGTAAATGAAGAAGTTTATTACATTAAATAAAAAACTTTTATCAAAAAAAAAAAGAAAGAAAAGCTTACATTGAAGTAGCGACCCAGATTGCCTGTTGTCTTTGCATCCATTATATACGGAGCTTCACCTTTGCCAAACAAATTCCTCACCGAATTTTCACGCACAGTTTCGTCCAAATCAGCATTCGGATTGAAGTTAATTACTGCGCGTTCCTGCGAGTCCGCTGCGTTGCTTTGTGTTGAACTGCTGCGTACAACACGCGGTGATTTGCTCTTTAGACGTGGCATGTAATGTTTTTTTGGAGTAAAATCATCGTCGTCTTCTGGATCGGGTGTATAAATGTCCTCATCTTCCTCATTATCAGAGCGCTCCACATCCGATTCAAAACCTTCCTTTAACTGTTCGGCTACCTCAATATAGTCCAAATCAGCAAAATATTCATCGCCTGCATCAAGGCCACCCTCATTGGCCATAGTTTCAGTTAGCAAATGACCAGCATAAATACATATAAAAGCGCCTTTAGGTATATCATTGATGCAACGCAATCCCCAGCCACGATTGGATGTCTTGAACACTTGCAGCTTCATTTCCAGGGAATGCTGAACTACGCGATTGAGGCAATTTTGCTTACATTTGCAACGCGAATTACATTCATAGATGCCAGTTGGAACGTGCTCATGTAAACGTTTGTATTGATAGCCAATTTCGTCGAGAGGCTTATTAGGATTACAGTACCTAACGCCCTCAGTGGTTAATTTCCAGCACGAGCATTTAGACTTATCCTGCAATTAAAAGTTTTATATTGTAATTATTTTGCAAAAAAAATTGAGATTTTTTGAATTTCCCGCTTCATGACTTGAAATGCAACACTCACAATTTTGAGTTTGGGTTGGAATCATTGAAATTCAAAAAGTCACTGTCTAATTTGTCTGCAATTTATATACTTACCGAACAGTCATCGTCACAATCACATCCAACCAAAAATTCCTCATCGAGATTCAAATTTACGCCTTCAGTAGGGATGCGCTGCTTAGCATATATACAAGGTGGCGGCAAAGTGCTATCGTAGTAGTTTACAAGCGGTATGGCCATCTTCTCTTGCCCTTTTGAAATATCTGACTCCCTGACAATAGAGGTTTCAATCGAATACTCTGCCAAGCAGTGCAATTCCGGTGTAAAGTCAAAGTTATCCACATTTAAAACGTTACCAGTTGCACGCAAATATCTATGCACTTCAGCCATGTTGCGCAGATTCCTGCCACAGGGTGCCCGATAAACAACAGTATAACGCTTAACTTTTTGAAGCATACGCAGTCTCTCCCAGCCGGACAGAAGAGGCTTAGCCAAAGGACTGTAACTATCCAAACGATGCACTATCTTAAACAAACAGGTGGGCGAACATGTATGATGTTTGAATGGCTTGGGTGGCAAATTTCTTTTCGCAGTGAAATAAACTACATGTCCTTTGGGCCGACTATCATGATCAACATATATAGTCGAATTGTTGAGAAGGCGCACAGCGTTACGCGAAGCGGCCGATGGCGATTGTGATGTTGGAGTAGAAGTCGTCGATGACGGAGTCGGTGGTCGACTACTACTTTTGCGTGCAATTGCACGCTGATTCACTTGTCTGTTGCTTACTTCCATTTCCTTTGTGTAGCGTATAAATGGCTCAGTACGCTGCAAATTAATAAAGCATAGTTCAAATTTGTAGATATACATAATTTGAAAAGTTCTAAATATGTGGCTTACCCGGGGCACACGCGTTTGTTGCTGCATTGTAGAAGCACTGTTTAAATTATTTTGTGTCTCTTTAAAAACTGGTCCCAAACGTAATGATCCTCTGTAAATCCATTCGGTGTTATTTTTGTCGTTTTCAAACTGCATCAACACTAGACTGCAATCTATATCTATTACGCGAGCATAATGCCAGGTTCCATTGGATTCGGTATTCATGCTTTGACCTCTGGTACACTGTACCATGGGTCGATCGACGGAATATTTTTCCACATACTTTTGTATGAATTCGCGTGAACCAGGATGTACATCTTCCCATACTTTTTCCGATGCCTGACAAACCAGACGCACATCCTTGTGCGGTACATACTGCGTATAGCCATCATCGTAAAAGATCAAGTACCTAAGGGAAAGCATTACAATTTAAGAGATTATAAAATGAAAAGTAGAATTAGAGCATTAATTATTTTACAAACCTGAATCTGTTGGCCTGCTTAAGTGGCTCGGCAATTATGCCTGGATAAAACGCGTTTTGGCCAGAAATCTTCTCCTTTCCTCGCGACATTGTTGACCCGCTAAAGAACGCAATAACGCGAGTGCCTAAAAAAAAGGTCTTGATTTATGGTTCATATAAGCACCAAAACCATTCTACACTTACCAATAGTCAAACGCACAGATGGTGGTTCCAAGTACGCAAGATGTTTGCCTGTAACAGTCTTCATCATTTGGTATTGCTGATTGAGATACTTAATTTTATAGCTTCTCACGGTGTTTCCACCAACAGATGAGCTTTCTACATGTTCAATAACCTTTACAGGTACCCAGCTAGCAATAGCTTTTGTTTTGACAGCATAGTAAGTCTCGTTCAATTCAATGGGTGGACGCTCGATTTCACCTGCCGGTGGTACCAGTTGCTGTTAAGATATTGATGTTAATTAAAGTAAAATTTACATAATATATAAAATTGAGTTTACCACAAAATCAGAGCCTGGCTGTTGATATAGATCCAAAGGAGGCATGTGCTGGTGTACCACTTGGCAAGAATTGTACAAAGCAAAATGCATTTTATCCGATTTATTTTGCAATTTTAAAAGATCTGCATCTACAGCTTGGCATTCACGTTCCAGGCGTTCTGTTTTTGCTTTCATGATGGTTTTCGACCAAGCTAGTTGGGTTTTAATACCCTTTTCGTCGAACACTTTTTTAATAATAGCCGACAAGTTGTTCTCTATTAACTTTAAGTCGTTAGCGGAGAATTCTGGATTTTCTGCGAAATAGAAAGCAATAAGACATGAGCCGTTATGCACTATATTGCGGCGATCGCAAATTTCGCATTCTTTTACCTGTTACATGCTTTTCACAAATCTACAATACCCTTGACACTATTTACATATATATTTTGGTGAAAACAATCAGCTTTATTTACGGCTTGTTTTAATAACAAATCACTTTCAAAATAAGCCAAGAATTCATGGTCATCCTAAACTAGGAATCGGGTTCTGTGAATCGCATGACTTCAAACGCCTGATCTGACTCTCAAGGGAAATAACGAAGGGTTTAATGGCACACTTACCTGGTTCTTTTTCAATATCCTCTTCGTCGCTGCTATCAAGTGCAACAAATTCAGCATGATCAAGTGTGAAGTTATGCAGTAACAATGGCTGCTTGGCTACAAGTAAGCCAGCATATCCCTATAACGAATGCTGTTGTTTGAAACTATAATGAGTCAATGCAATATATACGTACCTCATATATCTCTAACATATCATCATAGCAGCCACTGCAAACATATTGCCTTCTGTTCTTCCGTGGTGCCCTGAAGAAATTTAGCGCAGCTACCATGGCTACTAAGAATTGTTTATGTTCCTTTTTACAATTGCAATTTACGCATTCCTTGTTGTAATAGAATTCTTCTATTGGTTCGGTGACGGTATTCGAGGTATCTGTTAGTTCAGTTTTGGGGAATTCGACTTTCTCTAAGCCAGCAATGAAAACTTCTTCAGATTTATTAAAGACTTCGTTGTTAGTTATTATTTCCTTTAGGCCCGTTTTTTGCTCCTGCTCGTTTTTGAAAGCTAATTTACATTCTTTTCCATCGATCTTTCCCTTATGATCTAAGTCACTTTTCTCTTCCTGCTCATTTTCGCAAATAATCTTACAATCGTCATCTGTTTCCATCTTTTCAAAATCACTTTTTTTATCCTGATCGTCGGTTTTAGTTTCGGAATCTTCATCACTGAGGTCAGCTATTAACTGCACTTCGCCTGTATCCATATTTTCTACATCAGTATTCAAATCCTGTAAATATTCTTTGACATTAGAGCCTGCATTCTTATCTTTGAGTTCGGAGTATTCATTTAAGTTTCCCTCCTTTCTACATTCTTTAGTTGCTGATATATATCTGTCGCTAAGCTGCTCATCGACTGAAGCTTCATCGGATGCATCCAAAATTTTATTAGCTTTTATTTCAGTGCTGTCAATGAAATCCTTGGCTAAATTGTCTGAAGCAACATATGCTTTCTTTATGTCACCAGCATCATCGTTTATGGCTTCAGCATTTTCTTTTTCAGCGCTTTTGCTGTCCTCATCATCGATTTCAAGAGTAATGTTTTTTAGATTTTCGTCTACATTGGTTTCACTTTTGTCATTCTTAGCTGGTGTTTCATCTTTTGCAATATTTTCTTTAGGTTTTTTATTGATGTCGCAATCCAGTTCGGATGCAATTTCTAATTCCCCGTCAGCATTGATTTCTTTGATTGTGCTTGCTGTTGTGTCATTCAAATTAAAATCTTCAGTTTTGGCTGCAGGACAAAGTTCATCATCAATGGGAGTACGAGCAGGTGAAACGCAGCTGTTTTCAATCAATTCTACACTGTGTTCACTTATATCTAGGCTCTTATTGAGCACATTCTCATCGTCATCGTCATCCTCTGTTGCAGCAGCATCAAGTTTATTCTTTGCAGCAATTTTATTTTGAACAGCCTCGCCAACTAATTTTTTGTCAGCTTCTTCGGATTGTTGTAATTCTTGGGGGGCTTCATCTGCAGCATTCTCTTCATCTTTAGTTTGAGCATCCTCGGCTAAAGCATTATCAGCTTCAGCGACTTTTTTGTCACATACCTCGGATTGTTCCATTTCATCAGTGGCCTCGTTTACAGCATCCTCTGTTGCAGCTGCTTTCTTTGCGTCATCTTTAGTTTCAGAAGCCTCAACTGAAGGATCGCCAGTTTTAGCTACTATATTTGCAGCTTCGCCAGGTTCCTTCATTTCATCAATGGCTTCGTTTGCAGAAACCTCAGATTCAACTACTTTCTTTCCATCATCCTTAGTTTGAGAAGCGTTGGCTGCAGCATCAGCAGTTTCAGCTACCTTATTTGCAGCTTCGCAGGGATGCGGAACCTCATCGTGGCTGCTTTCCACTAATTCTACGCTGTGTTCACTTATATCTGAGTTGTCACTGAGTTCAACTACTTTCGGAGTTTCAGCTCCTTCATTTGCAGCTTCGTGTTGATTTTCTTTACTCATACCTTGGTCAGCGAGCTGTGTGCCCACATCTGAATCTTCGTCTAAAATCATAGGATCAGAATCTTGAACAATTTTTAAGTCCCTCATTTCAATATCGTCGTCCTGCACACTAGAGCCGGCCATTACTTTTGTCTGGTCGCTGCTCACACGAGTCTCTGGCAATGAATCTGAAACAAGCGGTACTGCTTCCACATTTTCGGTGACCTCCATGGCACTAGAATGGGAGTATACGATATGATTTCGAATGTTATTTCACAATTAACAAAACACTTTTATCCAAATGCGATGCATTCATTTTACATATTTTGCAGAATCTAAAAAAGTGTGTGCAAAATGCTTCGCTTTTAGCAAAAAGTGTGTACACATGAGCCGGTTCTTGGTTTTTACCAGCACTGTATAAAGTGTAAGAGGAAGCAGCATCAGAGCCATTCACTATGCAGCAATGCAATTTCATGAGACATTCACAAAAATTTAATTGTATTAGCCTCGTGTTGTTTAGAGTTAATAGTTGTTTGATTTACAATTAAAATAAACTCTATTTCTAAGGTTTTAAAATTAGAAAAAGCAATGACTGCCAGCGATAGTGAATCTGGTAGTGATTATGAAGTGGAGTTGCATATAAAACCTAAGCGTGTGAGACGCTTAGTCAATGATGACAGCGCCGATCTTTTGGGCAATTTCGATGACGAGAAACGTAAGGAAATCTTTGAAGGCACTTATGTAGATAAGGAAACTGCCAACAATCCCAGCGACAGTGAGGAAATCAGTGATGAGAATAGTAATCCAGATGGTGCTGACGCCAATGAAGCCGCCGACAGTGACGACGACGATAGTGACACATCAGAGGAAGCAGCCAATGGTCATATTTCAAAAGAACAATTAACTACATTGCTTCGTGGAGCATCAAAGACGAACAGGCATGTGCTCTATGTCACAAATCTTAACTTTGAAACCACAACGGACGACTTGAAAATACATTTTGACAGAGTCGGCACAGTAAAATCCATTCGAATTCCCAAAAAACGTAAAGGAGGATTTGCCTTTGTAGAAATGGCTGATATAGCTGGCTTTCAACGTGCTTTTGAGCTACACAACACCGAGCTGCAAGGCCGAAACATAAAGGTACAAATTTCGGAAGCTGGGAAAAAGAAATCCGCAAACAAGAAGAATATTATTAAACAGAAGAACCGTAAATTGGCCGAGATGCGCAATGAACAGAAAACCTTTACAAAGAGTGGCAAATTTTATGACAAGGATTTAAAGAAGGAAAAGGCTAAGGAACTCTTGGCACGCAAGCGCTGGCGCAAGCCGGCACCCAAATCTCAATGAATAAACTATTTTTTTTTAAATTAAAACAAAACCACTTGCTGAATTTATTTCTAAAGACTAGAGCCAGCGCACAATGTAAAAATTTCGTTTTCCTACGCGTAGTAAGGACACTCCATTGCGCAGAACGTGAATGCCGGTGGTTATAACCTCGGCAATGTTTTGGACGCGCTTCTGGTTTATGTAAAAGCCCCCAGCGGTTATGATGCGCACGGCGTCAGCTGAAAGTGTAGTGTTAATTACTTAGTTTATTTAAGAATTATTACGTTAACTCACTTTCTGTGGGAAAGCATTTGGCCTTCATGGCCAGTTGCAGTATGGACATGTCTGGCTCTGTTAGCAAATCGACCACCGCGGCGCCTTGGAAGGTTTGCTTTATTTCAGCGAGGTTTAGTTCGGCAAGGCCTTCCACTTTGCCTTTGTATAAGGCATTGGTAACACGTTCTGCTTGCTTCAGCCCCTGTTCTAAGAGATTCATGCATGTTAGTTAAAGCACAAAGTAAAAGATGTGCTCACCTCCATGCACCAGAAAAGTCACATCTTCAGCTAGTAAGGTTTGCGCCTTGCGTTTCTCTGGCTCCTTTTCATGTTCTCGCATAAGTAGTTCTATTTCGGGCAGAGGTATGAATGTAAACAATTTAAGCAACTTTTCCACTTCAGAGTCCGGCATGCGCAAAAAGAATTGATATAAAGCAAAAGCCGATGTCTTATTTGGATCCAGCCAAACAGCGTTACCACCCGACTTGCCAAATTTGTCTCCCTCTTCGTCTGTAACTATCGGCAGAGTCATGCCAAAGACTTCACGCTTGCGTTCAACTCGACTAATCAGCTCATGACCCGTCATAAGATTACCCATTTGATCTGAGCCACCCATTTGAAAGCAACAATTGTGCTTACGCAACAGGTGCAGCCAGTCATAGGCCTGAAATATTTGGTACGTAAACTCGGTAAAGCTCATGCCATCCTCGGATTCTAGACGTGTTTGTACTGAAGATCGTGATAACATGGAACCTAAGCGAAAATGTCGGCCCATGTTGGCAACAAAATCAATTAGTTCTAAGCCAGCATACCAATCCGCATTGTTAACGATGCTGTGGCAAAAGATAGTTTTTTTTAGTGTAGCAGTGTAATTGAATTAGTTTAACCCATCCACTTACGTTAGAGGAGCCAGCTTTGATTGTTTGGATTTACTGGTATCCCACAAGTAATCTTCATGGTTTTTGAACACCCTTTGTAGCTGTTGTTCAATTGCTTTGAGGTTTGTTTCAATCACAGATTCACCAAGCTGATTTCGTTCTGTTTTGCGTCCACTAGGGTCGCCTATAAGGCCCGTCGCACCGCCAACCAAAGCAATGGGATTATGACCGGCACGTTGACAATGTAGTAGGCCCATAATAACCAGCAGATTGCCTACATGCAAGCTATCGGCAGTTGGATCAAAACCAGCGTAAATGCTCTGTGATCCGCTGGTAAACAGCGCTTTCATTTTGGGTCTATAAAACAAATATGTACATATGTAATTATTATACAATATACATAAGGCAAATTCGTTAGCCAAAACTCACGCTGCTGTGTCCGGAAATATGTTTTGAAAGAAACCGCGCTCTGTCAGCTCCAATAAGTTTTTGTGTGTGAAATAGCGTTTGTTTGCGCTAAAACTGCTGTAAAGCGGCCGCAGCAATTGTACTTTTAAGTGAAACATTGTGCGAAATTTAAAATTACATTCAATTTAATTTGTCTTTAGCAGCACCTGGAACAATTCTTGTTGCGACTAGTGTTGGCTAACGAGTACTTTGTTGCCACTCAAATGATACCGAGTACATTGATCTGTTATTGTTTGTTTTTATTTTTATCTTGTTAGCCATTCATATTGCAGTTTGTTTGTATTTCGCCTGACATAAAGTTTGAATTTTAATGCATCAGCAGTAATAAAAAATGTGTTTGCTTTTTAAACGCTGATTTAAAACCACAGTTGTGCACAAAATGCTGCTTAAAATACGTCATGCGCTGCTGGAAGTGACCAATTTGCCAGCCACAAAACAATCCGCTGTTATAATCAACAACGAACTAATTATCAGTTCCGCCTGTATACTACTGCCGTATATCTGTCCTGGAAATGGTGATACGGCAGAGGCGTCAAAAACCACCTTCAAAATAATTAACAAACTTAGACAATGCCAGCTGGTTAACGCACAGGATGGGGACTGCGACGTGGGCAAACATTTGCGTTCGTTAAATTATCTGGCGACCTTTGATCGACGCAAATTTTCCGAGCGAAATGCGCAAAGAAATGCAGCCAATGCTTCGCGATTAAGCCATATATTAACGCGTCACACGACTTATCCTTTGTATATTTTCTGTGCGGCTGAAGTGGCACGTAATTTGCATAAATTACTGCCTACAGAAGCAGGCGAAAAAAACGATGTACTACGCTCCAGTTTCATCGTCCTTAGTATGCGACCAACAAACGAGCGTGAGCCTTTACAGCGATTTTTCCAGCATATTGCCAGCTATTTGCGTTATTTGCCGGCACTACAAACGCTTGACGATGTGCTGGTAATGTGCTCTCCATTTGGCTTGGAGAATTTCTACAAGACCATAAGCATTGGCAAAGTGTCCAACGTGATGGGTCGAAGTGGTTGCCTATTTTCAATATCCAATGCATTACCTTTGGGCTGTGAAGGCGCGGCAGTTTTCAACAACAGACTGTAAGTCATTAATATGAAAGCAAATCTTTTGTAATCCCATTAAGATAATTTAACTTGCAGTCGCTTGATTGGAATTATAGTGTGCACTTCCTTTCAACGCCAGCAAGAAAACGTAAACCTAACATTGGCTGCTAACTTTGGATATTTGCTACGTAATCTAATGGAACAATTGCATATACATATTCCCATGACAAAGTATTATTTGGAGCGAGAGCAAACTAATTTTGCTTGTGAGTTGTTGGCCCTTTGTGTTTTTTTTTAAGAAAAAATGGTTATTATATATTTTACATTCAAGGGGAACGAACGATTGTGGTGATTGAATCATCGGGCCATCAAGGCACTGGCACCTTTGTTAAAGTGGGCAGCAAGCGTTTCATACTCACGTGCGCACATGTAGTGGGCCAGGTAAATAATAACTCGTTTTAAGAGTATTCTCTTTACGTTGGGAATAGTTTTATAAGACATAAAAAGTAAGAATTCGTAATTAATATATGGCTTACATTTGCAAAAGCTCAACTCAATCGTAAATTGCCGCTCTGCTGATAGAGAGTTTAGCTCAAAGGTGATCTGGTGTAATCCCGAGATTAATCGCCCATACGATCTGGCTCTATTGACTGCTCCGGATGACATGCCCGAACGTTATTGCGTACGTTTGGCGCAAAAGCGTGCCACTTTGGGTCAAATCGTGTATAATGCAGGATTTCCATATTTCGTCAATTTTAACTTCAAGTACGCCTTCAATCCATCTATATTTCAAGGGCGCATAATAAAATGCGAACAGGGTGCTATTATGTCAGATGGTAGCGTGCAAGCAGGACAAAGTGGCGGTCCAATGTATGACCAAAATGGATGCATCTTAGGAGTCTGTGTATCCAATATAAAATTTGAAGATACTGTTTATCCAAACATAAATACAGCCATTCCAATATGTGATATTCGTTCTACGTTGGAGGAGTTTGCAAAGTCGAACGGTATGCAGAAAAGTATTATTATTGAATTCTTACTGATTTTAATCTTACAGATATTAAAGTGCTCAACAACTTGGTCGCTAACCAAGATATTTGCAATGTTTGGTCGCTGCAAATTCCACCAGTACAAAGTAAACTTTAAATGGTATTCGTCATATAAAATAAACATGTGTACATTACTGTTCTGTTGCTTGAACTTTCCTTTTATATTTTTATATTGATATGAATAGTTTTGTATATTGTTACATAATATTTATTTATAAGTATAACCTGTTTTTGAAAAAATAAAAATAAAAGTTATATAATTAACTTTTGTCCAAACAATCGTTGACATGGCTTTGCAACACGCTTAGGCTGTTAAAACATTTTGAGCAAATAGGACAGCGTAGCAAATCTTCGGATACCCGAGCGGCAGCCCCTGTTGGATCCAAGACCTAAAATAAAGCATTAAGCGTTGTTTTTAAACTAATAACTACATTTTCAATCATTTCCATACTCTTACTGGTCTCTGATTTTCACGTATGCTGGATGTGCTCGATGTAGCGCCCAAATTGGTCTTCCGCTTATCAGATAGTGCCTCGATTAGTTCCTGATTACGTCGCTGCAGTGCACGCAAGTCCTGCAGATACTGTTCTTTTTCGCCTGCATTCTTCTCACGATCTGATCGCTCCAGTTCAAAGTCACGTCTGTAAATTTCAACCTGTGTTTGTAAATGTGCGATTTCATCTTGTTTTTGTATGTCTTTAGCAATTAAAAGTGTAATATCTGCTTTGGTTTGATTTAACAACTCCTCAGCGCTGGTTAAGTTGACCTTTAGGCAGGTTATCTCATCAATATATGTTCTATGCTATGGGAAAATAAACACGCATATTAAAAAAATAATAAGTTAATAAGTTTTGCGAATTATCGAACCATATCTTTAAACTCTAAATTTTCAGCGAGCAATCTAGACATTTCTCGTTCTAAATTTTTTGTTGTCCGTTCATGTTCCTCGCGTTTTATGAAATCGCTTGTGGTTTGGGTTTCCTTCTTGCCTTCTTCTGGCACAATCTCGTACGAGTTCTGGAAAAATTTTGGTGAGTAAGATTGATGTCAAAAAAAGCAAACAATAACACTGGCATTCTGTGTGTTAAATCACGCACTCATATTACATTAGGCTTAATATTGAGAACTGCTCGCTCGCAAAATGTTCTATATAATATATTTACCAACTGCTGTTGGGATAGTCTATCGATTTCGACGCGCATATTGTTTATCAACGAAGTTTTTTCAGAGACACATATCCTGAGCTCATCATGTTCCTTTTGGCGAATGTCCTCAACTAGCTGCACTTGCTCTAAGTGTGCCTCCATGTCATTTTTTAATTGAATATTTTCCATGGTCAACTTTTCTATTTGTGCTTGACATTTCTGCAATTGCTCCTGGTACTGTTTCTCTTGCTGAGCCGAGTCCTGTCGCCATTGTTGTGTTAATTTATAATATTCTTCCATCGTTTTGTTAACTCTATCCAGAGTATCTGAAAACGTTTAAGGTCAAATTTGAAATAATAAATTTATGAAATATGCTTACGTTTCAATGCAACATACTCGGACATCATGTGTTGTAGCTTAACCACATCTTCTGGACAAGCTTGCATTGAACACAAGCTCGGAAATTGAGAATACACGCTATTCTGTTGCAAAGATAGAAAATTAAAATTAGTTATGAATGAATAATGTTATTTCATTTGCGCGTTTGAAATTGTGGTGTTAGCTATTTACAGAACACATACATATGTTAGGTCTAAAAATATTACCTTTAATACATCAGCGTTGACTTCGCCCAGTATAAAACTGGCTGCCAACGATGCTTCTCCAGATTTATTTGTATGTACTGAAGTATTCATGCTCTCCACCCCATTGACTATGGATTTTTCTGTGCTCTCATTTTGTCGACACATTTTGTCGGACGAAATTTCTTCTCCAGATGATGCTTCTCCAGATTTATTTGTATGTACCGAAATGGCGATGCTTTCCACCCCTTTGACCAAGGATATTTCTGTGCTCGAAATAGATGCGTGTTCTGAACAAGGATCCGGCTCTATTGATGTTGCAGCCGCCTCTGGGGTATCGTTTTCTTTTTTTAGTGCATCTCGAAGCAATGAATTGCCATCAGAGCAGATCGATGGCATTGGCGAGCTGCCTAAAATAACAAAGGACTCTTCACCTGACATAGTGATGTATTTAATTGAACAACTAAAACGATACTGAAAATGAGCACTTTTATTAATTATAAGTGCGCATATGAATGTCTCAAAGTTTGGGGTTCCCCTTGTTTGGGTGATCCAAATACAGCATATATATTTTTCAGGGGAAGTAAACAAATCGATAGCCACACAGCTGCAGATAGATAATAAGATTTATTCAAATTTGAGATGTTTGCATATGTTTCAATATTATTTGTATGAATCACAAAAATTTAATTTTTCCGATTTAATATTTTGCGTCATCAAAATATTGAGTAACTTTACTATGTTACCCCAACAAACCTAAATATTATTGTTATGTGCGTCGTACATTTTTTTTGGATAAAATTTTCTTTTCGTACTTTACATTTATATATTTATCCTAATGTCGCTTATTTTCATCTTTTTATTTTTACTTTTAGAGCCAGCTGATTTGTTAGTGCTGCCAACTTGGCGCTAACATGCAGAGCGTTTGCTTGTTTTCCAGCACTGCAATGAGTGCGCACAACACTAAAAAAGTACAAAAATAACGGCCTAAGAAATAAAGGCCTAAGAAATAAAAATTTACTTTATAATTTACTTGTTAAATTGACTGCTTTGTAATATTGCCATTATTATGTTTTAAATTGCATATATTAATATTTTAATCACATTCCTGTTTAAATTGCTAATTAATTCTGCTTTGTTAAATATTTTTTATGTAGTTAGAAATCATGACAGCAGTGGATTTATCACTTTATGGCTAATTACATCAAAGTGTAATGCCAAATTTATTTCTAATTGCTTATCTTTCCAAATTTATGTCATTAAACTTATATAGTATATTAAAACCGGATATATGTATGTCTGGGGGCCTTTCCCCCGTTCTTGTTTTTACAATACATTTTCATTGTTTAGTGGCCATAACTTGATTTGGGTTAATAAGCCATTTCGTTTTTATAAATTAACTTTTTTTTGGGGTGTGTGTGCTCGACAGGTAAGTAACTGGATTGGGTAAGCCGAGAGATGTTTTTTTTATGACGCTTGAACTTCATTGTACAGGTATTAAGTACATATTTACATGCAAATGTAATTCATAATCAAAACTGGTTACTTATCCTAATTGTTTGATATTTATATCCAATACACAAAGGAAAATATTTTTACAAATGTGTGATCAGGCGGCAGAGGCGTGGCAGACTGAAATTATAAGATAATATAAGATATACCAGTCGAGGAATCGTTGCCCTAACATGGAGTTGGGGCAATAACAAATACTGACTGCTCAACTGCATTCAACGCGTTGAGAATTATCGATTCTTTAGGTGGATAAAGGGTCTGCAGACAGGTCCTATGATTATTGATCCCATTGACGGATGAAGGTCCTCGTAGGGATCCAATGTCATAGCGCAGGAATGCTTCTTACGGATCTGACAGCAGAGATTGTTGACTTCCCCCAATGGCAGTTGGGCTGATACCGGATACGGTTAGTCCGACTGAGACTCATATTTATACCTTGTCCACAAAGTGTAAAAGGGTGTTATAGATTTGTACAATGTATGTAACAGGCAGAAGGATGCTTGGGAAACCATATATGGCTTTCGCCTTTGAACCCGATATAAATTACAGTGCGCATATGAAAATTGCTATTGGTGGAATGGACAAAGACTGCACTCATTGCCATACTCTCAATTCAAGAATGAAAGGGCAAGCATCTGCTGTGGTTCAGGAAAACTTGAAGCGCCTCCTTTAAACTCACAACCAGTGTCAATAGAAATGCTAATCGATGGCAACACCACTGAGTCAAAACAATTTTTGAACAAAATTACAATCAATACTAATAAGGATGTCGTAATGATACTGTTGGCAAACAAACAATATGAAAATCTAGCTAATGCTGTCATTTTCAGGTAATACATACTAGTTCTATTGGGTGAGATAACATGTTAGCATGGAGCTGACGAGTGAACTTGCCAATGGATGCTACATTTGTCTGAGAAAGCAATGGAGTAGTAGAGACAATAGGCTCGGCCATGTTGTCCGCATGCGCGAAGGACCTCCTAGAACAAAAGTCTACAATACGGCTGCTAGGAAGGGTAGGCAGTGTGTCCGTTGGAAGGATCAAGGAAAGGACGCACTTACTATTTGGTGTCAAGGGGCGGAGAAGTCGTGTACGAAGCAGCGGCGCATGATGACTTACATCATAGTAACCTGGTACCGGCATGTTATATGTTCATAGTTAAGAGCATGATAACTTAACGAGTGAATCTTTTGATAGTTCATAAGGTTTTCGTTCAATGATTTCTTCTTTTTCTCTTTTCAAGTTTCCTCTCACTCCCCTTACTTCCTCTATCGGGTATTGCACAATAGGCAAGACTGCCTGAATTCTAGGGAGGGGTCAACTTTGTTTGACTAGCATCTGACTGCTTAAGTAGTGAAAATTCCAATACCCTTTGGTCCTTTTGACCATCGCAACATATTTTCTCTAATTACACTATGCAACAAAAATGGCTAAAACATACCTTTGCCGGCAAATCTCATGTATCTTGGGAAACTTACTACTGATCGAGATGGATTGTGACTCGAAGGTCATTAAATATCAAATCAATGTCTCTCAGACGTTTTTATTCTAACTTCATTCGATTGAAAGTTACAGGGCAGTGAACTCAAAATTTGTTTTCGAAAATTCTTCTTTTTTACCCCAAGGAAATTAAATCAAAACAAAAAAATTTTGTAATGTCTTCTTTTCGATTCGATAAATTTATTCTTTGCGAACATTTCAATACTAATTTGAACAAAATCGGTAAAAAAAATGGAGTAGTTATTAGGAAATATTGCAAAAAATGCCAATACAAAACCCTGAAGTAAAACAAACCTTTTCTGGTAAATTTGTGGTCGCTGATGTCAAATTCTGAAACCATTTTGAGGTATCTAGAAAGCTTTTCGAATTATCGCTTTTTAAAAAATTCGAGTTTTCAAAAGTTGCAAAGTCAGTTAATCTTACATATCTCGGGAACATTACTACCAATTGAGATTGCTCACAAAACTTCACTAAATCGGTTACTTTAACGCCCGGCTCCGGAGTTCTTATAGAGCAATAGAGACTTTGATAGTGATAGTACACAATTGGATTTTCTCTATACGGCCAAAGTCGCCAATAAGTAAAACTCCTTTTAATACTCATATGCTTTTAAGTGAAAAATCCAATTTATTTTTAAAAAATCTCTATTTCAGCTTACAACTAACTCACACAAATAAATTAAAATATATATGTAAAACTTAAATACGGTTACTTAAATTGTACAATAATGAAATTCAATTAAAGCTCAAGTGCATTTAAAGAAATCAAATGCACTCACAACTAAAACATGCACACTTCAAACACATACATACTTGTACATATATTGCACCTAGGCTCTCTGTCAGCATTCTCTCCAATCAACAACGCACTCATTTCAATTACAGCTAACTTAAAAGGTATCATCAAATTGCAGCTCTTTAGCTGGATTTACGCCTGCGCCTTGCCATAGAAATAACCAGAGCCCATAAGGGGCATGGCCTGACGGAACTGACGCCTCTGCACCACATGCGGTGGTTGCAACTCACGTTGCAAGGCAAGCGAGGCGAAATGTTGCTGCTTCAGAGAGCTGATGGTGGCAATTTTACGATGTCTATTGGGACGCGCTTGGCTCATGCTGCTGGGGCTGCTGCTGCTGCTGCTACTGCGGCTTGTTAGGCGAAAGATCTCGAGATCTTCGTCGCGGGGCAGTGGACGATATTTGTCTTCCTCAACGGGTGAGCCATCGGGACGCACACGTATGACCAGTGGACCAGTTAGATATGTTTTGGGCGGTTCTGCGCTTAACGCTGCAGCGACGGGAGCATTGCTGGATTGCGCCTGGTGGGCGGGCTCCTCGTTGCCATAGCCATAGGCCGCATCCATATCCATGGCGTATTTATGCTGCTGCTCGCTGGCGGCGCTGCTCTCGAAAAGTGGATTCTGTGCGGCTCTTTGAGGCTGCTGCTGCGGCTGCTTCTGATGCGTGAGTATGATAAGCGAAGACGATGGCGGCGTGGGCAGCGGCTTGCGTGTGGTAACCAATGTGGCACTCGGATGTTCACGCATGATTGAAGACCAGACTGCGAGAAAATAAAAAAAACACATAGTTTAGTGAGTAAATGGGAAGCACGTACGTCTTTAAGCTATTATTTAGGCTAAAAGTTAAACACGTTTCGATCAAAGCAATAACAAAAACAAGTGCTGCGCGCGGAAGTTCTTTGTTGCTAAACTAGTTGTCGTTATCACCAAAGGCAGCTTATGTTTTTTTCTTCTTTTTTTTTTTTTTTTTTGCGGAAGCAGCTATACTACTTTCAAACCCACACCAAGTTTTAAGTGCAGTTAAAAAAAAAATATTTTTAAAAAATGGGTCTCACAAATATGCAGCAATGTGTTACTTACTCAGTTCATTGGCGTCGCGCTGATATGGATCGAGCTCTTCGAGCTGCGCATCAGAGAATGTCTGCAATTTCTCATAGCCATAACCGAGCAGATTGTGCTTGCATTGGTTTACGGGTGTCGCCGAGCTGCCAACGGTTGACTTGCAGTGCACACTAACCAGTTGGGCGAATGTGGAGTAGAGGTAAGACATCTGCAAAAGATAGAGGGAGTGAGAGGGTCAGCTGTAGTAGTAGAGAGCAGCAAATTAGCAATAAAGATGTGTACGTGGTACACGGGCAACGGTGCGTGTGAGTGATGCGATTTTGTTGCACAAAACATATGAAATGTGCATTTCAAAAGCGCATCGTGTTAAGCAATCAACAAGCATGCGTGTGTGTGTGTGTGTGTGCATGTGCTTGCGCAGGGCCGGTTTAGGGCAGTGCGAACGCATTGGGCGCCAAAGAAAAGTTCGCTTAATCTTTGTAAAGAATCTAAATTTTGTTTGCCTCATATTTATCAAAAATTTCAATACATAGATATCGCTTGTATGCAAAAGCGAAAATAAAGCGCTGTTATTGCATATAAGCGAAAATTGTACATAGTATATGCAAAGTATTTTATTTATTTTTATTTTAGCTATATCGATTTAATAAAATATCCTGTTAAAAAACTTAAATATTTAAAAATGGCTGACCCATAGCATTTGCAGCAAAAAGTAATCGATAAAAGCTGGTTGATTGCATATATGCAATAAATCATATAAACGACTATTGCTGTAAACTAACTTTTTTGTATAAAACCAATAATTTCATGTAAGCAATACGTCATAAAAGCTATATATACCGTAGTTAAAACATTAGATAGACAAACTGGAATGAAACTTGAAAGAAGTTGTTATCTGATATTATTTACAGCTCCACGAGCGCCCAATAAGAACGCCCACAGTTGCTTAAAAGTCGAATCAAAAAATGATCCATCAAATAATTGTAGTTACATTCAGAACCTTTGGTTAACAAAAAGAATCACGTCTATAACTCTATTGCCCATGTAGATATAGCGATATGTGTAGAGCCTTCTCAAAAATCCACATATTTGTGAAGTTCTCAAGATCATAGTGCGATCTTGAAAAACTGAGTGCAGCTTAAACGTCATGACCCATCAAAGTTTTTGAATATAGAAAGGTTTACATTTTTGTAGACTTATGTTAGCACTTCCCAAAAGCCTTATAAAAGCGAGCATTGTGCAAGTATGGCGCTATTTTGTCTAAAACCGGCCCTTAGTTTGTGTGGGGAGCAAGGTTCGAGACACTTGTGGCAAGTACCATAAATACTACTGTGTAACAGTGCTCCAGTTTTTCTTATTTACGGTTCAGTAGCTAAAAAAAAGCTTACAACTATTTGCTATTCTTTGTGCTCAGCGAAGCATTCTCTGCTGCTTTTTGTCTAAGCATATTTTAATTGTTTTTGCTATGCTAAATTAACCCGGTCCATAGAATTTGTTCTATTTTGTGTGCCTTCGAATGACACATACTACTCGTACGTGCTAGAAGTTGCTTAGTTTTGGAATTTCACACAAACGTTTCCCGGACTTGATGACGTAAAGTTTGTCTCTTTTGCCAGCATGCTAATTAATTGTTTATGATAATCAATTTCGAAAATCCCAAATTTGGCATTATTTACGCATTAGCAGCTGATGTTCACGTTATTTTGCAGACAGACAAACAGATCAAGCAAAGAAAGTAAGAACTGGATATATTTGTGTCATACGTCGTATTGTAGAGATTCGAACGAAACGAAATGGTTGTTCCCAATTCGGGGACAAGCGCACATTAAGTTTTCAGTGGTTTCTACAAAGTCCATTGATCCATATTCAATGATTTCTCAGAAGTTGTATTTCTTCACACATTTCCATATATACAACAAAACTATTTAAATTTACAATGAATTTTTTAAATTACTGCTACAACTTATAAGTAGTTTGGTAATCGAACATCATTTGAAGATTGTAATATGTGCTAAACGGAACTAAGTTGAGTTGGTTATTGAATACCATTTCCCTTGTAGCTCAAAACTAGAATCGACCAAAAGATACTACATCCAAAATGGCACATGATCTTTAGGTATACATGCCGGCTTTTATTAAATGTATCTCGCACCATTTGTAGGCAAAGTAACATCGCCCGTAAGTTGTCTCATCAGCAACCCTGTGCGACTTGCTTTCATAGTAGAATGCATTCCAATATCGAACGAGGTTTTGAGAGCGAATTTTTCACTCTCTTGAAAATCTCGCTTCGTATAAAAAGCGCCTTAGTAATAGACATTAATGGATTTTGGTCTAGTAACTTCTTCCTCTTCTTTTTCTTCCCCTTCCTCTTCCCTTTCATCATCCTCTTCCACAACCTCTTTCTCTTTTTCTTCTTCTTCATTTTTTGGTCTTCTTCCTCTTCTTGTTCCTTTTTTACTTTCTTTTCCTCTTCTTCTTCTTCCTCTTCATGTTCCTTTGCCACTTTGTCTTTCTCCTCCTGCTCCTGCTCCACTTTCTCTTTGTCTTTACCTTCATCATATTCCTTTTGAGTAAAATATTGGCTAAACATTCGCTGAAACCGGTTCGTTTCAACGCATCAAAGTAGGTTGATTCACATGAATAAGGAACTTACAACGAAATTCTAAGATTTTCAGGCAAAAACGGTGAAATGAAATTCAATTCAGCGATAAACTAAAACTTGTAATATCTTAATTTTTAACGTGTCTTTCGCAGTAGTCGCCGCAAGCTACTGATTTCCCATCAGACACCCAAACTTAATGGCTTATCTCTGTGCCGCGAATAAGGTTCAAGTGCTTTGCACCTTGATCTGTTTTTGTTTCTTTGAAAAGAAACTTTTTTGTTTTGTGAACGGTAAAGAAAACACATTAAATTCAACTTTATTTGCATTTGCATTGACTTCAGGCGCTTATCTGTCAATGCAATTGCGTTTTGGCATTAAGTTTTAACAATTTTACGTAACTTGCATAATGATATATGTGCTTAAAGAGGGTATTACTTATTGTACATGCCGTGGTCAATATGTGACCATTTGTTAGCAAAGCGTTTGGCTCAAATTACAAAATTACCGTTGAACATTCAACATGTTGTGGCAAATATGTTTATTGACCACAAAACGTGTGCAAACTGTAAAATGAAATGTTATATGGTGTGGGAGCTGGTAAGTACGTATTCATCTGTGCATGTACGAGGGCTGTTTGATAACTTAGTGACTTTTCGCATAACCACGTACTGACTTTTCAACACTTCTGACCAGATCTAACGAAGTGACATTTCGAATATGTGGACTCTGTATCATCAATTACAATGGTTCAGTGGTTTGCAGCAGCACAAAGAATCCCGAACGTTCAGTCCGCCCAAAAGAGGTTTTCATATCAGAAAACGTCCCTGATATTGGACGATCGAAGAATGAAAGTGAGTCAGAGGTCTGATGCTATAGGCTTCAGCTGCAGGGGTACATTACATTACAAGCGCAACCCTATAGCGACTTCAGAGTAGTGTTTCAACAATGTCAAAGCGAGTTTTTTTTTTTTGGTATATCGAAAAGGGTTAAACGATATTATATTATTATATATTAGACAGATTTGTCATTGATTCGAAGCCAAACCCACCGCATGATTTGGTCTACGAACTGCTACACCATTCAGCATATTCTCCAGATTTAGCACGTTGCGTCTATGTCCTGTTTTCATACCTGAAGTAATGGTTAGAGATTTGTGTCTTATGTAAAGGATCTCCGAACCTTTTGATACCTTGCGAGGCGATCTCTTGCGATCTCTTTAACTTCGTTATGGAGCGTGTGTTGCGAAAGGTCGGAGTGCATCCGAATCGGACCAATTTCTATAAAAGTGAGCAATTGCTTGCTTACAAAGATGATATTAACATCGTTGGTCGAGCTACCTTTGCTGCTTTCGTAATAAAATCTGAAAGTTTGGGTTTGGTTGCAAGTGAGAGCAAAGTATTTGTTTTCTTAAAGGAAAGAGACTCTAGACTCTTTGATTGCTGTTGAATACAATACTTTTTATGTTATCAAGGTCACACCAGAAAATAATTCCAGCAGGGCGATCAAGTAGTGAATCACTCTCGCCAGACGAAACGAATACTCTATAAGACGCTCAGATGCACTTGGAGTGTTTGAGTAGAGGCTGACAATGACGACTATCGCATTCGATTGAACATCTAACTCTGAGAGCTGTATGACTACACTGATATAGTTAAGAGACCGCTGGCTGGGTCATATTGTGCGTGTGAAGAAGCATCTCAGAAAGATCTGTTCAAGGAAGATAATGAAGGAGTACGATGGATAAGGCGTGAGCGAAGCAGGGGGGCCTGCAGTAGAGCCTTACATCAGGCCTTAAAGTGGTAACTGTTTGTTATGGCCAGCCAAGAAGCAGAAATGCATCGAGTTAAAAGAAAACTATATTGATAAATATAATTTATGAAGCTGCCCTCGTATTTATGCATGTCTTTATGTGCCTACTTTTTTTTTGTATAGTAAACTTTGAAATTAACAAGTGCAAAGGTTTCAGCTTTTTAAGACTAAAACAATGTTTCAAGTTGTTTTTCGCTTCTATGACTTCATCTGATTTAAATAACATTGTGCACAATTTATGTTCCAGACCCTGACACAATTAAGTCATTAGCAAAACTACACCCCCTCCAAGAAAAAGTGAACAAAAATAAGTCACAACAATTTATGGCTCATAAAATATTAAGTTTAATTTTTTTTGCGGGTATTGTCAAAGTCGCAAATGTGTTTTTAAAACTTAAAAAACTGCTACGTGATTTAGTTAGTGCATTACGTTATCGGGAAGTTCGCATCTGAAACGCTCCTTAACAAAATAACATATTGTTTTTTATGTGTTTATTCACTAGGTTAAGCTTTTGAAGCACATGTAGGAACGGAAATTTTTAAATGTTTTGTTTTTATAATACATATTCTAGCTAATCCCCTTAAAAAAAGTTGGGAATCTTTGCCTTAAGCCACAATAAAATCCCAAAGGTATTAAACTTATATAAAAACTAGTTAATACAAATACATATTTACATATAAAATCCAATGCGCTGGTTCAACAACCTGTTGATCAATGCGTAGCTTACATTTTGAAACATAATATTCACTAAAAATAACATATTATTAAACAAAAATTTAAAAAAAACAACGCAAAAATTACAAAATCAAGTAAAGCAAATCATAATAACAACCGTGATGACGTAGCTTTTGATCATCATGACGTAGCTGCTTGAGATTTTCGGCTAAAAAAAAGGGTATGCCGCTTTTTATATTTTACGTAAAAATGTAATGTTAACATAATTTATTTATTGAAGTTCGAAAACCGGCCAAACGCGTTTGCACGTAAACACAAAAAGGGCAAAAACAAGAAAACTTTTAATTATTGTCATTTGTTTTTGCAATAAAAAATCGAAAATCGAAAGCGCTCGAGTGAAATATAAGCGGCCAGAGATGCGCAGTAGCGAATTGGCACAAAAAAGGTAATTAAAAATTGCAAAAAGTTAAAACGTGTCCGAAATGTGGGCATTTCAGCAAGTAGACACAATGTAACGGCCAAGGATTCCACTTTATTACTTTCATGCTCTTTGGAGTTAGAGGTAGTTAAGTTTTTGTAATGATTAATTTGTGTCATTCACAACGAAGAAGGCTGTCTCAAAACGAATTTTTCGAAATAAACAAAAGCGGTGTTAGCTGTCAAACCCTAAACAGAATTGCTATAATCTAGACAGTCAGTCTGTATTAGTTAAAAAAAAAGACATTCTTCAAAATGATCAAATCGGTACTTACCACGGAGGATGTGGCATACCATCGCGTGTATGCTAGAAAACTAAAAATAACGGATAAATATTGGCACGAAAATTTCGACTGGATTCCAGGCCATCAGGCTCAATGCGCTACTCGCGTTGGCGAAATCTATTTGCAGAGTCGCCAACAATATGGAGATGCTACATTTGAGGCCTATGCAAAACGCAATCGGTTGGTTCCCAAGTACGGTTTAAGCAGAGATGAAAACCAGAAGATTGAAGAGCGCAAGGCAAAGGAAATGAAAAAGTGTGGACCGTGTGACGAACCAATCGAGAATACGGTTCCGCAAACTACAAACGGGGTATATGGTCAACTTAAGCGTCATAAAATTTATACCCTACTCGATTACTGAATCGAAGTTTGATTCTCTATATATTTAATTCATCATGAGCGTTTAAATATTGTCTATATTTTACTGATACGTCATAAGATTTACACTTTACGCGATTATTGAGTCGAAAAAGCAATTCTTTATTCATTACACATTGTCTATATTTTACTACTGTTCCAAATATACGTACTATATATACACATTCAAGAGGAAGTTTTTATGAGTTTACAAAAATATAATTCACTAGGGCTCCGCCCTTTGTATGCGTGAGGTCAAGGGATGATAGTACATGCCGTGACGAAAGCGCGCAGCTAAGCAGTGCTGCAGCTCATTAGCTTTATCATTGTAATGCGTGGTTATTGATGTAAAACATCCGTTTGAGGTAAAAGCGACTCGCATGCCATGAGAAAAATCTGTTATTTCGCTTCGAATTTCCAATGACAACTCTTTTAAGGCCTGGGGTGGCTCTACTGGTCTCGAAAGAACCCAGTGTCATTGTTAGTCACCTCATACGACAAGCTGGTATTCTCTAACCCACACGCGGGCGATAAAACGGCTAATCTATTTTCCTTTTTACATGCTTATAGGGATCACCATTATCTACCTCCTCTTCGTCTCCGCAACTTCTGCAGAGATCATTGTGCGGGACAAGATGCCTAGCTGCATGGACACCAGCCAGTCAGACAGAGTAGTAGAGCAGCCGAGGCCGATTTACTAAGGTGGAGGAACACTCCACCATAGTGTCGTCAGCATGCTAGTTATCTGTGTAGTTATCCAAGTGAGTGACCAACGACGTGTCGGGAGTGTACCCGTTGGTGTCTGGAGCCTCAATCTCACCGATGAGGTCCTCCTCCAGACTTGCACACATATACGAAGATGAAAATTGAAGCCCCCATAGTTACAAACGTCGCAATTTGATGAACAGCCCCACTCCTCTCTCAGAGGTGACATCATTCATGAACAGCCTTATACTATTTCTGTTCCTTCTTGCAAAACATCACAAAAACAGTAACAGATAGAAAGCTAAACAAAATTTCAGTGATTTTCCGAAAATAACTTTCAAAACCACTCCAAAATTGGTAGCATCCATTCCAAGACCACTTAAGCTTACTCTGCCTACGTCCCTTGAATTGGTATCTTATTTTTCATTCTGCTGCGAACGTCTATGAGAAAGGTTGTGTCCGTGCATGCTATTGTCTTGTTAAGCAACGTATGAAATTATTTGCGAGTGCATGTGTATGTATTGCTTCATGTTTACAACTGTAGGTGAGTGTGTATAAACACTTTTGTGTTTGGGTGCACTGGCTAATAAGAATTGTGCTATGCGAGTGATTTGCACTCCTCTCTCTAAGATATGACGTCGGCAGAGTAAGCTTACCTTGTTATTACACAATGGTTAAATGCTTCACATCTGCCGAGGATGGCATGTTGTGTTAGGTTATTAAAAATTTTGGTCTTTCTTCGAAAATTTATGATATTTGAACTGAACCCTTGTCATAAAGCTTTGGAGTAACGCTTATTTCTAAGTTTTTTATCGCAGCTCAGTGAAACTATAAATTCCTCAGTTAATGTAACATTTAACGGCGATGTAAACAAATAACGCTAATTTAAAATGCTTCATTATTACAATAAAACAAAAAAATAATTAAAAAAGAGTATAAAACATAAAACAACTAAGTAAACTACAGTAAAACCAACGAAGCGCAACAAAGTCATTATTGCGATTTTAGCCAGCGCTTAAAAAATAAAACGAAACATTTCTTTTAAGCAAAAATTCATTAACATTCATAAAAAACAGCAGCTTAAAAACGAAAAATAATTTCATTCACATTTCAAATTGTTGCAAATTGCACTAAACCTAAAACAACTACTACAAAAACAACAACAACAATGTGCATAAACTTTTCACTTTTCTGCGCAAAAGTTTGGGCAACAGAGCGTTAAAAACGCGTCAGTTAATGAACTTTTCGCTAGACCAAATACCGTATAAGATACATTAATACTCATTACTACTATCTTACAATGTTTTTTTTTTTCATTTTTTTTTTATATTATTAAATTTTGCACGCCAATTAAAAACACATAAAGTTTAAAATAAACGAACTTTTTGTTTACATTTGAAATCAATCTCAGATTTTGGGATTTTTCGAGTCATTAGATATACATTCGATTTCTGATTCCATTTTGTACTGTAAACAACTGCGCCTTAAAAATGATTGAGCTGCTTTTGTCTGGGGGTTCTAAGCCTGCTAATTAATGATCACACAAACAATAATACACTAATAGCTCAGCCAGGTTTTTGGTCAGTTGTAATTTAGCTGGTCCAAAAACATACCTGTACATACATGCTAACTACAAAACGATCGTGGTTCTACGGGGTTCGCACGTAAGCAAGAACCCAATTGTATTGTATATCCGGTACCCGCACATGGCACATTTCTAGACACAAATGAGAAAATAATTTCTAAAAAAAAAACTAATTAAATGCCAGATTCTAAAAACACAATTTGCAATTCTAACAAAAAACAAGCTTTAAAAATATTCAACACAACAGTTTTTTATTTGTATCTTTTTTTTTTTTGTAGAGACAATGAGAACTGCAAAGTATTCATGCAAATTGAAAGTCAACATCACTGCGTCGCATGCTGAGTTAATTAGAATTCAGTTATCAATAAGGCCAGGTTTATGTAGTGTAGTGTGTATCTGCTGCTTACTAGTTAGAAGGTTTATGAATATCATCATCATCAGCATCATAAACATGCATGCATCTAATAATTCATTGCTGTGACAAGTGAAATGACAAATGCATTTGTACTATAGTACTCTTCAAAAAGTTAGTTAGTAGCAGATAGTAGTTTCCATTAGCTATGCATAGAAATTATCGGCAACTGTAATGCTGCATATCCGTCTATTTAGTGTTTTTGCTAAGCAAATTGAAACTTTAGTCGGAATTTCTTATTTTTAGAAGACGTTTTCATAACACGGCTTTCAACATAAGTCGAAACTTTTGAGCCTTGATCAAGGAATAATAATACAAGTTAAGATCCATGTGTGGTGAGCGCGTTAGAGAATAGCACTTCAGCAGGTCAAAGCTTGTCGTATGAGGCGACTTTTAATGACACTGGATTCTTTCGAGAGCAGTAGAGCCACCACAGGCCTTAAAAGGGTTATGCGTAGGGTTTGGGACCCACCACGTAAGAACACAATTCCAATGAAAGAATATATTTACATCAGGTCGCAACACGTTAACGGCTTGTTATGGAAAGTTAAGAAGAAGAAGATCACTCTCACGCTGAAATGACAAACATTCTTGCACAAGTACTATTGTTATTTAGAATTTATTCACAAACATAAAGCTGTAAACATGAAGCAATAGCATGCGCGGACACATCGTTTCTCCCAGACGTGCCAAGCAGAATGCAAATAAGGAAACCATTGCGAGGGACGTCGGCTGAATAATCTTACTTTATATGCTTATACTATGGGCTTGAGCAAGTAATTAGCTTTTGGATGTTTATGCCCAGTCTCAGTCATTTTCGCTTTTCGTAGAGATTATAAACCGATTACTGAAATATACTCTGAGCTGCATACACGCAGAACAGATGCCTACCTCCTTCCTTGCTGCCGCCGAACTCATACAAAACTCATTGTAAGAGGCTTCAAGTGTGACAGCATATCGCTCATATCTCCAAAAACTGGACTTAAAAATTTTCAGTTTACCCTCAGCTTGAAGGAAATCAGAACGGCATATTCTCTTGCCACATTTGAACTTTTCTTTTTTTTGACTAATGAGGATTATTATCTTTTTTTCTATCTATCTTTACTTTCTAGTGGGTATAAGTATGTGTTACTGGTGTGTCCGAATTCGAAGTACTAGTGAAATGTTTCGCAGTGTTTTCTTCAATTGCTCTCAAAATTGAATATTGTGAACATTTTTTGCAAAGTTTTAAATAAAAACATAATAAATATAATTTATACATATCTATAAATGCTACCATACAGAGAATGAACTGATAAAAGTTCTGCAACTAATCAATTAGAAGTTCTACTAACAGTTCTCTGGACAGTCTTTTTTGCAGCTCCGAAATCGAAACAAGACAGCGAGCTTCACACGCTTGGGCTCTACACTTGCTGTAGTATGAGGTAAAAAAGTAATAATAAGAAGATCACAAATTAAAACTTCTATAAGTAAGAAATGTCCAGAAATTATTTGAAATTATAAAAGCATGGATTACATACATTGAAAGCGCTCAAATTTGATCGACAGGTGATCAGAATAGTTTTATAAGCTATCATTGCATTCTAAAAATGACTACAATAAAATTTTATATTTAAACAAGCACCAAACATAAGGTAACTACGAAAGCGACATTTTCGATGCTCTGACTCAGTCGTACCATGACGTTTCCCGCTATAAGATATTTCACATCAAAACAATTAAAATTTCACATAAATTGACCAACAGTTCTATGTTACGAGTTTTTACGGTAACGCCAAAATATACTCATAAATCATTCATAAATTTCCTATTAAATAAAGAAGAAAATTTACATAAGAGATGTGTAATAACCTTTTATGAATAGGCTTAAACATTAGAATTCACTTCATTGACCACAAAGTTTGTAATTAATCTGCAGAATATTTCATTTGCTGATTCATATGCTTACATGGAAGAATGTCAAAAAGCTAATGAGTAAGAAAGGTATATCTTAGTTTGTGTCTCTCGGAGTGGCTTGGATTCTGGTAGAGCAGGATGAAGCCTCTGAGTTTCATTTACTTGGAACAGGCCAGAGCGATCTCTGCATCGATATTAGCTAAGTCAACACACCAACTTCCTGTGCTACCTCACGTAAGCAACTCTTACTTCCATCAGCAGTTAAGGTAATGAGCTTGAGATTCTTCGTCAGAAGCAACTGTTATAAACAGTTAATAAGAAGAAGATAGAACACTTCAGCCAGGTCGCAGTGAAGATACAGATAACACTAGTTCTGCTAATCCGGTCACCAACTTACAATGACAAGATTTTACCACCAATCCTCTAATGTTTTGGAGTTTAAGTTGCTAGTGTATTTTGATGATGAGGCTTGAGCAAAGGCTCACGTACGATTTTGAACCGTATGACGTGAGTCACATGCCAGACGATTCTTAGATAGACATCGCTCCAAAACAAGGATAAAATCATGTGCAAACAGAAATGTCTTCAGGATGGTACTTGCGGAATAATTAAATCGGTAAATCGGATAAACAATTTCGGAGACCAAGGGAGTTCGTTTCGAGATACAAATTGTACATACAAATCTATTTTTTTATAATAATATTTTATTATATATAATATATTTATAATTTTTAGCTAAGACAAGAACCCTTATATTAACATATTCAAATTACAAATTAATAAAAATAATGAAGATAATTAAGATAACAAATAAAGATAATACAATTTTAAAATGTCTTTGTTAAAATATTTGGAACTTTCTTAAGAGCAACTTCCATAGAGATTTTAAATAGCGAAAGCTTCTCTTTATAACTAAATATATTTTGAGCATTTAACTATTTCGCTTCTATATATATACGTCCAAAAACCACCTACTTCTTCTTTGTTTGAAAACAATAACAAATGATCTTTGGCCAAACCATTTCTACCTACGCTTCTTTTAAATCATTAGTTCTTTTCCACAGCACCATTCATAACAATTAATCAACATATAAAACTAAGTATTCGCAACATGAAAAAAATGCTCGAACAAGCTCGAAAACCTACGAAAACACGCCAAAATGACTAATTCTAAAAGCTTCACGCCATGTTTGGTGCTAGGTGCGCTCTTCACGAAACCCAACTAGTAACTAGACCGGCCAAGCCGGTATTTTAGTATGTATTTAACTACGATTGCGATTACGAGTGCGCCAATGTGATGGTCATTATCATGGCAATTGGGTAATTATAGCTATAGTGATACGCGATGTGTTCAATAGTTATATAAATAATGATAAGATGTTATAAAGTGGCGCTTGAATCCAATATTGAATATTGATATAGATAATATTGTCAAGTTCAATGACAGGCCAAGAAGAGCTAGTTCAAATACGGAGTATCTATTGGTATGTAAGAAGCATATTCATGTCAAGGATTGCATCAATGCTGCTGCTGCTGCTGCTGCTGCTATGAAATATTCTGTATGTATGAACATTAAAAATTAACAACGGCATAAATTGAATTTTGAATATATTTAATAACAAACGTAACGTAAAAGGCAGCCTCAGTAGCTCCTATTATTCAAGTATCTATTGATTGTTTTACGAGTCTGTCTGTCTGTCTCTCATATCATTTTATATTTTTGTCTGCTGTGTGTTATTGTTTTCTCGTTTGCATGCTGCGGTCTCTTAATGAGAGTCTCTGGGCAAACGCATTGCAAACGCGACTCTGCGATACAGTTATGCAAATAAGCCAAAAATAAAAATACCGCTCACTGTTAGACAGCAGCAACAGCAAAAACAACACCGACTTTGAAGACTCGTAAAGCGCGTTGGTGTTGTTGTTGATTGTTTTATTCATATTCATTATTGATTTGGAAATGAAATAAACGAAATAACTTGCGGCGCCGCGGCGTGTAAAACAAAGCAAATACATACATACACAAAAGAGCCGTTAATATGCAAAAAAAAGAAAAAAGAAGCAGAGCAAACCTTATTAACGATGTTCATTGAAGTTATCATAGTCGAGCAATATCAATATCAAACAGCATCAAATCGAATTCATAAAAATATGCTCAACGGGGTCGTAAAAGTGCACAAAACGTGCTAGATTGTCAATGCCAAGGACAAAACTCCATAAAGAGCATTTCATAAAGTGGAGCAAACGCGGCGTATACGTAATAAGTTTATAAATATGTATAGTATGTACATATAACACACCCACAAAAAACTCTGGTTTAACTTGTATGCTCATGAATAGATTTTCTCATGACCTGCTGACTTTTAGCATGACAAAGTGCTGAAAATGGAACTAGTTGCGACAAGCTTTAGGAGTTCATTTTACGCGTGTCCAAAGTACTTAACAGCTATGCAAGAGTTCCCATAACTCTGTCAACTGTTTTATGCAAAAGTAGCATAAAAGTAAAGGGTTTTACAAAAAGCCATCGTTCTAGTTTTAAATTTTAACTTACGATTTGCCATAAGTTCTGCATAAAGTGTTCCATGAACTGCAAACTTTAAAACTTTTTTTTTTTAAATTTATGAATAAAACTTTTTCGAAACAATTTTAGAAAAATTTGAACCAGCTACTTGAAGCTCAAGTTTACATTTTTACATGGGAAATATTAAAAAGAATAAAGAATTTAGAAAAAACAATAATTTGCCAATGAAAGTTGTGAAAACTTTTAATTAATGCAATGAAAACGCTTCTGTTTACAAAGATTTAACATAGATAGCTTCATTTGGCTCCTCCTCAAACCGTCAGTCAGCACAACTAGTACCTTGAGTTTCCTTTAAAGAATCACCAAGTGTATCGGCACCAACCATTTAATAAACGAGAGTATTGTAACCTGCAACTTAGGTAAGGCCGGTTTAGGAGTATTTGTCTTCAGCCTTTATGAAATCGGTTTTTCTCGACATTACAGATTGTTTGTGTAAATTTATTCATTGTTTTTGCAATGGAATGTTGTTTACAAATAGAAAAAGCTGTTAAAATTTTGGTATTTTTCTACTAAGCCGTTTACATTCTGGGTAGCGAAATGTACAGAATATCATTTTGTAAGCCACTGTTTTAACGCTTCAATCGCCATTTTGTCTAAAACCGCCGCTGAATACATTTAAAAAGAGGACGTGCCCTCCTTTTCCTAGCAGTAAACAGTATACAAAAGTCGCACTCTACTTCAAAAGACTCGCCTCACACACACACCTACAATCGATGACATTTGGACTCACCTTTTCATTGCGCGTCAAAAACTCCCAAATTGGTATGCCAGATGCTGTGCACATTTGCATGGAGAGTGCCGAGAGCAGGCAGCTGACCAAGAGCACTTTCGCTGCAGACGCCATGTTGGTTTGCATTATAACGGCGCTTAGCTGTTGTGTTTTGTGTGTTGTTGTTGTTGTTGTTGTTATAAAGGTTGCGTGCCCCGCTTGTGTCAATTGCACACGTTGCCCCGTTATTGTTACCGCTGTAGCTGTATATGTAGCTGTCGCTGCGTTGCTACTGCTGCTGCTGCTGATATGCCTTTTGTTGTTATTGCTGTTGTTGTTGTTGTTGTGTAATACGCAGGTTTCGAGACTTTCTTTTTTTGGCTTAATTAAAGACGTTTTTTAAGCTCATTGGTCTTAGTAGCTTTGAATTTAACACAATTACTTGACAGCTTTCTTTTTATTACAATGTGTACTTTAAGCTCCGACACTTGTTAAATTAAATTAAGTTGTTAAAAAAAACGCTACTTAGAGACTTAGCGCTTAGTTTAAAACGCAAAAGCTTATCTCACACAACACGCCCACAACGTAAGCTTAAAGGCGAAATCTCAATATTTATAACCAAAAACACAGCGCACACAGTTTTTGTTGCCGGCAACGTTTGGAATTGCGACTGACTCGTCTTCAAAATGAAGTGAAGCAACAAGCCAAGCAGCGCACGTATTTAAGCATTTGAGCGTGGCTTTGAAAGAGAGCGCAAATGAGAGAGAGAGAGAGAGCGTGAGAGCGCATGCGCATATCGTCAACTGAGCGGCGCCCGCTTTAACAATAGTGGGGGCCAAGTTTTTGCTGTGTATGTGTGTTCAGTTAAGTCCGCAAATTAGATGATAGCAGCTGGGCACACTGTACGCGGGAGAGGAGAGAGAGACACACACACACACTCACACACACACACACACACACGCACTTTGCAATTGCATTGCAAAAACTTGTTCTATGCTGCCCCCACTTAAGGCTTGCATTAAAAATAGAAGTTCAAATATTTATTCATCATTGCAAATTTTCAAAGTCAAGTTTGTTGGCGGCGACGTCGTCATGTCTGTGCGAGCCTTAAAAATGCTTTTCAAAATTTATTACAAAAAAAAACTTGCTTAGGTTTGTTTAACTTAACTTTGACATATTTAAATTTATTGCTTATTTTTACGAATTCTTAATTACTGCGCTTACAATTGTCAAAACAAAATGCCAAAAATTTAACAGCCAAATGTTAATTTAAAATATAATTAATTCAATACAGCAAAGACGATGACGGCGCCAAACTGCGAATTGAGTGTTTGCATTTCAATTTTCATAAATTTGATTGGAAATTATAATTTTTGTAAATAACGTAAATTAGTTTGTATTTTGTTTATGCAAGAAGCCAGTATCTGAGCTTGTTTAAAATAAAGCATGCATTATAATTATCCAAAATGGAACTATACTATATTTGCGGTTACTTTAAGTGCGGAATCTCCTAATGATCGAATTGCAAATAAAACTTTAATCTGAGTCATCTAGAACAATATAAAAGTATGCAAGTACACATGGCCGGATTAAAGCTTGGGCCACATGAAAGTGGCCTCATTCGTTTGAAAATGTTGTAATGTAATGTATGCCATGTTATAAAAAAAAAAAGACTTAATCACTTAATCTTATCAAATATATCTAATATTAGGAAAACCATTGGTATTTTTATTATCTATCATCAGGAACATGCTCCGTCTCACTTTTCTTAAGTACATAGATACTCTAGCAACCCTTCACCACCCATTCCGCGTTCCTTGTAAATCTTTTCATCTCTCCTAACTTTCTTCTTTGGATTATAGACCTTGATATTCTACAGTTTCTTAGGAATCATTACTATATCTAACTGTTATTGAGTGTGGGCCGGGACAGTTCTAGCTATCTGGCAAATAATATTCTCGCTACGGGTTAGGGTTTCGGCTACTAAACTGTTTGCCAGAATATAATGGCGATGAACTGTGGCTAGCTGCCCCTCTGACAAATAAACGTCTCTCTATTAGTATAACGATATAGCCATGTCCGTCTGTCTGTCCGTGTTGTTACGTGTGTAGATCACTATAAGAGCTAGATCAAAAATATTTTACCATAAGATGCACATTTTCCCGGAAATGAGCAAGTTTATCGGTTATGTCGATATCTCATGACAGATTTTCGCGGTTTACAGCTGCTCCGTTGAATCTATCAACTCGAAACGTGACAGAGGTTTGCGTCGTGTTTATGTTCATCTATATTTTAAAAATGAAATCGGATATATCAAAAGTTATAGTTATAGGCTAATTTCAGTCCCCTTTGCCTATAAACTGCTCCAAAATTCCACTGCATGTAGGTATGGTGCATATGAGATAGACTTAGAGTGGTGTGGAGACTTGTGTGAGCCAAATCATTGAAACTGTATTCACCTTTTTTCAATAGAAGCCCCCTTTCCCCCGCAATGGATTTACCTTAATTACCGTCGTACAGTACAACATATTGATGTGAAAAATGACACATATATTTAAAAAAGTGTTTTTGATATATGTTACAAAATTCAACGACATTGGCCCAAGAACACTGGAGTTATAACCAACTTTCAAATAGGAAAACTTGTATATTTGAACTTCCCAATAGAAAAATGTTTACAGGCATATCGATCTTATGAGAAGAAACATAAAAGTGGATAATCTCCGTTCCTATTTTACCGTATGTAGTGTTTATAAAGAAAAAGGGTACAGGGTATTCCACTGTCGGGCACCGTACCGACTGTCTGCATGCAATTTTTTTTATGTAATAATGTAATGTTAGAAAAAAATTTTTTACTTTTATGTGCACGTGACACTGTATTTAAGTTCAAAAGTTTTATCTAGTATTGCTATAGTGCCATGGTCGGCAAAGTGAGCAGAGAAGTTGCCATTGGCAAATGCGAAAATGTTCATACATTGACAATTTATTTTTGCTGACCAGGGTACACTTTGTAAGGTATGATAACTCAGCTCTCTAAATGTCGACCAAGGCAGAGAAAAGAAACCACAATGCAGCACAATGGAACACAAACATTCACACACTCACAGTGTACATTTCTTACAATTAATAATAAATTCGCTTTTAGGGCAAAAAACATGCGTGTGCGCAATCTTTGTCATCGACGTTCGCACTAAAATGAAATATAGGGAACAGTATATTCATTTTCGGCAGAGTTATCATACCTTAGTAAGTGTACCCTGAGAAAAGGTTCGTGAACACATGCATGTGAATGTACTCAAAAAATTGAAAACTTTTCTCTGCACGAATACTATTGCAAAGACTAAAATTCTGCCGTTGTCTCTGCACACTTTGCCGACCATATCTAAAGTAGACTTCGGCAGAATTTATGTTGCTGCAATATTATTTGTGTGTCGGCAGAGAAAAGTTTGTCAATGTGCATGTGTACGAACATTTTCGCAGTTGTTATGTGATTGTCACACCTCGTGTTAAATTAATTTTCACGATAGGTCCACGCATTGCAACCGGCCGTTTGGGCCCCCACGTATTTAATCCGCTACTGTGTGAACAAACATATATACATATGTGCACAAAGAACTTCTTTACTGCGATACTTAATGGACCCTGTTGCCTCATCAATAAGTAAACAAACGAGAGAGCAGCGAATTTATCTTTTAAGGTTGTTGACACACCAGACCGATTACAAGTAATGTTGCCTGTCTGTATAACCGAAATCCATAAGGAACCGTTAATCTTTGACAAAAATTTACAGTAAGCTGTTTTAAAATAAAAGCACCGCTTCGTAAAGGGTTGTGCCCATATTTCAAAGAGAATATTCCGGATTGTTTGCAAAATCAATCATTTTTCTGTTACATAAAGTGAAACTATTACAATGATTGCTAACCGTTAATCTTTAAACCTATGGATTCCATGTACCTGTCCCCGACTACGCACGTTTACAAGCCGCGAGCGCCATAGAGATCTCAGAACTTTTATTTTAAGTTAAAGATTGTATTAAGTGGAACTAAAAGGCTCACTTATATGCTTACACCAAGATTGTGGCGCTAAACTGTTGTGAAGAAGGTTGAGCAAAAATCAACAGTTTCTGTCGAAATCTAAACGTTTTTCAATGTAATCCACATCTAATTGAAATTTGTGATTTTATTACCAGTTGCAAACACATAAAGAAAATACTAGCACTATGAGAATCGGCCGATTATGTATGCAATTTAAGATTTGTTGCTTACTTCTTCAAGTGATTATACTGCAAGAAGTCACGATCATAGCGCGTGCCATACATATCGTTGTCATCCTTGTTGTACAACATAAAGTCCGCACCATCGTCTTTGGAGTTGCCAAATATAGGAATAAAACTATTCAAATTCAGGTCTTGCTTTAAACGTTGATCGGGTTTACGGCCAAGTTGAATAACTTTGGCATACAGATCCAAATCCGCTTGCAGTGCACGATCAAAGTCCTTCCAGTGTACAAATTTTACATGCTCACTGGGTATGGCATCCCGATCCAGGAGCTCTATTAAAGTATTCGAATTAACCGGTTGTACAACGCTCAGCTCGCGTTCGGTAGCACCAATGGCGGAGTTAGTGGGCAAACGGCGTTTAATGGGCTGTGGCTGATCCCATAACCATGCTAACAAAGGAGTGATGGAGCTCTACAAAATGGTAAATGATTAAATGATTTTGGTAACTTATTAATTGGTTACGAACCTGTGGATCTGCGCGTCCTATACGCGGTATGCTTTTCATTACAAAGCTCTCAGTGCGTTTGCCCAAGCGTGGCACATTTTTAGTGATCTTCAGAAAAAAACCAGGGCTTTCATCGGAATAGGCCAGCTCAATTAGTGCCAACTGGAGCAGCAGCAGCAAGGCAATGGCTGTTGACAACTTCATGCTGTTTAGGAAATGATGTATAGCTCTGAAAGATTGAACGAGTTTTATAGAGAAATTGCGCCCACATAAGGGAATATGCCTCTTTAGGGGACTTGTCCGCAAAAATGCGGGTAGCTTTGGAATTAGCATTTATCGATCGAAGAAGCTAGAAAAGATAAGCCAATGATTGACCTACATTCGCATTATACATATGCAGTACTTTCTTAACGAATTGCATGGATAGGTTGCGGCGGGGAATGCGTCATTGGCTTATGTTTGCTACAACAGAAAAGTCCCAGTTCGAAGTGCAGTTTCCATGGGTCATCTTTGTGAGGATGGACTATATGGATGAGTCATCTTAAAAGGTGCTTATTAATAGGGTTTCAGTTGCCAATGCACCACCCCCTTCATTCACACATTTCTCCAATTATGGCTGAATTTAAAAAAAATTCTTAGTCTAGAGAACCACACCCCCGTATGATGAGCGGGTTAGAGAATACCACCTCAGCAGGTCAATACTTGTCGTATGAGGCGACTAGCAATGACACGGGGTTCTTTTGAGACAAGTAGAGACACCCCAGGGCTCAAAAGGGTTTTGCGTAGGGTTTGGGGCCCACCACTTAAAACCACAATTCCAATGAAAGAATGTATTTATATCAGGCCTTAACCCGATAACGGGTTGTTATGACCATTTAAGAAGAAGAAATCTGTTGCAATACTTTTATAAACAATGTAATTCTATTCAAAATAAATAAGTTAAGGAAATGTAGTAGACCTTATTAACTAAATAGAAATTATATAAACTAAGTTAGCTTCTAGATAAGCGAACTCTGCGCCCACTGCGACACTTCTGTGGGCAAAGCCTGGTATCTCTGAACAGCTTGCTGTATTTGCCCATATGTCAAAGCCATTTTGTGCATTTCAAATTCCTTTTGAACCTTGCCCATACCACTGCTAGAGAGCGGCATAATCAATTCCACAACACGCAAATGCTCAAAGGCTTTTAGCACTATGGAGCGCTCAACACCTTGCATTGTGGTGGAGATTTTGGCAAATTTCGAGAAACGCGCAAATATTATTTCAAAATTGAACGGATCACGATCGTAAATTTCCGAATGATGCTTTATGGATATGATCAAGCAGAGCTCCAGCACCGAAAGACCGCAAAGTAGCTCAATTTTGTCATCGGATTCATATTGGCTGCCCAACGAAACGAGCTGATCCGTGGTAATGTGTGGTGCCTGCGGTTTCAGCTGAGCCACCAGACGGAATATGAAGGTTTTAAGGAAAGCCTCGCTTATGTCAAAATCGTATAGACTTTGAAGAGTTTTCTGCGCTGCTGGCGTTTTTAGAAGTTTGTCACACTGCTTGTTCCAGTTGTCGACAAACTTTTTATCAAAATCGTACTCCACAGCGTCAAAATGGTTGCGTTGAAATGTAAATGCTCGGGATTTTAGCATATTTAAGCTGTCCATGCGATCGGCAGTCATTTTTAGTTCCTTATTGTTAGGAATGCATATAAATTGGTGAAACAGTGCTTTGTACTGCTCAAACTCATCGGCACTGGGAAACAGAAAGACTTGTCTACAAGAAGTTCAGTTAGTAAGCGTTTAACAAGCTGTTAAATCCAATGCATACCTATGAGAAAACCTGGATTTGACGCGTTTTTCGAGCAATTCAATGACATCTAAGCGGCAGGTAATGCCCAGCACACAAATGGGCGCCTGTGCGGATTGTGACACGTCAAAGAGATTGTACAACAGCGTTTGATTGTGATGTGTGCAGAACAAATCAAATTCTTCAAGTACAAAAACAACGCTTTTTGACTTTTTATCGCCTGCCTTGAGGCACTGCAGCAAAAAAGCCAAATTCTCAGCAAATGAACCAAAAACCTTGCCATCGGCCACGTTTTCCAAACTCATTTGCACTGTAATAGATTTCAGTGCAATGCGATCGTCTGTGTGCAGATTGCCATCCAGATATACAATGAGCGTGTTGTCCACAAAGAATTTGTTTTGTAGTAAATCTGTTAGCACTGCATTTACGAGCTGCAAGATAGGCAAAAGTTAATGAAGGTTTCAAGCCATATGGACTACTATATACTGTGGTTTTGCCAGCGCCGCGCGGTCCTATCAGTAATAAAGAATTTGATTCGCCCATTTCTGCGGTGCGCTGCAAAAGTTGGCGCACATTTGCGCGTTCCGCTTCATAACCACGTAATGTGCTGTAGTCCCGTTGTAGACGCTCTTTCAAAAAGCGGCGTACTTTTATTATTTCCTGTGCTGCATCCGGCATAACGCAAATTGTTAGTAAATTCACTTCAAGCTTGTTTTGAACAAAAATGCCGCCAAATTAACAGCTGTTCGCGGTGGCATGTAGTATGACCATGAGTTTTTAGTGCTAAAATACACGAAATGCGTTTAGAACAAAAATACTAAATACTGCAGAAGTAACATTAAAATTCTTTGATACCAAAATGCTTTATTTTTGAAAATATGGAATATAACTGCTTTTTTGACCTTTACTTGAGCTCGAGGAGTATGAAATTTAATAAAGTGAAACTTTTGGCCGTTACATTGTGTCGACTTGCTGAATATCGGATCACTTTCAGCAGAGCCTTTCCGCTTTGAATCGGACTCTGACTCATAAAAAGAAAATGATGAAAACATAAGAAAAAGAAATATATTAAAATTATTCTTAGTTTTTTTTGCTTTATATGTACTGTTTTGTGGAATTCGTGCAAAACCGGTAATTATTTTGTAACGGAAAATTTGTTGGCTTCTTTTTAACATTTTTCAACATATGACGATGTTTTAAAACGTAAATTCGAAAACGACGAATAAAATAGCGTCCTACATTAAAAATTAACTTATATATAAACTAACTCGAACAATTCTTAGTAACAACCGTGTTTTAAATATTCACATAGAGCGTGTAAAACTAAGTTACTCTATTTTTTTAAGTTAATAAAAGTAAACAAATTTCTTGAAAATTATATTTTGTACATATTAAACATTCCTTTCTATAAAATATCATTTTCCTAAAAAATTTGGTATTGTCAGAAAACTTTTTTTTTAAATCATTCCATTCTACCGCCTGGTTAGACATCTTTCAACTTCTTTTGTCCTCGTTGTCCTTCTCCAAAGAAGTTGGTTCAGCTGCTAAAACAGGCGGAAGTCATTTGTTGCATGGACAGTGCAGTAAGGCCAAAACCAAAAACATCCCATAGAAACTTGTGAGACTGTCCTTGAGTCGCGAGTTGTCGAGGAACAAAATAAACGCTTTTGTAAACTTTTTCTTCCTTTTGTTTTAAATTGCCTCTCTAAGTTGTCGCAACATCTTACAATAGCTTGTCAATGTACGGCCGCATAAAGCGTCTCCATCAGTAGCATTTTAATTTTTTAAGGTCAAAAAATTTGTATCAACACGAACTGCGCAATCAGCCGCTGATATATGTAGGTTTATTTAATAAAATTTTACCATAAACTTTGCCAATATTTAAATAATTAAATTAAAAATTCTTTAATACCGAGGAAGAGTATATTTCCAAACACCTTGCTCAAGAGCTACTGGCGCCATCTTGAGCTTAGTACCTTGAATTGCGTTATTCAAAACAAACAACAGGTGGCTCTATAATACGATATAATCAACTAATCATAGATGACGCTAGTATCGCGACAGTTGTTTCTAAACAAACAGCCGCTCAATTGACATCCTTGTGAGTGCGTGGCACGTCACGCCCACACCTGGCGCACTGACTCGACAGGTTTGTCATTATTTTGGCAAGTGCAAAGGTAATCCAAATGGCTACAGCAAATTATCGTTTCAAACAAAAGCAGTTTTTGTGCCAGTTTCTAGTCAGCTGTAGCAGGCTGTGTGGGTTTTATCTTAAAACAGCATTAATACAAACTATACAATCAGTCATACATTAGTTGAAAAAACAACACAGACTTCAAAATGACGCAGGATATTGTTACACGCCAGCAAGTGGAGTACCATCGCTTGATCGCTAGAAAACTTAAGGAGACGGAAAAATTTTGGCACGATAATTTCAAATGGATTCTGGAGAATCAGGAAAAATGCGCTACTCGCGTTGCCGAAATCTATTTAGAGAGTCGCCAACAGTATGGAGATGCTACATTTAAGGCCTATGCAAAACGCAATCGGTTGCTGCCCAACTATGGTTTAAGTGATGAAGTACTGAAGGTTGAAAAAGAACGCAAGAATTTAGAATTGCAAAAGCTTGGTCCGTGCGACGAACCAATCGAGTATACGGTTCCGCCGACTACTAATGGTGTATATGGTCGACTTAAGCCCCATAAAATTTACTCTTTATAAGATCATTGAATCAGAGTTAAGGCTTTGTATGTTCCACTTGTGTTCCAATTACAGTTACATATATACCATAAACGAAAACGATTGATAAACATAAATAAATATTTTTTTTATTCCATAAAACGATATTCATTACGTAGGGCTCCACTGAGAACGTAAAGAGCCTGAAATTGAATAGAGTGGAATTCTTGGCCCTTACATTGAGTCGACTTACTGAAAAGCGACCACTTTCAGCACAGTGCATACATGTGTGTTTTTTTCTCTCTTTTTCAATTTTGAGCAAAAATTTAAAATTTTTAACGGTCCAGGATTCCGCTCTATTACTCACAGGCTCTTTGATGTTAGCGATAAAAATTCACGCGCGGAGTTATTATTTTTATATTCTGTACACAATGTGTAAAAGGCTATTATAGATTTGTATGTAACATGCAGAAGGAGGCGTGACAGACTAAATGTTCCATGGGAAAAAATTGTCAGGAGCAATAGTCGAGTCGATATAGCCATGTCCGTCTGTCCTCAAAGCCACAAAAGTTTTACAAAGAGATACGCATTTTCCCGGAAAAATTCAACTTTATCGATTCATGTCGATACGTTACTCCGTTCCGCCGCGACAGATTTTCACGGTTTTCACCCACATCATAAAAGCTATCCAATTGAAATTTGGCACAGCTATGTATACTGATATTATGCATATGTTGTGTAAAAATTATCCAGTTTTGATAGAAACTTTAAGAGATATAGGTAATAAAGTTACAATTTTAGACCCCCACTGTATAGAAATGTTAATATGAAAGCTACAGCCACAAAATTTGTATTGTAGACTCATGTTAGGCTTATAAACCTAATGATGCTGACCTTCTTCCGAATCATCTCCCCTACCTCCGTAGCGCAGTTGCTATTATTACACCCATTTGGGGGTAGCATAAATACGAAAATTTGAACAGAAATTTGATTTCCATGGGAGAAATGAGTACAGGGTATTTTACTGTCGGGCCGCGTCCCGACTGTCTGCATCAAATTTTTTTCAGTGTAAACGTCATCACGCATAAGTTAAACTTAGTTCCGCTCTGGGTGTGCATGAGGCCTAAGAATAATAGTACATGCCGTGACGAAAGCGCGCGAATAAGCAGAGCTGCACCTCCCTAGCATATGTGAACAGTTAATTTTGAGATACTGGAGTTCCCGATCCGATCGAGCTTTACAGCTGTAAATCTTTTAAAGCAAGAAAATACAGTGGTTTAAATAGCCATGATGAATTTGCAAGCTGTAGAGCAGCTGAAACATAAGTTTGAGAGTACCACTGATTCAGAGACATTCACGAAGATCGGGTCTACTTTCAGGCTCCTGAACATTTTTTTTAAGGGTCAGAAATAGGCTGATTTTGTTCGTGGCATCTCAAAAACACGCCAACGTGAACAAGTGGTACGAGGTCTGAAATCGTCGTTGTAAAAAACGAATAACCTACATATCGTGCTTAGAACGAATTATTGTCTCATCATGATAATGGCCCATTAAATTTAGCCCATGTCTCATCCCCCACATAATAGAAAGTGTTTTTCATTTCCAAATTGATATATTTTGAGTACAGGATTCTCTTGTTGACCAAGAGAAGAGAGATTCCTGAAGTATCACGTTCTTCGTGCGCTGTTACTGGAGGATTTTAAGAAGATGGTCGTACTAGGTGGCTCAACACATTTTTTAACCAATTCATGATGAGAAATTTGTAAACGACTCTAAATTTCAGCCATTTGTTGCCTCAACTGCTGCAATATTGCAGGAATATTGATTTCCATAGATGTGGATCATTTTCCATCTTCGATGCTAAGAAAAAGACCATATTTTCGTTCTTTTCTCATTTGAATATTCATCAAGGCATTTATTTACTCCTCTATCAATCTTAGCTTTCTTTTTGGACCTTTCGGTGTCGTAAGGGGAAGTACGACGAAGTACAACTAGTTCGATCTTTTTCGGAATATATGGAATATATGGTCGGTAAAATGTAAATTCCGCGCATATAAAATGTGAGTCACGGTCGTTAAGCTCACTCATTTCTTAACACTTGGTTTAAAGTGATGGCATCTAGTGTACGCATATGCTATGCGTGCGCTATTTTAAGATCATTGAGGTACTAAAATCATGGCACATAAGTAGCATATAAGTCGGATTTATCTCCAAGTTGCGCCATTACATGTTTCTCAAGATATTTCATAGAAAAAAACAAACGAACTAAACTTCTTATTGAACTGTATATCTTCGAGAGGTTACCTTGTTAAATATACCTTAGAAATAGGTGAGAGGCTCAACTAAAGCACCGGGTAACAAGCTCGTTAAGCTATGAGTCGATTTTAGCCCTTAATCGAGCCTATAGATAAAACCAATGACATCATAGCGCCATTGTTAACGTGAAAGCTGGTTTTACTGACTAGAAAAGTTCTTTATTATGTTTTTATAAAATTAAAAAAAAAAATTGTCGCATTAGCCTAGTATTTTTACTCGAAATGTGGGCTGGTCATTACAAATCCTAAAACAATTACATAACACATACATAAGTTTAACAAAACACACACAATGCACCGAGAGATTATTACCTCCGAGGAAGTGCGGTTTTTCCGCTTGGTTTCCGTAAAAATTCAAGCTAGTGCTCGCAGCTGGGAGGAACAGTTGTCTTGGTTTCCGGAAAAACAGGCACGTTACTATACTCGCATTCCGCAAATCTATTTGGAAAGCCGCCAACAGTTCGGCGATGACAAGTTTAAGATCTATGCAAAACGAAATCGCTTACATTCAAAGTATACTTTTTCCAACGATGATGCACAAAGAATTTTCGACGATTGCAAGTCCAAAAGATACCTAGAGGCGGAGGAGTATACAATTCCACCCACGACCAACGGTGTTTATGGTCGTCTAAAGCGCAATCAAATGTACTTTTGTTAAGACCGAGTTTCAGTTATATCTTTTGGTATTCAAATTTAAGTTACTTTTTCTTGGTATGTGTTTTCGATACGGTAAAGTAAAGCTTTTAGCACATAAATTGCCGTGTGACCTACTGAATATCTTATGCCGAAGTCCACTTAATAGATTGAAACTCAACTAAACTTGGTCAAATTTTCTTAAACATGTATACCAAAACAGCTGCCAAAATAAATTACCATCAAGTTCATTAAATTTACAAACAACAAAGTAGCTAAAAGTTAAATTATTTTTTATGCTCTTACCAAGAGTTCTTGAACTTGCGCATTGAGAAATTGTCAATTTTGGGAATTAAATTCATTTCCTGAAAAAAAGGAACAGTTTAGATACTGCGAAGATCAAATTCCAAGATTCAAAGCGGTAGCTACCACGAACTATTTCGTCTATATAGAAGAATTAAACATCTAAAACTGGCGGCCAGTCCCAAATCGTGTTGATCATTCTGTTTTAGATTTTACACAAAATCAGCCCTAAAATATGAGTGTTCTATTGAATCGATGGCTTTCTTAATCCGCGGCCCTTTACGTCTGGGCAACATAACTGAAGACTACGATCCACTTCAGTATGAATCCTTCTAACTGATTACACCGAGTGCGTCTCCCATTAAGAGAGCATTATACACGTGCAGAAGAATAGCCGGAAAATCATAGCGGACGTCTCCAAAAGCGGACGTTATCCGATCGCTAACCTAATGGTAATAAGAAGAGGCAATCGCCTGGGGAAAAATAGTGGAACTTCTTACGAATTGTGGTTTTACGTGGTGGGTCCCAAACCCTACGCACAACCCTTTTAAGGCCTCCGCTGGCTCTAATGGTCTCGAAAAGAACCCAGTGTAGTTGTTAGTCGCCTCATACGACAAGGTTTGAACTGATGAGGTGGTATTCTCTAACCCGCTCACCACACGGGGACAAGATCTCAGTTAAAAGCGAACTCATAAAGATCCACTTGCGCATGCATGACAGGAGCAATGAGAACGAATGTCAGCGGAAGAGATTGTCAATGGCCATATAATTAGCAAGCGGAATGCTGATAGACTGGCAAAGACAAGGGTAGTGCACTATTCCCCATTAATACTATCTATACTTGTTTATTAAAAATTTTGCCCGTGGCCGGTTTTACGCCAAACGGTTTAGTAAAACGTAAATCGGGTTGCTCCACTTTACGGCACTTCGAATGAGGATGATTTTTCGTTGTCACGCTCAGGCTACATTGGACCGGTATTCGAACATTAGGATCTAAAAAACATTTTCTATCTTAAAGATAACATGGTATGGCAAGGTCTGTCCGCATGTAGAGATAAAATCTGCAATCCGTCTGAGACTCATTACGGGCAGCTGGAAGATGCTGTTGATTACCAAAATGTGGGATCCTTCTCCTACAGAGAAGCTGCTATAACATTTACCCAGTTGTAAAGTTGGCTTTGTGCTTATTCTCTATCTGAAGAAGGTGTGAAGTAGTAGTGCCATATCTGTAAAGATCGTCAACAAACGAAGCCAAGATGGAGAATGTCTAAGGTTTGCGAATTCTGTGCAATTTTTCAAGCTGGGTGACACCTCTCTGCTACTTTTTGATGAAGAGTGTGTGCCGAAATGCCGGATTGTCTACGCAGATGATATTGATATCAGTGGTTGTATCATGTGAGATGCCATTTGAGCCTTTAAAGCTACTAAAAGCCATTTGCAAGGATGGGTCTGTTAGTAGGTCGGTCTTAGTAGGAAAATGAGTACTAGACAAACCTAAACTCTACAAGATAGTCATCCATCCCGATTTGTCTTATGACGCTGGAGCATATATATCAACTCAGTCTGATGCAAACACCCTTAAAATGTTTGAGTGGAAAGAAGTCTGTTAGAAAGATCCTAAATAAGGCCGTAAACCCGCTAACAAGTCTGTCAAGAAAAAGAAGAAGAAAAGTAATGGTAGCATTTTCAAGTTGGTCCAAAATGACTTTCAATGGATCGAACTTAATGCAACAAAAGTACATGGCATTATGAAAGCTGTGAAAGTGCAGCTATCTACAGAAATCATGCCCAAGGTATACTTCATAAGGTAGGACATATCTCACGTTTCGTAATCTTCGTGGAAGCAGAATGCGTTTCGGGCATCTTCAGGTTGCTTGCAAAAGTAACTTTCATGCATTTATTGACATTATTTCTCTCGAATACCATATAAGCAAGAGCAAGAGCATTCCAACATTTCAAACAACCTATTTTTAAATATGTAAACTTGACTTGGACTACGGCCATAAAAAAAGTCCACTTAAATCTATTTAAGTGCGCAAATTTTCGCAAAAGCGGCCTGTGGAAAAAGGCATTACGACCACGACCATTTTTGCCGCCAACATTTCTGCACAAAAAAGTTTTCTTTTATGAAAATTTAATTTCCACTGCATGAATATGACATATGCCACTTTTTGTTGCACATATTCGCAAACGTTCCGCCTCATTAGACACATGGCCATATTCACAGAGAGCTGCCTCTTGACGTACCGGCCGGCTAGCCGGTGTGGGCTCACTTGATGTGCTAACCATTGGAGGCGTATCCCCCGATACAACGCCAGACCCGGACAGGCCCACAGTGCAGTGTGCTGCCAAGAGTTGACCGCGTGTGAAAAATCAACGTAGAGCACTCGGTCAGCCCACAAAATCGCAATGCTCACAATTAAACGGTAGCAATAATTGCGATAAAAGCAATACAAAATTATAATGGCGGGCTTTGGCTTTGGCAACAATCTTGATACGCTTTCGACACACAGATACATAGATGCAGTGGCGTAGATAGGGGGGCGTGCGGATTTAGGGGTATAATTCCATGCAATTTTCCTTTCCAAAATATAGTAATTAAACAAAATTTTGAGCTTTCACTGCATTTTAAAATTAGGAGAAATTAAGAAAATTGGACATCATTGGCAAAAACGTTACGAATGGCACTTAAATATCCAGAATCAAAAATAATATCACTCTGTAAAACCTATTTTTTAAACGCTTATTCGGGCTGTCCGTATAAAGGGAGGGTCTTTAATTTGTGATGATTTTTGATAATAAAGAAAGTGGGGGAGCGAGTTTCAAAAATATGACGTCACTCCTTACAATGTAAAAAGCTATAATTTCACAGAGGTTTTTTTTGCTTAGAGATTTGTGATGTCACATTTGGTGTGGAAGGTTGGGTGTGTGGGGGGGGTTCTTGGGGGACCTGTCTGATAAAATGTGAGGATTTGTGATAAGATGTGGGAGTTTCGAAATACAGACTCAATACCTTCGTTTTTAATGAAGCTATTTTCTAAAATATGTACTTAATTACTTCTTAAATAAGTCGATCGAAATTAGTTCGATCCGGTTTTTGTTTTCAAAAGTACATTTGTTTCAAAACAACTTGAATGATCAGATGCATTTTATCGCTGGCTGCTACTTTGTACTATGTCTCAGGAACATGTCAAATTTCATCTCGGAAAAATTACTCGAGTTACTCGAGGGGATCCATGTTAGGAGGCAATTTTCGGTTTATTACATAGAAGAGACCACTCATAACACTAGCCAACAATTTTGACGTCAATTAATGACCCTTGGCTTCCAAAAGAATGCAACCTTTTTAAGGATTCCAGTGGAAAGAACTGTCAGGGGCCAGCTTTTTAGGGCCCATGACGCTGACGAACTGGTAAATACAATTCCGCTGAGTATCACTTCAAGCGGAGCTTTAAGATCAGCCTAGACAACACTAGAGGAGATGCATCCTATGGAAAAACATAGTAGTACACGGACGAGTCAAACAACTTGATAAACGATGGCACAGGACTGGGAGTCGCGGTACCGCGGACTCACATGTCAGAATCGATGGGTATCCTCACTACCGTACCGTCTGCGCCATAGTCCGATGCGCAGATGTAAACCCAAATATAAACTATAAGAATACGATAATAGCGATACTATCGGACAGTCAAGCCGTCATAAGGGCGCTTGCAGGAACCAGAAAAAACTCTAAGCTGGCCCGGGAAGCCCGATTGAAGCATCTATCTTAGATGTGTCCCGGGACATACTTACATTCCCGGGAACGAACTCGCGTACAATCTGGCGAGAGAAGGTGCAGCGAACTCATTGATAGGACCAGAGCCTTTTTTTGGCATCGGCAGACACAAAAGCAACTTTTGAGAAAAGAGGAAAGACTAGGACAAGCCGTGAACTGGATGAATACTCCAGGCCTTAGACAGACCAAACAGTTCCTCGGCTCTTATAACCTAAGCAGGTTCAAGAAACTGTGACAGTTTGGAAAGAACCGGACATTGTAGACTTAGAGGTCACCTGAGCAAGCTGGGCATCACCAACTCCGCGACCTGCAGGTTCTGCGAACTTGAGGAGGAATCCTACTAGTACATCCTACCTGTGTGTGATGCCCTGGCGAGACGTAGGTTGACGCTATTAGGTGGACACAGGATCTAGAGGGAGATCAAGTCATCCAAAATAATTATTGCTCTGTCATCCAAAATCAAGTCAATTTAGACCAAAACTGTTTGAGGGACATTGAAATGACACTTAATTTAATTAACAATTCAGCTCGATAAGTAGTAAGGTTCGAACTTTTGACTTCGCAACTTGCGATATCTCGATCTTTGTGAACAGTAAAAAAAACCCGGTTGAAAAATGGGTGCCAAATGCTCTTTTTTTGCTGCCTAGTGTAATCAGAAGCAGTGATGTTTTACACAAAACATACATTTTTTGGGTTTGTCACAGTGACGAATAACTTTTTTTGGATTGCTACGACGATGTACGACTCAAAAGTATCAATAATAGACTATATATAAAGGTATTACGTCCACAAAACTAAAAATGCAGCTTAGTTAATGTTTCAGTGCTAGTTTAGTATGATATCCAAAACGTTATAGCCTGAGTTTTATTGGCAGAAGCCTCAGCTGCATGAAGCCACTAAGATAATCTTAGCGAAATCTGGGCCCAGTGCAAAAAGTAACCTTGAAAACTTTTTGCAATCATGTAGCATCATTTCCACTAAGAAAAGCTGTAATCAATTTGCATGTTTCCGAAGAAAAATATATGGAATCGAATGCTGTCATAAACCCCCATCGCAAAGAGCTAACTACACCACTGCAAACATACAAACATATTGTGTGTGTGTGTGTGAACTTCAAAGCTTGCGATATCTGAATGTGCTATTTATTGTTTATACAATTTTCCCATCGATGCGAATCTTTTTGTTAAATCATGGTCAGGGGCGTCAGAGAGATTGTTTTAGAGAGAGAAGCCACACAAAAAACTTGAGCAGCTCTTAAAGTTTGGATGTCTCTCAAGTGGGCCAAAAGCAACAAAACTACTACATAAACCATAAACAGCCATGTCACTTGGCTTGTTGTTCTTGCCACAATGGCAACAAAGATTCGGGCACGTTTAAGCCGCATTGCACTTGACGCCTTCAACAAGAGGCAGCAACAGCAACAAGAACAACAATAGCTAAATTAGGGGAGGGTTTGGTTGTGAAACCCTTTTTGCAAAAGGTAAACAACATTTGCGGATTTCACGCCAGGCTCAGACAGCATTGCTGATCCTATTAGCCGGGCACAAAGACACATAGCATCAACGGTTGACTGACTGGCGCCATGTCTGCATGCAATTACATTCAAGCGCTCTAGCGGATTAGGGCGTAAAAGGGACTTAATCCAGTTTTGCTTAACTTGAGCTCAGGTAGTAGTAGTAGTAGTAACAGGTCGATCCTCAAAAGACACTTGTCTGAGTAAGAAAAACAGGTCTGGTTTTTGCGGAAAAGCAAAATAAAATAATAAAAACTGCATAACACAAACACACAAAATGCTAAAATCAAGAAACAAAATAATATAAAGTCTCATAAATGTGATCGGACAGACGAACAGACGGACGGACACACAGCTGCTGTTGCTGCTGGACCGGATAGGTTAATCCAAAACGCGACTTCAAACTAAAACGCCATTGGCACTTTGGCACGCATAGATAGCGCACTTTGAAGTCAGCTCGTTGGATCGTCAGACGTCAGTATACTACAATACACAACTCTTTTGGCCAACGATTCCGCGTTTCAAGTTCTGCCGCCGCCGTCGAATGGTTTTAGCCAATTTGGCAATTTCTTAACTTTAGTTTAGTTAGTTTTGATTTGCCGCCAAAACGCCCACGGCCGACGCTTGGGCGATACAACAAAACTCAACAGACAACATTTGTTTCTAGAGAAATCTCTTAACTAGTAGGGACAGGACAAGGGAAACGGCCTGCATGCATTTCTATTGAAATATAGATATCCCTCATTTGTTCAATTGATAAAGTTAAACTATTAGGTATAGTACTTGAAGATTCAGCAAACTTGTGACGTGGCTATGCAATAATTTGATGTGTACACTTTTGTAACTTCTAGGAATGCACTGTAGAGAACGTTTCTAACTAGTGAAGATCAGTTGCAAGTTTTCGTATATTGAAATAGAATCTGTGAGGTGGGTCTGATGGCAAATCAAAGCCAGACAGAGTATATTCAATAATTTTGTGGACGAGCCAACTTCGGTACCCTCGGCTGCGATTAATCGGAGGATACCTCTTGCCCATCCCTGTTTCTTTAGTCTTAGTAAGAGATTAAATAAAGGACACAATTTTGTAACCAACTTACCGGTGTTCCGTTCTACGATTGAAGAGTGACCCACCCTTGTGGCACCCAGTGGCCACCAAACTTCGTATCACGCTGTTAAGTTAATTAGATCTCATCGGCTGCAACATGCTGCACATAACAAGCTAGAGAAAGCTCATCCTTACCTATTATCTTTAATTAGGGCAACGATTTTAGCAGAAAACAAGTGTGCCAATTTCTGCTTTCGTGTCTGGCTACGGCTCTTTAGGCGATCTTAAAATAAGGTCCTATATTACATTACATTTCAAGAAATTCTTGAGAGGTTTATACGTTCGTTTTGAAGTGAAAAAATAGAAGGAGATTCGGATCGTTGGTGAATCTCCGAATATCCGAGTTGTAGACGAACTCTATGAGCTCTACGACGACATTGACATAGTCAGGCGAATTAAGATCCAGCGGCTTCGCAGGCTAGGTCATGTCATGCGTATGGGTGAAGAAGCTCCTGCGAGAAAGGTCTTCAATGCGAGTGCCGAAGGGAGGCGACGAAAGGCAGACCACGCCTCTGCTGGAAAGAGTAGTGAGCACACCAGCTACTTTTGGTATCACCGATTGGAGAAGGCGCTTGAAAAACAGAGACACCTGGAGGAGAGATTTACAACAGGCCGTAACTCAATAACGGGTGTTTATGGCTAGTTAAGAAGAAGTCGGCCTTAAAAATCTTTGGACAAGCTAAAAGAGAAACAAACATAATACATATGTATGTACTTTTATTATCCTCCACAAGCAGATTACGTAACTCCCTATTAAAATGTGTCCCCTTATGTCTCGGCTCTGAATATATAGTTTAAACTTTGACACGTTGGTTAGCTTTTTTTAAAAGGTGGGTAACTCTGAATCTAAGATAATTAACTAAAAGTATTTAAGTGTGATTTGCTTTTTTGGAAAGTTTTGGCAAATACGCTATCGATAGAATTGGGAAAGAAAATAACTCATGCCTTATATTTGAATGTAACTTTCTATTGGAGTATCCATTGTAGAAGTAAGCATTACTAAAAATTCTAAAATATATTCGACGTGTTTTATCTCTTCGATAATCTCTATATTGGTGTTTTAGAGCAATGAAGCACTCGGATCAAGCAATGCAAGAACCCTCCTTTCCAACCCCTTTGCTTCAAAGCAAAATGTGCAAGATCTTGCAAAGAATTAGAATCATTATTAAGACTATCTTCGGTGAGAATTGTAATACTATAAGCTAACTAATCCAAAAATGTTCCCTTAGCCGATCCAAAGATTCTCGTGTTCGCTTCCTAAGATATTTAAGATCAATGCTCACGAGAGATTTCCTTCGAGATTTACCTTGAGAACGGCTAATTATGAAAAATATTTCTCTCAGTCGAGAAATTTATCTTTGACATATTTCTTGAAAGGCAAAATCTAGCTTTCATGCCATATTCAAGCTTTATTATCATCTTGTAACTTTTATCCCTGATTTTTGCACATCGAGGTTAGTCTATGTTAAGACGGCTGCCAGTATATCTGCACGACAAGCTTTGGCCATGAAAAAGCCCATTGTGCTACTCTAGGATTTAAAATATGCTGCTTCTTCGTTAACAGAAGGGAAACCTTGCAGATGTAACGATGAAATCTGCAATTCACTAATAACTCGCAGCTCTTAGATGCTATACAGAATCTAAAAGCCTTGATTCTTGAGCCTCCGACTACAAAGAGCCAGACATGAGCGCTCCTACACAAAGAGGATTCTAACCATTTTATTTTCAGAATTGCTCGTTTTAGATGCCGCTTCAGCTTGCATTGTTCAGCAAGCAGAGTGTATTTGTACTCTTCGCAGGATTTTCGTAGGATTTGTTAGTGGGTTTCAAATCACTTTCAAAGGTATTTTATTCGAAGTTAAGGGGAAAGCTGTGAAAACATGCCAATAAGTCATGAGTACATCTAACAAGGTAAGATCACTTCCATGCTCTTACTCTTGTTGCTTGCCAAAAAATGTGGTGTGACGTCACTTTTTACTCTTTGCTTCTTTCCTAATAGCTTTTTTGACTATTTGCTCAACTCAATCACTCTCCTTTTTACTTTGCACAAGTTTGAATCTTGCTTAAGAGCCCAAAGTGATCCTAGCTTATTAAGCATAACTTGACCATATGTTAGCCAATGCTTTTGGGGATTAGCATTAAAGTAGGTCGCAAGTACACGTGCCAGGCCTAATTGGAAGCGAGCAATGCTCTCTGCTGCGCTCCAAGTTTCGCGAGCGCTTATAATTCAATCAACGCGTTATCAATCACTGGTGCTACTTGTCTTGGTCAGTGCGTCAATGGGACCAGCAGCCGCACCAGCAGCTAGCCAAGTCAATCAGCGTTGTTGGCAGTTTATATGAAACACGTTTGAAAGTCATTAACTTAAATGATTCACTTTCTGGGCAATAAATTTCGCCACTAAGTAAGCTTTTCGCTGGCTTCGCTCATCCTCATGGCGCAGCCCTGTCAGACTTCCATTGTCATAATAAATTTCTTATGGCAAACGGTTTCAAAATTGCTAAATAATCGCTTTAAATGAGTCTATAAAAATGGAATGTATGGATCAGCGCCACACAAAATGAAGTAGCTCCAAAAGTTTGAGCATAAGTTGAGCAGTTGAAGTGAATTTTCATTACCAACGGAAGTCGTAAATCAATTTTTATCCAAAACTAAACAATTTTTGACTGCTCCCTCCGGCTCCGCGCTAGCTGGTATCTAACGCTCTGACCGCAATGTGGAAAAAAAACCATGGGCTAGCTAAAGCGGTAGAAATCTGCGTGATTGTATGTGTGTGTGCGTGTGTGTGTGGAAGCGCATCCGCAACACGCTGCCCAATTTCAGTTAAGACGACAGCTATAATGATAGGGGCCACTTTTGCCGCCACAGCCACGCAACATGGCTAAAAACTAAAAAAAAAATGTCTAGCGGGCCTAGAGGAAGGGTTCCAAACCAGAAAGTGAAGTGAGTGAGCGATTGCGACTGGGTCTGGGACGGGGACGGGGACTGGCACTGAAGCTGTTTGTATGTCGTCTTTGATTTTATGTGTGTTTCCGTTTCAAGTTGATGCGTCAGACATATTTAGAAGCTATAGACGCCATCATTGCGTGGCTTTGTGGCGACATTTTGCTGTCATGTGGATGCAGCAGCAGCAGCAGCCTCAACAACTTTGTGGCTACAGGTTACGCGCAGCACTTGGCATTGCGTGTTGACTGCTATTTTTTTGTGGCTAATAACCGGTAGAAGCGTACTACCAAAGATCTGTTCACACAGCCACACGCAAACACACACACGCTTAGGGAAACCACACAAAAGACGCTCATTATAATGCCAATGGGATTATCTATGGACTCATACTGGTCGCTCTTCTGTCATATGCCACTCGCCCACAACATCAAATCGTTTTCATAATGTCTGTAACTGTGAAATCCTTTTAAGCGGAAATTATGAAATACACATACTCAAAAGGACACAACACCCTGGCCACAAGTACAATAGCGCGTTCAACAAGTGTTGCGGCAGATTGAGCAACAAAAGGGCCATAATTGTTGAAGCCACACAATGTGCGTCTTTGACACATTGCGGCAGTTTTAGGGGCAGCAGCGACGGCTATCTACTAGAAGTTCTATAGGTAGTAGGTGTGACCTGAGCACCGCAGGAGCGCGCTAGCTTATGCAACCACCCTAATGAGCAGGGTCACTTCACCGCACAAACAAACCATAAAAATTGAGCAGCTCTTACACCTCGATGCACCGATGGTTTTATACTCTTTTTTCTACGCACACTCAAAGTCGAAGATTATAAAGAACTCAAATTCTCTTTGCACAGTAATATGTTCTACCGAATTTGTATTGTAGTTACCGGATTCTGGGCATCTAAATTGGGCGAGATGGACAAACCGACTTTTATTTGTCAAAACTACTGACGAAACATGGACGGCACACATAAAGCTGGCCAAGATTAATAAGATTGATCTTACTCAAAGTAAGCGGGAAACGCTGCAAGCGTCTTCTTTTGGTAAGCAATCGGAAGGCTTCATAGGGTTAGCTACCTCTAAATGTTGGAAGTTGAAGAAAGTAGTAACTTACTTGGGTATGAAAGCTGTAACAAAAGCCACATAGTTTCCTCGGGCAGTCAGGTAGCCCGCAGAACTTGTTTTTTTTAGTACTAAACATTTCTTACATTTATATTTTGGTGCTTCTCGGAGTTTCGTGTTTTGATGCACAACTCGCTCAAATGCGAGTAATTCTTTGGCACGGATTGGTGTTGCTCCAAAACCACCGGGTTCTGGGACCCAAAGAACAGCAAACGGTTTGGTTAGTTTTCCCAACCAACTTCTTAATTTGGTAGCTTTGGAAATTATGGTTGGCGGATTTGACCAGTGAAATCGATCCATGTATTTGGCACAGTGATGAAGACTTTAAACTTGGGTAAATGGTTATCCTTCTGTCGGGACATGACTGCTTATAGTCACAGACTTGATGATATTCTAGTTAGTTCGCAAAAAACTGAATTACAAATCAATATGGCTGCATGATTGGAATGGAATGACAAACTCTACGAGCTCTACTATGACATAGTTACACATAGACGAAGAAGCTGCTGGGAGCAAGGTCTTCAATGCAGTCAAAAACTAGCCTTTATGCTTTTTCCCCCTCGAGAATTAATACTTAGGGGAATAACTTGAGAGAGGCACGGATCTAAGTATCATTTTGAGGGAGTATGAACACTGAGCGAAAGTAAGAAATGAGGGCGAGTGAGGAATGAGGGCGAATGAGGAGTGAGTAGAGGAGAGAGAAGAGGAGATGCGACGAGATGAGATGAGAGGACTACGTCTCTTAGCCTCATATATGTTTGCTCATTCGATAGATATTTTGAAAAAGAGACTGAATTATCCGTGGCAAATGGAAAATTGAAAAAGGATATGAAAATACAAACGCATACTTGGAATGGAATGACAAACTCTACGAGCTCTACTATGACATAGTTACACATAGACGAAGAAGCTGCTGGGAGCAAGGTCTTCAATGCAGTCAAAAACTAGCCTTTATGCTTTTTCCCCCTCGAGAATTAATACTTAGGGGAATAACTTGAGAGAGGCACGGATCTAAGTATCATTTTGAGGGAGTATGAACACTGAGCGAAAGTAAGAAATGAGGGCGAGTGAGGAATGAGGGCGAATGAGGAGTGAGTAGAGGAGAGAGAAGAGGAGATGCGACGAGATGAGATGAGAGGACTACGTCTCTCAGCCTCATATATGTTTGCTCATTCGATAGATATTTTGAAAAAGAGACTGAATTATCCGTGGCAAATGGAAAATTGAAAAAGGATATGAAAATACAAATGCATACTGAACTGGGGTGGGCGTCTAGTCTAGTCTATCATTAAGATACAAATAAAATGCAAACAACATTATTTTGTTTTCGAATCTGATATACAGATATTTTTGGAAGTCAAAACTACCGTTATTTTGTTAGCAGAAACTATATAATGAAACGGTACACTATTATGGATAGATTAATTGGTTTCAAATTGAAAATCTTACGAAATTCCAATAAAACTAATCATTCTATAAAACACACTTTATTCTAGCATGACTTCACCTTGTTGAAATCCTGTAATGCGTTACAAACTTCTAGAGATTTCCGTAATACCTTTCGCTACCTAAAGTGTATCATAAATATGCCACATATGGATTTCATGCAATCGGCTGCGGAACTCTGCCTGGACATGCCTGGCGGCAACATGCCTTTGAGGCCCACCTATAAAGATTGCTGTTGACACTTGGTCTATTGTGTGTTTGAAACTTGGTCATCGTTTGAATTACGGTTGAATCACCGCTGGCTGGGATTTATGTTCGAAAATATTTGGGAAATTAAATCATTGGCGCGGACAGTTTTATAGTTCGGGCGTGACGACCTTAGGGCTCCGCTAGTTGCGCCGGCTGAGCACTTCTAACAATGACAACAACAAGAATAACACAAACGGGTACGGCAATTGGAAAAATGTCAATTATGCGCAATTTGCCTAAGCAATTGACAATTGTTCATTGTATTTGCACGCACACTTGGGCAAATAAATTGACAAATAGGATTTGAATTTTTTTGTGCACTTTTCTATTTCAAGTTTTTTTACGGGCCATGTTTTTTTTTTGAATTAATAAATTGCCCCCAATTTGCCGCTAGCCTTGCCAGCGTGGAAACTTTTCATATTTTTTCTCTAGTTTTTTTGTTTCCAAATGAAAATGGCCCTTAGAATCTTAACCCATGTGCGCCGGCATTACACGGCGCAGCATTGTTACATCACTTTGCACTTGGCATGTGGTTTTTCAATTTTCCTGGTCTCATAAAATAAATATAAAAAAAAAAACAATAAGCAAATGAAAATAAAATCGAAACGTGAACTTTTTATGACTTTGTTTCGATTGCAGCGAAATAATAATAAAAATCGCAAATACTTTATATACTATAAATGTAATTAGTTTAATTGCAGTACGTTTGTTTATGCGATACAGTTTACAACTGTCGAATGCAACGACAATTACATAAGTTCTGTATACCCTCGCTTAGGGAGCATTAACTTTGTCTCGAAGACTGCATTAGGATAATGCTAATAATACAGTTGTCAGAATCTGTCACCCAAAGGGTTTCCATTGGCACCTTCTCTGCATCCGATGCCGACCGGTGTTCTAGAGTTTCCTTGTTTTTCAGCTTTAAAGCAAAACAAGCAACTCCCTAGAAAAGATCTCTAAAAATATACAAATAAAAAGCCGAATTTCTTATTTTTGAGTTATCCTTCTGAAACCGGTTAAAGAAAGCGTTGCCAATTAGGTGTGTGCCAGAAATCTCAAGACGGTTTTGCCTAAAGTTTTATTTGAGTTTTCGTAAAAAACCCGTCGATCAGATGCTTTATTATTAGATTTTCCATACTATTAAAGATAGCTCTGGCACATTGCCGAATTGATTTTTGATTGAATCTCGGTATAAAAAGATATCTGGCATACCGAAAAATTGCTTTGGGTTTAAATACGGTTGAAAAAGATTTCCATTCTAAAGATTCCTAAAGTCCTCCCAAGAAAAGATATCTAAAAAATATACAATAAAAAGAGATTTATAGAGATATACTTATGAAACTTGTTAAACTAAAGCGTGTCTTCCAATAAGTTAGGTAAGGGATCAAACTTCTTTGGAGTCCTTGGCTTTAGCTTTGAATCCAGTTCAAATGGATGTTTTAACCAATGTTTAAAGTTTCGATTCACATTGAAGCCCTACATAAAAGGCATTTACAAATTATTTTTGTCGCTATTTGAGGCTCGTAATGGAACGCCCCCTATCATAAAATTGCTACGTTGTGTGACGATCGGCGTTTCGTAAACGTATATATAGTTTTCACTGTTCGTGTGAGATATAACTAAGTCGGCTGTCACATCTCCATGGTTGAAGTTCAAAATGCCTAGTTTTAAAAATCACTGGGATCGTTACCGGCTGGAAAGATCTCTTGAAATATCAAACAGTATAGTTGAAGCATATCGTTAAGTTTTTCTGTCAATTCCATTATTTGGAATCGGACCAAGTAGTTGAGTTGAATTATGTATCCCAATGACGGAAAGGGTATTCAAAGTATATATTTAAACTTCATTTTTTATTGCCTTATTGCTTTAGCAATGAATCATTGCAATTACGTATGCTTTGATTTATATCCATACTTACAATAAATCGCTTGATTTATTAGACCAAATCTACAAGGTTTACTTCTCTTTGACTTTATAACCATTTTATGATTCCTGAGAGTGAAAACTATAAGTTAAATACTGTTTATATAACACTTATACTGACCAATATGTAACAGCCTTTCCGAAAGTCACTTTCCAAATTGTCATGTGTATGCGTGTATGTGTGTGTTTTTGGAGTCAATGAAGCCAACGCTCCAACCAACCCGAAAAAAATTCAATTTTTATCTTGTATACGCAATCAAAACGGAAGTTCAATTCGAATTATTGGTGGAATTATCTATAGAAAACTTGAACCCAGCATCGCTCATGCAGATCTGCTGTGTTGGCTAAATAAATGGCCGTTGGAGTTTGGAGCAAGCGCTGGCCATTGGTGCACAACATCGTACACACTGGCTATATTGTTAACCAATTTGTAGCAAGTCATAGCGCCAAAGAGTCAACCCCAACAATTGAATTAGACAAGGTAACTCAAATGGGCGAGCAGGACTTATGAATGAACAAATTGAAGTGTACCAGAGTGCAGAGAACCCAGCATGATCAGCATGTTGAACCCATTTTCTCACCTGCAAAGAGGCAGCGCAGGCGCTCAAAACGTTTATCTGCTGCTGAAGATCGTTGCTGCTCTCGAGAGCAGCAGCAGTGCCTTGGACTTGGAACTCTGAAACTGGCCTCTGTCTTCGATTGATTTCGATTGCATTGCCATTGCCGCCACGTCATACGATTTAATTGCTTCGATTGTGTCAGCAGTTTTATAGGTATGCTTGTCTTCATCAGCAGCAGAAGCAGCCGCAGCACTAACCTGGCAACATTTGTTGCGGAAGGGGGCGTTATGTGCCCAATCCCAGTCGTCATAGCCGGGTTTTGCTGCCGGCCTGTTTATAGGCGCTCAATAATTTGATGATCATAATCAATGCCGTTGCCGACTGACTGACTGACATTTGCCGCTGTACTCTGCTCGCATTGTTAAGAGATTCTTGTTGTTTTCTTTTTGGGTGTTACTCAAAGGCTTTGTACAAATTCGGCGCTTGAAAATTTGTTGCATTGATTGTGGCTCTAACAAAGGCAACACAAACTTGTTGAAAGCCGTTTTATCCTTTTGATGAGGCGCATTACCATGACATGCTGCAAAACTCAAGTATTATGGACAGCATTTGAAAGGACACCGCAGAATGTATTTAAAGTACTTTAATCCAATGTTATTGAAATAAATAACAGCCTATGATTAAGTACATATAGTATATTTTTATTTGGCAAAAGTGGAAATATGTACATGCTATTAAAACACTCTGACATAAAGATTCACAATAATACAAAATTGGAATACTGTTTGAGCTAAGCTGCTGTTTTCAAACATTAATTACATTTTAAAGACTTATGGTTAAACGTTGGCTGCTATTATTACAAAGTTATAGCTACAATTCGCTTGGAATATTTAGTCATTGGAAGCATCGACTGTTGTATTTACATTGGCCGCATTATTCTCAATACACTGCCAAATGGTTCTGGCCGCAGGTCGATCTTCGCTGAGCGTATTTGTGCACAGGTAAAACAGCTCGACAACGCAGTTGTAATCGTCGCTCAGTTGAAAGGCCACAGGCAAGGGCGGGCGTGTACCATAGGCCTGTTCGAGCGGGCCAAGATAATCGGAAATGTCGTTCTCTTTGGTATTGTCAGCTTCGCTGTCCTCATCTGTGTTATCCAACGAGACTTCGGCTTTCTGTTCATCTGAGTAGTTTAACTGTTTGCGCTGCAGCTTCTCGCTGTTCTCTTGAGATGTGTCCATTTCGCTGCTGCTATTAAAGGCCTCATCAAAATCTAGTGTGTGAGGCGGTACAAGCGCCAGAGTCTCATATATAATAAGGCCAAAACTAAAGATATCAGCTTTGCTGTCAATGATCTCTACTTCATCAATAATTTCGGGCGCAGACCAGAGACTTGTGCCTAAAGAGCGCGCAAATTTATTAAAATTTTGTGTTAAAAATATAACTATTGCGCTTAGACTCACCGACGTAGCTTAGCTCGGGGTTTTTGTGAAAATTAATTTCGCCATGTTCATCCAGCGGCATAGTTACGCCAAAATCACATAGTTTGCATATCTCAAATTCGCCTTTGACCAGCACGTTGAAGGATTTAAGGTCACCATGCAGCAATTTGGCTTGGTTGTGCAGAAAGTCCAGGGCGTGCGCAATATCCATAATCATTTTTAAAGTGTGTTTAGCAGGCAGAGGACCAAGGTCTTCATCATGACGCTCCTCCAAAATGGAGCCCAAAGAAGTGTTGCACATCTCCAGTGCTAAAGTATCGACGCCTTCGGATGTTTTGACCACGCCACGAAAGCCAACAATGTTGGGATGTTTAAGTTTGCTGTCGATGGATTAGAGTTGTGCATAAAGTATATATATAACAGATATATAAAGTGTATATAAATATTTGTATATAAGGGATTATTCATATGTGCGTGCAAATGTATGTATGCATATGCGGTTAGCTCTCTTGTGTTGGCTTTAGATCTCAAGTGTGGGACTATATGACTATATATATATATATGTGCATGTACACATAACCTCCCGCGGTAATAGGAATCCGGCATGAAGGTGTTATACTTGTACCATTACGCAGTTATGTGTGTGTACACCAAAGGCACACACGCATACATGCCAAATACACGCATGAAACTTCTTATGTATTAAACCATACACATGCGTTTTAGCGTTCCTGCTGCCATGTTTGTTAGCCTTTAAAGTTTTTTTTCTTCACTTACCGCAAAATATCCGCTTCGTGAACTATGCGTTCATTAAAGAGTGTATCTTTGGTAGCACGTGTTCGTTGTGTTATGCGTTTCACTGCCCATGGCGAACGGATTTGTCCATTTTTTGGCGTTCGATCCAGGCGATAGACGCTCACTCCAGTGCCATGTCCCAGCGTCTTAAGCATAGGCGATGGCGGTATGCGTATGGGAGTGCTGTTGTTTTGCAAGTTTTCCATATGCAAATTGCGTAGTTTACGTCTAGGAGTTTGAATATTTGCATCCATAGTTGCTGTGTTTTAGTTAGTGCGGTTTAAAGACGTTTTGAAATTATCAAAATCAAGGCCACGAAGCGAAGCGACGCGCACAAATTGTAAAATAAGACGCACAGCTGATCTGGCAGCGCTGGCATTTCAAGTATTTTGCAACACACATCTTTTTGCCGTCTTTTCGCAGTGTTGGTCAGTGTGTGTGCAGATATTTGGCGCCAAGAGCTGCGTATTTGATTTTATTAGAGAAAACGTTTGTGTACAAAGAGGCTTTCAGTGTTTCAACGCTTATAAATATACTTGCGATGTCTCTTACAGTGTTTTATGATAAGCAATTAAACAATAATTAGATTTTTGCTCATTCACAATTATTTTATTTTCAATTGTTTTTGGCTGAATGAAAGTAAATACATAAAACTGCGTTTTGCATCGATAAGAGAGTCGTTTGGGCCAAACCATGCCTAGCATGATTTAAAACTTGCGTTTACCAACTGAACTTCCATATCGCTTTTGATTTGTCAAATTGACAATGCAGTTCGTCGTAATACTTACACTTATATAACTTTTAATAGTTTAATCTTGGGTCTCTTGCGGCATAGTAATACGAATAGAACAGCGACCGAAAATCAGAGTTAAACGGAGGTGTGCCAGAACACTCGAGACTACTTCCAAATTATTTACTGGTTTTTTTTGGTAATAATCGAATTTTTTTAAAAATAAATAGTTTTTATTATTATTTTTAATTAATATAAAATAAAATCGACTATGAGAATAGTCGTGATTTTTTATGGAAACAATCTCGTCGTCGAATAGAAAGAAAAGGTTGGCATACGAATTTTTATAGGTTCAAAGTATTTTCCATAAGTGAAAATATTCGATTTTGCGTTTATAATACAGAATTATTCATTATATCATGCTTCATATTGTCTTAAAATTTCGTCTTAATATAATGTCAAATCTCCGCATGGGAAGACAAAATGCCATTATTTTTTTCGACGAGTTGGGTGCATACTTAAAACTTTATCCTAGTTTTGTGCTAAATCGCTCTGTTTGAATTTTTACCGCCTTCTTGATAATGAGCGATGTTTAGATAACTTACAAGTATGTACCACTCGTGTTTAATTTAACGACGCGTTGTGGAAATATATTACTGTAACTTCTAGAGTTACTCTGGGTAGTTTAGTTTTTTCTTTACGGATGGCTCTAAACTGAACGATCGGGTCGGAGGTGACGTCTACTCAGAAAGGTTAAACATCAGGCAGGGCTTCAGGCTTCCGAACCAAGTAGTGTTTTCCAGGCAGAGGTTCTTGCCATAAACATGGCTCTTACTTTCCTTAGAAGCTCGACAATCCAGACGGAAAATTTAAATATTTACAGTGATAGTCAAGCGGCTATTAAATCACTTAGCGCAATATCGTCTAATTTGAAAGTGGTAACAAGCTGCCGCAGATCTCTGCACGAGATGGCTCAGCAGTTCGTTATTAACCTGATATGGGTGCCGGGTCACAGAGGCATTGAAGCTTGCCAGACAGGCTACTACTGCTTCTCTTCCTCATCGCTAAGCAAACGGCTAGGCTTTATGCCCCTTTCAACGATTTTTGCAGGAGCTGTGTGGACGAGGAAGAGGGCTCAAGCTTATGGTCAGTTACTTTCTGAACAGTAACTCAGATCTGTCAACAACTAGATCTAGGGGGATTGCTGATTTTATATCTGCATCCGGTTGGACCCCGTTCTGATTTCTGCATGCGTTGGAACAGGGGCCGTAACATGGCCTAAGTGTATTAGGCAGTATGCCTGACCTAACCTAGCCTAGTGTAGTTTATTTGGTCGAATCCTATCTGATGTACTAGCATTATCCGAAAAAGTGGCGTCTCTTTTTTGCAAAGGAGGAGAGTTGACTAAATGTGACTACTATTGAAGGGTACAAATTCTTAAAACGTCATTTATGAACAAGCCCTCTTTGAATTTGTAAATAGTTGATCACAAGTGTTTCTGGCTCCTTATTTGACCAAGAGCTACTTTACAGCGCGTGTTCCTCAAACATGCTGTTTATACCCTTTATGACCAAGAAGGTGGAAATTCATGACTGTAACACAGACGTTTGTATGACCTTGCTTTCTCATCTCAACAGTCAGAACAGTATCTCACCGAGGACTGTGACAAAGGCTCTCCGCCATGTGAATGGCCGGTGAAACGGACCTCTTCAGGGAGTAGTAGGAGTAAACTAGAAGGTTGGATATTGATTGATTCGCCGACACTCTTTATTTCTTGTGTTTTTTCTGGAACGCATTAGGATAATAACTAGAATCGTCGCTTTCACTTTTTTAAGTTACTTCGACCTACAGTTATTAATAAAATAACGTAGCTTTTGAGGCGGAATATAATGGCATTGCCATTACCAATTTCCTTTTTTTCGTAAAATTTTTGTGCGTACCAAATGATTTCAGATTTCAGTCGTCATATAATATACATATATATTACTTGTCCTAGAGCACCATTGGGATTTTCCAATCATTCATGTACATTCATTTAAAATAGATTGATTTACTTTTGGGGGTGTGCCAGATATCACTTGACAGTTTTGAATTTTTGTTATTTGCAATTGCTATAAATATGCGACTATCAAAAGCTTTCATGATAGACTTGCAACGAAATTTCGAATCGATGGATTGCTTTAAGCATAAAGTTCGGCGCTAAGAGATTCCTGCCACTCCGACGTATTGCCACTGAAACAGTGGTTTATTCATAGAGTGACACTTCTGCACAACAACTTTAGGTGTGCTTACAAGTAGTTTAAAAGAATCATAATAAATCGACAGTTTATCTTTTACTATCTTATAAGCTCTAAACTCGTACAAAATTCAAATCAAAACTCAGATTTTGTTTAATTTTGTTTTTTTTTTAATGTTCAGATCGCATGCGTAGGTTTTCTGTGACGATTAAAACCCTCATATGTCAACTTGGCCCATTCATCATGAACTGACGCGGCGAGACACTGAGAAGAAGCAATCGCAGCTGTACACTTCAGCCATCTACTGCCAGTCACACAGATACAAACACACACTCACACACACGAAATGCTGATGAGCTCAAATCTCATCAAGAAGTGTTTGGTGTCTAGTATCTGGTGATTATTGTTGTCGATTCGAATGAGATAAACAGCCAAATACATAAATGTATGTATCGCAGTTCCAAAGCTAGTATGGAGCTGTCTCTATATACATACATATATATGCTGGACTTACAGCAACTACTTCAATATACAAGATGCTATAGTTGACTGGCCGGCTGACTGTCTGACGCTGACTGACCCAACTTGATGACTTAATTTTCATGCTAGTACAACTACGTTCTAGAAGTTCAACCAATGACCAACGCAGTGTTGTCGTTTTTTTTTTTTCTCCATACGTTGGCTAACAGGTGCCAGCCGGACACTTGAGCGTCAGCGTAGTGACACACGCAAGTGTTTTGGCTACAGCTCAACACGACATGGCATAGAAATGTTAGCTCCATCACTTGAAAAACCAACAAAACCCTCATCAGGTTCCTAGCTCTAAGCAGGGAGCAGACAACGTTTGTGTCAGTGACGCAGCGTTTTCTGGCCGGGATGCTCGTTGACTGCAGCAGCACACTCGCTTTGCTCTAATCATTAGGGTAGCGCCTTGTCGTGGCTGCATGATAAATCTATCTTTTATTAGCATTTCAAACATTGTAACTATTTTACTAAATGAGTTGTTTTGATGCTTTACAGTTCGACTTTTGCTTAATCCAATTAAAAATACATTTTTCAAAAGATGCCCAAGTTAGGTATCAGCAGAACCTAAACCTAAACGCAGTGAGCAGAGCACAAAGCACAAAAGTCCGACAATTTCAAGTGAAATCATTAATAAAACAAAGTTCGTCCGAGATTTATAGAACCGTAAGGAAACACCCCGGGCACTGCAGTTCGGCCCACGAGTATAGTGGCTAGTGAAGACTCGTGCTGTAGCCAAAACCTTCGTGTTTGGGCGTTTGTGTCTCTGCGCCATTTCCTTTCTATATATAAATCGCGTGCTGCACTGGAGGTCTTCAAAAACGCTTACGAGTTGCTACCTTGGAGCAATATCAAGCCAACCAAGTCGTAGCCAGCGAGTGGCACAGCCCACATCAGCAGAGACCACATCATCAGCAGACTCTGTCTGTCTGTCTGTGCGTGTGTGTGTGTGTGTGTGTGTGTTGCTCCGATCTCATTCATTTGGGCTGCCTTGGCAATGGCACTGGGTGTTAACCAAGCACGGAAGAAGCCTTGCCTGGGGTCATGTTGACCGAACAAATACTCCAGCAAAGCTGCTGCTGCCACTGCATCCAAAAACAGAAGAAACACTGCGGCCTAATAAAGCCTGGAACTTAGGAACTACTGGAAAGCTAGCTACCCTCAGCTAAGGGTTTCATTTCGTGTTTCTCTCGAGGCTTATGCTAATTTTACTGCTGTTTTGATGCTGGCTTGATTTGTGCTCGAGTTTGCTGCAGGGTATCTACTCTTTTTGTGATTTGATTGTCAGACAGTGACTGCAAAAAAACAAGTGCCATGCACGCCTAGCTTATATAAAACAATAAACACGAATGCCAAATGCCGTTCTGCTGTTTTTTCTTGTTGTATTCTTTTGTTTTTGCGCTTTTTTTAATGGCCACAAGATTGATTTCCTGAAATTCACAAATCCACAAAATTTTTTAACTGATATGCGCACAAAACCTTGAGACACGCAATGTGCTCGTCGCAGTCTGTCGAGACTCTGCTCCGACCGGTCGTGATCGTGAAAATGATCTTGAGCGCTGTTTTGGCCCCGTCACTGTTCCAGCTTGATTTGGCGTTTTCGGGTGGCAGCTATCATAGCCGCTGTGGTGTAACCCCCGCAAGCGTAATGCAAAAACAAATTGTTTGTGGGTCAGCGCAAAAATGTGTAGGGACTACCATGTAGGGTCCCTAACAAGCGGGGTGTATGCCAAGGCGTTGCAATACCTTTTTTCGTCTCTTTGTTTGCGAACAAGAGCTAAAAGCACGAACAGCCTACAAAGTGTGCAGCTACACTGCAAAAAACAAGCGTGTAAAAGCTCAAGCAAAAATTTATTTTTATTTCGAACGAATGCATTTGCAAAGAAAGTTGGAAAGGTGAAAGGACTTTGACCGGAAAATTTAAATGATATATGGTATTGGCGACCTGATCTTCTTCTTATAAAGATGTGCTCAAGGTCCAAAACAAGAAGTTAAACTTCAAAGTGTATTCAGGGGCTATCATAACAACATGTCATGTCTCTGCGCAGAGAGTTAGAAATATCCGGAAATAAATATTTTAAAAACAAAAAAACTTTGAAGAAAATTTAATGTTAATCAAAAAACAAGTTTTCATCTGATTTCTTAAACGAAATACATTACAATTTACAACTTAACTTAGTTGCTTCGCTAAAAAAATTAGTTGAAAATTGTATTTATGTCTTGCTCTCTTTTTTCATAAAAATTAGTCTTTATTTTTACTTTTTAGCAGAGAAAATGAGTGAAAACCATCAAAATCTGACGTAAATTTATAAACATTTCGATAATAAACGATTATCGATTTAAACTCTAGGACAATTTTCAGGAATTTTGTCACGTAACGTATGTCACATCACATCATTGTTAAGGCTTGATTAAACAAAAATGGAAACAGATTTTTTAAATATTGTATAAATTAATTAATTAAGTATATAAAGTAATGTTATTCCAGAGCTCATTAAAATAGGTTTCTTTTCGCAAACTGTTGCATTTTGCAAAATCTATTTCTATAAATAAAATCGAATCTTTTTTGAAAAAAAAGAGCAGTATATTGTCTATAAAAGTTAAGTTATCTAAAAGATTCTTCGATTAAGCACTGGTTTTTTATGTTTTCGATGGGCTGTAAAAAATGATTTTTTTTTTTTATTAAATTTAAAACTTTAATTAATCGACTTAACGATTATAAAACATTTTTATGACAAATGAAAAGAATATGACGGGAGGAATTACGTTCAGAACAAAAAAATTAGCATTTTAAAGCAAATATTTCAAAAATTCAACAAAAAAAAAAAACTTGGACACTGAAGAAACTAACGACGCCTCCTTCGAAGCCAAAATATCACTAGGGTGGATTCGTCTTATCCCTTCTTCTGTATTAGTTGCCAATGCTCCTGCCAACGGATTCAGGTTCAGCCGGTCGTTATACCAGCTCGAATGCCTATTTAGTTCATCCATCACCGCGTAACTCCGCGATTCACCGCGATTTACGCAAATACCACGTCGCTACAGTAATGCACCTAAGAGCCCGGTTTTGCATGACTTGGACCCTAGCGATGTTGGAAGCGGCCGCAACTCCCCAAAATTGGCAAGCCATAACACCAAGTGGGCACAACAATTGACCTGTAAGCAAGCACCTTATTGTTAAGACTCAACTGGCTCCTAGGACGCAAGAGCCAGTTGAGCTTTTTAAGCTTAGAGTAGCAAGCAGCTGTGGTCATTGTAAATGTAATTCGACAGGTCTTTGAGTTACAGTGATCAAAGATCAAAGTAGATCATATTCTTCTTCCCGGGCAACATCCAAAGGCCATTTAAAGTTTTCAAGATCTTATATCATACTCACTGATGCTGGAAAACAGAACTGAATAGCTTTCTTTAAGGGTTTTATCCGCAGTGGTTTTATCCGCAATATTAATCTTCCGAACTTGACAACTGGGGAACCAGGACGGCATTCAAATAAAGCTCGAGAACCTTTTTTTTGTATTTGCTTTTATTGATATTTTTATTTTTTTTCAAGTTTAGAATAACTGATTTTGTTGTTGTTTCTTTAGTGCATTATGCTATTGGTCTATGGCATCTAGCAATCTGGCAATCTTTTTAAGTGGCCATAACAAACAGTTACCGCCTGATGTAAATCTCTCCTCCAGGCGTCTCTGTTTTCCACGCGCCTTCTCCAATCGGTGAACTCAAAGGCAGCTGGTTTACCCTCTACCTAGTCCTTCCAACGGAGACATGGTCAGCCACCACAATACTCCGCCGACCTCAATAAGTAGAAATACTCAAGCCATGGTACCGAAATTAAGGGCTCGGTTGGCCCCACACCATTTCAGTCCCGACAGGCTCGAATTTGGGGAACCCTGACAGTTTTCGACAAAATGCACGGTACTGGCGCTATGATCAGTCGTCGACGTGTGAAGATGAGTTCGGCGAATGTTGCCAGCACCATTATTCTATCTCTTTTCGTTATAATATCGTATACATCCCATTCACAATCGAGATCCCGTGCCTGCTGAATATGCTCTCTGAGTGTTTGAGCGAAAGAGCTCGGTGAGATCGTGCTATGCACCAGGCAGTAACTCGGTAACGGGATGTTATGGCCGGTTATGAAGAAGATATGTGCATAAACGTATCGCCCCTTTAGTACCACGAAAAGGTCGGTGACACACGTTGCACGCTCTTTTGCGTCACAACTTATTCACAACTGTGCTGTGAACTGACACATTTTACGTGGTAATGTCCGCCGATTGCACCGCCGAGCACTGGCAGCAGAGGGAAAAGGAAAAGTGAGTGAGGCTATGCTCTAAAACGACTTAAAGGAACTGCCACCGCTGTATTGTGTAGGTAAGCGTCTAGCCAAGCACAAATTTAGCTGCAGTCATTCATGTCAGCTTCATGGTGATAGTCCGTCTTATAAGCATTTTCGTGATGGGCAGAAGAGTGTTCACCATCATACAAAGAAGTGCAACCTGACTGTCCCCAAAAAAACTAGTACTGGACTACCTACCAAGGCACAATATACGTTTACGTGTACGACTAAAGAGTCGTCTTGTGTTTGTTGTGTGTGCGTTGTGCAGGTAAACTTGATACCCTTGATATTCCATAAAGAAACTTCGATTTGCATGCACTGTTGTTGGTATAACTAAAATATTATAAACATTTTTGTCAGTGCACTTGTTTCAGTTGGCTGAATTCAAGGAAAACCGTGGAAGGATGAGCCTGCTGCGACGACGCAGTCATTGAAGTAGCCGCAGGCGACTAGCTGTTGCAGCCGCAGTAGCTTGGACTACACTACAGATGATGCGCCTGCCTAGCACACACACGGAAGCCTAATGGCGCATTAACGACGTGGTCGGCATGTGATTTGTGTTTTGGGGCTGACTGTCTGAATGTTTCCATGGAAAAGTTGCAGCAAGCGCGAAAAGTGCTGCAAAAATTCTATGGCATTGGCAATGACAAAGCGTTGCACGGCTAGGCCAAAAGCAACAACAACTCGGTCGTTCTCCCTCTCTGGCGCAAATGGAGCACATGGCATGCTAATTTATGAAGTAGCAACTGCCACAGCGACATGGATGCGGTAATTATAGCTTGGCAACTTGTTTCGGAAAGCTCCAAGAACAACAGCAACAACGAGCAACAAAGTGAATGAATGAAAAGAAAGCCAGCGAGTTGCACCCAGCAAGGTTTCCATGTTGCACAGAAGCTGTTCTACCAGCAGCAGCTTGCTGCTGTGACTGCAGCATCAGGTGCAGCTTTGCTCCCACTTTGTTAGTTAGTTAAAAAAAAATAAAAAATTATAAAAATAAAAATAAAAACAAAAATGAAAATATAAAAAAAGTAAAGGTCCTACCCCGTGGCGTTTTGGCTGTTGATGGCCATGGCTGTAGCAACATAGTTTACACACCTACCGATAGCTGGCTGGCGGTCCGTCCGGCGGACTGGCTGACTGGCTGCGTTCTTTGCAACATGCATTTAACTGGTAGCCGCAATGCACTTTATAATACAAAACATGGCCGAGGAGACTCTGGGCTCAAATCTTTGGCGCGGTCGTCGCCTTTTGATAGATGCTGCTGCTGCTTCTGCTGCTTTTGGCTGGGGGCATGTTGCAGCATGGGGCGTTGCTGCCGCATATTTGTAGCTGCCCCTGTTGTTGCTCTTGTTGTTGCTGTTGTTGTTGTTGTCGTACATGGCCTAGACCGCTGCAGTTGCCGCCACGGAACGCAGCTTGTTGCGCGTTGGAGTCGCTGCTGCTGGTGCTGGGCCAGCTTACCGTTAGAAGCAGCTGCTGCTGCTCATCATTTGCATACACTTCTCTTTGGCTTTCTTACAACTGGGCCACATGAGCGTGTTTATGGGTTCATGTGTCTGTGTGTGTGTGAGTTGGTTCAACCCAGCAAATGTACTTAATAATTTCCAAAAAAAAAGTTTATAAAAGTAAGTTTTATGCTGGCACTAAATGCTTACACGATTTGCCGAAATAAGCGGTTTGTAATCGAATTGGAACCTCCTTTCTAGAGGTAGGCATGCACGCCAATGCTGTGCTTAAAAACGCTCAAAAAACTTCGACTTATTATTACTTAAAGCCTGGTTTATTTTTCATTGCGAGAATCCAGCGGTGTTATTGCATTTATTGCAAAATATTTAAAATAAGCGATAATCGATATCGTTTATACGGAAATGTAAAATGCAGCGTTTTTTGCATACAAGCGGTAATTTTATATAAGCGATAATCGGATGTATGCAAAAAAATTTAGATATTATTGGTTAATTTTTGGGGCAAAGCAAACAAATACACTATTATCAATCAATTACATAAACTGCATAAAACCAATCATATTTTTTCCAAAAATTTATCGGTGAAACTGCCGATCGTCTATATGATGACCCTTTTGCAGCATCTCTACCAAATTTAGATAGTGAATAGTGAGTATTTACCAGGTGATGAGTTAGTGGCTTATGCGCGTCTCAAGGCATCCAAGTTCGACCACGAAATTGGTTTTTTTGAAAATACAGTGCTTACGGTGCTTTCAGAAGAGTTGTAGAACGTGAAATTCTCTAGAAATATCGTTAAAATATGATATTTCCTACAATCAACCGATGGAGAACAAAGTGTGCAAAGTTCTGTGCCGCACGCAATCTGTCAATCCTAAGACTTTCTAACTGCTAAGCGTTTCCCACTCTTCGCGGTCGAGAGAAACATCCAAGAAGCGCAATACCAGTTTTTCGTTACGGCATAGGGATATAAATTTGAACTGAGCCTGATTAAAAATATGTACACATACTTTGGGAAAGTAGCACGAATATCGAAAATACTTAAGCTTTTGCTGTTTCAATTATTTTCGGTTCCAAGATAACTATCGTAATTCGATACACAATTGCATTTTCATAAAGTGTGATTTGTGTGATGCATTTTTTCAAAATCCCTTCATCTAAAAACGTTACGTACTTACGTAGCATATTACCTTATCCTAGAAACTTGATTTGTCCTTTTACCCAAACAGTGATTTTATCGGCCAGGAAAAATCTCTCTACAGTCAAATCTGGGCTTTGCGATTCCCAAAAACGAAGTATAGTTTTCCGAGTAGCACAATAGTATGATTCCGTCCGATCTTAAATCCTTAAATTGCATAAGATGTTACGGAATATTGTTAATGTACAATTAGTTGTTACGTTGTACCTATTCAAAATCCATATAAGTGATTTAAAAAAAAAAACGCAAATTTATCAGCTGTCGAAACTTTATAGATACGTTTCTCGGAGTATTTTTCTCGATAAGAACCCAGTGTCATTGTTTGTCGCCTCATACGACAAGCTTTGACCTCCTGAGGTGGTATTCTCTAACCCGCTCACCACACGAGGGAAAAGCACAGCTAATAGGGCCTAATGGATAGCAGACCATTCAGGCAAAATCAGGCCTCGTAACTAGACACTTAGTAAAAAAATCAAATCCAAAGGCCTCCAGATAAGCTCTCGTCATAAGAGGAAAGATCTGCGAGCCCTGATATGCTTGATAAGTCCGATAAAGTGACAGTACATTTGTCTAGATCGCGGCGTGTGTGCGTGAATTAACCTTGAAGAGGTCACACTTTATGTGTAAGCATCCGGCCTTTGAAATGCGCAATTTGGTCAGTGTGACACTTCACATGACTTTGTTGTATACCCTCCCATTGTGACTGACCTGATCTGAATTTGTATACCCTGTAAACATGTGAAAGGGTAATACAGATTTGTGCAATGTATGTAAAAGGCAGATGGAGGCGTGGCAGACCATATGCTCCTTGGTCAAAAATTATGGGGAGCAATAGTCAAGTCGATATAACCATTTTCGTCTGTCTGTCCGTCCTTCCATATGACCATCAAGATCGCAGACAACACTATAAGAGATAGAAACAGAAAAATTTTGACAAAAGATCCAAAAGACCAAAGGGAACAGAGTCTGCTTCAAATGTTTACTGGACTCAGGAAGATTGTCTTAAAGTGGTACCGCCATTCCAGTCTACTCTCGTTAGCTCAGCTAACTTGCTCTAACGGATATGACACAAAGGGCAAGGCTACCTGAGTGCTGGCACAACTTCCTTCAACGAGCCATCCCACCCACCACAAATCTTAGCTCAGCTAAGGTTAAGGGATAACTAATATGGGTGCAACATATACAATAAAAGGAACTTAGATTCAATCTAATATATATCACAAAAAAATTAGTTTTACTAGCTATTTAGCCATATAGGTTCGTCCGATCAGGTCACTTGTTACGCCGAAACCAAAAAAGATGTAATTTAATTTCTTATTACAAAAGGGAAAATATCCTTAACATTAAGAACTTTGAGTTATTACGAACTTTTACGCATTTTTTAAAGTTTTGTTTTGCATCTGAAATAAATTGCAACAACACAAACTTTTGGCTTTCGCTTCTATTAGGATACCAAGTGTAACAAGAAACGCAACACCTCGATCGGATCTTGTGTTAGATTACATGTTTTTAGCCCTATCCATAAAGTATTGCCTTTTTCACACTAATTAGCTGCTCTAACTCGAAAACCAGAACTTCTTATAGGGGAAAAACAATAAGCTAAGCAAAACTTGAAATCGAATTTCACAAGGTAAAAGCTACGCGAAGAGGGCTGTCGCTGCCAGCTTACCTTGACCCTTACCCTTACCCTTCCACCCTGCCCGTAGCCGTTTGTTGCTTATTAACCGTAACCCAGTTAGCAGCAGTTTGACTTCTGGCAGCGTGCAAAACTTAAGCCTGGCGCTAGACCTGAACTCCTTTACTGGCCGCAGCGAGGCAAAGGGCTAATCCCCTTGTTGCAACTGCAACCTGCTGCGTGCGCGCGGTGTCAAGTTCATTGTTTTGAGCTCAAGCCGGCGATGGTTCTAGGCAGCGGCATAAATTAGAGCAAAGCATCGGGCTCATTAACAAAACAACGCGCAGCGGGTTGCAGGTTGCCGGCTTCGAGTTGCTCTTAACTGCAGAGTTGCAGGTAGTAGCTGGACTTGGGAAGGTGTGTGCATTGCCATAATATAATTAGTGTTTCGTCTGTTTCGACGTTTAAACCTTTTTGCAAATTTATTTTTAATGAAAATGTTGCATGCCAAATTTGCATTCGTTGCACAGCGCCAATCTAGAGTACTCTACTGGTTGACAATTTGTAGGCCATGTTTGTGGATTAGCGCGAATTGTATGTAATTGAAATTAGAGCGTAACCTCTTCAAGAACAACATACAAACAGAAAAGCGTGAAAGTCAGACTCGAACTCGTTTTGTTTTGTGGGTGTCACTAACTCAATACGTAGAATTCTCAAAAACGAGCTAACAGAAATTAAAAGCGCAGCCGCCTCTCATCATCATCACCATCACCATCGACATCGACATCGCCATCGCCGTCGCCATCACCATCAATGGCAGCGGCAGCAACGTTGGCAGCGGCAGCGTCCAGTTTAAGGCGTTAGCGTGCAACAGACTTTAAAGACGCCGACTGTGGCGCCGCTCGGAAAGACAATATAAATCATATCATTCAAAAAAGAAACCAGCAACAAAAGAGCGCCCCGCATCCTGAGCAGTCCTGGTTATAATTAATTTCACAAACTTGCCTGCGTATTTCCATTTCCATATATTTCGTTTAGGCCTAACTCAGTGCATCAAAATCAAGTAAGCTTAGTGTTTCCACTTAGTTTAGTTTTGGGGACAAATGTGTTTGGAACATGTGCCTCAAGAGACTCTTACTGCTGCTGCTGCTGCTGTTCCTGTCGCTGACTTCCAATGCAGCGCTCAGCGGCCTTCAAGAGGTATGTTCGGTTCGACTTTACTACTATGCCTTTGTGGGTTTCCATTGCTCTCAGCCACAACTGGAACCCTTTAACGTGTTGCAAAACCGCAGTGGCGAGTCTGTGCGGCACACGCAGAGCATTACTACCAGACAGCTGCCGGCACAATGGTGGTTCGTCCTGTTCGAGACCATTTTGCTGTATCTCTTTGTGCAGCTACTGCAATTGTAGTGCTGTCGCGACTTGGACTGCCGCCATTTTGTTTATTTTGACAGTTATGTAAGCGACAAACAACGCCTATTGTAAATTGTCACACACTCTGCGCATAAATCACATTAGAAGACCTTTTGTGTGTGTGTTTTTTTTTTGTGGCGCATGATAATTGGTGTAAATAATTTTCCACACCAAAAGTGTCGGCATTGGGTGGTTAATTCTAATTAAATTGTTCAAATGATTTTTAACAAGTTTTTCTTACAACATTTTTGTGCCAAGGTGCGGGGGGCGGCCAACGCCATCAATGGCTGAAAAAGCGCTGACAAATGTTTCCGTCAAAACAAATTTTTACAGAGCGTTATTTAAGTATTGCTTTAGTACAATAGAGCACCGTACAGTGGGCGAGATGTGCCGAAAACTAAAAGTTTGTCATCTGCTGAACATTAGACGCAGAGCTAGAATAAGTAACAACTATTTGGACACCTATCAAATCAGATTCAAACTCTTGAATCCGTAAGATTCTTTTAGGTGCATGGAGAATGTGATCGGTTTTAAGGTTATCTCTTTTGCCTTTGGCAGATAGAGTATGCTTCACCGAAAGCATACTTGACGCTCTGAAATATTCACAGCCACGCCTTAAGGTATATGAAAAAATGCTTGCAGACAATCGGTAAAAGATAAAAAGTATTATTACGGGACGTAAGAAGTGGTCTTATGTTTCCGGAACCGATCAATCGACCAAGAGACCAAAAATGTCGCGCCAAATCACTCAAAAACGAAGGTTACTTTGAATATTGATTTTTTATGCAATATGAATTGCTTCCGCCCCGCCGAACAGTCAATAAGGATAATTATTATGAAGTTATTCTCCTTAATATGCCTGATTTGTGGAAAAACTACTACTCTCGTTATTTGAGTCTGATTTTTCTGAAACTTCCGGCTGCTCGCCAAACCAGAACACTTCGTGGACACCATTTTGAGTCGATGAAAGAGACAAATCGAAGAAGTAATTGAAGGCTTTCACGGCATTAAGCAGTTTCTCTACGCTTAATCTCCATGATGATACCGTTTTTAATTGTAACAGTGGTGTCAAGCTTGACGAAATCCTTGATAACATCAAAAGTATAGTTTTCTAAATCAATCTGAGAGTCCAATCGCTGTGTCTCTCTACTCGAACCCACCCTCTTTCAATAGCTTAGATAACTGCTTGCTTAGAACGACGGACGATATCGATATGCAAGCAAATGGACTCTCTTATAGAATACAGTTAATATCCTATGTACTTCGGCCCATTCGCAATACATTTTTTATCACATGGTTGAAGAGGTCGCAGGAGAGGGCATCGCCTTGTCTGAAGCCTCGTTTGGTATCAAGAGGTTCGGAGAAGCTCTTTTCAACCTTGACGGAGCTGCGTGTCTTGCTCAACGTAATTCTGCATAGTCGTATCAACTTTGCAGGGATTCCAAACTTAGACAGTGCGGCATATAGACGATCCCTTAACGAGCTTTCAATTGCTGCTTCATAATTCACAAAGAGATGGTGGGTGTCGATTTGGTGCTCGTTCTTTTCCAGGCATTAGCGTTAGTATAAGGTATGTTGTTTATAAACCGCATAAATATCATCCGTCCCACTGTACTGTTGAAGTGCAACAAACTATAACCCAACATACACAAAATCTAATGGTAAATTAAACTTGAAGAAGCTTCGCTATTTAAAACGAGAATAAAAGAAAGACAACTACAACATAATTTAAAACAAATTAAAAGCGCAGCGGTTTGAAACCTCCAGCCACAGACCTGCCTTCTAAACACAATTATACAAACAGTAAAAGGTACACCCCACCCTTAACCCCAGCCCCAATTCAAACCGGCACTTAAGCTCAACACGACGCGGATACGGACGCATCCAATCGAAAATAGCAACAAGTTAATTTGAATAAACTTCCCTCCAAAAAGGTTGTGTACATTTTGGTAGTTTTTTTTGTACATTTTTTTGAAAAGTCATTAGAAAAAATTTGAGGCAACCAATTTGAATATTTGATGGCAGTTGGTTAATTTAAGGTGATAATTGCTTTTTAATGTGACACAACTAAATTTTAGCTCAGTTTTGTTGGAGTGTGTGCTAGTGTGTGTGTTAGTGTGTGTGTTAGTGTGTGTGTGCCGGAAGTTTTGCCATGCGCATGTGCAGCCAAGAGGCGCACAATGAGACACAGGCTCACTCAGACCCTGACACAAAGAGTCACTTGTTGATGTGGATGGCCAGACAGCAACAACAACCACAACAAAAAGCAAGTACAAAAGTGTCAACAATTATTTTCAAATTTCAAAACATTTTATTTTGACTGGTCTTTATTTTCCATTTGTTTAGCATAGTGAAATGGTGTAACTTTTTTGATGATTTTTTTTTTTAGTTTCAGTTTTATTTTTATTTTTAGGTGACGCTGCTTTAATAGTTTACCATGTGTGAAATTGCTGCTTGGGCATATGACTGACTTGTACATTTTGGGTTGGTTGCAGAGGGAGAAAGAGGGTGGAAATAGCTCCAGTACTGAAATCTATAATTTGATTGATTCTCTTTTTTGTACCCTAGTTATCGACATTGCTATGTGCGCCATATGAGCACCTAGATCTTGGTAACTATACGAACTAGAGATTTCCTTAAAAGATGCCCGTAATCCATACGCAGAAGAAGGTTGTCGAATGCGGTTTACCAATGGCTTGGAAAATACAGTTACGCCAATAGCTGGCATACGCTTTTTCTTCGATGTGGAAGGATTTGGTCATTTAAACCATTGTAATGCCGCCACCGAAAAAGAAGTATGTGCCAGCTTGAAGCATTGGCGCCGCTGTAACTTATAACAGCAATTCAAAGATCGCAACTACACCTGATCTATTGACCGAGGGCCTTGGGTCTGTTCATCACTCCGAGGGGGGAGGGGTCACTTTTTGGGGGGTCCAAAAACGTGACGTCACAAGCGAAACGTTAATAAAATCTTTTTATTTTCAAGCAATGTTTCCTTTTCATTTCGAATTCAGACATCCATCAAAGATCTTGTATATCTTATCTGCAATGATTCAGTTGATATTTTATTCCAAGTTTCTTGTACTGTCCAAAGCTAATTTGATTTTGTTTTGGTTGCATGCTTTGTGACGTAACATAAGGGGGAGGGGGGTTGCCTAAATGTGACTATTTGTGACATAAAAGAAAATACTTTCGTTCCCATTTTACCGTAGGCTGGATTTAGTACTTATGGGGAAAAAAGGTTACAGGATATTCCACTGTTGGGCACCGTCCCGACTGTCTGCATCAAAATTTTGCCTTGAATACGCCCATATCCCACAAGGCATGGATCTAGAACTCCCAACAGACATTAATAAAATCCTTTTGGCCTATACTTCGAACCACAACGAATTCCGTCGAAAAGTGTGTAAGTAATAGGCATCAAAGTCGTTTTCGTTGTCGCCTAATAATGAACATTACAAAAAGGAACTGATTGAAAGACTAAATCCAGTTCCACTTTAAAGATAGGTTGAAGGGCTTCCTTTTACTTTATGTTCTTTAAAGGCGGCCAAATAGTGATCCTTGAGCTACAATTAGGCTGGCGTTACCATATGAATTGACGATTGAACGACTAATGGATGGAATTCAAGGATCGAGTGAAGAAACTGTTTCAGTGAACGTTGCCGGAAATTCTCACGGACGGAGATTGGGAAACTTTTCGGAAACCTTTTCTGGATTAAGTCCTTCCACCACTCATCTTTGAGGAACTGTAGAATAACATTCTCGCTGCTGCACATTTTGTATTTAAAAAGTCTTTTGCTTTTTTTTGTTGCAATTCTTTATTTATTTAAAAACTTGGTTTTTTAACTTCTTACGTTGTTCAATTAACAGATTTATACTACTCAAAAAACGTATAAATAATATATTTATTCATTTAAATGAATTCATGTTTATGTATCTAAATAAATTTTATATTTTAATGTTTATTTGTATAACGTTATTAATGCATAATTAAAAGAAAAACAATAAATATATGTTATAATAAAAGTGTTTATCTTTAAAACTATTACAGTATTTTGGTTTTCATTTAAAAACATAAAAATTTATATAAATTTTATCTTTTAATATGATAAATTTTGGTTTGGATATAAATAATAATAAAATTGTCATATCTTCTATGCATATAAAAACTAGGCTGCTCCGCCATCTACTCGCTTTGCTCGCCAACGCCCGTGCACCTCTCGAGGTAGAGCATAGGCTATTTTTTATTCCAAGGTCCTATCTACCTCTACACCAAAATGCAAAAAAATTGGTTCATCGGCGTAGGCGTGAAAGGGGAACAAACAGACCAACAGACAGACAGACAGACAGAGTTACTTTCGAATTTAAAATATTTGTATAGCTATATCCATAAATGTGCTTGTGGCCGATGTTACCGTTAAGTGAAATATAAATCGGGTTTCTTAACTTTATAGGTCTTGGAAGCCATTCACGACGTAGGTATACTGCTAATGAAGTAAATAGAAGAATGGATGGAGAAAAGACCAATGAACAACGTACTTAACATGCCGTACCAACATACGCAGCTGGTGATGCGGATGATGAGGAAGAGGCAGTGGAAGGGGAAAGAGAAATGTAGCGGGAAGAGGAAGATGAAACGGAACCACGAGGGGCAAGGGGATTGGCTAGCGGAGCGAGTAGGGTGCGGAGCCCACTAGTTTTTTATAGTTTTAGAATTCCGATTCTACTATAACTTAAAAAAAGTTTTCTATTAAAATTTAGGTTGATATTACTAAGATAAGCGTACTTTTTTTTCATCAATCATTTTGAAATTTTCAAGCATTGCGCGCCATTTTTTGCATATTTTCATAAAACATGGTTTTATGGTTTCACTGGAATTTCGAAGGTTAATATTATTCGAAGTGAAACCAGAGTTCTCTGGTGGGTCAGCAATCTCTTTTAACCGAACTTTCACCCCCTAAATCTCCGTCGGTGAGCTAGATGTATTTTTCATCCAAGTTTCAAACCATTTTGTCGATAGAATAGAACTATATGTCAGCTTTTGACCGAAAGACATTTCAAGAGATCTTCAATGACCATTTAGGCAACACCTTTTCGAGTATCTCTTCTGCTAATCAATAGTTGCAAAAAACCAAATCCTTATTTATTTATATTATTAACTTTATTGATATTTCTCGTCTCTGGACAATTTGTTCTTAGTTGCTGCCAACGGAAATGCATGCCATTAAAAGTTGTATAAAGCAAACGTTGCTAATAACATACGATACTATAGAGCTGACCAAGTTCGTTGCCTAAGTCTTTCGTTTTCGCTTGCGGTCTTTGAGCAATAGACATATCAATAAAGCCATCAAATTCATATGCGATGTTGTTTTAGAGTTGCTTTAAACAAATACAAGATACAAAACTAGTTGGTTTGGCGCACAGTAGCTGAAATACGAAATCTCAATTGAAATTCCGCTTACTGGTTTTGTTTTTTGGCTAATTGGCGCTGCTGGAATTCACAAATTGCTACAACAACTACGGGCAAACATATTCCGTGGCAAAGTCACGCGTTGCGCGTTTGAATTCCAGGAATGATTAAGTAGCATAGTCGTAGTCATTGTGGTAAATAATCGTAGAAGACTCGTGTATGTCACAGCCAGCTGTTGCTCTGGCTTTGGCTATTGGCCCCAATGAATACATCAACAATGCGCGCTGCCTTTGGCTTGCATTTATTGGCTACGACGACGGCGATGGCAGCGGCGGCTACAACAACGGCGCTGTCAATTAACGCGCATAACGCCACTTGGCCAGGATGCTTGGAGCGCCAACGCCACCAGCGTAGACAGTTGAAAGCTGCCGCCGCCATTGGGGCGCAGCGCAATGAAGTCGTCCACTATTACGACTTCTACGACCGTGCCGACTGCATCCACTGTTCCAATACACGCTGAAGTCGTAAACTCTGATTTATTTCGAATTAAATGTCAATACACACACAAACACTCACTACGTCACTGTCAGCCAGTCTGTCGAACGGCAGCTACTATCAGCCAAGCCTCAGTTGTTGGCCCACACTAATGCCAAAACAACGGGCGGTCTGCGATCCCGGCCTGACCCAATTTGGCGCCTGCTGTGGCGCTTTCATTAGCCAGCTCGTACATCATAAACAAATTCATAAAACTGCGAGCGCTGGTACTCAAGCTGGAGCAACTGGAGGATGCTGTGTGTGCGCTCGACCCGCAAAGCGTGCGCGTTCATAAAATTTATGGCGTTGAAAGGCGCATCGAATGGGTTTTTTGGGGATTTCAGCAGGCAGCCGCCACGATCGACTTGTGGTTAAAGCAAGGTCACTCAGTCAGTTCGTCGTAGTAGTGGTAGTAGTTATTGCTACTAGAGCTTGGCCAGCTTCGCTTGCCACTTGCCACAGCACTCAGCACTCGGCGCACACTCATTAAAATGTAATTTGAACGCGTCGTTTCGCATTTCATTTCATTTGGCCGGCAGTCACCGCTTCAAGTTGGCCGTCTGTCTGTTGGCGGTTTTTGTTCTGTTGGCCCAAAGTAAGTACATCAAATAGCCATGGCTAGCGTCAGTTTCCATTTCATTGAGCTGTGGCCTTTGCAACCCCCATTTTGTACTTGTTCAGTAGTTAGCTTAACCCTAGATGGGCAACCTGTGTCGTTTTGACTACGAACTAAATTGAGCGTTTTTATACTCCACACTCATGAAGTAATGCAAAGGAGAAGGCACTTTGCACAGGTCCGTTATTCAAAAACGAAGAATGCCACACAATCAAATTTTTTGGTTTTTTACTTTGTACTATAGTTTTATTAATACATGTGTTTTTATAGAGATGTAAATGTATGAAACAGGCAGAAGAAGTCATGGAAGTACATAAGTTTATAGCAACACGAATTGACATAGGCATGTCCGTATGCACGCCTAGATTTCACAAGGACTCCCACATTTGGAAAAACGAAGCTTATTATCTGTAAGCAGATAAAATTTGTCGAATCATATTGAGTTTGAATTCTTTATAATCAGACTACAAAACTATCCAGTTAAATCTTAGGTGCCGGTCATTAAATAGTGACGATGTGGCATTGTGGGTCGATAAGGTGGATTTTTTCCCGTAGGCAATTTATCCAAAATTTCGCACTGTTTTATTTTGATTCCACCAGATCTTGGACAACAAACAATCAAAACAAAATAATTTTCCATGAAGAATACCCAAATTGTGTTTATGATGTATTTTAGAAGTTTTTCCAGCAACATCTATTTTCTTTACGGAATAGTATTTCAGCCGCTTGAGTTTATTTCTTTTTCAGTTTCTTGCGCAAGATCAGTTTCTGCTCTTCTTCTTTATTTAGGTTAATGTTGATGACTAATCAGCTAAGCTTTAATATGATATAATATGGTTATATGATTGTAATCTGAATTTTTTGTCTTAAATTACATCAGCTTTATTGAGTTTAAGTAAAACTGAATCTTATTCGACAAATGACAAAATTACCGTGCATTCCGCACCTACAAAAAATCTAGTTAAATAGCACAAAATAGATTTTTGTGCATCTTTCATACTAAGCTGAACCATGATTCTCATAAAACGGATATTTCTTTTAAGTTTTATGCATTAACTGGTATAAAAATTCTTCATAATTTCGAATATAGCTATTTTAGTTTTAAGAAAACGTAATTTGTAATTAAATTTCATTAGAAAAATGCAAGAACGTTGTATTCAATTTCAGAAAAGTTCGTAAAGAGCGATTTTATAAAATCCAAATATCTTATCTGTTCTAAATCTTATCTGATTATTGCTTAACGAATCGCTCTCGTCGAAAGTCTCTCCCAAGTCAATTAGTGGTTTCAATATAAACTCCAAACATGCTATCAACATCAATCAAGCAACCCAATATAGAATATGGATTTTCTACAATACGAAATCAAAGCTAACTTAAGCACACTGTATTCACATCAAAACTTATGGAAGATTCATTTGTATGGAACTCTCTGAATACATTTTAACTTCTTCAAAACCCATGATTTTTGTCGTTTACGAAGTCAGATGGCTCCAAAGAGCATTGACAGCAGTTGCAAACTTCCGCAGTCGATCCCTGTTTTAAATTAACAAAAACTCAAGTGAAGCTGCTTTGTGTTTATAGCGTTTTTTGATTTAAGTGATTTTGTGTCTATTTCAAGATCGTTTTTGTCTCACTTTTTGCATAAGTGCAAGTTAGGCTCATTTCAAGTATGCTGAGACCAATTTGTACTTAAAAGCTTTAATTCGCCGTACTCGTTAATCAATTTTTTTTAATAATAATCCTTCCAAAATATTTCTATACAACTGTTTCAAAATGTGCGTTCCAAAGATGGCTGTTGCCTGCGATTCGACGACCTTTTGGCATAGAGTATTAAGTACCATCTAGGGTTAATGTCCACTCTCTGCTATACTCTCTCTCGCGGTCTTGCTATTATGCTCGCTCTCGCTCTAGTTGCCTGCTTAAGCGCAGTTTGATTGATTTATAGCTGCCTGCCATCTCGTTCAGCCGCGACCCGCAACCCTGCAACGTCCGTTCCGTCCTGTTGTCCCGTCCGTCTCGTCATTTGTGGCACATTATTATTTAAATGATAAATTGTATTGCCCGAGAACTTTGGCTCTGCATTGCGTACATTGCTTTTCTTATTGTAGGTGTTTCCGTGTTGCCCTTTTTGTTGCCCTGCCCGTCGTCCATGTCGACCCCGCCATCAAAACCCTTGACGATTTGCGTTTGTACTTTGCCTTTCATTTCGTTTCATTTCATTTCATTTTATTCCTATTCGTTTTTCTTTCTTTTTGTGGGCGTTTTGCTGTGCATTTGAAATTTTCCGTTGATTTTGTATACTTTGGGGTCATTTGCTCGCTGACGCAGACGTTCGGTTCCTCAACTTGAAGCATTCGCTCCGAGAAATTAATCGTCTCATTTGTTCAATTTCATTGCGGCGCTAAGTTTAATTTGGGAATTGATGTTATTTGGCAATAAAATCGATTAGGCTTCCGTATTTATTTGTAGTGCCCCGAGAGTGCCATGATTTGTAGTTACATGCCGTGATTGTTGTTATTTTTGGGGCGTACACGCTTCTTCAATATGAACATAGTGGTTCTTAAGCTTAAAGTAAGATATTAGCGCGTTCTATTTTAATTAGCTTAATAGCGCTTTAAAGTAATGGCTGATTAGTATATTAAACACTTGGAAATGTAAATGATGCAGGGTAATAAAATTTAAATGAAATTGCTTTGAATTTGTTTGAGTTTTTGTTTTATGAATTGCTTTAATGCCCGTTTTGAACATTAACGTTTAAAGGTGTTGCAACTACCGTTTCCCTTTCTTGATTTCGCTTTCTTTTCGAGTTACATCTTTTTCTTCGTATATTTTGAAACCTTTTCTATTGATATATATATAGATAGAGAGGTTTATGAAATTGTTAAATCCAAAAAAAATTATCCCAGCTATTTCTCCGAAAAGACGAATGAGATGATGCCTGATGAAAGGACTCTAGTTCTTGAAATCATTCTATGTGGAAACCTAATCTGATTCCATGTTTTCCCAAATAACACACCATTTTCGGTTTTTCAGATAGGCAACATATTCAAATTCTGCTTAATCATTTTGTGCATATAAACTAATGATTTAAGTTACCCGAAAAGCGGCCTGTGATACTAACTTTTTGAGCTCTGTACATAATCTCAAAAGTAGGAAATTATGTGATAGGCCAATTCTGACTCCGGATTCGGTTTCTACGCAGCAAAATACTTCGGGAATGATCCTTAGCTTTCCAACAACTGACATGACCCAGTTATTTTCATCACTATGACGATTTGGTCTACAATATTATACCAGGTGATCGGTTAGGGACTTTGGAATAGTGCTTCATTTCGACATTCGCACAACATCATCGATTTATTCACATTAAAGAGAAAGATGAAGATGAATATAATTTACAGCCTGTGGGGCGGAGCACCCTAAAAAGGCTTGAGGTAAAAAGAAGATAAATAGGAATATGAGCTACCTCCTGTGCGGCACGGGGTGTACGAGCGTGGTGGAATAAATATGATAAAGTGAAAGATGAACGTTAGCTGCTCTTATGGAGCACGGTGGTGGAGCATCCTTACAGTAGCTGTTGAGTGTAGCGGGATTAGGGAAGAGTATGACACAGACGAAGATAATGTGGAAGAGCAAATGATCATGGTGAAGAAGTAGGGGAGTGGAATGTGAACTAGCTCCTGAGGGTTGGCGAGTGAAGCGAGCAGTGGCGGAGCCCCATAGTAAAAACACATATGTGCAGCGTAAGTCAAGCAGCACATATTCCATTGTGGATTCTTAGAATTCCAAATGGTTTCGATCACTGCCTGTATTATCACAATCAACGTGTTTCACTTCCATTTCAATTTCGATTTCGAACTCGCTTCCACGCTGAAGATATTCTCTCAAAAGAGACAGTGTTGCCGCACAGTGCTAAATATTTAGATCAGCAATCGGTAGTGGTTGACAGATTATAGATGCTGATCCCTGATTTAGATTAAACAAAGTTGTAATGCTTCGTTAGTGAAGTGAGAACATGATATTCATTTGTAGGGCCACAGCTAACACGAGGTACGCTTGAAATTTGCTACTAAACCTTAGATAATTTCATGTTGTTCTGCCACTGTTTAAGTCCTTTCTATTTCTTGCTCCTCTGAGAAAGCTTTGCAACCTGAGTTGACTCATTAAAGTCTAATGAAACTAAACTAAAATTGCCATCACAGGAGCATCGGTAGTAAAAATAGTTACTCGTAATTGCAGCAGGTCTGAAACAGATGTCATCTGATAATGGACAGTTTTCAATTGGAATATGTGTCGATTTGATAGATTTATGCGAGAATTGATTGACTTGCAAACGCATATTATATGCTCGACATATTTGCACGTGTCTCGTGGCGGCAATTTGATTTATGTGAAATTAATTGGGCCCACACACACACACACACACACACAGATGCACGCAGTCACTCACACAGTAGCAGTGACGTTGCCCACAACCCGTCGTCCCTTTGTCCATTATAAAGCACAATTTATATTTAATAAATATTTCATTATCTAATTGCAACAATTACCTGCATTTTGCTTTGACTTTTTTTGTTTTGTTTTTTATGCAATTGGTGCAAGTCGTTGCACTATATCTGGGGATTAACATTTTAATGCCAGTCATCAGAGTTCTGCTGCGTTCTAACTATTGATCGATCTAGCTAGATCATAAGCTGCAGCGGCGCTTTTGACAGAAACGCGAAACACTTGAACACATACTTGCTTTTTTAGTATCTTTTAGATCGTAGTTTTATTCATACGCTTGCTAATTGCTGCTGGCTTATGAATATGCAGCGTGCACACGAAAAATCCCCACTTAGGAGCCGACCCTGTCTGTGGAAATATTAGTAGAAAAACCAAACTCAAGCTCGCTTAACAGCTTCAAAAAAAAAAAAAGCAGGCCCAAAGCGGAAATCCTCTGACACACAGTTGACAACTACAGTTGTTTGTTAGTCAGCACTCCGGCGGCGGCCTACGGAGCACGGCGTGCGGGGTACGGGTGCTTGTAAAATGCACAACTCTGTTGCGCGCCGTCGCCAAAAGGTTTCTTTTTTCTGCTCGTGTATCTTTTGACAAGTGTCCAAGCGGACGCCACAACTGACGGCGAAGTCTTGTGAATGAAAACTTCAAGTTGCTGCTTGATGTCGCTGGCTGTAGCAGCAGCGCGGCAGAGAGAGCGCGAGTGGCCTGACAGAGCGACAGCGACGCGTCGCCATTTTGAATTTGTTGCTCATATGTGGGCGTGGCTCTCACAACTGGTTGCTGTCGTGTGCGTGTGTGTGTGTGTGTTTGCGCAGTCTTGCGCGCTCGCTCTGGCGCTTAGGCTTTTGTGCAAGCTCTCTCTTGCTCACACATTACCGGGTAGGCGTGCTGTTTGTTGTTATTGTTGCAGTTGGCTTTACAGGTGAGCGTCCAGTTTGACTGGTTTGCTGCTGCTTATCTTTTTGCTGTTTGCTTTGGCAAGTGTATGTGTGTGTGTGTGTGTGTGTGTGTTGCTGTCAAGTTGCTTAACTTGGCCATATAGATGGCGCCAGTTGTGCTAAAAACTGGCGCATAGCTTTAATATTGACGTTGATTTAAGCTAAAAATGGCAATTATGCCATCAAATTTAATTACTTTACAGCAAAGTCTGCCATACTTTTGATTTCTATTAGAATGCTATTAGCCTAGACTTACAAGTTAAGCTAAATGTCTCAGCGTCAATGCCCTGCTGGGCTTTTGTTTTTCTTTAATTATTTTTTATTTGTAGTAAAAAATCAGTTTTGCAGTGTGTGGCCCAAACGTAAACAAATCATTAAACAAATTAAGTTCAAAACAACTGTTGATTTCATTTGCAGCTTTAATGATATTCGTGCCACCATTTCCTCTTTCGACGTTTCGCTGTCTGTTCGTGCGACAGCAAAACCCAAAAATTACAGGTTCAACAATCAATTTAATAATTGAGACCTTCGCATTTAATCAACATTATTTAAAACGTCAAAATATTTGCACTTTCCATGGCAGCGCCGCTCGCTTGCTGGTAAAAAAAAAAAAATTAAATGAAGGTTTGGCAGCGTTAGTAGCCACAACAGCATGTAAAGAATGGCAGCAAACATATATATTTGCATATAAATGTTGTAAATCCCAAGGTATACGACAAGGGCCAAAGTGTCTACCATAGCCACGCCTTATGGCTGTGAAATGGGCTGCTAGTAGTTCCAAGAATGTTGCCCAAAAGCTAGAACAGAGCACTTTAAACAATAGCCGCTGTCTGCTGGTTGACAAAAATGCCAACTGCCAAAACAAAAATATAACGCATACGCCATGCAGGCTTTGAGCAGGCTCCGACCAACGCAACCCCAACCCACCGCCAAACGCAACCACTCATACACATTTGCGCATATGTACATACATACATACATTCACCCAAAGCACATTGATAAAATTGATGGTATTGGTGCGGTTAGACAGCTACACGACGCGCCGCAAACCGGTTTCGTGGCATGCCATTGGTGGTGGGCTGTGCCCACAAAGCGTTGCCAGCGCCGGCGCAGCAGCGCCACTGCTCGCACACACGCGCGGCTATAGACAGCCGCGCTGCTTGCACGCTACAGCCACAGCGCGACAGCGCGACAACACGTTTGAGTCTGAGTCGAGGCTTGGCAGCGCGCAATCGCGGCGCACAGCTCGAGTCGTATACGCACTTTGTTCGTGGTTGGTCGTTGTCGTTGTTAGCGTCGCAGCGCCGTCGTTGTTGTCGTTGTCGTTGTTTGTTGCCGGTTCGATTTCGAGATATTACTGTTTGAGCTCGTCGCCTACTGCTGGTCGAAACCGTCGTCCGTCGTAGCCGTTAACTAAGCCACGGCCTCGTCGCTGTTATAACGCTCGGCAAAATACTATATCGAAATGTATCTGAGTATCTATAGAGAATTGTGCACAATTGCCGTCGCGTAAATTGCATAGATTGTTATATGTGTGTTTTGAGTTGCAGTTGCAGTTGCAGTTCATGTTGTTGTTCTTGTTCTTGTTGTTGTGTTGCAGAGTGTGTGTGCATTGAGTGCATTATTTGAAATGCCAATTAAATACACAAAGCATACAAATTGATATGATTATTATTATAAAGGGTCGTCGCCAAGTCTGACCCAAATTGTGTGCAAAAAGAATTCTCTATAAGTGCAAAAGTGTTATACAAAAATAAAGCAGCGATTTGAAGGAGATTTCAGTAGCGGCAACAGCACAAGTGTCGTACCACAAATGTTTAAGGATTTACGCGAAATTTACTGTTTGTGTTGTTGCAAGTTTTGAAATTTCAAAACCAAAGCAAGTAGCGCGCCCAAATAGTTGTATATCTTTACTTTTGGGGCGTTGCACGTTTAATTGCTCGATTGACTGAACTCTAATTAAAACTTTGTTTACGTGCAATTAAACGCCATAAATACACACACCATACATACGTACTACGTGCATACAAATACCCTAACAAAAGTTAGTGCAGCAACTTTTGCATTTCTTTGCGCGCGCGTTCCAACAAAGCCGTCAAAATTTTAGATAAAGTGGCCTCAATAGGCGCCAACACGCTTAATTTCACGGATCTAGGGAGCCCCTACGAGGGGCCTCCCAGCACACCACAATCGGGCATGGATGCGCCAGATGCACCCCACACGCCCAAATATATGGACGGTGGTAGTACGGCAGCCAGCGTAACGCCCGGCATTAATATACCGGGCAAATCCGCCTTTGTGGAGCTGCAGCAACATGCCGCCGCTGGGTGAGTGACTACCCCCTGCCCCCTCCACCCATTTGCTAGTGTAGTTACCCAAATTAGTTAAGTGTATATTTGTGGGCTGCATTAGTTGCATTTTTGTGGCAACAATTGTCATATGTCATGCAATAAAAGCGAGCATAACGCTATTAAATTGCATGCAATAAGTTGAGCGTTTTCATGAAATGCGCTATAATATCGTGAAACTTATGCTTGAAAAGTATGCCACAAAACCGCTGAACTTACTGGCAACTTGATTGAATGCCAAAATGACTGTCGCCTAATGCACAGACAAACCCAAATCCATTTAAGATACAAGATACATTTTGCGATATGCTTTGGCGGGCAAATATCGCCCTAAAATCAGCTTTAAATAAGCTAAACACACCCAAAAAAAAATATCTCTTAAGAGCAGTTGTTAAAAATGTTTGCATATTATGTGAGGCAATGTTATAGTTTAATGATTTTTTGCAAGCAAGTTTTGAGTTTGACGTTTTACATTTACTATAAGCCAAGTTTGCTTTTAGTAGCCGAGTAATTCCAAGAGTTTTGGTTCAACTCATCTAGTTAGTGACCTGTAAGAGCTCTAACTTGATTTCTCAGTGTAGGTATCATGATAGGCCGACCTCTTCTTAAAGAAAATTGCAACATCTTTGCAGCAAGAAAGAAGAAAAAAGTTGCTTGATTAGAAGATCCAAAACTCATTTGACTAATTAGTGAAATCGGTGCTTCAGACAAGTTTTCATACAATTTAAGACTGCTTCCAATTCGTATTCCGATTTCCACTGGTCTAAGTAACTATGTAAACTGTAACCACAGAGTGAAATCGGAATCGAAATAGAGTGCAGATATTATTAGTATAGTTTCGTAAACATTGCGCAAAGACATTGTATTATAGAAAGTACAGTCAAATAAGGTAAAAAAACGGTTGAAGCTGTTAACGAAGTATTATCTATTGCTATGATAATGTAGTATCTTACTATTCTAATGAAACTCCTGTAAGCGTCTTAAGATATTCAAGATCAAAGAACACGAAAATTTCGTTCCAACTCTATAAAATTTATAATTCTTTATAATGACACTTTACTAAAATTATTGAACTAAAAATGTGGGACTATATTTTCAAGTATTTCAATAATCGCCAACGCGTTGTGTTAACTTTAAAATTTTTGGAGAACATGAAAATAAAAGTTTTGAAATTACATCTTATATATATAGCGATCTAAAAATTCGCTTTGGCATAGAAATATTGCAAATTGAATCCAAATTATGAGGAATTAAACTGAAATATGCAGCTAGAACACGAATTGTGGAAATTTGAAAACTTTTTAGAAGGTTCTAAGCGATTTTCATAGCACCGCGTAAATATCATGCTTTTGACCACTATATTTAGCTTGCTGATGAGTTATATGGTTTAAAACCATTTTGTATCAAGGCTAATATTCTTTAAAAATGGATCATATCTCTTGTAATAAGCCTAACCAGCTGCGTATTAAGATAGGTTTACGAACTATTCAAAGTAAATGCTCTTTTTGTATGTTTTTGCCGAGAAGCATTAGAAGAAGAGCGAAAACTCAGTAGTGAAATCTAAACATACATGAGAAGGAAGATTAGAAGAGCCAAAACTCAGCTTTGCAGCGTCTTTTCCTTTTTTGAATACAATGTGGCTACAACATAGGTTACATCCAGCTGCTGAAAAGCTATCTAAAGAGCCTTAATACCCTTTTTCCACTGCAAGTTTCACAATAATTGCTAACCAAAAATGCTAACAGTCGATTACTCTCCCATACAAAAGTCGTTGTTATCGGCTATTGATTGTCGTGCAACTTCTAGTGGTAGAAGACTATAAGGGTTTACACTGATATTTTTGAAAAGTCTATTGCCTTTTTTGGCTAGATTGTTCTAATTAGCTCAAGTTATGGGAAAACTGCTTAATAAGAAGAAGAACAGCTCACAAACTCTTCAGATTGCTTTAACTTAACCGCCGACCACAGTTAAAGAATTAGATGTGAACGCTTTGGAGATACGCTGACATCGTGTCCGGAACTACTCTTTTCTTTTCTTTCCGTTAAGACACAATTTTACAACTCATTTTTTTTATAATGTTATCTAAGATGTGACGTTGGCATAGGCGTTTCTTTGATTGGTTTTCTAATTCAAAAGTGATAGGTTTTTAACTTAAAATTTCGATGCGTTTTTCGAACCTCAAACCCTTAATCTACTAAATTAAAAATTTCTTAAAGCTTTTGCTAAAATATCGATTGATTAATGCACAGAATTGCACTTTAATTCATATCGTAGTAATAACCAACAATTGTCAATTCGAATTCCCTAAAACGAATTAAAAAATAACAATTCTTAGCTAAAGGGTCAAAACATAACAACATAAAAAGATTTGAGTCCCCAACGGCAATAAAGATTTTCATAGACCAAACTGTAGTATCTACAGAGAACTTTAAAAAATAAGTAAAAAATGTGTAGAACCAAAGATATATATTTATTTTATTTGCCCTAAAGATAGATGTTGGTCTACAAAAGACAAAAGCCTTTCAATTGTCTATGTTAATTAGTAAAACTACTAAGTTTCGGGTGGCAGCAAGAAACGCAGCATTATTATGAAATTCTTTTGAAATCAAGTAATTTTTAATCACAACTAAAAATAAAACAATTATTTGAATTTTGGTTTTTTTTTTAAGGCAAAAATTCAGTGTGGTACCGATTACTTCGTAATAAAGCAACATTTTTAGGTGCAACTTATACCATTCGAGAAATAATATGCTTGCGGCTTTCAGAATATAAGTTTCAACTGAAAAGGTTTCGTTTTAGTCAGCTAAAAATAGCTTTGAAGTAAAAATTTGACGTAAACGTTAAAAAAAACACAACAATTTCGTATTTTCTTTGCTGCTCTTCGTAATCAGCTATTATAAGAGCGTGTATTAAGTCATGGAATGTCGAAGACAGACGAAAATTCAGTGTGATACCGATTAATACCCAATAAAGTAACGTTTTCAGGCGAAACCTACACCATTCGAGAGATAATATGCTTGCGGTTTGCAGAATATAGGTTGAATACATTGCGTTTTAGTCAGCTAAAAACTTATTTCAATATTGTTTTTTTTTTCTTTAAATTGGTACCTCCTTGAAAATTTCCTTACATGTCGACGAGAGGACGCACACTAGTAAACATAATAACCCCAAAATGCGTTGCTTATAAATTAAATTCTCGAGCTCCCCGTTAAGTGATTTCAATTCGCAAACTTTATGCGAATATGTTTGTTAAGTATTGGAAGCGGCGAGCAAATTTCAGCCTTGCTAAAGTAAAATTGAGCGGTGGCTTGATTGCTAATTCTTATGTATGTTCTATATATAGTAGAAGTTTGGAGAAGTTTAAAGTCGAATCAGCATAAAACTATTACACGTCTTACTATAACTTTTGACATTTTTTGGTGATTTTGATCATTTTTAAGATCATAGCACAATTGCATTAGCTCACGACGCAAAGATCTGTCAAGTTTTGAAACAAAAACTTCTTTAGCTTGGCGATAAACTGATTGGAAGCAAGTGTGGATAATCCTCTTACAAATCAGGCAACTTTTGTGACAGAAGAATGTTGATTCGCTTAACTGTTTTTCTAATTTTTTTTTTACTGGAATTTAGCTTGCATCGGAGCGTTTTTTGAAAAATTTGTTTATATGCTTTATTTAATAAAAAAAATTGAAAATTTTATAATATAAAAAATAAAAAAGAATTAGTTTAGCTTAGTGAACTCGTCGATGAGTTCTTTTTATTAAAGCTTTTTTCAATTTTTATTTAACAACTAACTAACATAACGGTAAAAAAATGTTTCATCAAAAATCGCGATGCATCTGTAAACTAACTTCCTATACAGATTAAAAACAATTAAATTGTGAAACCCAAAAATCAATTTAACTTAAAAAAGATTTACACAAGTCAACAAAAATCGACACGTGTGTACAGGATATACAAAAATCTGTGCACTTATGACAAAACCACTTATGTCGGAAACACAAATTTAACAGGAGAGCGAAAAATCATAAGAAATTTTTTGATTTGACGCACTCTATAACTTTTGAACCTTTAATCACAGAATTCCAGTAAGACAGAAATATCCCTTAATATTTTTCGCTATGCTAGACATCTTTTTAAATAGTTTTTCAATCAAAACGCGGTCAATGTGACAGAACTATCTTTGAGAGAAAGCGAAATCTAACAAGTAAGCATCAAATCGATGGATTTAAAAAAAAAATTCAAAAGAAACTTTGGCAAACCCATCTAGAGGTTTGTGGCACACACCTGGTTACTTGATTTAATACTGCATTTATGTATATCGTTAGACAATACAGCCTAAAACTAACGTCTATTACAAACTCAAGATAATCTGAACTCATTCACACTCTAGAGAAGTACTTAAAACTTGTTGTACAGTGTTATCAATTAATTGAACTTACCTTTCAGTTCGTATTTTGCAAAAAGAATGCGAACACTAAGTGGCAATGATAAGCACTGTCTTTACTTTAAAATATTTCCCAAAATAACTCTTTTAATGTATTGCTTAAGTATTTTGATCTCTTTTTGCCGTTAAAATTTACTTATTAAACTTAATCTAGGATATTAGGGTTACATCTAGTGTTGAGATTTCATGCCTACCCAGCGGGAACATGCTCCATAGGACTGCAAATTCAGCAGGTGCAGAAATTCAAAATCGTAAATAACACTAGGCAACAAAGTTGACCGCAAATTAAGGGTATTGGCTAAAAAATAGCTTTTCCGAATCGAATAGAAACAAAATACAAAAAAGAGAAACATCTATTATCCTTTAATGGTATAAAGAGCATGATTTTAGTATATGAAGTGCAGACCTAAAATATCCCAAGCTCAAAGTATGGATAACATGATAGGATTACTTTACTGTGCTCCTTGATTGTCATTTTTGAGAAGGAGAAGATTATTTATTTGATGGTGCCGGAAGGGAAGTTGCATGGAGACAACCTCTCTCACCAACTTTCGCTTTGAGCTGAAAAGCGACTAGGCAATCCTACCATGAAAAATGTACCTTTTGTCTTAAATTTGAACATAAATGAGTCTTCAAACCGTTTTCTTATGTTAACTTATGCATTAAATTAACATAAAAGAGCAGCTTAGCTTTAGCTCCTAAGCATTTCTTTAACAATTTAACATTCATCCTGTTCCGGTTTTAACATATGCTCTAACATAACTGGATTGCCAGAAGCGATGAAACTAGTTGCAAACTAGTTACACTTGCACTTACAGCTATATGAACTTATTTTGCAAGCGAAACGAACTAGAAAGGCTCAGAGCTTTGCAATGAATCGAAAACAATTTTACGTTCTCCCTCTCTCTCTCTTTAATTATGTTGTTCGAAAGAACAATAGGAGTACTAATTGATAAGTTTTTCACAACCTAAATCTTAAAATTCCCAACTGGTTAAAGCGATGCTTGCAATAAGGCTCAACATGCCGCATAAGTAAAGCATATTTCTTCGCATATAAATTTATAATTTCTACGTACGTTCGATTTAAGACTATATATAAAGATGAAATATGTTCAAGACTGTAAATTTGTATAAATCGCGTTAGATATTATTTGGCATTTATAATCTTAGCTTAAATGTTAAAATTTGAATGCTTTGTAGTTGTTCCGAGTGCAATTTAATTGTCTCCAGCAATGCAATTTGAAAACTTTTGGCTTTTATATTGAGTTTTTTATAACGTAAATCTTAAAATTTCCAACTGGTTAAAGCCATGCTTGCAATAATGCACAACTTGCCGCATAAGTAAAGCATATTTTTTCCCATATAAATTTATAAACCTACTTTCGATTAAAGTTAGATTTGAAATCTTATGTTAAATGTTAAAATTTGAATACTTTGTAGTTGTTCTGGGTGGAATTCAATATAATCATAAATAAAAGTTGCTCCCAGCAATGGAATTTGAAAACTTTTGGCTTTTATGTTACGTTGGCACGTGTATGTGTATTTTCGAGTATGCTTTTCGAAATGTGTTTGTGTGTCAAACTTGCAAAAGAGAGTTGAAGATGGCTTAACGTTCTTAGTAGTGATGTAAATCCAGACCAAAACATCGATGTTTACCATCGACAATGGACATCGATGTAGGCCGGTGGATCGGACTAAACACATCGATGCACCGATGGTTTTTCGATGTTGGGTATTTGAAAATTTGAAAAGTTTACTTTCTGTGAAACTAGAGCTATGTGAACAAAAGAAGACTTTTATGTACAATACTATATACAGATCAAATAGATCTACGTCAGGAGTTTGCCAGCTTTTGAGAAGAACCTTTAACGCTATTTGTAAAACTGAGAATTATTTTGGCATAATCTTGAAATAATTTGACTTTAGATCGGCGAAAGAATTGGCTAAATGATCGATGGTTTTAAAAACATCGATGTTTTGCCGATGAATCGTATGTACGAGAACATCGGAAAATTACAGGCCAACCATCGATGTTTTCGATACATCGATGTATTTTTACACCACTAGTTCTTAGTTTATGTACTGTGCTTAACATTCTGTTAAAATTAGCTTAAGGGTGAGAATAGAGTGGCTTATGTTACTTTACATTGAGCTTTGCTGTCATTTCAGTGAGTTATATTTAATGAGTTTAATGTTAATTGTGTTTCGTTTAATAATGTTAATACCAGCTTAGACTTGCTTTATGGAAGTTCTAAGTTATCTATTTTGCGTGCGATTAGATCTAAGGCATTGTATGTTCTCCCGTTGAACGTACACTTATAAGTACGATCATAAGTATGATCATTTCATATTGTTATTCGGCAACTATTTACGACTCATACCACACGGTGTGTGTACAAACCCACTTCTAGCTTTATTAGTAGACCTTTAGTTGAGATTTACTATGCTGCTGGTACCATCATTTGGTTGCAATGCCAAAAGACAAGTGCAACATAACGGTAATGAGCGGAAGCCAAAAATAAATTCAATTAGGTTGAGTTAGTAGCCGAGTCGAGTTTAGTGTCTTGCTTAATAGATGCTTTAGCTAGTACTTGTATGTTCGTATAATAAACCGCAACTTGAAGTGAAATGAAGTACAAATGTCCGTCCGTGTTTAGTGCAGCGTGTAAATTATTTTCCAACGCACGATTCGATTTTTCATTATACATATTTTATTGCATTTTGTGCGGTTTGCGTTCTACGTTCTGCGTTTTATGTCATTTCTCTCGGGGCGTTACGTAGAAGCCGCTATAGAGTCCGGCGTCAGCTGGGGCTGCCATATTGTTGAAATGCTTTGCGGTTTATGTTTGCCGTTGCGTTTGCCATTGCGCGTGTTGTTTCCGTTTCCGTGTGTGTTACCTGCAGTAGAACCTCGATGTGCATGTCCATGTCGATGTACATGTTTGAGCTATTGAATATTTTATGGCTTATTACCGTAGCATAAGAAAAAAAAACACAACAGAACACAACTAGCTGGAACATATTTTTGGAGTAATGGTACGGAAAACTTGAATGCATTTGTAACTTACTGTTATGGGAAACTGTTCAACTGTTTTATAGCTGGAATCTTACTCAGTCCAAAAGTGTTAACAAAATATTTACCACTAGCTGAGTTTGACATTTTATTGATTTTATGTGTCATACGTTAAGTAGAAAACTATTTATGTACCAAAAAATGAACTGAAAATGAAGTCATGATAAACTTTAACACGCTGCCCTATTCATTTATTTATTTATTCTTTTTACTAGTTACATTTTTTTGTTGTGAGAAAAAAAGTTTCGTTTCGACGCTTTTTGCATTAAACATGAAATTCCGGTTAAGGCATGCTTATATATAGAGAATCTACCTAGTATAGCGACTAGCTATACGTTCATATTTCACAAGTACATATATTTAGTAGTATGTTCATTTGAATTTAGTAGTAAAAAGTGTAGACAAAACACGCAAACTTTTAGCAGAGTATTTTTTGTTGTTTTTTTTTGCCTAATATATGACAAACTTTGAGACTTTTGTCACGTGACAAAAGGTACATATAACACGAAAAAGAGGCACTATATCGCTAATGCTTATATATGTATGGCTTTAAAGCAAGTCAATTTATACTAATTCGTCTACAACTATGCATATCTTTACAGTTACGGTGGCATACGCAGCAGTTATCAGCACTTTGGTCCACAAGGCGGTCAGGATTCGGGTTTTCCGAGTCCGCGCAGCGCTCTAGGTTATCCATTCCCGCCCATGCATCAGAACTCATATTCTGGCTATCATTTAGGCAGCTATGCGCCACCCTGTGCAAGTCCACCAAAGGATGGTAAGTAACAATCTTTGCTCAAAACTATGAATGAGTGTTGGAACTTTAAGCGATTACTGTTATCGTTTATAGCAATGTTAACATTATCCATTGTTTTATAACCGTTTAAAAAGTGTCAAGTGTGCGACATCTTCAGGAAACTTCTTTTGTGCAGATCACTTTACTTTTGCTTTGTTTACCTAAAACGTATATTTTGAGTCTTTAAGCTTCTGACTCGATTTCTTCTGTTCTTCAATTGAAGTCGAAGTAGTCTTAAGTGCTTTTGTTGTCGCTTTTTTGTAAATTTATAAACTGAAGCCGCTTAAATTGCGGCCGATTCTTTGTTATGCCAACTGTAGAGATTTAACAAATATAACAATATTTGGGTGTATCAAGTAAAACTGTTTTTATTTTGGCAAACTGTACAAAAAGCTGGTGCGGGGTCAATTTGTTAACGTTAAAAGAAAAATCAGAAGATACTTAAGCGCTTAAACCAACTGCTTTTCCACTACTAATAACCTTTAGTTTTATACATTTGTATAACACAAAAGGGGTAATTCAGGGATGTGCCGGAATACTCTAGACTTGAAGAATCCGTCAATCAGTTGCTATCTTGTTCTCTTGAAGATATTTCTGGCACATTGACAATTTACTTTGGGATGCTTTGCAGAACTCGAGACAATTATAGGGCACATATTTCAATCGCCATCGACGGTAAGATTTTGTTAAAATGATCTTTAACTTTCTGTTATCAGTCTCTAAGCTTTAATTTTTGAACCAACTGTACTTGATATGAAAATAGGTGCAAGTCCAAGCATGTCTTGGTATAAATACGATACAAACACGTCTTTTAGCAGACACATTACCTCAAACATTACTACTGGGGGGCTAAAATATGATTCCAGAGGCTGTTTTTAGAGTGGACCAAAAAACCGTTTCGCTTGTTTTAAAATTCGAGTGTAACTCTTAACTTTCAAATAGCAATTATCAAAACACAAATCATTCGAAGAGTGCCCAAAAAACCTAAATTGAAAAAAGAGCTAACGTTTCTTCACGCTTTTTTCATTTTTGTTTTATAGTTTTTACTATATTTGAATTTATTGTATTTATACCTTTTTTTGTTCTGATATCTGATTTTCTGTTTTGTTTCGATTTGAGTGGCATAATTGCGCGCTTGACTGTGACATTTTTTAAACTTGTACAAACATTTAACTCTTTTGCTACAACGCTTCATATATGTGTGTGTATGTACACCTAGGTATATATGAGTATATAAAGCGTTATATATATATATATATATATATATATGTATTCGATGCGTTTCGGTTGAGCAGTTTTGTCAGTAAGTGAAAAGCAATTCATTGTCATTGTTTTGTTGTTCTTGAAACAGTGGCAACATTTTAGGCTGTGTTTCTGTGTGTGCGTTTGCGACGTTTTGAATTTCTAAAAAACGCCAACACAAAAAATTTATTGCCGACAGACAATTTAACTTTCGTCACTCATACGCCGCGTTGGCTGGCAATTAACCTTGATGTACTCAAATTGCAAACTATTTTTAAAGCGAAAATTAAATATTTTTGCAATGTATATACATACATATATGCGTAGGCGTAGGAGTTCTTAAGTGCAAATGTGCGCGTGAGAAAATAGCTGATGAAGACATGAAACGAGATCACTTAAAAAATCTTTGTATCAGAGATGTGCTGGGAACCACCGGCAAACGACTAGTTCGACGGCAGTTAGTGAAGTTATTTCTGATATTGCCCGAATAGTCGATTTCCTTTTCTATTCATATTTGTCGTAATGTCGGCACTTTTTACACACACAGTTCAAGAAAAAGTTCAAAGAGATATTATGAATTTTGACCCAATGTGGAACACTTACAAGTGTATATACTGTAGGGAAAGCCTATTGCTTCTATGCATATACCCTCGGGTTTAGTCCTTGGTCTACCGGGCACAACCGACATTGCCTTTTTTGAAGCTACTAAACAGGCTTGGAAACGGCTTCTACTCAGAACAATTCTACATAAGAAAGGTATTTGAAGTACCGGATGACTGCAGTGTGTTCTATAGGACCTTGCAGTTGGGTGCCTAAAGCATTCGACAAACATGTCAGGCAACATAAATATATATATATGTATATAGTGATCGCCAAGCGGCTATCAAATCGATCAGCTCAATAACATTCGATACAAACAACAAACTGCCACAAATATCTACACGAGATGACTCAAAAGTTTGTAAGTGGCCTGTTAGTGGTTCCGGCTGATCGGGGTTTTGAAGGAAACTGCATAGCCACTATCGCTACCCGTCTCCCTGACAAAGAAGACACATAAACATATATCTATGCCTACTTGCACACAATCAAAAATGGCAAAATGTGACAAACTGTCATACAGCCTGACAAACTCCTCCTTAAGGAAAGCAAAACCTTCGTTCTCTAAACCGGTAGAAATGCTCTAGGAACTGGTGGGTTGGTCCACACAGGAGGAGAAACACTCTGTAGGCGAAGGGAGGGTCAAGTATCTAGACATTCACACTCTAGTAAGCATATCAGGGCTGTCTGTTATTGGACCAAAAGGTGTGCCGGATGGCGTCTGGTGACGTCAAGAAATGCCACTAATCGATTGACTTGTCTTCAGAACCTTTCTCAGCTGTAGCGTCCAATTTTTAAACCTTGCTGTTGATGGAGCAGAAATCAAAATTAAGTTAGCCGCTTGCTGCTTCTATCAGTTATCACTGTCTAGTTTGTGGTGCTCAATCTTTACCAGCACAATTGACTACACTCGCTTGTCGGACGGTGGGAATTGTATAGCTGCAACATTTTTAAGCTACGGTCTAGTTCCTTGACAGTGAACGAGACCCAGTATCTAGTACGCGGTGCGACAAGTTGCGCGCCGGCTAGTGACTCTCTCATTGTAGAGTTGCACATTGAGAGCATCTTCGCAGGCAATGACTTTTGCGCTTAACAGACAGCTGTAGAGCCAAAATCTTTTCCAAAAGTTCGAAGCAATTCACCATTGCTGTTTGAATCCACGCATAAGGGTACCCCAGTTTAAGAATGCCAATAATCGTTCTCTTTTTGACGATCTCTAGCACCCCCGAACTCTTGGGTACGCACCCTTTTTGGCTGTGCACTCTCCTGAGCAGGCTTATTTTTGAACAAAGTTATCCAGAACACCCTTCTTCTATTTCACCCTATGTATTAACCCATTCATATGTAGTTGATCTGGAGCAACTGTCAATAGATGTTAGACATTTGTGCCGAACACACCAAGGTTGAACTTCAAGGTCAAGCCAGGCTCGAGTGCCATCGTCGCAGCTTAAGTTCATCTTTGGCCTAAGCTGTATGTTAGGGACCTAAGATCCAGTCCAGCTTTTTTGTAGTGTCAGGTCCCTTTATTTTTTTTTCAATATTCTTAGGAGTGGTAGACTCGCACTATACAGGAGAGTCTAGTTTATTCGAAGTGTTCCAGCTAGGCTGACTCTCAGCACGGATCTCGACTTTGGAACTACTGAAGTGTAATTTCCAGTCGCAGTCAAAGAATTTTTACCCATTTTACGAATTGCAGATTTCAACTCTGCATCTGGTTGTTCCCCCTACTGACAATGTGTTCCTTTTGAACGGGGAAGCAGTATATTTTGGGAAATATATCTTATCTAATCTTATCTTTAGTGTAGACTTGAAACACTACTTTTTGGTTGTATCAGAGGCAATTTTTCCCACATACATATATCTTGAAATTGTATTAATCAGAGCCAACAGGGCGTATACTTAGTTTTGCAAGACATTCAAGTACAGAGTTTAGTGCCATTTTTGACTATGCAGAAGTTAAAATAATATATTGCTAATAATACAATAAATGGTTTACCACATTGCACACTTACATATGACTGCTGCGTCTATGTGTGTGTGTGTGTGTGAGTGTGTGTGTGTGTGTGTGTGTGTGAGTGCAGTTGTTTGTAATTATAATTGCTGTAATTACTCTTTCGTTTGGCGTAATTAATTACACCACTCTTTGGGCTTTGCAGTTGGCTGATGAATATTCCAGGGCCAGCGGCAGCAGCACTAAGACATGCCCAATAGCAACACTTGTGGTGCACACACACACACACACACAGGGACACACACACACACACTGGGACACAGTGTCAGCATAAGTAATGGCACAGCTGTTGGGTGGCTTAACCCCCTGGTGGCAGCTCACCCACTCTGGCAGCCATTTTGTCATTAAGCCAGGCAGCACGTGCTACAAGCGGCAGTATTTTTGGCGCAAAACCAAACACACACAGACTTATATGTGTATTGGCCATATTTGGCGCTTAATAATAGTTGGTAGCTGTTATTATTATTATTATTTCTTGTTGTTGTAGTTGCTGTTATTTTCGAGCAATTAAAGTCGCCAACTACAGTTGCAGCGCGCGTTTGCCTCGTGCTCGCTCGGCTTGTTGAACTTGTGCAACAACAATAACAAAACTTTTGCGAGTGCTTTGAACTTTTGCTTTTATTTATAAAACTTATAATATATGTATGGCGAGAGTAATTAAAATGATTTTTATGACATTTACAAGTTACTTAAACGTTCGATTTAGTTTGTTGCAATGTGAGCCAAAATGCTTGCAACATTCCATTTCTCTAGCTATGCAGCTCCATAAAAGTAACAGTTTATGCATACCAAGGCATAAATAAAGCTCATAAATATGCATAAGGCGCATAAGTTATAAAATGCAGCTAGTAGCTACTTGGCCAAGAGCAAACCAGCAAACTACAAGATACAACAAAAAAGGGTTAAATGCCGCGCACTTCGTCTTGCCATAATTTTGTTGGCTAATTATAAATTCATCATTGCGCCGTTGCCTTTTACAGACATATGCTCCTGATTTTATTTTCATTTAACATTGTTTTTTTTTTTCGATCTCGTTTCGTATCTTATGTATCTTTGTATCTTTTTGCAGACTTTTCAATCTCAGACAAATGCGAAGACTCCGGCTTACGCGTCAATGGCAAAGGCAAGAAGATGCGCAAACCTCGCACCATTTACAGTTCACTGCAGTTGCAGCAATTGAATCGTCGTTTCCAGCGCACCCAATATTTGGCATTACCGGAACGTGCTGAGCTTGCAGCGAGTTTGGGTCTGACGCAAACGCAGGTGAGTTCCGTGCTCTTCAGATTAGATTGCATGAACAAAAAAAATCAACACAATTATCTTATAATCGCCTGGGCATCAGCTCTAGACATATTTAGTAGGAACGCAATGATATGGTTTGGTTTTTCTTGGAAATTACTTAATTCTAAGTTGGATTTAGCACTTACGTGAATTTATGCTGGTGTGAACGAAACGTGTGTATAAGGAAAGTTAATTGTAGTAATTTGATCTTAAGCATCATATTTGCTATGCTAAGAGAGCGAAGTGTGCTCTTAGTGCTTCCAAAGAGCGCATGTGACTTAACTACTTTTTCTCTTGGGTTTTTATGCCAGCCCGATGTTTTGAGTAATCTGATTTCAATGGAAAGTATTCCTAAAAATTTCAAAAACTTAAGTTCAGAAGAGAGAAGCTCTCTCGGACTAACAGCAATACTTTGGATACTTCTAAAAAATAAGATCATGTCTTGCATTTAAACTCTGTTCCAAAAACATAAAACTTATCTAAATCAACCAACGACGTGGTTTATGGTGAATACGCAACTTTCCCCTACAAGCGATCTTCAAAATCTGCACCGCGCCCTGGAGTTCTCGAGTTGGCCTGCCATAGAGACTCTGATGACAGTTCCACACAAAACACACATAACTTTCCATTATGCGCATAGATTCCACTTCACGGAGTCAGATTTTCTACCTGGAGCATTCTTGAAAACAATAGCAAATTCTATGATCATTTCTAATCTAAATTGAAAAATCTGAAATCCCAAAACCAATTTAGTTTGGACAATTATTTACCAAAACATTTTTCTACAAAACTTTATTCTGGTAATATTTGCTTTCCCAACAATTCTGTAAAGTCGAACAATTTATAATTATTCGATATCTCTCAAATTTAACGAGTTTTAGATAAAAAGCTGAAATTTCTTATAAACCTTCGTTTTTTTTGTTGTTCATATATACCAGGGTAAATCTGTTCAAAACAGCAAAGATTCCCAAAAAATGACTGTTATTCGTAAGTTAAGGAATTCCGTTCTTGGAATTGCGGATATGCAGTTTTAAACTGGTTTGGTTTTCAAAAGGTTTGCAGCCTAGGAAAGCTGTTTACCACTGAACGTAATATTGACAACTGCCGTTCCTGATTTTGGAATATTAGATGCACCGAAATTTTTTGGTGTTTTGTTTTTGTCACTTTATAAGATGAGTTAAAAGTCAGTATGAACTAAAAGTTCACTCTTTAAGATATTCAAGGTAAAATTTTAAGAAATCAATGCATCTGTTCAAACAAGTTTTTTAAGGAAAACATTCTCGAACAAAGATAGTGTTCTACTTTCGAAAACCGTTTTGGATTTCAATTGCAGCAAATATAGGGACATTGGGCTTTAAGCTGGTTCAGTTCATAACAGGTTCGCAGCCCCGATTCATAATTCAAGAAGCTTCTTTTATAGGCACCTTTTCCAATAAAGAATGAAGGTGGATTCTTTACTTAAAGAAAATCCGCTATTTGCTTCAAAGCTGAGTTTGAAGAAGCTCGATTTAAGACACGTTGGCAGCCTTGGTTTTATCTTTGATTACTTAAACGAAATATTCTCTCTCTCTGTCGAAAAATGTTTCGGAGGATATTTTGAACGAAAAATAAAGTTGTTGTTTAGTGTTGTACAGAAATGTTGGTGTGTTATTGAACCACCAAAATCCATAACTGGTTTCAATGTAGACAACACAAATGAATTCATGATTTTGGTCATATTTTAAGAAATTTGTCTTGATGACTCGGAAAGATCTTAAGGCAATCGGTTTATAAAACAATTTGGGCTTTAGCCAATTTCAGTTTTGAAGTTTTGATGAATCAAAAAATAACTTTAGCGATTTGGAGCGAATGTGTTTATGTTTTCTAATGAAAATTCAAAAGTTTAGAGTTGAGAAAAGTTGTACATTTTTAAATGAATCTGACAAGTCGTTCAACTTTGCTTGACTTCATCAAAAATTTGACAAATTTCAGTCACCCTATGTCTTTCTCTAACTCTATATCACTCCAACTCAGTAACAGAGTAACATAAAAGCCCAATCGCCAAACGGGGATTCAAAAACAGCACTTAATAGCTAAGAGCTGCTCATAACTTGCAACTTATACGATTTATTGGAGCACCATATAACCATAAAACTAAAGTCAATAGCTAAAGGTTGTGCACCATTCCCCCAGGCAATCCTTTTGGATATGCATCTAGGCACGAATAATAGTAACATAAAATGCATTCAAAATTGAATTGTTGACATGCCGCTAATGTTGATGGATAAACGAGCAAATACCCGATACACACACACACACACAAACTCACGACCTCCCACGCCTTTGACCCTCACTTGACTGACTAACTGACTGACTGTCTGAGACACAACTGCAATTACAACTACCCAGCGACTAGTGACTGTATCTACTAACGACTATGTAATATTTTTACATATAGATACTTTTTTCCACGTGTGTCAATGTCAATTTGGTATTATCTTGTTTTGTTTTTTTTTTCTATATAAATGCACGCGCTGCTGCCCACAGCAAAGACAGAGATACTACAACTACAACAAAAGGCTGGCATTGTCGCTGGTTTGCCCCGAGAGAGACACCCACCCATTCAGTTGCTACATCAACGTCAAACTGTCTGAAAAACTTATTGTTTTTACTGCTGTTGTAGTTTTCCTCTGGAAAAAAAGTCACAACACAATATACGAACTAGCACGGTCGCAAAGTCAAACTGTTGCGAAAAAAAGCAAAAAAAAAAAAAACTGAAGCGGAGAAATGAGTGAATGAGTCTTGTTTTGAAAAATTTATTGATAGTGGGCGTGGGCTTCCTAATTGAATTAGTGTGCCACAAAAGTTCATGTACACACACACACACAAACAAACAACTTGCCTCAAAGTAGAGAGAAACTTGTAAAACAAGTTGGAAACCCTGTGCCATACCGTTGCATATGTTGGCTATGTGTGTGCGTGGGTGTTGCTCAAGCCGCAAGTTGTTTATCAAGATACACATTTGAATACTGCCTTTTTGCCATGGGTTACACGCCTTATTGAAGACGCAGACAAGTCTGCCACCGCACACACACACACACACACACACACGCACACACACACACACACACACAAACTAACACATATGCAGCTTATATGTCATATGGCTGGCACTAGCGGGCGTACCACACGGCGGCTGTGTAATAAATTCTTAAATTTTTTGTTTTTTGCGCAAAAACTGCAACAGCAACAGCAACAACAGCAGTTTACTTAGTCACCCTATAAAAGTTGATTTACATGCACCAACCGCAATGTGCCGCCAGCTATAGGAGACCCTCCGAAAAACCCCTGAGTAGTAGTATGTTAGTAGCTGCACTCCAGAGCGTCGCAACAACGTTGTTAGACATTGGCAAACCTTTTGGAAAACCGCATAAAACTGGCAGCTGTCAATCGATGTCAGACAACAACGAGCGAGCACTGACAGCCGCACACTAAAAACTAAACAAACAGCCTTACAACAACAACAACAACAACAGTGCCACGCCCACAATGCACAATTTTGTCAGTTGCGCAGCGAGCGTCTCAGGTCTGAGGTCTCAGAGTCTACAGCGTTGCGTCCAAAAATGACTTACCATCAATTTCGTTTATCTCTTGACCCTGCGGCATTTAAAGGGTTAACAGCTTGTAGTAGTAGAACTTTGTCTAAATTAATTTATGAGTGCACCGAGGGTGTAACTGTTGTATTGCTTAACTGTACCACATCCCCTAGACTTTCGCTTTCGACCCGCGTCGTGTTAATTAAAACCGCCCCGCGTTTTCTTCCTTTCGGTTTGGTCAGCGGAAGTTTTTTATTGATTTGCACATTGTACACGCCAATGTTTGGGCCGTGCAAACAAAACTAGTAGCCGTACTAGCCAAGTTAGTGTATATGTTTTGGCCCAAGATTTATGCGTTACACAAACAAAAAAACTGCAGCAACAACTTGGCTAGTAATGGCCTTCGATATTTTTGGGGCGTGTTGCAGACAAGCTCAAAAGCCAAAGCCGTTGGCAGAACTTGCCCTTGTTGTTATATAAGTTTTGTGGTTGTTGTTTCTGTTGTTGCTGTTGTTTATGCTTATCAAGTGACGACTTGAATTCAAAATCCATCAATTGACTAATAACTGCAACTAACTGGCTACAATGGCTAGCTTTGGGCTTGAACTGTTGTTCCAACACCTGCTAAAAATCTATTAGCTACAAAAAGAAAAAAAAACTGGATCGAAACTGTGGCAATTGCAGTGCAAATTTTATGTATGCAATTTATAGTGTTTTCAAGAGCTTTGTTACGCCTCACAGCAGCTACCAAGTTGCTCATGAAGCATTCGTGGGCAGGAAGAATCAGTCGCGGTTTTCATGCAAATCAACTGCAGCTAAAGTCTTTTTATAGTTTGAGCTAAAAAACATTTTCCATAATTGTCCATTTCCGACCCAAACGACAAGTATTTTTTTTAACTATATAATAGATGATCTCGCTATTCCAATGTCCTGTTCAAGAGAGCTAGACCTTCAACTTCAGCATCTTTATGCTCTTCTTCATGTACAGACATTATCTACCATTTTTCATCATCTTCCTGGGTATGAGCCAGGCGTGAAGTCTAACCAGACTGTTCACTTTCTCATCTTTATTCTCCACCCCATCTTTAGTCTTCGTAGTATCTTACTTTAGCATCTTCATTCTCCAAACCTTTTTCATTCTGTTCATCATTCCTCATCTTCATTCTTGGCATCATCTACAAATGCATGCTCTAGGCGCAAAGCCTTACCAGTCTGTTCAATTCGTCAGCTTTTTTGTCCACACAATCTTCATTCTTTTTGTCATCTACCTTTATCATCTTTGTTCTCCACACCATCAATTTGGTTTTCATCGTTTTCATTCTCTTCATCATCTTCAATTTCCAGAGCATCATTTTTCCCCACACCACTTTTATACTTCTTCTATTTTGTTTTTCATCATCTTTATTCCCTTCATCATCTTCATGCTCCACACTGTCGTCTTTTAGTTCATAATCCATATTGTTTTCATCATCTTTCATCTTATCATCATCTACATATGCATGTTCGTGGTGAGAAGTATACCCAGACTCCTTTCCTCATCTTTATTCTCTTTATCATATTTATTCAGTACATTATCATTCTTTTCATTGTCTATGCTACTTTTATCGTCTTCATAACATTATACATCTCTATTGAAGTTAGTGTGTCACTGCCTGAGTGCTAGGGATGGTCTCATCTTTCTCTGATGAGCCATCGCAACCACAACAAATCTAATCTAATCTAATCTAGTGTGTCAAAGTTAGGGTCATAAGTTGCACTTGTGATGCACTTGGTCTTGATACCAGCAGCCTTCAACATAACATTCGTGAGTTCTTAAGCCGAAGATATGTTTGACTAGTCCCGATAATTCCTCGTATGCGTCTCAGTGCTCTAATAGGTATGCCCAGTTCAAGAAATCACCTTTCATCATTGTCATTCTCCACACTGTCATTATTCGTGTATGTACCTTTCATTCTCTTCTCTCATCTTCATTAGTCACACCTTATTCAATCTCTTCATCATTTGTGCGGCTTTTATTCTCTTGAAGTTTCACATGTCATGCATTTGGTATTGCTTCCACATTCCCCCATCTTCCAAGAGTTAAGTTCTAGGGACAGTTTTGAAATTTCAAAAACAATCGTCAAAAGCTAGAAAAAGCGACTATTTGTGTATATGGTACATACACTATGAACAAACTATGTGTTTAAATGACTTAAAAGCCTTTTGGGAATGCATGTAAGCACTTAAATCCGGTGATCCATGGATTGTTGAGTTCCTCATGTAATTCTTTAATTGCTGTGATGCAGTGGGCTCCAGTTGACATCCTTAGACTTTACTTTCTTATGAGATGATGAGGCAAGGCTCTTGATTGTTGCTCGCCAGTGACACTGTGTTCAGTTTGGACTAATGTTAGGAAACCAATTTTGAGTGTCCTTCTCGTCTATACCTGGCTTGTTCATAAGAAAGCCAGTTTTTGACATCACTTAGTATACATATTGGTAACAACCAATCGACATAGAACATACGGGTTGATTCCTTAAACTAAGACTATATTTCCACAAGTTGTGTTATTCTACTTCCATGCCAAAACAACAATTCAGGGTATCCAGAAATCTGATTTCAATTTACAAGCATCGGCGAATCTCATCAAATCGTTTGCTAACTTATTTACTTCGAAATAAATGTGCTCTGCATAATTTCGTTATTAATATTATTACTGCTGTCTTTAAAGATCAATTTTTTATGCGCTTATAAAACTAGTTTATTGTTGCCATTAATGTCGATATAAAGTCACAGTTTTAAATAAGTTGTTAGAGCCAAGTGCAGATGCAGCATCATCTTGGCTTGGAATGACTTGCAAAACTGCGTCTATATGGGAGAGTGTGTGTGTGTGTGTGTGAGTGTGTGTGTGTGTGTGTGTGTGAGAGAGTGTGTGCCCGTCGCTCGTTAATGTTCTTTCACTTGACTTCACAACACTAAAAGATATAGTATGTGCATACACTTATTTTACTGCGTCAACAACTAGTTTCAATTGCAAGCATTTGAAAGTGCATCCGGCGCTGGTCGTCATGTGTGTTAATTAATTTCATAATTAAGTTAAATGTAGTTCAATATATATGCATATATATGAAGGTATGTGTGTGTACTATGCGGGATTTCGCTTTCACACTAAAGTCGCGCGCCAAGCCGAGAGAGCGCCTTAATTAAAATTCAATTAGAGCGCTACTGTTCGGAGTCTCTTTCGGCCGGTTTTTTTTCGGAAAAACACACGTGTTGCAGCCGCCACAGCAGCATTACCTAATTGAATAATTACATAGAACGCTGGCAAAAAATTGAGCGCCAAAATATAAAACAAAGTAATAAAATAAACCGCATAAAGCACTCAAAAATCTTGGCCGTGCGAACCAAAGAACAACTCAGCAAGTTTTTGTGTTTTTTCAAAAAATCTTAAACTGCGTGTTTATGAGCTTCCATCGGCACAGTTTGATCTCATGTTGTTCTTAAGCAACAAAAAGGGCGCAAGATTTTTGAAGATACTTTTTTTTTTTTTTTTTGGCTTTGCCACGGCCCAAAACTTGTAGGAGGCTACTGAGGCAGTCTGCAAAGCAAAGGATGTGGCAGGCAAAATCATGCCAAGTTGCTGAAATTTTGTGGCAAACGAACTGCCAAAAACGGCGCTTGAGGGAGCTGTCAGGGTTTAGGTGCACGCGAAGATGTTCGTTTTTTTACTTTCACTTCTGTCTTTTTGAAACTTTTAGCTCTTCTTTGGGACAACTAAGCATAAAACGTTTGATACGTTTGATATACCAAAGAAATCATATAAATTTTTACTGACAATGACTGTTTCATACACTTCTAAATGTTTAGAACAAAAGTTTTAAGCGCCCAAATAGCTAATTGTCTCTTCGATGAATCGGACTTTGATTTAACATTGATAAGTTACAATAAAAGCTTATTTTAAGCTTAATGCATATTAACTTCTTAAGTAGCGCTGTAGAAGTATTCCAAAGAATCATATTAATTTGATTTTGTAGTCAATTCCATGACAGTTTTATACCCTTCCAAATGTTCAGAACAATAACTCGAAACTAATATTCCGATAAGCTTAAGTATCGTAGTAGGCAAGAAATGAATATTTCTTAAAATTCTTCTAAGCGGAGGACTCCGTTGAAACTTGAAAATATTCACTGTCCGAAAATGGACGTAGAGCTCAAAAAGTTTTGGTAATAAAAAGTTCTTAAAATTTACAAAGTTTCTAAGGAAATAGAAGTTTGGTATACAACAAATTTTCTGGAGTTTCGAATGCTTGTTGGTCTGAAATCCTGGCTGATAATTTTTGAAAAAATAGGCCCATCAATAGACCCAATAGCTTAGGTAATATTGGTAAAAGGTTTTGTGTATTTTTACTTTTCCAAAACAAAGGGAAAAACGCACGGATTTTGAAAAGAGCTGATATTCATTTGTTTTGCTGATTATGATCTTTCTTTTTGACAACCGTTCTCTATAGGAGTTATATGTCTATAATATTACAGACTATCAACATTAAAAGCTTAATGGGCTGATGTAACCACCTTTCATCAACTCTTCTCTTGCCTTCATGCTTACGTACAAGAACGGACTATCTTCCAAGTAGCGCAAAAGGAGTGCAGCGCTCGTTTCAGAGCTTAACCTAACCTTAACTTTTCACTCGCTATCATGCCAATGCACGAAAACTGACTATATACCGACTATCAAAAAAAGTGTGCAATTGGTAGAGCTGCAAAACTATCGATACATGGAACTTTTCTCCTTGTGTTTTACCATTGTTTTTATTTTTTCACTGTCGATAGTTAAGGAAGGAAATAAACCGATAGTACTATCGATAGCATCGATTATTTTATATTTTCGTTTATATCGTTACTATCGATTCTTTTTCCTGAAACTATCGAATGTGGCGTCACTATAGATAGTTTTACAGCTTTGGGAATTAGTTGTGTATAGAAACTGCAAGTTTTATATCGCAAAAGGGCCTAGTGTGAAGTGACTCGTAGACTGTTTCGTGAAACGAAAGTGTTCCTTTACTTCTAGACTCATACGATGCTCAAAGAACACCTAAAAAGTTTTTGTAAAAGCTCTCTCTTCTTAACTACGATTTACCTTTCAAGAATGAAGTTCCTGAAAAGAAGCTTATTAACATTTTTGGACTGGTTTAAGCCAGCGTTTCATGTCCGCAAAAATCAACAAGCCGCAGCTATATATATATAGCTGTGCATGTGTGTGTGTGTGTGTGTGTGTTCTGCTGCTGTGCGTCCTTCGCTTGTCTCGTCTCAGTTCCATCATCGTGCTTCAGAACTTCAGATTTGCCATTGTCGCTGCACGCAGACGCATCGCCCACGGAGCACACCTTCCGAAGACCTTCTTTCTTGACGTACTTCTTGTTCATGCTGTTCTTGTTGTAGTTGTTTTATGTGCTTTGCTGACTGCTGCGATAAGTTTGCTCCAGCTCCACCCCTAAACAAGGATAACGCCCGCACTGCAGCCCGGGCGGCCAAGTTCGCTGAAATACGCACAAAAACCAAAGGTCATGGACTTAAGATATGTTTAAGAGGAATTTTTGCAAGCCAGCGTGCCAGCGCATAAAAACTATAAAATATAATGAAAATTAAAATTAATTTCATCATAAAATAAAAAATAAAAAATCAGACTGACAACGAACCGAGTTTAATACGCGTAAATAGTTTTATTGTATTAAGCGCGAAGCACAAGCGAGAGTGAGATACAAGCTAGAGATAGAGATAAAAAACTAGCACAACTTGATTTAAATAATACAAGTGTCTAGCTAGTAACAACAACTAACTTGGAGTGACAACGACAAGCAAGTGAACACAAAAGCAAAAAAAAAATATATATATGTATAAAAAAAACTGGCTGACCGCATTTAAATACTCAGCGGTCGCAGCATAACCGAACGTGACCAGGCGGTTGCCAACAACAACAACAACAAGAACAACAACTACTCGTATATCAGTGATTGCCTGATTTACGCGCGCAATGTCAATTAAATTATGGCACATAATACAATGTAACTCAAGCGACAACGACAACAACAACAACTGCAACACATCTTAATAACACGCACGCACATGCAACAAAAAAAAAAAACAACAACCACCTCCCTATGTCGAAATTTGCACCGAACAAACACTCGCGCATAACAGGAACTTTGAATTAAATTTGATCAGCACAGATGCTGGTACACCATTGCTCTATAGATGTAGAGATACTTTTTACTTAGTTAGATACACTCTCTCTCACACACAGCCTAAACTACATACCAAACAAGTATCAACAATGATGCATTGCCCGAGTGACTCGCACTTCGCACAACACTTGCCAAGATTTATACATTTAAATGTTTGATTTTTATAAGAATTTTTACTCATTTTTGTAACCGATTACTTTTCGAGTGACAAGTGACCGCATTTGTATATTGAGCGCATCTTTACACTAGAAGCCTGAGTGTGTGTGTGTGTGTGTTTGCGTCATAAAGTACTCTTTGCGCAATCTTGTTTGCATTTGACATCAGTTGTCTGCTGTGTTGTTATTTCACAGAGTTCTGTGGTGTGATTTATTGGCAACAGCTGTAAAGAAAGTACTAGTTATTAGCTAGCAGAAAGAAACTAACGGCAACATCAAGCTTAAATGTCTCTTTGGACAAACTAACTTGTCCGATTGTGTCTAATTACTTTGTGATGAGAAAGCTAAATGTGGGAGCCCGAAACACACAAATCTAACCACTGATGAATAGAGAGTGCTACTAGCATCAAGAAGTTCCCTAGAGCAAAAGCTTGCATTTCGTTTCTGGAGACCCCAATTCAGCTAGCGAAACAAGCCAGTGAGAGCGTTGCAACATGGTGATTAGCCAGGTAGCCCACGGCAGCGAAGGCGTTGAGGTTTCGCGCATACGCCAACGGTCAACAACTGCGAAACCAATTTTGCACACTCTTTCCTCATTCTCAAGTTTTCGCTCACAATTTTGTGTTTCTTCGTCCAGAGTTGACAATGTTTTTCAAAGTTCTCGTAAATTTGGGTCGCTTAAGTTTGTACCGTTTTAACTTTCTCTACGAAGAAAATGCTGTATCGCAGCATCATTCAAGCTAGAAATATGTTCAAAGCATATCTTTGAACCAAGCTATCTTTCCAACCTTAGGGACAACTGAAGTATAACTAGATTGAGAGTAAACAAAAGATTAGTTAATGATGACATACAATAACTGGATTCTCAGAACGCCCAGCTTACCGGAAACTTACCGAATTGTATGTAACGTTGCCTTCCTCAGTTAAGGTATTTCGTATACAACTTCGAAACTCCTAAATGTGTGCCCTATGTTTGTATGACTCTTTCCGCAAAGTACTAAAATTAGCAGCTAGTGATCTTGCGTCTGCTTCTTTGAATCCGCAAATTGTACTGAAACTATCTTTGATACCTCTGAATGTGCGTGCCAGTGAGGCTCTTACTGCTAAGTATTAAGAGTAGAGCTTTCATTGAAACCTCTGAAAGGGTGAGCTACGCTTTAAGCCCACAACTTATACAGAAATCGTTGAATTGGAATCCTGCATGTCTGCTTATGCCTCTCACTCTCGCGGCAGAATAATCTTACCTTGCATTCTTATATCATGTTAAAAACACAATTTAGAGATAAAAAAATGTGAGTTGAACTTCTAAAGACAAAGTGCAACTTAGTACAAACATTCTGGTGTGGTCTTCCAAGTCGACTTCTTTGCTAGTTATGCACAAGATAACAGAACAAATGAGGCAGCAAGTTTTTAAGGGCTTAAACGATCATAATGCATAAAAATGTTGCAAGTTCGCTTGTTCGCTCTTTGGCAATCTTAATGCCATCTACTAGCTGTATCCTGCTCGTAGCGCATCCAAAGCTTCCGTTTCGCGTCCATGCAAATCACTTATGCCAAAGGCCTTTGCAGAACAGTTAACGAAGATCTAACAGTTACAATGCTGCTGCTGCTGAAAGCAAGTTTCACATTTTCATTCATAACGCTACTCTATTAACGTTGTTGCACAGTGCTTTCAAAACCCACAAACTGGTCAACAACAACTGTGGACAAATGGACAACTCTGGGCCATCCATCAACGAACGTACCAAAACTTATGCCTAAGACCGCTACGGCGACAACGATGTGTGATAAAATCTGCCGCAACGCGCAGGAAATTACAAAACGCAGTTGCCGCAAATAAAAGTGAAAAAAGTTGAGAAAAAAATGAAATGAAACGAGTGACCAGTTGGAGGCTTAGTACGTTGTTGTAGTTGTTCCAAGTGAGAGTATTCAAATAAATAACATTTTACGATTATTGCGCATGGTTGAAATGCCGGCAGAGACGACCGCCTGCGCTGCTAACTGGCGCTGACTTGATCTTGGCTAGCACGAAGCCAACAATTGGCCAACATTACGTGGACGTGGTAGTGGATGTGGATGTGGCTAGCGTTTACGGCTTGGGGTTGGCGGGTTAATTACGCGCTCATTTGTTGACACACACACACATAAGCACAAGCGTTGAAATATTGTTTGAACTGTAAAACCCCGTGCACTCTCTGCCGCTCGGCAACAACCACAACAGGATTGGCAACAAGCTAAGTAAACAACTTTGCCTGGTTTGACTTGAGTTGGTCGCGCCTCAAGGATGTGCCTGGTGCAGCGCAGCGTCTGCTTCTTCTTCTTGTTGTTGTTGTTGTTGCATTTAAGATTTCAGTTACGCGATAATAACAATAATTATTATTTTATTATTAAAAAAATCAACTTTATAAAAAGTGTAAAACGCGTTGAAACGGCAACAACGACAAGGCATTGACGGCTTGCCAAAATGCCAAACAGACCAGACAACAATACACTTTTAGCATAGGCATCAACCACAACAACCACAACAAGAACCACAACAAGAACCACAACAACCACTACAACAACAATGCCAAGTTGGCAACACCCGCCAAAACCGATTTCAAGGCGGCGGCAACAACCACGACGACGACGACGACGACGACTATGGGCTATATGGGCATACGATGATGTATTTTTAATCGATGTGCAAGATATTTGCGCGCCTTTTTTTGTTGCCTTTGGCAGTGCGTCGTTTTTAGTGGGTGCTGCAACTCCTGTTCCTCCTGATCCTCCTTTTTTTTTTTGTTTGGTTTCTGGGTCCAACACAAACATGACTCAGCTAATGTTGAACCCTTTAAGGTCCAAATGAGCGCAGGCTCATATTTTAATTGGCTTTGACTCGTGTAGAGCACTCAAATTTATAGATGCTTTTCGATGGAAACTTGTAGTTGTTGCAATATGAAGCCCAATAAACAACCCAACCACCCGCAAAAGGGCGCAGACACGCACTACACTGAGCGAACAAATGTTTTGCTGCATACGATGTCAAAGGCAGACGACGCTGTGTTGAAAAGTATAGCAAAGCTGATTTTGTATAAGAACCAAATTACGGCGCACGTGCGAAATTTCTGTGCAATGACCAATAGGCCATCGAATTTGTGATTGTTGTTCGTATCTATAGTGAGTGAACGAAAGAAGAATTCATTAAATCGAAAGTTTCTAACTCTAGCGCATTGTTACAATATCCGTATTATGGATAGAGTCCGATAACAAAAACATAGTTAGTGAGTAATTTATAGTATTCGCAAAGTATAAAAGCCAAAACAATCGATGATATCGTAAGTTATAAGCACTTTATTAGTGTATCGTCGTTATCGGTAGGAAAAATATACATATATATAAAGCGCGATAAAATCTAATAATAAAAATTGATGCAAATTATAGTGTCTTAAAGTAAAAACAAAGGAAAATATCGATGGTTTTCTGGCTTTAGCTTACTTTTACACTATAACAATTGAAAAATGATTCATATTCGCAATATCGATGTCTATCGCATAAACTATGGAAGCTGCTAGAGCTGGAAAATTGTAGATGTTTTCCATCTTTAAAGAGTATACTGTTGATCGGTTTTGTTTGGGCTATCAAATTAAAATAGCCAACAAAAAATCTATATTATTTTACCTATAGCTTAAGACTAGTCCATCTTAGAAACACATACAGATTTGTTCTCCTCTTGACATAACATACTGTTACTTTATTACTTACGGTTATTACTAAACCTTGGGCTGCGCTCTCTATCTGCTCCATTTAACAGATGCAAGGTCTTTCCGCTTCACCATCGTACTTTAACTGTCGCATTGAACAATATTATCCTCTGTGGCTCTTTGTCCTTAGACAGCTAGATGTCGTCCCGCCGCTGGATCTATTGGATTGGTTAGTAGACATCGTTGTTGACTCAAAGTGATAATCGTAAATTCTTCTCAAAAATACGATTTCGTGTCAATATTAACGGTGTATAGTTAAAATTGTTCTATATTATCGATTGGCACTTTTTTCCTTTGGCAACACCAAAAAGTTGTCCTGTTCCACAGTACATTCCGAGCTTGTATAAGAGGGTATGTTGTAAGGCATGTTTCGACACCCATTTAAAGGATTTAAGCACATGGTTTTTCTCAGTGTACGCATTGACAGTCCAACCCCTAAAAGCTGCGTTGTGCACTTGTCAGAACGTCTTTTGGCCTTGTAAATGCGATGCCAATTAAAATGCTTGAATATCTGAATATCTTTTGTTGCTCCGGCCGTGTACTTTGACACCAATTAATGTTGCTCACAGCAACAACAACAACAACAACAGCTAGGAAAATCAGAGTGTCGCCGTTGAAGCTTTTCTTTGGCAGCGAGCAACAACATTCAAAAGTCCCAACAAGTACAGCGACAATTGTTAAAGCCAAAAACAACTTTTAACGCTTGGTTAATTTTCTAAAAACTGTTTTCCACTCTTTTGTTGTTGCTATTATATTTTTCATTTTCATTATCATGATCAAAAAAAGCTTCCACTGTTTGTGATATCCGTTGCCTGTGTGAAAATGCATTAGAGAGAAAAGCGTTTTGTGTTTATAACATAAAAGCGACAAATAATAGTTAGTTGACCATGATTTCATTTGCAACAACAAAAACCCAAAGAATGCGCTTATATAAATTGTGCAATTACAAGCCACACTTTTTTGTTGTTATTGTTATTATTATTATTATTACTATTACTATTATTGTTATCTTATCAAGTCAAGTGAAATGCGCATAATTATGCTTGAAGGGTCTACTGAAAGCGTCTGAAAAGGGGCGAACATCGTATAAAAAGTAAATATTACGATTAGTTGACCACAAAATGTTTCAGGTCTAGAACTTGTAAACCGTAAACCGTAACTCAATGTTGTTGTAAGTTTTTGTCTCTTCTTGCTTAATTTGTTTGTTTAAAGTTGTTGTTATTGTTGTTGTTGTTGCTGTTGTGCACTGTGCAACATTTTGTGCACTTTTTGTTGGCATAGACAAATGGAACTGCGTGTTCGACGAGCTGGAACACTTTTGAAGTGCATTTTTTTTGACAGCAGCGGAAAATTGTTATATGACTATAATTGAAATTGTGACATTTAATGACACTTTGGGTGAGCTAAATAGAAGCACAAATATTTAAAGTTTTCAATTGAAGTGGTGTTTAAACAAATTTGAATGGAAACTTTTTCAATACTGAAGTGTTACATAGTCTTATTTGTGCCTGAAATAACCTCATCAAACGTATCTATTTCCGAAAGTTAGTGGACTGACTGGTTAGTTCCAATGCCCAGCATAAGACATGCAGTTGTCAGATAAGCACTCTATTCTGACTCAGAACGAAGCAGAATAGATAATTTTACGCTTTCAATACGTTGTCAATCAAACAGAGCCGTGTTTTGTAACTTCGCCACTAGCAAGGAGAGTGAAAGGTTCAACACAACCGTCCAGGAGGAAGTCGTCAAGATCGCGTTAAGGGAGCTCATTCTTTGTATACATAAAGACATCACTTTGCAAAAAAACTCTGCTGTCAAGGACTGTTTAAGGAGGTTCACGCAAGTTGGGTCCTTAATGAGAAACATTTTGGCCGGTTGCTGGCCAAATGTGTTATGATCCGTAAATGATCGAAATAGGACGCAGTTCGTTTCTCTTCTGTCGAAGAAGACATCTCGCGCCTTCTTGGAACTGATTAATTTGCGTCTATTCAGAAGACCTATTACCAATTTTGTTTTTTGGGGTTCTATTTAAGCCGTCTGGCTCTTAGTTCAAATAGCTGAAGAGGCTTTACTTCAGGAACAGAAGTATTCGCCGTGGCGGAACTTGTAGTAACATCATTTCATCCTTATGTTCTCTCTTCATCAATTTGACCAGTTCCAGTTACTTTGCAGGATAAACATGAGTTCCTGATTGGTAGTTTATGAACTACAAAAAGTGCTTTATTATGAAAAAAAAGATAGATTTAATAAACCTTTTCCGAATTTCTGGAGGATCAGAAAACCGTTTGCTCTTTTGCAAATATTCGAAGCTTTTTTAAGTAAGTAAGTAAGCTTTCTGTTCGATTAATGACGAACTTCACTTTAATCCTACTTATGATACGTATTTTTGCAAAAGCTAATCTCTATTTATTCGATTAATTTACGATAATCTCAATATCAAAATGATATTTGAAAAAAGCCCGAATACATAGGTATGGAAAGTGACGCGTTTTTTACATTTCGCATTTTGACGTGTTTTAACACTAGAATCGATGATTCTCAAGAGCATTAAAAAAAAACTCAAAAAGCTTTAAAATCTAGCTTAATCCCTTACTTTAGAACGGCTGCCAGGCTAACAGCCACACTTAGGCCGAATGTCGGCCCGTTGTGCTATCCCTTACTTTAGCTCATAGCTAAAAATATTATTCAGCATTTAGCCAATTCCTCAAAATTCAGCTATTCCCTCTCTAATTTTGTTGTTGTGGCCATTCAAATTTTGGCATGACACAACGACGGCGGCAAGTTGTACATTAGGAATATAGACAGTACTGCATCGATAGTCACCTGCTATAAAACAAAGCGAAATTAAGTATGACTAACAATTTGCAGTGATTGTAAAGATCACAACAAAAACACTGACTAAAGGTGAGCTGAGCGGCGTCTTGCTGGAATATTTGAACATAGATCAAAATACTATATATTTTTTTCGTGCAAAAATCTTTAAGCTTGTCAGCAGTAGACAGCAAGTACTACACTGAGCGGAAATACGGGCTAGAGTGAATCGTTTTCTGTTCTCAGCTTTTCAGTAGCAGGCAAACAAATAATACACTGAGAAAAATAGGTACTAAAATTGAGTACATTTCTTATTGTTGTTATGTAAACTTCCTAGTTAATGATCATTGCATGAATGTATTTGGGGAAACGTGATCAAATTGACATATTAATTAAGCTAAATAGTTAAAACAGTGATCGACAGCGACAAAAACGCTGTTAATAAGCGACCCTGGGTTAAAAATCTTCACTTCAAATTGTGCTTCATTCCTCATTTGTAATAAAGAGCTCTGGTTCTTGAATTTGTTACAAAAATAAGATATCACGTTCTAATCCCCCGTATTGTGAGCGGGTTAGAGAATACCACCTCAGCAGGTCAAAGCTTGTCGTATGCGGCGACTAACTAAATCTCGAATGTTCTTAAAACATGCACAAAATATTCTCAAACGAAGAACAAATCAAGCTGAAAACCTTCTTAAACCGAGAACAGCGGTCTTAATAACTTCTTTTCCAAAAGGATACCGACTCTTTATGTTTCCAGTAAAACAGACTATTGCACACGAATGGTCATGATTTCAGTACTTTTAGAAGGTGTATGAGACTCTCAATGATGCACGGAACTTATGTAAACTTATGTCCTAATCGTAGGTGTTTCGGAAGCTGGAGTAGCTGGAACCACGTTAGCTCAACGTCTCTCGACAAGCGGCCAATGTTCTGATTAGCTAGAGCAAGTCAGCTGTTCACAGTTGTATGCAAATACCTAGTCATCACTCACTCATTTAGAAATAGAATTGCAGTTTCTTTGACTAAGTTATAAATCGTTACAATATGATGGAGCTCGTCATTAATTTAATGGAATTTCATCAGTATTCCCAGTTCGCTCTTCCAGACACCGTTGTTTTGGAGTCGGCTTTCACAGCCTCTTGTCGTATAAAGATGTCAAGAGGGCTGAAATTTAAAAGTTCATTGAAAAGTTCTATATAAAGAAATGTCTTTACAATCTGATCAGAAGAGTGACACTGAACTGAAAGTTGTTCTCTTCCACCAAACCAATGATCGTACGTACAGCCAGCGTACAACACTCGTCTTTAGTTTTTACTGAAAATCTGTCTGCATTGGCAGAAAACTCACATAGCACGTTCTGTTCACGTTAGACATCTTTCCAATTAAAATTTTCCTAAAATGAAACATAGATTCTGTATAACATATAGATCAGTGAGCGGCAGCTGAGAAAATGAGTACTACATATGTTAAATTTTTGCTAAACATGTTGCCAACTTTCGTTAGCGACTTCTGAAATAAGCTCAAAAAGAAACTGCAAGTTTCTCTCTATCTCTACTCCTAAAGGCTTTAGGGAATCTCTAATATTCTTGATTGGACTGCAAAAATGCACGTTGTTTCGCTCAGTGTAGCGTGTATACTACTTGAAACTGCACTCGCGGGGTCTCTACGTTGCTGTTGTTGTTGTTCTATCTGCTTAGAATCTAACCTTGACAATTGTTGATCAAATGTTGCCGCCGATTTATTGTTGAAAACTTTTTGTTTTTCATAATAAAAATATTTGCTGTTGTTGTTGTTGTTGCTGTGCTACAACTAACGCTGAATTGTTTAGTAGCAGCTGTAGTTGTTGTTGTTGTCGTTGTTGTGGAGCGGCAGTTGATGGATTACAAAGGCGCAACTGCAAAACTGAGTCAGTTTTAGTTGTTTTTGCACGGTTTGCAACAGCAACGCAACAAAATTAGAATTACAAAAATTCAAGGCTTTGCAGGTGAATCAGTTAGTCAGTTAGCCAATAAGTCAGTATGACAATCCGTCAGTCAGTCAGTCAGTAAGCGTTGCTACGGGGCGTTGTAGTAAGTATTTTAGTTTTTGTCTAAAGGTTTTTTTGTGCTTTTTTCCATAGCTCACTTCACTTTGCCGCGTTGGCTAAACATGGGAACAGTTTCCGGATTTGACATTGTTGCACAACACTTGCAAAAAGTGCACAAAAACTGAAAATCAAAAAGCGTTTTTTTCAAGCAACTTGCGTCTAAAGCGCTGTGCCGGATGTGCGTCCGTTGCATAGATATGACGTATGCGTCATGTGTGCCACAGCCTTGTTAATTGTTTCTGCGTATGCCCAAATAAAGTGATTTCAAAGTCAGCTAAATACACTGCATGCTGACCATAAAGTACTAATTGAGTTAGTTAAAAGCTTAAATTGGCACTGGCACAAAGCTAACTTTGGCCAAAGGCATCTCGAAACGTTGTCAGCAGGAGTTCGCAGGAAGCCCAAGCTAACTGCTTAGACTAGATGGTTTGAGCCGTTAGCTAACTGCTAACTGCTAACAACTTTATCAGCTGCTACGTTACATACATAATTAATATATAGGTTGTTGCATTTCATTTGATTTGGTTTTGATTTCCCTGCTGACTTCGCACGGTCTGCGACTCCGTATGTAATTGTCAAACATTTGCGGCATGTGCGCAGCTCACTCACTTTGGCACCTTGTTGCCAAGTAAACCGGGCTGTAAACCTCTTTCTCTCACATATCTGTTGCGGTTGTGCAGTTTTTATGGCCTGGCCAAGACGTGGCCAAGACGTGACAGAAAGCCCAGGCTTGAGTGACTGGCACACAGCTGGTGAAATGCTGCGCATGCGCATGCCTGACAACGATTAAGCAATCATAAGAGTTGCAGCTAAAGTTGCAAGTCGTCTCGGGCTCTGGCAAAAAGGAGCCTGCCTCTCTGCCTGTGTGCCTATATAGAAATTAGATCAATATCTTTATTTATTTATAAATTGTTTTCAACTCAGACTCATTTCTCATTACGGCCAACGCCAACATCAACACGTTAATTGCACGATGTTAGATGCATCCCCCATGGGCAGCGCGCTGGTTATATAAACATACTACTACTGACTGAGAGCCAGCGCGTCGCTTAATTGCATATTTATTGTTTATTAAGCAGCGTTGCCCGCAAGCTCCAGCGACAGAGCAAGGTCCGCCATGTCATAACTGGCTCGCAGGCGACTCTCTTAGGGGAACTCTCCGGCTCATTCAGTTTTTACGCATTGCCTATATATGCATAAATTAATGAACGCCATGCCGTGCCATTCATTGTGTGTGCCTCTTTCATTGATAAAGATCAATGGCGTCGCTGACATTGACTTGCAACAAGCTTGCGTCCAACGGACCATATGTATATCATGCCACCACACTCGTGGGACTAGTCTGTCTGCCCCAAAATGGCAGCTAGGCGCATATTTTGCATGACGCTCACTGAGTCTGCTAGTGCTAAGCAATGTGCGCTATGCCGTAAATCAACAATAGCAACAAAAACAACAACAACTGATAGTTAACAAATTAAAAGCTCCAACTTTGGCCCTCTGGAATAGGCGTAGTTGGAATTGGCAGCCGGCCGGTAGCCACAAACGCTATAAAGACGCGTGCGTGCCACATGAGGCAAGTCGGGTTAAAGTTGCACTTGCGCTTGCGGCCAAGTGTTTCAACTTTGAACGCTGTTAATGATGATGATGATGATGGTGGTGTTGGCCTAGGCTTCGATGTGCTTTCAATTTGTCCAGCTCAACAAGAGCGTGTGCTCCAGCGCAGAGTGTTAACTTGCGTCCATTTGCTGCACGCTGGCAGTCACTGGCATTGCGTTGTTGGCCTTGAAGCCTTGCAGCGTTTTGTTCGTCGAAACCTTGATGCTTTCTAGTGTTCATATATAAGCAAGTACAACAAGCAACATGTTGCTGTTGTTGTTGTTGTTGCTTTTGGGTTTCTTTTTGGTTTTTCGGCGCTTTTGGCCTGCGTATTGGGGGCGTTGCCCAAAACAGCCCGCAACGATTTTATTTGGAAATCAGCTTTGTTGCAACTACCTAGCAGGCCGCAGCGAAAGGGTACGACAACAACAACAGCAGCAGCAACACTCAAATATGAGCTGAACTTTTGTTCAAAGTTTTCTGCTAACAAGTCACAAAACGAAAGACTTAAGCAACGAACTTGCTGTCAGAACTTATGTTCTGTAGTTTGCATGTCGCTTGAGTGTGTGTCTGTGTGTGTTCTCTCTCAGCTTTAATGAGCAACTGTACCTGTTGTCTATCATTGTATCTTATAGTACGCACGGTGTGCGTGACACTTGACTTCAGGCCCATGTACATGATAAACAAGCAGACACATTTTCAAAAGAAAATCTTTTTTTTATTATTTTTTTTTTGCCACGACATGGCATTGTTTAAATTTTTAGTTTTTAAAGTCATTGCCTGCCTGCTGCTTGACGGCGGTCCACAGTTTACTTGCCTGCATACAAAATTATAAACAAATTTTTGCCGTTGTTGTTTGTTGCTATTGTTGTTGCTGTTGCTGTTGTTGTTGTTGCTGTTGCTGTTCGCTGGCACAACACAATTGCATGCAATGTTAAAATTTTCCAACAATGAGCAGCAAAAAAAAAAACACACACCAACAACAACTACAACAACAGCGAGTGGAGTAATAACAATAATAAAATGGAAAATGCTACGGCCGGCAAGTTGCGTAATCCGTCAACCATGGCAGTCAAAAAAGCCAAAGCAAGCGGTTCACATTTTTGCTCCGTGTTACTTCAAGTGGGTGGGGCTGCATCTTGTTGCGGTTTTTCTTGCGGCACGCACACACAGAGAGAGAACTCACACCATCAGACGGAGTTACTTACTTTGTTGCAGGCTCAACGCTACATGCAAAATGAAAACTTGAAATACCGTGCTTTGCAGCGGGTAAATTGCACAGCTGAATACCCTGCACGCGTTTCCTGAAACAATCTACGATATGCTTGGGTATGCACTTTTCAGTCGGTGAATTTTCACTGATAAACATGAAAATTGTCTACGTTACTTTGCATGAAGACTTTTCATGCATTGCAACTTAGCCAGCTAGGTAGATCCGCCTCCTGTTTACTTCGTGCTTCTAAGCGCTACGCATGTCCTTCTTCACATCTTGCTATCCACCTTTCCCTTACACTTTCCTTCGACTACCACTCCCTCTTCAACAATCAATGTCGTCGAACTTTCCGGCTCTCCGGGAAATTTTTCTTGGGCGAAGGTGAACACCAAATAAATCTTAAATGGAACAATCAGTTCTGGCGCGGTGTTACTTAGGCCACTTTGTGAGCATACTTCCATTACTTGATGAACCAGAAACTAACATTTTCCCTGAAAGAGGCAAGTCTGCTCTGTGGCAGATCTAAACATATCATCGGTCAACATAAAGAATCGGAACCGAATTTCCAACACCGTGGATCCCAACAACAAGGTTGCTCGCTGGGCTACCAGCTAAAAGAATCTTTTCTTAAAAGCTTCTTTAAAAGAAATAAAATTTCACTAATTGTTATGTAAAAATAACTTAAATCATGAATAAATAGTTTATTTTCTTTGATCTTTTGCAGAATTGTATGCGATTTACGATTTTGTTAACTTAAAAATTTAAGTATCCAAATCTGTTGTTACAGATGATCAAATCTTCATGCTCGATTATTTTTGGTTTAATTCTTCTCCGTATAGGAGTTAACTCACTCAAGTAGAACAATTTTTGCCTTTCTGAAAGGTCGAGAGAGAGGAAAGACGCTGAAGCTAGGAGCAAAGGCGTGCATGAGAGAACCTGGTTAAGAATACCTTGCCTGTTTATGTACTAGTTGTAGTAGTAGCAGTTTGAGGGCATAGGAGAAGGATTCTTCACATTTATGAATTAAATACACATAAACTTGGTTTACCTTAGACACTTACATATATAAGTATAACACCAATGTATAGTAGTTTATGTAGAGTTATTGGCATTGGGAGCAGATGCCGCCAATCGAATATTACTTACTTTTTATTGGGTTTCAGGATCTGAAACCGAATACACGATCATGGCCAACATTACCTCCTCTATAGATGCTTATCACTACAATTAGCGTAGACTGCCACGCCTCCTACTGCCTGTTACATACCTTAACACACATGTCATATTGCTTCTTAACCGTTTCGTGCATACAGAGTATCAAAAAAAGAGAACAAAACTGGGCCGGGCCAACTCGTTGCTTATCATAGCTGGCGGTAAAATGCCGCAACATAAAGTAGCCGAGGCCGCCGCAATCGCAAATTCGCCATCGTTTTTTGTTTCTTAACATAAAACAATAATAATAAATGCGTTTTTTGTTGGCTTTTACTTTTCGGCTGTTGATTAAAATCTTGTTGCTTTTGACACAAAACATGATTTTTGAGTGCAGGCTCAAAAGCTTGCCAAACGGCCAAATGCTGCCAGTACAAGTTACACACAACAACAACAACTTGGCCAGCTGCTGGAGGGGCGAATGTCTCTCTTTAGTTTTGCTTTTTTTATGAATGATCGACTAACCGAGCGAAGCTGCCGATGAGTGAGTGAGTTATATGAACAGCTGCCCAAAAGCACTTGTTGCTGCGCTGCACAGTGGCTCCAACTGACTTCTTTTTTTGCGAAAATCATAACTTTTGAGAGACAGAAGTCCTTAAGCTACTGCGATACACTGCGATAAATAAGGGAGCTTCAAAAAACGGTAGTAAAGTTCGATATTATACACTGTAAATATGTTATACTCGTCATGTCATGGAAAAATTCCATGTTCTAAATTTTGCTTATTTTTCAACAAATCGTCCTCGTCGAAAGTTTGTCTATCTGGCGAACATGTGTACAATAAAATCAAAATAGACTGCAAACATCTTGACAACAGTTTTTGAAAATTTTAACGATTTATTAAGCAATAAGCAAGAATAAGACTTTTGGTATATATAATATCGTACTTTCTTCTTCTGCATAACTGGCCATAACAACCTGTTATCGGGTTAAGGCCTAATGTAAAACATTCTTACATTGGAACTGTTGTTTTACGTCGTGGGTTCCAAACCCTATGCACAACCCTTTTAAGGCCTGGGGTACCTCTACTGGTCTCGAAAGAACTCAGTGTCATTGTTAGTCGCCTCATACGACAAGCTTTGACCTGCTGAGGTGGTATTCTCTAACCCGCTCACCACACGGCGAATATCGTACTTTACTAGCGTTTTTTGAAGCTCCCTCTATACACAGCTTAATTATCGCAGTGTATCGCAGAACCTTAATGAAATGTCTGTTCTGTAACTTTACTTCCTCAAAAGCTATGATTTTCGCCGAAAAAGAAGTCAGTTGGATCCACTGTGCGCTGCTGCGGCGACTCGCACAGCTTCACTTAAGCATTCGCTGCCGCTGCCACTGCCGCAGCGCAGTCGCTGACGCTAGCTGCTGACGAACAACTTTAGAGACAAGATCATAAATCAAAATTTTATTTTATTTCGCTTTACAGCGCTGCCTCTCTTTGTCTCTCTATCACACACACACACACACACACACACACACACACACGCTCTCTTCGTATATTTAAATTTTTTTATTATTTTAGCGTTTTTTATGTGTTTTCTTAGCGCATAAATTAAAAAACGCTGCGCTGCGGCTTTATGAGCCGTTCACATCTACATGCAAACATACGGCTACTGCGATTGCAGCGCGATTAAAATAGATTGCGGCAGCGACTGGCAACGTGCAACTTCCAACTGGCGTCCAGTGTTGACCATGTGACGCTCTTGGCCAGCTATTGAAGACTACCTGTCTTGAGCGGCAGTGCGCCAATAAATGTGGTATCTATGTGAATGTGAGAGTTTGTGATTGTGTTTGTTTCTGGCTTGTTGGAAGGAAAGTTTATTGCTGTTTGTTGCCATAAAAATCACAAGCTTAAAAAAATCTGAATAGCGAATGAGCTGAATGTATGTACAAAAAAGTAATTAAGAAAAAAACGCAAGTTGAAAGATGCACACACACACACAAAGACATGGGCACTAGGCACACGAGTTGTGTCAATCAGCTTTTGATTAATTGCCAATGTAAAGGGCTAAAGTAAAGCTGCAATTAACAATAACTCTGGTTTCAAGTTATTAAGCAAAAAATGTACACTGTGTAACAAAAATTGACTATTTCTTAAAGTTATGGCATAAAAGATACGGATAGTGCACTTTATGTTCTGTAGTGAGAGCTAATCTTCATGACAATGCAATGGTCGATCAGTAAGTGCTTAACAATCATTAGCTAAATGCTGTTAACAAAATATGCATTAAAATTGATTAAAAGGTAAACAGAGGTGTTCTAGAAATCTCTAGACAGTTTCGCATAAGTTTTCAGTTGCTCTCTTTTTGGATCTTCCACGCTCCCAAAGAAATTTCTGGCATTGACAAATAGCATTTTTGCTGAAAGTTGGCTTGAATTAATGTAGCTCATACCGACAAATTGCAATTGGGTTGAAATTTGTTTGAAAGAGATTTCTGGCACACGCCTGAATAAATTCTTCTTAAATATAAGCAAAACATTATCAATAGTAGGATAGTAGCAAGAAAATCAATGCCAAGGTTAACAATTGTTTAAGTATAAAGTAAAATCTCTTTCAACCAAAAAGCAGTCTGTTAATGTGCCAAATATGTCTATTAACTGAATGCCTATTAAAAATCACTTCCTCGATTTGCCAGAAGTGAGCTTTAAAGAGTTAAGCTTTCCATTATAGCTTTCGGCGACAAACTTAAAGCTAAAACGTCCAGTGAATTCTGGCAACAATAATCACCAAATAATAATTACCATCATAAAAAGGCGTTTTCCACAAAGGAAACAAATCTTGTAGAAGTTGTATAAAGAAGGCGATTATCAAATCCTTGCGCTAAGGAAGGAACAACCTGGCCAACAGCATGGATCTCACTAAGATGTCATGGTTTATGAACTCAGTGTATATGGCATAAATCCCTTTCAAACGAACATCCAAATTTGTGGCAGCTTCCTTTTCAAACGGACTTTGCTCTAAAGTGGCAAAAATACCTTTAAAGCGTGTTACATCTATATAGAAAAGCTTCGAGCAAGAGATTTTTCATGAGAGTATAGTCTCTAGTATAGATTACTTCGTGCCCGATTTAGCTAAGTTTTCTATGTAACGTGTTACGCTTACATCAGCTATAATGCATTAAGCACACAGAGAGTGGAACTGAGCTGAACTGACAAACTCCGCTAAGAAAATGCTTCTTGATAGACCTTGATATTGAATAGTTACATATTTGCTTAATTCTAACCATTTGGCACTAACACATTTCCTTAAAGAGATCAACCCAGCTCGCAGTGTGCTGCTTCGGAATCATTAGCTATGTCTGCTTTGAACCTTGCGTCTAACAAATCTATTGTTAACCTATCAAAGAATGGCATATTTTAACAAGTTTCGACATATTATAGAATGGTTTCTTAATAATAAGCTATTTAGCAAGCAGCTTGTGGAACTAAGGTTAAAAAATGCTGCCAAGACCAGCAACTTTGCAAAAGCTTAGAGAATTTTCTTTATAATAAGGCCAAAAAACTCTGTGTCTCTGAAATACGCGTTAGGCAGCGTGATAATAAATGAGCCTTCAATGGACAACACTGCGTATGCTTTATGGCAACTTTGTATGCCAACGACATTTACATAGACGCCTTAGATAGTTTCAACTTAAAGCAACGGCTGCTTGAAACACGCCATTAATCAGCAGCCATTTACAAAATGTAACCACTGTGCACACACACACACACACACACACACACACACACACAGCGCTGCCTGCAAATTGGCCAAAAGTAGTGCAGTTAAAAGCGACAAAAGCCGCCAGGGTGCTGGCTTAGAGCTTTTGGCCTTATTGTCGGCTGCTTTGGTTGCAAATTGAAATTCGCTTACCAAAAATGTGCAGAAATATGTGAAAATCTTGTAGCATGGAATTTATGAATGAAAAGCGCAACATCAGCGGCAACAACAACAATAAACCAAATAACAAGACAACAAACATTGAGAACAATAGGGGGGAAACCAAGACGAGCACAGCAAGAGCAAAAGCCGGCAAGAGGCTCAAAGCAGCGTTTTACTGAGCCAAGTTGTTGTTGTTGTTGCTGTTGCTGCTGCATTTTGGGAGCCATAAATTTGTGCACAACTAAAACTATTTCTTGCTTTCGTTGTTGTTTTCTCCCGTTTTGCACGCTGCGCTTGAAAGGAAAACACATAAAATTTTTACTGACGTGCCACTCAAGCGGCTAACAGCAGCAGCCAAAAGTAAAATGTATGCTGCAGCCACAACAACAACAACAACAACGAAAATTTGATGCAGACAGTCGGGACGGTGCCCGACAGTGGAATACCCTGTACCCTTTGTACCCCCATAAGCGATAAATCCAGCATCCGGTAAAATGGGAACGAAAGTATTTTCTTTTATGTCTCTTTTTACAAGTTTCATATGACTGTAGCCTTTTCCTATTCGTCTTCTTCTTAACTGGCCATAACAACCGGTTATCGGGTTACGGCCTGATGTAAATACATTCTTTCATTGGAATTGTGGTTTTACATGGTACGCACAACCCTTTTAAGGCCTTCTGGTCTCGCAAGAACCCATTGTCATTGTTAGTCGCCTCATACGACAAGCTTTGACCTGCTGAGGTGGTATTCTCTAACCCGCTCACAACACGGGGGGAAAGCATTTTTCTATTGGGAAGTTCCAATTGGCAAGTTCTCCTATTGGGAAGTGGTGGCAAAAATTACTTTGATGCCCATAACTCCAGTATTCTTGGGTCAATGTTGTTGAATTTTGTAACATAGATGAAAAATACATTTATTAATGTCTCTGACAATTTTCAAATCAATAAAATGGGGGGGGGGTGAAGGTGAGTTCTATTGAAAAAAGGTGGATACAGTTTTAACGATTAGGGTCGCACGAATCTCCCCACCAAATTGTGTAATGTTATTTTGGCATAATTTATATGCGAGGGGGGGTGAAATTTGCATATTTTAGACTAAAACTTTTGATGTGTTGTTCCGATTTCGATTTTTGAAACGTAGATGCACATAAACTCGACGCATACTATAATCACGGCATATATTCGGCATACGAGTCGGTTTTAACCCCAAGTAGCGCCATTACACTTCAAAATGGGGTGCCAACCTGCAGAGAAAAGCTGCTTTGAACTTGTTGAATCGAACTAAAGCTTTCGTTGAACTGTTGAACTATAACTTCGATCTCGTCCTTTAGGTTCGATAACAGTTCGATCAAAATAGTTGGAGCGGTTTTGTCCAACTTAGTTTCATATGCAAGTCTCAATGTTAGTAATGTAAAGCCATGCCATCACACCATAAGACCATCACACCTTATGAGCGTCACACCATTAGAGCATCACACCATATGAGCGTCACACCATTGGACCATCACACCATGTGAGTGTCACACCATAAGAGCGTGACGGCCTTGCTTTTAAGCTGCGCCAATATATAGATTAGTTATATCAAAGTGTATTTTCTACTATAACCACATCTTTTTCAGTAGCTTTTAAAGGCGTTTTGCTTATATCAAAGGCAGTACACCACCTTTTGAGTGTGCAGGGTATTCCACTGTCGATCACTGAAGCGACTGTCTGTAACATATCTTTGTGTTGCTTTTTTCGGGGCGTTGTTTGTGTCATTAACCAAGGCGCATCCGTAGCAACAACAACAACAATGTCTTCTCTATTTGGTTAGCAGTTAGTAAGCTCTAGCAAATATTTGAGCTTGTTGACTTTTTGCATTTTCACAGCGAGCTGGCTAATAAAGTTGTTACCACATTTAGTTGCAATATTTATGGTTCGCCGCACCGGCGCTACACGCCGGCATGCGAAGGCGTGCCAGCTGTCCATGATTTATCCAGACATTTGTAGTCAGCTGACGTTGACCCTAGTGAAATGATGTTGCAAAAGTAATTTACCAAAAAAAGAAAAACCTAAAAAAAATGGCAAAAATTAGCTTAGCTCCCACACAAATCACACAAAGATTTTGCACTTGAGCATAAAATCAATTGGCTTTAGTTTTCCCACGTTTTAAATGCTCAACTGTCAAATGAATTAAAAGCCTAGCTGTAAAACAGTTAAACAGTAAAAACCAAGTTAGCAATTGAGCCAAAGCTTTTGAATTATTTACGCAGCCAAGTTTGCTCCACAAACTGGTTCCAATTGCGCAGGCAGGTGGGCAGGTGGACAGGTGGGCCGGTGGGCAGGTGTCTCTCGTTGCAGAGAGTTACAGTGGTGTCAAACAGGCAAACAACCCAAACATATTTTGTTTCTGGTGACTAAACATTGTCGCTGAAAAATGCTTGTGATAAAAACTATTAGAAAGCCTGCGCACAAGTGGCTTACCAGGTTCCCGAGCTGCCGCTGTTTACTGTCCATTCATTCAGTTTGACAGCCTCAATAGAGACGAAATGAAACGCAGCTACAGCCGGTTGCTCGTAGCCTAGACAAGATGCTCGACACAGTCGACTCCACTCTGTGTGTGTGGAGCACGACGTCGTCTTTTTTACGGCCACTTGTTGCGACGCGCGCCTGTCATAAACGCATCTGTAATCTGCTGTTGCCATCAATTCTATAGTCTCTTGGCTGCTTGTCGTCATCATCATCGTCGTCATCGTCGTTTGGATCCTCTACAGCTGCCACTGCTGCTGCTGATCTGGCTCCGGCCTCATCTTGGTCGATGTCGATTGCTGCATGTAGCATAAATTATGCGTGTATATGCAAAATGACATATTGCGGAAGTGATCCTTGTTGTTGTTGCCACATGCTGCAGGTCTTTGACTAGGTTAAAAGGATAACTCCAGCTTCTCGCTCTCTACTCAGCTTTGTCAAGTGACACAGTGACATGCTAATTTCTTGTTGTCTTCTATATTATTTCTCTTCTTTTCTTTATGAAAGTGGTACAAATTGAGTTGCGTTCGCTTTCTGGGATCCCGGGTTCTTCGACTTGACATAAGGCTGATTGACATCTGACAGTTACTACTGCCGTAGATCCGCAGCCAAAGTGTCCAGATACACTTTTACTTTTGCAAGTTTTTGTGCTGTTTGTTTTACATTTTGGGTTACAAGAGAAAAAAACAGTTGTTCAAATTATTTCCGTTTAGTAGAGAAACACAAAATGATCATCATTTTGGATACGGTTTCTCGAAATGACTACACTAATTACACTACTTGGTCGGAAATTGGCAAGTGAGGTATATCTTAGTCTTTTATATCACATAACAACTATATACGTTGCAAGGTTTAAAATATTTGAAAGCTTTGCCGTTTTTCAGCCAAGTTAATGAAATTGAAAGCCTAGTTGAGTAAAAATGGAAAAGATATTTATGTTTCAAGATTATGACTTGAAAAATATGAGCGTCAATATAAAAAGCAATGTATGCAAATGAAGAGCTCACAAGACGGCACTCATACCCTTGCCGGAACCCAAACTTGCTATTTTTCTCTTTTGATTTTCGAAAAAAGAAGTAATTTTCATGGCTACGCACGTGACTGTCGTATGTCTTCAATATGAAATCTGTTTTCTTGTTTTGATTTGGCATAACACTTTAGTAGCATAATGTTATGTGTAAAAGCTATGAGCCGATGGGTGTGTGGTATTAAGTTATAAGCCAGGAAAAGTTGATACGTGACGTGACAGAATTGCAACTGCAAGAAACGCAAAAGGCTGTGTGCCAAGGTTGTGCCCTATTTCATGGAAGAAATTAACTTGATTTGCGGACGTCGCGGTCTCCTAATTGCACATAGTCAGTATTAAGCTAAGGATGAAGATAAATAAGTAAAAATAATTCAATCAAGTACATAAATTTTGTGTATGCGCTTCACTGAGTAGTGAGTAGGAATGGCCAATTGTCGGCCACCAGCAATGCCTGATCTTAACCCAATGTACATTTATAGATTAGAGTGAGCGGAAATAAAGGTGACGTGCCATTGAACAATTGATCTGTCTTACATATCAAAATTATAATGTTAATAAAATAGGTGTAAGGTGTAAAAAGACGCTTGAACCAGTTCTGAATTCTAAGCAATCTGTAAAAAAAGTGCAAAAAGCATGCACCTTTATTTAAAGTTTCATCTGTACATATGCCAAAATGCTCAGTTTATGGTTCACAGTGCCGAACTGGTTCATTTAGCCCACAGTTTACAGCCCTGCTTTAGAGTTTGTCAAAGCCAAATCCACTTATGCTTAAAATCGAAAGAGAAAAAGATTGTCAAATCCTATTTTTAACAGAAATCCGACAGCTGAAAGATTGCTCTTCACAATATTTGGCATTTGCGCGCAAGTGTTAAACATTTTAAACCAAAAAAAAAATAAGTTGCTATTTATGAAAATAAACAAAAAATAAAGTGATTTTGTTTGAAATGTGTGCATTACGTGTTGGAAGCATTACTATTATGAAAAACTGCGGAAAATGGTATGGCAAATCTTGGCACAGATTTCCTGCCTTAAAGAAAACGTTGCAAAAGCAAGCTTTTGGGGTTTTTGTTTCTATAAATAAATAAATAGTCGGAACCTCGACAATATTTTATGATTCGGCGCATATTTTGCGCTTGGTTTCTCTTGCGTAACTGCCGACAGCAAAACAACAACAAACACAACAACTTTAATCAAGTTAGCATCTTGAGGGCACATTTTAGTTAGTCAATTGAAGCAACGAGATCAAGGCTGAACTTTGGCTAAGGATTTGTCAAGTCAACAATTGCCACATCTAAACCCTAAAACTGAAGCCAATGAAGCGCGGCGTCCATGTGCTCATTTTGCGTAGTACACCGATGTGATGTGTCGTGATTGATGCGTTGTGCTGCTTGATTGAGCAGCACTTTGAAATTGAAATACAAAATTTTGGCTACCGGCTTTGAGCTACACAAATGTCATGGTTACGCGCGCGAATTGCATAGAAACTCTTTAGAACAGAGCAGTGAAATTCGCCAAATTAAACTAAACAAAAAAAAAATGAGCTAAATTGAGAGATAGACTTAAAAAAAGGCAACAAACGCCGCTATATAAAGCCAACCAAGCGCGAAGAACGACCTTGAACAAGACTGGCAGTATTTTTACAGCTCGTACGATATCCAGCTAACTATAGTAGTCTATATGTATCTAGATACATAAACGGTTTTTCTATGTAGTACTCTGTGTTTATATAAGATTGCAAATTATAGATACAGTTAAAAGCGCGCATAAATAGCATTAGATACGCGCCGTTTTATGAGTGTATGAGTGTATGTGTGTGTGTAGCTACTTTTGCCGGCATTCAGCTAAATGTATCTGTGTGTGTGTGTGTATCTGTGTGTGTGTGTATCTGTGTGTGTGTATCTGTGCTGTCGCTTTCAAATGTGAAGTGCGGCGGCGCACAGCTCAGCGCACAATTAGTTCTACACAACAACAGCAATCGACGCTACAGGCGTTTAGCGCACAAAAATGAGAAACTGAAAGTATCTCAACTATCAGATACATTTGGCGCTCGCTGCATATATACCACTTATATATAGACATTCGATTTTGAACATTTCATTTCACTATATATGCTTAAATGTCTTACTTCACACGCTGCCAAAAAAATATTAACTGCGCCGCTTGCATGTTATTGCCACAGTTTTTGCTTGCAACCCGAACAGTCAATAAAACTTATAGATACTTTTGCATTTCATGAACGCTCACATTTAATGTTATGTGAAAAGTCGTTTGAAAAGCTGTCGCTGCTGCGCTAATATAAATATTAAGTATACGCCATGTGCGCCATTCATATTGATTTTCTTTGGCATTTCGCGCTTAAAACTTAATCACTTTTGATAACACCGCTGCGTCTTTGTATGCTTTACGCTAAGGATGCTGTCATTTGTCATTTAAGAGTTTACATTTTACGAGCTGACAATATAATTTATATTCACACATTTTGAAACTCATGCTGATTTTGTATATTGACAATTACAGATCAATTACGTGCAGTAATTACAGCTTATTCATAAATTTTGTGCTTATCTTTAAACTAAACTAATATTTACTTTTCCTTTTATGCACTTGCAGGTGAAAATCTGGTTCCAAAATCGTCGTTCCAAGTATAAAAAAATGATGAAAGCTGCTCAGGGACCGGGCACAAACAGCGGCATGCCTTTGGGTGGCGGTGGACCCAATCCTGGTCAACATAGTCCAAATCAAATGCACAGCGGTATGTTGAATCTATTATTCAACATAAGACTAAGTATATAATAATATATTCATGTAGTGATAATGCTGTTATGATACGAGCCTCAAATTTCAATTGTTCTGGCATATTTTCCACTCTTGAAGCAAGTACGCAGTCGACGCTTCTTTAACAACTTTCGAACTCCCAAAGTGGTGGCCCTTCATCATCCTTGGCAACGAGATGAAGTCCGGTGGTGCCAAGTCAGCGCTGTACGGCGGTTGATGCATTATGGCCAAGTTTAGTATCGTTTAGTACTGTGGCAATGAAGACGGTGTGCGATGGCGCATTGTCACGGTAAAGACGCCAGGCATGTTTTCCTAGGAGCAACACAAAATTCTACCGCTTTACGCTAGCGCTTGAAAAGCGGTATCTCGCAAGTCCATTGCGTCACTTAAATAAGTTCGCTGCATCAGGCGCTCTGTGGAAAATCCTATCCGCAACTGACGTCGATGTCCTTGGCTTTTCTTAATATCCTACCACGTTTTCCGTCATTTGGACGGCGCTAAGTCATTCAACTTACTTTTGGTACAGTCATGTATTAGAGCGTAAATGTCATCATCTAAGTCAAGAAATTCACTCGAAAGCAAGCACTCCAAATATCCAGGGATTTATTTAAATGCTTTTGCGGAAGGCTCAAGGAGTAACATAATACCTAATTTTCATACTCCTCCCATTGCGATAACTACATAAACCGACTAGAAGTCTCCATCAATGCCTCAACGCTATTAGCCAAATTCATTGCAATTGACTTAATTTCGAGCATAAACCAGATGAGTTTTGAGTAAATCATCACATACGATCAAAACTACTGATGGAGCGAACGGTGGAAAATGCGGATCAAAACGAAAAACATTCAGGGCAGTCAATCTGCGCAGTCTGTATAACGCATCTTCGAGAATATCGGCTGAAGCTGTCGCAACTTCAGTAGCGATTTAAATGCATACTGTCGTGCATGCATTCCTCCTTTTTTTAGGGGCTAGGTGTGTCTATCACATATTCTGCTTTATGGGTATCAACCACAGGCACCAGGGGGCTCCCACAAGGAAGCCAACTTCAAAACGTGGTATCGAAAATAAGAGCTCAATTTGCCATTTAGTAAGGACAGGTCTGGAGTTTTGGCAAAAATACAGGAAATGATCAACAATGTGCCTCCTGTGGTTCGGCGACACTACGTGAATCATCACCTAACACAAACGATGTCATTTCCTCTAGCTTCTTCTTCACTCAGAACACATCCCAAACGCAATTCCGCTGACTCTTAGCTTACCGAGAAACCGCACATTCGCATACAGAGAACAAACACAAGGCACGATGAGTGACCGCCATAAACCTGAGACCTGACAGGTCCCGATTGTATAGCCAATCACCTTTCTCTAGCGGGTTGTCACGCTTAAGTTTAACCGTAACTGCCATGCGCTTGTCACCACACTGAGGCGCTAACTCTGGTTACATGGTCCACTTGTCATGAGGACTGAGACTCCAGTTGACCCGCAGCACACGTGCGAAGCCGCAACGTACTCCAGTCAACTTATTGCGCAAGGTCACAATGTGCGAATGCAGTGATGGTCAGGGTTCTGCGTTGAACTGTGCACGGCAGGCTTTCTCTAGCAAAGCGCAGTATTATCCGGCGTTTCTTGTGGGACAGTGTGTCCAAAAACAGCCAGAGCGACGTCCTTCGATGAACATAAGTTCACCGACTACGTCATAAGTAAGCAGGCTTGCATTCACTTTTATTCATTGCACTGCATTCTTTCAGTCATTCTGAGCGTGAATGTTCCAAACGCTGTTTTGAATGTATTTATGCAGACCTCTCAGAGTCTTTATACATAAAGCAATAAACGTTTCCTGACCTAAACGCGAATTAACTTCTTTGATCGTAATAAACTTTCAAGAATAGCTTTATTACGTATTGTAAAATTACGCTTGTTCTTGCGTTAACCTGATATCTGTATATAGATATAAAACACTCGAAACGTTAGTCATTTATACCAAGTCCTCGAGTTCAACGATTTAGGAAAACAAATAAATACCTAATGACCATTAGCTTTCCTCAGCTCCATTGCTTCAATGACACAAAGCCATTACGTGTTTATGGCTTAACTAAACGCATAATGATCATTAACTAGCTCCATTAAGTAGGCCCAATGTTTAACCATGACCTTGAGCTGGCGAAACGAAGGCTAGGCTTGACTATAACTACTAAGGCGGTGGTCATTCTGACACTTATGGGTAACTAATTTGCATCAACTGAAATATCAGCACCATTCTACTAACCAGCTGCAAAATATTCACATAGAATTGGATTCCATTTCCAACTGTATGACTTTTGTCGTTCTCCAAGCCTTGTAATCTTAATTTTACTTATAACTAAGTCTAAACGGGTTACTGGGCGGTCGGCAACCAAGCTGAGACTCATTGATCAAAGATTAAGAACATGTCATCCAAAAACTAAAGATTCAGATTTCCTCATTAACTTATTAACACACTTATATAATACAGTGGCAATGGAAAGATAAAAGGAAAATCCCAAAACTTATCAAACGATTGATTATCTGTTTTTAAGCTAAAAAGCTGATGAACTGCCGATGACATAAACCAATAAAAACATCGCTAAACCGAAATATATCGCTATGTACATTGGGGGTCGGTTTTAATTAGACCAAAAAAGTCAATTTAATGAACAATTGAAGTTCGAAGCACGTTTCGAGCAGCATATAAATCTAAACAAAAGAAATCTGCAGCCTATACCAGAACTTAAACCTAAACATAAACTCTTTACTTTTGCACAATTTGCAGGCGGTAATAACGGCGGTGGCTCGAACAGTGGCTCACCCTCACATTATCTACCTCCCGGACATAGTCCAACGCCATCAAGTACGCCTGTCTCTGAGTTATCACCTGGTAAGTAGCAAAACCAAACTAGCTTAAGTACTCTGCCTAATTGCTGTACTCTATTCTCGACGTAGAATTCCCACCTACGGGTCTAAGTCCGCCAACGCAAGCGCCATGGGATCAAAAACCGCATTGGATCGATCATAAGCCGCCACCGCAAATGACACCACAGCCACCTCATCCAGCGGCATCAGCGCCACATCCGCATCCGCAAACGCATCATCATAATCCTCCACCGCAAATGGGCGGTTATGTGCCGCAGTATTGGTATCAGCCCGAGACGAATCCCTCATTACTAACGTAAGTGGCGACATCTTTGACTAGCTGACTTTGACTTTTTTACCACAATACTTGGTAACTCTCCCTTTATAGCGTCTGGCCAGCGGTTTAACAGCACCCCAACCAGCTGCCCCCCGCTGCCTGGTCCCAGGCCATGCAGCCATATGAGCCTAGATCCTGCGATGAGTTGCAGCACAATGAAGCGCAGTTCCATGAGGTGGGCGGAGCGTCGGGGCAGTGATTTTTGTAATACAAATTATTGTAGCCAATACTTGATACATTGTAAAATATGACATAATATATTGCTTAAAAACAAAAGCAAAAACAACAGAGAAGTTTTGTACATTTTAATTAAAGCAACTTTAGCAAGGTATTTAAGCCGTTTTAAAGTAACACTTAGTAATTAGACTAAGTAAATCGTATAAAAAAAAACAAAAAAAATTTCAACACATTCCTCAACATGAAACGTGTCCTTGACTTTTGTTTAATTTTGTAAACTATAGCAAATTGCCTAATGTATAAATAAAACAAAACTAAAAATAAAAAATAAATAAAATGCAAATTAAAAAAATGAAATCAGCTGTTGATCTTAAGCCTTTTTTTTAGAACCAAGCCAAGTTATATAACTTAAACATACTTATTTTATTTTATTTTTTTTATTTTTTGTTTAAATTTACGCACACAGCTTTTTTGTATAGCGCGAAATCAGTAAAAATCAGATCTCAACAGAACACTTTGCATATAATTTTTGCTTGCACTTGGAAAAAATATAATATATAAAAAAACAACACAAATGCGTACAATTTTTTTTTTATTTTTTATATAATGTGCAATATAATTTTATTTTTTTTTCACACAAAAAACAAATTCTTAAAACAAAATTTTATGAAAAAGGCATTCAAAGTTTTATTGTAAATTTGTGTAAAAAACTTTATACATTTATAAGCTAGTTTATAAAAAAAAAAAACAACAACTTTGCGCTAAATTTAAACAATAAACAGAAAATGCATTAAATGTAAAGCTAAATAAATAAGTTTAATAAACAGCAAATTCTAAAAAAAAAAACACACAAATTATAAAAAAAAATTCGATGTAGTGCTTGCTGTAGTTGTAGTCTAAGTAACGGTAACTAGCATGTGTTTCACTGTAGTTTAATTTATAAAAATTAAAAACAAAACAAAAAACACAGTTTTTAAATTTATGCCTAGTTTTTATGTATGTGTGTGTGTTGTATATCATTTGCATTGTAAACTGTAAACTATTAAATGGTAAAAAAAAATAAAGTAATTCAAGCAGAAGCAAAGTTATACATATAAAAGAAAACTTATATGCAAACATTATGTGCTAGCATTTAATTGAATAGTTTTAGTATAGAAAATGGCAACTACTTTATACCAATTAAATAAAAACAAAAGTAAAAAATAAAAAATAAAAGAGTACACAAAGTAAACTTCAAATAGTAATATTTGATATAAAAGCCTAGCGAGCAAAAACAAAAACCATTTAAGTTGTATTTAGTAATTGTCGTAAATTTTAAATGAAATCAAATCAAATGAAACAATAATAAACATAATAAAAAATTGAAAAAGAAACAAAAAAAAACACTAAAAAATAAAGAAAATAAATATGTATACAAAAAAAAAAAAAAAAAAAAATATGAGTGCTTTTTTGTGTCTATTCGCCTAAGAAGGTCCTTTAAAATTAGGCATTGATGCGCCGATTAACTGCGTTTCAAAAAGACGCTCTTGCAGCATTGACGGTACACATTAATGCATTACATTACACTTGAAAAAGTTAAGTGGTAACAACGGCAGCATTGAAGCCGCTGCCGTCACGGCGGAAGGAAGCATAAAATCTGTTCCATTAATCAAAAAGAATGCAACAGGATATGCTTGAGGCTGGCAGGCTTTTACACACACAGGGACACAGGGACACTGCCTACTGCTGTCGATGAATGGTTCCATTATGTGCTCAAAGGCAGCACTCTTTACAACAAATTACACTCACACACACACGCACACCAACATATTGCCCAAACGGCACTTACATCATTTACCGTTTTTGCCTTTTCTCGCATTTGAACGCACAGCGCATACTTTGCTGATTCTGGGTGGGCTGCGTTGTAAGCAGCCCGCCGCCTGCTGCAGCCTACATGCATACCTAGAAGCATGCTTTCGCGGGCACAGCGCAGTTCCATGCAATGTCTGCGCTTCATTTGTATGCTTTAACGATTATTTGCCGCTAATTAATTAGCAGTGAATTCTTAAAGTGGACAAGCAGGTAAATCGCTTGAATATGCGGCAGCACAAGAAGCACATCGACTTGCTGCGTCTTCTAAGTTGGATTTTGCTTGTTTGAATTTTGGTATTTCCTCAAGTAAAATCGAAAAAACTCATTAAAACTGTGTAATGATTTCATGCCTTTAGCATCAACGAACAACCGATGCACTCCTTTTATTGTTTACACAAGTAATTGGGTTTATTGTCAAGTGAGCAATGAAGCTTTGCCTTCTAGAGGTTGCTGAAAGAAAGAGAGAAAGAAGGTTTTAAAACTGATACTGGTCTTAACAGTAGTACAGCCAAAGGTATGTTTAACAAGGTAAGCTCATGCAGTTTCGCAGCAGAAAAAAAACATTGTCATCCTTGCAGCAATGAAAAGGAGGAGGCGCATTGCGCCGCTTCGTATAAAAACGTGAGAAAAGGCATGTGACGTCACAAGATCAAATGTTTTAATTTCCTTCGCATTGTGTATTCGCACGTTGTACATGTTCTGTTCATATGCACTGAGAAAGAGACAAAATTACACACGGGAAAGCGCCTACTCTTCAGTTTCATCCTTCATGGTAATGACCAATGCCGTCTGTTTTGATTTCGGCACATGTGTACATACGGACACACTCTTCAAAGTGGGCAGCATGACAATCAGATTAAAACCGTGCGTTTTCAATACTTCATGTTGGATAATAGACTTAATTTCCAACTCTCGAATGCTACCCAACATCGGAGGACCCAGAACCGTAAGACGGTTCTGCTACTTTGCAGAGTTGTAGTTTAGTTTTGTTATATGTGTTACCGGTATGGGCCGCGGCACTGAACATACAAGAGCTTAAGAGGAAGCCACGTACCTACTTAGCGCACTTCTGGTGATTTCAAGATTCCGGACATTATCTGATGACGCACTGATTCTAGCTGATGAAAAAGAGACGCGCAGAACGCATGAACTAGCATTTAACTCAGTTCATGACCAATAATGGCGATTATAGGTAATATCTGTTAAGGAGCAAACAATACTATGCCCTCGCTGCCCCAACTAAAATTAGTAGACGCACATTCTGTATCAATGCCCAAGATACAGGAAACTAGCGGGCTTAAAACCTCACACGTTGCATGTTTAAAAGTGGGAATAACTGGCTAAGAATTAGTCACCTTATAATCCATATACAAAGCGTTTTTCGACGTTGGGCACGGCGTGAAGCGGAGCATTCATTCCTGAAATGCTCATCTAGGCATCCCGCAGGAGATGATTTGTGTGTCTGTGCCTATAATAGGCCACCCTACCCTGCGAAGCAATACTTAGGGGAGTGGTGTGAATAGGTGCCTTTAGTATGTAGGCATTGTCCTTGAATTATGACAAGAATCGTGCATGCTGATGTTACGGGTCATCTGTAGCTTTTGGATATTTTCATCACCCCATGGCTCTTTCCATGGTAACTTACATAAAAAAAGTATACATTTTCTGCAATAGAGCGTGGAGATGACCTTCTACATAAACTAAACAATAGGTAAAAGAAAAGAGGGCAAGGGACTTCATGATTCCCCTACCTTGGGACTGACGGATAGTTGTTTTCTTGGTTTTGATCAAAATCGATCGCCAATACCAGTGCTTATATGTGGCTTGCTGGTTCTGCTAGTCTTTCTCCTCCTCTTTAACTTCATCTTACCTATCCATGTTAATATCTACATCTTCGTCTCAATATCCTTATTCTTCACCATCTTCATCTACTTTTTATAGTAGATTGATTTTTATAGTTTATTATTCAGGAGCAATAGTCGAGTCGATATAGCAATGTCCGTCTGTCCGTCCTTCCGTATGAACGTCGAGATCTCAGCCACCATAAAAGGTAGAGGAAGTTTGTGAAGAATGTTTTGCGGTTTACACCATAAAAGTTATAGAATTGAAAATTGACACAGTTATGCGTAGTGTTCCTAGTTAGACATATCCACATGAAACCACATTCTGCAAACCGTAAGCATTTTATCTTTCGAATGGTTTACGTTTTACCTGAAAACGTTGCATTATTGCGAAGTAATCGGTACCACAATGAATTTTCGCCTAGCATATTTATATATAGAAGATTATTGCCTACAAAATAAAAGAAGTAATAAGCACCATTGAGCTCCAAACTTTTAAGTGTTGCCACTTTCTATTAAAAGTTGTGTTGTTTAATAAGAACTTATTTCTACATCAGATTAGGTTCTTTTGGAACAGGTTTGTATGTATATAATTTTGGATTTGAAGCATTGTAGAGAAGCTAAGGGAATAGGTTCTGTTCACAAAAGATAAAATTCGCCCCAGAAAGTTTTTAAAGAAGGTAAAAATTTTATAAAACATATCGTAAAATTCTCTGTTAGATTACAACATATTGCAAATGTGCAATGACTCGGCAAAAAAACACACCTCAGTTTGCACTAAAAGCAGATCCGTTTTAGATGACATAAAGATATAAAGCTTGCCTCGCCAAAAGTGTCAATAAAAGGTTTCTCAGTCTTAATTTGATTAAAAAAAAAAATAAAAATACTGATACAAAGTTTAAGTAATCTTAAGAAATCATGAACTCATACCCGTTTGCACACTCAATGACGTCGCCCTCGGAGCAAGTTCCGCCAAGTCAGCAGTCAAGCAAAAAGAAAAGAAACCATCGCAAGAAGCAGCCAAATTTTGCCTACTGCTGTGGACTCTTGTGCCTTGTTGTTGTTGTTTACTTTTTGGTCATTAAATCAACACCTCGGTCGGCGGTCAGTGGAACGGTCTAAAGATGAGCGGTCAAACGGCTTGATCTGTTGCTGGCACATAACAATGGCAACTGGACAGATTTGTTGGCAAGGCTTAAGGAATTTGGCTTGTTGACCAAACAAGGCAGAGTCAGCATAGAGGAGCAAAGGGGCGGAACAGAGACAGAGACAGCGACAGCGACAGGCAGTAAATGTCGTGAAAGGATTTTTGCATTTGACTGTTTTTGCGATTTCAATTTAAAATTTAAACAAATATGCGCAGCAAGCGGCAAAGCAAAGCAAACCAAAGCCAAAGGCAAAGGAAGAGGAATGCCTGAATTCCGCTGTCAGAGATGCAGCAGTCCAGAAGGTACCAAGAGCTACCGAGTTACGCACAAAATGCACCAAATGTGAAGCTGAACAAAGAGTCGGGCGGAACTTTTGGTCGGCTTTTGGTGCTACTTGTTTGGGGCTTTCGCTTTTTAATTGATATTTCGCAAGTAAAGCAAATGCAATTTTCAATATGGCCAAAACAATGGCACATTTGTCTTTTGACACAACTCACAGCGGAGCGGAATGGTTCGCTGCTGGAGCTGGAGTTGGAGCTGAGCTGAGCTGAGCTGAGCTGAGCGACAATGACCGCGGTTGCGCTGTTGTCTTCATTGTTGTGCCCCTTTTGCAACACAGCAAAAACCAAATTCCCAGCGCGATTCTTTTGATGGAATTTGCACAAATGCCAATGTGTTTTGGCCTCGCTTTTGGCCTAGCTATACGATCAGTCAGTCAGTCAGTCAGCCAAAAGCGTCAGCTGCAAACGTGGCCAATGCAAAATGCGCTATGAATGGATCAAGCTCTCTAAGGGCCAGAGTTACCAGTTCAAATTACTTGCTGTACTGAGGGTGTTTACATAAATTAGCTCCAAACTTGCCAGCAACACACAAGCAGCAAACATTTGCAGGACGCGTTGTCGCAAAAGTCAACAGTCACAAGAATTTCCTCGTAAAAATGACGCATACCAAACTTAGACACAACGGCGTATGGGGATGCTACTGAACAGTGTTGACGTTCCGTTGGAGAGCTCAAACAAGGTTTGTGTCAACGCTTGCTGTCCACTGGACAACGACGATGACGATGACGACGACGACGACGACGACGAAGACGACTGACTGCCTCAGCCATACCAAATTGGTGTGCCCATAAGCACACAGCAGGCGAAATACAATAAATAACGCGCAAAATAAAAGAAAAACTAAAAATAAAATAATGTATTAAAAAAACAAACAAGATGAAAAATCGGGAAATCCCGATTACAAGATACTCTGCTTTAAGTGTACGTGATTGTGTTTTTGGAAAAATGTATATTCCTAGCGATCAAGCCATCTCTCGTCTCCCTTTTGGCGAGCTGAGAATGAAACGAGTACCTGACAGATGATCTAGAGCAGGGATTTGCAATTGCCAATAAGTCTGAGAATATGATCATATTGCACATGATAGTTCTACTCGCCCGCTACTGACGTCTCTTTTTTGAATGTGCTCAACACACACACGCACATTTGCAGCGTCTCTGCTGCCGCCGCCGATCCCTGCTCCAGATTTGCCGTAAAAGTGTTATTCTTCAGTATTTTATCATGATCAGTAGGCTGCCGGCGATTGCCTGTTAGTACTCTCAGCTGCAGTCTATTCTATGGATATTCCCAAAAATGCTATGTGGCAACTGTAAGATGAGTCATTATGCTAGAATTAGACTTAGATTTTCTTAATTTTCCCATGACGTTTTTAGATCTGATAGAGGATATCTGTAAATAATTCTGATAGGCTGTCAAGGCAGTGACAACCCTGGTACATATGTCGTCCTCTGCAGAGGAAAGGACATAAGGAAAAGAAATGCCCTGCTGTTTCCTCCTACTCTTCGTCTCCGCAGCTTCTGTAGAGATCTTTGCATGGAAACCAACTAGCCAGTGTCCGGGAGTGGCTCTAAGAACGATTGAGCACCTCTTCATACTGAGGGAGCAGGGCGTGGCTGTTCTTTTGCTATTTAGTTCTGGCCATATTTGTCGATTACGCTTTATATTTGAAAAATGTATGTATTCTCTGCTTGTAGGTCGCCATAGAGATGCCTATACCCTCTCTCTAAGGAAGAGGGGAGCAGTGGTACCTTGTCTGATGAGCTTATCCGCTATATTGTTGCCCTCCGTTGTCACGGGACACATATCGTGCTAAGAACGTACTGCTGATCCATCTCGTGTAGAGATCTACGACAGCTTGTTACCGATATTAAATTTGATGATATTTTGCTTAGTATAACCCAGCTTCATTTTGAAACCGTCAATAGATATGTCCATCGCGTATTGATCCAATACTCCACTATACTATGGTTATATTAAGCAAAAGAAGCTGCATTGTGAGACCTCATAAAGCCTTTCTAATTTAGGTTGGCGATAGATAGGGATAGGTTTACGCCCATGCAGTTAGATTTGTGATAGCTGTATGTACGTGAGGAGTAAAATAAAGGTATACTTAGGAGAAAGCGAACTCTGCTTATAGGCATTAGGCAATTGGCAATAGCAGGGTACCGCCGTTGCTGTGTACTACGTTCAGATTAGGGATAACTTTTAAGTTTGATGGGATAGCTTTGGCGATGGAGTCGTCTATGTAATGGGTGGTGAAAATTGCACCCTAGTTCTGTTAACAAAGAGATAAAGGTTTGGGTTACAAGCATTCTTTTAAAGGCGCTGGTAGCATCCAGACTTATAAAACAATAAGGAACTTGGTGTCCTGGAGGTGATAATGTGGATACATAACTTGCGATTATCTACACATGCAACATACTTAGCTGAAGAGTCAGAATTCAAAATAGTTTCAGCTCGATACACCTTTCAACCCCAATATGTACATGCTGGCAAATAGGAGCACAATTAATGAATTATAACTTCGGAAGAAAGATACCAAAAGTTCTTCTGATCTGAACATTGATGCCTTCACTCCAACTGATCATTCAGAGTTGTTTTCGTAAGAAAAAAGCTAGTTCCAAACCAGTCAAAATGGTTCCGCAAAGATTGAGATGGAGTGTCATTTTTTGGAATCAACTGGCATGTTATGTATGGGGTTGTTGTGGAATCCCCACGATTGTGATTACTCATTTTTCACATGAAAAGGAAATTAATATTATGAGATCGAATATGCAGTTTGTTCCACGTTTTTCTATTGAAATGCTTTTCATCTTTATATTCTTATGAGCTGAAATAATGCTGGCAACTTGTTGTAACAACTTAACGATGGACTGTAACTAACTTATCCAAGTAGCCATTGCTATTAGCCATTTTGCCATATACTTAATGTACCCTTTCGACCATAGTTTAAAGGGTATAAATATGCTGAGCTGCAGTTGAAGTTATTTGTGAAATTCATCCGTCAAAGTCGTTGCAGCAGCGGCCCTTGCCGGTTTAGTCAGACTTTGGGTCTTTAGGCCGACTATTGGCTACTGGATGTGGCGTAAAACTTAAAAAGCGTTCCTTTCATGGCTTTGCCATTGTCTTGGGCTACTGGTCATGCCAGTGCCAGTTGCCGCTGCCGCTGCCGCCGCTGCTGCCACTGCCGACTGCTGCTTGGGTAGCATTCCAGCGCAACGTTCGACTGGAATGATGAACGATGTGTCGCTGATGACCTGATCAAAGTGGAGCATCTGCACGCATATCGATTGCAGTACAAAACTCAGGACGTTCTGCTTTTGATTCTGCTGTTGGCTTTGCGCTCTGCTGCCATCGCCGCTGCTGCTGAGCTGCTGCATATTTAAGGACATGACATTTTTTGTCGTAACGTTTGCTAAAATAACTTTGTTAAGATTTTTGTAACTCGCTATGGGTTTTGGGTTTTGCCGCAGATTCAGCTAAAAACTCGTCAAAGCCAATGCCAAAGAGCCAAAAACGTGCTCACCTCGACGACGATGTCGACAAAGGGACAAATTTGATGTGCCATGCAGCCAGTTTTGCAGTGACTTTTGTATGCCAACAAAGCTGCATTTCAATGACATCGATAAATCTTGTCCTCCAGCAAACGCAAGGAAGTTTCTCTTCGCTCTTGACCAGTCCAAGATATTGACAGTGACTGTGGTTCTGCATGCAACTGACTGACTACTGCCAATCGATCGACGGTCGGTTTTGTGTATAGTAGTCAGTGACCGATTTTATGACAAATGTATTTTATGAACTGTCAAAATAGGTGTTGAAAATGAATTAATTTGTAGCTGGCTGGCTGACTGACGGACTGACTGACGGACTGACTGACTGACAACAGCAGCGACAACAAATCCATTTGTCGGCAAACTTCAGTCTCGTAAGCGTGACATTTGTAACAGACCAATCACTGACGGAGCGAGTAGATGCCAAGGCAAAGGCAGAGGCAGGGACGCAGGCAGCAGCGAAACCATCGTCGTAATAGAGTAGAGAGTATCAGGGGGCAAGGGGCGACTCATTTCAGCTGCGCTTGCGCCGAAATTTGAAACTGCTAATTATGTCAAACGACCTAACTGCTTTTCTATAGATTATATACCCAAATGCACATACATGTATATACATGAGCGTGAGTCTGTGTGTGTGTGTGTGTGCATTGCGTAAGCAGTAAATGAAATCTGCTAATTTAATCAGCATCATTGCATTGCGCACGTTGCTCTCAGGTCGGAGGGGCGGTTAGGTGGGGCGTGTTTTTAAAGGCACGTGACAAGCGTGCTCGAAGCGGTATTAGTTGCTTTAAAGTTAACAATTGCAGCTGCAACTCATAACTTTAAACTGGAAGCTGTGTGAACTACCAATACTTGGGGTTTTTCAAGCTGACTTACTGGGAATCTGATACTATAGTCTATTATGGAATGCGCTAGTACTACATTTCAAATTAGTAATTTTAAGGGTTACACGTCATAAAAAGTGAATTGTGAAAGGGAAAAACTTACATAGTTCTATCACCGACCAAGGTTCTCGAGTAGTACATGGCTCGGTGACATAGAAACTAAATTGCCGTGTTGGGAAATCCAAAACGGTTGCCAGATTTTAAATCTTCTTCTTAACTGACCGTAACAACCCGCTACCGGATTACGACCTAATGTACAGCACTCCTCCAGGCCTTCTCCAATCGGTGAAACCAAAGGTAACAAGTGTGGTCCCTTCCTGGGCCTTCCAACTTAGGCATGGTCTATCCATTCGTCGCATTCCTTCAACAGCCGCATTGAAGAGCTTTCCCGCATCTTGTATCTTCTTCCTCCAAAAGCATAACATCACCCAGACAGCGAGGCCGCTGGATGTTAATACGCTTGACTATGTCAATGACGTCGTAGAGCTCATCGAATGCGGTAGTCGCTGCCAACGCTTAAAGGCTAAAGATTGTACGGAGTACTTTTAGTCATAGAGAAAGAGTTTCTTTTGCTTTCCCAGTTTTTGCGTTTATATAAACTTTGGATTCGCAGTTTCTTCACTATAATCCATAGAGCCACGTAACATGCTTTAGAAACCGCGTACTTTTCTGAGTTATTACGCATTATCCGTGCTGGTCAGAATTTATATTTATTCCGCAACAACCATGGTTCCATCGACCGCAGCATAACTAATAGGAAGACTTGCAGATTGACAGGGACTGTCAGGGCTTCTTGTGGATATTGGAATGCAGAAATCTGGTACCACAAAGTACAACATTTTGCTCCGCTTCAGCAACTAGCCTTACACTGTTAAGCGAGGTGACCAAAGATAATCTCGATCTCGCACTCGGCCAAGCTTCATATTGCCTAGCAAGATATAGGTTTATGGGCTGGGCCATTTTCATAGATGGTACGAGTCAAACTCCTGTTGAAGAATTTATCCCTTTTACGCGTAGTAACAAGCTTCTTGATCACTGGAGTGAACGGCAAATCGGAATCTTTACATGGTAGGCATAGTAGATGACAAAGTCTTCAGCCTTGACATTTTCATTTCCTGCATGGTGTTTACATTAACTCTCAACTGAGTAAGATCATCCGCTTATTGTTGTTGATCAGCGTAATAACAACACTTGACTGGTAGGAGACGCTGTTTCCTATTCTACTATACCTCTACTATTTTGTTCCACTGTTCCAATAGGGGACTAAAAACAAGATCATAAGACATGGACTACAAATTGATCTGCAAATATTGGCATTCACATGGGATTATGATTCTCAAGTGAAGTAGCCTTTGATTAATTTAAAAAACTGCGTAAAACGATAACCCATCAGTAAAAGATAACTAGTGAAATAGAATTGATCTCCTTGCGAAATAACTGAGCCATTTGGCTGTGATATCTTAAAAAGTCAACATATGTATATAAGTTTAAAGTTCTTAACTCGCACAAACAAAAAGAAGAAAATAGGTTTCCTAAAAAACTTCGGCTTACACTTCTCTAATTGAGACACAGGTACGCCGAAACGCTTAATGAACTCCACTCCGCGTAACTAGCTCCAAGTTCTCCAGCTCTAACACACTAAAATCGAATCGATTTTTTAAGCTTTACAGTCCATATTTCTCGGTTCTTTTTGCAATAACTCAGTTTTATTAATCAGTTGCATATATTATACGATATTGTGACGTAAATCTATGCGTTGAATAAGAAACTATATATACATTTACAGCTGCATGAGTTTCAGTTGCCTAATGTTTTATTTATAAAAAACAAAGGCAGGCACAACAACACCAACAAAAAAATAGATAAAAAAATAAAATAAATAAATAAACAGCAAAAATGCAACTGGCATTAGACGCAATGGCGATTTCAAAATCGATGTATTGCAGCAGACGATTATCGTATGTCCGTCAACGCAGCGATTTCATAAATACATAAATAAATCTTTAAAGAGTTAAACAACAAAAAAATAAATATATATAGATAAAGTCTACATACATATCTGTATATGCACATGAAAAAACAATGCAAGTCAAGTGCAGCAGCGTCAGTTTTATATGCAGCTTTCCCAAGTGATTTCGCAGGCGTGAAACTTGAGCTGCGATTTGATACCCTCTTCAGGGGTACATTAACGAAGAACACAAAAGATGCGTTTCCGGATGGATTATAATGTTTAGTCGAAGGAATTGTTGTTTTGAGCATCCAAGATAAGACAGCGTCTTTTAGTTCATGACAAAAGATCATGGGCAACCCTAGAGAAGGTGCATGCAAAGAAAAAGCCCCCCTAGTTTGGTTCCCTGACGGGTCTTTCTGGAGTCGCGGAATCGATGGCGCATCTATCTTAATCTATGGGCAAATACATTATCGTTTTCCTTATCGCAGATATACACCTGCCGCATAAGCTTGCTAGGAGAAGAACATACAGACGGAATTGCCGGAATATGCAAATAATAATACTGTCAGCTAGTTGCAGAACTAGAATAAACTAGAAACTGGTTCGGAAAAAAGAAAAAATAAATAAACTATCGCTCCGACTGATCTCTGGTCACACAAAGATACCCGTGAATGAACGTGAAAAACTAGAGGGAAAGGACTCTTTAGTACGCTGGGTATTGCCAGCTTCAATACCTGTAGGTTTTGTGAACTTGGGGCGGAGTCCTGGCAGTTCATGTTAGTTGAGTCTGACTCGCTGGCGAGAAGAAGAATGTCCCTCTATGGCGGGTAAGGATCTTCGATGGCTACTGCAACGCAGTTGCAATTATCCCAGATAATTACTTTTGTCCCAGGAATAGGAATGTCAGGCTAACGAGTCAAAACTACAAAAATAGTAGGAGGTCGAATACATTCCAAGGGTCACATCAATACAACACTTTATATTTCTTTTGACAAAAGCAAGGATTTAAAGTTGATTGTAACTGTCTAAGTAAGTTTCAAATTCCAGCCATGTCAGAACAGCTCTCTTAATCCTGGACTGAGTGTGATACTACAATTCTATTCGACGCTAATTTGTGCCTAAATTCATTTACACCTAAGTTCTTAGTTGCCAGCAAATATTTAGCTGGCTATGTTATACCTAGAGTTGGACAACATACATAGCAGGAGTTCTGATTCTGCATTCTTCAAGCTACTTCAGAAATCTCGTCTGGTTACATCCCTACGGGCAGTGTGACTTGGGAATGGACAGTTTACAGTCAGTCACAAAACATAACATTTTTCCTCAGAAGTCGCAGAGGCTTAGACTTTCATCTATAGGTAGTTCTTGCTGGCTCAAGACCCAAACTCAAGGGTTTATATATAAAACGTATACTCCAATAGGTAATATTATCATGTCAATTTAGTCTTTCAAAAAATTTTAGGCATAAGGAAGAAGCTAACGTGTTGTCATAGCAAGTCAAGAAGACGAAGAAACATTCGTATCAGAATCATTGAAAAATATCATCTAATCAGAAGAATTAGAGATTTTGTATCTCGAATATTGAATATCTAAGTGTCTATTGACAAAAAGTTATTAAAATAGTCTTCAAATGCATAGGAAATGGGAAATTCTGGAAATATTTTGTACAGTCTTAAAGCCTGCGAGCGTGGATTTGTGGCTTGTTTTAAACTATAGCCAATCACAGGCATTAATCTTAACCAGGGCTCAAAATTCTATAAACTTTTTGTTGGGTTGTTTTGCAGACTTTTCAGGTCGTGATCGCGAAGGGGTTGAAAAACCGTTTAGATTAGAACTCGAATCCAAGATTTTGGTTTGAACTTAGATGCACTAAAGTCATAGATGCTCTAAAGTCTTACACACAAATAATTAATTACGTATTCTACTAACTGCGTTTCCGGGCATCATTTCACATCAAAACCTTTTGCAGAACCATCTTCATCGGCGCATTTAAGAGTAAGAGTATTTCGAGTTTCCTATGACAGAGGTCGCTTTAAGAGCTCTTGGTCTGCTTTTTTTGCTGCGTTTTACCAATGTTTAGCTCATGTTTAATGCGAAAGTTACAAGCTGACTGAGAATCGGTCCAAATGTGTTGTCTGCGACACCTAACATTGAATTGATCTGCGCGGCCGAGGCAGCTTGTAGTTGTAGCCGCCTGTTGTAATCCTCATGGTCACAGGCCCAACAAACACCAATGCTCTGGGGATAGCCAAAGCCATACGCAATAAACACATTAAAGTGTTATTTAGTTGTCAACCCAGAGCTGGCCAGGAAGCAAGCTCCAAGCAACTGTTGTGGCTGCTTTGATATGGACCGCTAACCTGTTCCAATGATGCACTTGCGCAAAGTCAGAAATTTGTATGCTAAATTAACTAAATCCAAAGTTAGCTTGATGTGCTCAACTGGCAGACAAGCCACCAGCATAAGTAGTAGTAATTTCATGTGTGTGTGTGTGTGTGTGTGTGTGTCCGTGTGTGTATCTGTGTGTGCCCATTGAGGCGTGTGGGTGCCTTAGACAAAGGAACAAAGCGGACTTATATGAGGGTTGACACGCAAAACAATGCCAAGCTCTGGGTCTGTCTTCCAATCGAATGTGCTGCGGTCAAGTGAAGCATCCATCCAACGCAAGCGGAGCAAGTTCCCAGGCAGACAGCAGAAAACGCTGCGTCATGCTAGCGGCAGCGGGCGGCAAGTACCAAGGGAATGCAAGGCAGAAAGTTACGGATGAGCGTGGAACTCGGGCGTAAGTTTCAAAATTGTGTGCAACATTTGAGATATGTCATAAATTGATTGAGCCAAGTGCTGATGCTGGTGCTGGAGCTGCTGCTGCTGCTACACCCGCTCACATATATGTATGTACATAGAGATCAGTAGAGGGAGCTGACATGTTGTGAATTGTCGTAGTCGGAGTCGTCGCGGCGAGTCATACACTCATACACAAAACTGATTTATGATTATTTCGCAGACAATTAAGACAAATAAACGCAACAAGCCAAATTCAATTAAAGCCATTAAAAACTAAGGCGCAAGTGAATTTCATTTTTTTATTCTGTTATTTTTTTGCCCACAAGTTGCTGAGTTCTTTCGGTTTTTGCTCTTGGGTCCCACACTTGGCGATCTCTACTGCAAAAGGAAAGCGCGGTCTCTGTCTGGGTCTCAGTCTGAGTTTCTCTCTGTGTGTTGACAAGCATACAATTCGAAGCGATTGAAATGCTTTTAATGTCGGCATAGCAGTTTGACCTCTGGAGGTCAATTAAATTGACTCGATTTGCGGACGACGTTCTGACCCCTAAAAACAATTCGATTAGACGCCGCTGACGACATTCATTCATTCATTAATTTATATGGAATTGAAGAGTGTTTCGGCTAATCAAGATGTGTCACATGCAAACGAGTTGAACCAAAGGTCGAGCATAGGCGGGCGACAAAGATATAAGTGTATATCGGATGTATTTAAGAACTTAGAGCGCATGTTGATAAATCAAAATATATTGCAAGTCTTTGATGAGTTGAAAAGTGTCGCACAAATAAGTTAAGGGGTGTTGTGGGCAAAGGGTTTTGAGTTAGGAACATTCAAAAAACAGACGATGCTGCTGAAGAAAAGCTTATTGTGACTTAAAAATACTTTCTACGCATCTTCACATCTGCATATCTTCATACCTTTATTTCCTTATATATTCATTTCTTCATATCTTCATATTTGCATACCTTTATTTCTTTATATCTCATCTCTTCATATCTGCATATCTACATATCAACAAATCTTCATATGTTCATATCTCCAAATCTTCATATTTTCATTTCTTTATATCGTCATATCTTCATATCTGCATATCTTCAATTCAATTTTTCTTCAAATCTCCATATCTGCATATTTTCATACCTTTATATCATTATATTCTCATATAAAGATATTCATGTCTTCACGTCCTTATCTCCTTTCTTTCATCCATTCTCTGCGTTTTAGTATATTTGTCTTGGCGTTTGCTTCCTTTTTGTCGTCCGAAAAGAGTACTTCTTCTTCTAATTCTTATTGGCCTGTCCGCACTGCAATCGAGCTCCGAATAGTAATGGAATACCACTCGTTTCAGGTTCATAAAAGAAATACGTCAATCGCTCTTGAAGGTTATTTGCTCGCCGGCGATATACGATCATTTGACTGACTACGACTATCTATTTCAGCTCAACTTCTCTTTGGCATTGACACTTAGAAAAGTTGATTTTTTAAAAAGACCTTGAAATTCTGTTTGATTCAATGAGCATATCGACGTCATGGTTAGTAATGCGAAATCTCTTCTTGGATGAGAGATTAGAGATTTCATTCCTATGTTCCAAATCACCTTCAAATATGGCAGTTTGTTCGGAACTACAATGGCTTTTAAGCTTTTAGAGTCCTATACCAGGAATAAAATACTTCTTCAGAGGATCTATATTAACAATGATAGAAATGTTTCGTTTTTTTTTTTTGTGATATCCGACTGCTTTTGTGTTCAGTCGTCATAAATAAATAAATAAGTAGCTTAAAAAGAAGAATAATATCTGCACATCCACGGTTCCTAGATTAAGGTAACGTTGCAAGGTACGCGGACGTACCATAAAGTCTCTTTCCATGATAAGCCGCAAGGCTTTATTGTAGAGGATCGGGAACCATTAACTGTTCGACTTTGGGCTGTATCTATAGGTGGAAGATAACGCTTAATTTATATGTCGCTTATATCGTAACCTTATAACAGACTTGTTAAATAGAAGAGCGGTTTTTAAAACTACGATTAAGTGAAAGGCAGCACATTTTAGTAAAAACGAAACCGTGTCGCTTTGTGGGACTAAGGAATCAATGAGTGGAATGGAAGCGTTCACCTCACAACTGCAACACACATATCGATAACGTATCAATAACAGTTTTGGCAACACACACACACACACACACACACACACACACACACACACACACACACACACACACAGATACGGGAAACCGCAAAAGTTTGTGCAAACAATAATGAGCATAGTAATATACTTTCACATAGACACACATACGAGCAAAAGTGACTATCAATGCACAGTTATATGCAGTTAATGGCCACCGGAAGTAACGTTTGCCATGTTTGCGGCCAAAAAAAACTTTTTATTTTGCAATATGCGAGTGTGTGCGTTTGCGGCAAGTATAACTGTCAATTGCCCGATATCATTCAAAATGCAATAGTTTATCGAAAGCGGCTGACGAAAAGGTGTCGCACATTAGACTCAAGTGACAGTGACAGCCACTCTCGAGAGCTGTCAATCAAATGAGCAGGCAAAAACCGCACCAACAGTGCCACATGCTGCGCTTAACACTAGGTTAAATAAATAGGTAGGTAACTATTATCGTAGTACATAATGAAAACTATAAAAAACAAAAAAATTAAAATACAAGCTGCAAAACACACACACACACACACACACACACACATACACACACCGGCGCTGGCGCAAAAGATGTGTTGCATTAAGGTTTTGTTGGATTAAAATGCAGCCGCCACGCCCACCACAAGTTGCATGGGGCAGCTAGAGGTACTGCGCAGTGTAGTGTGTACCTTTTCCATTGTTTATGCCATGTGCATTTTGCGGATTATCATTGTCACACGGCACTCACGGAACAATTGTCAGGATCTTAATAGATCAATTTTCAATCAATACAGCAGTAGTTGCACTCACATACACACTTCGAGCGGAAGGTGTACTTGGTGTGTTGTCGAACAGCGTGTGAGTGTTGGTAAGCGCTGTGCCCAGCATGAGTTCCGTACGGGCGTGCACCGGCCTAATGCATGCACAGTATCTCATAGATACATAAGCCGCTGTGCCACAACTGCCTCCCATGGCGCATTGAATGCAGAAGCAGCGGCAGCAGCAGCAGCAGCAGCTCGGAGAGCGCGCCGTCTAATTGCACTGAGATTGTGAGCGGGCCGCAAGAAATCGATTAAGCTGCCCACTGAGCCCAGTATCCAGCCCATTGATGGAGTCTTTGCGAGCGTCGACAACGTAGCTCTGTGATCGCATCTGGGATTTTGCTATGATTTTGTTGCTGTATCTTATGTTTTTTTTTTTATTATTACTACTATCTATTGATGCTGATCGCCGACCGCAGGCTACAAGCCAGCAACCTGTTGTTGTGGCGCTGATCGCATTTTGTAATTTAATGCTCGGCTTCTGGTTAATTGCCACTTTCATTGTTCAGCGGACGTTTGACGTTGTTGTTGTTGTTGTTGTTCGGCAGCGCATTCATTGATTTGAGCCACGTTTGAATTGACGTAGATGCGTATACAAAGATTAACCCATGTGCGTGTCTGTCCCCTCTGCCCCCTTTGGACCATCGACTAATTCACCTGGTTGACCGCTCTTTGTTTTGGTCTTTGGTTAGCTTTGATTAATTTCACTTGAACTTACCGGCTGACTGGTTGAACGTTCGGCTGTTTGGGTTATTGATGCTCTATATAGTTTAAAAAAAAAGTATTATACACTTTGTAGCCACATTGTTACATTGCAAATGGGTCATTGTTGGACTCAACAAGCACTTATCTACAACGAACTGACTTAAAAGTTATGCACCATGTGTCATTCTCTCACTTTTATTTGCGAACCCATTTCTCAATTTCTTAAGAAAGAAGTTATATAAATTTGACTCAAACTCAAACAGTGCATTCGTACAAAGTTCTTGCAGTTTCAGTTTTTTTACTTTTACGCTAGTTCATAAAATCTGTGAGTCAACGACCTTGTGAATATATACGATTTATATCTCAAGTTTAAGCTATTGCTTCTAATATACATTGCCAGTTTTTAAGGTTTAAGTTTTGTTTTCAATTACTCTATGAAAGCTGAAACATTAGCATTCACTTAGGGCCTGTAACACCACTACCAAACTGTTTCACTTTGATTTCCGTTTCAGTGTTTGCAAATCACTTACTTAAAAGTTTGTCTTCAAATTTCAATTTTTAACTTGCAATTCATCAAATGGCAAGATTTGAAGAATCTTTAGAAACTCATTTAGAGTATAAACTTATTTTGACATTTTAAACAGAATTCACAATTGAACTTCAATAAAAAATGTACATAGTTGACTAAAATGCTTATAACTCAACGTATCACGTTACGAACTCCGGCCACAGGAACTGTCGAAGGAGTATATTCAAAAAATTACGCTTATTAGTGTGCCAGAAATCTCTCTGAACCGAATATCAACCAAAGAGCAATGTGTCATATATCGGTTTCAGCCGAATTCAAGTCAAATATAACTCGTCAAAATATGTTTGAGAGCATTCAAAATTTCTTATTTCTCTTCCCCTAGTAAGAGACCATCATATAGAGGTAGTCCCAAAGCTTAGTCATTTCGAAATGAAAGGTAGCCAAAGGATTCACCTCAACCTAAACGCACTCTGACATATTTGTCATTCGTGCCCTTAGAGCTGGAATTAGAGTTGAGGTGAGGTTCGGTATGGGACCATATGATACCAAATCCCATAGACTTCCCATAGACACGAGGAAACTGGGATGTTCGGAACTTCCTCCTAATATGCTACTCGATTTACTGCCATAGCGCATATATCGAAGTACGCTGATCCAATCAGTTTCGATTTTGGCCAAAAGCTTACTTACTTACACGAACAAAGGGATCGCTGGTTATTTTGAACGTTTGAGCGGGATAAAATATACAAAAACATGGCAAGTAAGTTCCAATGGCACAACGGGCAAGGATATCTGAGTGCTAGGGATGAGTCAACTTTCTCTGGTGGACTATAACACCTACCACAAAGCTAATCTAAGATCCAACCTGTGTGTGGTCTTTAGAACAGAAATCGACCACTTATAAGCTCAGCCCAAATAAGAAAACATGTGTATTTCCAAGGCAGACAATAAAAAATAATAAAAACTGAAAATGTAACTTTGGTATAGATAAAACTCACACTTCACACACTCTCTATGTGCTCAATATCCTGAATATTCCTAAAAATTACAAAAGTATCTGTGCGAAAAAGATACAAAAGTATCTTTGAGATACATTTTGAAAAACTGCATTTGTTTAGAATTGGATAATGAAAAGCCTATAATTATTGAAGATACTATATAAATGAATATATAACTCAATATACTGAATATACAGAAAAGATACAAAAGTATCTTTAAGATACATTTTGATAAACTGTATCTTTTGTGTGGAATTGAATATGAAAAAGCTTGAATTTATTGAATATTTAAAAAAAATTGAGAACATATATAATTAGGCTATGTAACTGATCAAAGTGTTGGTAACTTTAGTTACTTTAACTTTAGTTACCGGTTGGGCACGCACGATATTTCTTCAAATAAGTTGTATACCTTTAAGAGCATGCTCCATTCGTTGCCCTTTGAAACGATCTATCATACCACTTTTTCATTTGAATGCATCACACTGGGTGGGTAACCCCGCAGATCTGATTGAAGAGCGGCATTAGTTACGCATGTCCCGAAATGGCACACCGGTTGCTTTAAGCCCCAACTTGAACTTATTTTACGATTGATTGAAATATTTTTGCTCTACGTGTCGGCGCTTTTCTTTTTCTATAGCTGAGAAATGAATAAATTGGATTGTGACAGCAGTTTTAATCGAATTTAATACGCTGTGCGGCAACTTCCAGGAAATAATCATAAGGTTTTTTATTCGATTAAAGTCGAAAGGTAGCTAATAAAAGCGAAAGTGTATAGGGAAGCAATGGCAAACAAGTTCGCAGCGAGTCTGCGACACAGCTGTACTTGTTTACAGTTGCAATGCAGCATATGCACTTGAACCAGCTGCTTAAGTATTAACGTTTAACCCGTTAGGTAAGGAAATCTTAGACAATGGCCGCCAACACCCACAGATTTGCAAATCCGATTGTATTTAAGCATTGACAGATTCAAGAGCCGATCAAGTTAGGCGCACAGCAACAACCCCTCGGCTTAGGGTAAGCGCGTTGGTGGCAGCTACAAGCTACAGTTGCTACAACAATCAACCCTGTGCGTCCAAGTGGTTGCAAGGCAGTGCCCAACAAAGAAGCAACACACTTGAAAGGCAAAGCCAAGCCTGGCGCAACAATGTGGCAAGAGTTTGTATGCTGTATGCTGTGCGGCTGCTTTGTTCCAAGCGTTTCCGGAGCAGTCCGAAACGGTATAACGTCATTCAAATTGGATTCTCAAGACGAAGGACAGGAATCGTGCACCAGGGCCTGCTCGGTCTTGTACACAGGGCGGAACTCGCCACTCGCTTGCCGAGCTGCCACTGCCTCTGTCGCTCATAGTAGTACTTCAGCGCCCCGTGCGTCAGTCGTAATTCCGCTCACCTTTCGCTCGCCGAGCACATTGTGTAATCCAAAACGCGCCGGAAATCAGCGCAAAAAAATAAAAAAGCAAAAACAAAAAATGTATTTTGGGTAACGCCCAGCAAAGAGCGCTTTCAAAAACATGAAACAACAAAAAACCAAGGCACAACAATTGCATAAAAATTCCACGACGACACAACTGCAAAAGTGTTTCAAAGGTGCCACAGAATCTGCTGCAGATACGCTGGGTAATTCTAGCTGCCTCAGACCTTTTGTTGTTTTTTAAGGTTTTTTTTTTGTTTGCGCAGCAAACCTTTGCTTCCTCTCGAAGGTAGTTTGCAGTACCAAATGAAGCTAAGCCGCACTTATTGTTATATAAATTTCATTTCTCAAGTGCTGCACAACGCTCAACACTTTGAGCCTTAATTATGTTTTCATTGGCAAATGGCGCCTGCCATCAATCCAACAGATATGTCAATTAAATCCACTGTTTATGTGTGTCAGAACAGTCAATTATGGTATTGTATGTGACTGCAATTATGGTGACGTCAATGTTCGTTGCAAAATCAGCTAAACCAACTAATTTTAAAAGTAAACCTTCAACACCTCGCAGGGCATAGCAAAACCTTACCTTGCCGTTTTTTTTTTATGGCTGCCATCTTTGTCTGGCACTATTGGAGCATCGACATCCATCCAACGACATTGGCGCATTTCACTTTCAAGGTCGCCAGACATTTTTGTATGCCATCGTGGTCTATAATTTTTGGTTGGATGAGCCACAGTCTACTACGTGCATGTGTGTGTGTGTGTGTGTGTGTGTGTGTGTGTGTGTGTGTGTGTGTGTGTGTGTGTGTGTGTCCCGTTTGCCCATTTGGCAAACATTAAATTATCGTGTTGCTGCTTTGCTTTTTCGGCATTCATTTTGACCAATTTGCAATTATGTTGCTGTTGTTGTTGCAGTTCCTATATTATTATTATTATTATTATTATTATTATTACTTTCAGCAGACATCGCACAAACAACAACAACAACAATAGCAGCAAGCTGACCCACAACAACAATGTTGTCTGAAATTTACTATATAATCGTGCCATCGTGCAGGCCTTACCAAATGATTGACTTCTGATTGATTTGCCGCAAACTGTGGCAAGACCTGTGACCAAATCCGTCACATAATCCCTCTAAAAACTTCAAAATGACAGCATTATTATCAATATTTTGTTGTATGTTGTATATATGCTGCAACTGCTCAACTGCTTAGTGAAGTTATCAAATTATGCCTATTTAATTATGGTATGCGTATTTATTAGTAGGTGTAAGAGCTGCAATTAACTTGACACCTCAATGCATTTCACCTGTGATTAGCGCATGTGCAGGTAATTTTTCTATTTCTCACATGACTTGCAAATGCTTTTGAATAGATGTTAATCAAAGGCCTTGACGACCATAGGCGTGACACCTTATATGTAAGTGGGAGGCCATTGGGCAATATTGCATAAGGTTACACTGTGGCACAAAATGCGCAAAAGTGGAGCAAATTCTAAAAGGAAAAACAGTTGCTTTTGTGCACACTGCTATGAAAGCAGCGTCTATGTTGTGAGTCCTGAAATTTCTTTATGACATGCAAAAGGAATGATTCATCGATCAGACTAATGACGGTTCTAAACTTAACTAAATTAAAGAAAAAGAATTCGTTTTCATTAAGCAATCCTTCCATACGGTCAAAATATAAGCCGTTTGGCAATTTTGGAAATACAAATAGTGCGTAACAACGGAAAAGAAATCAAAGTTGATCAAGTAATCTTATAAATTTGCGCCGTCTAGACCTTGGCGTATTCCTCCTGGCAGCTAACTACAACTGTGCTCCAAAATGCCTACGCTTTAGTTTTTTACCTTCAGCTGAGAGCACTATTAATCAGATCACTAGCCAGAATATTAGCATATCTCGCAAAACTATCGCTCTTTTTTAAACCACAGAACGCTATTTGGTCAAGTACACCTTCCACCTTACCATTTCAGTCATAAGAAGCAGAGTTGCAAGACCTGCAAATGCTTACAGTACTTTTGTAGGCCACAGCTCAGATCCGCATGCTGGGAAGGAGCTAGCCTAACTTCTTCATTCTTGCCCGCAGAGTGGCCACCTTTACGGCAATGTATTGCGCAAATGTATAGTAAGCCTATTAACAAGAATCAAATCTATATATTTAGCCTTGACATTCTCAGTAATAACGAAATTGTGAAAATATGTCACTTTTCAACGATTATCTTCACATTGCAACGCAATCCTTCAGACGCCACAAATATAACTAAAGTTTCGCAGCAATAAACGCTTCATCCGGATAAGTACCTTCAGCTTAGGTACAAAGACTAGTTTTAGTAACGCCACTCAAATTCTCAAGGTTCGGGGCATCAGCTGTATACACCAACGATGTATTTAAAAACTATATAAAAAATTAGGGGGCTTTGCCCCCCTGATCGCTTCGCTCGCCAACCTACTTTCGAGGTAGAGCATATTCTTTTTCCCGTTCCCGTTTCCCTTCCTCATTTTCTTGTTCTTCTTCTGCTTCTTCCTTTTCCACTTTTTCTTCCGTTTATCCAAGCATCGTTCACATATAGAATTTAGGATTCATTTAGATATATATAGATTATAGCAAAACTGCGGGGTTCGTTTTTCGCAAAATAGACCGAAGCATTCAGGATTTCACCCGAAATTTTGTTAATCGAAAGTAGTGGGCACTGCCTTTTGTTCGCTCTGCTCGCCAGCCCCCGTAACTTATTCGAGGTGGATCAAATTCTTCTTCCGTTCCCTTTCCCACAGGTGTTGCCAGACTATAAGACTATAAATAAGCCATTTTTTATTCCAAGGTCCTATATAACTCTTCACCAAAATTCAAAAGAATTGGTTCAGCGGCTTAGGCGTTAAAAGGGAACAAACAGACACACAGCCAGAGGTACTTTCGAATTTATAATCTACATACATATATGTTATATAAATTAAGCCTCAAAAAGTGATGTGCTCGCTAAACTCGAAAACGGGTGGACTGATTTTAACCAAATTTTCACTCATTGAAGACAGTATTAGGGAAAAAGTATTTGTCTTTTGACGAAACGCCAAAAACGATTTTCCATATAAAACATTCTAAATGTGTTTCTACTAAGTAGGCAAGCATTATTAGTATAAAGAGACAGCATATCGGCAAGCTGTAAAAAGTTTGCTGAAATAACAGCATAACTTGCTGAAATTATTATTTAATTTGCAAGAAACTTTTAAAATTTAATTATCAATGGAAAACAGTGCAATTTACAATTGTACTCGTCTTGTCACACAAACTTTATCATATAGATTATGATTTGCATACAAGTACCTACAATTTCGTCACACGTTTTTTACATCGAAGATGTATTTTGCTTTATCTTATTTCTTTTATAGTGGCTTTGGGCATACAATTTGCCCTAGATACTTGAAATTAAAACCCACAGAGGTAGAGTTGCAGGCGAAACAAACCACACGGACTCACTTGAAAAGATCGCTTCGTATAATAGACAAACATTTTTACGAATTTTTCGCCAAAGGAACCCCGCTAGAGCTGAGAAACACTTAAGCCCCTATATCTTCCAAGCCAATAGCCAAATCAAAAAACCGTCTGTGAAACGGGTAATATACGCTCTAATACCTTTACAACGGTAGCAGCTCGACCGGATCAGTCTAGTGAAAAGTTCGAAACTACCTATCTAGTGCACTTCGTCAGAGTCTCTTGCTTTTGTCACAAAAGCAACTAGGGATATCTCATCAGCCCTGCATTGTATTGACTTGAACATTTTCAGTCAATAGACATCATGCTTTTTAGAAAATGCAATTAATATATATAAAAATTTTCGAAAAATGTAACTAGGCTTAACTAAATGTGCAGTAAACATACCTCTTAAAGCCCAAATTCACATTGCCAGAGAGTGAATGTTCTTCCGCGCCGACAAGCGATTCTTTCTTTCTTCTTGAGTAGGCATAATAACCCTAATAAGGGCACTCTTTTTCTTCGCGATAGCAAATGTAGCTAGCGCGTTCTCTAAATGGTCCCACCAACAGAGACACCCCTTTGTGACCTTTCTTGAAAAGCGGAATTGACGATGTTTCTCCCAGTAGCTTCTTCGTCCATAGGCACTACATTACCTAGCCTATTCATTCGCTTGACTGTGTCAATGTCGTCGTAGAGCTCATGGAGTTCGTCGTTCCATCGAAGACTGGAGGAAGGGATGGATATTCAAAGATCTTAAAGAGTGCTTTCCAAGGGCATTTGTATCAGACTGGAAAGATTCTCGTTTAGTAGAGTGTTAGTTTCGTATGAAGTGAGTACTCTTTACTACTCACATGCCCAACATCTATTGACAAGTTTCCTCGAACGAAGATTTATTGGATCTTATTATTATTCTCAAAAATAGATTCGTGGCCTGTACGATGTGCCATATAGCTAGAAATGGGCCATTTTCACTCGATGAGCCATCTCATCCACCACAAACATAATCTTATTTCATTAGCAATTGAAGGTAACTAATGTTCCATTATTATAGATATAAAGTAAGAATGCGTGTTTTACTCTAATCTTTTGCTTACATTCAGTTCTGTCACAGAAAGTGCATGGGTAAAATTCTCATCTTGTGCTGACATTTCTATGTCTCTTATGCCTCCGACATATGTCTCTTATGCCTCAGACGAACCGGGCTGTATCGATTTGCTAATGAAACTGTCGCACTTTAGAATGTGTGTTTTCCTTTTGACAATTCGATGTTTCTATTCCAAGTTCTTATACAGAATTTTCTGCTGCTGGAAAACTTTTCTTTTCTAAGTCATTTCCAAGCCACTGAATGAACAACACGCTTTCCTTTTTTCAGACAGCATTTAGCCAATCTATTTAGACGACATGCTCTGATATCCAGACCAACTTTTTGTTTTCGATAAAACATATATCAAAGTTATGCATTTTACATCAATGCAAGCAAAGTGATTCTTACACCAACAAAATTTGCCCATTCATGCAATACGAATTGTACCAAGGTGTTGGCAACTGCACGTGCTGAGAGTATTGACCAAACCACCAATTATATTGCATATTAATTATAACTTTTGCCAGGACTAAAAGTAGATTCCTCGCAAATAAGTATACAATTGAAAATGCACTATAAAGTGCAACGCGTATATAGAACGCTTGACATTCAATGTTTGATCGGTAGTGACAGTGGAAGCTAGTTTAGATTGTGTATGATGGAGACACCTTTAAAATTTGAACAATTTTTAACTCATCAACAATTGGAAGAACTCTTCGGCTTCATTTTGTTCAAGTTTGAGTACTCCAAAGGTCGTCTAACCAGCAAACGATCCCTAGCATTTATGCACTTGTTCTTCTGGCTGGGATTGTTCGTCTTCTGCAACACCATCAACATAGCTGTACAACGAGGTCTGCCATCCAAACATACTTTCGCCATTTTGAGCATAACTGCATACTTTTCGATACGTGGCATAATGCTATACATTAAGCATGATGACATCATAGATTTGATCAATGATCTCTATCGCCTGTTTCCGCGTGATCACGCTGGCCAAATAGAACTGGGCGTGCCCAAAGCATATAGGAGAAACATGCAACGTTATCGCTTTGTGCGCTTCTTTATAGGTACCGCTAGCATATTCTATGTGAGCATGCCGGTGGGACTGTACCTGCTGAACAATAGAAACGATATAATCACGGAGGATCAACAACTTTTGTGCGGTTGGCTACCATACGATCTGAGGCAGAGTCACAGAGCCTATCCCTTGGTGTGGATCTTGGATATATTTCAGACAGCTTGCGGCTTGGCCTCTTTTGTGTCCTTTGATGCACTCTTCAATACCATGCAGGGTCAGCTGATTATGCATGTGCATGCGCTGAGCAGTCAAATTGAGCATATTGATGCCTTGGACAGTGTCTATTCTTGCAATGAGTCGTATTTCTATGGACACATACGTCAATTGCTGCGCAGACATCAAGCCATCAGTCGCTTGGCCAGCAAATTCAATAATATCTTCAAGCTGGCACTCTTATTGGCAGGCTGCGTCAGCGCTTCTTCGATTTGCTTTCACCTTTATCTGGTTACCGAGGCAAAGGATGCCATGTCTTTTACAAGATACACACAACCCACCGTCGGTCTGACACTGTTCACCTTCGATCTGTGTCTGCGCGGCGCACAGCTGGAGCAGGCTGTAAGTTGTTGCCCACTCACTAGAGTAGTAATTTGTAGCACATGTACAAGTATTGATTAAGTTCCTAATTCTGTTGCAAGTCCGCCAAGTTGCATGCAACTCTATACAATCATAATTGGTATATGGGCAGCAAGAGATATCGCAAGCTTGTGTTACTCTGGCTGGGCTACTCCCAGCAGCTCTTGAAGATTAGCGCCTATCACCTGGTTGCTGTAAACATGATGCACTTTACGGATGTGAGTACTTGATTATTTCGAATGCTCTACTTCTTGTTAATTGTCGGAATTCTTTTCACAGATCATGCAGCGCGCCTACAGACTCCTGACTTTTCTCAAATCGCGTTAACAGTCGCAGAACACCCCGCAACTTGTCACATTTTGTATTAAAAGCTCCATTTCTTGTTGTGTCGCTGCTTAAATTCTTCAATATAGCTCACCAAGTTCCCCTAGCTTTAAGCCCAAATTGAAATCAAGTCACGTATTTGATTAAACATGGCGACTGCCATGTTAGACGCTGAAATTTGCTGCAAGTTTTCGTGGCTAACGAGGCGACCGTCGGCTGTTGGCCAGCTCGTGTCCCTGCGTCGCTGACTGGAGCTGGAGCAGTGGCTCTCCTTCTCAGCCGCGTAGCCATCAATGGCTTAATTGGACTTATTATAGCTCCAATATATATATATACTTATATATAGAGCTATGGCCGCCTGGGTCTTTGGCTCTTCGCTAAGAAGTCATTATGAAATTTCTCATCACACTTTCAACAGACGACCATTGTTGTTGTTCTTGTTGTTTCTGTTGAGGCTGTTAAAAATTTAAACATTCATTCATCACACTGGCTACTACTTCATAAATCATCAAGAGTGAGCACCAACAGAAACAACAGATACAACAAAAACAAAGCACTACAAATTGAATTGAAAATAAATTGAAAATTTTATGGAAACTAATTTAAGATAGTTGAGTTGCAACTGCAACTGTTTTTATAACGGCTTCAAGATGACTTTAAACCAGTTTTAATGCGAGTCGGTTGGAGCATGGAACATCTGCATCTCAACTAAAAGAACCGAAGCCCTTGTCAGAATAGCCCAAAGATTGGTTCCTGACTTTGCAGTTAGCACATCTACAAAGATTTAATCGATTTGTAAGCTATAACACAGCCGATTACTTTTAAATGACAATCACAGTGTCCAGGAAACCACACCGAAACATTAACTATGCGTTGCTTGTGGTAAGAAGGTTTGCATCGAGTTCAATTTAATTGTACATAGGCACTCACCTAAACTTTATAAGCACATCTAAGCATAAGAACGACTCGAATGCCGTCACGATTTGTGGTATCACGCTCGGATGGTGTTACATTCTGATAGTATTACGCTTATTTACGCTGTGCTAGCAACGTGCATGGAAGAGCCTCAAAAACACGCTCGCGACGCGATTTGGCAGCGAAGAAACGCTCTTCCCAGTAGTAACTCCGTAACTTAAGGTAAGAAAGGGAGAGAGTCTACTAGAGTGCCTACTTACTGGTACCGTGTCTTTGTCAGAACCAAAATTAATGGTCAACGATGAGTCCCTTATACTCAACTATGTTAGCAAGTCTTATGGAAACCAGTCTTTTCCAAACCTTCAAGAGTAAAGATGGGAGGCTGAGCTGGTACACTCCGGCTTTGCAGCAGCATTGAAAAGCAAGACAATGTAATGGATTGCACGATCTTGGAGCTCCTTTAGATATGCGTTGCATCTGCAGAGAGAGTAATCACTTCTCGATAACCGAAATTGTGTCTTGTGAGGCAAGAAAATACTTATAGTGAAACCACATTCCCGATTTCATCAATCCATGTAAACTATTTGCTGACTATTCTTACGCCTTTCATCATAAGAAATATGGAAATCTGAAATACTAAAAAGAGTATCTACCATACAAAAGTTTATTTCAAAGAAAATCAAAATTTATGTAACACTTTCATACGATTTCAAGCCATTTACTGGCTCTCATAAATGCATCGTCTGCCTTGACTTTCAAAACTTTAAAGTCACAAAATCAACTTTAAAACACGATGTAATGATATGATTTAATTTTTTCTACCAATTCTTTACATTTTTTCCTAGTTCCTAGCAACGCCCTTGAAATAATAAAGTACACAGAAGTTATGGTTTTGGGTATAAACAAAAATATTTCCAAAGAGTCTTTCAAGCGTAAAATAATATGAAATGGGTTAAATGAAAAGTTGCGAAAAACTTGCGGCTGCAATTGTCATTTTGTGGATATAGTAAAAATAGCTGTTATGAAAACTTTTTACAGTTTAGGATTTCATATGTGTACATATATATTCAAAATTAAACAGCACATCAATGTTTTCATTTTTAATTTATTCAAAATTATGCCACAAACTGAACTGCTCGCTTTCCGAAAGAGTTGGAACTACTAGACGGAGCTTCAAACGAAATGAAAGGCTTTTTAACAAATATTCTCCAAATGAATATATGCAAAAAAGGCGTCGAACTTAAAGTTAGCACAATGTGCCGCCATTTTTAATGATATGTCTCAAAGTTTTGCGTAGGCTTTTTCGAAGCAACGGCTACACTTGGTCTGCCCCTTGCGCATACTTCTGCTTTGCATGCCTTCTCATACATGTGCAGACACACACACACACACGCACACACACACACACACACACACACACACACACACACACACACACACCCTCGCTGCTCTTACATATACATATGTACAAGCAAGATCCACAATGCGGCGCATAGTTTCTTTTACCGCAAAACCAAAGACTTGCCAAGTTTTGCCAAGTTGAGTGGCTTTTGCTGCTTTTTTTAGACGTTGGCTGCCAGCCCCAATCCCAACGGCCACGGCAGCAGCAGCAGCAGCCCTCGAATGCAACGAATATTTTGTACTTTTTGTTGTAGTCTCTTTATACACTGTAAACAAAGGGGCGAGAGTACTATAGATTTGTGCAGTGTATGTAAAATGCAGAAGAAGACATTGAGACTAGAAGTACACTAGCGAAATAGGAATCGATCAGGCACTCACCGTATGAACACCTAGATCCAGGAGAGCATGCTAGGTCATAAAGTTCGCATATCCATCCAAATCGGCAGTTCAGGAGGCCACCCCCACTCTTTTTCGCTGAGTTTTTTAATGCTTGATTGTTCAGATCAACATCTTTCACTTCTAAATTATAATATGCTATCAGAATTTGATTTCTTTGCACCTGTTTCATGACATATTGTTAGCGACATGGGATAAACGTGCAAATTCATTCATTTGCCAAGTAACATGCTCCGTTTGAGTGATAGCCGCTAGACAATAGAAAATCCAAGACACTTTCCAAATCATTTTCGACAAAGATAAATTCATGGGAGTTCAGATTTCATTTTACGGCGTACCAAAGTAAAACATTGTGTTCACTATGAAATATCTCTAATGCAGCTGGAAAATCTTGAGGAAATATGCTGTCGCAAGCTTCATCGTTCTTTATCATCTGTACTATAATCTGGTTCAGTTAGAATATAGACACTATCGATGGTGCCATGTTTTGATTTTGAACAAAATCCAAAGCATTGTCTACAGCTACAGTGGGCGGGAATGGGTTAAGTCCACACTTTCAAAGTCATCTTGTTGAAACTTGGCATCTTGTGGAATGTAACACTAACTCCCCTGATGACTCTTGTGAGCCTAATGAACGTTAAATCAACGTTTTTTGGGCAAAAAGTGTATAGAGTATTCTACTGTCGGGTAGCGCCGCAACTTTCGGTATCATATCTCTTCGTTGTAGTTGTTGGTCTTGTTTTTTTTTTTCTTTTCTTTTTTCTTTGCGCCCAACGCATTTGCCGCTGCCTGCACTTCAACCGCAAAGGCAAGTGGTAAAATACAAGTAAGTCGTATGCGGTTTTTCAGTTTTTACTCTTTTTCTCTGCAGTTTATTTTGGGCTTTTGGCTTGGGTGGTTGCTCGGCTGGCACGCAAAACAACAACTACAACAAGCACACACACACACACACACACACACACACACACAGACACACGCATATGCACATGAGTAGACTTGCCATATATGCATGTAACCCACAACCGTCTGCGTCTGCGTCGGCGTCGCTGCCAACGTCGACGTCAAAGTCGGCCATAATGCGTTGCAGTTACGTGCTTATGCGATATGTGTGCACTCAGTACGTTGCACTGCCGCCGCCTCTCTGTCCTTTACGCCTTGCCCATGCAGCGCATTATGCACGCGCAGCACACGCAACATGGCGTCGCAGCTACATAAACACACACACACACACACACACACACACACACACACACACACACACACACAACACACACACACACACACACACATACTTGTGCAGCGCTTTCATTGGAATTCCGCCGTCGATTTTATTTGTAGTTTTCTTGTTTTGATTCTTTTTTTTGCGGTTTAACTTTTTGTTGGCATTTACATTGCATGCTTTTTGCATATATTAATGTTATAAATATAAAATACATATTTCCGAAGAAGCTGCCAACTCGGCAAACAAATGTTGCGTATACGCAACGTGGCAGCTGCCGTTAAATATACCAGAGCGTAGACCCGTTTTGACATTGCACCTCTTGGCAAGCGTGTCTTGCACACTTTGAAGCAACTTGAACCAAACTTGCATATAAACAACGTTTTTTTTAATCCAAAAGCTATTTTTGCTTATATAACACTATTTTAGGTGTCAATAATCCTACTCTCTGCTCTGTACCAATGACGATTACCTATAACTGTTTTGGATACTTAAAATCTTTTGAACCATTGTATTTACCAGATTAGATTTGATGACCTTCAACCTTAAATAAACGTTGCTTCTTAGCAAGCAAGCGATTCGATGAGACTTTGATAACATCTCACAAAATGTCTGATTATCTTTTCATTCTCAGCTTAAACACAGTTTGACCGTATTTCTTGATAGCAGTGCTTTGAAGGCTTTACCACAGAAACATCACACCTATTACATAGCGAGCAAGTAGCACCAGTAAGCAAGATGCCCAATAATAAGTAGGACGCATTCGCGAGGATCGACATGAAGGCCAATGTAAGCATTAACTGCTGGCGCGTCGGACAAGAAGGTCACATGAGAAAAAACGCATAAATGATGTTTTGCTGGAACTTTTGCGCAAAACGCGACGTACAGACGAGGTTTCTGTTGACGAGGAGTGGTAAAACGGAGTGGACCAACACAAAAGTCGAATAACCGTGGTGTGCTCATGACGACCAAGGCATATATATTACAAGGTATGAGCCATCTGCTGAAGCTCGCACATTTCTAAGGGCACTATTGCAGATGGCTCGACTCCACGTAACGGCCAAGGACTGCACTCTATTAAATTTCATGCTTTTCGCCAGCGATGTGGCAATACAGTCATTCGTCCAATTTGAGCTCCCAGTACGATTACTACTCACAAGATGAGAAAGAAATACGAGATTTACCAAAGACGTGAATGAGTATTTTCAAACATACAAATGCATATTTGTATCGTCTAATCTAGTAAATTTTTACTTAGGCATGACTTAGTTCTCACAAATTAACATTAACTTTAAGATTAGGCTAGACAAAGCCAAACTAGCTTCTCAGAAAGTGGAGTCAGGAATTAAAAGGAATATGAAAACAAGGGGACTGTTTTTCCTTTATTAATCCAAAGGTGAAATGTTATTCGTGGACCTATACAAGAACTTGATAGCAATAATAATGATCCTTGATGATTTGTTTGCTTGGTTTCTTTAGGTTGTTTATTTTTGGCTTCCGGCATTGTGGAGACGTGATCTCTCAACATCATTTTCTCGTTTCCTCATACATGTAGTCACGTCTTTTCATCGATTTACCTTATTTCTGTGGGGTTTGCCGTCATATTATGACTATATAGTATTGACGTTCACTGCACGATATTCAAAGTACTCAATGAATTTCCTTTACTCAAGATCGAATCCCATCTAAAGAGATGCTACTGCTAGCTTGTTAATATATATACATACATATATGTATGTCATTTGGATACTGTGCACAAAAACTGAAAATTTTGTAATCTGTTTAAACTAATTTTATTTTGTTGAAACTTTAACTAACTACATTCAAAAGTAATAAATTTTGATATTTTAGCTTCCAATTCAAGGAAAATCGAAACGAAAATCTTAAAAATTTGTATTTTACCTTGACCCATAGCAAATGATTGCCACGATGATGAACTTTAAGATTGCAGCGTGTGCAATTGCAATTGCTCAGCTTGGCACAATCACAATCGATTAAACTATCGACGTGACACTACGATTGTGAGTCAGTCGGAGAGTGCCAGAAGGTAGTTGTATCCCAAATGTTAGGCCTTTGCATGTGTCAATGCTGCGCCGCAGCATATTGATGGCAATTGGCTCTGCCACTGATGGAATGTCATGTTAGATGGCAACAAAACACACCGCTCCATGGCATTGCAGGCAACTAATTGCATATTTGCATAGCTACATGTTGCAGAGAGGCAGTAGAACACGAAAAAGGAGAGAAAAAAAGCAACAACGAAACAACACAAAAACAACTACAACTACAACAGAAACTAAGGTAAAACAACAAACACAACTTTGTAGAACAACAAATGCCAAGAACCAACGCGACAGCGACGTACAGGCGCCTATTGTAGTTGTTCTTGTTGTAATTGTTGTAGCTGCTGCAGTTGTTGCAGTTGTTGCAGTTGTTGCATTTGGGGTGTGGCTGACATGGGGCCACTTCATATGCCATATATATATATGTATGTACGATATATATCTGCGGCAAACAAATTTGCATGCCGGCGTTGTAGTTGGAGCTGCAACAACAACAACAACCGCAACTGCAAAAGCGTAGAAGAAGAGTGAAGCAAAATGTGGCACATTTTTGTTGCGTTTGTTGTTGTTGTAGTTGTTGCGCCAGTGTAGCAAACCGAAGCGCTACACAACCAATCCAATTTATCCAACCAGCCATATATCCATCAATCCAAGCATGCATCAAACCATATATATATAGATATATGTGTATATGTTTGTCTGTCCGTCCGTCCGTCTGTCTGTCTGTGCGACCATCTATCAATGCATCAAGCAAAAGCATTCGCCAATCCATTCATTTCCATAGAAATGTGCGAAGATTATATGTTTCGTCAAACGCGAAATTGCGCACGAATATGCCCGGGCGTCTGCTTCTACGCTCCCCCTTTATCCTGCCTGCGTCCCATGTTGCTCTACTGTTCTTGTTGTTGTTGTTATTGTAGTTTGCACTGTTTTTGACTTCGCTTTGAGGCTGTAGCAACGTTTCAACACACTTCATGCAAGCACTCATGCCACACACACACACACACACACACACACACACACACACACACACACACACACATTTGTCTGAATGTCGTTTAGTTGTCGATTGTTGTTATTGTTGCTGTTGTTGCTGTTGTTGCTGCTGCAACTGCAGTGAAAAAGGCAGAAGCAAAGCAAGTAAAACGGGGCGTATGAGTATTGTAGCGCTCTGCCGCCCGCAGCTTGCACAAAAGAAAAAAGGGTCTTACGTCTATAAAAAAGGTCTCTACTTTTCTTTTGCGGCTTTTTCAGTCACACAAGCAAGTTGTGAAAGCTTCTACGTTTTAGTATATATACTATATATATATATATATATATATAGTAGCGTATATATGCTGTCTGTATATGTTGCTTTCTTTAACTTTAAAACATTAAATTCGATGGAACAGTGGCGAAAAATGAATTTTCAATGGCTAAAATAACTGTAACTGTTTATGGAAAGCCAGTTAAATGGCCGAAGCTTGTCATGGCTGTGGGAAAACCTTCTCATCATCATCTGCACATGAACTTCAATAAACAAAAGTTCAGTTGCATATATGTATGTATACAAAATAGCATCCAGGCAAGTTTTAAGAATCAAAAATAGAAGAGAATCTTGAATGTCTTTCGTTGAATAACTTGCAATATTTCCTATTTTATATAAATACTTACAAAGGTAACCGATATAGCAATACAACATTGTTATCAGACTATCAAGCCCCAATGAAAGCTCTGACGACAACTAGAATGAACTCCAAGCTGGTTAGAGCAACCCGGACTAAAATGGATCTTCTGAAAAGAAGCAACAATCTGAGACTTTGGTGGGTACTCGGCCTCACGATCATTCGTGGTAATGAACTTTCGCACGAACCAGCAAGAAATTGTGCCGCAAATCTCCTGATGGCACGAGAGCCTTTTTGTGGCATTGGAAGATACGTGGTTATACAGCTATTAAGAGAGAAAAGACTAAGGAGGTCTGCAGATTGGATGAACAAGAAAAATTTGCAATTAAACAAGAATAACACTACTCTCCAGTAATAATAATACAAAAGTTTTTTGGATGGTACAACTTAAAGATGTAAGGCATAATAAAGTTTTGCAATATCTGGCAACTGAAAATCTCATCTAATAGAAGAAATTCCCAGAGATTCTTCTTTCATAACATTTATACAGAACAAAGATTAGATTTTATCATTTATCGTTAGAGTTGTCAGACCCTATACACCTAGAGTATAGAGCAAACACTCGTTTTATAGATAGAATCATTGTCCGTTCTGTGCTATGTGTATTACATCATGTAATATCGGAAAGATAAGTGTTTGTTATTGTACAACAACAAATAAAGCGAGCAAGCGATCGAGATGTGCAGGAGCAGGAATTACATTAGGAAGTTCTTCCATAAAGTCAAGCGCCAATAGTTTTCGACCTTGTTGAAGGAAAGCAACGAATAGGCATGCCTAATACGTGGCAAAGTACTCAAATAACGTTCGGAATATTCCGATTCGGAAAGCAGAACAGGCCTGATTATGATGTAACATAAGTTAATTATGTTATTAAAGTTTCGGAATTTTATAAGACTATCTAAAAGCCAGCAAAGATATTTAAGGTTAAGGGTCGATTTTTTGGGAATGCTGTGATTCCGGTAATTTCAATTCATTTTCTGCCTGCAAAAGCAATAAATTCCCTACAAATTGAGATGTATAACAAATATTTTCGGCAATCAATCAATCCATCAATCCTGCGAAAGAGTGGAATATCCTTCATTAACCTATTTAAAAGAATTATTTATAAAACAATTGAGCAAAATAAGTTGGTAAACTCTCCCAAGTGTAATTCTGAGGCATAACTTTTTCTATTTCGCCAGATGATAAAAGTTATATAAAGATCTGTTGTGGTTTGCTAGTAATTAAACTAAAGAGTACAAGTTTTTTTTTTTAAGGAAAAAGTTACTTTTTAAATTTGCAAGTTATTTGCATGAGCGTCGCTCAGGAGCTGTTGAATGACGTCAACAACACTCCAGATTTGTTCAAAAGGTTCATAGCTGGTGACGAAGCCTTCTTATATGGTTATGGCGTCGAAAGCAAAATGAAATCATCATGGAACCTATGTGATGATCCAACATCGGAAAAACAATTCATAACTTTAGCATCGCCATAATGCAACATCTCACGCATCGTTACTTGATCGAGATTTTTAAAAAGAAACAACAATGTTATCATGGCTCAGACACCGTATCTACAGAAACTGTGCGCCCATCATTTTTCTTGCTTCCAAAACGGAAAGACCTATGAAAAAACGATTGGATAGATAGTGACTGATACCCAAAATACACTTATCAGAAGAGCTTTGAGAAATAGAAACAGCGTTTCATAACTGAAAAAGATGACTTCATAGTAAGCAAAGATACAGATGAGTAAATACAAACAATAACATTGCGTTCTTTGTCCTTTTCATAATTACTCATAGAATAGACCAAATAATACCAATAAAGTAAACTTTAACGTACGTCTTTTTCGAATTAGTTTTAACTTTCTAGTCTTTGTATGAATTATCGGTTCCAATTCGTTGCATTTAGATTATACACTTAGGAAATAACTTTAGACCATAACTATTGTCACGAATGAATTGCTGCCCTTTAAGTTATACCTTAAACTCTGCCTACAACTTTTCAACTTCGATTACTGCTAAAAATGGAACTGAGTTAAATCGATTACTAATAAAGCTATTACAAATTAAAAAGTATAAGTTGTAGAGTAATAACTAGTATTCTGGGTAGTCTTTAATATTTCATGGCAATGCATTAAAATTGTAGGCACTGTGCAAAATTCTCATGTTACATATTCCATGAAGAGTACTTATATTTCTAGTTAAGCACGTACATCAGCTACGACTGTGTGTATGGACTATGTGGGACGTGCTGAAATATGCGAGTACTTTGCATCACACACACACACACACACACACACACACACACACACACACACACACACACACACACACACACACACACACACACACACACACTCAATCACATGATGACAAAGTCAGACAGGCGTCTTCATTGACGTTTTGGACGCCATTGTTGTTGCCACTGGCAAAGACTCAATCGGTTGCATAGAGCAAATCTTGCCAACTTCATGCCCCAAGCATAGAAATATAGACAGGTATTGGATGTTACGACCTTTCTCGTCACTTTTTGTTTTTGAATTGTATTTTTAATGTATGTATTTGAATGCGCTTTTTGTTCATTGTAACCAGCCATTGTGTACTTTTGCCTTAACCCTTGCTTGCCAATGTTGCCGTTTCTGCTATAACTGTAGCTGTATGGGTTAGTTATAGGTTTCGTTGTTTTAACAATAACAATTATTTCTTAACTGCACTTTAGCAGCACAAAGCGCTGCGACACGGGCAACACCCCTGCCACTGGTCTAAGTTATATACAGAAAAAAAGTTTTAAAAAAAAAATATTCCAATGTTCATTACAAAATTCCTGCAGCAATTTCATATAGTATGTGCTTATATATGTTTATAGGTAGGTATAAAATTTCAATTGGTTACAGCATTTCATATATGCAAAATGTGAAAACGAATAGAAATTTCATGGCTGGAAAATGCATTACGTGTCTGTCAAACATTTCCGCACAGCGCATGCTAAAAATCTATAAAAAGAAGAGAAAAAATACGCTAACTCCAACGACTTCAAAGAGCAAAAGCCAGTCAAACAATCGTGCATTTGAGTTTTGCTCTTTTTATACACTGAATCTTAGAAGGGTACATTGAGTTTTGTGCGGAGCAGAAATGGATCTTAGTATTGCAAGAAAAGAGATCTGTATTTCTAACTGTCTGTCAATCAGTGAAATCTGTCAATCTATCAGTGCTTCTATGCCCAAAAGACAGTTAGGGCCAAGAAAATTGGTCAAAAGATTAAAACTGTTCATTTCCTTTCAGCTATCGGTTTGTAGCGCAAAGCGTGCCAATGTTGCATGAGAACTTTGAGCAGAAATGCTAAAAACGCACTGTATAGTTCATCAAGATTTAGAATCATGACATAAGAAGTCTGTATTAAGCCATAAGCTTTCCACTTATTTCAATCTGACTCGGTTTCATCGTTTTGATATTGATTAATAAAAGCTTGCACTCAAGATAGTACATAACTTGAACCGTCTCGGAACTACTGGTAGTTGTGAAACATTCAACTGTGAGCTCTGTCCAACTTGGGATATAGTTGCGGCTTCTCAAGCGCGCGCATGCTAATGCAAAAGCAACAACGACAACCTAACACAAGCAGGCATGCTCTTCTATTTGGGCTCACTGCTAACATAGAATACAAATACAAATCTGCAACCATCTCGCTCTTCTCTTGACGCTGCTTACACAGCACAAACAAGCTTAAAAACCGAAAGTGACACCATCCGAGCGTAATAGCAAATTTTCGTGACGGCATATTAGGAGCGCCAAAAGAAGATTCGCAGCAGATTCGTCTTAATGACAAAACGTCGAATGACGACACAAATCGATACGGAAAATGTTAACGAAATGAGTACCAAAGCAAGCTTTACAAGCATCCAAATGTTAGGCACTTAGAGCGACGCTCTTCAGCACTCTGGAGCACTGAAACCACCAATTTTGTGAATCAAAGTATCAAAATCAATCAGATTCTCGAAGCAAAGCTCTTTCATGTGAGCAATTTATACCACACATAGAATTTAATTCTTTCACTAAAATTTTGAAAATAATGTGTGTTGGAGTATCAAACTTTGTCCGAGATCAGTTAAAATGTCAATGTAACAAATTCGCATTAACGTTATGCGCAAACCATGTCTGCTCTTCAACAAACTCTTACTATTTCTGTGAGATTAACTTTCCCGTAAAATTCTTAATCCTTTCGTGAGAAGCCGTTAATATCACTTTAACCGCGTTGCATTTATAAAAGGCTTCAAAGAGTCTTTATGAAAAAGTTAAATCATGATGAGAAGAAAACTTGACAGCGGTAGTGAAGAATGAAGGCCTGTGAATTATGGAAGTGTTAGCACTTTCTTAGAACGTCCCAACCACAAATTACTTTGACAGTAACAGCGAAGAGTAAAAACTTGTGAATTATGGAAGTTTTTGGCTCTGTCTTACAACTTTCGTTGAAAAGTAATCTGTAATCTCGGTTGTACTGATCGAAAAGTCTTTGAAAGAGAGACTTGGGTTCTGGCACGACAGAAGCTCCGTGATCCCAAGTTGACGCAAAACCTTCATTATGTGACCCCTGGTTATTTTGGACCCACCACGTAAAACCTCCCTCCCAATGACAAATTTTACGAAGTAGGAGTAGTGCAGAAGTACCAGGCCATAACTTGTTAACAGTCAACAAGAAGAAGAATAGGCTTTGAAAGTAAACACTGAGATTGAAACAAAGATAGCTGCTCAGAAAATCTTTGCCAAAACAGTAAAAATGTCGATAGCTCGGTACTGCGATGGCGATGAGTGTGCCATGCGCCTCACGGTTTGTCACAACGTACCGTAAATCAGAAATCCCAGTTCTAAACCCTTTAACTTTCCATTTGTTGTACCATAAAAAAAAAATCTGGTTTCCACATTTTAATGCTTCTTTCCTGAGTTTTTGCGAAATTCTACTGTTTTGTGACTGAAATAGTCTTCAGGAAAAGTCGATGCGAACTTTTGGACTTAAGTTTTGACGTAGTGGTTGATTTCTCAATCTTCAGTTAAAATCTTTTTCTTTATAGAAGTTCAGCTAAAGCTTTAATGCCTTATGCTGTATTTTTGAATCATCTCTTGGCACGGCTCATCTCTTATTGCGTTCGAATGATGCTACGCTTGCGTATGCTGTGTTAGCAGCGTCTACAGGAAAGCAAGCAAGCAGCAGCTAGCTCAGTGAGAGCGAAAAGAAAGGCATGCATGCCTCTGTTAGGTTGTTGGCGCGCTAGATGAAGTCACAGCTGAATGTTGAACAACGTCCAGGTGTCTTAGTCTTGTTTGGGTATCTTATAGTCGGCTCTCTCAGCTATATCACCTTGCTTGTGTTATACACCTATGTGTGTTTGTTTGTCTTTCATTTTCATGACGCTCGCCATCACGAATACCACAAAAAAAAGTTCTTATCTTGCACAAGAAAAAGGAGTGCAAGCAAAATCAAGCCGAAAACGTGGCCAGTTCCAGCTCCAACTCCAAACTTAAGTTCAAGCTCGAACCGCCACCATATTTTATGGCGTTCGCGTTCCATTCGCGGCCACGACCAATGCGCGCACCGCATTTTGATTCGTTTCGCTTTTTGCATGACTTGAGATCATAAAAAAAAAATATGAATTTTTTTCTTTCTTTTCATTTCATATGCCTTGCGTATAAAGCAAAAGTGTAGAAAAAACCAAGTTTGGGTTTTATATATATGCATATATATATGTACAGTCAAACCTGCTCAAGTTGGCCACTCACGGTTCAAGAATTTTTGGCCAACTTATGCAGGTGGCCAACTTATGAGGGGAAAGCAGTTTTATATTGATTTTATGTTGTTTCTTTAATTTTTTCAACTTATTTTTTAACATAAAAATGCATTTAGTCGTGTATGTTTATGAACTATGTCCATAAACTCCACATAATAACAAAATAAACATATAAAATAGTCAAAGTTTGTTACCAGAATGCTGCAAATTCTTTTAAATTCGAATGTAACTTAAGAGAATCTTTAAAATTTGCATTTTTTTAAGCTTTTGAATTTCTTTCTTTTGATTTGCAACAAATGAATTGTGCCATCTGGAAGGATTTCATTCAAATTTCTATAAGCAACAGGTTTACTGCAACCAATTTCGTTCAGTTGTAAATTTTGCCATTGATTTGGATTATTTTTTTGATTCGAAAATGCAGCCTTCGTATTTTCATACATAACATTGCTATGGTTTTAAGGTGGCCAACTTATACAGGTTCCATTACATTGACAAAATAAAAAAATCGCTCAAAATGTGACCAACTTACAAGACATGCAGGTGCAAGTTAGGCAGGTAAAAATGTGAATTTTTGTTCTAATATAAAGTGTCCATCTTAAGGAGGTGGCCAACCGATGAGGGTTGCCAACTTTGCAGGTTTGACTGTATATACCTATGTACAGTTGACTTCGTATACGTTTGACTTTGCGGGCGGCTTGTGTTGGTCATAATATTTAACATGCGCCGGGTAAGCCTGCCGGCTCTGGGCTGGGTCTTGGGTCTTGGGTCTGGGTCTGGGTTTTGTGCTGGGGCTGGCTCTGACGGCGGCTACCCTGTTGCCATATAAAGTGCTAGCACGCACACACACATAGAAACACAAGTCTCCAGGTTGCTTTTCATTAGGCTTTTTCCCTTTTTGGTTCTTTTTCATACTTTTGTTTTCGCCTTTTATGTGTTTTGCTCTGCGCGCCATATTGGCCTTTACTTTGCGCTTTTGGCCCGCAGCTTAGACATCCGCCATCTTACAACACACACACACACACACACACGCACACACACACACACACACACACATTTCTGCCTCTTCTTCTTCATTACGCTTTGGCTTATTTCGTTAGTTGGGCGCTGTTCCTTGCCATTGCCAGATTAATGGGCGCGATAAGCTCGCCGCAAACGGCAGGAGTAGCCCAGACACTGAGACTCTTTGGCCAGAAGGCAAGGCAATAGCCAGAGTCACTGCCAGAGCCAAAGCTAAGACCAAGGCTCCAATGTGGTGGTAGCCTTTGCATTAACAATATTAAAAAAGCAAAAAAAAAAAAAATGAATATATAGCCAGGTTGCGTCGCCAGCATGGAATGCCATTCGATCAAAAAGCCAAAGGCCACAACAATGGACGGACTGAATGACTGACTGACTGAATGAATGAATGACTGACTGACTGTGTTGTGGCATGTCTTATCTCTTGCAACAAATCTTTAGCCAATCGTTAAATGAGCAGCGTTCTCACTGTGTGTGTGAGTGAGTGTGTGTGAGTGAGTGTGCGTGTGTACGTGCATGAGCCATTCATTGGGCATGGGTGAAAAAGATCAATTGATTATTACGACTGGAGCATAAGTTCAGTTCTTTTGTTTATAGTAGTTTATTTACTTACTATACCATTTGCGGGTAGTTCTATAATTGTTTAAGCATAGTTGATAAATATTCTAGATATACTTCAATTAGACTTTGCAAAAATATGCAGCTCATTAGAGTTTCAAAACTCTCCAAGGGGCTCAGCCAAACCAAACAAAGTACATGTACTCAAAGTCCATTTCAAGAAGTGCGTCCGTTTTGTATATGAGATAGTTTTCAGGGTACCCAGTTTCGCAGCTAATGCCACATGGCAAACACCTTGTTCGAGCCTCTCCAAAGCTAGCTCCTTAATTTTGGTATTATATATTGCATTTTCCATTTTCGTGTTATATTTCCCTTTGTGTTTTACGAAATATAGTAACTCTCACAATTGAGCAGTTTCAGCTGTCATTAGTAGTTTAAGCTGTGTTATGTCATCTGTAGGTAAGTAAAATCGTTGATTAAACATACATTACTCTATCTATTACTCTTCATCTTCCTCTTGCCGTTCCCCTACCCGTTCCTGAGGTGTTGTCTGAGTAGGTACACATTTTTTGGAAAATTAAGCTTTGAGATTTTGTGTCATTTTATGTAGTTTTACGCTTTTTTGTCCAGAAGAAAAGAAGAGAAGGAGAAAGTGTAAGAGGACGAAGAAGAGAAAGAAGTAGTAGAAGAAGAAGAAGAAGAGGAGGAGAAAGAGGAAGAGGAAGAAGAGGAACAGAAAAGGGAAGAAGAAGAAGAGAAACAGGAAATGGAAGAAGAAGAAGAAGAGGAAGAAGAAGATGATGAAAAAGAAGAAGTAGACAAAGAAGAGGAAGGGGAAGAAAAAGAAAAGGAAGAATCAGAAGAAGAAAATTATATATGCTATAACATCGGTCCATGCGAACATCCATTTGCACAGTCATCACAAATTTTTCATGACAGGAAGACGCTAAAGATCTTTAATTAACAATTTGTATCGTTGAGCAAATGTATATTCGGATGGACGCATGTTATTACATCCGCTCAAGGGAAAGTGTGAGGTGATATGTGTATTAAGAAGAAGGCGGGAAAGCATTGTGCAGCGTACAATGTTAGGAAAGAGAATTGAGAGCTTACCGACCATGTGTCAAAATCTAGTCCTTGATCCAACTAACATATATTCCTATCATCTTAACGGGCACTCTTTTTGTGATTTTCAGGGTTAGTAATCAAGTGCGCGGAAACTGTCGACCTTGTTCTCAGTGTATTGCAGGGGTCGGCAGCAGGGAAGTCGCTAATGGCAACATATCAGTTCTGCAGCTGTCAGTTTAGTTTAGTATCGCGCTCTGCGAAGTTGAAACTTAAGAGTCCTTTACTTCGTCCATAAAAAGATATTGATGAGAGTTAAGAAAAGGTATTGGCACGCGAGCTGTTCAAAAACTATTAAAACTACTCAACTTTGACTCGATTATAATAGATAGTAAAAATTTCCAGTACTATAGCCTTATGCTGGGTTCACATACCTCGACAAGTTGTTTTCCCCAGTTTGCAATGATAGTATTAAGAAATTAACATTAATTACAAACTGTCGCAAAGCAAAGCTCATAATGGTCTAATAAGATGCTTGAATACGGAATGCCTTCCTATTGCACATACAGTTATGGAAATTAGTTTGCACTTAAGTATTCATATGTAGATACTTTTATTAATTGTCACTTAATTGGACAATTTGAACTTAAATGTGCTCATTGAGTCGCCTCAAGTGCTTGTTGCTTATGAACTGATACGATCGTCAAATGGTGCTCTGGCTCTGCCACCAAACGCATTTCAATTAAACTGTAAATGTAGCGAATTATACAAATGAGCAAGACCGTTGTGGATGCCACCGCTACTAACTGCAATTGATTGGCCAGGTAAATGTATCTTACGGATCGTTGACGCCGGCCTACAAAGAGCACGTGTTAAGTGGCGTTTTAAATGCGTTTAATGCCACACAAATGATAGGTAATCGAGTGGAAAACGCTGGCCAAGATCAATCAATGGACGGGATATGAAAGTTTACAAAGGCAACGGCAAAGGCAGCGGCATTGGCTGACTCGTGCCACCTTGGCCTAGCTTCCTTCCGCTAGATAGAGACCTACAGGAAACAGGCGCCTGTGACAGAACCTAATCAATGCAAATCTGGAAAATTGTTTGCAAAATTAGCGCGCGCCAACTAAGTCGACAGCAGCAGTAGACGGAAGTTGCCACTCAGCATAGTCCCAGAGATTTCAATTTACATGCGAGCAGGCGTCAAAGACAGCCGCTGATAGCTTCATTTTTCATCCGGTTATGGCCTTAAGGGCTTCCTGACTGTCAACACCGTTGCTGATAAGTTAACTTAGGAATTTTTAATCAAAACTTATAATAGATAATAACAACAACAACAAGCGCATCCGCTGCATCACTTTTGTAGCACAGTGTTTATAAAGTTACGCGCTCTGTGTACACTTGTATAGACACCCGGATACTTGGGATTTGCACAGCCATTTCCCCAGGACACAATGCCGCACAGTTGATTCTTATAGATGACGCCGCCACCCGAGTCACCAGAGCAGCTGTCCTTGCCCCGAGCTCTTGCACAGAAAGTGGATGCATATAACGGATCCGAATACAAACGCTGGCACAACTTCTTCTTTATCAATCTAAGCTGCACTGTGCGCAACTGTATGGAAGGATTGGTATTAGTGGAGCGTGTAATGCCCCAACCGGAGACACGCATTGTGTTGCCAGCGCGCCATTGCACATTGCATAGCGGCGCGTATGCAATATTGGGACCTTCCATGGGGTTCGCCAACTTGATGACCGCCACATCCATGTTGAGTCGATCAATGTTGAATTTACTGGGTATGAAGGTCTTGTAGGCGCGTTTAATATTGCCCGTCTCCGTCAGCTCGGAGACACCTCCCTGCACCGTTATGCGGCTTACTTGATAGCCTTGTATACAGTGCGCTGCGGTGACCACAAATAGACGGTTGACCAGCGTCCCGCCACAGTAAAACTGACCGTCATAGCGCAGATTCACCACATAGCCACCCACGGCCTGTTGGGTCGTCACACCGCCGCCTACAATGCGTGGCTGCACTTTTTTGTTGCTGCCACTGTGGATGCCACACAGCAGCGTAAGCATGGAGAGCAGCAATCGTAGTGTTGAATAGCGATCTTTCCGTCGAAAAGGCAACATGTTAACTAAACGTGACGCGTCTTTCATCTGGGTTTTTTATGGAACGCAATGAAAGTAACTTCACAGCTGTGCAAATATATATTTCTAAGGCATAACTTTTGCTTATCTTTTGTTTTAAAGTCAATAAATAGGTAGAATAGAAATCGGAAAATAACTGGGTTATGGTTAACGGGTTTGTGTTTCCTAAACTACTATCTGGCCAAGGTTGCAAACTGCTTTTACTTTCTGGGCGGAAACAATTGAGATATAAGATTCAGCTGAGGACAAGGGGGATGTTTTCAAATGCATTTTGACCCCCTCCTCCGCCAGTAAAATATTCATGTCATCGTGGCCATATCCAGATATCAAGGACTTTACCCCTTCCAAATATCCATATCCAATATTCAATTTTTCCTTTCTTAGACTTTCCTCCACTTTCTCGTCCGCCACTTAATCATCCATATTCAAATTTTAAGATTGTAATCGAATATATAATTACGTAAGTAATGTCTTCCAAATCGAATTGTTTGTTAAGGAATTGTAAGGTTTTGATGTGTCATATGTTGAAGATTGATCCTCATTCGTACCGGTTTCTCATTATAACCCGATTTAGATCCACTTTATCGATGCACAATATCCACAAACATATACACTAAAGCTTTTTCTTCAAAAATATACTGTGACTTTCTTTTTTTGACCGAAATATGGTGTAATCCTGCCAACTTGATACAAACTTTGTCAATCCGTGTAAATCGTTGAAACTCTACTTGAGAAAATGATCAAAGAGCTTTAAGCCATATTTCTCTGCATGAGAAGAGAATATGATATGCAAAATTTTGAACATGGGTTCTGCAAAATCTATCTTTTAGTTAAGACGGTCTCCTACTTAATAAGCTATATGAAACTGTAACTTACAATACTGGAAACGTAAACAAAATGTGACTTTGAACTTAATCGAATCCATAACTATTAAATTCGCTGCTTCGAAGTGTAGTTATATTTCTGATGCATGGCTACGCATCTTTAGGGGATTCGTTTGCATTATAAGTTATTATTTGTACAACATATAAGGTTCACCTTATAATTATTCTTTCTGATGATAGTCGAGCCGTAAGCTCTAAAAAAAAAAAAGAAACAAGAGTACAACCTAGTCGCTCTCGTCTAGACGCAGGTAAAATCAGCACTAATAAGCGTAACACCACCTGAGCGTCACACCAGACTAACTTAGTAACAGCATTTCATGACGGCTTACGTGCCTTAGTCATATCAAAACATGAAATCTTTCGTTGGGATATACGGTTTACTGTTTGTATCTGAATAGTAAATAAGGATCAGGTTTTCCGTTAGGTTTACGAATTAAGCCAAAACTGGCTTGCATATGATTAAACGTTATTATATACATATATTCAAAAGTAAAATGCGTTAGTTTTGTTCTAGAAATCAAGAAAACCGTCATTAAAAGTACTCCAAGTAGTAAAAAATAGTAAAATCTTTGATTTAAGAACTCTACGAACGAACAAACTTGATATGACAGCGTTCCAACAGTATTTGTCCAAGAGGAAATATAAACTTTTCAAGATCGATTGTTCTTAGTTTTGGATTAACTTTTGATTTTTTGTCAAAAAAACCAGTTCGGAGCTTGTTCAATTCGCAATTATGAAAAACATGTTAACTTAAGGTAAATTTAAAAGTGCTTTGGTCTACGCCTAGAACTTGCGTAGAAGTCTCTGCAAATCTTCCAGTCCGAGATTATGCAGCAAGTAAGCTTTATACGCTTCTTCCCAGTCGTTCCAATGGCGTATGAACCTTGACAGCAGGGTTTTCTATCACAAATAGAAAAATCCGGTTCGGAACCGGTTCAACTTGCGTCTGTTATTCAGCGATGTTTTCCAACTCATTTCAGTCGACCTTGAGAAGTTCAATGTTTCGCTTGCGAAAAAAACAGACGTTGTTTGTACGAATTCTTTCATCCACACTTGTTTGTTGCAAATAGTTTTATAAATAGGTTTCTAGCCTAAAAATCCCAAAAAACAATTGGCCACTTTTTACTTATTAGCTTAGCTGCAAGTTTGTTGTTTGCTACAGATTTCGCTCGATAATGGCTTTTGTGAAGAAATTAAGTAAATCTATAATTTGCACAAAAAGTAGCCCAAAATTATGGATAGCTAATTGGCTTGGAAGAAAACTTTGTGCATAAACTTTGCCACCTTTTTTTTCCATTGTAGCTGCTGATTGACAACAATCGAAAAAAACAACAAATTGGTTAAGTGAAAAAAAAGATAAATAAACACAAAGCTTAACTACCTGCTACTAATCAGCTAGCAAAATAATAATTATTAAACTCGTTCAGGTTGTGGCAATTATTTTTAGTGCCACACAAATCACTATTGAAAGAATTCCAATAGAAGAAATAAAATGCCAATTGAAATTGCCGTATGAAAATTGAAATGCAATTAAGTTGCAACATGAATTGGTCAGGCGTTACTTGAGAGGGCGGGCGGGGGGCGTGTACTTGCTGTGTACTATAGACGACGACTATGGCCATTACGAGGCTTATTAGTTTATTACAACGACAACAAATCTTAACAAACGCTAATTAAGACACAAATAATCGAACGTGCTAACAACATCAACAAAAGCCAATAATAAGCCATATTGTACACAAACACACACACACACACACACACACACACACACACACGCACACACACACATACACACAAACATATACACTGACAATAACTGGTGGTGATTTCAAGCTGTGCGGGCGAGCGGCCATTGGGGCGGAGGCGTTCGCTGCGCAATAAAGTTGTAGAGGCCAAAGGACACTCGCACAACTCAACAGCTACATCTATAACTGTGGTACACACACAACCACACACAACCACACACACAACCATACACACAACCACACACACAGTGGCAACCCATACATATGCAAATGCCTTCGGCTTGCGTGTGCAGGCGCTACCACCCACGTCCTGCGGTATTTGAACACGCCCAAATTGTACAAGTTTCATGGCAAACAATTCAAATGGAAAGGGAGCGATTTCAACTGTGCGCGTTGGTCGCTCCGTCTGTCCGTCTTACGTTTTCACCCCGGCTAGAAGCAGAAACAACCACCGGACAAACCGCAGCCGCGCAGACCGCAAAGACCAAAAAATAGGGAACCTGTATAAAGTAAACAGCAGCAGGACTACTCAGCCATGAGCAGGGGGCATGTGGTGCGCTGCACGAAAGTGTAACCACGTACAGGACATTGTCGATGTTGCAAGCAATGGTAAATAGCAATGGCAGCCGGGAGCACGGTACAGAACACGGGCGTCTGCTTATGTAGCATGCGTAGGTGTGTGCGGTTGTCTATGCATAATACATAACGGCTACAACGAAAACGCGTAATGAAAAAGACATTTTTATATGATTGCACACATACATTTATACAGTGGCAGACACAAGTATACGCCGACATACATACCTACATATTGGGTTGTACAATATAAGTTTAACTATTATTTGACAACTTTCGAGCTAATGGAGCTCTTTAGAGAGCCAAAGGTTTACTTCAGCGGATTCATTTGGTTCCGTTTTCGCGATTCGCTTGGACACAAGTGTTCACATTATTACTGGCTCTGAACAAGGGCTTTGGCACCAACCAGTGTAAATTTGAACAATTTGAAGTCTTATAAGGATATTCGCTCATTGCAAGATACGTATGCATGCCTTGCAAGTCATTTGAGTGACTCTTCGAAGCATGAGAAGGCATGCTTAACTGTGTTGAATCAAATCTAAGAGTTTCAATGTTTTCATGGCTGGAGTTACACCCAATGCATCGCAGTTAATGTCGCCAGCTATTACAGGTCTACCTCTTCTGCTGCAGGATCGGGTAGCCTTGAGGCCAGCGACACTGCACCGGTTGTTGCCCATAGCAATGAGTTTCTGGCTATCCCAGCTGAGATTCTCTTGGATACTGGCGCTAGGGATATCGTTGCCTTGAAGATGAGCACCAGAGGTTTCTGCTGCTGCGCCAACTGTAAGCATAATTGATACTGCGAATGTCCCCTATTAGTCCCAAGATATCTACTGATAAATCTCTTATCTGCTAATACCTGGGGCAACAGATGATGATATCATGCGACGTTGTTGAGATCGCCAAATTTAACTTAGTCTTTTTGGACTCTTAAAGTGATAACCGAAATCGTTAGAGCTTCTTTTTAAGCCAAGCTCGCCTTGTCTTCGACAATCGACTACTTAATACACGCTCTCATAATAGCTTTTTACGAAGAGGAGAAAAAAAACACGAAATAACAACGTTTGTGCGTACAATGTTGTTGTTGTTGTTTTTCTTCTAACTTATACAGTACATTTTTTACTGCAAATCAATTTCTACCTGACCAAAACGCAACGTATCCAGGTGAAATATATATTATATTCTGCAAACCGCAAGCATTCTGTCTTTCGAATGGTATAGGTTTCACCTAAAAATTTTGCGTTATTGCGATGTTATCGGTACCACACTGAATTTTCACTTAGCGTATTTATATACATATAAGGTGTCGAAATATGATGCCCACAAAATATCACTTCATTTAGGTCGAAAATTATCATAAATAATTTAAATCAATTAAATTGTCACAAATGTTAACATAGTAAGGTATAATATTATTCCCTACAACAAGCTGAAGCCGTTCAGTTCGAAGCCGAATACAAATTTGGGTAACATAACCGTAGCCGATATACTTTTCGGCTTAAATCCCTGCACAGAAACATAATAAAATCAATACCAGCTACATTTCGCAAAATTTTATAAGATAATATTATAATTGTCCTTTTGTGCGCATGGTCGGAGAAGCTCCTGTGAAGGGTCTTCAGGGAAGCAGGAAGACTGCGGCTATTACTCATATTCCCGAAACCATCAGGCTGAACTGTATCTCTACTAAGTATTGTAAAGCTATAAAATATATCTCATAATATAAAAAATAAGTTTGTCTGTCTATTAAACCGGGTTCTTCAAGTTAAAGAAGTTTAGCGACGTCCATAGTGCGTAATGTAAGATCTTCCAGCTACTGCTCTCAGGCCGTACAATGAAAATTTAGACCTGGGGTAAACATTATACAGTATTATCCTTTGTATGTCTTTGGGTTATTTCATTTATGCAATACCAAACCATTGCCAAAGTCTCTAGAAATCTCCTTACCCGATGGAAAGCACCTTACGCCACACCTTTTCTAGGGCCTAGCAATTCCGACGTGTTAACCAAAACTTATCTCGGACACATGATATGAAGTTTCGGTTATCTTTTATCAGTAGGTTTATTGTGATCCAAGCCTTTCAAGAATATATATACCATTTGGCATATAAGAGAAACAAGGGTTTGCCACAAATCACTTTCAAATGCAAATCAACCCAAGAGCTCTCCGCCAATGTGTCGGATATGTGCCTTAGAGTATTTTATAAACTTATCGCTAAAGCTTTTCATCGATTGAGATCTTTAAGAGATTTTATTGAAAACTGTCTAGCGATTTCTGGCATAACGCTACATATTTTGAAATCTACTTTGCTCTAAGCCTCTATGCGAATTAACAGCGAAACTCGTGACATATAGCTTAGGAAGTTCTTGTGTTATAACAAATAGAACAAAATTTATGGAAAAGGTAACATAGCATTGAACTACCTTCAATATATTTGTATACACAAGCGAACGCTTAGAATCTTTTGCCTTTCTTTAGCCAGACGGAAGTGAATGGCACATTATGTTGCCGCTGGTTGACATGGCCTTGTTGTTGTTGTTGTCGTCATCAACGCCGTTGTTCGCATCCGGACCGGAGTCTAAAGGGCTGCGAATGCATTGAAGTGCTTGGAAATGTGGCCTAAATTGTGCGGGGTTGTAATTGGGTAGTATGTACCTTCCCAGTCTGTGTTATATGCCACATACATATTGTATATACACATAGTAGGTGTGTTTCTGTGTGTTGGTCATTATGTGCTTGATGCACAAGCTAAGCTGCTTGGCTAAAACTAAACAGTTAACAACTTTGGAGCACAGTTTTCAGGGCAAACATCGGCGCAGAATCTTATGTAGAGTTGAAAGTTCGCTAAACTTCAGACTTTAACTGTAACTGATTTTCAGACGCATTTCAATTGAATTTCATTAAAATTGTAATCTTTGAATCGTCACAATTGTCCTAGACCCGTACGACCAAGACCAGAGTGCAACAACGGTCATGGTACAGAGTAACAAGAACAAGAACAACAGCAGCAGCAGCGGCAACAACCACATCGTCATCATCAAAATCCCATTAGTAACGTATTCAAATGCGTTCGAGTGTAAAACAAGCCACATTCAGTGCACGCAGTCAAAATGTGAACACACTCATACGCACACTCGCACACACACACTCACATTCATTGACAGTAGCAACGGCATTACGCATCCGTTTGTGCCAACGTCCACTATAGCGACATAGAGACAGACAGACAGACTCTTAACCCATACCCATTGCCAATTTGCATGTATTGAGTGAGCTCTATAAGCAGGATACACTGGTATAGCCATTGCCTAGCTAAGCCCCTGGAAGCCCATGTTACTCATATATGTTTTCGCATTTTAGCTCCATTATCGATCATCATCAGTTTATCAACTCGCATTTATTTGTGACTCCTCTCATTGGGCTCAGTTGTCTAGAAAATTGCCACTTGGTTTGAGGCAATGAATAGTCGTAGCAATTTTCGTATTTTTTGGGGGCGTGCAGAGGGGTATCTACCAATAGTGTCCAATTTTTTGCAGCTTCATTGCACTTGCAGCCATTCTAATTTTCACATTAGCTTCGTTTTGTGTTTTGTAATTTGAAATTTTAATTACTGCGCCTAATGAAGAAGCTGCGCTTCGTAGAGCTACTAAAGTTTCAATGTAGGTCGAATTCAATAAAATGTTTAGCTAAAATTTAAAGCAAACACAATTTAAATGGGAATATCTTATGTTGCAAGTAAGTATTGGAACTGCTTGGCTTAAACCACAGAGTTTTATGTGAAACATCTACTAGCGCGACTTGGTTTTAAGATCAACTCATCACGAAATCACGAAAATCTGCTATCAGGCTCAGATGGTTACTTGTGTTTGCTGTGTTAGCAGCGTCCAAGGAAGAGCGAGAAGCTAGCACTTTTGTTTTTGTGTACTTTGTTAGCAGTGGGAGCGAAAAGAAGAGCATGCATGCTTTTGTTAGGTTGTTGTTGTCGAGCTAGATGGCGCCACATTCTGCAAAGTTGGAGAAAACTCACAGCAAAATTCTTTACAGCGGCCCGGCGCAAATACTCTAAATTAACTTTTTGAGTGGCTTTTGTCAAAAGTACTGTTTATTTTGGAGCACATCTTGCATACACACACAATAATCCAAATCTGTCTTTTAAGGTTTGACCACAATAAGACTTGTAGTTGAAATCCCTTCGGGACTTCGGTTGTTACTATAATGCATGCAAAAAAGAAGCAAGTTTACTGATGTTTTTAAATAGGTTCAAGAAACTATCGCAACTAGGAAAGAACTCTGTTCGAATTCGGATAGGTCTGCTTGGTGGAAACTGTAGGCTGAAGGGACATCTGAGCAAGCTGGGCATCAGCACATCCAGCATCCGCAGGTTCTGTGAACTTGAGTACTATCTATAGACTGACGGGGGAGCTGTAAGTTCAGTAGGGCGCACAATAGATCTTAAAGGTTATTATCATTATAAGACTATGTAAGCTACTTTATTTTCGAAATTAATTGTTGTTCTGTACGTTTTTATGTACTAGGTGCAACAACAATAATCAGTTTAAACAAGAAAGAAAACTTAATTGCTTTTCTGTTTTTCCAAATTTATATTTCCTTTTCTATTCCTTCATCTATGAAATATGATTCGTTTTTTTCATCATGACAAAGTTTCAGTCGTCAAATCTCACTGTAATTAAACTGGAAAAGAATCTTTTTGTGGAAAACATTAAAGTCGAGCTAAGTTGCAGAGAGATAATCCTTCCAGGGGAACTCTAACCCTAATTGTTTATAAGCCTATAAATAAGAACCATCTAAATATCTTTTTCTATAACGAAACAGTTGTATCTCAATGACTTCGTCTGCACTGGCATCAGTAGGAAAATTAATAGTAGAGATTTCTTTAGCCAGACAATGCTGACACTCTATAAGACGCTCATCTTTCCAGTCTGATACACTTATCCTTAGAGACATTGAGCAGGAAGTACTCTGAAAAATTGGAAATTGGAACGGCCAACTCTACATAGTAAAGCGAATTTACATCCAGCGGCTCCGTTGGGTCAGTTTTGCGAATAGACGAAGAAGCTCCTGGAGGAAAGGTCTTCAATATTAGAATTTGTCTTTGTTGGAAGGAGCAGGTATGTGCACTAACTACCTTTGATATAACGGGGTAGACAAGGCATGCACGATTCAATCCGATTGCAGGAGTTCCTTTCTTTAGGGAACTAAAAATTTCTTTGTTCTAGTCTGTAAAGAAAAAGGTATGGTATAAGAATTATAGGGAATTACAGGGATTCGAAGCGTAATCGTAACCGTAACCGTTATCCAAAACATTTGAATTTTGAAACCGTAAGCGAAATATATTTTTTTAAAAACCCCGATAGGCGTTAACCGCCTATATTTATGCCGATATGGTTTTGGTTTTTTTCTTTGCATGCTTACATATTTTTAATGCTGTGCTTTACATTCCGTCACTCTGTGAAGCATTTTCACCTACGTCGCACGGAGGAGCCATCTGACTTTTTTTCGGCAAAATTCATAACATTTTAAGGAGTAAAGATATTTTCAAAATTTAAAATGGAACAGGGAATTCCTTAAGCTTCTGTACGGGAAGCATAATAATAACTCTGCTGGTTTTTCTGCCACTGCTATAAAAAGTGAAACATAACACTTCCTTTATTTTGTAGTTCTCATTGGGAATTACTTTTTTTAAAGAGCATAAACTAATAAAGTGGAATCCTTGGCCGTTAAATTGAATCGAGTGAATTGATCTAGTGGTTTGGGACCCACCACTTAGAACCACAATAAGAAGAAGAAGAAGAAAAATTGGTCTTACAGAGACAGCACCACAGCAGCGTCATACGGACACTGTTTTGAAAATGATCGCTGTTCAGCAAAAATTTTGATTTTTTTTTACGGTTCAGGGTTCTACTCTATTACTTGCTTGCTCTTTGATGTTTGTATAGGAACCGGTAAACCGAAACAAATATTGGTGAATTGAATCGACACCGATATTAATGAAAAAAGATAACCGAAATAAAAGCGTTAACCATATCAATAATAACGTTACTACCGTTATCGCAACCGTGTCCGAAATAAGTTTCGGTTTGAATCCTTGTTTAGCATGATGTTGTTCTGAGCATTTATGTTTAAGGGTATGTTGGAAAAGACAGCAGCTCACATTTGAGGCATTCTCTGAGCAAAAAGCCACCTTGAAAAAAGTTCTCTTTGGGATTGGAATATGTTAAAGTATACATAAAAACATGTATGTAGAGTAGGTTTTAAGATCTGTGTAATGCGTAGTTACCATCTTATCAGGGGCTCAATTTTTTTGTAGTATAATTTTCAAATGGCAATATCTTTTTTCCATATCAATGGATTTAAAATTTTTATAGGTGTTTTTTGTAGAGAATTTTCCAAGCTTTCGAATGAAGTTTTTGAATATTTAAAAAAAACTTTTTTTTCCCAAAAAAAAAGCAAAAATAATTTTTTTTTTCAATTTTCGCCCCTCTTTCCCCCCTTGAAATTTTTTCAAAACTAGCCTAAAATGTTCCTTATTTCATTAACTTTTTACCCCCCAAGTTTCATTTTGGGACATTAACATTCGTACAAGTGACAGATGAATATGTAATGCGGTGAAGATCATCAATTGCGCGGTTAATATTATCACTTTCCCCATAGTGTTGTGCAGTGAGTAGTTTACCCTGCATTATTAAAAATTCATTGTATACAGACATTCTGGACTTCAAATCTATGTATAACTATTGTAACAAAATGGTAAAATACCACTGCTGCTAATCGTTTAAGATTTCCACCTATGCCGTCACAGGGCCCATTTCCATGCGCTGTCGCGTGAAATACCCATTCCGCGCATAAATCTTCTATAAATTCATTAGTTTTCTAAAGTCGAGTTATAAATGTTGATCGATCTGTGCTTTCCCATATTTGATACTATATTTTGTCAATCCCTTCACTTTCAAAAAGCTCTTCCAAGTAGTTCTTAATAGTATCAACATTGTCTTGACATTGTTGACACTCTCCAAAGTGACAACTTGGTGTAGGGGTATCACAGACCATAATTTTCAAAAAATCTTTGTACGAAATAAGCTTTAAATCTCCAGATTTTGTCAAAGAAGGTATGGAAGCTCCATCAGTTCCACTTGAACCTGCTAGAACGCAATGTTTAGGACGCAATCGAGCGAAAGTAGAAAATCCTATTTTGCAATTAGGATGTTCGGTTTTGAAAAGGTTGAAAAGCTCTGAAAGGTTGCATAAAATTAGACGCTTTTGTGTATGCTTGCGAGTTCCATCCGCTTGCTTAACCGATATAAAATCTTTTTTGCCCGGTAAAAGACGACTATTTATGTCATTTTCATAGAAGTTTATGACCACATTTTTCACTTCTTCAGACAAAGTATGTCCACAATTTTTATTTTCTATCCCTTGTCTTGCGTCTTTTACAAATGAGCGCGAGCAACCAAATATTTTTGCAACCTTTCTCTCGCTCCATGAATCAGGCATAAGAATCAAAATTTCCTTTCTTTTCAAATTGTTTGTGAGTGGATTGTGAAATAATGTTTTCAATTTCTCAACTATTTTGTTAAAATGAAAAGAATCTCCGACGTTGTCCATATCCTCCTCATCAGGAGACCAAACGTCCAATTCGTTCTCTGATTCAGATTGAGTGATCATTTCTGGTATTAAAATGTTAGGAATTTCAGTGACGAAATTATCTGGCCAACCTTTTTTGGAAACTTTTTTGCGACATTTATCGCACAAAAATATCGTTTTTGGTACGTTTATAACGTTAATATTTGATCCGTCGATTTTACGAACCTTTTGCTTTTTATGGATTGTGAATTTATTTATCGGCTGGCATTATTTTTATTTTTTTTTATTCAAAAAGCGATGTTTCGAAATGCGTACCAAAATATAGACAAAGCGTTGTAAGGACACTAATTTTTTTAAAGTTGTGTTTTCAATAAGTTAAATACCCGTGGTATTTTACCATTTTGTTACAATAGTTATACATAGATTTGAAGTCCAGAATGTCTGTATACAATGAATTTTTAATAATGCAGGGTAAACTACTCACTGCACAACACTATGGGGAAAATGATAATATTAACCGCGCAATTGATGATCTTCACCGCATTACATATTCATCTGTCACTTGTACGAATGTTAATGTCCCAAAATGAAACTTGGGGGGTAAAAAGTTAATGAAATAAGGAACATTTTAGGCTAGTTTTGAAAAAATTTCAAGGGGGGAAAGAGGGGGGGAAAATTGAAAAAAAAAATTATTTTTTTTTTAAATATTCAAAAACTTCATTCGAAAGCTTGGAAAATTCTCTACAAAAAACACCTATAAAAATTTTAAATCCATTGATATGGAAAAAAGATATTGCCATTTGAAAATTATACTACAAAAAAATTGAGCCCCTGATAAGATGGTAACTACGCATTACACAGATCTTAAAACCTACTCTACATACATGTTTTTATGTATACTTTAACATATTCCAATCCCAAAGAAAACTTTTTTCAAGGTGGCTTTTTGCTCAGAGAATGCCTCATATGTAAAGTAACGAACTCATGAATTAGATTAATACTCGGTGTTACGAGTTTTCTTAACGGAAATCATAGGAGTTGAGCGATCAAACACAAAGTGCAATAGAAAATCAATCATAAAAAGCGAATGAAAGTGCGCTAAGCACAAAGAAAACTCCAGCAAATCTACGCTATAAATAGCTTTAACCTTTAGGTAATGCAATTATCAGCAAGGATAAAGCTATTTAGGTCAATTCTGCCAATTATTTGAAAAGTATCGCATGACAATAGAGACAGATACAAAATTTTGCACAATAAACGCAATTGGTTGCATTATTGAATGAATGCTTAAATGATTGATTGAATGAATGAGTAAACGACTTAATGATGTTGGCAACAACAACGACAACAACTTAGATAAGCCGAACTGAAACGAGCCTGGAAACGACTTAAAGGGCGATGTAGCACACCACGTATACGCCCCTTTGTCCGCCGTCTGCACATATCAGCGGCATTTGTGATTGCATAGAGAAAAAAACAGCTTGTTCGAGTACGGAGCACGGAGTCCTTGAGAAAAGGCAGTGCCAGAGGCTGTGTTGTGTCGCTCTGCCTCTATCTGTATCTCGCTCTCTGTTGCGCTCGCCGGGATTGTGGTGGTTGTTGGGCGCCCCCCCAAGGAGCGCGTTCCATATGCGTATGCGATTTTGATTTGATTTGATTGCGGCGTCAACTTAATTAAACGAACAACTACCAACAATGGGCAACAAATTGTGGCAGCGCCCGTTGCGCACATTTGAAGTTCAAGACGAGATGCGTTGTAATTTTTGTTGTCGCCGGAGTCATTGAAACGTGTAATCTGCAGCACGTGTGCGTTGCGTCAAAGGCGACACCAGACACGTAGACAGTGACGGCGATGGCGACGGCGACGTAGAGAGACAACTTTAAATTCAGCTGTTTGATGTTTTTGGTGGCAAGGTGGCATAAGTTTAAACTAAAGTAGGCACATAACTCATAGTTGCAGCGCGCACAATTATGTGCATATGTATGTATGTATTTCGGCAGTTGGCAGTGCCACCTACCAAATGCCCAAAAACGGATGCACAGCCTCGACGCACTCTCGGTTAGCTAAGGTAGTACGTACAACAAGGCGGCGTGTAATTAGTGTCAGTTCCGAAGTCACATTTGGTTGCAGCAAGGGCAACGCCTACAGCGGACATGGCGACGGCTGTGGCAGGCAGTCGCCGCTGTCCGTTCAAGCGCTGCAAAGATGGACGCTTGAGATGCCAGTGTGCCAGGACCTGTGCAGTGCCAGTTGCCGACACACACACACACACGCACGCGCACCCTGCTCATTCATGCATCCGTCAGATAATTACAATAATTACCTGCGTGAGTGTAGGTTACCATAGACCAAAAACACAAAAAAGGACCAGTTCGCTCGCTCCCTCTCTCTCTTGTGGGTTTTCTAGGCCGGCTGCGCGGCACTCATCTTCAAAAAAGATACAAAAAACCACACATATAGATACCCATGCTGCCACATGCAACCTTTGGCAGTCTGCGTGCACTTTGCGTTTCGCATCATGTGCCGCCAGTTGTGCCGACACTGTGTCCGTGTGTCCGTGTGTCCATGTGTCCATGTGTGGGTGTGCGTGTCTATAATTATCTGCCGTTAATAATATTCAAATAGCTTCTAATATCTCAGGCCAGACAATGGCAGTACGAGTGAAAAAAAATAGAAAAAATTCAGGCTTAGCCATTGTGTCTAATGAGTAGCCCAAAAAAAAAAATAGTCGACCCAAAACGCATTCGTACATGAAATCGCCTAGATGCATTCGCCAGATAGCGGCTATTTGAACTCGAGCTGAACTGATTGTCTTATCAGCGATGAACCTCAGTGTGCCGCACTAACAAATCGTTTAATTTGTCTTTTTGCTGATTGGGGTGTCGGCGTTTTAGGTTTTTTTTTTTGTTGGCCAAATGCAAAATCGCTGCCAATTGTACAGGTGAATAAACCTTGGGCAGCAGCTAAACCCCCAGCAAAATAACTGACCGCAGCCATGAAAAACCGCTAACAAAGCTGCCCGTAAATGTGGCCAAGTCAAGCGTACGAAAAATTCTTATCATACCAAGCTAAAGAAACGCCAGAGTAGCTCAAAGATACTGGCATAGTAACGCCTGGCTTTGATGTGTTGCCGCCTTGAAAAGGAGTAGTCGGAGTCGCAGTCGGAGTCGTCGTCGTCGTCGTCGACGACGTAGATGTCAACGACAATGGGCACGGCAAGCGGCAACAATAACAACAACAACAACAACAACAGCAATCCATCCGAAATTATTTTTTGATGCAACTGAAAGTTTGCATTCCACTTGTTGTTGTTGTTGTTGTTGTTGTTAACAAAACGCTAAGACGTGCAGCGGGCACAAAGGAAATTCTCACAATTCCCAACACACGCTGCAACATTTGATTGCGATTTGAAGTTGCTTGTTGCACTTGCATGTTGTTGTTGTTGTTGTTGTTCTCGTTCCTGCTACTTTTGAAGTTGAGTGAATGACTGGTTGACCGCTTGACGTTGCCTTGAAGACTTCTCAGCTGCAGCTTTAGCTTTGAATGAATGTTGGCTAAATAGCTTTGGACAGGCGTGAGTACATGCGCTGCAACAAGCAACAAGAGACAAAGCGACAGCGCCAAGTGCGACAAGAACCAACTGCAGCTACAACAATTGTGACACTGTCTGTGCGCTTCACTCATTGACTGCCGAATTTCTATGTATGCATGTGTGTGTGTGTGTGTGTGTGTGTGTGTGTGTGTGCGTGTGTGTGTGTGTGTGCGTAGGGCAACCATAGCCGTCGGCATGTTTGCACGTTTCCCAAGCGCGGATATCCAATGCCGCCGCCGCTGCTGCTCCAACGGCGGCTTTGTTGCTGTTATGCTTGCCGCAAAGTGCTGCAACATTTGAAAAATGTCACATAGTTCAGCTGCCAGCAGCCGCAGCTCTTTTGGCCAACTGCCGACAACTGCGACTAACTCCAACTGAACTGCACTGCATTGCATGCCATTGCCAAGAACTTCCTTGCCGCTACTAATGACTCTGTTTTTGTTTTGCCACTTAACAAGCTGCTAAACCACAACAAACTTGACATGGCGAAAATTTATTAAAAAAAAAAAAAAAATCCAAAACTGCGCTTGAAATTTGCCGCGCTTTATAATGCGCATCGCTTATAATTTCTTCACACGCCAAAAACCTTGACTTGCGCTTTGCTTTTACCACCGATTAAGTTGCATAATTAATACACGTATTAACTGTCTGTCTGCCGCAATTTGCAGACAAAATCGACAACAACAACAACTAGCACAACAACAGGTGCAACTAGAACTTAAACCGCAAACAATTAGTAAGTGTTTTGAGTGTGTTGTCAAATTGCCAAGCAATTAAAATGGCAGCTCGTTGAAAATAGAACGCATCTATTTATAGATATTCACACCTTGCAACAGCTGTTAGCCAAATAATTTCATTTAATTAAACATTTAACAACTTAATTATAACTTTAAAATCCTTTAAATTTATGTTTAAGCACAAACTGCAACGTGTGCACGCAAAGCTAAGAACAAACGGCAAAAGCTCTCGCTTGCAAAAGCTTTTGAGCCTGCATTTGTTTTGCTCTCCAACGCTAGATGGCGCCACTTGCTTGTTATGAAAAAGTGCGCTACTTTGAAATGCGTTAAAGCTGAAATATTACTCTTGCTTTTCAAATGCCTTAAAATAATGAATATTATTCATTTTGTTTACAATTTTCGAGCTATTTTACTTGAAATTGGTGAACTTTGCAACAATTATTCAAATTTAAAAGGGTTTTTATTATTGATTGCAGCTTAAAACCTTTAGGATGCTTGGTTTCAGGGAACGGTTCGAAGAGCCCCCCTACAATAATTTACAACAAATCAATGAAAAAAACTGTGTATAAAGACAAATATTTGGAAAGTGCCACGAATTATCTTCTTTTTTTTATTTGCGATCAATAAGCGAATTTTGGAAACATAAATTTACATTACCATTAGACATGGTCAAAGTATGTTTTGGAGTTTAATATTAAATTAGAGTTTTGGATAGGAAATAAGCATGTGGTTGTTACACCGCTCTGAACGGTAGGTTCTGTGGGTGGCTCTGTGGGAGCCTTTTCTTATCGTGGCTGTTGTTCAGCCGGTTGAGGGCGAGGTGGTTATGGTGACAGCCTGAACACGCTGTGTACTTTGCGGTGAACTTAGCAATTACTTCTATAACCGATTGCATCTAAGTGTCACGCCGTATTACCCACTTACGGACATACCAGGCTTTGTTTTTGAATACTTGATTGCATTTGCTGTTTGACTTGGTCTTGATCTTGAGAGTTGTGCCTCATCAGCCAGTAAATTTTTTTTCAGCTTTAAAATGTATACTTTTGCCTTTTAAGTAATGGGCCCAATAAAGCCGCTTGTGCAGTGTGAGAACAAGTTATTAACGTGCTCGAATGCTGATATGGGTTCACCGGCGGACAATTCTTGAGGGAGACAGTCATATATGCTGACTTTTCTGTGTTGCCTGACGGAGAAAGTCATATGCGCTGACTTTTCCGTGTTGCCTCCGATATATTAGCGGGCGAGCTACGGCTTAACAACGTTAAGCCCAAACGATATTTGGATTGCCGTCGGTAGTTATGCGAGAATCTTAAAACACTGGGAGATGGTAGAATGGAACCGGTAGTGTTCTTTTGAATTTGTGCAGTAGTCCTAGCTGCCATACTTTATTAAAGGCATCAGAGCAGTATACTTTGTTTTTGAAAGTCAGGATTACGGTTTGGAGCATTCTGTGGCCTTGTGCGCTTCTAAATTCGAATTGGTGGTCAAGGGACCTGGCAGAAAATCGAAATCGAACAACTTTGCTAGAATAACCAGCAGACACATCGATTTCTGGCTTCCCTGGTTTGGCAATTATAATGAACTCAGTAAACTTCTATTGAATAGTGGGAAGTGACTAAACTTTAGAATGCCAATTTTGGGATGAGCTCAGACTACGAGCTTTTAATGCTTCAATTTACACATGCACCTCGTTAATTTGGAGTATCTAAGAAGATGAGCATCTCCTCCTTCTTATCTTTTGTGCTTAATTGGAAAGGTGTAAATGCACTCTTCTTTGAGCCGGCCTTTTGACGTATTTTGTGGCGTTCCAAAGGTTGTGGTCAGCGCTGTTGGGTTTGACTGGCTTCATCTAACATTTTTTTAAGTTTTTCGGTCCCGCTGTTAATTGCTGCCTTAAGTCTCCGCTTTTCTCTGACGGTGTCCTGTAACTCCGGTGACCACAGGTGCATGTTTCTCCTATGAGCGTTGGTATGCATTTGTTTCTGATTTTAGCAACAAAATAATAACATATTTGCACGTTGTGCCGCAGCATTCATAATTTCGGATAAAGCGCAACATGGTCCAATGTATGGTTCGGGAGCGGCGATTCGGGATGTTAAAGTTGATCCACTTCAATCGAAACGGCAAGTCAACATCACCTGCATTAGTTTGGAAGAGAATGAAGTTGCCTTAAGTGCCAGAGTTATTTGTGCATATTAAGGGTTCCTACAAGGAGACCCGCATTCCAAGGTTTGGCGGACAAGATATACGAATAGCTTTTTGGTGATACATACATACGTCAATGTGCTCATTAAGTAAGACTTTCATCAATCTACCCTGCTAAGAGGAAAATAACCAAATCTGTTCTGGAATAAGAAAAAACTGTTCTTTATCAAACTGCAGCTGTTGCAATTCTGGGTGAGTTAATTAGCCGATGATTAGCCACACCAACCATTCATTGAGATCTGCTTCTTCAGATCTGCATGAGAGCTTGAGCTAAACCTTTTCAAACTCCGTACAAAAACCATACTCAGTTATCCATTGTTGAAAGCTGTGTAATAAACGAACTTTGAATATGGTTTAATATGCAGAAGGGAAGCAATTGAAAATCGCTAGCTAGGCCTGACAAATCAGGAGAAACCACACGCTACTGCTGTTGTGTGAAGGCGTCTCATAATTCTACTGTACTAGATAAAGCGCAGTTATTTCATTGTTTTATAGAGCGGAATAGGATTAAGGTGCAGTTTTCATGACTCACAAACACCCTGGCAGATTCTCTTTCAATAGCCGCAAAGGGTCCGGTAACTGCTCGCTTAGTGCGCCCGACGATATCGATATCATCTGCGTATGCAAGCAACTGGGCACCCACTGGTGGAACATCTCTACCTTAACAAAGTTGATGCACAACCTCTACGGGGTACCGCCTGGATAGCTTCTCTAATAGCCACCCGGTGTTAGAGAAGTGAGCTAATGTGCGCAGCGAAGCCCTCCCTGGGCTCTAAATGGGTTGTGCGCAGGGTTTGGGACCCGCCGCATAAAAACCTCCCCCAATGAAAGACAGAAAAGGCATTTGTTACAATGCTCGTATAGATGCATATATTAGTGTTCAACTCAAAGACAACGATACTTTGCTGTCTCTGATGTAGCTGCCGACCCCTGCTTTGGCCGCGATAGCTGCGTATCCAATAAGCCAAATAAACCATGAAATTTTTACCTTAGCATCTCAAAAACGTCTTAGAGAAAAGGTCTTGCTTTCTTCAGAACGCAACTAGTGAATAGCTTGAAATACTTTTCGTACTCCTATCGTACCTACCTTTGCTCTTTGCAGGTAACTGAACTTTTGAATGAATATATAAGTGGCTTGTGACATTAGTGGATAATTCTGGGAAATCATATCGTCAGTTTGTTGCACTGCAAACTTAATATTAAAATCAAACCATATCAGTTTTATTATGAAAATTATCCTATGCAGCTAACTTACACATGCAAATTGCCATAAATTAACGTCAATATTTGAACAAGTTTAAGAGTGTGGAGAGTCGGCCCAAAGTAGTTAACAGTTGCATTTGAAGGCTTCGAACTGCATTCATTTACTCAGCCGTTATGTCACAAATGTCAGACAGAAACAAATACTAGGCGCATTTCTGTAAATAATTCAAATGGAAATTGAATAACGAATTCTGCAGAAAGAGCTGACAGTTTGTATGCTAAAGGACTCACGCATGACAGTCGCGCTACATAGTAAAGTTAGGTTAGGTTTTAGTCCCAAGTAGATGCCACATTTTGAATATGTTATGCGGCAGTAATTTCTCAAGCTATTTTTTGGAGGACAACTGTTGTCCTGTCGCCTGCAATTGCATGTTCAAATGTCGACATATGCATAATAAAAACCAAGTCAAGGTAATTACAGTAAATCGTTGTCAGCAAATTTTGTTGACATTCTAATGAGCCACAAAAAAACAAAAATAATAAATTTGTAGAGTTTTGTGACAGTTGGCCGCAATAATTGTGCAATTTCATGGCTTGGCCAACGGTGCGTATGCAAATTTAGTTTTGCGGCCGCCATTCTAAGCCTTATGGACCAACTAAGCTGACCAGAACCATGAAATGATTGCACAAATCGACACAAACTTGAAACCTGAAACTGTACGAAACGATTTTGAAGATCAGCAAGTGAGTCGAACCAAACCACAGCCCACTTTGACTTGCACGGCACAAATCACAGCCACTTGGCCACTTAAGTATAATCAGTTTCAGCTTGTGTCTTGGCCAACAACTCAGACAATTGGCCTGCAACGGAGTGGCACACTCCAAAACGCAACAATTGCGGCTCATTACGATCGTCATCGTCATCGTCATCAACATTATCATTATGTTTTATTGGATCTTAAGCGTGAGACACACCGACAGACGGACACAAATTTCGGGCTTAACTTTGTATTTGAGTCATCAATTTTATTTGCACCAAATTGTAACACCCTTGGAAAATTACTCGACCTAGAATTTAAAGGCTTAACAACCTTCTATATAGAGAGTGAGACCGGACTACAACAACTACAAACAACAGCAGCAGAGAGTAACGACATTTAAATTGCTTCTTGGCCCGGGATTCCACTGGCCACTTCAATTGCCACTTGCCGCAATTTTGATGGCAGCAGCACTTTGGCTGTTGTTTTTGTTGTTGTCGTAGTAGTTGCTGTTATGTTTGTGCCCTCAAAAGATTTCACTTTCGTCTCAATTGGTATCAATTTTTCGTGGCTCTGCTTATTTGGCTTTATTGGCATTAATTTGTGTAGGTTTTCGTTTTGACTTACTTTTGCTTTTCATACACTTGGAGAAATTAGTTCCACAAAGTCATCAAACTTCATGAAATTCCGTATTATTCACCAGTTAAAAGTTTGGGGTCTCTATCCGTTTTTTGGAATGATCCGCTAGATATTGAAAGCCGTAAGGCCAATTGTTGCATAGAGCATTTCTTTGTTATTACATCTTAGGCGACAAGTGCGACTTAACAGTTAGGCCGCTATATGGTGTCTAAATGAATGAGTTTAATTTCAAAGAGTTGCCAGAGTATAAAATACAAAGCTGGCATAAGTTACGGTCATACGAGCCGACAACCGGCATGCCGACTCGGGCTCTGTGTCACAAAATTCGTTTGTCAGATGATCATTTGACGTCGTGATCATATAGTTGGTAGCCGACTTTTCCTCTCAAAGGTCGATCAGAGCTGCGACATTACTGAATTAATTTTATTTTGTTATTAACGTAATTTTTATATAAAAATTAGAGATCATTTTATGCAAATAACCTTTAATAGGCAAATAACCTTTTTTATGAAAATAAACTTATTTTTCTACAGCATATTAAATATTGGTATGCAGATATCCTCCGCTTGCCAACCCCCTTGCTCCTCTCGAGGTAGAGCATATTCCTCTTTCCGTTCCCCTTCCTCTTCGTCTTCCTCTCCCTTTTCCTCTTCCTCACCCTCTTTACCCTATTGCTATTCCTCTCCCTCTTCATTTTCCTCTTCCTCTCCCACTTCATCCTATTCCCGATCCCCTTCCGGCTACCATTCCCGTTACTATTAATAGGCGCTTCCTCACTCTGTGAACATTTTACAAAAGTAGACTGAGATTTTATGAAAATTTTTGTAATTTTACGCTTTTTTGTCGATCACAACTAAACTCTAAACAGTTTATCCGAACATCGGCCATACACAGAATTTTGGACTGAAGTATTCACGATTTCACCCGAAATTTTTGTTTATCGAAAATAGGGGGCTCAGCTTTCGGCTTGCTCCGCTCGCCAATTCCCGTGCCCCATTCCAGGTACATCAAATTATTCTTCCCGTTTCCCAACCTTCTCTTTCGCTCTCTCTCTCTTCCAGATACTAAGTCCAGCTGCTGATATTGGTATCAATATCTTCATTTACTCTTTCTCATGTTCATCCTTTTTCTCTAACTCTGCCTAAAAGTTATGCATATTTCCACCATTAACTTTCCCTGATAGTTTTCACATATCAATCATTTATTATTATAATTTATGCAAACACCTTTCGTTTCCAATGCATTTAAGCCTAATAACAAAATAACCTTCCGTTTTGTGCAAATATCCTATTTTTACTGTGCAAATAACCATTTTTATGCAATTATGCGCCTTTTATTATTAATATTAAACGATTTGAAACATCAGCATTAATTACATCGGCGCAAAAAACTTCCTTTTGTAGCCGAAAGATACCCTGCAAATAACATTTTCTCAATTTGAGCAAACAGCTTATTACTCTTTCAGTACCAGTTTCCGTCGAATTCAGCAACTTATTCATCAAAACAACAAATTCGGCTTATGTAAAGGTAATTTCAATAAAGGCTTAAAATTTTCCGAGTGTACCTCACACACATACGTGGTACAAACCCGACAACAGATACGCGCGGGTAATTTCAATAACAAAATGTAGCCTAATTGAGTCATTAGCTGGTTGGGCACTGGGATACTTATGCATGTGGCTATGACTCCTACACAGATGCCCCAACAAACAGACAGTATACAATATTATATTAAGCTGACGCCATTGCCGTCCGTCCGGCTGGCCAATTTCGTTGCCAGACAAATCAACACCTCATCAATTGACTGTGCTCGGGGTGGCCCAGCTATTTGGAGGTGTGTGTGTGCAGTCGAGGCGCAACCAAATGATTTCTCACATCAATTTCTCACGCACTAAGTGAGCCACTTAGCGCACATCAAAAATCAATAATCGATTAAATAATTAGAAAATTGTGAAAATTACTGTAATTTTGAAATCAATTCGTTGCATGAATTGAGTGGCTCTCGAGCCAAGCCAAGCCAAGTCAAGCCGCCAAGCCATCCAGTGCGGGGATTCATCAGCAGATCAACAGCCGCAACAACCAGAGCCCATCAGTGTCAAACGCCAGGCCGTCGTCCGTCATCCGTCATCCGTCGTCCGTTGCCATAGCATAAATAATCACATTATAATAAAATAATGCTCTACATAGTATAGCGTATAAGCCCTATACGTTACGTGCTCCATCCAGGCGGTCGTCGATCATTGGGGGAACTGCCCAGAGATTCAATTTAAATGGAAAACACTTTCCTAAAAGTTGCTCTAATTAATATTCGTAGCGTGCCACGATTCCCGCAAGCTGATAAAGTGCGGTTCATATATTTTGTCATAAATTTCAAACGCGCTCGACAGCTGCTTTGCTCATCAATCAGGCCGTCAGCCGATCTCCTATAGCCTTCCAGTAGACCCAGATACCCAGTTGCACTTCAGGCATGCGCAGAGCGTGCGGACTTTGGCAAACACTCGATTAAAATCAACTTCAATTTGTAATAAATCAAAAGTCCTATCAAAATGTTGCCTCAAAAAACAACTTAAAAAATATGAAAATCAAGCGCGAAACTCAAAGCAAACCTTTGAAGGCTACAAAGTGACTCAATGAAGAAATTTTGTGGTCCTAGTTGGAAGTGGCTCTGATGCAAGCGAAGTTTGATGTATGGTTATTGTTTCGATGGAAATGTGGAGGGCACGTTTCGAATTGACTGTGGAGTATAGTATCTTGTAAAAAGTCCACGCAGCTTCAGTTCATGCAGAAGTACTTTAAGTGGAATAGTGAAACACACTCAAATATTAAGAAACAACTCAGTTGTCACTAGGGGCGGTTCATCAATGACGTCATCACGAGTTTTGAAACCATTTGTCATCCAAATCGTCAAAATAGTAACTTTTCCGGATTACTCCACCCTCTAGGTGACATAATCACAGCACCCTTGGCTAGCTTTCTATTACTCTGCAGATTTGTGAAAATAGCGCATGTGAAATCAAGTGCTGGCATAGATTCTACTAGAACTTGGTAAAGCGTCTGATTGCCATTGGGAATTGGGAATGAACAGGTCTGATCCCTGTCTCTAACTTAACCAAGTTGCATCTATGTGGGCCCCAAAGTAAGATGCTCTAATGTTAGCAGGAGCGGATTTCGAATTTTGTTGCCTCTATGCAGTTTTAAAAATTGAGAAAGTAGATCATTTATACCATCGATACTTATCGAATCAGGGAAAAATGGAGACTTGTAGTGTTTCAAACTGTTCCCTGTCTCAAATAAGAAAATGTAAAGAAAATTAAACTACTTTTTTTTTTCCTTATCGATTCCAAAATTATTCCAAAACAATTTCCTGCAACTGCGTGAGTTATAATAACGATATGGCATCAGTAATTTACAATTAAAGTTGGAGAGAATCATAACTCGCGCCTTTGTAAGTCGCGAATCATCCAATTATTGCACTGTCAATGTGATAAATTTTCAATTTTAATAAAAAAATATCCTGATATCGCCAGAGAAGTCTTGAAAAGTGTCATATATAAAACGGCGTAAGCATTGGAGGCTCTCGACAAAACTACATGGCTGATAGCCAACGTAGTACGATAACTCCCTCGCGCAACGGCAGTCTATGCCCAGCAATGGCGGTGACGTCCTATAGCCGCGGGTGCAAGGAAACACGCCAAAGAAGAGCCTTTTGAGTGCTTCCTGCATACCGGGCGGTCTTCGAGAAGACAGCTCTAGTTCCCGCAGGTATGGACCTGCGTGCGTTTCGCAGAGATGGCATAAGAGATGGTGAGCTTTCCAAAGGCACAAACCGACTTATATTCAACGCAACTATTGACGGGATACGAATGCTGAGATGCATTCGTTTGGCCATAGAAGACAAGTAGTCTTCACATGCCTTTACTGTGTGTCCAGGATTCTCAGCTGCTCGGGAATTACTATACATAGGGAGGGCATTCAGAGTCACAGACTCAATGCATATCCCACTAAGTTCGCAAAACAAGCAAATGGCTTGCCATAAGCAACATGGCGGCAGATATAATGAAATGTTTGCGTCAGAATCCTTGAACGTCAGCGCCTTACTTCAAATCATAGATAACAGCGGGAATTCAAACCAAAACTTATGTCGGATACGGTTACGATGGTAGCACCGGTACTCCTGATCCGGTAAACGGTGGTATTTCGGTTTTGATTCGATTCACCGATATTTGTTTCGGTTCACCGGTTATACCGGCTCCTATAAAAAAACAAAGAGCATGAAATTAATGGAGTGAAATCTTGGGCCGTAAAAAACTAAAAATTTTTGCTGAAAAGCGAGCATTTCTAATACAGTGTACGTATGATGCCGCTTGTATTGCTATGTCTGTTAGACCGACTCGCTCGTAGCCAACATTTAGAAAGAGAAAGAGCGATTCCACTCTATTACTTTCATGCTCTTTAACAAAAACAATGCAGAAACAGAATCTGTTGGTATATTGCGGCTCATACAGTCAGCAATCGCAGTGTATTGTAGAAGCTCAAGGAAACCAATTCCTTTCTACGAAATATTTCGGTTTCGGTTTCAAAATTCAATCGGTTGTTTGGTTATTCGAATCCCCGCATAAGAGTATAGCTGTGGCCTTTCGGTCTCGAGCGGTAATACTTATCGGTTGGACCTTCAGTAAAAAATGAAGAGTAGGTCGTAGGTTTAGGAAGTTAGTCAATGAGTGATAATGCAAGACACACACTTAACAAATACACATATGGTCGAAGACGAATGGTACACTTCTGATCACTTTCGACGACGTAATGCTCATTAATGGTTCAAGCTGCGTGAACCGTAACAATGTGCAGAAAAAGGAACCAGGGGTGTCGGCTTCAGCTCTACTCAATATCACTGGCCTCAGATCCATCCTGCGTCAGTGGAATCTTCAGTACATTAAGGAGGCTAAGCAGAGGTACGTGATTACTGCTGTGCCACCTCTGACCTTCAAAATGCTCTAATACCTATCAAAGTTTCCAATCAAGAAATTTTGCAGAGATGCTATTTCCGATGCTCTGTTGTATCCTACGTCTATTTCGTTATGGACGATTCTCCATATTGTTCAATATATTAAATAATATTACAAAAATAAGCATAATCACATCTTTGGAATTCACAACGGCAAGTTAGCTTTTCAATTAAGTCGGTAACAGCAGCTACTAACACCACTTATAAGTATAACTACTTACGATATACCTAGAATTAACTTCACAACTTTTTTTAATGTAGACAAACAGAACTTGTCGTGATGTTCAAGTCATCAAATAGACACTCAATAAAAACGTCAGTAGTTGTTTTTATTTTTTCTTAAATATATAAATATACTATAGTTATACACACAGCTACAGCTTGTAAAAATGTTGGCTGGGTGTTGGCGTTGATTTGCGGGCTGACTTGGGTTGGTCGTGTTAGTTGTTGTTGTTGTGGTTGTTTTGTTTGTTGTTGTTGCTGTAGTTGTGGTTTTGCATGACTCATGAGTTAGTTTGCTTGTCGAGATTTCGAAGTCGATGTCGTGAGTTATTTTCCATTTGCCAAAGGAGCTTAGACATACATATATGCATGTGGTGTTAGTGTTAGTTGTTGTTGTCGTCGAAAATGTTGTTTCTGTTGTTTTTGGCCATAGTTTGTTATCTTGGCACGAAACTATGCGATGTCGATGCCAATTGCAATGTGAAATGTGCTTACAAAATGCCGCCCGTCAATATGCAAAATACCGCAGCAATGGCGACGGCAACGACAACAACAACAACAACTGCAGTGGTGACGGTGACGGCAATTGTAATATGGCCAGAAGCGTTGATGGAAGCAAGTCAACCAACTTTGTATCTACCGACGGACAAGCGAAGAACTGCGCTTATTGTTGTTATTGTTGTTGCTGCAAGCTATTGGAGTTACTTAGCATAAGTAACCGAAAGTGAAAGATAGCGAAAGCCAAACTACAAAACGCCGAAATTTGCATATGCTACACATACCGTTTGATCGCAACACAGAAACAGTTTGCATTTTACTCCGAAATTTGTATGTGCGCTACGACTTCTAAGTCTCCGATATGTCTAATTTTTGTGAATTGCAGTTCTTTAGCAAAGTTTGAACTGGAAATCTCAAAATTTAAGTAATTTCTCATGCAATTACTTATGTTTTACTCCTAAAATTGCATGAGCGCTACCGCTTCTAGGTCTCCGGCATCACGAAATTTTGTGAAGTTAGTTCTTTTGAATTTATGTAACCCATGGCAAAGTTTGAACACGACATCTCAAAATTTAAGGAATCTTTCATACAATAAATGTTATTTTACTCCTAAATTTCTATGAGCGCTACCATTTCTAAGGCTCCGATATGGATAATTTTCGTGTACTGTAGTTCTTTTGTATTCATGTAAGCCACGGCAAAGTTTGAACACAAATTTAAGAAATTTCTCAATAACTTTTATTTTCTAATAAAATTGTATGAGCGCTACCGCTTCTAGGTCTCCGGTATGACAAAAGTTTGTGAAAAAAGTGTAGTTCTTTTGTATTTATGTAACCTACGGCAAAGTTTGAACTCGATCTCCGAAATGGGAAGAATTTCTCACGCAATGAGCACTACTAATTTTAAGTGTCCGATATGGCTATTTAAGTAATCTTCAACAAAGTTTGAATTAGACATCTCCAAGTGGGAGGAATTTCTCAAATAATAACTTTAATTTTACTCCTAAATTCGTATGAGCGCTACCACTTCTAATTATTAGAAATGGCGAATTTTTAGGCACTGAGGTAGTTTTTTAGCAAACTAACCAAAAATGTATACAATTTTAAGATTTTTTTAATAAAAATAAATACTCCAAAAGTTGTATAAGAGCATCTTCTAAAATTAAAATCGAGAACTACTAAAAAGTGCCAAAATGCAAATCCCGAAAACATCAACAAATGGGTTCAAAAGAACGTTAATATACATAATTTCTAATATAAAAGAAAACAAGAAGCAAACAATGCTCTATTGTCGCTTATTTTCCATTAAGCATGTAATTTAATTACAATTTCAGAAGACTGAAATTCAATCCGAAAGTTATTGAGAAGATAAGTATGTTTCTGATACATAAAAATAGATATCGCAAAGAACTTACAAAAATTGTCATACTTTCGGAAGTTCCTCCGCACTTTTTACAGGCTAATGCTCTAAATCTCAATACCTTTTCAGGAACGATTAGGATAAATACATTTTATAAAGTTTAACTAGATATCGCAATAAACTATTTCTCGTACTTTTAGCTTTATGCCAAAACTTTTGGCTAATGCTAGTAATCTTTTCTAAGTATTAAAAATTGATCTGAAAATTGTAAAGTAACGCTTTTTTTTCGAAATACAATATTTTTACCTATAAAATGGACAGCTACCATATTAAAAGTGAAATCCCTAGAAGTAATAAACAGCTCTATTGAAAAAAACTAAATAGCCCTAACTCCTAAATTTATATTAAGGCCGAAACATTTCACGTGCTAGGACAGAGAATTGTTGCCAAAAAATGTTGACGGCCAATATTTAACATTTGGCAGAAATCGAATCTGCTTGTTACTTGGGAGTTCTGGATTACGTTCCGATTGCTTGACAAACTTCAATTACTATCTACTACTTAAAGAGTATAAACTATAAAAGGAAAAACAAAAAAAAACGACCATTGCACGATTTGTGCGATTTCCTTGAAGACGCCGATGGCGACGCGTTCTCCAAGTTGACGCCACCAACGCCACCATCGACAGTCCAGTCCCAGTGACTCAGTCAGTTAGGCAGTCACTAGCACCTCCAGCCTAGCATTCAAATCACTTATTCAGCTGTTACTTATATTTTCTTGTTTTTTGGGCTTTGAAATTAGCGTTTTTTCCTTGAATTTTCCGACACCCGTTGATCATGATTTGCCGCTTAGCGCAAATCGCCAAATATCGGCAACACAAATCAAACTATATAATTAGCCGCAGCGGCGCGGCCAGCAGCGCAGTCGACAGAATCAGCGGAATCAGCGCCTCTCTAGGCATATCGATGCGCGCTCGTGATGTGATTTACTTGTACACGATAATTCGTGCCAGCTTTAAATGGGCTGGCCCCTGGGCCGCCAGCAAGCAGCAGAAGGCCGTACCATGAGTTAGCTTAGGAGTTCTGCTGGTGCTGGTCTGGCATTGCGCACGCAGGACCCCATCCAAAGACGGGGCCCACACCCTGACAGAGTGAGAGGACGGAAAGAGACTGCACGAAATTAAAGTGTCTGCTGTGTGCGCAGCTAAACCACAAAACGTCCATCAAGCTGCGAAAACTAAACTCCGAATCGGAATCGGAAAGCTTAGTCAGGGTCTATTCAAGGCGGCCACGACTGCGCCAAGAGCCAATAAAATTGTCATGCGTTGACAAATAACATGGCCGACAATGCGAACTTTGGCGACTTGCGCTTAGAAACTTAGACAGTGCGCAACGAGACGAGCCGAACACTTGGCCAAAAAGGTTCAGACCCTAGACACCGAACGCAGCCAAAGAACTCAAGTGTTGGGGTAACCAACGATGCAACAACTAAGTCAAGAGTAACATAAACAAAAGAAGAAGAAAAAACAGACAAGAAGCTTAAGTTCTGGGTGCCGAGAACTACATGCTCTATACAGGTACTTCAATGGCTATGCACGTGACAGTCATACAAGTATGCTATGAGACGTATTAGCAAGCAAAGAGTGATGCGTGACGTGACAGAAAACAAAAGTGGTTTTTGACAGCATCTATAATTGTTGTATTTAAGCCATAATATTACACGTGACGTGACATACGTTACGTGACAAATTTTTCCTAAAGTTTTTATTAATCATAGAAACAACGCACATTTTGAATAAGAGCATTATTATCGGTATGTAAATATATTAATATTAGTAGTTAATAGTAGGCTTTGAGATTTTTATTTTTTTTTTTTGTAGTTTTACGCTTTTTCATTATGGTTAATCTAGCTTGCAGAAGACCTTCTTGACATTGAGTTCCGGTAGAGAGAGTCACAATATTTATTCCTTACATCGACGTTTTACTATAGCAGGTGGCAGACCGATTTCTTGATGACGAGGATAGTCTACCAAGATCCCAACTGCTTCTTCCTGAATGTGCTGATATAAGTAAAACGTAGTAGTTGACAATTTAGCCTCTTATTCACTCGAAGATACGAAGACAACATCCACTGTGAAAGGTGAACACGGTTTGTGGTATGCGAAAATAACTTCGATTGACTCTTCCACCGAGGTTTTGTACAAAGGACCTGTTTTGTTTACTGACTCCCCTTGCCGAAACATACACCGCAACCTAGGGCCAACTCAAATAGCGTCAGTGGCCGTTTAGATCTAGCCCTAATCTGCTCGCTCTTGCTTGGCAGGTGCTCAGTGTTCCATAAAAATAAATTAGGTGTAACCTGTCTTAACCTTAGTTTCAGTGTTTAAAATAAACTGTAATGGTATAAACCATAAATAGGGAATCATAAAATGAATGTTCGGCTGAGTGCCTTTAACATTTAATAGTAATAATGTATATTTTCCGTATCCAATGATGAAACAAATACTTTGGAAAAGGTAAAAAAAACGTGGGGTTAGGATAAATTGGTTCATTACTATAATGAAAGAAAGATTTTTGCACAAAATCAAGCTTTCATACCAGAAATAAAATTTGAAGCTGCGCCTCCTATAAGAATTATTATACTCTTCTTCTACGCAAAACTCTATCTTTCGAGCTTAAAATAACACAAGTGCAATTTACCTAAGATATCTAAGAAGAAAGAACAAATTATCTTTACTTATCTTCGGAATCGCTGTTTTTCTCAATTTTTTTAATTCAAAATTACATTTTTGTGTTCTTGAATTAACAAGCCAATGTTCTTGAATAAACAGTAACAGCAAAAGATAAACCAAAAAAAATGAAACATAACTTTTTGTGGCATCGAATTTGGCTTAAATCCCTTTTATTGGTGTATCGCTGAATGCAGTGGATATTTACTTCATGCAGAGCCCTATAGTATATCTTCTTCTTCGTCTTGACTGGCTCTTACAACCCGTTAGCGGGTTAGGGCCTAATGTGGGGCGCTTCTTTAGGCGGCCTATTCCATCTTCCATTAGGGGGGTTTTACGTGGTGGGTCCCAAAGCCTATGCAGAACGCAGAGAGATGCTCAGTCGTTATTCGAGCCACTACAGGACACTGGCTTGTTGTTGTCCATGCAGCTGGGATTCTTGCCCCCTACAGTGACCTCTGTAGATGCTGCGGAGATGAGCAGGCGAAAGATAGGCCTAAGCACTTCTTTTGCTTTTGCGCTGCCCTTTGCAAAAGATAAATAGATAATTATTGAATAGCTTATCGGAGCTGTCGAACATAAGCCTAAAGCTGATAGTAGAACTCATATCAGCATCTGAGCGTGTCTCTTTAAAATAGATCCGACTATTAGGACCCTTTTTGTCTTCCATCTCGCAAACGTGACCAATAAAGGCATAAGAGCTTTATTCACGTGCAGGAAAATAGCAGAAAAATAATGGGAAACCTCACCCAAAATGGTAAGTTGGCTGTACCTGATGGTAATCAGACCGATACTCACCTAGGGAGCAATCGCCTGGGGAACAAGAGTGAATGTAATCTCAGTTCGAAAAGACCTTATGAAGATACAGAGGCTAGCCTGAGTGTGTATGACGGGTGCAATGAGACCCTCAGCGGCATTGGGGGTGCTAATGGATCTGACACCCCTCCATATAGTTATAGAGCTCCAAATAACAGTAATTGAGGATGTCAGTGGATGGTACTAGCAGGGGTCACCAACTCGGAGCCCAGGACGCTGACATACTGGATAAGACAATTCCGATACTCTCGTAACCGCAGGGCCGCGGTGTGCAGATATAAATTTAGAAAGTTCTGATAGTTCGAATAGGGCAATACTGTCGGATAGTCAGGCCGCCTTAAGCAGGAACTAGAATAAACTTCAAGTTTTTTTTGGAAACCCGAGATAAACTGGAACTTCTACGAAGACGAAACAAATTTTCACTCCGATGGGTCCCGGGTCCCACCAACATTCCAGGAAACGAACTCGCGGATGAACTAGGAAGAAACGGCGCTGCGAACACCATGATAGGGCCCGAGCCTTTTTTTGGAAAACATACCATAAAGCAGCTGTTGAGAGAAGAGAAAAGGGCAAGACGGGCATGAAACTCCGGGTTTTAGACAGGCCAAACTACACCAGGGCTCCTTTAACTTGCATATTTCAAGAAAATATCACAATTAGGTAAGCATTCTGTTAGGATTCTCACAGGTCTACTTACTGGACACTGTAGGATGAAGGGACACTTGAACAAGCTGGGTATCACCAGCTCCAGTACCTGCAGGTGAAATTAAGGTGGAAACCCCGCAGCACATACTGGCTGAGTGTGATGCTCGGGAAGGATGTTACTCCTGGGGGGATGCCAAATCTTGGTGACTGAAGTAGCCCTACTCGAACCATCCCAAATAATTAAATTTATTGCAGACATAGGACTGTCAGGGGAGCTTTAAGCTCAGTAGGGGGCACAATAGATCTCTTAGATCGCGGTGCACTACTCCCCATCAACATTATTATTATTACTTGGGATAATCAGATTGAAAGCTGGCAGCCGTTTTTTTTAAACTTATCTATCCTGCTGACGACTTCTGGAATATAGTCATAACTGCAAAAAAAACGTTAAAAAATAAAAAAAAAAACTAAGTACATTAATGAGAACAAGCATTAAAAAACTTTTTTTTAGATCGTCTTTCCAAATTTTCGTCAAAAGTGTCTGCTGATAGTATGTGCAAACGAATTGACTAAAACTAATAAGCTGCACTGCCTAAAGGGTATACCAAGTCAAGGGAAAATGGCGTTTAGAGCAGCAAAAGTCTGCACTTAAACGTTTTGCTTTTTTCTTCATTTTCTTATTCTTCTTCTTCCAAGTTGCCGTTTCCACTTCTCTTGCTGCTGCTGCTGCTGCTGCTGCATTAAAGCTCCCACGCCTTCAAAATACAATATGTTAACAAACACGCTGCCAAGTGGCTGACAGCTGGGGCAGGGAGAGCGCGGCGAGGGGCTAACGTGCAACTGACGTTGAAGATTTCTTGTGAACAGCGAGGCATACGAGAAAAACAACAGCAACAACAACAAAAATAAAGAAAAATAACTGCAATGCAGCCATGCTGCCAAAGTTGTTTGGCCGTTCGCTGATGGCCAACAAGATGGCAAAAGAGGAGAAGACTTCAAGGGCCTCTGAGCAGACGACGGACCGACCGACCAACCAAGGCAACGGCAACGGATGGGCTGTGGCAATGTCTTGGCGCGCATAATAACCTGGCCAACGTGGCCAACTTTGCCGCAAAACGTGCGCAGATTTCAAGCAGACGATAAAGCACACAGCATCCAGCAGCGGCAGCGGCTACAACACCACAAATATAAGATGAAAAATAAGCAGCCAGCTCGGGTTTGGTCCATGTTGTTGGCAATGCGGCCGCCATTTTGGCATCGACAGCTGCAAAAAGCATCGCATGAAGCTGCCAAGTCGCAGCGCCAACAACAACAAATGGCTTGCATGCAAAGCGACAGCCGCAGCAGCAAAAGCCAATTCCAAATTTTCAAGAACGCACACACACACACACACACACACACACACACACGCACACACACACAGCTGTTGTCTGTTTGTATCTGTCAGATACATTTGCTCAAAACTTTTGCCTTTGCCATTGACTGCACATCGATCATGTTGGTTAAAATAGTTTTTTGTTGGTTTTATTGTTATTATATATATTTGTTGTTGTACTAATTTGGTCTCTAGTTTCAATTTTTTACTTTAGTCTTTCGACTTTTGTCTTACGTGACATTGAGCAAAACCTCTTTCAATTGGCTGAACTTTATATCTTTCATATTGATGAGATAATTATGCGGGTTGGCATTGCAATTCGAAGAGTTCTTGCACATGTTAAATAAGCAGCTATTGAGAACTTAGAGTACGACGAAAATTCCTTATTAAAGAACTCCACGTACCATGTTAAATGTAAGTCATTTTGGGCTACAATACGCAAAGGATTTTTCCTACTTTTGATTAAATGAATGCAGAGTATGTCCTAAAAGTATTCGAGCAGAGTCAATAGAAATATATATTGACAAAAAGGAGACATACGCATAATATTCTTCAAAATATGACCCCTCTGCATCTACATATAACTGCCAGCGGAATTTCCCACCCCCGTATGCTTTCGGGAATGCACAGCAAAATAAACAACACAAAGCTGAAATCACAGAGGACTGTCAAAGCCCTTGCCGATCTAGTCCCTCCATTCGATTCTGATTGATTCAAGGGACTTTGGACGCATATATTCCGCTAGAGAGAGAGAACTTTCTTGGTTTCCAACGCCCACGGACGAGGAATCAATGGCACGATCACAAATGTCGCCAAACCACTGCAGTGAAGAACGCCGCCTATAGAAGGACCTGCGATCTGTGCGAGACCAATATATATTTCCTTAGGTCCCCCCTCAACCAATACCCAATATAAAGCATTATTACGGCTCATACACACTGCGACCTGCTGTACTGCCGGAATGGACAGAAAAATTGGTCGTCGTGCACAACGGATCTTCGATCTCCTTCGGACGATACAACGTTTGCTTCGCTCGACAACCACCTACAAGGTGCTCTGCTCCATGCTCGTTTCAATCGCCCACATCCAAGACCTATTGATAGTAGCCCTCATTCCTCTACATCTTCATCTCCTTCTTCCCTTATTCTCATCCCGCTTTCGACATTCTGTTCCTCATCCACAACCTCGTCATTCTTTCTAGCACACACTTTCTCGATATAGGATCATAAACAGATACCACTAAAGACCCGCGTGCAGTCACACCGTACACAATAAAATGTTTAGTTCTAACAGGAATACAAATAGTATTTTATTATATTTTAAATTAACTCCCTTAAACTGAACATTACAAATATCCACAGCCTATAATGCATCGCCATCCGGCTGCTAGGAACGTGCTTACCACCACAAGGATTCTATGCCTATTATGGATAGCCATTCGGCTGATAGGGTTTCGGCCAATTTGCTGCTGGTGGTGTAGGCGGTGGTGGGGCCCAGGCCAGGGGCGGTGGTATCAACATTGCTGGCCGACCACCAACCATTTGTGGCAGTGGTGGAGGCGGTATTGTAGGTGGAAACGCTGTGGGATGTGGCACTGACGGTGGTGGAACCTTCAGATTCATGATATTGTTATTGTTAACAGGCACCTTGCGAGGCGGCGGAACCATCATAGGTGGTGGCATGAAAGGGACCGACATTTGAGTTTTTACTGGCGCGTCGGCGAACAGTTGATGTGGACGATCTCCATGAACTGTAGGATTTTGTGCGGCCAGCAGACGTTCGGCAGCCGAACCATGACGTTCACCTTTGCAGTCTTTTTTGAAGGCATAAGAAACAGAAATGGGGCGATTGCAGAGATATTGGTTATTCATAGCGTCCAAGGCGGCATCACTAGACTCAAAACTTGCATAATTGAGGAATGCAAAACCTTTGGAATTGCCTGTCACGGGATCACGCATTATCTTTGGTGTTTGCATTATGACGCCAAAGGCAGAGAATGTATCGTAGAGCAGTTTTTCGTCCACCTCCAAGTCGAGATTACCAACGAATATATTGGCGCCCACATCCAAGTTCTTTTGATGCACCGCAGCTTTGTTGACCCGTATAGGCATGCCATACAATTTGATCATGTTCATAATTTTGATGGCATAGTCCGCATCTTCTTCGCCGAGAAATTCCACAAAGCCATAGCCCTGATGCATTTGTGTAACGCGATCCTTGGGCATGTGCACATTGACTGCGAGTGGCGGAATGTACGGAAAATACAATTATACGGTATAATAGTAAAACCGTGTGCACACAACTTACCTACTGGTCCTGCTTGCACAAACAGTTCCCAGAGCAGAGTTTCGGAAACCTTTTCATCCAAACCGCCGACATAAATTGTAGCATCTTCGCGTGTGACAAGAAGCGTTTTACTGGAGCTGTTTTATAGTTCAAACCGATTTTAACTTACCTTGATTACGTTCGGTTACGGGTCCTGCAGCCATTTCTGTAATTTAAGGCTAACTGCTTAACAAATATTTTAGAAGAATAACTTATAAGCTTTAGCAAAACGCCGTTAGTGATGGTCCGTTTATCAGTGATGGCTCCAAATGTGGAGCGAAAGTATCGATAGTCTCGATTAGTCCCCGAAAAACAACGAACGGTGCAGATATGCTCTGCCTGTTTTTTAACGAGAAGACACTGTCGCTCACTTGAAAAGCGCACCCAAATTTTATATGAAACGCTTATTGGCGCGCCGTAAGGTTAAGACCGACTTCTATGCCATAACAAAAAATTATTTAGCAGTCAGAGCGAAAAGAAGAGCATGCTTTCCGATAGGTTGTTGTTTTTTGCGTGTGGAGGCGCTAGCATATGCGCACGCTAGATGGCGGTAGCATATGCGCGTGCTGTTCATTACGCGTGCATATCGTTTTCTTCAATCATCTATTAAAATAAAAGATGGCGCTAGCATATGTGTGCTATGTTAGCAGCGTAAATAGGTGAGCGAGTAGGTTGTGTGTTTGTGGGCTGTGCTAGCTGTGAGAGCGAAAAGAAAAGCGTGCATGTTTCTGTTAAGTGGCTGTTTTTTTTTAAATATACCATGAAAATTTGAATATACCATAATATACCATGATTTTTCATGTTTTTTTGACAGCAAATAAGAGAATATAAATAACTTTTTGCAATTTTACAAGAGATATTAGTTTAGTTATGTCTAAATATTTCATAGATATCAAGACATATAAATATTATATCGGCAAGAGTTTTGAATACATCAACCGCCTTTACAGGTGCCGAAAAACATTTACTTTTAATTTTTTGTAGAGATTCGTGTAAAAAAGGAAAGCAGTGCTGATCCGTACTAAAATTTGACGTTTTGAGTGCTCAAAAAGTCTAATATATGTAAGGATGATAGACCTTGTCGTGATGAAGGATGATAGACCATTCAAAATTGGCCATCATATGTTTCTCTAAAAGTATTATAGTTAATAATAATAATGTTAATGGGGTAATTGTGTCCCCAACTGAGCTTAATGCTCCCCTGACAGTCCTATCTCTGCAATAAATTAAATTATTTGGGATGGTTTGAGTCTGTCCACTTCAGTCCCCAAGATTCTGTATCCCCCATGAGGACCATCCTTCTTCTCACCAGAAATTCACACTCAGCCAGTATGTGCTGCGGGTCATCCCGCTCAAGTTCACAGAACCTACAGGCACTAAAACTGGTGATACCAAGCTTGTTCAAATGTTCCTTCATCCCACATTGTCCAGTAAATAGACCTCTCAGAATCCTAACAGAATTTTACCCTAATTGTGATATTTTCTTGAACCTATGCAAGTTATAGGAGCCGAGGAGTAGTTTGGGCTGTCTAAGGCTCGGAGTGTCTTGCCAGGTCATGACCCATCTAGCTCTTTCCTCTTCTCTCAGCAGCTGCTTTATGGTATGTTTTCCAATGCCACAAAAGGCTTTGGCCCTATCATGGTGTTCGTAGTGCCGTTTTTTGCCAGTTCATCCGCGAGTTCATTTCCGGGAATGTTGGTGTGACATTGGTGTTATTCTAGTGAGTATGGTGGTTGCATATCCAGTTTTTGAAAAGAAGCAGGCGACCATTTGCTTTGAAGTGATTCGTTCGCGTAAAATTGTTGTTAGATTTGGCTCGTCTTGGAAGAGCACATACGCATAGATCCAATATTGTAGGCCTGTTACGATCTTATAACCGTCTTTTGAATAATTTTTTTGGCCGTTTGTTAAAGTAAGATATATCATTCATATCATATTCCCCCGCGTGGTGAGAGAATACCACCTCAGCAGGTCAAAGCTTGTCGTATGAGCCGACTAACAATGACACTGGATTATTTCGAGACCAGTAGGCCTTAAAAGGGTTGTGCGTAGCGTTTGGGACCCACCACGTAAGACCACATTTCCAATGAAAGAATTTATTAACTATACAGCAGGCCGTAACTCGGTAACGGGTTGTTATGACCAGTCAAGAAAAAGAATATCAAGCGAGCACAAATTTTCTTGTCGGCTAAATGTTTATGCCCAGGTATGACTGTAAACCACGGTATGTCACCTCAGTTCGCGCGCAGTATCGATGGTTTCTGACTATACAACTGTTTTAGGACGACCTTCGTTTAGCTTAGAGCTTCCTTAGTAAAGAAGGATATGGAAGAATGTTAAGTAATGGAACGAGCGCCGTGCTTAAAATAGTGCAAGGGGCAAACTTGTTCATTGTTCGAAGTGAGCTCTGTCTCCGCAGATCGGGCCACCACAATAAAGCTGCAAAACTATAGGTAGTAGTCGCATTCGAAAAATATTGGATAGTAAAGGAAGTCCCAACGTTTCGAAAATATTCAATATTATCGGTACTATCGATCGGCATTTTTTCCTTCCTACCAAAGCACATGAAAGCAATAGAGTGGAATCGTGGACCGTTAGAAAATTGAAACTTTTGCTGAAGAGCGACCATTTCCAAGACAATCCACGTGTGAGGCTGCTTGTGTAGCTGTCTCAGTTAGACCGACTCACTCACTTACAATTAAGTAGAGAACGAGCACATGTATGCACTGTCTTGGGAGTGGTCGCAAGTCGAGTCAATGTAATGGCCAAGTATTTCTCTAATACTTTCATGCTCTTTTGGTAGAACCATCGGTTCGAAAAGATTCAATACTATCGATACCACCTTCCTAACCTTAGCTTGGGTTTAAACCATCGATGGTGAAAATAACATCGATAGAGAAATACAAATTAAATAAAATCGATATATCGATAGTACTATCGATAGTTTTGCAGCTCTACACCGCAAAAAATTCTCAAAATAGGAAAATGGGAGTTATTATAGGCATATAGATCCATAGAACTATGGATAATGCCATCTATAAGACATAAACTCAGAGAGTCTGCCTAGCGATTTGAGATCAAAGAGTGGCTGCAGAACGAGACCTAGCCATAGTTGTAATAGCTAATGCAGTAGAACAGTATTAACGGCAACTAGTTTGAAAGCGCCGCTTTCTGCTTATCTGCTTGTAACTTGTAATCTACCATTTTAAACCCTATCACAACATTTTGCTCTAAAATCTTAGGTAGGCCTAAGTAATAACTGCTGCATGCAAACACGAACAAATGCGCTGCTTTTCAATTAGTTGCAGCAGTGACAACAATGGGGCAACAGTGCGGGTTAAGTGGGGAGTGGGGAACAAGTTGAAACTCGAATAAAGTGGAACCAGTAAATGACAAGCGCTTACTAATGATAATGTCCTTGCTCGGTTTACAGTTGCAGTGCAGTTGCAGCTGCTGCTGTTGCAAGCCTAGAAGCTTGCCCCTTCCAATTGCTGCTGCCAATATCTATTAGCTGTTGGGCAACTATTACTTAATACATGGACAGCGTATATGTGCGCCTGGGTGTGTGTGTGTGTGTATGTGTATGTGTTGGTGTGTATCCTGCGCCTGGGGTTCGGGTTGGGGCACTCCTTTGGCCAAATGCAAAATGCGTGTAATTAGCTGCAGCGTTTCAAATTGCAAACTGCAAACTGCAGCGAGTCGCCGCCGACCAAGTTGCATTAGGCTTTTGCCTCGGTTTCATATAATTTCCGCTGCAGTTCAGCTCGGTTCAGTGCAGTTTTTGCGTCTAATGATCAGTCTCGAGCAGCGGCTGGCGTCTATGCGACGCATATGTGTGTGTGTGTGTGTATCTATGTGAGTTTATAAACTTGTTACCCGATACATCAATTAAATTTGCATTTTAATTTGACGTTTCGTTTTGTTTTCATACAAACGGCGCACTTTGTGTTTATGATTTATATGGGAGCCGCTTGATAATACTTGATACTACAAAGACGTGCAACAAAAAAGTAGTTGATCTTGCTGGGTTTAGTTCAGCTGGCGATTGTAGTCTAGAGATTGGATTGTTGGAGTGGAAAAAAATAAACTACTAGCGCAGTGATCTTTAAAGCTCGTTTTATTGAGTCAATGGAGCAACCTCAATGCCATGAGCTGTCAGCATTTCCGTTTAAAGCAGCGTGCAAATGTGTTTCGGGGTTTTTCGCAAGGCGTGTGGCGCCCCTTACAAACGCATGCAATTTGGCTTCAGAGTTGCCAAACAGAAAATACTTTTAGTTGCATGTTAAAAGGAAGTTAGCTTAACAACGCAAAAAGCCATAAACATTTGCAAACAACCGCAGAATATTGTACAAAAAAAAAAAAAAATTAACAAAAAAAAGCCCAAACCAAAAACAACCGGCGGCGCGCAAAGACGTTTACATAAGGGGCTGAAAGTTAGGCCAACGAGTTAGCCAGAGTTAGTCAACCGCAGACAGGCCAACACCCACACAGAAACAACAACAACAACAATTGCAATATGGAACACCCGCAACCCTGTGACGGCACAGTGTCGACCTGGCATGCATCTATGTCAAAATGCAAGGCGCGAATTGTAAATTTGCAAATGCCGGAAACTCAAATTTTACCAAAACTTGTTATCCAACGACGGAGTTCAACTCACAACTAAAGAGCGCATCGTGAGCTCGTGATCGAACGCATCGTATAAGCCTGAAAACTGTAATTTTCGAGTTATTTGCCAAAAGTATGTTTAATAATACTCATTGTAGAAATTTATTTTACTAATTTGCATCTCAAATTTGTCACTGGCCGTCAGTGAGCTGCTTTCTTGTTTGACAACCCAAAGTCTTTAGGATATATCTGTCACTTTGACGAGTTTGGGTTGAATCTTGGGTTAAAAAGATATCTGACATACCAAAATATTGCCTTGTCGACATTCGGCTGAAAGAGATTTCTGGCACACTGATATACATGGTCAATGATAACGAAACTTTTGAAGCCATAACATTGTTATCTTATTTTTATGGACCACCATTTTGAACTTTTTGCGCAAAAGATTTACCTAGTCGTTTCAACAACGGCCGATTTACTTTAACTCTCATTTCATAGTACGGCTACGGCCGAGGCTTGAGTTGTTATCACTGACCATAGTAAAAGTGCATGGAGCCAGAGCCCATGGATTCAGCTCCATTCAGAATCTACGTGTCGTGCATGAATAGCTTGCATGTTCATCAAGGTATTAACCAGCACCAGTCCCATTTTTGGTCTGTGTAGAAGAGTTAAGTCTTCCTAAATATGATTCCTAGAGCGCTCCTGCTCTCCTGGGGGAAAAACTCATTGTATCTGCACATTTGGCACGACACTGTCAGAAGGCATCGAAATAGCGGGCACTTTTCCCTTAGCTTGCTGGCTAATAGTGTGTGACCAAATCCCAGTCCACACGACTAGACTCCGTTATCATTGAGTCTGCTAAACACTTTCATAGCTTCTTGTCGCACAAAGACGTCCAGAGGGGCTAGACTTAACAGTGCGTTAAGGCCAACACTTGAGGTGGTGCTCATAGCACCAATGATCCCTGAATACATACATAGCCGGCATAGTTGTGGCGTGAGCGTTGCGGCAATGCCACTGGCTGTCAGGGTTTTCCAACAGCGCTTATGGGGGAAAAAAAACGTATACTTGATGAAATAAAGTTAACGGTAACGAGAGATACTTAGAGCCTCAGCCAACTCATGCTCTTTCATTCTCATCCATTCCATGGATTTATATTATATCGACGTTTCCCAATGTGAAGAGTTTTTTTGAAAGTTTGGTGAAATTGGCATCGTTTGGGTGCCCCTGGATTAGCTGGCCCCGTCGCCCCATGCTTTAATCCAGCATCTGTTTTCGTGAGCGATATGCACAAAACATGCCGTCACGCTTCCATCACTAATTCAAACCAGTCAATGCAAAAATAACCCACACAGAAGAATAAAAGAAACAGCAGTAAAAATGCAAAGAAACTTTTGGCCAAATATGCAAGCCACAAAAGTTAAATTAGAAATTGGCAACAGAAATGCCCGAGGTGCGCGTTGGCGTTGGCGGAAAAGAACTTTACATTACAATTGGCTGCAATTTCTGGGCATTGCTATACCACTGCGACTCCGAGTCCGACTGTGAACTATGATGGCCTCCTGGCACGCAATGACCAGTAACCGTAAGTAACCAGTAACAAATCCAGAGCCAAAGTTAAGCAAATGGCTGCCGCTGTCAAAAGTAGTTTGTCTGCCAAAAAAAAAACAGAAGAGGAGAAACACAACTCACAGACGGATGCATAAATTTTGTATTCTTCAAACTGTAGCAATTAAAATTGAGCTACAAAGCTGCAAATGTTCAATCTAAACATTTCTGTTGTTTTTTTTTGGGGGGCTGACCTATTATTAAAGTTCCAACGATTGATGGCCCGCGAGCGCAATTTGTGGATTGCGATGCGAACTGCAAATGATGCACTACATCCGCCAAAGTTCAACAATAATTCTTAACCCTTAGCAGCAAGAGCGAGCGCACAAAGAGACCAGATTGGCAAACCAATCATTAGGCATACGCACGATGTGGCTGACTGGCAGACGCATATATCACGTAACCAGGCGCAGGTCCAGGTCGATGCAGGCTCAGGTCCCGGTCCAGGTCTATACTGGGGTCGCTGCTCAAGCGGGGCGCACGCGCACTCTACACAAATTCCAACACGTATCAATCTGAAAATGGTGAAAAATGCGACGGCCCCAATGGAACATGGCTGACTGACTGACTGACTGGCAGTTGGTTGGGTTGTTGTTCCACTCGTTAAGGTTGTTGTTGCGCCGACCCTTTGGATTTGGCTTATTTATTGCCGTTGGCTTGTCAGTCGGCCTGGCCTTTTGCATATTTATTGTGCCATATTGTATTGACTGTATCGGACTTGAAATCAGCCGAATCTGCCGAATCTGCGGCTCTTCAATCATAAATCAAAAATCTCAAAACCCTTAAGGCATTACGAAAACATGTGTGCATATAGACGATATATTGATGAATTTGATTGAAGTTATAAATCAACTGTGGAAAACAAATGGCCAAGTTCTATAGATCTAAAGAGAGCATCTGGGCATTGAGATTTACATGCTTAAGCGTGGGATGCCAGAAAACTCTTTGTTTGCTTAAAGTCGAAAAAGATTTGCCTTAATCTTCATCTTGTCTTTGAAAATCTTAAGAAATTCGCCTTAAAATACTGAGCTTCTTATACCTTACCCTCCACACTCCGCGACACCTTCTCATCATCCGCGATGACGGAAAGACTTTGAATGCGCCTTTTAGGCGTTCTTAGATTATCGACGTAAGCCGACTAGAACTATACCAGAGCTTTGTGCTTATTTCGTCGATTTTACTTTAAGAGAGGTCAAGCAAACAGCTAGAAACAACGCCTCAATATCACTTTCAGAGAAGTCAGCTGAGTTTTGCCTCGTCGAATCTAGCAAATTTTGCCTATTTTACCCGAAAAATCGCCCCCGAGTTTCTATGAAAGCATTACGTACAGTTAACATCAACATAGATATCGTGACAAGTCCAAATCTTCTTCTTAACTGATCTTAACAACCCTTTCCTTCATTGGATTTGGGGTTTTACATGGAGGGTCCCAAACTCTACGCAAAACCCTTTTAATGCCTCGGGTGGCTGTACTGGTCTCGAAAGAATCCAGTGTTTTTATAAGTCGCCTCATACGACAAGCTTTTACCTGCTAAGGTGATATTCTCTAACTCGCTCACCACACGGGGGAAAATAAACTAAATAAAAACTAAAGAAGCTCGCTATCACGAATGCCGAAAGCAGAAACAATGACACTAGGTTCTTTCGAGACCAGTAGAGCCACCTTAAAAGGTTTGTGCGTAGGGTTTGAATCCCCCCAAGTAAAACAACAATTCCAACGAAAGAATGTGTTTACATCAGGCTGTAACCCCAAGTAAAACAACAATTCCAATGAAAGAATGTATTTACGTCAGGCTGTAATCCGATAACGGTTTGTTACGGCCAAGAAGATTTAGTTTTATATTTACTTTAAAACAAATAATAAAAGTATAAAATGGTCAAATGTGCAATAAGTAGCTTGTCCCTCAAGTCAAGAACAACATTTTCGATATACATTTTAACTTTTTTGAGCCAACTTGAATTTTCGCATTTTCATTGAATCTGTCTTAGATTTTCAAAAACTTCCGTAAGAATTGCGCTTAAAATCGTAATGTATTCAAGAGCTCAATGTCAAGTGAATTCAATTCGCAAAATCTTGCCTCAGTGAGTATTTTAAAATGTTCAAAAGTGAGAACGGGAATATGTCTCAAAATAAGACTTTTAACGTTTAAACTTAGAAATGTGTTGACTATCGCCTGGGCAGCTTTAGGAATCACCATATAGTTGTTTAGAACCATTCTTTTTTACTGTCATAAAGTAGTGTTTTTTTTTTGTAATTAGGTGCAATATGTCCTTTGATCTTGAATTCAGCATTGAAAGCATGAGCTCTTTTGAAAATCGTTAAGGAATATAGAATTTTTTCTGAAAACTTACTTAAATTACTTTATATACTGTATTGTAAAATCGACTAATCGCAATTGGAATGAATAATTTGGAAATGCTATAGATTGAAAAGTAAGGCGACAAAGCTATGGAATACCCACAAATTGCACTTAAGTGAGAGTATTTATGACATAAATAGGTAATACAGTAGATATCGCTTATATTCAATGGCGAAAATGCAGCTCTTTTATTACATTTAAGCGATTACTTTATATAAGCGATTATCGTATATATGCAAAATATTTAAAATAAGCGATAATCGATATCGCTTATACTAAATAGCGTAAATGAGGCCCTTTTTTTTGTTGCGTACAAGCGATAATTTTATACCAGCGTCAATCGGATATATGCAAAATATTTTAGTTATTGGCTTATATGGGTAAAGCGAACAATTACAATCGATTAAATAAAAAGCATTTTTATAAATTTTCAATTACTAAACTGTGCTGGAAAGTTTGCACATAACCGATCATATTTTTACCAAAAATTTATCGCTGAAACATCCGATCGTTTCTATATATAATAATAATTCCTAATAAGCGCGATTTTCATATAAACGAGTATTTTTGTATGAAAACTGCAAGCAAAATGCTTTAAAACGATTTATTCTGCATATAAGCAATAATTTCATATATACAATACGTCATATAAGCGATATTTACTGTACAACTAAATACTAACTAGTGATGCTATTATCTAATAGGCCTGCTTAGTAAATTCCGAATATCAAAGCTGCAAATATCGCACATAATTGAATTTTCGCCGCCTTCACATAATAACTATTATTAGGTAAAATAACCATAAAGTGTTAAAAAATGATGATTTTTCATTTAGTCTAAAACATTCCAAAGGTGATATTTTGTTTGGGCCATAACTTTTAATTACTGTTTTTATGAATGCGCGAAGACTTTAAACGCAAAGTCTGCTTAGTCTATAAGACACAGCTGTGTTTTCTCCCTACATACACATATTTTTCCAAACCCAAATTCATCAATGAACTGCAAATGGTGCGCCCCGAAGTTGAAGTTGACCCCAGAGCGCCCTGTTGAGTCCAGTTAGACGTAGCGCTTAATTAATTGACATAGTGTATGGAGTTTCCAGCGCCAGAACACGAACCCAGGGCCAAGGGTTATTATTACAGCTGAAAATGCCGACGCTGAACGCTTAGAAGTGAATGAAAATTTGTACAAGACAGACAGAAGTTTTAGCATTTTTTTGGTTTTTTGTTTTTGGGAACTTGACAAATGATTGGCAACTTGTGAGCCGGAGACCAGTGACCACTGACCAGCAGTGTCCAAAGACCTAGAAGAGCAGTGCAGTGGCCGAGACTGAGATGGCAGCAAAAACTCATCAATTAAAAGTGCTAATGGCTATCATAATGATATGTTAATATCACTCGTAGCTATAAACATGCTGCCTTTGTTTTTGGTTTTGGCTTCATTTTTGCGCTGAACTAACTGCGTTTCAGTTCAGTTAACTCAGAAGAGCAAAAAAGGTAACACACAGCCACAAAAAGCGGAACTCTAATCATAAGAAGCCGCAAAGAATGCTGCATGATTAATTATGCTTTGGCGACTTTTTGGCGGTTTTGCGAAAAACACCATAAGTATAAAAAAATATCAGTTTTGAAAACATTTCAAGAGTTAGTTCATTAGCGCATTTCTTTGCTTCGTCAAATAAACAGCAAATCGAACTATCAGCTTTTCAATATATGTCATATTCATTAAGTTTTGTGGCACGAACAACGGGTTGCAATGACGCAAGCCTAATTGTGTTCTCTGTCACTCTGGCATAGAAAGTGGTTTGTGGTTGGAGCACAACTTGGCAGGTGTTAAGCGACGTCAGGTGCTCAGGATGTTTGCCATGATTGACAGATAATAAGAGTTTATAGGTTTTAGTTTATGGAGTTATAACAGATATTGTAGTTATTCAAACCTATAATGGGACTTCGTCTTCTTTGTCGTTTGTCAGCTAAATCTGTATTAGAAGTCAGCAACGGTGGCGACATCAATAGCGATATCCATAGTTTTTTATATTTGCATATAGCAGAAAACTATAATGTTCCAAGATGCGTTCCAATTTTATAAAACATAGTTCCACATATTTAAACCGCAACTAATTCATATGCCCTGTCCACATAGCTCAAATTGGGATGTACATTAGATCAACTTACATCTTCTAAAATACTGTTCCGAAGAAAAATTTGTGGGGCTTTATGTGCTTTACCATTTTTAAAAATTTTCCAAAAAGAAATGTCGTTTGTTGTGGTCAGACCTCGCAGAATACCAACATACAAAGAGCATTAACCCTGGAACGTCATCCTTTTTTTCTGTACACTTACATCATATGTCGCGCGTAGTCATTTTAAGAAAGGATGACTTTCTAGGGTTAAATAAATAGAGTGGAATACTGGAACATTAAAAAAAAATTTTTAAAATATATATATAAATATATATATATATATATATATAAAATGTGCCCATTCCCAAGACAGTGTAAGTTTGAGGCTGCTTGTGATGCGCTCACTCTTATACCGACTCATTCGTAGGCAAAATTGCAGCATTTTAGCAAGTCGACTTAATATAACAGCCAAGGATTCCACTCTATTACTTGCATGCTCTTTCACCAAACACAAAGAATATCTCGCTACCGTGTTATGGGTAACTATGCCAATGTCATCGTAGAGCTCATAGAGTTCATCGTTTAATCGGATGGGATAATCGTTGCCAACGCTTAAAGGGCCAAAAAACTTACGGAGTAGCACTCCATTTAGCAAAACCGGAAGAATGAGCGTCTTATAGAGTGTTAGTTTCGTCTCTTCTACTCATTTGCCTACATCTATTGGCAGAAGTGATTCTCCGCCTGATCTTCATGCACACACATCATTTATCATAGTGACGGTTATGCCAAGGTAGACGAAATCTTTGACAACATCAAAAGTATAGTTTTCTACTCGAAGAAAGCATATACAGGGCAGAGGACTCCAAGGTTCCAATCATCGGGAACACTTCCATATAGCCATATTCATGCACAGAGCTGGTGCATGCACCTTACCAACTCATTGCCGCCCGTCTTGAACAGCTTTGTTGTTCTTGAGCCGCTTGATTACGACCCTGACTTCGTCATAGCTAGGCGGCATTATCCTCATCATCGCCATATAGTAAGCCAGAGAATCTTCTCTCCTCAACCTCTGTGTACCCTGTGCGTCCGCTACCAGATTTCCCTCTGTATCTCTGCAGGGAGACGCTTCGGGACTAAATCTTTCGGCCAGACGCTTGACTTTTTGGAAGACCTTCCTTACGTCATTCCTGCTTTTGCACATCTCAATGTCCCCTTGCTCACGCTTTTGTCGTTTAAAACCAGACCCACCAGATTCTCTTTCAATAGCCGCAAAGGCTACGTTACCATCACAACATTATCCATCACAAAGTTAAAGAGGTTACAGGAAAGCCCACAGTCGCATCAACTTTGCAGGAATTCCAAACTCAGACAGTGCGGCGATCCCCCAACGGGCTATCAATCGACAAAAAGATGGCTGTAGTCGATTTGGTAATCGTGGGTCAATCCATACACAACAGTAAAATATTACGAATTCGGTGTAAAAATATTTTAGCCATCTGCGTACTAGTCTTTAATGAAGAAATCCATAACTATCATGAGTATTCCGCGCAGTTTCACTTGCATTCAAATGCTCAAATAGCGACGGCTTTTCCAACCAAACCAAACCGATCCATGAAATCGTAAATAGTTACTAAAAAAAAACTAGACAACCAAAAGCGGCTGTAGCTTTAACAATTTTGGCAGAGTTTCATTTTTTTTACTTTTAAACTTTTTTTACTTTGCGCGGAAACTGTGAGCCTAACTTGGCGCTCGATAATAATTTCATAATTATGGGTTATCTCGCAGTCGCATTCGTAAATAAAAAGCGAAATCGGCAAGGCGGCAAATGCAGGCGCAACATAAGCCAAGAAACAAGTTGAAGGAATAAAAAGAGTAACTCTTTTTTTATCACTGAATTTGTTGTAGCGTTTCTTGCAGCGTGGCCGAGATTGATTGTCGCTAATGGGCGTGATGTGGCTCCGATTCCAGTGAAATGCCTTGCCCTGCGCCGTCTGTTCCGACCGGCCGACAGTTGCCCGAGACAAAGGTAATTGTTTTAATTGCCCAGAGCGGAACTCGGCTGGTCAGTTGGCCGCCAAGCAGCCAATTGGCCAAGTGGACAGAAGTAGATCAGGCAGCATTAGAAAGAGTGCGCCCAGTTACACAGGAAGTGACGGTGCTCCGCTTGCCTCCGGCTTGCATATGCATGCGTTATAACCATAAATTAATTACGACCTTGACCATAAGCTTTGGTACTTACTGTTGCTTTGAGCTGTATTAAATTATAGACGCAGTGCGACAAACTGTCAAACCATTTTCGGAGTAGGGTGTGTAAAGGTACTCTCCGTTCGAACAAAGTGTGAAAATGATACTTGTAAAAGACTCCATTGAATGGTTTTCGGAATAAGATATATTAACATACTAGCAGGTCGCACACTTTTCGGTATTCTCTTCAAGGGGATGCATAGTTTTGCTTTCGGAATATTGTTTTAGATTATCAGAAAAGGTATGTACTTATGAAGTTGAGTGGATTGTGTTAAGTGATTCGTAGTGCAGACAAATTTGGGAATATAATGATTTTATTGGCTTTCGGAGTAAGAAGTATGAAAAGGCCGGCAGCTCGCATGCATTTCGGAAAGCTGCTCAAAACTATACTTACTTTAAAAGTTTTGAATTGTCTAGCCTTCAGCTTATTGTCTTATGAAATTCAAAATGCTTTCTGTTAGGATATTTTGCCCAAATACTTATGAATTTTGATACTTACTGTTGTTTTAAGGGCAATATTAAATTATAGCAGTAGAGGCACAAGGTTTCAAACCGTTTTAGAAGTAAATAATTTTAAATTTCTCACTTTACGTTCCCTACTCCTAAAACAGTTTACCAATTTGTGTAGCTTAAATTGAAGGGTCTTGAACAGCTTTCGGAGTAAGGTGTATCAAAAGTCATTCACCTCGCATGTATTTTCGATTGCTTCTTAACATTATGCTTTATATAAAAGTTTTGATCTGCAGGGCTTTCGGTATTATTACTTCTGGTATGTGGTACTTACTGTAACTTTTATGGTTATATTGCAGTGAAGACGTTGTGTAGTGTAAAAATTATGTTGAGGTTTTGCAATGAATGGCTTTCGGAGTAGGAAACATGTCATTTGTGTCGGCTCGCATACATTTCGAAGTGTAAAGAGATTTTACCACTTTTGTTTTGATAGTTTAATTCCAATAAAGCCGAAGAGGTGATCCATAAAGTTCATGATTTGAATGATTTCCGAAATACAGTTATAGGGAATCACAAAAGGTTTCTATTAGCATTGTTTTTAGAAATATTATTAGTGGCAGTCGTGAGACACCCTATTTTGGACTAAAATTTGCATGTCTCAAAACTTTCAGCCGTTTTCGAAAAGCCAAAAATCACAGCTATTTTCATGCTCGTCACACAAATTTCCACACAATATGGTAAGTTTCACTTTTAAACTCAAAAACTTTCGCAATTTAAACAACGTGTCAGAATTAGTTTCACTTTTACTTCGAAAAAACTTCAAAACTGTCACCGGCTTGCCAGAAAGAACAATTTCCCTACAAGTTAAAAAGATAAAACATGTATGTATATATCCCGACTTACAAAAATCACTATTATGTAATTGCCAAAGTCTCGTTGCAACGTATCCGAGCACCGTTTCAAAAACCATAGAACACTTTTGATGAACTCTTTTACGGTTCTTCGCGCATCGTAACCATAACGTAACATCACCAGCTCATAGTCATTCCTCAAAGATTTCAAAAACCATTCTCGCAGCTTCCTGGAAAGTTGTTAACTTTAAATTTCTAATCACCTCGACTAAGCCAGTGGCTTGCTCCCCAATTTTATGAGTTTAGCTCGTGCTCTAAACGCGCCATGGTCAGCAGGTCATCAAAAGAGCGCACGAGAGGACGCCTTCTGCCTCCTATGCTTGGCGGCAAACGTTTTAGCTGTCGGCGGCGGCGGCAGCTCATAACGCCGTGATTCTCAACATGATGGATTGCGTTCACTTTTGATGTATCTGCCACTTTCTGCTCACAATTTAATGCTGCATCTCGCCTGCGTCCACGTCCTCTGCTCGCTTCATGCGGCTGCTTAATTGCCGCAAAGCGCGGCAAGCTTAAGTTTTGCCTCGGCGCAACATTTTCATTTCCGTTAAGGCCGCCGGGTAAGTTGTTGGTGTCGTTGTTGTTGTTGTTGTTGTAGTAGTTGTTGCAGCACTGACGCTTTTGAAGCAACTTTCGCAACGCTTTTTGGCTAGCATTTGATTTGGCTTAAAAAGTTAAAAAAACAAAAATAAGCTAAAAAGATTTGTATTGGACAAACTTTCGCTCTTTGTGGGGAGTAGCTGGCGGCTACTAAGGCCCAGTCACATCCTGCCTGGATGGCGCATCCTTGGGCGGTCAAAGTATAATTGGCGTCTGGAGGCGTGTCAAGCGGCTTTGTTGTTATGCTCAGACCTGTGTCTAACATGTGCCGAACTTGCGACTCAACGTGATTGAAGCAGATTGAGGATGTGGGGATGTGTGTGACTTGCAAAGGCTTGGAAAGCGCGCTAAACAAAAGGGCTTTTGCTGCAGGCAACTGGAAGGCAACCACACCTAGGCCAATAACGGTATTGGATTTACTTAATTGCCAGTTAAGCGTTGATTTCTATGTTATTGTTAACATTCCTTTCCACAAAAGGCGCACATAAGGTGTAGTATCTTAATGCCGGAGTTATCGATTTCCTTGAACGCTGAACAGAATTGTTAGTCATGCTTTTTTTGAGCTCCGCAAGTGCCTAAGCAATTGGAAAAAGGCAACTATTTATATAATTAGCAGTTCTCTATGTAAGTCCACTCCATATAAAATATATAATCTAGTTTTCGACAGGATTTAATGCGTTTTAAGCAAAGATAAACTTTGTTTAACTCTTAATCTTAAGGAATGTGAAAAACCCAAAAAGTGTTCTAATAGAACCTTAGGACGTACACCTTCTAACAAATGTGTTTTCTTCTAGCTCCTTTATAAGGAGCCTTTCTTTATTGTAAGATATTTTTGCTGATATTTGTGCTAAATATTGTTCTTCTATTTTGAATTGATCGTAATTAAATTTTGTTTTTTATCACACTTTGGACATCATTAGTGTTTAGCTGCGGAGACTACAGATGATCGTAGGCATCAAGCCGTTATCAAGCGTAGAGTAGTTCTATTGAGTAGTAATACTTCCTATCTACATCTTCCTTTATTACTTAAAGGGGCAGATCAGCCCTCCTGGAGCTGCCCCATATACTCCGAGTTACAAGATAGGATCAAGAAACTAAAAACATGAAGACCCTGTTGCGAACAGGGTCTGCAATCGTACGCTAAAAACCTGGCCAAACAAATCGTTGTATGCCATTGTTTCTTTGATCCTATACCCTGACCATCCGCAGCATAAGCGAGAGTCATATAGGCTCATAAGTCTTTTCAACTCGCTTAATAAGATGTGGGAAAGGATATTTTACATTCGTATGTAAGGAGCTCCCCAGGTCTCACTGCAGTTCATTCAGTGTTAAGGCCAAACAAGCAGTACCTAATGCCAAAGCTGGATGGCCTGGGTTCTGGTGGATCACGGTGAAAGCTTCTGATCGTCATTCACATGGGAATGGCCAGAGTGATGCCTGTCTCTATCTTAACCAAATTGACGCACAACCTCCACGTGGTGCCCCCTGGATAGCCACCCGGTGTTAGAGTAGTGAGCTAATGTGCACAGCGAAGCCCACCCTGGGCTCTAAATTGGCTTAGGACCCGTAGATACCTCCCCCCAATGAAAAGCCGAAAAGCCTCGGGAAGCCCCCTTGACTTGAGGCTATGCCCCTGCAATGTCTGGACCCTAAAATGCGATGGTGCCTCTACCCAATTACCGGATGCTCACAGGAGATGTGATGGAAAGGGCAAGGCTGCTGCCAAGAAGCAGACTTAGAATAGAGGGCATGCATACAGTGAGCTTGATGTTCGTACGTTCAGAGAGGTCACCATACCCTCTGACCATTACCTTGCTGCGGCTAAGCATAGCGAGTAACGTGCGATCTAGAGCACAGCGAAAGCTGGACATTACAAAACTGTAATCACAGCAGACTGCTGAAGCCTTTTCCTCTCAACTCTCCAAGCAGCTCACTCAACCTCCCCCAAAACCTGATAGCGCCGAGGGAATCTGGAAGCATATATACCACTCCTTGCGTTCCACCACGAAGAACGTCCTTGTATTCCAACGCCCACTGCCGAGGAACCAATGGTACGATCATGAGTGTCGCGAAGCCACTGCAGTAAAGAACGCCGCCTATAGAAGGAATCTGCAGTCGGCTGATACGCGATTATCGGGAAATGGAGAGGCGCCTTTTCAGACGCAGAAAATGCGAGCAGGATGGATTTTGTACGGGAGCATCGTCCTGTAAAGATTCAGAGGAAAATCTGGTAGTGGATGCATAGGGTGCACTATTATGAAAGAGCTTCTCCGAGCTATTTGATACCAAGGGAGGCATTAGATAAGGCAATGCATTCTCCTGCGACCTCTTCAACCTTTTGATGGACAATGTGTTGCGAAAGGCCGAAGTACATCGGGACGGGACTGTATTCTATTATGGTGTCCAATTGCTTGCATACGCAGTTGATATCGATATGGTCGGGCGCACTAAGCGAGCAGTTACCGGAGCCTTTGCGGCTATTGAAAAAGAATCTGGTGTGTCTGGCGGTAAATAAGAGCAAGACAAAGTATATGCTTTCTTCGAGTAGAGATACACAGCGGTTGGACTCTCAGATTGATGTTGAGAACTATTCTTTTGATGTTGTCAAGGATTTCGTCTACCTTGGCACCACCGTCACAATGAAAAACGATGTCAGCATGGAGATCAAGCGGAGAATCACTCTTGATTCAATCAATAGATGTTACTTTGGTCTCAGTAGGCAAATGAGTAGTAAAGACCACTCCCGCTTTCAATGCGAGTGTCTAAGGGAGGCGACAAAAGGGCAGATCATGCCTCAGCTGGAAGAACCAGGTAGTGAGCACACTATCTAACTTTGGTACCTTTTGGGTTGTTATGGCCAGTTAAGAAGAAGAAAATGTAATTTTAGCTCATGCCACTTTGTAAGATCAATTTTAAGCTGCTATTTGCAAAACGCACAATTCTGTATAATTTTTGTACTATTAAGCTCTCTTACATGATTTAGGGTGAAATCCAAGAAGTAAGAAGAAATATATATATAATAAATAGCTTTAACGGTAGTTGCTTAACAACTTCGCGTACTTAAGCCTAAAGTTACTCGTCTGGTCATTTACCTTCAGCTCATCGAGGCTATTTGCCATGAACCGTAAAAACAACCGAATTTATGCAATTTGGCCGCTAGGCAAGACAAACAAAACGTCCAGAAACAAAACCAAAAACAAATGTTGGGCGTTCTAGGAATACCTTAAGGAGTATACGCACAGGAAAAGCTGCATCCTGCAACTTTTTGAATATTTATGAAATAACATTTTTTATAGCTATAGAACCCTTCCTTTTTTTATCGGCTGCACATTGTATACGCCGTTATGAGTTATTAGCTGCAGAGGAGCGACAGAGAGAGAGAGAGACCCTTTTTTGGAATAAGGACTTAAACAGGACGAGCTGTAAGTAACTAAATAAGTTGTACTTGATGTTGAAAAGTAAAAACGCTTAAAATATGTTAAGTATTCTCAGTGTCAGCTCTGCCGGAGACAGGGTTACAACCTATAATTTGAAAATGTTGCAAAACAAATGCACACAAAACTGATGTGTATGGGGATTACGTATGGAGCAGGACCGGACAAGCGTATAACCACAAAATAAAAATGGCGCGTCGGGCTGATATTGTTGTTGTTGTCGTTGATGCTGCGCAAAGATACTTTGAATGCGAGCAGCAAAAGAGATGTTCAACGGAACGCATGTTCTTTGAAAATTGCCCATAATTATGCGAACGAACTTCAAACTGATTGTTTCTACCCGCAGCAGCAGCAGCAGCGACTGTAGTGGCAAGAGTCCAAAAAGCGCGTCGTCGTCGTCTGTTGCATGCAACACACACACACACACACACACACACACTTGACTGGCCGGCCAAAGAGTTGTGTCTGTGTTTGGATCCGGCCCGGTACGGAATCAAGCGTTTGCTGCAGTGAAAGAGAATGACTGTAATTACGCATCACTTTTTCTTAATTTTCATTCTGTGCATCTTGCTGCTGCTGTCGCTGTTGTTGGGGCTAGTATTGGCCACCATCTTGTCTGTGTTTGTAGAAGATTGGACACTGAACTTGACCCACAAGACAAGTTTCGGGTAGGCAACTACTTTTTGTGGGAAAAATGAGACTACATTCAAAAGTTTTAGAAAATTGCTTGCGTGCATGTTTCGAAAATATGCGTGATTTTGTTTTTGCTTTTTGTGTCTGTTTCAAGCTTGAACATGAAATCTAATTTAAAAGATATTTTAAATTATGGGGTTTTCTTTATTGCCAAAAAAAAAAAGAAGAAGATGTTGCATTTTTTTTCTTATATGATTGCGTCTACGTGCTGCGAAAAAATAAGTTTTCAAGTTTCAGATGCCAAACTCAGTTTCGCGGCGGAAATGTTAACTACCAAATATTTTGGGTCAAACTTTAACGAGCTCGGTAAATTGTCGATATCTATGCATGCTTTAAGAAATTTATATATTAAATTATAAGCCAAAAGGTGCCGAAATTGTTATATTTAGCTAAATGTTTGTGCTTTAGTTAAAGTACCATATACTTTAGTTGTTTTAATAAGATGTTAGCTGAAGCTGTATATATCATTTTCAATTTCAATTGAAATCATTGCTTTAAACTAACACTTTACCAAGGCAAAATATAGTTTTTCATGTGAAACACCTTGGTGATAAGACCGTCTCGTATGCCGTGACGAAAATGCGCATGGCTTGCCGCCGACATTGTATGACGCTCGCAAGTCTTTAGAAGAACGGTTGGCAGTGATAGCTACACAATGCTTGACAATGCAACCTTCGTATATATAGAGAAACATGCAAGATAGTTCTAAAATAGCGATGTGCTCCTCACTACTTGCAAGAGACAAAACACAAAGCTTTCCCGAAGATTCTTGCTTTAAAACGCAGCGAGCTCTTGGATTAATCTGCTAAAAACAGAGGCACAACTATCGCACTATCGCAACTATCGCACTGGCAATGTCCAATGCATGGGTTAATGACGCTGTAGCAGTCAATCATGTTACCAACTATAGCCTGATTATCCTCAAAGGAATTAGTCCTTGACTATCTACTAAGAGGCAATTTACATTTTGCTTACTGAAGGGATACTATTTCAGCGTATGCCGTGACGGATTCCCGCTTGCCTTGGACATTGTATGATGCTCGCAAGTCTTTAGAAGAGATGTTGGCACTGGTATCAAAGAAGTTGACAATGAAAACTTCGTATATAGAAGGAAGCAAGAGACAAGATAGTTCTCAACACGTTGGCAACTTTTCTCTGCTGCAAAACAGAGCCACAACTATCGCACTGCCAATGTTATATCTGTATGTATATAATAAAATCTTTTTTAAGTTCATAGTTAATATAAAATATCCGCATCTGAAACCTCTAAAACTTCCACATCATAAAAACAAACATTTAGTTTTGTTTTATTGTTATGCTGAAACTATAACAAAATTTGAATTTATTTAATTTAAAGCTTTTTTGTGTTTTGTTTATTGTTTTTTTTTTTTTTTATGTGTTTAACATTTTTTTACATTTTTTGGGATATAACTTCCATTTAGTTCCTATTTATTTTTTTGATAGCATCACACTTAACTGTAAGCCGATAAAATACATTAACTGCTTAATAAAACTCTATTTAATTGCTACTTATTTATAGAGCATCCGGAAGACTCATTAAAACTCTAAAATCAATGATTATATTTGTAGTATATTTGTATTCGCTTTTACCCTAAATACGCTTAATGTATATTATCTCACCATTAAAGCTTTAAGCACTATATTTCTTTCTCATTTTATGCAATCTCAACAATTTTCCATTTCCCTTTGATTCAAATCCGTTTTGTTTAACGTATTTTTTAATTTCAAGAAACAGTGCTGCAAAATGCAAGAGTCGCAGCGAGTTGCCACTTTACTTGAATTAGGCTGACCAGCTCGTTCGAAATCCAGCCCGCACTTAGAGTATTTTGATATTTTGCAGTATAAGGTCACTCCCTTATTTTAGATAAGTTTGTTTTTGTTTTTTTTTTTTGTAAACTAAAAATATTTATTTTTTAATGCCAGCATTTGCGCTCAACAATGGAAAATGCTGCAAATATTGGCGATTTGAGCAGCGTCTCGTTTGCTGATTTCGAAACTAAAACCGTAGATTCCAACAGCAGCTCAAAGGACAACAGTGGTAATATTGCTGTGCCCAGTGGAGCAGCAGCAAGCAGTTGTTTTAACAATTACACAGATTACAGCCAACAAAGGCACGATATAAACCTTAATCTTTCCTTGACACAAAAAGCCGATGGTCTGTTTGAAGCCGATCAAACGCCCACACCAACACGACTCATAAAAAACTGCGATGAAGTGGGCCTTTTCGAAGATTTAAGGCATATGAATCCCTTTGATATAGGCTTTCAGCGTGCTGTTGAACAGAATGCCATAGGCGGTCACTCAGTGCCAGTGACGCCCACACATGAAGGCGACTCGCTGCATACACCACAAGTGTATCCACTGGATAGTGCGAGCACAAATGCGGCGGTATATGAAAATCAAGCAAAGGCCAGCGGCGACAGCAACAGTCCACTGGATGTGCCTGTGGCGCATGTAGATGAATTGTTAACAAGTGCAGCGCCCAAAACTGCAGTGATTGAGTCGCCGTCAACGTGCATCAATACAAATTTAAATCTAGATACATCATTGCCGCAAGCTGCACCCTTACAGTTGCTGCAACCACAAGTAATCACTTGGATTTTGCCCGCGCAAGCCATTACTTCTAGCACAGTCACTGTGGAACCTACGAGACTCTGCAAACAGTTAGCCAGTGCCATACCAGTTCAAACTGTGCGACCATTTATATTACCTAAGCCCAAAAACAACACAAACATTGTCCCCGCCATAACGCCAACTAGCAGCGCCGTCAACAAACTTCACATCACAACGGCACAGCCTACCACACCACCTGCACACGAACCCAGCAGCGCCAGTCTTACGCCCACATCACAGCTGCCCATAAAGGAGCGTCTTAAGGCCATACTCAATAGCCATAGCAGCCACAAGCAGCGTAGTTTTATATTGCCACAAAAACCACTCAAAAGCAAGTTGGCCGCCAAGCACACAACACGCACGGAGGACTGCATGGAGCGCCGACGTGCTGCTGCCACACGCTATCGCAACAAAATGCGCAATGAGCACAAGGAGCTGAAACAGCATAACACAAACTTGCAGCAAGAGAATTGCCAACTACGTGAACGCATTGCACAGCTGGAGCAGCAGCTACAATGCCAAAAGCAGCAGCCATATGATAACAATAACAATGGTGGAGCAGGTAATGAAGAATCGTTGTTGTCAGGGTACAAAATTTTTGTATTAAATAGTATATTTTTTTTACTATTACAGTTGTATCCAATCAAATACAAATACCACCATCAAGCATACATCTTGTCATCAATGTACCTAAAATGATAGTGCCTTCAGGTGTGCCGTCGCATGTAATGCCCAGCATACCAACAACCATTAACTAGCTTTAGTAATGTTCTAAAATATCTACAATAACTAATAGATACATCTAGCTTAGCTTTAAATTTGCACAAACGGTTTTCTTTTTTGGTTCAATTATCTTTAGGTTTTCTTTCCGTTTTCGCTGCTAATAATGTCAGAGAACTCGCGCTGTATTTCTAGAATAGAAAGCTCGATATCGACCAGGTTTGGCGACTTCTGTGATGAGGTATCGGAAGGCGACTTCAGTTTCTCCATGGTCATCTGAAAAGAGTTATGAAATACTATACTGTAGAAGTACAAAAATTTTAAAAATCTTTGCTCTGCAATTGTAGAAAAAACTTTTAACAGAACCCTTTATGTGCTCCATCTGTTACCAACCTCTCGCAAGTTTTGCTGCAACTCATCACGCTCACGACATAGTTTTTGTATATTACTATAGTACTTTTGGGCCAGCGGCACACCGGAAGTTTCAGCTAAGTAGCTTTGGGCCAGCAGTTCAAGTTCCTGATTGCGTATCTCATCTTCAGCCAAGAGCATTTCCTGGTCATGACGTCGCCGTTCAAGCTCAACTTTATGCATCAATTTTTCGACGTCCCGCTCCAATTCAAGAGCCTGGCGCCTTTGCTCTGCTTCTTGTAGCTTGGTTATAACCTCACTTTTACGCTTACGAACTTCCTTTTGATAAACCAATAGCATTTTACGTTGTGTTGTAATGCGTTCCTCTTCACGTTTTATTGTTTCCTGGTACAGTTTCTCCATCTCCTTAATACGACGTGCGTGCTCTTCCTGCTTGAGTCCGTCTTGTAGACGCTCCATTACTTTAATTTCCTCCAACTCCAAATGCCTAATGCGGTCATCAATGTCCCGATTTTGCTTTATTAACACCGCCGTCTGGACCTCCTTCTGCTCAATCCACTCGCTGGGATACTTGAGAAATTTCGGATAGACCCCCTTGGGTATAGGTGTAAAACTTGGAGTAAAACGTTTGGGATGCAAAGAAGGCTGACATTTGGCCATTAGTTTGCGCGCTTTTGATATCAATTGGATTATATCTATGGGATTTTGATCATGAAAAAAGGATTGCAGCGCCTTTTTGTCCGGCAGACGTAACAGCACCTCGCGATTAATTATGTTATATGCCGCAGTTAGAAATATAAGAAAGTAAGGCGGCTCAGTAATGACATTGTCCCAAAGGATCAACCATTGCTGCTCGTCCAGTACCTCAGCAAAAGCATTAGTCAGCAAGGACCACGCATAGTCTTTTGACTGTATATCCATGGCCAAGTAAAACTTGCAGAGATGTGGATCCACGCACTGTAATAAATTCTCGCACATTGCCAGATAGTTTGCTGGCGGCACTGGATGAAACTCAAACCACAAATTAAAGTGATTGAATATTAAGGTGACTATCAATTCGAAAACAATCAATCCATTCTTGGGTAACTGTTTGACAAATGGAAACAGTAGATGTGGCATAAAGTCAGCATGGCCAAACACCTTACACCAATGAGCCAAACAGGACCACACTTTAATTACTGCGCTTTTGGAAGCATCATTCTTGATATTCAAATCTCTTGCCCGATGTTTTACAATTGGTGGTATGCCCAATTTAAGAAGCTTCTGGAACTCACGTCCATTACTTGGCAATGCCAACAAAGTGCTCCATATGAGAAATCTGTACTTTTCTGGATAGCAGCCGTATTCACCTAACATGGCATTCAAACGATCCCGCTTGAGCAGTTGACGCAAGTCCTCACTTATTCCGCGACTAACATTGCTTGCAGATAACTCTTTTTTTTGCTTGACTGTTGAGCGCAGAATCGTCAAGCATTGAGCCTTTGAATGCAGCTTGTTGTAGAGTCGGCAGGTGGACCACACATTAACCTCTCCGCACTTGGACAAAACGCTGAGTAGCTTGCCATCACGGCTGAGGTTTATTTTGGCTGCATCAGAGCGCTCAACAATTAGTTTGATGTCTGTCTGAGCCAGATCCAACATAACAACTTGACCTCGTCCGGTTAAGCCGATGACTATGCGTTCTTTTGGCTGTGGTAAAAAGGCGATCTGTGTTAATATAAAGTCACGCAGGCGATAAAGCTTTTCCAGATCAAATGTGGCTCTTCCCAGAACTAACAGGTAACCATCTAATGTGGACAAACAGAACTTATTACCATCAGGCGTAAAACAATAGTTCAGCAAAAAGCCGTCAACAAAATCATACTCCTGACAGCCAAAAGTAAGCTCATCATCCTCATCAGTTTCATTTTCAGCAAGCAATGCAATCTCTGGTATGGTTGGACCGGACTTTGGATGCAGACGTAACCTTTGATTGCGAGCTTTTATGGGCTGTGCTATTTTAAGTTTATTCAGAGTTGACGTAGACCAAACATGTATTGTGTCATTGGTGTAGCACGTAAAGAACAGCTCTGAATTTGGCAGGTAACCAGCAAATTTGAGAGTACATTTCGCTTGATCAAATTCCAATTCATGCGATACTTCCAGTGTCTCCATATTAATTAGCCTGGCTTTGCCACTAAACCGTACAAGTGTATTTGAACTACTAGTGTTATGCAGACGAGCGCTAAAGGATAACTCCAAAATAGGCAAATTACCTACTTCATTATTCTTCACTATGACAGAGGCATCTACGTCTATAACAAATAATTGGCCTTCTGTATTGGCCACAATATATTCGCTTTGATGAAGCGGGGAAGCGCGCAGCAGTGTGACTTTGGGTATTTGGAAATTCAGATGCCAGTAACGCTTACTGACGAAATCGAACACGAATATATCCCCCCTGGAAAGCAAAATAATAGTTAATTAACAAAAGTTTTCAAATAGAATGCGCAGTCACAATTGGTACCGTGTTTTCACCTTTTATCAATGACGACAAGTCTATTGCCCAGTTCATTAAAAGAGCAGGCTGCAATGCGTATGCGCAGCACTTGGTCATTCTCTTCTATTGTATTATGCACAGTCAGGATATTGCTGTGAATTATAAATAAATACATATATTAAAATACATTTTTTACGAAACTCTTTATGCGCACCCATTGTCCAATTTTTTGAGTTTGAACACATACTGGCGCGGCTGACTCGTAGGTAAATCTTCATTTTCGTCGAACCACTCTTCATCACCACTTTCATCGTAGTCCTCTAGGATTTCTTCCTCGGTTTCTTCTTCCGAGCCAATAGGCTCATTTATCTTATTTTCCGTAAGCTGACCAGAAAGCTGCCGTGATTTGGCATTTGTTTCACCTTTGTAAACAATGTCATCCATCTTTTAAGGTCTATTGTAAAACCATTATTATTTAAACAAAAATTGCTATGCCATACAAATTAGCGATGATATAAAACTACAATCGAATTGTGCGATATAAGTTATCGAACTGGTACTAGAGCGTTATCATAAACTATAAATTCTAATTCGATTCAGACAGCTGTTATGGAACAAAAATGATTGTTGTTTTTACGCATTTGGTATTTATATCAATGTAATATTGTTTTTTATAATTCCTGTTACTGAATACATAAATTGAGATTGACGGTGATCTTCGACACTAGCTATAGTCTTTATAGAAAACATGTAGCTATCATCATCGTGCGCTTAATACTAAATGCCTCACTACGATGGTGACTGTCGTATGTAGTACTTCAAATTTAAAACATTCCTCCATATCCTCCATCAAAAGAATCGCCGCGCATGGCATAGCCAAACATGGTCGAATAGTTGATGACATTGCTGATCAGCGTCAAGGTGCACGCCATCCAAGTAATCTGTAGTAAGCAGTGACAGTGTAATCATAAAAACTCCTCCCATATGACTTATTTACTCACCACAGCGCTGTGGGCCAACACAATGGGCAGTGCAAAGGCACTAAGTACCATTCCAGCGGTAAGAAATAGAGCGAATTCCACTTTGGCATTTGTTTCATTGCCCGGCGTCGTGCGTTTTGCTATGAGCACCGGGAGGACAGACAATATATAAAAGACGAGTACGAAGAACGGATAGAATATCTTGGGTGTGGGCACTGCACAGGCTAATATCAGAAATGTCATGCCCACGCATGTGAGAAATGCGCAAATAATTAAACTGTGGGCAAATACAATTATTTTGAATAATTTTCTACACAAAATACGAAGGTGGGGGTCTGGGTTACTTACGCTGTAGATATAGACAACCAGACATTGCAATTTCCATAGTTGACGCACAGAAGCAATAAGAAAAGCATAAAAACTTGTTAATTTACATTCAATTACAGTTTGAACTGTTTTAATATTTACTTACATTTTAATGCTGCCATTTTATTTGTTTATTAAATTTCTTTATCGCTTGTTAAAATAAAGTGACTCACAAACACCAAAGCGCTGAACTAGTAATGATTCCAAAATGAACCAGATATTTTTCTGCAAACTGCGCCTGTTAGATAACAGCAAATGTTACAAAAACATAATGTTGTTTCAAATATTTACTATCCTGTCATATAAGAACACAATGGTTTCAGCACAATAATAGGTTTTAATTCGTTCTCGTTAAACTATTTATGTGCCATTTAACAACATAAATAATTGTATAATAATAATATTTATTTGACATTGTAACACAAATTGGTTCTAGCATAAACTTAGCTTTTAAAAGTTAAGCTTTAGTGTTACCATAAAAGCTCAGCTTTTAGGCATAGACCATTTTCATTTCTAAAAATTTTCTTTAATTGTTGTTCTTAAACCTTACGATTTTTTGTGTTTTAACGTAATAAAATAAATTGATCGCTCCAATTATCCGTATTCAATTTATATGTACATACATATATAGAAATTTATATGTATATATAAATAGGAAATGCAAGAAACTAAATTTTTTTGTCTTGCTCAGGCCCGGTTTTAGACATAATGGGGCCTGGGGCGTATATTAAATAATATATAGAGTACTGTGAGTGTAAAATATAGAAAAATTTTAGTTATTTAGTAATATAGTAGTAGTATTTCATAACAATAGTTGCAAAAACAAAAATATGTTTCAATAAAATTAAACAATACTTTAGTATTGACCTATTTTAAGTTTATACAAATTTAGAAGCAAAATCATACAAATTTGTATGCGAAAATGACATAACCAGTGTTTTTGATTGCTACAATTTTAGCTGTTGAGAGACTAAAGTTGTCAACAGTATTTTGTGTCAACACTTGTGATTTTGAGTGAAAAAACAGACTCGAGTAGATAAAAAGTACAGCTTAACAAAATACATATGTATGTATAAGCAATTTGTTAAGTTACACTGTAAAATTAGTGTTGATAAAACATATGAGAACAGCCTGAAATTAAAATTTCGAACGGGAATCTGCTCTTAATTGGAACACAAATTTTTAACTCTATATGACGTATACAGATGTTCTAATAATTTCTTCAAATATAAATAAAGCAATGCCAACAGAATTTGCCGCGCCGTTCACCCCATCCCGAAACCTGCCCTGTTCACTATCCTTATCAGCACGTCGATCTGCTTACCCGCAGCATGTACAGAAAGAAAATAAAGTTCAATGAAGTGCGCGCATGAGCTTTCAAGCTAAAATTTCATTGATAAAAATTAAATGTGCCCTATCCCAAAACGAAAATGGTTCACCGCACACCAAAATGCGCGTTAAAATAGTGCAGCAACAGAGTCAAAAAGCTTATGAGGAGCTTATGTATGTTTGTGTGGGTGTGTGCCACCAGCCACCTGCTAGCTGCTAACGGGACACACACATACGACGAGCTTCGGCTTTTTCATGAATGCCAATGTTTATTCAAAGAAACGGTACACACACACACACACACACACACACACACACACGCACACACACACAAATACGTGCACATGTACTCGCAGGACGTGCAAAGCTTTTTTGTTGCCTTGAAAGCGCATGCGCAATAGCTAGCTGGCTGTGCTTTGTTGTTGCTGCTTTCGACAATGGATACCCAAAAGCTGCCCGCAACATTTAACAGTGCGGGGGCGAAACATAACATTTGCGTCACAGCTCTTTAGCTGTTGTCGCTGCGGCGCCCCAACAGCAAGCCACAGTCAGTTGAACAGTTAGTATAACGGAACACACAGAACAAAGAGCAAACGTAAAGCTGGCGTCTAACGGCAAACGAAGCTATTAAATTTTTCACAATTGCTGCGATTTGAAAGAAAACTTTAAATATTTCACTTGTGCACAGCAAGTTTTATAAGCTTGTAACAATAAAATACTTGCAGAATTGGACAAAAAAGTTTAAAAAGACAACGAAAATTGCAAAAATATTGTACGCCCACGCGAATTTGCCGTCGTCAGTGCAAAGTTGAAGCAACCACCAGCTGCCTGATTTTTGCTCGCTATTTCTACGTCAGTGCGCGTTTCAGTGTGTGTGTTTGTGTGTGTGTTAGCTGGTTTTTGGTGTGAGTGAAAATCAATAAACTTTGTCGTTGTTGCCGTTATATTGTTCCTTCCATAAGGGCTTGGACAAAGCATATTAACCGGCCATATGGCAAGACGTGTGCATTGTTAGCAAATTGTTATAGAACTATTAATAAACCAGTCAATAATACAAAAAAAAAAGAAAAGCTGTAATTGCTTTGACATTTGCTGTGCACAGATACCGCATAACGGTACAATTTGTCAAGTGAAAAAAGAACAGTTATTGTAAAGGTTGAAAGTGCAATATGGCAAGAAGCTTGGGGCTGCTGGCCTGCGCATTGATTGCAGCCCTATTGTGCAGCATATTGGGTCACTGCGAGATGTCCGTTTACCCAGGTAAGGCTAAAAATAGCACAAAATATATATTACACAGTACGTACACTTTTAAGTCACCCCCCCCCCCCCCCCCCCCAAACACACACACACACACACGCCCACACTATGTACGCCTTTGCATTGGTATTGGCATATTTCCGTTGGAACGGGAAGCCATTTTGTTGTTTTTTTTTTCTTCTTCTGTTTCTACTTTTTCGCCTTTTATGCCTCAGTAGTGAATGGCGCATCACGAAGCCGCTTCGTTATTTTCCATACGACAAAGATCGAGTATCAAAAGTGCACGAATCAAACCCAAAACACCCACGCACACCAAAACTTCGGCTGACTTTCATGTACGGCAAAATGCAGCGCCACAAGGCACACAATACATACATACAAATGTTATAATATATGCACGGGCAAGCGCCCACACAGGTGTGTAGGTGGATAGGTGGGCTGGGCTTGAACTGAGCGGGCTGTTCTCCTTTGCATACTCTTCACTTACACAATGGTATTATACAATTTTGAAGTGGTTTGGTATCTATTCTAAATCAATCAGTCAGGCTCTAATTCGAACCGAAGTATTGAGAAATGGCTGTGGTTTAAATATTTTTATAGTAGGGCAAGGTATGGTTCCGGCGTATAGCTCTGAACAGGTGGTCTATATTTGTGTTTTGTGACGATAGTCTTACTGCGAAACATGGCCGCCAACCATATGTTCTATGTCATTTGAGTGAATTTTCTTTCGTTCATATTTCTGGCGGCAAAAGTTACTATGATATTTAATAGATTTTATTGATTCAAAAACTATAAGTTCTCTGTATACCCCGTACACGAAGTTCACAAGGGTATAATAGTTTTGTGCAATGTATGTAACACGCAGAAGGACCCATGGCAGACAATAAGTTCCGTGGGCACAAAAATAATCAGGAAAAATTGTTGAGACGTTATGTTAGACATCTCTTTCAAAGAGATAGGTAATTGAAAGTTTTTATTAATTGATTGATTGAATTGATTTGTATTAGGTTGCCTAATGAAAGTTTCTTTTTGTTTTGAATATATGTAATTTGTTCGTCTTTTTTTTAATTTGGGGATATAAAAAATATGGCAGTGCGTTGTTCTTTCATCGTGTCTCAAAATTTGTCGAGTTTTGTTGAAAGTTGACCCATCTGTAGCAACTATACTGCACCTTATTTGAAAGGAATGAAGAAGTGAGGACAAGACACTCGAAGGAAATATAGCATATGAAATTTGTGTAGGCTTAAAGAAGGGTGTTAGATATGTACATGGGATTCTCTGTTAAGCAAATTTAAATGATTGCCTGCCTGGGCACTTCTTCTCAACTGACCATAACAACCCGTTATTGGATTACGGCCTGATGTAAATACATTCTTTCATTGGAATTGTGGTTTTACGTGGTGGGTCCCTAACCCTACGCACAACCCTTTTAAGCCTAGGGTCGCTCTACTGGTATGGAAAAGAGCCCAGTGTCATTGTTAGTTGCCTAATACGACGAGCTTTGACCTGCTGAGGTGGTATTCTCTAACCCGCTCACCACACGGGGTAACTGGGCACTTAAGATAACGATTTTAATTAGGAAAGTTTTTGCTCTAAAGTTTATTGTACTATGCGCTCTGCTTAAAGAGCATACACACTTCAGTTTAGCTGAAGAAAGATTCCCATTCTCATTTATATACTCTATTATTGGTAGCGTGTTAGTGTTGCAGCTGATCTAGTACTTTTTATAGCCTACTTTCTTGCGCGCGTACTCGAATACTCAACGAAACCTCAAGCGCCCTAGTGGGTTTGGGGGGTAAGTCAAAACCAAATGTAATAAAGTTTTCAAAGCACGTCACAACTGTAGCACCACATTAATAGTTGTGTGTGTGTGTGTGTGCGTGTGTGTGTGTGTGTGTGTGTGTGTGTGCGTGTGTGTGTGTGTGTAAGGGAGTGTGAGTGGGTCTGCGCGTGTTTTTTGTCTTTTTTCTCTCTATTTGTGGCCCAAGGGCTAGGCGCGTGTATATGTAATTGGTCTATTTTTAAGCTATTGCAATTAAACGGGCTTTTGTTTGCCTATTTTTGTTTGTTTCTTGTAAGCGTTGAAGCATTTTTAATGCGCCTTCCCCCAAGAGTCAACCTGACATAGTTTCTGTTTTCCAATGGCATTGGATTGGCTTTTGATGCGCGCCATGATTGTTGCAACCTTCGGCGCGACCTGGGTCACTCAACCCTTTGCGCGTCTATTGGCTTACTCCTTGGCTATAGTATGCAAGTATTTGTTGGGTTCGTGATATTTTTAGCGTTTTTATTTTTGGTTTCAGCTTTCTATGATTAACACGCACGCAATCGTCCAGTTGGTGTTTAACTGTATTAGATCAGATAGCCGTTATTAGCATAATGAGCCGCGCTGGGCAGGGCCAACTAAGCACTCATTACACTACTATTTCTGTGCCCTATAATCAATATTGTAATTGGTTTTATTGCAGGACTCCGCCGTCGACCCATACAGCCCGCCATGGAGCCGCAGTATGAGCCCTCTGTATCGTCGGACTTTCTAGCGCAGCTAATGGAGGACAATGCACGTCGTAGACTGCAACAACAATTCGAGCACCAGTTGGAACTTATCAGATTGAAGATGCAGCGCCAACGACAGCTGCTAGAACGTGAGCGCTATCGCCAAAGACAACAGGAGCTGCAGGTGCTGGCCGAATCAGAGGATGACTATGGTAACAACTTGAACAATCAGCAGTACGATCAGTATGACAATGCTGAGGCAGATGCCGCCTATGGCAGCCCTCTGGATGCCATGCCAGATCCACGGCCACCCGGCTATGTCAACTTTGGTTATGCTAACAACAACAACATGCTGCGTGAACGTCAGCGCATACCTTTTGCTGTGGGCCCCAACGATTCGAGATTCTTTGATAACCCCAGCGACCCCTCTGGTGAACTGGACTCAAAAGCTCTCGAGGACTACGAGGAATATGCACCAGTTGACCAAATGGCAGCACCTGTGCAATCGACAGCTGCTTCGATCAGCGCTACTGTCAAGCAAATGACCAAAGTAAGCCCCAATGTGGGCACTCCCGTATTAGCTCCTGCACCCGTTGAGCCGCCCAAATTGCTAGACGGCAGCATCGCCAATTTCCATCGCATTAAGCCACAAACAGCAGCAGCTGCGGCTGTGGCAGGCGTCAATCTGGCACAAAACAAGGACTCACAACATGAAATTAGCGCATTGATTGATAAACTGCAAAAGCAAAGCAAAGCTCGCCCAATGTTGGGCGTAGGAGCAGTGGAACCGAATGAACAGATCGTGCTGCGTCAACATCTGGGCATGAATTCTGAGCTAGGCGTGTACATAGTAGCGCTGATAGCTGGTGTTAGTGCTGCGATAACTGTGGGTCTGCTGGCGCTAGGCGTTACCTGGTAAGCATAACTTTATAAGTTTTTTTTTAAATTTAAAAAAAAATTTCTAAGTATTTTTGGAAAACAATTGATTTTTTTTTCTACGCCTACTTGCAGGTTCCACAATCGCAGCAAAGCTGCCGCGGATGTTGATTATCCCGCCTACGGCGTGACAGGGCCCAACAAGGATGTCTCACCCTCGGGCGACCGTAAGCTGGCACAAAGCGCACAAATGTATCATTATCAGCACCAGAAGCAACAGATCATAGCCATGGAAAATAGTCAGGCGGCAGACGGTAGTTGCGGTCTATCCGATGTAGAGAGCGACGACGACAATGAGGAAGGAGATTACACGGTATATGAGTGTCCTGGTCTGGCACCTACTGGAGAAATGGAGGTCAAGAATCCACTATTCCTTGATGATACACCGGCGACACCGGCTAACAATTTGGCGTCTAATGCTGTCAATAACAATATAACACAAGCCACGCCCCAGCAGCCACCCACAATGAAGAAAGGCACCGTTAAGCCAAATATTAATTTGTTGAACTCGGCTGCAACTGCTGCTGAAGAGAAAACCAAGCGAAAGCCGAAGAAGTAAGTCTTTCAAGGAATATGGAAAGCTGCGTTGAGAAAAATAATTCTCTCTTTTGGCATGCCATGTGCTATGGCAATTGGTAAAGTTTGACTGATCCATTGTCAGCCAACGGACACATAAACACATACACACATAAACACTATATATATATATATAGAGTAATCCTAAAGAAAGCAGATGGAATGTAATTCCTAGGCTGAAGTTCTCGAGTGCAAGAAACGACTACTCTTGATTGAATGCGCATGTCTTTTATCTTCCCTTAACTTTAAGAACTGTATCGTAAACATATGCATATAAATGTACTATAATATATCTATAGTATCGCACCTTATCGCTATTAAATAAGCTCTTATACATAATAATCCCATAAACCAGCTGCGTTTCCTATGCAAGTCTACAACTTATCCGAGCCAGATGTCTACTAGTTATGTAGCTTTGTAACATTATATGAGAATGTTGCGCAATCAGTTAACTGGGTCATTGCGCAAGCACAAAGCTTAGACAAAGACACGGACATGCACACATAATACATATTACCTTAAAACGTATGTCTTTATGGCTTCCATACATGTCAATCAAATGCAGTGCCATAATCCGTAGAAATGATATCAATGTCAATTGCACAATTTGGAGAAGAAAAAAATTGTCTGTTTCTACGGCGAATGTTTATTTTTAACACGCATTTGATGGACAGAGCACAACTTGAGGCACAAAACCAAAGCAGTAATGCACAGCTTTTTTACCCAACTGAACAAGATTCTATAAAACTTCAACTAAGTACATACCCTAACTACTCTAGAAGTATATCAAATTTACTTTGTGTCAGCAACAAGAATCAATTTATGGGAATATTTTGTAAAGTATGCATATTGGCATTAAACAAAATTTAAACATGAAGATGTATAACATGCGTATGTATTCTATTACATATTATATACTTATAAATATGTATTTGTGTAATTATTGTAACATATTTATATTTACAAAAAACTTAAACATTTACGTACTCTATGGTATTCTCTTTTTTTCATTTATTGTACTACGCTTTGTGATCTTAAATTATCTGTGTCAATTTAGAAATACAATTCTGGTAACAAACATATGTATACACATAACTATACTTAAAACAAAATTATATATACTATTGGAGCCAACAAGGAGTAGAAAACAAAATGTGAAAGAATTGGGGGAAACTAAAGTTTATTTACAATTTAAATTTAACAATAATTTCCTGCACATTCATGTAAAGTAAATGAAAAACGACTGATAACACTCACAAACACACACACACATGCGTCTATTGTACAAAATGAATGAAAATTTGAAAATTTATTTATCGATTAGTTGAAAATAACGAAATACAGGCGGTTTACATGCAAAATGGCGTTACTCTGCCTAATTTCTAACGAGCGCATTCAATTCCTAATGCTATAGCTGTAAATACTTGTAAAACATGAACATATGCAAACTATATATGAAATATATATAATATATACATATATGTAAACCATTGCGGCCGAAAACAAAACTATTTAAAAAACAAGAACACAAAAAAGGAAAAAACAAAGAAAAACACGACCGAGTTTAAAAAACCCAAATTATTTACAAGATGATAATAATACCATAAAAAATACATACTCTTGAAATGCAGTACATAATTGTAAAATCGAAGCATACTATTCTTTGTTTGTTTTCCATGGCATATAATCGATTTTACTTAGCTACTATGCAAAATGTTGAGTTTGAAAATATATTTTATAGTGTTTTCGTAAAAGGGACACAATCAGATTGAAACCGTAAACAACCTTTAACACAAAACGAAAATAGCAACAAGAAACTATATATATATACATATATAAAGTATAATTGTGAATAAAGATTATAATTAAATTAAATTATTTATAATAACCATAAAACCACAAATTATACAATATATATACATACAAAATAAACTAACCCAAAAAGAAATTATTATTGTAGTTTTCATTTATTTAAATGCGTTTGAGCTTATAAAGTAATAGAGTGCAATCCCTGACCGTCACATAGAGTAGACTTGCTGAAATGCATACATATATTTACTCTTTCTCAATTTTACCTTCAAATGAGTGGGTCAAGAGACAGCAACACAAGCAGCCCCACATATACACTGTCTAAGGAATGGACGCATGTTAACAAAAATTTTGAATTTTTTAACGGTCCACGATCCCACTCCATTCCTTTCATGCTCTTTGGCTTATACCATTCTGTTAACTAACAGAGTATTTTAGCTATACGACTACAGAATTGTCGATGTGCTGAACAACTTATCGATAGATAAATATCGAACAGCAAATCAGCTCTGAAGCGCAAAAATCGTATTTACTTTTTCTTCTTTTTGTTTTATTCAAATTATAAATATAATCACATATTGCTTTTGGCATCGGTTTTATTTTATTTTTTTAACTTTTTAAGTTTCTCAGACTTAACGCAGTGCACCATTGTCTTCATATTCCGCTCTGGTGTAAAAAACGTTTTCGCATGCGGCCACTTTCTGTCCACCATACCAAGCATATTGTACAGCATCTGTGGGACAAAACACATTTATATCCATACCGCTGCCAGTCACCAATGATCTTAAACGTTGTTCTAGGCGCTGTTGGAAACCTGGGAATTTAGTGCTGCCGCCTATAACTAAAATATTTTTGAAGAGTTCTTCGTGTAAATCCGGCGGACATGCAGTCACTGCATTTACAATTGCTTCCGGTATGCCCAAATGATTAATACCAATAATTGATGGTTGGAACAGCAACTCAGGTACGGTAAAACGTTCGTGGCAGAGAGGTACAAATTGTAGCAGCTCCTCATCCAGGCGTGGCTTGCCTGGAATGCGTATATAGCCGCGACTGTAGGTGGTTAAGTCAGGCAATACGTAGTCAACAGCTACTTCTTCACGCTTCTGCTCGCACGTGTCCACACTCATGCAATCGTCAAAGTCTTTGGCCACAAAGCAAACATCTTCCTTCATTTGATTAATAACTTGCATTTCATTGTTGACATTAAGGTGGCGACAGGATGGGAATTTCTTAAGATGGTTTGTCAAAGCTTCGCCACCAATATCAATGCGTCGAATAGCCTTGATTTCACGCTTGCCCCGGATATGTGGCACTACGTGTGTAAAACTAAAACCGGCATCAACTACAATGCAGTTGAGTTCATCCATATTTGTATACTTCCTGCTTTCAACAACATAATGACATGCAGCAAGTTCTGCAGCGGTGGTTTTATATAAGCCTGCTATATTATATTTCTCAAACATTAGCTCTTGCATGCTTTTATGTATATTTGGAAAGTTGAGTTGCGGCTCGGTGATGACCAAGTTGCGGTTCTGTAGGGCATAACCAAGTCCCTCATTGGCGAACAGGTAATCCCAAACTGTTTTTTGTACGTCCCAGTCCGTAATGTAGCCACGTTCAAAGCAAAATTTAGAAAAGAGTCCAGTTGTATTGCTGCATTTGTCAATTTGGTTACCAACGAATATACGATTTCCATTTTCTTCACTTTGCATAATACAATTCGGAATCTCTTTGGGCTGCGCTTCGTTTGCGTACCCCACCTTGGCGGTGTACGCTCCGTTATCAAGTACCACGGCTGAATTGGACATTTTGAAGAGATTTTTTTCGTAATCAAATTCCATGACTAAATGCAAAGGTTGATGTGAAACTTCTATATTTGTGACAAGATGCTTTGAATTAAGGGCGTAGCCAAGGTTCGTTATTTCGAAACACTATACTAAGACAGGTCTCCAATTTGTTGTTTGTTGATTTACTGATTCTATGCCCGCAATTCGGAAGTGTATAATGTTTTGTCTACTTATCACCACTTTAAAATTGAACTCTAATAATAATAAGTTTGCAAGGCACGGCTAATTGTTTTCTCAACAACTAGACATTGACATCTTGGAAAAATATTTTGGTGTCCTGTCATAAAGGATGATTTTGCACTTTTTTAATACAAAGCTTGCAATGAAATGCATTTTTTAAAAAGAAAGTTTACCCAAAAACAAAAAAGTAAAGAAAATAAAACAAATAAAAAAAAACGTTTGAAATTATAACAGAAAAGCATAAGAAAAATTACCATGAATAACAAATTAAAAAGAGAATCCATTTAATCGAACTAGCTCTAAAGCAAGTTGGCAGCATGATATGCTTGGAACATGAGTTGGCAGCCTCAATAGTCGTGAGACATAAAAGTTCGGCTGCACATATTTTTTCATATCAATCCATTATTAAATCGCATATTAAACGCGTGTGACAAAAATTTGTACGGTCATAACTTTAAAGAGTACCACTTTTTTTAAAACAAAAAATTGCATTGCATCTGAAGTATAGCTAGAAGTAGCATGCTGGTTGTATTACATAAGGGAATGGAAGACATTGCAGGCACATTAAAATAAATAATTACGGCAAATCGGAAATTGGCAAACGTCGAACGCATTTCGTCAGCAAATTTGGAGCAGCAGCAAAATAAAGAGAAATAGTATAATAAATTCAAACTTATAAGATATTTGAAAGAAGAAAATGTGCTCGGCAACAACAAAACAAAGACAGAAAATCGCCGCCATTAGCAGAAGCAGCAGCAGCAGCAGCAACAACAGTAAATCACTCAAGACTTTGGCAAACGATACCAAAAAAGTAGCGCCTAGCAACAGCAGAATTTTTGTAATTACAGCTAAATGCAGCGAATTTCTTTGAGTAGTTAACAAAATAGCACTTAAATTACATTTGCGTGACCAAAGATTGTGTAAATACTAAAAATATAAATATATATAACATAACAAAGTATGTTAAAAAATAATCTAAACTAAAAAAGCAGAGGCGATATAGATTACACAAAACGTTGTACTGAAAACATAACAATAATACAAAATAAAATAATTGCGCAAAAACCAAGCACAAAAATGAATGCAAGCGTACAAAGCAACAGAAAGAAATTCAATGTGTTTGCTCATCTCAAATATGAGCATATGGTGGCTGGCGTTTCGGGCGGTGTAGCGTCTACACTGATATTGCATCCATTGGATTTGATTAAAATACGCTTTGCTGGTGAGTACTACTACTTCCGAATGCATTTGTATAACTCTATATATGTGCACGTGTCGCAATATGACACGCGCCGCCATAAAGCACTGGCCAGACACGACGGCGCAGTGACTGCTGGCAGCTTGTTTTTATTGATAAATGGCGTCTGCAAGCTCTATTGTGATAGTTCAATGCTTGGAACTTTTCCATGCTAGTGGAAAAATTTACAACATGCCTGAAAACCCAATCGTATTTGTCAGCATACTCAAAGGCGGCAAATGTGTGGATTTCTTCCGCATTCAGCTCGCCTATGATGTTTACTACGATAAATTGAAAGCTGGAAAAACTAGGTAACTTTATGGGCTTGTTGACAATACCAGATTAGAAATGCGCAAACACGAAAACAAAAGCCAATGACGCACAATTCTCTTGGCAAGAAACGAAACACAACCAAATGCTGTTTAAATAAACCGCTGAACATTTAAACTTTTAAGTTGCAATCGAACATGTTGCTTATCAGCTTAAACTAAGCAGTGAATATCTTCAATCTTATAGCACCAATAAACGCGCCCACTTATTGTGGCTATAAAATTAATGCGGGTAAATACTTAGTACAAAGAGCAGCAGTGTCAAAACAGCTTGTAAGCCTAAAAAGATAAATGCCATTAATATATGTACGTATTTACAATTTTAATTGCTTTTTTAACCCTGTAGGGTCAAGGTTATATAGCTTTGTGTATGTTAACGCAGTCAGGGTCTACGCCTTGTACACCTTTCTCCCAGGAACTTCTTTGCAATATAAACACACTTGTACACTAACTTCTTCTTAACTGGCCATAACAGCCCGTTATCGAGTTACGGCCTGATGTAAATACATTCTTTCTTTGGAATTGTGGTTTTACGTGGTGGCTCCCAAACCCTACGCACCACCCCTTTAAGGCCTGGGTTACCTCTACTGGTCTCCAAAGAACCCATTGTCATTGTTAGTCGCCTCATACGACAAGCTTTGACCTGCTGAGGTGGTATTCTCTAACCCGCTCACCGCACGGGCCACCACCCCTAACTGTGAGTCTTTATTTCAACGCTGAATCAGCATTATATAGTTTTTGCTTATAAGTTTGCAAATACATATGTATTTATATATATGAACATTATTTGGCCTTGTTATTTGTTTTTTATAATAATTGCTCTACGCATATTTCCGCGTAATCGCTTTTAACAAAAACAATAAGAAAAAGTTGTTTTCAATTAAGTAAAGTATTTATTTATAGGTATTTATTTGCTAATGTACCTTAAGCCACCAAGCAAACAGCTAAAGTTAATAAAAACAACAAATTAATATGTTTACGCGAAAATATTATAAAGATCACACCCCAAATAAGAGTGCAAAAAACTCTAGGTTGGAGCTTAAAAGCATTGCCAAGGTTTGCAATGCACAACTAGGAACGTAGAGACAAAATCCGTGCCCGAAGTGCATATTAGAATAGATTTCAATAAGTTTTCTATAATGAAAACTCAAATTGTGGAAGCAATAAAACATACATCAAAGATATTAAATTTGTGCCAAGATAATTTGTTTACTTTCATTTGTAGTTTGAAACAGCTATTGTAACAACCATATTGCCAGACTTAGAAAAGAAACATGGAAAACCACGGAGTTCCATTCATTCTCTGGTGTGACCATGAGTTTCTTTCAGTCGCATCGTCCGCAGCAGTTCAACTGCTATTCGTGTTGTGGCATACGGCTGATTTGGCGGCTAGCCATAGCATTCTTGACTTGAGGCGTCGCTGGAAATGCGACACAACTCAGCTGTTTGCTCAAGCTTCACACAACACGTATGTATAGTTGTCCATTCTATGACGCATTTCTGCTACTACGTTTATTTGTGTATAAGCACGTATTTCTAAGAAACGGCGATCATTTCTGTATCGTAAGGCGGTGATTCCATTTCTGCTGTTGTTTATATGTTTTGGATTTTTATATTGTACGGCCAAACGCTCACGTGACCAAAAAATATAAACGGGCCAACTGTACCATGGAAATGCTTTTGGGCAACGTTATGTGGCACAAACATACACACTGGAACTGGTTTCCGCTTGTATCTGCTGTCGTCAAGAGAGCTTCGCTGATTCATGCACACATTTGACTTATCTCTGTGTGAGTGCGCTCGTCAATTAGACTATATTCCGATAGTCGACGATATTCCGCTCTACTTGAATATCGCTTGTATGTTTTTTGGCGTTAAGAGCGTATATTTTCGAAACTAAAAAGTATTTAGATGGATAATGGATGGATGAAGAAGTTGAACAGGTACCTCTCCAGCCGATGTTAGCTGAATCTATCTTTTCTTCTTCTTAAATGGCCATAACAACTCGTTATCGGGTTACGGCCAGATGTAAATACATTCTTTCATTGGAATTGTGGTTTTACGTAGTGGGTCCCAAACCCTACGCACAACCCATTTAAGGCCTGGGGTGGCTCTACTGGTCTGGAAAAGAATCCAGTGTTATTGTTAGTCGCCTCATACGACAAGCTTTGACTTGTGGTAATATTATAATAATATTATTATATAATAATAAACCAAGGAAATTTGTTCACCCTTTCTCACCAACTATGTGGCAACAAATATGGGTGAAACTTATATCATTGTGTGGAGAATTTTCATAAGTTGTGCGGTATATAAGTTTTATTTATATATTTTCCATATAATAGGTAAAATTAATAAAAAAAAAAAAATATTTATATATATATAAAATTCCTGTATTTTATATGGAGATGTATTTACATTTATTGTTCACAGTTCACAAACATTTCTCTTTTAGCTATTAGCGTCTGCAATAGGTTTTATGCAGCTTTTGCAAAATTGGAATAATGGTTTTCATAATATCATAAAATTGATTGTTCAAGTAAATCGGGTCAAGTTGCGGCCACTGCTATAAGACTTAAGGATAAATTTATAAGACATGCTCGCCCACTATAACTTTCTATCGCAGGCACTTTGAAAAGAACTTTTTCGATGATACCGACTAGACCTGTGCAGAGGAGGAGTATGATAATCTCCTTGTCTAAGGTTTGTTAAAGTACCATCAGTTTTTTATTTTTTTATTATTTACAATGTATAATGAAAAATTAGATTGTGCTATTTAAATGACGGACGGTGTATGTCATTTTTATGAAGTTATATAACAGCACCGTTATAACCTTGTAACAACTGCAACAAACTGGTAAACACCATTTTGTGTGTTTGGTATCTCCATGAGAGCGCCGACTTCTGATGTGTAGCTCCTTTCGTTTTTTGGTGCATACCCACTACCAAGGTCAACCAGTGTTCTCTTGTGTATATGTGAGTCTAGTAGCTGTTGCTTCAACAGGCACTGAACTAAAAATAACACATTCCGCAAGCCATAGCAAAAAAGTTCTTCAAGACGAGCCCCCATTTACTAGACATACATACATATATTATTATAAAGCGCTCACACGCGTGTTTGCTGTTGTTAGGGCGTAGATCTGGCATTTGGAACCCCTCAAGTCCGCTCATCCCAAGAATATTTATTAACTGTTGTTTTGTTATACGTTTTTTTCTATAAATATTGCTAGTCTTATCACATCCGCTGTTTTTGTGTGTGTGTAAATAATTAAGGCTATCGCCTCTACGAAAAAGCTAAATATGTATGTATGCATTGGTAAGTGGGTTCGAGAAATTGTTCGAAAACAACTTGATTTGCATTTATTTCATGCGTTGTTGTTGACGCGAATTTTGCTGCTGGTGTTGTTCTTGTTGTTTCTGTTTCTGGCCTGACATTGGCCAGGGCCTCAAGTCAACAACTGATTTCGCGTTCAATCGCCTGTACCTCCTTTATAATCTCTTGTCGGCATATGCGCTAAATTTATAAACCGTATATTAACGTAATTAAAAAGAGTGACCATATCACTGCGAATACCTGCTAGGGCTCTCGCGTGACTTTAAGTGACTTGGGTTTATAAACTTTATTTCTTGATAAGATCGTCTGCTGTCCGAAGGTTGCTGACAAAACTTTTACATTTTCATATTGCACAAACAGTTTTATAGATTTTTATTCTTCTGTTTAATTATAGTAAATGATGGACGCACAGCCACTGTGCCGCAGTATAGCGGCCTTAGCAGTGCTTTTTCTACCATATTTCGACAGGAGGGTTTTCGCGGTCTCTACAAAGGCGTTACGCCAAATATCTGGGGTTCCGGCTCATCATGGGGCCTGTATTTCATGTTGTAAGTATGCCTTAAAAACTAACATTTTCACATTATTAAATGAATTTATTTTTCCACAGCTATAATACCATAAAAACTTTCATCCAGGGCGGCAATACCACAATGCCTTTAGGACCCACCATGCATATGATAGCCGCAGCACAGTCTGGTGCTTTGACACTAATGCTTACGAATCCCATTTGGGTGGTCAAGACGCGTTTGTGCTTGCAGTGTGATGCAACGACTAGCAGTAAATCTGAGTATCGTGGCATGGTGCATGCCTTGGGACAGATATACAAGGAAGAGGGTGTGCGTGGACTTTATAGAGTGAGTACTGAGTTCTAATACTGCTAAATAAAACTTATCTAATCATTCTTTACCTTTATTTTAATAGGGCTTTGTTCCTGGCATGCTGGGCGTTTCCCATGGAGCCATACAATTTATGACATATGAGGAGATGAAAAATGCCTATAATGAGTATCGTAAACTGCCCATCGATACAAAATTGGTAAGTGTGTGTGTGTGCGTGTGTGTGTGAGCGCATCACATGACAAAATTTCGTGTGCCATCATATAGATCATATATATTTATATAGAATGGGGCCGATTATGACGTGCTCAGTGCGCAGTTTTGTTGTGAGATTTGGCAGTTGTTCAAAATAACAACACACAAAATATATAAACATATGGTGTCCACAACATTTTGCTAACCTTTGTATTTGGTTTCTTCCTAAACAGGCCACCACTGAGTATTTGGCATTCGCCGCCATATCAAAACTGATTGCTGCTGCCGCTACATATCCCTATCAAGTGGTGCGTGCACGTCTACAGGATCATCATCATCGCTATAATGGTACTTGGGACTGCATCAAACAGACTTGGAGGTACGAACGCATGCGCGGTTTCTATAAGGGACTGGTGCCGTACTTGGTGCACGTCACGCCCAATATTTGCATGGTTATGCTCATTTGGGAGAAGCTGACGAGCTAGATTATTATTATTAGCTAACTAAGTAACACAGTGGCTCCGTTGGTCAAGAATCTTCAATAGCGCAAAAGCTATACTGAATATAAGCGTAAACATATATGAATCTATTATCCAACTATATATGTGCGTAGCAGAAAATGACAAGGCCTTGTCAGCATTTGACTGCATTGGCAATTGATTTTATTTTGTATTATTGTTATGGATATATTTTTTTAAATATTATAATTTAGCTTTTACCGTTTAGCTACATAATTTAGCAACTTTGCCTAGCTTAATTTTCACTTGTGTAATTGATTTTAAGCCTATTCCATAATTAGCACTAAAGGCACGAAGTTATGCTTTAGTGCACACTAAATAGGATCAAATTTGCAGAACTTAAGAATTATGTATATAATTGTAATTATGTGATAAAGATTGTAAGTAAAGCAGCTACTAAATATAGCAAAAGCTATTGCTAACTATGAAATTTCAAAAATGCAAACTACGGCAAGAACTAAACACAATGCTGCACTTAATTGAGAACATTTAGTTTTTAGTTTAGTTAATTTATTTATTTTGTAACTAAAGCTATAAAATTTATAAGCCACAGTTGAAACATAAAAGAAAATTTAGTTTGGCAAAAAGATTCTTCATAATTTTTTCTAAAACTTTACTTTATTAACTTTGTTTAAACTACCTTAACTGGAGTTTTTGTTCAATAAAAATAAGTACATAAAGTAATTAAAACTTAAAGAAAAAGATACGTAACGCATTGTGAACACAACCAACGCCAATTCAACTACATAAAAAGAATTCAATTAAACTAAATTGCAGTCAAAGCAACAAAAATCAACAGTTGACTTATACAAATAGTTTTTTTATTTTGTGTATTAAGGGCTTCAGTGCTTTCCAACTTGGCCAACTATAATGCAATGCAATTGTAAGTAGCTCTACAATAAAGTCCAAATTTTTGCAGAATCTCTTTGCTAAATTAAAATACTTTTTGCATCTCTCAGTTTTGCTTCAGACAAAAGGTTCTAATCAAAATTTATTACATTTTCATTGCAGGTATGAGGGCGGGGCTGGTTTCTATAAGGGACTCCAAGCGAATTTGATGCGTGTGGTGCCCGCCTGCATGATTACTTTCCTTGTCTACGAAAATGTGTCGCATTTCATGCTCCATCGTCAGAGACAACCGGCAAAGAGTACAACGAAACTTGAGTGATGAAGAAGTGTTGAGGCTGTGTTATAGTTGTTGTGCCTAGCAATAACTCTAGTTTATTTAGTACGAAAACCTCACAATGTTGATCATTGGCTGCGATTCCTTAACTTTACTGTCTATTTGTACAAATTCAATTTCTTAATTACTATAATAGTTATACCTGGTCTAAGATTAAGACGCATTGTTTCAATAGTAAATGGTAGCTCAGTTTTCAGTTAAATGGCACTTGCCGGTTGTTAAAACTTTAATAAAATGTATTTAAAGTTTAGATTGTGCTTGAGAAAACTTTATGTACTGAAAATAAAATATTAAGTGATTTTCAAATATGTTTCTTTTTCCTGTGGCACCGCCTTAAGATAATGCATGGTCACACTAAAAAAATAGCCGCAAAAGATTAGCTCCGTTTCGACTTTTTTTAAATCCGGCAATATTCTTTTTACTTACAACAGCAACAACAAATTAAAGTTGATTTTTTCGGAGATTTAAATTCATTATATTCTTTATTATTATTTTCATTTGCTGCAAACCCAACTATAAAAAGAGCTGGAAAACATTCGATGGCACTATCGATAGTGTGGACGTTGTCAAAATTCGGCCAACAACGATGGTTTTCTTGGCGTCTAAAAAGAAAGAGCATGAAAGTAAAGAGTGGAATCCTGGACCGTTAAGAATTTAAAAGTTTTGCTGAAAGCGACCTCTGTTAGGCTGACTTACTCGTATGCAAAATTGATAAAGTTAAGGAGCAAAAAACTACACTGTCTTGGGAATGGTCGCTTTTCAGCAGTAAACACATTAAGCCGGCCCAAAGAGTATCGATTCTAATAGAGTGGAATCCTTGACCATTACAGTTTGAGCTGTTTTAAAGGGACGAATGTGCAAACCGAGTGCATTCAAGTTCTGATTTGCGTATCATTCGCTCTAAATGTGAGATCATAAATTTTTGCTTTTGTTGTTATTTTTGTTGATGCTTGCTGAATATTTGGCTTTTGACAGGGGGTGGGTGTGGGGAGAAGGCAAAGTTTACCTGGTGGCCCATAAACGTTTGCAGGAGCGTCAAGTGCTCTATTGATAGGTAGATTTAGAATAAACGTTTTCAGGAGGATCATTGATGGATAGACTTAGAATAAGCAAACGAACCTTTTCGTTTTTGCGGCATTTCAGACTTTGAGTCTGAATATGAATTTGTACCCCGAAGAATAACATATGAAGAAGTTTGAGGGCCCCAAAGCGGTGCACGGCAAGCACCCATCTCTAGTTGAATTGTTAAATGGGGATGCCCGACAATTTAATACCATGTACCCATTTTTCCCATGTAAATCAAATTTCAGTATAAAATTTTTGTATTGTCAAAAGTAAAATTCTGTTGCAGTTTATAGGAGGAGGGGTCTAAGATTGGCATATTATTACCTATAACTTCTAAAGTTTCTATCCCATCTTGTTAGTTTGTACAGCACACATGCACAGTGACAATATGCATAATTCTGCCAAGTTTCAACCAGATAGCTTTTATGGTGTGGGTGTAAACCGTGAAATTCTTTCCCGGGGGAAGATATAGACATTAATCGATAAACTTGCTCTTTTACGGGAAAATGATCATCATATGGTACAATTTTTGCTCTAACTCTTATGGTCTCTAAGAAACAGAGACCAACACGGACAGACAGACACACGGACATGGCTATATCGACTCGACTATTCTTCTTCTTAACTGGCCATAACATCCCGTTATCGGTTTACGGCCTGATACAAATACATTATTTCATTGGAATTGTGGTTTTACGTGGTGGGTCGCAAACCCTACGCACAACCCTTTTAAGGCCTACTGGTCCTCGAAAGAACCCAGTGTCATTGTTAGTTGCCTGCTGAGGTGGTATTCTCTAACCCGCACACCACACTCGACTATTGCACCTGATTATTTTTGCCCATGAAACATATGGTCTGCCCCGTCTCCTTCCTGTTACATAAATTGTAAAATACAACACAACAATTACAAATAGTTTTTACAGTGTATAAAGTTCTAAAAAGAACTGCGCTTCAACTAAGCTTTCGAGCGCTTAGTTAAACTTTCAACGGTTAAAAGCGAAAGTCGAAGCTTTTGCCTTAGCTTTTATGCAGTTCAGGTTTATTTTGTGATTACTTTTGGTCGCGGTCGGACGTTGTGGTTCGGACTGTGTTTCTTGTTGCGTGTTTACTTTGTTATTGTTACAATAACAAATAAATTTGTACGTGTGTGAATTTAATTTACGTGAAATTCAAATCGAACAACAACAATAACAATAAGCTTATCTAACACATACAAGAGCAAGTTTGCTAACAAAAAGCCATAATAGATTTATTGAGTCCATTAAATGCTACAATTTCTTGACTTTTGTTCAAACACAAACCAGTTTTCCATGCACTCCATTTTCGCAAGTGCCAAAAAGTGACAAAACCAACAATAACAAACAACAACAAAAACTGTTCAGGTTCAACAAACCGAAAGTGCAGCGTATAACGATAACCTCTGCACTAGCTAACATTGTGACTTAGCTTAAAGCCACAAGAATTGCTGTTTTTTTTGAAAAACAAAAGCAAGAATTAAATGCAAGCGCGCGTGTTAGAGCGACTTTACGTGTGTGTGTGTGTGTGTGTGTGTGTATGCAAATGCGATAAGCAAGTGTGAAGCGAGCAGCTTATGGAAAGTTCATGTGCGGGAGCTTTAATTACTGTTACAACAAAGCGAAACGCGTGTAAGTGATACAAAAGAACAGCGACAATCACATGTTGCTTCAAATGCACTAAAGAGCGTGTACTGCAATTTAATAAACAAATTCTCAATAAAAAAAAAACAATTATAAGAGTGAAATAGTATATTAATATTAACAAACACAAAAGCGAACACAAGCTCGTAGACACATTTCTAGATAAAACGCGTGCGAATGACCTTGAAGAGCGTGATAAAATATACATGCATATATTCAACAGACAGACAGACAGACAGAGAGACAGACAGCAATTTGTCAAAGTCTAAAGAGCAAACGACACCACCCACAGTTGACACAATCAAGTAAACAGCGCTTACTTCATTCGCAGTTGAGCCGCCGCCGACAAGGGCAGAAACTACCACGTTGCCCGTCGAGCATAAACATCAGCCGCTGAGCGCCGCTTCCTTGGGCACGCTCAGCGCCAAAGACTCACCCATATTTGGACGACGTCAGGCACAGCTTACTCAGCCACAGCAGCAAATACAGTCGCTGCGCAGTGCAGCGCCTTCCTACGCCGAGCGGAAACCACAACTTGATCTCAGCGCTGTGGAAGCGCACTTAGCAGATATGCCTGCCGCACGCACAAATATGGATATTAATCGAAACAATGGCTATCTCCATAATGGGGTAAGTAAGTGTAACACTTTGTGTAGGGTGGCTTATTTAACACCCAAGCTAATTGCATACCTGGCACTCATGTGGCAAGGCTATTAGAGATTTGGGCAATGTTCATGTTCATATGTATGTAACAGTTAAAAGGAGACGAGATGTACTTTACACTGTTTAAAGCATCGATCAGAAATCAATTTCGTACACCGTAAGAGCTAGGAACACCAAATATTATCGGAAGATGATCGTATACCAGGCGCAGACCCAGCAGAAAAACCTCTTAGCTTACAACGATGCTTTTAAATCTATTGAGCTGACACTTGACAGAGTTTTATAGTAAAAGTTCTTCTTCTACGGACTGATTGTTGTTTTACGTGGTTGACCCCAAACCCTACGCACAACCCTTTTAAGGCCTGGGGTAGTTCTACTGGTCTCGAAAGAACCCAGTGTCATTTTAGTCGCCTCATACGACTAGCTTTAACCTGCTGAGGTGGTAATCTCTAACCCGCTCACCACACGGGGGAGCAATTGGGGGCAGAAATTGTAGTCAATAATAATAATGTTATTGGGGGGGTAGTGCTCCTCTGTCATTCCTAATTCTGAGATATACGTAATTAGGGGAGGGATATTGCTGCTATGCTGATAGATATGCTCTACTTGCTGGGAGGATTCCTCTTTCAGTTATTGAAGCTGGTAATGCGCAGCTTGCTGTTGTCCTTTCAGTTTACAGTGTCGGGTAAACCATTTTTCAAATTTTCTTGAGCACATTTTAGCTGTATAGTGAGAGAATTGTTTGCCCTATCTAAGACCTGGATCACATAACCAGTCGGGATTCGCCTCAATCTTTTGTCTTCTTTTACTAGTTGTTTACTGCCTGTATTGCTCTGGGCCTATCTAGCGAACGGTTTTTCTCTTCGTAAATGGTCTAGTTTGAATAGGGTTTCCCGAAGATAAGATTTTATTTTAGTTCCTGCTACCGCTTTTTTGCAGGCCTGGCTATCTGATAGTATCGCGTAATCCATGTTCTAATAATTCCCGTAAAAAGAATCTGTCTCGAACATACTGGATTACAGTGTTATTATCATTACACTAATAGGAGTGTATTTTCAGACCGTGCCCGGATTTTTTCTTTCTGGCCCTAATTGTCGTGTTTGTCATTTTTGCAAATACTGTGTAGAATAGTTGCAATTAATTAAAACAGATGCAGCCAATATTATCTAACTATCGTCCATTTATTCACTCTCTCGATGATTCTATTTAACTCGTTTTAATTGAGTCGGTCGTTTCAGTATCTCATTTGTCACCAAAGTTATATCATAAATTTTTGTCGGCTGCTCTTTAGCTAGCACTAGCAAATACCTTTATTTTGGATCTGTTTTGCATTAAAACGAAATGCCGAGAAAAAATTAAAATCTCAGCGCGCTAATTTTTTTTAAGCAGATTCGCTAAATGTTACCAGCACTATGTATGTTAAAAGGAGAAATTTCACTTTCGTAAGCCAATTTTGGCAGTCTGTCAAGTAATGACAAAGAAAGAGGTGCGTGTTTCTTTATACTTGGTTGGGTGGGTGTGTTTTTCTACTCGAATACTTAAGGTGATTGCAGGTTAGATATCGTTATGGCAACGTTATAAACTAATAGCCAACTGATTGTCACTAGCTATTGTTTCCACATTGACAAAGTCACGTTTTAAGGTCAATTACAGTGAAAAGAGGTTGGTCATGGGAGTAGCGCATGGACATATATGCAAAGGGGGAGACAATGATGGCGCTTTGGAACCAAACCATGCAATAATGAATCATGAAATAGATATTCTTGTTATGAATTTTGAGTTGAAGGGGAATCTAATCATGGTTCATGTTTTTGGTCGATGACTTGGCTGCTCTACTACACATACAGACTACAATTGATAAGATAGTTCAATATTTATAAATGTGCTGTATACTAAGTATATGAGCTATTCATTGAGTAATGACAGCGCCATGAAAGATTACACACAAATAGTGTATGACTGTGTTTTATTTAATTGCATTGTTATACTATAAATATATACTCTACTTTACTTTTTCACATAATCGGACAGTATTTCGCGCATCGTTGCCTGAGCGAATGCACTTCGTTTGCCCTATATTTGTGATTATTGTTAGTTCATTTTATGCAAAAGTTCTGATTCAGCTGTTTAAATTCTCAATCAGTTTAAATAACTAATTAAATGGTTAAATAAGTGCCTTGTTGGTATAGAAATAAATACATATACTAAATAAATAAATACACCTGTTAACCAAACATTAAAATAGATTAGAAAATTCCATTAACGGCTTAAAGTGCTATCGAAAATTTGGTACGCTCCTAAAAGTATGCACTGATTTATTTACTCGAAATTTCTATTTGTTTTTGATATTTTTAAAACTTGGAATACTCACTGACGAGTAATACGTTATAATTTTAATACAGAACAACGATTTTGGTTTAGCTGTAAATGAATACCTTAATCCATTTACTAACAAATGTATGTATCTGTATGCATGTTCATAATTCCGAATCCGACTTCAATTTGTCGGAGGTTATATCCCTTCGACCTCGCCAATAGATTTATGTAAATATTTATGTTAATTTATAAACAACTAGTAATAGTGGAGCGTATTCCTCTTCCCGTTCGCCTTCCTCTTTTTGTTCCTTTTCTTTTTTTCCTTTTCCATTTCCTCTAACTCTGCCCCTTAGAGCTACAAGATGAAACAATCCGATTTTTCTCTTCCTCTTGCTTACCTACATTCATAAAACTATAAAATGAAACAGCCCTGTTTCCGTTTCATTGCCTTACCGCTCTCTAGGTAGATCTTACATATTCCTCATCAAATTCCTCTTTTATTCCCCCTTCCGGTTCCCTTTCCCGTTCCTTTTAGTAGGTGTCGCCAGACTCTGTGTACAGTTTTAGGAAAACTCTTTTTTGTCCATCAAAATAAGACTTTTTTCTAAATATCCATGTTTGATAAAACCATGCCTCATTTCAAGAGCTGTAAAATGGACCAACCCGATTTACGTTTCACTAAACCGTTTATACAAATTTAGGCTACATACAGAATTTAGGATTTTTAATACATAGATTAATTTTTATTTTAATTTGTTATAGTATTTTTCCTTAAATTTAACTTAAGTTTTAAAAAGTAACAGTAGGGTTAAATGTACAATTAATTTTGATATATGTAAAAAAATTCGATTCGATTCGAATTCGATTTGTTGATTTAACATCCATCGTAACTTTCTGTACAAAATTTACCAATTTATAAATGTGTTTAAATAAAGTTCAAGCTGATTATAGAAGCCATAGTCCGTTTATATTATAAAGGAATTTATCCCCAAACTTTGAGCTACGTGCTATCATCATAAATTCTTCTCGGAATATGCAAAACGTGCTTCAAAAAAAAAAAACTCAACTCCATTGCACATCACATGAATAGCGACATATTTAACATTCAAGGATTATAAAGCTGGAGGAAATAAAAAATGTTGCATGCAACCCAAATGCCTACACCAACAACGTAAAGCAAAATGTTGAAACCATTAGAAATTCACGCTTGCCCTGAATACTGAAAGAGAAATCCTTTTGTGTGAAAACAAGTATTTTTGCACGCAATCGACAATGGATATGCTAACATTGGGGTGGAGCTACTACGTTAAGCATTTCTCTTAAACGCTGCAATTACAACCGACCTCATTTTATATAACAGCTGATACACAAACACGTGCAGAGCTCACATGTTTGGCAGTAAATATAAAGTTATGCAAACGTTAGTTACTTTAAGTGGAGCTGTCTGAACATAACCAGAACTGGGTGAACTATGGAGTGAAGTGTGTGCTTTGGTATGGTTTATGGACGTTATAAAGCGAAAGGTTTTGTCTTAGCACAAACTTGGGGAAGGTTTGTAAAAAACTGAATGACAGAGAAGAATTTCATGATCCTAGCGCCTTTAGCCTCCAACAAATAGGCGTTCAGAACCCAAGGACTGGCAGATAGGTATAGATATACCGATTCCTTTTGATAGTGCAGAACTGTCACAGAACTGTGTCTTTGATTACACAAAGGGTAAAAGAGTACTAAAGATTTGTGCTAAGTTTGTCACTGTGAGAAGGATGTGAAGCAGACCAAAAAAAGGATTTAATGATTAGGCTCACACGAGTCTTCACACCAAATGTAGTGAAAATATGAAGCAGTTTATAGGCGAAGGGGAAATCAGTAAATTTTTGACTATAACTTTTGATGTATATATCATTATCACGTTTCGAGTTAATAGATTCAATGGCGGTAAATTGAGAATTTCCGCTGGAGAAACGGGGGCAGATGTCAACCCAATCCGACAAACTTCATTTACATCTTCTGATAACATTTTGTGTGGCTAGCTCTTATGATCTCGCAGAAACGGACATGGTCCAATCGCTACCCGAGTCAATAATAAAACTTTTTGGCCATGGAACTTACTATATGGTCTGCCACGTCTCCTTAAGCCTGTTACATACATTGCACAAATCTATAATAATATAAACCGTTGCCGATCTCTTTGCATTAAGTGCACTTTGAATATATTTTTGGGGAAATCTACTGGCGCAGTGTATGTACTACACACGTTTAAGCATAATATTCCATTTGTTGGCCCAAGCTTCTAGTTCGTGTAAGTACTTCTGCAGCCTCTTGGTTGTAGAATCAGAAGATTAAAAGAAAGGTCAGAAGTTATGAGTGTATGAAGACATGTATACATATATATATATGTTATGCTCATTGATTCGCTTGGCGGTGTATAACGTAAAACTACGGTTAGACGGCCGACAATCGGCATGCCGACTCGTTCCAAATGTTTTTGACACACACAAAGTTGGTTGGTCAAAATGTGGCCGATAATCAGCAAGAAGAAGAAGAATCGACCTTCTTCTAAAACTTTTCTTATTAAAAGTCGGTCGCTTGCCTCTTCATCTTGGCAATCCAGATCTTCCTTCCTCCTCTTCATCATCATAATTGCTACACTTTTCAACAATAACCATAACGAGTCCGTTTTTAAAATCTGTCTGCAGTCTGGTGGTCACACATTCTGATTTTAGGCTGTCAAACAGCTTTTTCATTTTGGCAGAATATCGTGCACACGTCTGACCGTGTTGCAGACTAATTTAATCGTTGTTTAAGGAAAAGGAGGCTGTTCAGAGTTGATTACTATTAAATGTCATATGTCTCAGGTGCATGAACATTACGCAGAAAGAAAAGCATTCTTTACTTTGCTCTATAGCGTTCATATGTATACACAACGTTGAAATACTTGCTGCTTTACTTAAATTTTTGTATTGATAGTTTGAAAGTTTTTGTTTTAACCTTAATCTTCATTTAGTAAGAATACTATTTCTAAAGCATTGCAATGCATCTAATTAATTATTGAAATTCACTTATCATGCCTTCATCTAATCTTATTTATAGTTAGTGTAAAGTTGCTTCTTTTTTTTAAAATCTACTACTAGAATATATAACAAAATTGATACCAGTCAGCTTTAAATTACGCTATTGACATGACATAAGCCCTGACTTCCGCATGTTTGACTACGGCTCGCATCTACACGATTCCATGATGAACCTATATTTAACTATCTGCCAAATGGTTACATTTATTTTAATACTTATGTATATGAAATTGCATATAGACGATATGCCTCCATTGCGGCTTACCACGTTTTGTAATAAACGTAATTCTATATATAAAGGGGTAAGACTTGGCAGATAAAATGCCGCAAATCTTTAGCAACATTTTTAGCAACTATGCAACAGCTGAGCATGAAATCCAACTGGGAACAGAAAGTTCTTCAAAACTAAACTAAAGCTGACCAGCTTCATTTATTTATGGCTTAATCCAAATCCCTTCTTAAGGAGAAGCCTTTAAAGTGTATATTATGCATTTTTGCTGCCTCAATGAGTTTTCTCTAAGACAGAGCGCAATTCTAGTGCTGCAGGTCAGGCTCAGACAGGCTAGCTACTAGTTAGCCATAAGCTACTTTACTTTACTTCGCCTTGTGACCAGATCAGATAGTTGGCCCTCATGCTTGATTGGTGCCATAATAGGCAAACAACTGTATAAACCTTATCTATTGCACGACCTTGGGTCCAATGACAACACATCTGCCGGTTTGCTACAATAGTGACTGCCACTATGCTGCTGGCCAAAACACAGCTTGGCTTTGTTCTAAATTGATAAGATGCAGTAACGGTTAATGCATTTAATAGAAGTCGCCTCATAGCTGCAACTAACTTAGTAGCTCTTAGTTGGTTGTCAGTGTTCAGTCGCGTTGCTGTAATGTAAAACCATTTTGACTTGTTTTGTGTTGTTGTCGTTTTTACTTACAACTACCACATAATAATAGCTTGTTAAGAGTGGGAGGGGTGCCAGAGGGTTAAACAGAAGCAAGGGCTCTCCGTGCGTAAAAGTGCACAAAAAACTTATAAAAACCCAGGCAGCAGCATTTCAAATTTCAGTGCATGTTTGTTTTGTCGTCGGTACGGTTGCTATTGAAAACAAGTGGTTTTGATTAGTGCTTATTGAAAGGATATGGGATATACGGTGACATGAGCGAAGGATTACGTTGGAGTTCTCTAAATGATTTTTTGTTAACAAATTACTCAGTGGAAAGCTTAAACATGTCTTCGTTGTAGCGCATTTTGAAAGTTGACCACCCAAAACCTTTAAACTAACTTTACCCAAGAATCCATCCATTTCCTTTACCCTAATTGTACCTCTGACCCAAAGTGCTTATAATATGCAAAATACTGAAACCCAAGCAACAACAACTTCTAACGAGGAACGCTTGGTTTTGGAGCATATTGCGAGTGATCAGGCACAAACAGAGAGAAGCGAACAGGAACAACAGTCGAGAATAAAAGCACGTTCGCGATTTTCATCCGCATTTCGCAGTTTCAAGAGCAAAGAGCGTGCCAAAAGCAAAGAGAAGCTTGAAGAAAAGGAAAAAGATAAGCCCAAGGATAAGCTCAAGGCTGAGGAACAGCGGCAGCTGCTTAAATCAGACTCGCAACTCAACAGCATTGATGAGGATCTTGAGGCTAAACCCAAGAAAAAGAGTCTTACGCGTCGTCTACTGCTAGGCACGCTTAAGAAGTCTAAAGTACGACCACATTCTGTAGCTGGCGATGAGATAAGTACGTTGAGCAGCAGCCGAGAGCAGGATAAGTTGGAAACGGCCTCCACTAGCAGTGCGCCGCGCAGTACTACCGTGCAAATAACTATTAGTGGCAAGAAAATCGAGCCGGCTGCCAGCGTTAGTAGTAAGAACGCAGCCAGCGAAACGGATTACCTGACACCGACAACGACAGCAACTGCAGTGACAACGACAAAGGCAAAACCAGCGAAATCAACCACTACAACGACTACGGTAACAACAAAAGATACGAGCAACACTCGCTCAACGACTAAGTTAATATTTGCCAAAGTGGGCAAAGAAGCGGCGTCGGCGGCAGCGGGTGCATCTAGTAGCAAGAAGAAGCAGCAGCTTAAAACGAAGAAAGTCCCACAGTCTAACAATCAGCAGCAAGAGGAGAAAATCGTTATCACTGAGAGCCGACGAGATACACCGCCGCGTGAGCGTGCACCGGCCAAGCCAAGTCGTGCCAGTGCTAGCGCTATTCAGTGCGCCACCAACAGCGGAGCAGTGCGCAAGTCGAGCAGCAGCACCAGCACTACCACATCAAAGAAAAGCCAACGCACAGCGGTAGGCAGCACAATACCTAGCCGTAAGGAAAGGGAATTGATGCAACAGGAGCAGCAACGTGGTCATCGTCTTACTAGACCCACAACGGCCACGCTGTCCAATACAACTCCCAGCAGCAAGGCGCCAGCCGAGCAACAACAGGCAGAGCCACTGCAAGCGCCAATTCATCCACCACCGCCCGTGCCCGCACATCTAACAACCGAGCATCGGCTGCAATCCTTGGAGAGCGGCAGCCTAAGTGAAACCGACGAGCACGCTATATCTTCAGCAGAAAGCGCACACGCAGGTCAGGAGCGCGCTACAACACCCGTCTCGCCGCCACCAACGGTTCGTTTTGCTGTTGGCAGCGCTGTGAGACCACCGGTCAACGCCTATGAGCAGGCCTTGGCTGCTGTCACAGCCACAGCACAACCCAGCTCCAGTGAGTCACAGAGCGATTCCAGCCTTCGTCGCCTTAGCTTTGCCAATCAACAATTTGCACTAGACGATCACGATAGCATTGAAGGCAGACGTGAGACCCTGCGTTATCAGTCGGTGGCCACCGAATACTCCAACGACTCACAGTCAGAGGGTTGTGAACCCAGCGAAAAACAAATGCCAGCATTTGGCGACCTAACCATGGATCAGGAAATGGAACCGGTGAGCTGTTGTTGTTGTTGTGCTTTTTAGCAGTTGTAGGTCGCTGGGTGACAAACGCTTCAAAGCGTTTCAGTTTTCTAGCATGTAAGAAGCCACACAAGTGCTGGGTGACCACATTGTCGCCGTCGTGGTTGCCTCTGCTTTTGCCGCCCCCTTTTCATATACATATTGGCGTTACATTAATGCCCTACCTTTACACATATGTCATTCAACCAACAACGTCAACCGATGTTTCATTCCAATGCTAATCAATTTTTGTAATACGCACTCTCTTCACATCCCTCTTGCAGGCCATCATGACGCCCAGCACCGAGAAGCGTGAACATCTGTACAAAATTCTAGTCATCGGTGAACTAGGCACAGGCAAAACATCGTTCATCAAGCGCTATGTGCATCAGTTCTTTAGCCAGAATTATCGCGCCACAATTGGTGTCGACTTTGCTTTGAAGGTACTGCAATGGGATGCCAATACGATAGTGCGTCTGCAGCTATGGGACATTGCTGGACAAGAGCGTTTTGGCAATATGACTCGTGTCTACTATAAGGAAGCCGTGGGTGCATTTATTGTATTCGATGTAACGCGTAGCGGCACATTCGATTGTGTGAGCAAATGGAAAGAGGATTTGGACTCGAAGGTGCAACTACCCGATGGCAGTCCCATACCGTGCATATTGCTGGCAAATAAGGTGAGTTGTGCGAGTATCACTAAAGAGGAATTCAAAACGATTAAAAATGCTTTAAAGCCGTATATAATCTATACAGTTGGTATGTCCAAGAAATTATTTCTTCTTCTTAACTTGTCACAAAAACCCGTTATACGGTTAAGGCCTGTTGTAGAGTATTCCTCGCGTGCAGAGCAGACGCGCCTTCTCCAATCGGTGATACCAAAGTTAGTTAGTGTGCTTTCTACCTCGTCCACCCAACGGAAACATAATCTGCTACTTCGTCGCCTCCCTTCAACAGACGCATTGAAGACCTTTCCCACAGTAGCTTCTTCATTCAAACGCACAACATGGTCTAGCCAGGGGAACCGAATGAATGAATGAAGAGCTCATAGAATTCGTCGTGTCATGTAAATCTGTCTTTAGTGTTAAAACCATGCTTAATCTCTTAATATAAAACTCTTCAAAATCGTCTAAATAAGTCTGTACTTACGAAAGTACCGTTTTATCCATCTTTGAACTTTCATTTCAACAGCATTTCTTTTATCGACTTTCGATTTTCAAAGCACTTTTAAAACTAATCGATTTTGTGATGTTATGGTTATGTTATTCTTGCATAAACTATGAAGCAAAAGGTACGGAAATCGTTACAGAGTTGCCAGTTTTATAATATGTACACATAGCAATGTTGTGCTTCAATTTTTAGGCTTTAAGTAACTTCTTTTGTGAAATTGCATACAATTTTAATTGCTCTACTATTTACACAACAGTGCGACCAAGAAAAGCAGGGTATTGTTGCGCAGCCGGAAAAGATGGACGAGTATGTACGTGAGAATGGCTTTGCGGGCTGGTTTGAGACTTCCGCCAAGGAGAATGTTAACATTGATGAAGCAGCTCGTGCGTTAGTGAATAAGGTTTGTTTATTAGCTTTTACAAAAACAAAATTTTCTTTAGATTAATTTCTTATATTTTGCAGATATTGATCAACGACAAACTGATAACTGCCGCCGATTTGTCCGATGCCGATTCCTTTAATCTGAACAGTGGTGGAGGTGCTGCCGGCAAGGAAACAAAAAGCAAATGTGCCTGCTGACCTGTTAATGCACCAGTGCAATCATTCCAATTGGGATTAGTAAAGTCTGAGCGCATGAGCTGAACACAGCTAAGCTGTGAAATAAACAAACAAAAAAAAAATCGTTTAAAACAATAAGGAAATGCGCGGAGTATACCTATTCTTTATATGCTTAGAGTTTTTATATGATATCTAAGGCTTATCATCATCATTGTGAGATATGGTAAACTATTTGAACATAAACGCGTTAAGCTTTAAGTCTTGTTGGTCCACGCTATGTGCTGATCATCCTTATAAATTAAAGATAATGCGTGAACGAACCTACAATCCAGCCTACAACTTACCTTGCGATACACACACATAGATACACACGCCCTCACACATGCAATCATGTCACTATGCTATATTAATTGAGATAAGGCAGCATCTGTAAAAAATGAAACCGTCTTCTTGAGTTTTGTTTATTTAATTTTTTGTAAGGCTTCGTTTTTCTGAAATTTTTCATCATCTTTTTAATCATGTTCACGTTGCCATCTTTATTTGCATTTAGATAAAAATACATTAGCACATTTGTATCTCTACCAAATAAACATTTTAATTGTAGCTAAACTGGGTTCCTTCTTTTATTATGACTAGCTAAGTAGTATTAAAGTGAAACAATTCTGAATATGTTCCATTTCCTTCTGGAAAATAACGAACAGAAAAAGTTATTATATTTCATTTAAACATGGACAAAAGCGAAATATAAAAAAAAATTTTCAAATCATTCAACGACTTGCATTCAGCTTTTACAAGTTATAGCTATTTATTTCCAAAATATGTAAATGTGTTCCGGAAAACGTCAAATTTCAAAGAAAGCGCTTTTTGAACTTTTCAATAACTCGGGACGGTGACCGACAGTGGGAAACACTGTACTCATTTTTACCCATAAACACTAAATCCAGCATACGACGAAATGGCACCGGAAGCATCTACTGTTTTACAAGTTCGATATCATTTTAGCATTTTTCTATTGGAAAGTTCCAATTAAGAAGTTTTCCTATTGGGAAAATTATTATGTGATGCAAAAATGAGGTTTATGCCTATAACTTCAGTATTCTATGGCCAATCTTGTTCAATTTTGAAATAAAAATCGAAAACAGATTTATAAAAATCTGTTACAATTAGCCTTGTCTACACACCATACTTTGTAACTCTAGCTCACATATATATATGTACATGTAGTGGAAATTTGGAGCAGGGGGTTGAAATCACCACATTTTTTGACTTTAACTTTCGATGTATTTATCCAATTTTGATAATTATTATAACTTAGATGCAAACCTCTGCCAAGATGATAAATTCAACGGTGCTGCTGTAAGCCTGCTGGGGGGACATGGGGGCAGATATCAACAGAATGCGACTCCTACAGATGGATAGACGGACATGGTCCAATCGCTACCAGAGTCATTTATAAGACTTTTTGCCCATGGAACTTATGGTCGGCCACGCCTTCTTCTGCCTGGTACATACATTGCACAAATCTATAATACCCGTATGTTCCATGAGCAAAAATGATCAGGAGCAATATTCAATAATGAATAACGGGAATGAAGAATGCCTTGCATTTTGCTATTGTAATTTTTGTTCTCCTTTGTGGATTCCTCACAAAATGAGGAAACGCAAACAAACAAACAAGGAGTACAGCACAGCATTACCAATGTACTACCTACAGACCTATTTACCGGCTATGTAGGTTTGTGTATACAGAATTCGTGCGGACTTCAAACTTTCATACTCAGTACAGCATTACCAATGTACTTCCTCAAGACCTATTTACCGGTATGAAGATTGGTGTATAGAGAATTAGTGTTACAGCCACCTTTCTTACTCAATGCTGCATTACCAAAAACCTATGCCGTTTGGTGAATAGAAATTAGAATTAAAAAACTGTTAAACGGGTTTACCTTCTCAGCTGTTTCTAAAAGAGTGCGCTTTGCCTTTGCTGCCCATTGAAAGTGCTGCCCATACAAAGTGCAGTCGATACAAATATTAGTACGCAGTTAACGTCTTTCAAATTCAAATGTAGCTCCCGGCTCAGGCAGAAAACAGGCTTCAATATTAAAATCCTAATATTTTTTCAAAGCGTGCATACTTTTTGATCTTTGTAATCAAAGACTTGCTTGAACACTTTTGCGCTTTTTGTAATCGTTTTACAACACTGTCGTTGGAACAGTAATGACTGTCGATTAATGCAATCGATAATTCAAATGCAAATTTGTGCATCTCTACTGCGAAAATCGTAAATATTGCAAAAAGGAAAATAGCTTAAAATAAAATAGCTAAAACCGTGCTATAAATCGTTTTTAGAGCCAAACAAAATGTGGTAAATGCAGGTAAATAGTCTAAATACAACAACAGCCAACAAATACAAATAATAGGAGTGTACCTTTTGGTGGGAGACATCGTTGTCGTCACGTTTACTCCCCTTTTCATTCTTTGTTGTGTGTGCGCCGCAGTGTTGGCACTTCACTGACACATTGATAAGTGAGTCCATTTAATTAATCAGTGCGAGCAAGCAACAAAAGAAGCCGCTGGGCCCACTTGTGGATGAATCAGCTGAATGGCAGCCCTGTGTCGCCTATTAAATGTTATTAACTATTACATGTTTACATATTTTAAACAGAGAAACTAGTTAAAATAAACGCACGGTTAACAATTGATTAGTAAGCTGACGCCCCATGATGTTGCCGCCCAAGGAAAATGTGGACTTGGAGTGTTTCATGGTTACAAAGCACTCCTGGAAAGGCAAATATAAACGCATTCTTTCCATTGGCACTGCCGGCATTTCTACGTACAATCCCGATCGCTTTGATTTAACAAATCGCTGGTCCTACTCGGATGTGGTAGCTGCTACGCCCTCAAGAACAACAAGTGTACGTAATAGTAACTAGAGCTGATCTTGTGCGTTGTTATTGTAATTGATTAAACGTTTATACGCAATACAGATACCCAATGAGTTTGTGCTTACTATAAAGAAAGACAAGAAGCTCGATACGATCAAACTTTCCTCAGAATTTCGCAGCGATATACTTAGCTCCATTTTGAAGTATTACAAGGAGTTTGCGGATAAGCCAAAGAATGCTCAAGTAAGCTCGTTAAATGAAAGCTGATAAATATTCGAGGTTTACTTAATCTTAAATTACAGCGTTTTGTTGGCTATAAATATCATTGGTCTGGCATAAGCTTGCCCACCGTATTGGAAGTTACGCCCTGCTCTTTGGATCAGTTGGACCCCACTACAAACGATGTGCTGGCCAGTTATATGTACAAAGACATCGAAGGAATAATAGGTACCTATTTCAACGCTTGTGTATACGTACAAATTCAAATTACTGCGATAACAAGTGGCAAACACTGTCCAACGCGTTATCAACTTTTGTAACTATTTCATAAATTTTGTATACATAAGCTTTTGTGCCTTTTTTGTGGCTTCAGATAGTAATTCCTTATTGCTTTGTTTTTGCACTCATCTTCTTTGTTCTTGTGTATGTGCACGTTTTAAGCAGGCATTTCCGATGTTGATGGAGGTATTGTCATGGCCTACGGTGGCTTTAGTCGCCTGCATCTGTTCAAAGCTCTCAATCATCATGAGATTGTTCAAAATATTGCCCAACGTTCGTCGCAGTTTTTGGGCATTGAAACGAAAATACTCAAAAGTCAAATTACCTTGGAGCAGTTTGAACGGCAACGTTTTGGCAAGTTCAGGTATTACAATACAAGTGTTTTACTATTAGTCTTTCATTACTATAATGTTTTATTTTATAGCGGCGATCAATTTCAAACATCGATGACGGAATTTATAGTACAAAAACTAACTCCACGTCATCCGGACCCAGTAAAACGCATACTATGCTTAACAGAGGTTACATTACTCGAAAGAGATCCTCAAACCTATAGCGTTTGTACGCTGCGTCCTCTAGCCGACGTGTTTGCGTTGGTACGCGATAAAGACAATCTACAAAAATTTTGTGTAGAGTACAAGAACGGCATCGTACGCAGTTATCTCACCAATGACAGGGACTCACTTTTGGCCACAGTCTTAGATGCCGTGCGCTCGAGTGGGAATCAGGATGTGCACATACGTATTGGTAATACTCCGCGTGGTAAACGTTATGTGCCTTTAAATAGCTCTGTGGACGAGGAGACTGAGGCTAATCTGATGCGATTGGTTATTAACAATTTTCAGAATCCCGCAAAGCGCTATGAAATTTTAGAGCGCTTTAATGCCAATGTGCCGCACAGTGGACTGAATTACAGTGTAACACAGGATGTAAGTGAAAACGGAAAATTTGTGACCATTTTTAAATTGCTATAACTTAACCAATTTCAGAGCTTATTTGCTGAGAACAAAGATAAACTTATACTGAGTGCTCTGCAAGCTTTAGCGCAAAAGGAGCTAGATAATCCCACTGCACAGCTAAGCAATGTAGAGCTGGAGGCCATATTCCACGCTTTAACACGGTTGTTAGCGAGCAAAGTTGGTTACGCTGCATTTACAAATTTGCCTGGGTAAATATTTACTGCAGGAAACGTCGCTTATTTTGTTGTTCCAATTAATAACTTTAATTAAACCCTTTTGCAGTTTTCGTGAAATCATAGGCACCAAAATTGTTGCAGCGCTACGTCGCAAAGATCTTGCAGTAACTTACTCCGCCATTGATATGATCAACTCTTTAATGCATTCAGTTAACGCCGATCATGATCTAAAACAGGAACAACTGAACAAATCTTCCATTTTAGCATCAAAGTCGTTTTTGGAAACGCTGCTCAATATGTGGACCACGCATGTGGTAGGATACCATCAATTAGATATATAATCTAAAATTATAATTGCCTGCTTGTGTTTAAATTTAGAGCCACGGCAGCGGTGCTTTGGTGTTATCCGCTATGCTGGACTTCTTGACCTTTGCATTGTGCGTGCCTTACAGCGAGACCACTGATGGCAAACAGTTTGATGTGCTGCTGGAGCTAGTTGCCGATCGTGGACGTTATTTATATAAACTGTTTCAGCATCCCTCACTGGCCATTGTCAAGGGCGCGGGTCTGGTCTTACGCGCCATTATCGAAGAAGGCGAACTTCATGTGGCACAACAAATGCAAGCACTAGCTCTAGATGAGGCCGCTCTTTGTCGTCATTTGCTGGTGGCTTTGTATACACCATCTAATGATCCTACATTAACAACTCATCGTCAACTATCGCGTCATTTGATAGGTCTGTGGCTCACCGATAGTGAAGAAGCCATGGAATTGTTTAAACGTATTTTTGTAAGTTTTTCTACACATTTTTATTGATTGTCATGCTTAAAAATTTTCGTTTAGCCTGCGGGGTTGCTTACTTTTCTGGAATCCGAAGAAAGCGTTCCTGATACTGATGTAGAGGAAGATAAACTAAATTTTCGCGATAATCTCAAATTTGCAATTCAACATTCCAATAAGAACCGCCGAAACGTGATAGAGAAGCATTTACAAGGTATTAAACATTGGGGAATGAGCCTAATCGAGCAACAGGACAATGCAGCACAAACCTTGAAAAATCGTCCTGTAGTGCTAAGGAATCGCCGTCAAAAGAAAAAAACTTCGGATGCCATTGTGAATTTACCCTATTTCTTTTATAATTTTGCCAAAGATCATGGTCTACCCAATTTGATTTGGAATCACAAGGTAAGGCCATGTTATTTAGGTTTATTCAGTAATTACTACACAATAACTCCACCACAGACACGCGAAGAGCTACGCATGTGCTTGGAAAATGAGCTAAGACAATTTCTAAACGATCGCGACTTGGCTGGCCAAATGATTGTGGCGTGGAACTACCAAGAATTTGAGGTTTCCTATCAATGTTTGGCTGAGGAAATTAAAATAGGCGATTACTACATACGCTTAATTTTAGAAAAAGACGACTGGCCGCAAAATCTGGTTAAAGATCCGTAAGTTCAGCTTTCAAAACGTAATCTATTAAAGTTATTTAAATACATTTCTTAACAGCATTGAACTTTTCAACGCTTTATATCGGCGAGTATTATGCCGTCAAAGAGTAAATGATGATCAAATGACAGTATTTTCTTTGCAAGCTCTGGCTAAAGTATATAAGCGCTATCACAAGGAAATTGGCAAGTTCAGCGACACGGCTTACATACTACAATTAAGCGATCGCGTAAGGAAACCAAAATATTTATGAAATATTTTACTCAATATATATTTTTTCTATTCAGTGCCTTTCACCAGCTATGCGCGATGCTCTTATCAATTTAATATCCTGCTTGGTGTTGGAAAAATCCAATTGCCGCGCTTTGATTGATCATGTGCAGTGTCTTGTCGATTTAATTACACTTGCTCACTTACATAAAGGTCGCGCTCAGCTCAACACAAAAACTAATGTCATCGAAGCTGGACCCAATATGCAAGCCTATGAGGAAAAAGATTGGTATTACAATATTGAGAAAGATGGACAAAAACCAGAACGGCAAGGTCCTATAACCTACTCTGAACTAAAAGAACTGTGGCAGAAGGGCGTCATAACACCCAAGACGCGTTGCTGGGCCATTGGCATGGATGGTTGGCGCTCACTGCAGCAAATACCACAGCTTAAATGGTGCCTTATTGCCAAGGGCACTCCTCTATACAACGAAACGGAACTGTCCTCCAAAATCCTGGATATACTTATTAAATGTACTAGCTTTTTTCCAAGCCGCACACAGAATGGTGATGCTGTGCTCATACCTGGACCAAAACTTTCGCGTAAGCTTACCGAATTCATATGCTTGCCACATGTGGTGCAAGTTTGTTTGACGCATGACCCCGGCTTGTTAGAGCGCGTTGCCACGCTTTTGTTCCAGATCATGGAGGATAATCCAGAAATGCCAAAAGTCTATCTGACTGGAGTTTTCTACTTTATGCTTATGTACACTGGCAGTAATATTTTGCCTATTACGCGTTTTCTAAAGGCTACACATATGAAGCAGGGCTTTAGAAGCGAGGAGGTAAATATATGGAAAATTTCCAGCTTGCGTTTTTACTCATCCTGTGTGTTTTTTAGACCTCACAATCTGGTATTATGCATCGCAGTATACTCGGTCCCTTGCTGCCCGAGGCTATGGTATGCTTCCTGGAGAACTACAGCGCGGAAAAGTTTGCTGAAATTTTTCTAGGTAATTATGCGTAATAATATATATAATGAATGAAATCTTTAATATAAAACTGTTATTTTATAGGTGAATATAATACACCCGAAATTATTTGGAGCTCTGAGATGCGGCGTCTGTTAATTGACAAAATTTGCGCACACATCGCTGACTTTACGCCTCGATTGCGTGGACACACTATGGCCAAATATCCCTATCTTGCCATACCCGTAATCAGCTATCCCCAGCTAGAGAATGAGCTTTTCTGCCACATTTACTACTTACGTCATTTGTGCGACACTCAAAAGTTTCCAAATTGGCCAATTTCTGATCCAGTACAGCTGCTGAAACATACGCTGGACGCTTGGCGTAAGGAGGTAGAAAAGAAGCCTCCACAAATGACTGTGCAACAAGCTTACATAGATCTTGCCATTGATCTGACCAAAACTCCCAAACCCGATGAGTCTATGATACGTAAAAGTTATTATAAACTAGCCCAAATGTATCATCCGGATAAAAATCCAAATGGACGTGAAATATTTGAGAAAGTCAATCAGGCCTATGAATTTTTGTGCTCCCGCTCCGTATGGAGTTCCGGTGGACCAGATCCTAATAACATTGTCCTGATTTTGCGCACTCAGAGCATACTCTTTGAGCGCTATCCCGATGGTGAGCTAAACTAATACTGATTGATTGCCATTTAATAATTTTGTTATATTACAGTGCTGCGGCCTTATAAATATGCTGGCTATCCTCAGCTTATCAAAACCATTCGCCTGGAGACGCGTGATGATGAACTTTTTTCGAAGGAAGCTCAACTGTTAACCGCTGCCTCAGAACTGTGCTATCATACAGTACACTGCTCAGCCTTGAATGCCGAGGAATTGCGCCGCGAAGAGGGCATTGAGGCACTTCTAGAAGCTTATACACGTTGCGTTTCAATTCTTGGTGTTGATTCAAAGCCGGAATCATTACATTATCAGGTCATATCGAATGTAACACGTTGCTTTGAAGTTGCCTGCAACTTTGAAAAATGTAAACAAAAGATAATTACGCTGCCACAGCTGCTTTCCGATGTCTGCAGAGTAGTTTACTTCAAGGTATGTTTCTTATATGCTGTCGTTGAGAAGTTGTCTAATCTTAAGTCATATATTACAGCACACCTTGTCAGTTAGTCTGGTCACTAGCCTTGCAGCCAATAACTATGACCTACAATGCAATTTGACGCGCAACGGAATACTTTGGTCTCTTATGCTTTTCATCTTCGAATACGATTACACTTTAGATGAGAGTGGCGTGGAGGCCAGCGATCACTCAAATCAGCAACAAGCTGCTAATAATTTAGCCAAAATGGCTGTATTAGGCTGCATTGCATTGGCCGGCTACAACATGGAATTGCGCAACAAGCCAATAACAGGCAGCGAATCAAACTCACCGTCGGCCAGCGTTGCAAAACCTGCGCCGGCCATTAAACCCAAGCCTGTAACTACCTCGCCCACTTCGGCCTATACACAAAATGCACACAATCCGTTACAGAACAGCAGGCAATTGGCTATAACCTCGAGCAGCGAGGCTGCATCAGCACACACACTGACTAAGCAGGACTCTAGTGTAAGCAGTGATACGACAAATTCATCGCCCACGGACAGCGAGCAGGATTCAAGACTCAATGCTATACAACAAAAATATTATGTTACTGGTACTGCAAAGAATACGTTGGTAAAGCAAGTGCTGGATCGCTTGTTAACGCGTTATATATCCAATCAATTGGTCGGTGAGCGCGATTACGATGTGCTGAAGCTGCTGACTACTAATACACGCAACCCTTACCTGATATGGGATAATGGTACACGTGCACAGCTTAAGGATTTCCTAGAACAACAGCGCACAGCAGCTGTGAAAGAGACACATGAGGATATTGCACAAGTATATGAACTGGTGGCCGATTTCGAATTTGATGCACATAGGTACGGCCGCATATTATATAGTATTACAAACGTTAACTTTTAAAACGCATTATTTTTTTTTTCAGAGATGAACTACAAATCGGTGGCATATTCATACGCATTTACAACGACATGCCAACGTATACGATAACGCAGCCCAAGCAATTCATCATGGATTTGCTGGAGTACTTAAAGCATGCCTATCAGTTTCTGCAAAGCAAAAAGTCCGGCGCCAACAATGCTACCTCGCCTAGTGCCGCTGCTCCTATTGCTGCGCCCAAAATGAGCAATGATGGTATATTAAGGCCTACCCTGGCACCAAATCATCCGCAGCTATTGCAGCAGCAACAAAACGCCACAAAAGTTGGTAGCACATTTGATGAAGTGCTGAATGCCTACAATCGCTCCAAGAGCCTTAAGAAATTGGAAACTGATGCACAAGCAGATCAGCAGCTTACGCTGCAGCAGTGTAAATACGATTTTTCCAATGACAATCAACTCGAATTGCACATTACCATGGTTTTGCGTGCCTTGATTTCGGTTATAAAATCAAATGCTGATGTCGAAATTCAATGCATTGGCAATTTTGATATGATTTTTGGTTTCCTGGCCAACAATATATTTGCTGATGTAAGGAAGAATTTAAGATTTTTATATCAGAATTTAAGCTGTTATGTTATTTGCTTTTAGAGCTCCACCGTTAAATCTGTTGCCCTGGAGGTAGTGGCTTTGGTCTCACGCAATAAAGACTGCGTCTCTGAGGTTGCGTCCTGTGAAATTCTCGGCAACTATTTGGTTGCGCTTAAAGATCCTGAGCTGCGCGCAAGTCAAGTGAAGGTGCTGGAAACACTTTCAGGTCTCATGAATGTACAAGAAATGATCAAAGAAGCGCAGGCAAAGGGTGCTGTCATTTATTTGCTGGACATGTTCTGCAACTCTCGCAATCCTCAAATACGCGAAATGTGTGCAGAAATTATGGCAAAAATGACAGCTGACCGTCTAAGTGGACCAAAAGTGCGCATTACCATATCGAAATTCCTGCCGGTGCTTTTCATAGATGCTATGGTCGAGTCGCCATCAACATCTGTGCAGCTGTTTGAGTCCATACACGAACATCCCGAACTGATATGGAATGACAACACCCGCACAAATGTTTGCGCCGCTGTTGGCGAAACATGCGAGAGGCAAGTTTTTAATTATTTTGTACTTCACCTTTACTTAATTTTTCCTTTATTTTAGGTTCTACCAAATGCAAAAATTGAATTCACGCCATCTTTGGAAAGATCCCGAAGTGCTTAAAGATCTGGTTTCTAATGAGATTGTTGTGGCAGGCGTTTATTTGCGTCTATTTGTCAGCAATCCAGCTTGGACGCTGCGTAAACCAAAGCAGTTTTTGTCTGATCTCTTGGACTTTGTGGTTGAGCATATAAGCAAAAGTACATCAGAAAAAGAGGTGCTCGAACTTTCAACAACTGCTTTGGTTGAGCTCTTGCGTTCGCAGCCAAATCTTGCTGATGAAATACCAGTGCTGGGTCATATACCCAAATTATTCAAATTGCTGTCCGTGCAACCAAAAAACACGTTATCAGTATTACATCAGTTGTCACTCTCTGAGGTGGGCTATAGAAAAATTTAAAATAAGTTAAAACTATAGAGTATTTAAACATATTTCGCAGTTCTGTGTAAGCGCCGTATCGCAGACGGAATGCATTGCACAGCTCAAGAAGTGCATGGAGCACAATCGTGATTGCATTGAAAAGGCATGCGAAACTTTGAGTCGCCTCTTTAAATATCAACATGTAAGTCTAGCCTAGTTGTAAAGCTTTTAAAACATTTCTAATATAATTCACTGCATTTATTCTAGGACTCGCTCATTAGCCAATCACTGGAAGTAGGTCTGATACCCTTTTTGCTAGGTCTATTAGACAGTCGCTTGGAGTTTGTAGATAATGCATCTGCGGTTAAGGCACAAATTGTTGCTGCTCTCAAGGGAATGACTCATAATCTCAATTATGGTGATCGTGTTACGCAAATATTGCTCAAGCATCCAGTGTGGGCCGAGTTCAAAGACCAGCGCCATGATCTATTCATTGCGGACACAAATATACGCGGCTATTTAACTGGTAAATTGTTATGTGCCTAAGCTGTGCACTACAATTAACATTAATTTTGTTTTGCTGCAGGCATTAATCCCACAGCGGGCTACCTGACAGCTGGACCCTCACAAAATGTGGAAGTGCTTACCTCACCACCGCCCATCGATCGCGATGATCCCTCAGCACGTCCCTCTGTCGATTAGCGACTCATCATTTGCCGCTCTAAAGCTGATTGCCATTTATGATCTGCGTTGCTGTACTAATATTTTTCTTTTGTTTTTGGCCACTATTTTTCACAGCATCTTCACGCAGACACATTACTTTCCTTATTGTATTAAACTTGTCACCATTTTATATACACTGTTAATACTTGAACACTGCTGTGGAATTTGTAGCCATCGAAAACGTTTAATTTTGATATATATTACTGTATAAATATTTAGTTTATAGGAAAAAGTACATATATATATATATATATTAACACATTATCTAAAGCATGCATAAAGTGATTATACATATTATGGCCTAAAGCAGATTCATTATAAATGAAAAAAATTATGGACATTATTAACATTTTTTATTATAATTATACATTTTCCTATAAACGTATAACGTTGAAACACGGCGACAGTTTTCGTTTGGAAAATGGGAAGATCAATGTATGCGGGAGGGACATAACGCCAGCATACCTACAGCTTCACCACTAATTTCGGGTCTTGTATTTGCTCTTTGGCGTATGTACTATTGTTGGATTATGCTGAATAACTCAGGGGAGTACAGAAATCACTTGAAAGTTCTACCTAAACTTTCATTTGAAATCTTTCAGGGTTTCCAAAAAAGTTTTCATGACTTTGGAAACATGCCGAACACATTGCTGTGACCCAAAATGACCTGGTCATGTATATTCCAAAATTGCAGCTGCTTTTCTTTAATGCTTCAATTGAAGTCTGTAGTAGAGTGGTGGTTACGAAGAATTAGAGCACCGCATAATAGATCATATGCACAGCATGAATAATTTGCCTGGGCAATGATGTCGATGCATTAGAATAAAAATCCACTCCTTGCCCTTAGAGCAGCGATGTTCGTTGGACCAACTTTTCATGCTTTTGAATCATTCCAAAGGCCTTGAGAAGTTTGCCTACCGTGGAAAAGTAAACTCCAAGTAATTCGAACTCTGTTTGGCAAGTCGAGCAATGTCATCAATTTTGTATCTTCGAACTGAAGTCAACATAGGGCGAGGAACTTTTCTGCATGTGGAAAACAATAAAGTAACGTTCCCTGGCACAATCGTCGACATGAAATGTCATAGAGTGGGAAAGAAGTCTTGTGGATAGCTTACGGAGATTGTTTATATGCTAAACGTCGAATTTTTTTAAACACTATGAATTAATTCCAATGACAATTTAAGTTTATTTGAAAAAGTTTTTGATAGGCCAACGAACTAGTTTAAACCAAAAAAAATACCAAAAAAGTTCACAAATTGAATCATTAGTTCCGTTTGTAAGCATTCAGCCCTGAACATAGTAATTTTTGTGATTTTTATATTGTAAACAAGACTGATATAATGTCGCTGGTCGCAGATTATAGCGACTCCTCCGACTCTGAGGAAGAAACCAGTAGTAATAGCAGTAAATCAGACAAACAGGAAACAAGGTAATAGCCATATCATTTATTTATATAACTTAGTTACTACAAAAAAAAAAGCAGTTCTCCACTCGCAGACAATCAACAAACCAAACTGCCTAGTGCTGCAATTGCGCTTGGAAATGCTTCTGCCATGAAAAGCGGCAAAGTATTTAGTAATCCTTTTCTGGAGGCAGAGCTAATAAAAACCGCTTCATTAGAGCGACATGTTAAAATGGTCAACAACGGCACGCACGAGCAACTTAAGAATGGACGCAAAATTTGCTGGAACTATAGAAAGGGACGCTGCCGGTTTGGCACTACTTGCCAGTATGCACACGATTCGGATTTATCTGTAGATGGGAGCCCCATGGAGCCTAAAGTGGATACAGCAAAGCCCATATTGCAAGGGGCAACTTCAAATAATGGTAAAAAACGTCAACGAGCTGGTCTGGGCGATACCATTGAGCCCAGCAAGCGTGTGATGAAATCTTACCAAAAACAAAATACTGGAACACAACGACAGCTGAACTAAATCACACCGGCATCTGTAAAACGTACAATACAAGTAGCCCCGCTGGGTCCACAACAGTTTCTAACCACTCTTAGCAGGTGTATGCCTTCTTCCGACCTATTAGGAGATTGAGGAAGCTCCATAGCCAATCCTAGCGAGCTAACCGTGCTCCAGTAGCGTCCTAGCATGGGGCGCTCTTGCAGAAATTGCGTACTGCAGTGTGACTCAACGTTCTGCGAAAAATCAATGTCAGGATCGTCCGTATTTACTGGGAACAACAAAATTATAAGCAATCACTTAACAATAGCGTAAAATAAAATAATATACCCAAATCATTGTTGGAAAACGATAGATTTCCTAGCACAAAGGCCACTCCATACTGCGTAGCCAGACGACGCACAAGTGAGGCCAACTGGGTCAAACAATATAGCCGCTGTATGCGCTCAGGTTCGCTGGTGAAGTAAACCAAAGAAGCTGGTAAAGAATCAATAAGCACAAGTCTGATTTGCGATGCGATTTCATCCGAGTCTTTTAGCTTTGTCCGTAGAGCCTCAAGTGTTTTGATGATTCTTTCGAACAAGTTTGCTTCTTTAACCCTAATGGCCTGCATAACTTTTTCGCCTGTAAGTCGGTCCACACAACGTTCCTTTAGCATTTCATTTATGCGTGTAGCCGAAAAATCATGTTTTGTATCGATAAATAGGACTTGTTGGTTTTTGCTTCCATATTTACATACAAAATTTAATGCTAACGTGTGTAATAGCTCAGTTTTTCCTACTCCGACCAGACCGGAAAGTTCCCAAACACTGCCCGCTTTTAATGGCTGGCCAATCCCCGTCAGCAATTTGTCCAATCTGCATACAGTAAACATATTAAACATTATTTTGTTAGACACTTTTTTACGTAACGTACTCTTCAATGCCAGTTCCATAAGTGATTCTTTTCTTCTCCGACTCATAAAGACTACTTAAAGATTCAGGTTTGGGAAGGAGTTCTAGTTTAAGTTGCTTGATAGTTTCAGGCAATTTATCCAATAACTTGCTTAGCTTACTCGTCTCCGTGTTTACAAATTTAAGTGGTGTATCAATATTGTGCTTAACTAACAATTTGAGTTCATAATGCGATAATTCTCCGCAGGGATTTAGAAGTTCCATGTTTTTTAATTGTGCCCGCAAATAGGAAGACATACCTAAAGCATAAGTGGTTGGCAACGCTGTAATATATTCGATACATAGTTATCATTTCTCATGTGCGCCATAAGCGGTCACTCTAATTTTTATTAAAAAAAAAAACTGGGCATTTTTGTGGTTGTCATAATTCAAGAACTCTGGTGCTGATCATTATTTGATATGAATATGACATACTCTCTACAGCTCCGAGTGTACAAGACGCCTCTGAGACCTTGCAGTATCGGGCAAAACAATCGAACATAAAGCTAAATGGACACATATTTTTGGGGCTTTAAAGATTACAATTTGGATAGTAAAGCTTTGGAAAATGGTATGGCTAGTTGTCTATTGCTAACAAAATAACGTTATACATTGTCTTATAATGCCAATCTGAACATACGAGATTCAAGTTTGGCCAACTGCAGATAAAACATTTTTAAGAAAATACAAGCTTTTCGCACATCCGAAATAAATAAATATGTACAATGTGAATACTTAGTTAGTCTTAGTCAAAAACTCTACAACATTTGTTCACGTATTACAAATATAATACAAAGAGATAACTTATTTTTTCATTTGTCACAGAAAAGTACATTTTGAGGGAGGTATTAATTAAGAAGAGCTGAGGAACATTGAAAGAAAATTTATTTAAAGATAAAACCTAAGTTGCATTCCATTTCCTATTTTTAAGTTTAATTAAATAAGACTTGCTAAATGTATATATATAATTCGTGAATTTACTAAGTTTGCAAATGCCAAATTGCAATATATTTATTAAAATTAAATTGTGGTATTTATTTGATACTCATAGCAGAAATTAGTATTTTTTCTATGTTTAATACCAAGGTTTTAGCATTCTGCCAATTTCAATTCGCGGTCACATTTTCTATATACGCAGCAGAGTGTACGGTTTTTTCACGCACACTTTTTCTGCGTGAAATAATTTTAAATATTAATTTAGTGTAGAAAACTGCAAAAATAAGCAAATATTATTAGTTTTGCAATTACGGCAAAATTTTTACAACGCGCTTCAACTGGTTATACGCACGGATGGATCTCCAGGATGTGGATATTTTGTGATTAAAAAATTCCCCTATCTGAGGTACAAAACTAATGGAAAAAAATTCCGCCCTACACATAAAACTGACGTCGCACAAAGAACTGACGCCGACGTAGCAGCCAGCAGCGGCGGCGGTAGACATATTGTACTGCCGTCTTTGTCGTCGGCATTTAATTTAGTGTGTGTGTGTAAATGAGAGATTGCTAATGCCAAGTGCCGGATTTCAGTCAAATTTAAGAAATATTTTTATAACCTTTGATAAATTTGTCAATGTTAGACAGGAAAAAGAGTGAAACAGTGAAAAAAAAATATACAGTCTAAAGAGTGTATCAAACGCACCGGGAAATAAAAAATAAAAAATCGTAGCCATTTGCAATTGTAGGGTGTACTTTGAAACTTTGATAAGCATATTTGTATTAATTAAAAAGATAAAGCGAAAATGGGAAATTGGTTTTCGACCAAATTCATTGGACGTTAGTTTTGTTGCAAAAATCTTTAAGCTAACAATTTGACACACACACGCTATTAGCATAATTTTATATATATATATATAAACGGCAAAAAAATGGTTTCCCGCCAAAGTACGCGCTTTAATAGGTTAGGCTTGAAACAACTTAAAATCGCTTTAATTAAAAGTATTCCGAAGTATGTATCAGACTGCAATACACGTACAAAAGTCAACACGCACACAAAAGTATTAAAATTGGTTTGTTCTAATAATTCTTTCCTTTTAAAGATGTCTCAAACATGAATGAGGGTACTTCAGCAGGAGGGGGGCATGAAGGGCTAAGCCCGGCCCCTCCTGCTGTGCCAGACCGCGTAACATTACAATCTACGGAGAAAACTGTTACAACACCCAAACCAGCCAAACCGCCAATAGCTTCAAATCACAACAAAACAGCGGCAAATCCACAAACACTTCAAAGGGAAACCAAACAGCCACAGCTGCCTAGTGCGCAGCTGTCTGTGGCAGAGGCCACAGCAGCAACGCCAACAGCAGCTACCACATCAAGCAGCAGCCATACACAAAGCTCCTTTACGGAAGGCAGCAACTCGCCACCTCAAGCAAAGCGGCAGCGTTTGGACAATCCAAATTCAAGTGAAGCAGCTTCTCTAAACGTAAACACAATAGTGGGAACTATTAGTAGTAACGTAGTTGGTTCTTTGCTGCCAGCTTCTGTGGTAGCCAGCACAGAGGCAGGTGACGCTGCTCCAACGGGTGAACAGGATCTAAACGCTCTCAAAAATCGCATATTGCAATACAAGTACACTGTTTTGCGTAATCTTAAGGAAAGGTATTGGCTAAATTATGACCTAAACTATACTGAAGTACACTAATTGATTAATTTGCAGACATCTTGAAAATGTGTCCGAATATTTTTATCTACAAAACGGCGGCAGTATGATGGACTACCCCGCGTGGCGTAAAAAGACACCAACACCGCAGTTCATCGGCTATAGCAATGCGAATCGTATAGATCAGCTGATCGAGGAAAAGCCCAGCACATCGGCAGCAGCCGCGGTTGCCCAAGCACAGAGACAACAACAAGTAGACACGGCAAGTATAGGCTCTACTACAGCAACAGCAGTTACACAGGCGGACAGTGCTATAAAAACGGTAAGTAAGCAAGCAAGTGATATCAAGATTAACACAAAATAATGATGATAACAGTTACCTGAACGTTACGACTAAACTATTTTTGGGAGGTCGTAGCTCAAAAGATGTTCGCAGTTGCGAGGCATTTGTCTGAATATATATTTCATAAATAAAACATTAACTTTTGTGTAGCGAATAAAATAAATAATCTATAATGAATAATTCTTTCAGAATACGCAATCTCAATTGTCAAAGTTAGCCAACACAAATACAGTGCGTGGCTTAGCTAACAATTCTAACAACAACAGTTCAGCAACGTCTACGTTGCCGACCACAGCAACAACAACACTAGTCGAGACAAGCGGTAATGTTCTGCCTCCAGAGGTGGAAATAAAGATTCCAGCAGTCGGTGCTACACCAGTCGCCGTCTCGACAAAATTACCCGCCGCCGTTGTGCAACTCACACAGCAAGGTAAGTTAATAGGTTCCTGATCGGGATCTTTACTATACTCATATTTTGTGTTTTTGTTTCAACAAAAAGCTTTGTTTTCTTTAAAACTCTTTTGTTAAAGACTTGCCAAATTCAAATTGTAAAATCAAAGCCAATCTTTAGCAAACTAACTGCCTAACTACCAGTTGCCGAAAAGCGCAATATACTGTATTAAAAAAAATGCACGAATTGCACAACATATTAAAACAAATCCAAGGGCGACTACTAATAACAAGAAACACACCCTATATATATATATATATATTATATATATATACAATAACACACATATATACACAATAACCAAATAAAGCTACACATATTTTTTGATTATGATTTCTCTGTAGCTGTACATAACTTTAAAATTAATTGTTTGTTTTTGTTTAGTTTTTGTTTTTATCAAAAGAACGCTCACATTCTTTACCTACATCCTTACGCACACACTCTCAACTCACCTTAATTGTATCGTTATAATATAGGTCACATACCCGGTAGACCTCTAGGAGGTCGTCACGGTATGGTCTTCGGTCAAATACCCGCGCCTCCTGCCGTAGGAAATTCTTCTGTACCTTTGGTGCCAGGTGCTTATCGTTCGCAAAAATCAACAAAAATTAAAAAAACCTATAAATCATTTGCTTTACTCTTTCTTTTATACTTTTAAGCATTTGTGTGTTGAATATTGACGCATTTCTTATATTTTGTTGTTGCGAAATTTCCAAGCAGTAGTGCATTTTTTATGCCTAAAATTTGTGTAACATTATTCTTTATACATTTTTAGAATTGGTGTTTTTGATTTTTTGGTACAAATCTTGATTATTGTTCCCTTTGAATAATTGAATGTATTCGAAATCTTTTTTTTTTTAGTTTTATTATGCGCAATACCATAGGATAAATCGCATATTATTAGTATTTGATTCTATTACACAATTCGCGTGCATTACATTAGATGTCAGCGGGTAGTAATAAGTTCAGAATTTGCTTTAATTGGTCATTTTCTTATCGCTTAACATATATCTTTATACAATACAAGTATGTGTTTAGAACAAATTGATCAGATTTCTTTATACGAAATATTTACAAACTTTGCAATGCACTTAAGTTTCAATTAAATTTGTTATTGTACTACAAGTAAAGGAGAGTCACGTCTTAAAATGTTGTATTGTCAAGAACGCTCCAGCATAACTTACTAATGAATAAGGTTTGATTTCTTTTAGACCGCTCAAAATTTCTCTGGTTAACATAAACAAGCTAATTATCATACAAATCATTTTTGGCCATAAATATGTTTTTCTTCTTAAAATTTTGCATGACTATTGCGTCACCTACTTATCTAGACACCAACATAAGAAACGGTATAAATAAGTTATAAATATTATACAGATTCATCGACGTGCAAGTCTTAAAAAGTTTTCCACACTGGAGGTTCTACCATCTCAAAAAAAATTAATAAAAAATCACCCATTATATACATACTACATACATAAGAAAAAACTAAAGTTTGCACCTGAAAGCGTTTTCATGACCTCTTAACAATGCGCTTGAAAATCGTAAATGTGTGCCAACGGAAATCTTTCTCAGTTGCAAGTGACCTGAATCTGTACCAAAGTCAAGTCCTAATAATGCTGTGTACACCAACTTATAGGAACAATGGATTAGTCAAGTGAAGCCCCAAGATCATGAAAATCGTAGATGTGAACTGACTTAGTAGAATGTGACTTTAAAATTATATTAGCAAATCAAGTTCAATTATACTGTGCACATTTTATCAACAAAGACACACTCTGTGTCACATAGAATATAATCTACATGCAATAATAGAGCTCCAACTTACCCATGTGGTAATGTACAAATCATTTTGCTACATCGAAGTCAGGCTTTGTAAGGCTTAGCAAAGATTTTTGCATGATTATAATACTTTATTGGTTTTTTTAAAGCACTTATTTTAAATATTCAACAATTCGCAACAATATGGTACAATTATTAATTACTTATTGCTTTTAAAGTAGTTGTATATTATGCAAATAAATTCCTGCATGTCCACTCTTTAAGATTTACCACCTAGCCGTTTAAAAAATTATATAATTGATACATTGCATTTCATTGGTTCTCTTCAAAGGTGGAACACCGCTGGTACCCTGCAGTACTTCAGTGGGTTCAACAGCGCTGCGTCGCACGGACAGAAGCTCTCAAAATATTTCTGCACCATCGACGCCGCTGTATACAACAGCCTATGGCGGTGGCGCTAATGGGACCGGCAATAATACGAGCCTTGGTGCCCTTGCGCCGTGCACGCCTGGTGGCAGTTTACTGAGTCCTCTGGCCAGTGGCGCAAACAGCGCACAGGAGTTTTCGTTTAAGGCCAAACAGGAGGTGTACGTTATGCAACGTATATCTGAACTACAACGAGAGGGATTATGGACTGAGCGGCGTTTGCCTAAGTTACAGGAACCCAGTCGGCCGAAGGCCCATTGGGACTATCTGCTGGAAGAGATGGTGTGGCTGGCCGCAGATTTTGCGCAGGAGCGCAAATGGAAGAAGAATGCGGCTAAGAAATGTGCCAAAATGGTGCAAAAGTATTTCCAGGATAAGGCCAATGCTGCTCAGCGTGCTGAAAAAGCACAAGAGTTGCATTTAAAACGCATTGCGTCCTTTATTTCGCGAGAGATAAAGAGCTTTTGGTCGAATGTGGAAAAATTGGTGGAGTACAAGCATCAAACGAAAATTGAGGAAAAGCGCAAACAGGCGTTAGATCAACATCTCAGCTTTATTGTCGATCAAACGGAAAAGTTTTCGCAGCAATTGGCCGAAGGCATGAATAAAAATTTGCCCGAAACGCCCAGTTTGACTTCGAGTCGTCTGACATCGCCCAAACGAGAATCTGACGGTGAGTGGTAGTAGTACTATCATAAGAAATTTAGTTCAATCTTTCAAGTGATGACAAACTCTAACTGAAACGTTGTTGTGGTCTATTTTTGAACACTTCGATGTTATTACGGGATGGTCGCATACGCGAGGCATTTGTCTGATGTTTACCTAAATGAAATTCAAAGTTCATTAAATTTATGATAGCTTTTGTTTCAATATGACAGAATGTTCCCTGGAAATTTTGTAGAACTGAGGCAACAGCTATTTACAGAACGCATAGGGATGATTTTAATTTTAGTCTGCAGCTAAACAGAAAACCTTAAAACCGAAATCTACAATTGCAGATGAGTTTCGTCCAGAATCTGGATCAGAAGATGATGAGGAGACCATTGCAAAGGCTGAGGAAGAAGCAGCTGATGTAAATGAGGAAGTCACGGCGCTGGCTAAAGAATCTCAAATGGATTTTGATGATTTTTTGAATGATTTACCCAAAGGCTATTTGGAAAATCGTGAAAAACTGCTGCTCGAAGAAAAGGGTTCAGCGAAAAGCAGTGGCGGTGATAATAGCGAACGCGAGGAAAGCGATGATAGCGAATTTGAGGCAAAAGAAGCCAGTGATGATGATGAAAATACAATAAGCAAACAGGAAGAAACAGAAATGGAAATCGATCATAAAAAAGAAATCGATGAACTGGAGAAGGACAACAATCTATCCGTCGAGCAGTTGCTGGAAAAATACAAGTCTGGTAAAATTAATGAACCGTCCAGTGCCAAAAGGCAAAAAATGGCTGTTGAAACAACAGAGTTTGACTCTGATGATGAATCAACAATGGACGATGCCTCAACCGATGAAAGCGAATTGGAAGATGAAGAAGAAGATCTCTCAACGATTAAGACCGATACAGAAGTGGATGAGAACGAGCAGGAAGATGGTCTCAAAAGTTTGCTGACAGACGCCGATGGGGTAGAAGCAGCAAGTGGAGGCAATAAGGACGATATGCTAAATGATGCCGCTGCGCTGGCCGAGAGCTTGCAACCCAAAGGCAATACGTTGTCCTCCACGAACGTGGTCACGCCGGTTCCGTTTCTGCTGAAGCACACGCTGCGTGAATACCAACATATAGGTCTCGATTGGCTGGTTACCATGAATGAACGCAAATTGAATGGCATACTAGCTGATGAGATGGGCTTGGGCAAGACCATACAAACTATTGCATTGTTGGCGCATTTGGCCTGTGCCAAGGGCAATTGGGGACCGCATTTAATTGTGGTGCCATCGTCTGTGATGCTTAATTGGGAAATGGAGTTTAAAAAGTGGTGCCCAGGCTTCAAAATATTAACCTACTATGGTACACAAAAAGAAAGAAAAATGAAACGCGTGGGCTGGACAAAGCCAAATGCCTTCCATGTTTGCATCACCTCCTATAAATTGGTTGTACAAGATCAGCAGAGCTTCAGACGCAAAAAGTGGAAGTATTTGATTCTTGACGAAGCGCAGAATATTAAAAACTTCAAGTCTCAGCGGTGGCAATTGCTGCTTAATTTTTCCACAGAACGGTAAGTGTTCGATTCTAATACATGCGCTAGTTTCGCTCAGCACCAAAATCAGTAACCATGCGCATGCTAAACTAGCATGGGAACTACGCTTGGGTGCTAAAATTAAATTCGCTATAATGCCGCATACTAATCCAGAGCATACTGACATTTTTTGCGATGCTTGTGGCCTTGTTTTGAGACAATTGTGCATAGATTGATTGTATATGATTGAAAAACTTATTAGTTATATTGCTTATTTATAGACGTTTGCTATTGACGGGTACGCCACTGCAGAACGATCTCATGGAACTCTGGTCGCTTATGCATTTCCTTATGCCCTACGTATTTTCGTCGCATCGTGAGTTCAAGGAATGGTTTTCAAATCCTATGACTGGCATGATCGAAGGCAACATGGAATACAACGAAACATTGATTACGCGCTTGCATAAGGTAAGTCATGAAATATAGAATATTTTGTAGTATAAGTTGGCAGTCAAACGCTCTTGAAAATCGTCATTGTGTGCAATTCCAAATCTCAGTTGCAAGTGACTTTAAAGTATACTTCAGTTTTCCTAATTACTAATTCGCTGGGAACACCTATCTCCTTGTATGAGTGCTTTTAATCGATAACTAAACAGTTCAACAGTGCGCCGCCTCTAACCCCTGAGTTCTCTCCTTGTATCCTGCCTGTCTTATAAGCAATAACATAAGTCATTCATTGAAATTTAGGTTTACATTAAAATTAGTTAATAAGATTCTTATATATAAAGTTGATAATTTTCTTTGAAAATAGTTGTTTGTGCATTGTGTATAACAGTTTAACAGATGCACCTAAAAGCATTTTCTTGTAAGCTCTTTAAACGCTCTTGAAAACCGTCATTGTGTGCAATAGCAAATATCAGTTGAAAGGACTTTACAGTATATATCAGTTAAGTCCTAATTAAGCTGGGAACACCTATCTCCTTGTATGAGTGCTTTTAATCGATAACCAAACAGTTCAACAGTGCGGTGCCTCTGTCCGCTGAGTTCTCTCATTGTATCCTGGCTGTCTTATAAGCAATAACATAAGTCATGCATTGAAATCGAGGTTTACATTAAAATTAGTTAATAAGATTCGTATATAAAGTTGCTCATTTTCTTTGAAAATAGTTGTTTGTGCATTGTGTATAACAGTTTAAAAGATGCACCTAAAAGCATTTTCTTGTAAGCTCTTTAAACGCTCTTGAAAACCGTCATTGTGTGCAATAGCGAATATCAGCTGAAAGGACTTTACAGAATATATATTAGTTAAGTCCCAATTATGCTGGAAACATCTATCTCCTTGTATGAGTGCTTTTAATTGATTACTAAACAGTGCGCCGCCTCTGTCCCCTGAGTTCTCTCCTTGTATCCTGGCTGTGAAAGTTATAAATTTCTTTTTTTTTATAAAGTAGTCTTATAAACAATAACATTAGTCATGCATCTGCAAGCGCACTCTGTGTCACATTGAATGTATTCCTAATGTGATGACAATTTGTAAGCTTGCTAGAATAAATAACGAAGCTTCGACTTATCCATGTGACAAAGTCTTTTCAATTTGGCTGCATTGAAATCGAGGCTTACAATAAAATTAGTTAATAAGATTCGTATATATAAAGTTTAACAGATGCATCTAAAAGCATTTTCTTGTAAGCTCTTTAAACGCTCTTGAAAACCGTCATTGTGTGCAATAGCAATTATCAGTTGAAAGGACTTTACAGTATATATCAGTCAAGTCCTAATTAAGCTGGGAACACCTATCTCCTTGTATGAGTGCTTTTAATCGATAACCAAACAGTTCAACAGTGCGGAGCCTCTGTCCGCTGAGTTCCCTCATTGTATCCTGGCTGTCTTATAAGCAATAACATTAGTCATGCATTGAAATCGAGGTTTACATTAAAATTAGTTAATAAGATTCGTATATATAAAGTTGCTCATTTTCTTTGAAAATAGTTGTTTGTGCATTGTGTATAACAGTTTAACAGATGTACCTAAAAGCATTTTCTTGTAAGCTCTTTAAACGCTCTTGAAAACCGTCATTGTGTGCAATAGCAATTATCAGTTGAAAGGACTTTACAGTATATATCAGTTAAGTCCTAATTATGCTGGAAACACCTATCTGTTATAAGCAATAACATTAGTCATTCATTGAAATTTAGGTTTGCATTAAAATTAGTTAATAAAATTCGTATATATAAAGTTGATCATTATCCTTGAAAATAGTTGCTTGTGCATTGTGTATAACAGTTTAACAGATGCACCTAAAAGCATTTTCTTGTAAGCTCTTTAAACGCTCTTGAAAACCGTCATTGTGTGCAATAGCAATTATCAGTTGAAAGGACTTTACAGTATATATCAGTCAAGTCCTAATTAAGCTGGGAACACCTATCTCCTTGTATGAGTGCTTTTAATCGATAACCAAACAGTTCAACAGTGCGGAGCCTCTGTCCGCTGAGTTCTCTTATTGTATCCTGGCTGTCTTACAAGCCATAACATTAGTCATGCATTGAAATCGAGGTTTACATTAAAATTAGTTAATAAGATTCGTATATATAAAGTTGCTCATTTTCTTTGAAAATAGTTGTTTGTGCATTGTGTATAACAGTTTAACAGATGTACCTAAAAGCATTTTCTTGTAAGCTCTTTAAACGCTCTTGGAAACCGTCATTGTGTGCAATAGCAATTATCAGTTGAAAGCAATAGCAATTATCATTAGTCTGCAAGCGCACTCTGTGTCACATTGAATATATTCCTAATGTGATGACAATTTGTAAGCTTGCTAGAATAAATAACGAAGCTTCGACTTATCCATGTGACAAAGTCTTTTCAATTTGGCTGCATTGAAATCGAGGCTTACAATAAAATTAGTTAATAAGATTCGTATATATAAAGTTTAACAGATGCACCTAAAAGCATTTTCTTGTAAGCTCTTTAAACGCTCTTGAAAACCGTCATTGTGTGCAATAGCAATTATCAGTTGAAAGGACTTTACAGTATAAATCAGTCAAGTCCTAATTAAGCTGGGAACACCTATCTCCTTGTATGAGTGCTTTTAATCGATAACCAAACAGTTCAACAGTGCGGAGACTCTGTCCGCTGAGTTCTCTCATTGTATCCTGGCTGTCTTATAGGCAATAACATTAGTCATGCATTGAAATCGAGGTTTACATTAAAATAAGTTAATAAGATTCGTGTATATAAAGTTGATCATTTGCTTTGAAAATAGTTGTTTGTGCATTGTGTATAACAGTTTAACAGATGCACCTAAAAGCATTTTCTTGTAAGTTCTTTAAACGCTCTTGAAAACCGTCATTGTGTGCAATAGCAATTATCAGTTGAAAGGACTTTACAGTATATATCAGTTAAGTCCTAATTATGCTGGAAACACCTATCTGTTATAAGCAATAACATTAGTCATTCATTGAAATTTAGGTTTGCATTAAAATTAGTTAATAAAATTCGTATATATAAAGTTGATCATTTTCCTTGAAAATAGTTGCTTGTGCATTGTGTATAACAGTTTAACAGATGCACCTAAAAGCATTTTCTTGTAAGCTCTTTAAACGCTCTTGAAAACCGTCATTGTGTGCAATAGCAATTATCAGTTGAAAGGACTTTACAGTATATATCAGTCAAGTCCTAATTAAGCTGGGAACACCTATCTCCTTGTATGAGTGCTTTTAATCGATAACTAAACAGTTCAACAGTGCGGAGCCTCTGTCCACTGAGTTCTCTCATTGTATCCTGGCTGTCCTATAAGCAATAACATAAGTCGTGCATTGAAATCGAGGTTTACATTAAAATTAGTTAATAAGATTCGTGTATATAAAGTTGATCATTTGCTTTGAAAATAGTTGTTTGTGCATTGTGTATAACAGTTTAACAGATGCACCTAAAAGCATTTTCTTGTAAGTTCTTTAAACGCTCTTGAAAACCGTCATTGTGTGCAATAGCAATTATCAGTTGAAAGGACTTTACAGTATATATCAGTTAAGTCCTAATTATGCTGGAAACACCTATCTCCTTGTATGAGTGATTTTATCGATAACTAAACAGTTCAACAGTGCGCCGCCTCTGTCCCCTGAGTTCTCTCCTTGTATCCTGGCTGTGAAAGTTATAAATTTCTTTTTTTTATAAAGTTGTCTTATAAGCAATAACATTAGTCATGCATCTGCAAGCGCACTCTGTGTCACATTGAATGTATTCCTAATGTGATGACAATTTGTAAGCTTGCTAGAATAAATAACAAAGCTTCGACTTATCCATGTGACAATGTCTTTTCAATTTGGCTGCATTGAAATCGAGGTTTACAATAAAATTAGTTAATAAGATTCGAATATATAAAGTTGCTCATTTTCTTTGAAAATAGTTGTTTGTGCATTGTGTATAACAGTTTAACAGATGCACCTAAAAGCATTTTCTTGTAAGCTCTTTAAACGCTCTTGAAAACCGTCAATGTGTGCAATAGCAATTATCAGTTGAAAGGACTTTACAGTATATATCAGTTAAGTCCTAATTATGCTGGAAACACCTATCTGTTATAAGCAATAACATTAGTCATTCATTGAAATTTAGGTTTGCATTAAAATTAGTTAATAAAATTCGTATATATAAAGTTGATCATTTTCCTTGAAAATAGTTGCTTGTGCATTGTGTATAACAGTTTAACAGATGCACCTAAAAGCATTTTCTTGTAAGCTCTTTAAACGCTCTTGAAAACCGTCATTGTGTGCAATAGCAATTATCAGTTGAAAGGACTTTACAGTATATATCAGTCAAGTCCTAATTAAGCTGGGAACACCTATCTCCTTGTATGAGTGCTTTTAATCGATAACTAAACAGTTCAACAGTGCGGAGCCTCTGTCCACTGAGTTCTCTCATTGTATCCTGGCTGTCCTATAAGCAATAACATAAGTCGTGCATTGAAATCGAGGTTTACATTAAAATTAGTTAATAAGATTCGTGTATATAAAGTTGATCATTTGCTTTGAAAATAGTTGTTTGTGCATTGTGTATAACAGTTTAACAGATGCACCTAAAAGCATTTTCTTGTAAGTTCTTTAAACGCTCTTGAAAACCGTCATTGTGTGCAATAGCAATTATCAGTTGAAAGGACTTTACAGTATATATCAGTTAAGTCCTAATTATGCTGGAAACACCTATCTCCTTGTATGAGTGATTTTATCGATAACTAAACAGTTCAACAGTGCGCCGCCTCTGTCCCCTGAGTTCTCTCCTTGTATCCTGGCTGTGAAAGTTATAAATTTCTTTTTTTTATAAAGTTGTCTTATAAGCAATAACATTAGTCATGCATCTGCAAGCGCACTCTGTGTCACATTGAATGTATTCCTAATGTGATGACAATTTGTAAGCTTGCTAGAATAAATAACAAAGCTTCGACTTATCCATGTGACAAAGTGTTTTCAATTTGGCTGCATTGAAATCGAGGTTTACAATAAAATTAGTTAATAAGATTCGTATATATAAAGTTGCTTATTTTCTTTGAAAATACAGTGCAGTCGCGATACAGTGAACTAATTAAAACCAATGGTGTTCACAATACCAAATTTGTTCACTTTATCGATTCGAACATTTTATGATGTGCTTAAATAACATTAAGCACAAATCTAGACGGGATATCCTTTTATTTATTTAAAAAACAAAAAACAATTCTAATTTTAACATAAAACAGCCTTCATGGGTCATATTTCATTACATATCATCGCATAAGTTAACTAACTTAGTACATAAAATTTATTTCAATTGAAAAGCATAACATAAAATTCAATAAATGAAAAAGATAATTCATTATTGTTTTTGGTCAAAAACTAGGTTTTTAGACTCTTTATAGTAGTCAATGTAAAAAATAATTTGTTTACTCTTACGAATGTTCACATAACCGAGTGTTCATTCCATCGCGACTCCACTGTAGTTGTTTGTGCATTGTGTATAACAGTTTAACAGATGCACCTAAAAGCATTTTCTTGTAAGCTCTTTAAACGCTCTTGAAAACCGTCATTGTGTGCAATAGCAATTATCAGTTGAAAGGACTTTACAGTATATATCAGTTAAGTCCTAATTATGCTGGAAACACATATCTCCTTGTATGAGTGATTTTATCGATAACTAAACAGTTCAACAGTGCGCCGCCTCTGTCCCCTGAGTTCTCTCCTTGTATCCTGGCTGTGAAAGTTATAAATTTCTTTTTTTTATAAAGTTGTCTTATAAGCAATAACATTAGTCATGCATCTGCAAGCGCACTCTGTGTCACATTGAATGTATTCCTAATGTGATGACAATTTGTAAGCTTGCTAGAATAAATAACAAAGCTTCGACTTATCCATGTGACAATGTCTTTTCAATTTGGCTGCATTGAAATCGAGGTTTACAATAAAATTAGTTAATAAGATTCGAATATATAAAGTTGCTCATTTTCTTTGAAAATAGTTGTTTGTGCATTGTGTATAACAGTTTAACAGATGCACCTAAAAGCATTTTCTTGTAAGCTCTTTAAACGCTCTTAAAAGCCGTCATTGTGTGCAATAGCAAATATCAGTTGAAAGGATATATATCAGTTAAGTCCTAATTAAGCTGGGAACACCTATCTCCTTGTATGAGTGCTTTTAATCGATAACCAAACAGTCAACAGTGCGGAGCCTCTGTCCGCTGAGTTCTATCATTGTATCCTGGCTGTCTTATAAGCAATAACATTAGTCATGCATTGAAATCGAGGTTTACATTAAAATTAGTTAATAAGATTCGTGTATATAAAGTTGCTCATTTTCTTTGAAAATAGTTGTTTGTGCATTGTGTATAACAGTTTAACAGATGCACCTAAAAGCATTTTCTTGTAAGCTCTTTAAACGCTCTTGAAAACCGTCATTGTGTGCAATAGCAATTATCAGTTGAAAGGACTTTACAGTATATATCAGTTAAGTCCTAATTATGCTGGAAACACCTATCTCCTTGTATGAGTGCTTTTAATTGATTACTAAACAGTGCGCCGCCTCTGTCCCCTGAGTTCTCTCCTTGTATCCTGGCTGTGAAAGTTATAAATTTCTTTTTTTTTATAAAGTTGTTTTATAAGCAATAACATTAGTCATGCATCTGCAAGCGCACTCTGTGTCACATTGAATATATTCCTAATGTGATGACAATTTGTAAGCTTGCTAGAATAAATAACAAAGCTTCGACTTATCCATGTGACAATGTCTTTTCAATTTGGCTGCATTGAAATCGGGGTCTACATTAAAATTAGTCAATAAGTATTTATTCAATGATGTTGTGTTTGTTTTCTTAAATAAAAACCCTGTTTTTACATTGCGTATACCAGTTTAAGGGATGCTCCTAAGAGCGTTTACTTGTATACTTGTATGCTTTTTAAACTAGCTCAGTTGCAAGTAACTACACCGCTTATCGGCTAAGTCATAATACTTAATTTACTATAATCTATTTATTACTAATAAATACATAAGCAGTTGGCTGCACCCCTTTGTCTTCCCTTAATACTTTCAATTGTACAGTGAAATCAGGCCTTATTATTAAAGATTAGTTATACAGTTATTAGTTTATTAGTATAGTTATTGGCTTATCACTAAAAATTTTCTTACAATTTCCAGGTCATTCGTCCATTTCTACTGCGTCGACTGAAAAAAGAGGTTGAAAAGCAAATGCCAAAGAAATATGAGCATGTTGTGATGTGCCGTTTGTCAAATCGCCAGCGTTATCTATACGAAGACTTCATGAGCCGTTCAAAGTGAGTTTATCATAATTCATAAAATCTGTATACGTAGTAATAAATGCGGTTTATCTCTCAGAACAAAGGAAACACTTTCAACAGGCAATCTGCTAAGCGTGATAAACGTTTTGATGCAGCTGCGCAAAGTTTGCAATCATCCCAACATGTTTGAGGTGCGGCCAACGATTTCACCATTTCAAATGGAGGGCATCACATTCCACACGCCTCGTCTGATCTCCGACGTTTTGGAGTATGATCCGTTCTCGGTGAGTTTTTAAAACTGAAAAGGAAAAGGATAGAATTTAAATGATGATAAACTGTCACTGACTGTTGGTTTCAATCTGTTTTGGAGCGAATCCTAACAATTTAAAAGATGTTCGCTATTGCGAGGCATTTGCCTGATAAAACAAACTTTTCTTTTGCTATCTGGTTCATAAATTGTGGTGAGCTAATGTGATATTCTTACCATTTACAGCAAATCAACCTGCATACTGTAAATTTACTGCTGCTGCAGCTGGAACTGACACTTACTGCCTATGTCTCTCACAAGTCGCGTTTGTTAGCTCCCTCACGTAAGCTTATAGAAGAGATTGATAGTGCGCCGCAGCCGCCTCCACCTTGCCCTAATGGAAAATATCGCTTCCACATACGCGTGCGTAATCCTGAGCTTGCGCAACGTATTAAACTAAATGCTGTTCGTGTCGGCGCCAGTCCAGCTATGAAAATGGAAGGCAATAAAGTTGTGCCCGTGGGCAGTCTTTTGCCCAGTGGGCGCGTGCTGAAACGTGTGAGCGGCACCATTAATCCCATAAATGTAGCCATGAAACCGGTTATATTGAACACAGTAGTTGCGACAACAAGCGCTGCTATAAATGTTTTAGGTACTTCAAAGGTTCTTACTACGCGATCGCAAATGAATGCGCCAACTCCAGCAAAAGTGGCCAAAACCATGCAAGATGGAAAACCCTTTTTCTATCTAACGCCAGCTACAAATACAGGTGGCGTGGGAGCGCGCCTAACTCTAACTAGTCGAACAACATCAAGTGCCGTGCCTTCAACTAATACTGCAGCTCTGCAAATGAACAAAGAGCCCATTGTTAAAGATTTGGCTGCACACGTGAAGTCGACTGTTCAAAAACAAACGAATGGCAGTTCGGATGCCAACAGTCCGGATAAAGAGTCGGACAGCGAGCCAGAAGATCCTTTCAGAGTTAAGGAGCTCATACAACAGCGCAAGGAGGAGCGTTTGGCATCGCTAAAACGCATGGCCATGATCAATAGAAGACGCACCGATGCTACGCCCATTTATGGCGGTGATTGCCGTAGTGCAATTGAACGTTGCATGCAAGCTACGCACACGCTTAACTACTCAAATTGGCAGACGCGTGGATATAGCAATTGTTCTACAGCCATGAGAGATCGTGATGGCTCTTGGTCGCTTAATCGACTGCTAAAATCTTTTGAGCAACGCTGTGCGGATTTGACGCCCATTTTTGCCAACTTTGTTATTTATGTACCGTCAGTCTGCGCGCCGCGCATACGTCGCTACGTGCAAAAACTCAGTTCACCACATTGGCAAAGTGAACGCCAAATAGAATCGAGTATAACGCGTGAGCTGTCACCGAAACTTGCATTGCTACATCCCATTATATCCGCAATGACGACACAGTTTCCTGATCCAAGACTCATACAATATGACTGCGGTAAGCTGCAAACTCTGAATCGCCTTTTGCGGCAGTTGAAGGTTGAAGGACATCGAGTGCTGATATTTACACAAATGACAAAAATGCTAGATGTGCTGGAGGTATTTCTCAACTATCACGGACACATTTATTTGCGTCTGGATGGATCAACGCGCGTTGACCAACGACAAATTTTAATGGAGCGATTTAATGGTGATAAGCGAATATTTTGTTTCATACTATCCACTCGCTCTGGTGGCGTGGGCATTAATCTAACCGGTGCTGATACTGTGATCTTCTATGATTCCGATTGGAATCCAACCATGGATGCGCAGGCGCAGGATCGCTGCCATCGCATCGGACAAACGCGCGATGTGCACATTTATCGTTTGGTCTCTGAGAAAACTATTGAAGTTAACATACTCAAAAAGGCAAATCAGAAACGCATGCTCAGCGACATGGCCATTGAAGGTGGCAATTTTACGACAACCTTTTTCAAGAGCTCTACCATCAAAGATCTATTTACAATGGATCAAACAGAGCAGGAGGATAGTCAAGAAAAGCCATTAAGTGCCGCTTCAGTAGAAGTTAATTCGCAATCATCAAACGGAGGTGGCGTTGAACCAGTTGAAACGGAAAAACAATCACTCCGCGCTTTTGAATCTGCGTTGGCTGCTGCCGAGGACGAGCAAGATGTGCAAGCAACAAAGACGGCTAAAGCTGAGGCGGCTGCTGACTTGGCAGAGTTTGATGAAAACATACCCATTGATGAGATTAATGCAGATGGCGGTGCACCAGTTGAGCTTAGCAAGGCCGATCTAGAAATGCAAAACCTAGTTAAACAGGTAAGATATGGGTCTTCTATCAATAGTTTTGCCTGGCACTGCTTGCATATAACATCGAATGAGCTTTCTGTTGCGATTTTGAGCAGCGAGCGGTGCCTAGAGAAATATTTTAACTATTTAGACGCTCAGACATAGTTGAAGCGATCACACACGCTCGATTATATCACTCAACGTCTAACACTATTGCTAAATCTTAAAGTTAGTTCGTTTTCTTAAGGAAAATTAGACTGAAATAAGTGAAGTTGGAAATAACCATTAGATTCTAAAGATTAATGTATATTAATTGTGTATTAATGTATATTACATCATAAATCTCATAAATCTTTAAAAGTATTGAAAATGTTCCATATCTTACGATAAGATCTATAAAAGGATTTTTAACTAATACTCTCTTTCCTTGCAGCTCTCACCTATTGAACGCTATGCCATGCGTTTTGTGGAAGCAACTGGAGCCGCCTGGACAGCAGAACAAATGCGCGCCGCCGAAGCAGAACTGGAAGCACAAAAGCGCGAATGGGAAGCAAATCGCTTGGCGGCCATGCAAAAAGAAGAAGAACTACTTAAGCAAGAAGCAGAGCCTGAGGAAATGCTTACATACAATCGCAAGGAGAGCAATCAGGTTAATACAAAACAAGAAACAAATTTAACTAAACGAACTATAATAGCTAATAAGAAAGATAAGCGACAAGCGAACAATTCTGGTAATGTTAGCAATAGTATTAACAACAGCAAATCGAAAAATGTCAAATCAAGTAGAAGGAGAAGAGATAGTCTCAATGTTAGTGCGCCGCAGCTGGCAGGCTTTAAACGGAGTAACAGTAACAGTAAGTTGTCCATAGAGATGTCATCAACGCCGGTGAGGCGACGAACACGGTTGCATTCTCTAGGAGTCATTAATAATACACCGCCGCCCACCAGAAAGACAACCCGCACAGCCATGGCAGCAGCAGCATCGGCAGCAGCCGAAGGTATGGGTGAAGATGGCAGCGCTGTGGATGAGCGGCCAAAGCGACTTTCAGCAAACATTGCCATGATAAAGCTAATGAAAACAAACATGGTACCAAAAGTAACTACGAATAGCCCTACGAAATCTAATAACGTCAAGAATTCATCAATAAAAAAGCTAAACAGCACGCTTCCATTGCGTAGAAGCAGGGAAAGCTTATCGGCTACACAGAGAAAACTTTTCCAGCGGCGAGCTACTATTTCGGTGCCCTCAATAACCAAAAATTCGGAACTAGGAGTTGAGAGTTCAACTGAAGAGAGTGAAAATGACGTAGAAACTGAGGAACATGATGCTGATGAAAATGAAACCTTTTCTTTGGATGATGAGACAGTTGATTCCACTGTCGACACGAATGCTCAAAGCGAAGCAGAAAGTGAGCAAGAAACAGATGAGAATCTTAAAGGCGGTAAACAAAGAGCAAATGTACAAACCGAGGATAGCGACGATCAAAACGAGGTAGAAGATTCGGATGTAGATGGTAAGACTAGTTCTAGGTATGCAACAGCTGGAGAGGAATCTAATACGAACAGCATGGATGGCTGGAACGCGCATACTCAAGGGCAAGACACCACAATGACCAGTTCCCCTTATTACAATGTGTCGGATGAGTCCGACACAGATGACAATGATCCGCTGGCTTTGTCGGCCTCAGCCAAGGCGAGTAACACTGTCAACAATGTATCCAGAGGCAGCCGTGCTGATGCTAACAATACGCCGCGCACACGCTCACGTGGTTCAGTCAAAATTAATCTATGGACGCTAGATGTGGGTCCAATGCTGCCCGATTTAAAGTCAAGTGCAAATCGGAGTGTCAAGAGAAACCAACGCACATCAGAAAGCAGCAGCACTTCCAAATCCAATACATTCATATCAACGCCTTTGCGTGCGGGCAATAATGAAGCACAACCCATTCGCAAGCTACAAATTTCAAGCCGTGTGCTAACACCTATGTTGCCTGGAAAAAAAGAAGGAGATGCAAGCAGCAGCTCAACAAATACAGCAACTCTGCATCACTGGATAACCAAGACGCCGCGTGTCTTGCTGCGTTCTACGCAAGGGCCAGCAGTTGCCTTGCTGGCGGCAGCTACAGCAACATCTACTGCTGCCACAACAGCAACATCAACAACAAGTGCTACGCCAGCCAGTGGTGGGGCACGGTGATCCTGATGAAGCGCCGCGTATCATCTGAAACCCAAACACGGCGGCAGTTTGAAATTACAGGTTAAGGCCTTTGTTCGCTGTCATAGGCAAATGTGCGTGTTGCTCGCTTTTTGGTGAGTGCTTAAAAAAAAAAAGCAATTTAAGCTGTTACTATTACTTGGTTGGTAGGCGTGATCATCAATGCCATTGCTGGTTGCTGCAGTTGTTTCTTAAGGTCAAAAAGTATTTATAGACTGTAACACGTTTCCTTCTTCGATATAGTTAGCTTAGTTAGGTGACAAATGTAAGAAATTTAGAATAACAAATTCTATAGGTAAAACTAACCAGAGAAAAAAAAGAAGGTGTGAGCGCAGCCAAAGCGCAGCAGATGCCAGCTAAAGTGGAAACAAAAGCAATTAAGTACTATTTATTATTTTTTATATATTTTTATTCTGTATTACATTTTTTAATAAACTTAAATTTAAAGTCATATCTGCTGCTTTTCTTTGGCTGCTCATATGTAGTTAAGCTGTGTTCTCTTCCAAGCTTCAAAGTGTATATATACCATTATGTAATAGAGTCTCGATATAAGCAGCAGCACATTATTACCACATAAAACTAAAACTGACAAATGAAACTAAACTCAAAAAATTATAATTTAATTGAGTTTCTTGTTAATTCTAACTATTTTTTATATAAGTTTAAGGTTTGGATGTAACTGTTATGTTAGACTATCTCATAAATAATTTATTTCGTAATTTTACTGAAAACAAAACATAGCTTACAAATCTAAAGACTACGAGCATAGATTGACTAACAATAAAAAAAACATCAATTGATATGCTTTAAAAAGTAATTTAAAATTGAAAAGAGAAAAAGAAGAAACGTTGTGGTTTTTATTTACGACAAATTTCGTGAGATTTTTAAGAAGACAATTGCCCAAAGTTGAGAAAACAAACAAGTACGATTATAGGTCTAAGAAAAGAATAAGCGGAAATCAGTAAATATTATTTTCTTACTAAGTAAAAGAATTCTGTTTTGGTGTCACACAGCTTAACAAATTTATTTCTAAGAACAATACAAAAGATTTTATGCGGTTTTTGTCGTATGTGTCTGGCAAAAGTTGTTGGCACCAAAACTGCGACAATTATGCCCAGCCCGTAGCTAGATTTCCGTATAAACCTGTATATATGTATACCACATAAACCTATAAAAAAAACAAATCAAAAAACACTTTGCAAATTGTTCTTCTAACTCTACGAAATGGTCCGGAATGAAAGCTACAACGCATAGATAGATTTAAGTAATAGCGCAATAGCAATAGACAACGAAAACACCAAAACAGAGTTACTCTCGTATGAAAATAATATTCACCGATTATTCTTTTCTTCAACTTTTCTTTGTGCGTACCTTGTGCCTTGTGTGACTCTTCGTATGCCTCCGCCTCAACGTCTGGTTAAACAGGTCTGGATTTCACGCAATACCATGGAACAAATGCCGGTAAGTTTAGTGTGCTAAAACTAAAACTCTTGTAAGTGTGCCACTCATTACCTATGCTATCTTTATGTAGATGTGGTGTCCGCCCACACCGCCACAGGATAACAATGATTTGTACATAGACTTCTCGCTGTCGTTTATGTATGAAATAGAGCCCATACCAGAGACGGAATTGCCGCCTGTATATGTACGTAAAGAGTATAAACGTTCACGCGCGGATGCCGGATTTGGCTTTGATTGTAATCGCAGGCCCAACAAAATGCGTCGTGAGGATAATTTTGTGCCACCGCGTTCGTTGTTTGATCGTCCTACAGCGCAGTTGGCGCGCTTGCGGCGTGATCTTAAAAATCAGCGCTTCCGTGGTTCCTTTAAGCCCAATTCGCCAATACCCGGCTTAAAGCCACAAATACAGCCCAAGCCCTTGGCCGAACAGGAGGCCATGAGCGAGTGGTGCATTTTCGAGGACATTGTCATCTTGCATGTGCTAATTAACTTGCAAGGCTTGCCGTGCAGTCTAATGCTGCTCTCGCCTGGACAGACACCCAACTGGGATCTGGTCTCTGAAATGGTAAACTTTTGTTCTAAGACCTATCGCTCAGCGCGTCAGTGTCGCTGGCGTTATGAGACGCACATACAGCCGCGCGAGGAAGGCAAAGTTGTGGAGAGTCCCAAAAAACAAAAGAAACTAAAGGCGACTTTGCGCACAGAGTATGTTAAGAGTCCGTTGCGTTATTTGCGCACCACACAGCTCTATGCCAGCGATAACAATGCCTCGTTTTATAAAGTAATGCGCACTCGTTTTGACAACATCAAGACGGCCTATTTGAAGAAGGCACCACCACCGAAACGTCAATTTAGTGCGCCCAACTTAATGAATCCCAAGCATATGGAGGTGCTACAGGAGTTTGGCATACAAAACTACGACCAGCCAGTTTCTCCTCTAAATATTGCTGTACTGAAAGCGAATAAGATGCGTGAAAAGCAGCGTGGTCAGTGCCCACCGCCAGCAGCACCACAGCAGCAGACGCAAGTGATGCAGTCACCCAGTGTGCAGCAAATGCAACAGGTGTCCACATCGTTGCCTGTGCAACAACAACAACAACAGCAGCAGCAGCAACAACAGCCACCTCAGGCACAAATTGAGATGGTGCAGCAGCCACAGCAGCAGGCTACTGTTACGGTGCCCGCGGGCAGCACGGGCCAACTGCAGCAGCTGCAAATACAGCATCTTACTAGTGCCAATATGTCGGGCGGAGTTACGTCCGGCCAGCAAACGGCCATATTGTTGCATCCTCCCACTAGCCTGCAAACAGCTCAGCAGCAACACACAACAACTGTGACGCAGGCGCAACTGCTGCGAACGCACCAGTTGGCTGCGCAGCAGCAACAAACAACACTAAACTCCACCCAGATTGTTAAGACAATTGTGGGCACCACTTCCAGCTTGATAGCAGGTCAAATGCAGCAGCTTGCGCAGCAAACATCTGGAAATGCAGGCGTGCAATTGCCCACATCTGGCGGTCAGAGTTCCGTTTCCGTCGTGCTGACCACGCCCGTACAGAGTCTGCCATCCGTAGTACAAACCATGACGCAACATACAAATGTGCCCGCTTCGGCGGCACAAATTGTATCTCTATCCTCACAAACCATACCGGTGAATACTTCGCCGCAGGTGGGCAGCATAGTGCAGACACAAACGTTACCTCAAGTGGTTTCTGTTTCCTCACTGCCCACTGTGGGGTCTGTTTTGACCACGACGGCTAGCTTGCAGCAAGGTGGCTCAGTGACCACGCTCAATACGTTGCGCGGTCAACGCATTGTCTCGACGTCCTCAGGCAATACCTTGCAGGATGTAGTGCTGCAACAGCGCACATCAAACGCTGGCCAGTCAATTGTATCCATGCCCAATCTTGGTCAAGGCGTTTCCCCTGCACAGTTCCAAACACAGCTGCGTCTGGCAGCCGTGCCCAACTCGCCGGCTACGCAGACCCAATTGGTCACCACAAAGAGTATACCGGTGAGTGCGCTACAACAGAGTCCCAAAAACGCCATGACTGGCGCTCAACAGACAAATACCCATATACAGCTTTATCGGCAGCGAAATTTGAAAGTATTACAAACCACACAGTCGCCGCGCAATGCTGCAGGCACTTTAAATCCGACAGTAGTGCAAACCGCCGGTGGATTAGCTACCGGCACTATTATACAAGCCAGCAGCATCATGCAAGCCACGGCAGGTACGCACGTATCCAGCCAAAAGATAGCCGTATCTGGCATGCAAGGTTTAACCACTGTACAAGCTGGCAATGTTGTTTCCTCTGTTGGCACAGTGCAAATGGCGTCGCATGGACAAGCGCGCACACAGTTTATTAAGCAAATGGCAGCTGGCAAGCAGGGAGGGCTACAACGTCAATTGGTCACGGATGGCAGTGGCAGCACAGGCGGCAGTGGGGACATGCTGCTGGTTAATCGTCATAGTGTACTGGCCGCGCAAAAGGCGCAACAGTCAACTGGACCTCTTTTTACAACTACAACAACGCAGCAAGGTCTGCCGCAACAGCAAACCCAATTGGCAGCGGCTGGCAACCAGCAGGCAATGTCTCAAACACAGCAAGTGACGCCGCAACAAATAGCCTCGCTTGTTAAGGCCTCCACAGCAGCAGCCGCCAGTGGCACCAGCGTCAGCGCGGGCGGTGTAACTGTATCCGCCACAGGTCCTCCAACGGCACAAGGCACGGTAAATATGACGCTACCACAGCTGAAGCCGGGCAGTCAAATAAAGGTGACCATGCCTAATCAAATGCGTCAGCTACAAATGCAGCAGCCGCTGACAATGCCACGCAAGATCAGTCGTATGACACAGTTAGTGAATGCTTCGGGACAGCCGACGGCCACGAATATAGTGGCCACCTCTGTATCGCAACAAACGGCGGGTGGAGTCACCGTTTCGCCGGCGGGCAATCAAACGTTGCCAACCCAGCAGCAACAGAAGACCACGCCAGGTGGAGCTAGTGTACAGGCGCAGCTGTTGCACATACAAAACAGCAAATCGCTGCCCAACTCGGTGACTGTGCAACAGATACAACAGGTGATGCGTGGCGGGCAGCAGGGAACGCTGGCCACTACCAATCTGGTGCTGGGCAAGAACAGCGTTGGGCGTGTAATACCCGTTTCGGTAGCCTCGCAGGCTTCACAGCGCCAGACCATACAGGTAAGTCACATAGTTGGTAAGCATGTCAAAAAAATTACAAGCTCATTTAAAATGTATTTTCTTCAGGTCGTTTCCGCAGCTTCAGCGCAGGCTTTGGCTGCAGGAAATCTGCGAACGCACGTCTCTGGCCAAAACATTGCCAGCGCCTTAAAGGCAGCCGCTTCTGGTGGCAATCCCAACCAGACAACACAACAAACATTAATTGCTGCACTGCAACAAAATCAGCGACAGAATGCCAGTCCAGTGCGTTTGCAAACCACCGGTGGCAATCTGTTGGCTGTTGTGCAGCAACAACAGCAACATACTAGTATTGCGGGTCCAACGGCTGGGCCGGCTGAGGTAATGACCATAACACAAACCACAGCAACGCTGCCCACTGTCAGCAATATGCAACAGCAGCAACAGACTCTGGCGCAGCAGCAGCAACAACAACAACAATCACAACAGCCTACAACGCAACAGGTACGCACGCTGGTGAAGAAAAAGATCATGATCAGAAACGAGAAAGAATAACATTTAGTGAATCGCACAAAAGTTGCTAGACCACGCCATAGAGCTGCCAGTAATCGGCGTATTATCATTACAACCACAAGCACTATAGCCACCAATACCAGCACCACCACCACAAACACTACAATACCAATTGCGGTAGCGGAAGTGAACCCACAACAACATCAATAACTTTCGATAAATGTCTGCCAAAATTTAAAAGTCCATCGCCATAAGCCATATTTGAAATTACTCTCACATATCGTTCATGCCGGCGTTACTTTCATTTCAAATCAAGTGAACTTTAGGTAGTACTATTGCTATAATGATTCCAATTTCTGTTGCTTGGTTTTACAGCCATGAACAGCACGGCTTGCTCAGAGCTTGAGCTTGGCGTTTTGGATACGTGGTGTTCCGGCTGCTTATGGATGGTCAGTTCAAGGCGTGCAAGGCGTAATGCTTAGATAGTTTATTACCAATTAATTAGTTAATAGCTATGTGTGCATTGTATTATATCTATTCACAAAAATTGAGCCGGCTTAATGCCCTTGATAATTTTTAGGTCATACTTAGTGTATGTTATTAGTTAGTATATTGTAAGTTATGTAAAAATGCATAAATACACATAAGTATTAGAATCATAGCTTTGGTCGTGTAGGCTTGAACTTTTAACAGAGCTCGGGTCTATGCGTTATTATACAATAAAATTAATATATATGTTATGTATAAATTAAAATAATACATCTATAATAATAAAATCTCATATATTTGATCTTTTATTCTAACATTTGTATGTATACTTTGTACAAAGCTCTTGTGGTATGTTTGTAAAAGACATAGTGTAAGAACATATAGTATAAGAATACAAGGTAAGCTTATTTAGTCGACAATGTGCTGTGTATTGCCCAATTACTAGTTAGCTACCACTCCTGCAGGCCACTAAGAGGCAAAGAGTTGAAAAACAACGTGCGAAGAAGTTTAAGCGCCGAGTTCAGCGCGCTATTTGACACCGTTTATTAATTAGAAAGAATTGTGATAGATTTAAAAATCAACGAACTTATTTACGATTCAAAATCGATTGTTGAAGAAAACGGCATTGTACTCCGAAAAGCTCAAGTCATTCGACGAAGAATAATGATTCATTTTGGAATAACTAAAGAAGTGAGAGGAGGAGTGAGGGTTCGCGCCGCTTGGCACTTATGTATGTATATAGATTTGTTGTATAGAAGGGAATGTGTACTGGAAAATCTGCAATACACAGCCTGCTCAACTATGGGACTATTTTGAATTAACAGCAGACCTCTATTGCCGTTTATAGACAGATAATAATTTGTTAGAAATTTAGGATCAATATTACCGCGTCTTCACGCGACGCACGGACTTGCCTGCTAACTTCGTATCGTGTAACAAGCGCCTTGGAAACGGATCAAGCAACATTCAAGTTAATAAAGAATTTGATGCAGACAGTAGGGACAGTGCCCGACAGTGGGATACCCTGTACTCATTTTTCCCCACAAAAATCAAATTTCTGTACTTTTTGTATGCGCATCTTTCGGTAACATTTTTCTGGCTCTAACTTTTATAGTCTCTAAGGAACTGAGACCAACACGGACAGACGGACGTGGACATCGACTCCACTATTGCTCCTGATCATATGTGCCCATGAAACAATTGGTCTGTCACGCCTCCTTCTCCCGTTTACATACATTGCACAAATCTATAATACCCTTTAACACTTTATCTACAGATTATAAAAACGTTTAAGGTATATATCCTGCACAGGGATTCCGATGGCTTGCAAGATTTTCTAATGATTGTGTAGGTCTAAAATATGACAAACGCTTGCCCAAGCCGAGAACCTTCGTCAAGGAAGAAGACTTCCTTTTTATGTCAGTTCCCTGACCTCGTGGACACAGGGGACTTATTAAGGCGATGACTGGCAATTCTAAAAATGTGGATCATCACATTTTGATGATTTCATCTATCGTAACTGGCAATGAAATTTGGTGCTTTCAGTACATGTAACTCACCAAAAGGCAAAAGGAATTGAGGATGCAGAAGAGTCGAATGAAGAATACCGTTTGCTTCGATTTAAAGATCTTTGTCGATAAGGAATACGATCCACAATGTAGGGTTGCATGCTCAATATTGGGTGTTCTGAAGAGATTCCACAATCTTTGGGTTCGATCGGGGTACAAGGAAGTTGGAATTTGGTTTTTCTTCTAACGTTCGACTTCTAACTATTCATAAAACTCAGCGATGAGAAAAACCCGTTCAGTACGATTCCTACATTGTAGAAGGCTTCGACAGCGTCCTCAAACAATTTTGGCCTTCACTGTGTTGACTCGGAGGGGTGGATATTTTTAATAAACTTAAGGAAAACAAATGCAATATTGATCCTCGATAGCGTGTTATTAATGTGGAAATATGTTTTTAAAAGTGGATATACTCTCGGCAAGAGTATAAGCCGTGCTGCCTGATAAGCACTGGTTGTCATGGTGAATTGCCGTTTTGCCGTCAACCACAACACAATCCATTGTGAACGGACATTGTTATTTTTTCAGTTTTTTACTAAGCAAGCATTTGGAATATAACGTTATGTCCTTGTTTAATGTCTGCAGCTGGTGGTCCACACAATGTGCCGATTTGGGTGAGGAATATGATGTGGCCAGTTTGTTATGCGCACGTTTTGGCCTGGACGCACAGGAAAAGGACTACATCATTGTGGGTTCACAAACGGGTCAATTAAGTATTTACTATCCCCAAGTGCAGGCTCATGCTAGTTCAAAGGGAAATGCGTATCAGGTCACAGATTTGCTGTTGGAGACACAACTGAATGCGCCTATTCTAGGCATATATGCCGGCAAGTTTAGCGGGTGAGCAGTAGTTGAGACTCCTAGAGAGAGAGAGAGAGTTACTGAAAGTAAACTGCATAACTTGCAGCAATGTGCGCAATGAGAACACCAATCAACTGGGCGTGCTGCTGCCCAATGCCATAGTCATCTACAATCTGCACACCATGAGCGGCCTGGCGGAGCACGGCAATCAGCTGCGCCTGCAGCAGCAGGTGGAATATAAATTCAGTCGAGTCGCCTTTTCGCTTTGCCAAGGTCATTTTGGTCAGGTAAAAGGACGTGAGTTCTTCTGTGTGGTGCATCTGGATGGTACGCTCACCTTCTACGAGCAGGATGGCATTTCTTATGAATGCCGCTTTCCCGGACATCGTGCTTTACCCGCGCCGGTGTGCTATTGCGAGCGCACGGATAGCTTCTTTCGTTTCAGTGCCACTTGGCATCTAGAGTGCTTTAGCTATCAGGAGCTATCACATTCACTTATTAGCAAGAGCAGCTATAATCCCACCTGGTCGCAGTGCATAGGCGAGGGCATTATCAACATGTGCGTGGTGCAGTTGAAGGAGTAAGTAACCGTTTTGGCATATGTTTTGGTCAGTCTTTATAGTTTAGTTGTATTTCTAGGCATGCTTCTTGGATTATGATACTGGGCGAGCGCAATTTCATTTGCTTGGATGACAATGGCAAGTACAATTTCATACTAAAACTGGACTATGCGCCCAAGTGCTTTCATAGCTTTGTTGTGGGCTATTACTGGGGTAAGCTGGATTGGCAGAAGCTTGTGTCACAAATAACGCTTGCTCTCTCTTATAACGTTTCAGAGCCTAGTGCGCGTCTTATTACCGCCATTGTATCAGAAGAAGGCAAGTTGTATCTTTACGAAGAGGGCAACATCATTTGGGGTGCTCAATATAAAGATCGCGCACCTGTGGCAATACATCGTTCCAATGTCAATAGTCTGCCCGGTGGCATAGTTAGTTTGAGCCCCACTGGACAGCTTCAAATTGGCTACTTGGGCTCCGATGCGTTTGTTTTTCACGTGCCGCCTATGAACATAGCCGAGCTGAGTTTCGCCGAGGCACACAAGCAGCTGCAGCAGTTGGAGGACGAGATTAAGGAGTCCGTTGATATTAGCAACATCAACGAGCAAAATCAACAGGCAGCCGATAATGTGCGCATACATTTTACAATTAACTCAGAGGTAACCGATGATTTGGATGCGCTACTCTTGGATGTGCCGGCTGAGGTGGCCGTCAAGGAGCTGTCAACTGCAACTGGTTTTTTGAAGCTTAAAACTAAAATAGAACTTGCCGAACTGCAGTTGGTCTTCAATACACCCTTAGGTGTGCGGTGCAGCAAGGATGCACTAAGTTTTGTGGACTTGCCTGCTGGATGCACCAAGGAGCTCGAGCTGAGCTTCTATATTACTGAACTACTGCATATTCATACCGCACGAGTGGATGTAATCGCCTCCTATGTTAGCACGAGGGTAAGTGAACTTATAACAGAGCTGATTTCTGTACCCTATAGTGAAAAGGTTATACTAAGCTGGAGCGTAGTTATGTTATTCAAAACAAAAGACACAACCCGTTATTCATATCGTTTTTTATATGGACTCAAAACCGGCGTATCTTGTAAAAAATAACTGCTAAAGATTCTAAAACGGACTACATGGTGTGAGTCGACGGTCGCCCCTTTTTTTTTTATTCTGTTGCAAACGTCAATGAGGGCGTCAATGAAATCTGAAAAAATTCTTATATTCACACATATCCATCAAAGATCTTCCTTCAAATTGCAAATTATTGACTCTTGAAATATCTTCCTTTCGCTTTTGTAACAGCAGCGTATACTCTGTGCATCCTTTCTGCAATGATTCAGTTGATATTTTATTCCAAGTTTTTTGGTTGCACGGTTTCTGACGTCTCAGTAGGAGTAGGGGGGTTGCCTAAATGTGACTATTTGTGACAAGAGAGGACGTGGGGTTAACAATCCTTAAAATTTTGGTGACGTCTTTTATGAACAGCCCCAAGACAGGGTATGGATGTAAGTTTTGTTTGCTCTTTGCCTTTCTCATATACGAGTGGGTCGGTCTAATACAGCAACACCAGCAACGTCACACGAACACTGTTTTGGAAATGGTCCGTTATTAGCAAAAATGTTGAATTTTTTTACGCGAGCTATAGTTATAAAATTTGATGGAGACTCGTGTGAGTCATATCATTAAAACTATATTCACCTTTTTTCAATAGAAGCCCCCTTCCTCTGCAATCGATTTACCTTAATTACTGCAACACCCCGCAAAGTATAGATTTGAAAATTGCCACAGGTATTTATAAAAGTGTTTTCGATCTATGTTTCGAAATTTAACAATACTTGTGTTCGCCTTGTCGTGGACATTCAAAGACTTAATAAAATATTGTAAGGAAATTTTCAATGTGGTAACCATACTCGTTTGCAAAATGGATGCAAATCGGAGTAAGTGAAAGCTAACTATGTATATGAAAACAGCTGTGTTGTATACAATCACTCTCATAACAGCTGATTACGAAGAGGAGAGGAGGAAACACGAAATAACAACGTTTGGTGTAAAATATCCTAACGTATAGACTTCAAACCAATTTTTACCTAACTAAACGTATATTCGGCAAACCGCAATCATTTTATCTTTCGAATGGTATGGCTTTCATCTGAAAACGTTGCGTTATTGCGAAGTAATCGGTACCTGTTGTTGAAAGACCGTTTAGAATATTTTGTCAGTCACTAACACAAGAACGAAGACAGCTCAGCGAGAAAAAGTGTTCGGCTCAGAGCGAAACCGAGTCGACATATTTTAGGTTTTTCAGTGAGTATTGAAAAAAGGTGTTGACTGTTATCCAGTGGATTTAGTGTTTGTGGGCAAAATGTGTACACGGTATTCCGTTGTCGGACACTGTAGTCCGTCTGCATCCTCATTGCGGTTTATTCATATATATCAAATCGATATCTTATACTCAAACACCTGTGGGGGTTAGCGAGCCAATCGGGCTGAGTGCTACCTAATGAACAGTGTTCAATGAGTCAACTCTAAGCGGGTAATTGTCTTCTATTACTATGTATTATTGATTCAAAATGCTTTGTAATTGCGGTTACACTGCCGGTAATCTTTCTCTATTTCTTGAAAAGATATAAATTTTGTAATAAATAAATGGATATTAGCTGCAATCATTTTTGTCCCAAAGAGCTTTAGGTTTATGGAATACTTTGTAAATAATAAAGTTCATAATCTATTACAGGGCATACCACGTGTTATACAGCAGGCCGCCTATTTGCCACTAAGCATGTTCTACAAGATGTGCCAACCTCAGAAGGCAGCTGGCATTAAGCTGACCTATACGATCAATACCAAACATTTGGTGCCAAAGTTGGCAACGTTCTTTAGCGAATTTCTGGAAACGCACAGCGAGGCGCAGGCTTTGGGCTTACAGTTGCTGTGTCCGGGCTTGGAGAAGCTACACGAAGTCATTACCGTGGTGGCAGCCAAGAACTCAAATCGTCTAAGGTTTGTAGCGAAACGAGCACAAATCAAATCTGTTCTCTAACTTAGCTACTCTATGCCAACTCAATAGAATCCAGTCCGATTACATTGAAACCTTTGCCATGATTTTGGAACGCATAGATCAGACCACGTTGCAATACCATAACGCCAATAATCTGGTGAAAACTGAGAAAAAGAAATCCAAAAAGGATATGCCGAATCGCTGCATGGAACGCTATACAACGAACGCTTTTATACCCGCTCAGCCCATATTGCAGCGCATTGATTTACATCGCGAGACACAGGAAAACATACGTAAACAAACGGTAATTGGACTAGACTAATTGGTAGTGCCGTTAATAACTGTTTTGTTCAACGTAGGACGAATTGGAGGCACTATGGCAACAGTTCAAAATGCTACAACGCCAATTGCAGGAGCAATCGGAGAGTGAGCCCAAGGAAACGTTAGTCATGCAAATAGAGGAGAACTATGATCACCTCATATTGGAGGGCGATAAATTGGCCGAGATACGCAAGAGCGAGCGCAGGTAGAGTAACAGGTGGTGCTTAAAATATACGTTTTTATATTTCAACGAAATGACAGCTATTTTTTACCCTATATACACATTGTGTTAAGGGTATTATAGGCTTGTGCATCGATGTGGCGTGAGATTTTTTTTTTTTTGGTATCTGGTAAATGGTATCCGGTAACTTTGCGTCGCTGATTTCAAATTTTCTTGCACCGTTTTCGAATTATCGATATTTCCGCAAATGTCATATATCTTAGGACCCTTACTACCGATCGACAAAGGTGCGACTCTAATTGAAGGTTGTTTAATATCAAATCAATGTCTCCTAGACAGGCTTGGTCAAATGATAGTTTATATGAATATTTCCCATTTGTAATTATTGCATTGATGCAATCATATCAATCAGCTTTTCCATCGATTAATTTTTGATCCAAATTTAATCGGTTATATGCAAACCTTTTTATAGAACACGACTAAAGGGTATCTGACTATCTGTATCATATCTTTCATTTTATGTTTGCTTAGGCTGCGCTGCGACCTTAATTGCGCCATGTCCTTAGCGAAATCAATAATTCATGGCCTGAACTTGGAGGAGCGCGTAGTAAATGTCGTTTCGTCAGTGTTGAGTGTACCCGTTGAGGACTGGACTGAATTGGTAAAGCGCATGCCATTTATTATCTAGTAAATACTTAAAACTTAAAATGCAATTGATTTTTTTTCTGCACAGAGCTGGGAAGAATCCATGGCACCCGGCATCGATATGCTACATCACTTTGGTCCACTGACGCGCTCAAAGTCTAGCTCCACCTATGGTCTGCTGGATAGCAGCTCGTCACAAGACACCTTTGACTACAGTCGTTTTAGGCGTCATTTTGCCACTTTCTTCGATCGCATAGTACGCCTAGCTTCATCGGATGAGCCCAAGCCTGTAGCTCCAGAGCAACCGGTAGCAGAGCAACCGGCCATACAGACAGTGAGTGAGATTGAGAACATGCAGCGCATGCTGAGCGAACAGAATGCCCTGGCACGGGTGGTCAAGCCGAGTCAAAACCATATAGGCACATCCTTAGAAGCCGTCGAAGACGCTGAAGAGGAATACGATGAGGAGGATTTGCGTGAGGTGGGCTATCGCAAGGATTATGGTGTGACCGAGAAGCAGCCCGGCGATTGTTCTGATTGGATCAACAAAGACTTTGAGTTACCCACCACTGAGGAATTGTTCAGTGATTTGGGCATTTGGTGGTAAATCATAATTATCAAATACAGTTAAATCTTGTTGTTGTAAACCGCACACATGCATTTCCTATTTCCTGAACCATTTCATGTGCGCTGTCCACATCATTTAAAAAATGGCAAGTAGTCCGAATTAAGCAAGTAGTAGTAGAGTTATACCCCTATACCGTTTTATTTAGCCGTAAAAAAGCTCACACTTACACAGCAGAAGGAATGCTAATACTGAGAAAAAAAATGGAGTTCTAGTATTAACTAGAGTTGTTCTGAAATGTAGAACGATTGGCGGTTAATAAAAGACGTGACTGAGGTTGGTGGGTCAACAAATTCTGTCGATTTGGCGGCGCGGAGGTGTATAGAAAAAGTGATGTCCCTATTACAAAGTCAAATGTCGCTATAGAGTTTTGTGACGTCACGGAGATGGAGATTGTGTCAGGGGGTTTCAAATTGGTGATGTAGTGAAAATCGCTATTTTTTAAAGCGATTTTTTTTGTTAATTTCTCGGACAATTCTTCAATTTTTTTTCTCAGTCTAGCTGCATTGACTTAAATGTATCGAGATGCACTTTATATACACACAGTCTCGTTTAATCCAATTTTCATTTAAAGTCGAAAATATATCTCTAAATGGCAAAGACAATACCTCTAATCACAATCAAGCTTTACCGGTTCACATATACTTACTTAACTGGTCATAACAACACGGCCTGATGTAAAGCTCTCCTCCAGGCGTCTCTGCTTTGCGCGCGCCTTCTCCAATTGCTAATACGAAAGGTAGCTAGTGTACCGTCTACCTGCCCCATTGTCACCCCGCTTCGACAACCGCACTGAAGAGCTTTTTGTCGTAAGAGATTCTTCATCCATACGCACAACATGACCTAGCCAGCGGAGCAGCTGGATTTCAATGCGATTAGCTATGTCAATGTCGTCGTAAAGCTTATAGAGTCCATTGCTAACGTGTAGAGGGCCAATGGAGTACTTCCCGCTAGAACATTCATAGGGCATTTTCATCAGACTGCGACATAAAGCAAAACGGGAAGGATGAGCGTCTTATAGAGTTTTAGTTTCGTCTGGCCAGAGTTGTCTCTACAACTCATTTGGCTGCTGAGAGCAAAGTAACATCTATTGGCAAGAGTGATCTCTATGCTGACATCGTTCTTCATTGTGAAGTGGTCCCAAGGTAGATGAAATCGTTGACAACATTAAAAGTATAGTTTTCAACATCAATTTGATAATCCAACTGCAAAGCAAATACTTTGTCTTGTTCTCATTTAAAACTAGACCCTCCCTGGCAGATTCTCTTTGAATAGCCGCAAAGGCTCCAGTACGACATCGATTCCAACTCAGACAGACGACATATACGGGCTATCAAATGCTGCTTTATAATCGACAAAGAGATGGTGAGTGTCAATTTGGTGGTCGTTGGTCATTTCCAGGATTAGGCGTAGTGTGAATATCTGGCAGCTTGAATGCGACCATGACTTCGTCATAGCTACGCTGCTGTATATCCACACCGTCTTTTATGATTAGGGATGTCGGGAAGTTAACTCCGGGTGCTGCATTCTACACAAATCTAATCTAATCTACGACCTTTCTTCTTGGAGCTTTTTTATAGTTTCATCCTTCGAGAGTGGCACTACTACGCATTTACCTACTGTGACCAAAGTAGCATCGATTGGTAAGTGAGACTTCGATTGACCTACTCATCTAAAGATAAATTGTCTTCATTATAAAGAAGTGTGTTCCAAGCTTTCTTCCTCTTCGCATCTTTAAAATAGTTCCCATTTTTTGCGAATCTTTGCTAATTCTACTCATAGTACAAATATTGGTCTACTTTAGGTAGCTTAGAAGCATTCAAATCGTTGTGGATTCTTTTTGTTGTGCATAATCCAGAATTAAGCAGGACTGTGCACTAGGAGATGACTCATCATGCGCCTGAAGTATGTGTGTCTCACATAAAAAAGTAAACAATACAAGTCCGACGACCGCTTGGCAGCTGCTGCCTCGTTTACACAGAGCGTAAAACACGATTTCCATCATCTTCAGAAGTTTCACTTCAATAGACATCTTTAGACACCTTCAAATTTGGGATGAAGTGCATTGAAACAGATACTATATTCTACGGAGATGGTATATACAATCATTGGTCGTACTATGCGAGAGTTCACTGGAGATTTAGCTAATGGAAGATAATCTGCTAGGGTGGGTCTGTTGGTAAATGAGAGCAAAACAAAGTATATGTTTCCTTTAAGTAGAGCGACACGGCAGTTAGGCTCTTAGATTGCTGTTGAAAACTACACTTTTTAAGTGCGATTAATCGATAAGTCGGAGATATTTATTACCACTTCCATGGGTCTTACAGAAAATTTCGTCTTATTTTTGATAAATTGACGCATAATTTCGATGACTTCCGGCGTAATCCAGCGACTTTCGACGTTTTTTGAATCGCGTAAAGCGTTCATGAACTTTGCTAGGGGATAAACCATTGTCAACATAAACTTGCTTCAATAGTTCATGAGTTTAGGTAAACGTTTATCGAGTTTAAAACAAATGCTAATATTTGTTCTTTTTTCGATGTTCATTTTTCAATGGATTCTGAAAGGTTACAGAATATATTGAATTTTTTTTTTTTGTGTCTCAGTATCGATGTTTTTTTCATTTTGAATAGTTTAAACACTTGATAAGCGGCTAAGGTTAGGAAGGTAGGAAGGAAAAAAACCGATACTTCTACGGATAGTATCGAATCTTTTCAAGCCGATGGTGCTATCGTTACTATCTAATCTTTTTCCTGAAATCATAAAATACGAAAAAATCGTATGGCGCCCTATAGATGGCAGGGAGCTAGTCGGTTTAAGAGACACAAGCAGCATCACACGCCACTGTCTCGGAAATGGTCATCTTTTAAATCCAGGGATCACTCTATTACTTTCATGCCATTTGGTTTTTGTATAAAATGGTAAACCAAAACAAACATGGGTGAATCAAATCGAAATCGATATTATTGAAAAAAGAAAACCGAAATAAAACCGTTTAACGGATCAGGAGTACAGGTTCTACCGTAATCGTAACCGTATCCGAAATAAGTTTCGGTTTGAATCCTTGAAAGATAGTTTTGCAGCGCTACTAAGCAGTACTTTCTATGTAACGAACACTTTTTATTCGAAGCAGAGCTGAAAACTATCGATGGTTCTAGCTAGATATTCAGGGGTGTGTCAGAAATCTGTTTCACCCAAATTTCAACCGAATTGCAATTTGTCGGTTTGCCAAGTATCAATTTAAATTAACAGAAATATCTTACAGAGCGTCGGAAATCGTACAAAAAAGCCGACCGAAGGATTTAGGGAATTTAAAAGAAAATTTATGCCAAACCGTCTAAAAATTGCCAGCACAAACTCGATTGAGTTTTTTCCTATCGATAGTTTAAACACATGCTAGGCGGCTAAGAAAGAAAGATAGGAAGGAAAAATCCCCGATAGTTCTATCGACAGTATCAAATCATTTGGAACCTTGTTCCTGAAACTATCGAAATTATTATAATGAAAATTATGGAATTTTGTATGTTCGTGATATTTGCCGCATAAGTTACTAATAATGTTGCTAACAAATTTAGCGATTTTCTACTTTATCTTGGATATATCGCAAAATTTATCTCGCACCTTCATCGCTGCCGCATAAACGCATCTTTCATCTTGCTAGATTTGTAAGCTTCGGACAGTCAACCAACCCGTTTATGATGCATATTGTTAAGAGAGAGGAAAACAAAAATCTAGACAAAAGGCTTACACACGCACCAGTTTGGGATCCAAGCAGCAGCTGCACTGGCGACAGACCCAAGAGACCGGTGTCTAAGGCGTCAACGCTGGGACAGACAGCGTGTCTGGCATGCGCATGTGGGCCGTGACTCCTTGTCAGTTTGCCTGCCGCCACTCTTGAATCCCACACAACATGGCATAAGTTATATGGACTGGTCGGGTTCTACTATTTCACCAGCACTCTGACGCAAGCACAATAAGCTCTAGTTTGTTATTTTCATTTTTTTAATGTTTTTTTCAACTTAGCGTATTCGCTACCGTTTTGTAATCGCGTTTTGGTTGTACAGACTGTAAAATCATTTGTTTTTGTTTCTTGCAAATTAACACCTTTTTAACTTAGCGCATTTGTTGATTATGTGTTTTTAAATGGTATTAAATTACATAGGTCAGTCACATTAAATGACGTAGATAAGATCAGCTCATTAGTTGTGTTCAGCAAAATCATGAGTTATGCGTCACTGTGCGTGTCGTATACTTGTTTGATAATCCAAAATTCACTGCTTTGTAATGCCGTTTATTAGAGGTACAATACATTACGCATATCAACCTGTGGCGAGCCTCTATTAGCGTTAAATCAACCACTGTGCTTAAGGATTAAGCTAACCGGTTTTCAATTATAAGACATATATTATTATACGCTTATTTCCTCAAATTTTGATACATGTTTTGTTCTTATCATGTTTTTTTTTGTTGACAATCACTTAGCCAACAATAACGTAAAGTTGTATTAAAAACGTAAAACGTCAGCTGGAGAAACGGAAATGCGTCGAAAAGTGTGAGAAAATTATTTGCGTTATTAAAAACAACAACACGTATAACTCAAGTGCCCAGAAAACAATATGCTTTATTATTAATCATCAGAATTCCAATTAGGATTCATTTGCTCTTTGGGTGAACACAAAGCGGGATATTTGGGATTAGTGCCGGTTTGGCATTCTGAAGCCGGTTCACCCAGTTTATAAACAGGCGAGTCTATGGCATAAATGCTAGCATAGTTACAGGCTGTATTATAGATGTACAAAAAAGGATAGTCCGGATTGGTGAAACGCATCATGGCACAGCCCACATGGGTATTGCGATCCAGCACCGATTCGGCAAAGTGTCCATATTTATCGCTAAGAAAGTGTTGATAAGCATAATGTGGATTCAAGCTTGTTGGGTTACACTTACAGATGATGTGCCACGCGGAAGCTGGTTATGTAACTGCTGTCTATTAGCGGATACTCGCCGAACCACAAGCCCAAAGACTGGTGCACCAGGCTTGTAACATTTAGGGGCACATCACGTATACGCTCCACGCCCGACAGATTCTGACCAACATTGCGGTAACGATACGAGTTATTGCAATCATCGTGCTCCAAATAGCAGGTCTTCAAATTCATGGTGGCCAGATACTCTAGCTCCTCATCCCAAACCATGGTGGCCATGCGTGCGGCTGGATAATAGCCCGGCAGTTGTCCTGATGCTATAAAGTTACGACGCTTGTTATGCTCATCCAGTATAAAGCCACGATGTGGTTTTAAATTGATCATAACCGCATCCGGCGAGCAACGCTCATGAAATTGCTAAGTAGAAATAGTAGTATAAGAACAGTGAGTCAACTTTCAGTGGCTCGCTTTAAGGTAACACCTACGCCATCATTATTGCAGGCCACATGACTACGTCCATTCGGACATAGCTCTGCATCACACCAGGACAATTGCTTGCCCGTAACTCGGACTCCTAACAGTGCGAGCATTAAGATTTGTACAAGTATTCCAAAGTCTGCCATATTTGATATTATTATTTTTTTTTTTTTGAAATTTTTGGTGCCTGCTGTAGTTATCCAATGCACTGGAACTGTCGTTGCTTGAATGCAAATCCTGTGTGCACGAGTCGTTATATTTATATGATCTCACACCAAAAGCTGCAATTGCAGCCTTATTACAAATGAGCGATTTATTTTTGGAAATGCTTGTTTTCCATAATGCAAAGTCAAGTGCGACAATCAGAAAAACAAAGACAGGTGCTGTCGAAGCTGTTGGTCCTGGATAAATAACGCAAAAACAATTGAGACAGGTCACCGTTAATTGGCTGAGATGATTCAGTTGGCGATTTCCATTGTCTCGTTTAGGTGATAAAACGTAAGCGGCTGTTAACATCCCGCTGATAAGTAAGTTCCAGTTCTGGTGGGAAAATGTTCTAAAAAAGATTTACATAAAGTACGCACACATATGCGTGGAACTAGTTCCAGTTTTGGTAAAGAAGACGTTATGTAAGGTTGGTAGGTGCCCTATCCTACCCACCAGTGGAGGTCTCTAGACGTGTCTATGCACCTAGAGAGTTGTTTTTGTTTGTTGTTTTCAAGCTCGGCAGGTAATATTGATATTGCCGGCAGTTCTTCTACGTATTTTACCAACTTGGAATTTACGGCATTTGAATATCAAATCGTATGCATATTAAATCTATGTCATCGAAACGCATGGTAAAATAGAAGCAGGAACTGACGTCTTAAACTCGTCTTTTAATTCAAAATGGTTGTTGACCTTGAACTTGGGGAACCTTGAATTCAGCGTCAACGAAAACTTCCAAATGTATCGATGCAGCAACAAAAACAATTCTTGGAATTCGCTGCATTTGTTTCAATAAGAATTTCCAATATTTCGCCACCTAATCACAGTTTAGGGAAAATACGTTGCTGCGAAAAGATTGTTCTGCTAGTGACTTAAAATATCGCTCTGAAGTACATCAAAGGAATCTGTGCTCTACTTCCCAGCCTTGCCAGTTCTTGTTTTCTTATATTTCGCATATGGGTGTTATAATGAATCTTAGCGATATCTTTTAGGAAACCAGGATTTGTAATGCTGCATAACTGGATACTGCTCTTTAGCAGAATATGCGATTTGCTTTAATTGTGCCGAACATCTCTCGAAAAAAATTAGTTTATCAATTTAGATAATTTTAACCCTAGAACGTCATCCTTCGTCAAAATGACTACGCGCGCTATATGACGTTAGTGTGCAAAAATAAAGAATGACGTTCCAGGGTTAAGAAAAATGGATGGAACTGGCTCGGAATACAATTATGGTCGTAAGCTGATCGGATGTATCGGCGAAGTTTTTCAGCAGTGTTTTTGAATAACGCTTTATCTGATCGCAAATAGTGTACATATATAGTATACGTAACTTGATACAATTACGCACAGATTGATGCCTTAAGTGCCAGTAGAGCCACCCCGGGCCTTAAAAGGGTTGTGCGTAGGGTTTGGGACCCACTACGTAAAACCACAATTCCAACGAAAGAATGTACTTACACCAGGCCGTAACTCGAAAACGGGTTGTTATGGCCAGTTAATAAGAAGAAGAAGTGGCGATATTACAGTTTTTCGGATTTACGATTCCTAGCGGATCTCAGCGGAGAAGCGTCTCTAGCTGAAGCTCTCCAGTATAAAGGGTGTAAAAGACTGTGTAAGAACATTGCCGAGTGGCTCTCAGCAACTCTCAGTTTTTCTCAGCTCAATGCTTATGATATCCTTTAAGCGAAAATACTCTTCTTAATTTTTAATGGGAAACATGTATTGGCCCGATTTGAGGTTAACACCTATGCCGTCACGAACGTATTTCACGGTGGTATTCTCTAACCCGCTCACCACACGGGCGAACTCATATATATTTTTTTTGAGTATGAAAACAAATCGTACTATAAATACGAAAAATTTAAATAACACGGCTATCGAGCTAAAATTTACGAAAAATCTTGCTGCACTCTAAACTAACTTATTGTCGTTTCGTGCCAATCGGTCCGGTCTAGAGGTTCTACTCTCGCACCCGGAACGAACATGTTTATATAACAAAATGTTCTTTGAACTTAAATTACACTAGGCAACAAATTTGACCTCACTAAAAGGCCCTTGGCTAAAACATACATTTTCCCGTCAAGGGGTCCCAGATTTAACATTCGTCAAACGTTTTGGATTTTCTAGTACGATTTACGAGCCACTTCATTATCAAATTATCTCGTCCGATTCCTATTTGAGATTTGAGAATTATAGTGTCCTTTACAGAACTTCCAGCTACCCTATCAGTCCTACCGGTGATATAAACTTACACCACTTCATTATTCAGATTATTATGCTTTTTGAACATTCACTTAACTTTGTAAGTGTTGGTAATTCAGACCAAAACATCGATGTTTACCATCGCAGAGTCCATCGACAATGGACATCGATGTAGGTCGATGCATCGGATTAAAAACATCGATGCATCTATGGTTTTTCGATGTTTTGTATTTCTTTTCACTTATTATTATAGAAGGAAACTTCGTAGTATAATACAGAATATATGAAACTAGAGCTATGTAAATGAAAGAAAACTTCTATATACTGTACTTCAGAGCAAATATATCTACGCCTAAATTGTGTAAACATAAAAGTTGTGATAAGTGTTCCAGCAGGACTTGCCGGCTTTTGAGAATAACCTTGAAATGTTCGTTGGTTTTAAAAACATCGATGTTTTGCCGATGCATCGTATGTACGAGAACATCGGAAAATTACAGGTCAACCATCTATGTTTTCGCTGCATCGATGTATTTTTTACACCACTAATGGTACCCAATTAAGAACTTCAACTTCCGTTGAGTTCTAGTTCTTTTGGCGTTTGTTTTATCTGCATGATATAATCACCTCCGCCAACTACCTTTGGTGCTGCCGGAATGAGAATACTATAATATTTCACAGTTTCATTTATACAGTGTATCAATTTGAGAGCTTGTTGTTGTTGCTGAATGTAGCAGCTTGCGCAGACCTGCTAAGAACCTGCTAATATGTAAGTACCAGTTCTAGTTCTAGCCATTTTGAAACAATTATCTTGTGAGTTAGTGTTCTAGGGAGCGTAAATAGTTGCCTACAGTTCAGTGACTCTTTTGGTAAGACAGTCTTGGCCACAACAGTGACATTGACCCAATTGAATGGCTTGTTGCTGTGCGCGGGACTCTCAGTTAGCTAATACTTAAGTATGCCATATCTTAATAAAATACTGGTTTCAAGACATACGAACTTCTGGTTTTAGAGCCACCAACAACACAAAATGAAACATTTCGAATAAGAAAAAAGTATTTTTTTGCATAAATGCATATTTGAAGAATAACCCCTTTTTTATGATCTTTCACTTTGTTATGATGTGTTTTGTGTACACAATGAAATTTTGTGTTTGGGGATTCAATGAATTGAATGGGCTGACTTTTTGGTGGGAGATCGGAGCTCGGAGCTTTCTTTGTAGTCGCTGAGGGGCGTGCTGGTTTGTTTATTGATATAAGTATGTTTGTATATCTGTGAATCATTAATTTTGGCATTTGGTTAGATCGTTAAATTAATTTTTAATATTGACTAGTTAGTAGTGCTGATTGGCTGTCTCGGGGGGTTTCAATAGTTGTACAACAAATCAATACGTTTTAATTGCTTTTGTTTGTAGAATGACAGCACCCTTACCTAAAGCTGGCTGCTATAAACCGAAGGCTGGCGTATTTTTGCATAAATTTGGCATAATTTAAAGATTTAATTATTATTTATATAGATTTTTTTTTTAATACAGAAAAACAATAATAAACAATGGCATCATTTTTCAAATCAAGTATTTATAGCTACGAACTTATGTAAAGTACAACACAGACATTGAATTCTTGTTATGGTTTTTGTACCTGAGTAAAATTCATATATCATAAATACACACACTAACACACACACAAAACAAACAAACACACACACACGCGCACTTTATTATTTAAAAGCTAAACTCCCTTTTTTTTAATAATTGGGATTGAATTCTTCACGTATGGAACACAGGCCCGGATAGAAGGGATTTCGGCCAGTTCTGCAGCGAGATGCTGTATAGCCCACATCATAGACAGGCGTATCCAGCGCATAGATGGAAGCATAATTGCAGACCACATGATAGATGTACACATAGGGATAGTCCGGACGTGTAAAACGTATTATAGAGCAGCCGACAGCAAAGTTGCGATCCACAACCATCTCCGCAAAATGACCATAATCCTCGCTGCAGGGAACACAGTGTTATTTAGAGTGTTTACGCAAAATAAGTAACTACTGCTTACAATAACTCGGTTACACGAAACTTGGCTATATAGCTGCTGTCAATTAAAGGATACTCATCGAACCACAGGCTCAGGGACTCTTCAATCAAGCTGGTTATATTAACATTGGGCGAACGATCACGCCATATGGCGCACAAGTTTTGACCCGAATTGGCATAGCGATAGGTATTATGACAATCATCGTGATCCAAAATGCAGGTGCGCGTATTCATAGAGGCCAAATATTGCAGCTCATTATCCCAAACCTATAAGCAAGTTGTGATTAAAGTGTTCGATTTTGTAGCTGACTGCACGGCAGACCTACCATAGTAGCCATGCGCGCGGCCGGGTAATAGCCCGGCAAACGTCCCAGCGCTAAGAAGTTACGGCGTTTATTATGCGCATGTAAGAACGTATTTTTATGCCGCGAAATATCCAGCTCAAAGGAGTCCGGCTTACAGCGTCTATTGAAATGCTGCAATAAACCGTAATAGAACACTTTGTAACAGGCTTACAAACTTGTGTACTTACGCCATTATTGCGACATGCCACATGCTTGACGCCTGCACCGCAGAGCTCAGGATCACACCAGCTGTAATCTTTGGAGGCCACCAACTGAAGCCAGCACAGCAACAAGCTGACACGCACGATGCATGAAATAACCGCTGACATTTCGGGTGTAAAGCGTGCTAATTTATTGTTGTTAATCCGTAAGTTATACTATATTTAAACGTTGCGATAAATTAGCTTCGTCTGATCGCTGTCCGATCGTTTGATCCGCTGGATTCAATGAGAGTTGTGCCAACGCGCGTGGCTATCTTTATTGAACGTTTCTGTCCGAATGAGCAAAGCAAAGTAGACAGACAGACTACAAAGCGTTGGCAAGTCGCACGGGTGAACCTGTGTTAGCTTTTTTTTCCACTTTTTTTTCTGCTCATTTTGCTGCCATTTCACGAACCAAGCCTTTCTAACACGTTTAGAACAAAACAACTAAGAACAAGTTTAAACAAAATATAATAAATATAAATATTAATTAGGGGGAACGCAAACGAGGAGTGCGTGCAGCAAACGCTATTGCTTTGGTGGGGCTACGATCTTCGATCCCATCCAGAACTCAGCGTGCTCGTTAGTTAGTTGAATTGTAAATTTAATATGCCAAACAAAAGATCTTTCTTGGCTAAACCAATGGCAACTGTCTTTTTTTGTGTGTTTGTCTTCGATCAAGCATCAAATATATACTATATATAAACCATAAAGTCTCAAAGTCACAAGGCGGCGGCTTGTTGGTATTAGAGGATGTCAATCAACTGTTGTGCATTAAAAGAACTCATTGGTTTGATTGTGATTATCCATAAAATGGGCACTGCTTAAATTAATGCTCAGTCATAAAAACACACACAATTAGAGTTGAAATACAGTTGGCATATTCTGACTTTAAGATACACTATAATGCGAGAGGAAGCAGGTGGAGAGACATGGGAGGAGACAGAGATCGAGATGATTTCTTACCGACGCGTCTTCAAACGAAAACTTCTAAGGCTTTTTATCTAGAGTTAACTTTCCGTCGTATCCAGTGGATATACCGCCACTAATATACACCAATTACTATGGTATCAGTCTTATCTCTATCTCATATAAGGCTCTATAGAGCATTTTGTATGAAAGACATATGCTCAAAAGCACATTATCAGTTCGCTTTTGTGCCCGGTAGCTCCACCATTGACCAGATCTTAAAAAAAACCACGAATACCAAATCGATATCTCATATATGTTGGTCGATTATAAAGCAGCATATGAAAGTCTGGTGGGACAGTAACAGGTTTATGCAAAGGGTTTGGGAGCCACAGCGTGAAACTCCCCTACTCCCTCTGAGGCGTCTAAAGTAAGCCCCACATCAGACCGTAACCCGGTTATTGGTTATAAAGTCCGTTGAGGGATCTCGTATATGCCAGATTCTCTGAGTTCGGTAGCTTTGCAAAGGTAGTGGGACTTTAGAGAGTGACTTTGTCTGTCAAGCTAAGAAAGAAGGCTTCAGACAAGACGACGCACTGTCCTACAAACTTATCGACTTGGTGATGGATAGTGTGCTGCGAATGGCTGAACTGCATCGGAATGGGACCGTTTGCTACAAGAGTGTTCATTTGCTTGTCTAGGCAAAATAAATTGGCAACATTGGTCGTACCAAGCGGGTTGCTCCCGGAGGCTATTGAAAGAGACTGGCGGTAAGTGAGACTAAGAAAAACCACATGTCACAAAGAAAAATGGATTAACACTCTTGCCAATCGATAAAACTTTGGTCTTAGTACTAAATAACACTCTACAAAACGCTCATTCTTTTCGATTTGGCTTATTGTCCTGCAGCATGGACACCCCGTGTGGTGAGCGGGTTAGATAATACCACCTAAGCAGCTCAAAGCTTGTCGTATGGAGCGACTAACAATGACAATGGGTTCTTTCGAGACCAGTACGGCCACCCCATGCCCCAAAAGGGTTGTGCGTAAAGTTTGGGACCCACCACATAAAACCACAATTTAATGAAAGAATCTATTTACACCAGTCCATAACCCGATAACGGGTTGTTATGGCCAGTTAAGAAGAAGAAGCATGGAATGGAACGATTGGTGAACCCAACGATGGCTGCATAGAAAGATGGCCGGATGGAACGACGATTGATTCTACAAGCTCTTCGACGACATTGACAATATCAAACGAATTAACTTTCAGCTACTCCGCTCGGTCATGTGGCACGTAGGGACAAAGGAGTTGCTATACATTTGCCCACAACCCTTCGGTTTATACAAGTACAAAGTATACATCTCTATAGATTTCTTGCAGACTCATTTCTAGAGCGAAAAAGCTCCAGAACTGATTTCTCACAGCTGATTCGCTTTCTAAGCAGTCCGTCACATCATTTGGTGATAGGATGTCCATTGAACTTTGTTCATTCACTTACTTTGTGCATTCAACTTCATCTTGTGTTTTTGTGTCAACGACAACAACTTCGATCCACAAATTCTGAAACTAATTTGTTGAACTCGCGAACCACGCATAGAATGCGCACTCATTTTAAAAAATACCCAAAGTATTTGCGTTGTAAGCGCCGACTTTGCGACGCCTTGATATACAAAATATGTTTTCCAAATTAGTATGTAACTTAAATATGCTCATTAGTTATACTTAGTTAGTAATCATTTGATCTTGATTTTTCATCAACGCCGAAATATCCATAAAAACGAAGTAAACAAAGTGTTTTTGTTGTGGAAAATTATCTGATCAAATTTAAGTTGGGCGCCAATTTGTATTGACGCCATAGTCAATGCTTGGGAACTTTTATGCTTTGAGTTCCAAAACTTGCATGTGATTCAGAGAACGTTTGTATAAACGTTGTAATCCAATATTTTAATCGATAGCAGTGCAGTTGGTAGTTATAAAAACGCGACAGTTCTTTAAGTTTATCTAAGAATTAGATTTCTTTAAAGAACACTTGAATAAAAGACAGATAAATGCTGGTTAGAAAAAAGCTTATAATACAAGACGTCATTAACTTGCAAAGAAAAAATGTTTGAAAGATGAGTATTCTATGAATACCTTCATACAAATGAGTTGACGGTTTGACTATTCTCGCGATCATATGTCATCAAGTTATTGAATTCGAATATTTCCATTCTACGAATACATTAAGGTTCAAATATCTAGTAAATTGCTGTTATTCAGAACTCCCACTTCTTCTTTTTCTTCTTCTTCTAAATTGGTCATAACAACCTGTTACCGGCTTACGGCGTGCTGTAAATCTCTCCTCCTAGCTAGTGTGCTCACTACCTGGTCCTTCCAGCGGAGGCATGTTCTGAACTTTCGTCGCCTGTCAATGTCGTCGTAGAGCTCATAGAGTTCGTCGTTCCATCGTATGCGGTAGTCGTTGCCAATGCCTAAAGGGCTGACTCCCAATACATTTTATAAATAACATATGTATGTCTTAGTCATAAAAATCAAATATTAAAAACTATTTAAACATATTTAACTGTAAGTCTGGAATGCAGGCATGGGTTTTGGGGGTTCAAAAGTTGGAAAGGTGTTATTAGCGAATAAAACACCGCGACCTTTGAGATCTATTATTCGCCCTACTGAGCAAACAGCTCCCCTATAAGTTGTATCTCTGATAAGGTAAGGATTCCTCCTTTAGTTTACAGAATGCAGATACTGGAGCTTGCTCAGGTGTTTCTTCAGCCTACAGTGTCCGGTAAGCAGACCTGCCACATTTCTAATAGAGTTCTTCTCTAGCTGCTATAGTTTCTTGAGTCTGAACTGTTTGTCCTGTCTGAGGCCTGAGTACTTATCCAATTCGCCGTTCGTTTTACACAGTGTGTCTTTCAATGCCAAAAAAGTGCTCGCAGTCAGGATGTTGGTGTGACCAGGGACCATTCGATTCCAGAAGGTCCAGCTTCATTCGGGTTTCCCAAACCAACTTAAAGTTTATTCTGGTTCCTGCAACCGATCTTATGGCGGCTTGACTCCAATAGTATCGCTATTTCCCTATACAGGTAATTCCTGTTTAGATATATATCTGTACATTGAAAGAAGTTGGTGCGAATACCAAACTATGGTGTGCTTTCCCCTAGGATGCATCTCCTCAAGGGTTCCTTTGTTGCTTAAAGAAGTACTGTAATTCATGCATGGGTTGTGGGAGCAACGAAACTGTCTGTCACAGCTCTTCATCGGCACGGGTAATGATTGGGTGGCCCCTACCAGAACCTTTCGCTGGCATCCATAATAATGTTGCTTTCATTTAGTGCTTAATAACTATAGGGACTGGTGTTAAATCCATTAGTACTTCCAATGCTGATGGACGGGTTCTCATTGCTCCCGTGATACATACATAAGAGAGCCGCTGTCGTTTTTGGGGCTTCACATCCGAGAATCATGTGAAAAAAAATCTTGAAAAGACTTTTAAATTTAGAAGCAGTTTCATTTTTTTTGTCGTTTTCTATGTTTAACATACATGTGAATTATCGGAAATCTCTTTCAATCAAATTTCATCGCATCAGCAATCCGTCAGTGTTCAAGATATCTCTTTTAACCGAATTCCAGAACAAAATCAATCCGTCGTTTTGCAGAACGTTGAAAGCCTATCATGAAAGTTATTGCACAATGTTTTTTTCTAGAGATTTCAAATTAAACTTAAGGCAAAACAGTCTAGAGATTTATGGAACACACCTAAATAATTCGATTTTTCCAAAAAATGTATTTAATAATAACTTTTACTTTTTAATTTATTGATAATAACTTTTACTTTCAAGCGCTAGTCCGCAAATAATATGCACTTAGTTTTACTAGCTTTTACTTTGGAATCACCAACACAAACAAGTATACTTTTCAAATACAAGTATTAGATGAACTTTATTCTACAAACTTTGGCGTTTAGCAGGTAAACACTTATTCATTGTTTGCGCACTTTAATACTTGTCACGTGTGCAATGTAAACCAAAAATACAAACAATTTTCAAAAAAAAAAAAGTATATATCGATAAGCTGTTGTTTAAGGCGAAGAAATAAGTATTTTTTGGAACCCCTTTTCGTAAGATTTTCTTCTTGAAGGCCAATTCTGGTAAAAGGTATATCTTTTACTCCGAGATTTGCAGACAGCAAATAGGATTGTTGTTTTGCGGATCTCTTTTCTTCCATTCATCAGCCAAAGAATAAAGATCAAGCGTCTGTTTCTTGGAAAAACAACTTAGAACTACAATAACAGAGGATAAATTACATGAGAACGATGGAGATTATTAGTGGTTTATTTGATATTTTAAGGTTAAAAGGGCAAATATAAACGTATTTAGCTCAAAAGATTTCCTTCAATGGAGTGCTCGATATGATACAAATAAAAATATGTTTTTCGTTTTTTGAAAATTATCGACGTTTTTTAGTCACCTCTTTTCTCACATTTCTTTAGCTCTACTAGACTACACCTACAACCTAAAATAGGTTACTTGAGAAGTCTAGAATCTCTGTAGCAGCGTGTTATACTCGTCTACTCTACTTGGGATTCACAGAGTTTTTTTCGATTCTTTCGATTTTGGCATAACCAATGAGTCAACTAATGAATGAATGATTTTTAAATTTGAAAAATTGTGCAGATTTGGAACTTGTGCGGCTGTAATTACTTATAATAGGGGATTAAAAGTGGATTAACTAGAAGCATTAACACGAAGATTAGAAACATGCTCCGACAGTCAGAAAGACGGTGTTCTTTAGGTTTCGTGTATAAACTGCTGGATTTTCCAAATTTTGTTTGCTTAACTTGGTCTTAACTCTGTAACTATTGTAGCGTTTATAAGACGATTAGACGTATCCTCTGCATTAATGATAACTTATAGCGGTGGATTTTCCAAACTGTTTTTGGTCTTTGCGCAAACTTAATATGCCATTTTAACCAGAGGCTACAGGGTACATCGTACCATAAAAAATCGGGGATATTTGCTGTTCTCTATGCATACATAGCAGGCGTTAAATATGTACAATATCAATAACACTTCCATCTATCATTGATGACAAGTCATTAGCTGGAAATGTGGTTTTAAACGTTGGCGTTAAATCTATGTAAGATAGTGTCTATTTAAGCTGGAGTTCTGAAGTGCTGCACATTACGAAAGATAAACATGTATGTAAATATACACACCTCCCAGCTAACTAGTAATCGATTACAAGTTAATTTGCAATTTAAAAATTAACTCAAACCCATGAATGAAGCCTTATGTATATCTATAAGTTCTATTCTTAAGCAATGCGCATCGTCAACTAATTGTGATTAGATAATTGTAATTAAAACAGCTTACAAGCCAACAACTTCCGCCTTATATCAAAGATACTGGCAGACAGACAGACTGACAGACCGACACGTGCTTTTGCATACATAATTGCATTTAATTGCATTACGTATACGTACAAAAAACCATATATGTGTGCACATAAATATTCACTTATTAATGGTAAGTTTTGAGCGTGTGTTTCTGTGTGTGCGTCTCTCTACAGCGCACTTTGCAGTATCATTAAAATACGTGTAAACGAGCAGTAGAAGAAGAAGCAGTTAATTTAAATAATTAATAATAAAAAGCGTATTGAATATAAGTTATAATAAAAAAATCATCATATATGCCAAAAAAGCGACTCCCTGCGTGCAGCGCTGCTTGATGAATGATAACTTGTTTGATTTGCTTAAGCGCAGCGCTTAAAAAAAATTTGCATGCAGACAGTCGGGACGGTGCCCGACTGTGGAATACCCTGTACACTTTTTCTTTAGCAACACTAAATACGGTAAAATGGGAACGGAAGTATCCACTTTTATGTCTCTTTTCATAAGATCGATATGCCTTTTAACATTTTCCTATTGGGAAGTTACAATTAACATGTTTTGGCGTTTAATTTTGAAACATAGATCAACACATCAATATGTTGCGGGGTGCGGTGGAAGGATGGCTTTTATTGGAAAAAAGTGAATACAGTTTTAATGATTTGGCTCACACGCGTCTCCACACCAAATTTTGTAACTCTAGCTCACATGTATCCATATCTATAGATATTGAAATTTTGGAGCAATTTATAGGCGAAGTAGGTCGAAATCAAACTATTTTTGCCTATAACTTTTGATGTATTCATCCGATTTCAATCATTTTTATAACATAGATGCACATAAACACGACTTCTGTCGAGTTTCGAATTCATAGATTGAACAGAGCAGCTTTAAACCGCGAAAGTCTGTCACGGGGGAAGGGGGTGAGATATCGACATGAACCGATAAACTTGCCCTTTTCCGGGGAAATGCGCATCTTTTGGTAAAATTTGTTTGCTCTAACTCTTATAGTCTCAAAGGAACACGTTACAACACGGACAGACAGACAGACAGACAGACAGACGGACGGACGGACATGTCTATATCGACTCGACTATTGCTCCTGACCATTTTTGCCCATGGAACATATGGTCTGCCACGCCTCCTTTTGCCTGTTACATACATTGCACAAATCTATAATACCCTTTTACACTTTGTGTACAGGGTATAAAAACCAAAAAACGGCACAATAACAAAAACAACAACAAAAGGCTGCCGCCCGTGCGTCTGCAAAGATGCTGTATCTGTGTGTGTGTGTGTATGTGTGTGTGTGTGTATGTGTGTGTGTGTGTGTGTGTGTGTGTGTGTGTGTGTGTGTATCTGTGAAATGCTCCCTTATACTTTTACATTTAAAAAGCCGCAAGATGAGACAAATTGAGCCTATTAGAATTATGCAAATGCCAATTTAACTAGTTAATATTCTATGTATGCTAATTATGTTCATATATCTGTGATAGTTTCGAAAGACACTCCTTGTGAACTTATTCCAGACTTTTGTTAGATCGATGACTGCTCCATCGTTTGGCTATATGTTATGCCTAAGAATAGATCTTATTCTGGTTTTCTGGCTGCTTTTTAATGAACCTTAATTATACAAATTAAGAAGAAAGACAGAGAGAGAGAGAGATCAACTGGCTCTTCCGCTTCGTGCCATATATATATGTATATACATACGTTCCGCTCCAAATCCCTCTCAAATTAGTATGTTAATTAAAAAAGTAATCATTTTTCTCGTGGCTGCAGGTGGAAGCAAAATTTAAGCATGTTCACACTGGCCAAAAAATGAAACAGACACAAAACTTAGCAAGCTCAGCGATTGTGTCCCAGATATCGCTTTAAACTCTATGCAGCCTTCGTGCAAAAAAAGTTAATTTTAATGCATATTGTAGACAGTAAAACACCGAATTGCTATCGGAAGCCGTAGCAATTAAAAACTTTGTAGCCGTCATGGAGCATAGCTTAACTTATATTACCATTCTGTCTTTCGTACAGAGAGCATACTGTTGTGTCGATATTTTCACCGGGGAACTTGCAAATTTGTAGTGGGGATACGTAAACTAGCTTTAGTATAAGGATTAGGAAGAAGAAGGGAAACGTAAAGAGGAATGGGATGGAGAAGAGGAAGAGGAACAGGAAGGCAACTGGTAGGGACGCAAGACTGACCTTAGTTTGACAAACAGGAAATGGAACGGTAACGGAAAAAGAATGGGATGAGGAAGGTGAAGTGGAAGGGAAACGGGAAGTTATGTAGGACGGGGCGTGGGAAGGTCTTTCGTAGAGAGAGCATACATTTGTGTCGATATTTTCTCGAACCACCTTGAAAATTATAGTGAGGATTCGCCCCAGTTTGAGGAAGAGAAAAGGAAGGGGTATGGGAGGTTGAATGAGATGGGAGAGCGTACCTGGAAGGGGAACGGGAAATGGAATAGGATCAAGAGGAATTATTCGATATTTTCTACGAGGACATTGAAAACTTTTAGTGAGGATACGCAAACGGACCTTAGTTTTAGGAAGGGGCAGGGATGTAAAGGAATCTTGAATTTTATGAAATAGCGATAATTCAAAAACGGTGCTAGAAAGTCCAAAATGGTTTCTGGATTCGAAATCCGCGAATTTACAGGAAAAGGTATGTTATATACAAACCAAATTTGTTGCATAGTATTGTTGTTTTAGTCATTTGCAGATTAGATTATATTTCCAAAACTTGTCATTTTAAATCATTTATAACAAAACAGCACAAAAACTTATGTAGCCGCACTTTGAATTTTTTTGTAGTGTATTTCAAATAAAAGTTCATTGCTCAGTTTAGAAACAAAACTGTTTTCCCAAATGATATTTATTTCTTTGCATTTAATTAACTAAAAGCAAAATTGAAGTTATATTTTAAAAAAGTTTGTTAAATTTAACAATCTGCGTGTGTGTGTGCGTGTGTGTGTGTGTGTGTGTGTGTGTGTATGTATGAGCAGCTGAAATAGCTGCAAAACTAAGCAGCTTTTAGGTCAGCGCCAAAGAGTATGCTTTAACTTATTTCGCAGCTCACTAATCCACACACACACACACTCACACACACATGTGTGTGTGACGCCAGTTATGCACATAAATAACTGTTTATTAGCTGCTGGCCTGTCATCAACTACGCACACACACACACACAGACACACATACACACAGATTTTCAGCTTTTCCGGCTTTGAACGGAAAAAGTCATATATTTATAGAGCAAAATACAATTGCAGCTGTTTCCCTAGTCCAATAACTTATGTGGGCAACTGTCCGAATACAGTAGATATTGCTTGGAAGAGAATGTGCGGCGCTCATTAAAGCTATATATATAGAGTTTGGAGTTTAACTTTTTATTCGAAGACAGTAACGATTTTTGAATTTTTGTTTGGTTTTCGAATTAAACTATGCAAAAAATTTGACATCAATGAAAGGCCTATGGCTTAGACTTAGCTCTTCCGTTAAATTCAGAGTCGCTGATTTTGAATCCGGAAACCGTTTTGCATTTTTAGCAGGGTTTTAGAGCTAACGCTATTTCAAAAAGAAGAAGAAGAAGATTCATTAGTTGCCGCCACATTACACCAATTTGCATGGGAGTCACAACGGAATGTTTCCAATCATTCAGGCGTCTTTTTTTATTATTCTATTCAAACACCATCAGCTGAGCACCAAGGCTGTATTTCCATATTTGGTGCAAATAAGGTAGGTTATTTCGCAGTGTCCTGCCGAAGAGAAAAGCCATTCATAAAATAGAGACAACGACTTTCATCAATTCAACCCGTGCCAAAGCCCGCGATTTTAGTCATAAATAGAATTTGTGCACTGAAAAATTAGTCACTGAAAAGATAAGATACTTACCGACACGTAAGTCAGCGGGTGGTGCGATTCGGATGGCCTGATTCGGTTATGTGACTTGGATGGTGCATTACAAGTGTCTACAGGACAGAGCGGCGAAAAAATTACACCGCACGTTCGTGTGCTATGGTAGAATTTAGAGCGAAAATCTATAGATGTTGAAATAGATCGGACCTTGGAATAAAAAATCGGCTCTTTTTTGTTGAAATATATTAAACCCTGCCCCCTTGACAAAATTTCGCGGTTTACACCCAAACCATAAAAGCTATCGATTTAAAACTTTGCACGGCTTTGCACACTGTTACTATGCATGTGCGGTGTGAAAATTATCAAAGAAAATTTATATTTTGGTGGAAAAAAAAGCGTAAAACTACATCAAATTAACAACATCTCAAAGCCTACTATTATTTTTTCCCAAATGTGCACAGAGTTTGACAACACCTATTAAAAGAAAAGGGAATCAGAAGGGAACGGGAAGAGAAAAAGGAAGAGGAATGGGAATAGGAATAGGAATATGATCTACCTACAGAAGGGCAAGGAGATTGAAAGTGGAGCGAGACGGAGCGGAGTGAAACGTAAATCGGTTTCTTTCATCTTATAGCCCTTGAAATGAGGCTGAAACGGAAAAGGAAGAAAAAGGAAAAAAGGAGGATAGAAAACGGGAAGAGGCATACGTTCTACCTCGAGAGGGGCATGGGGGTTGACGAGCGGAGCGGGCATGGTATGGAGCATCCTAGTAATAAATAGTTACAATCGCAATCACGCTTATTATCAAATCATGCATGTATGTTTAAGGAAGGTTGTTATTCCGCGTGGTGGTGCTATCATATTCGCGTTTTAGATGTTGCTCATTCCCTGCTGTTTGATCCAACGCGCCTGGGGATTGAACGAGCTGCTTAACCCACAATCACGCTCAATCCCAAGTGATGAATAAATGTTTAACAAAGGTTATTGTTTCGCTAGATGGCGTTAACATATGCGCACGCTAGATGGCGCTGGCTCGCAGTTGCTTTATTCAATGTTACAATAAGGCAATGTCATATTATTGAGTTAAGTATGTATGACAGAGGCGGGGAAAGATAATCATATCATATCAATGTCGATGTTAAAAATGTTTTTCTAATGGAATACATTGTTCTGTGGATACTCAGATATATCTTTTGGAGTTACAAATCTCGTTCAAGCACGGAAGCTGGTACGCTCACTTTTAGTTCTTCTTAAAGTTTTGAAGCTTTATTTGAGTTTTCTTTAGTTTAATAAAAAGAAGAGATAATCTAGCAGCTCTATGACCTTTGAAATTAATAAAGAAAAATCGCACCTCGAAGAATATACCACTCTCCCAAGCTGCTTGCACTTAAGTTGACTTTTAGACATCGACTTCTTCTTCTTTGTCTCAAAAAACCACTGTTGCCGTTCCCTTTATTGGGTATGCACTTTATGTGCTAATGGTGCGCTCCCACGCTTTAAATGCATTGGTTTTTCTTGTCTGCCAAGTGTTTTGAGCAATGATTCATAACTTTCCACTCGCTTACGCAAAGAATTGTATCTTTAGTTTGTGGCGACAGCCATTTGCAGTTCTTAGCATTATGAAAAATGATGCATGACTTTGTGCAGCAGCGAGTACTCATAGACGCGTGTATGTATGTATGTCTGTGACTTATGGGTCTTAACTTGGTAGCAACTTGGAGCAGATTGAAGGACAGCACTTATCGTTTGGCAAGTTGATTTGTCCATTTGGATAAAGGGTCGCATGTTTATTGTGCTGATAAATCGTTAGATTTAAGTGGCTAAGACGAATGTCGTTGCTCTGGCCTATTCAGTATGCAACAAAAGCCATCGCTCTGCAACATGTTCCAATGCCAAATTTGGTGCACACCATGGCGCCGCACCATCACACGAGCTTGTCGCCTGCCGGGCACTCAGGACTTGTTGGCATTATGCACGTAGCACCATATTGGTTGGCATTTGTACCAATATGGGCAGGCCAGGAACGCTGATAAGGCCAGGTATGGTACCAATGTTGTTGCAATTGGCACGAGTCGTTGCACGTCGTTGCCTGTCCAATACGCGGAAGCACGAAGACAGCGCCGGCAATAATGACGCACTGGCACGCACAGCACAGCACAGCACAGCACAAGACAGATGTCAGCCATTAGCTTGGGTTCTGGCCAAGACGACATGCATCGATCTGTATGTCAATCAGTACAACAGAAACACACATGCATATATACAGTAACAAACCTGCCGCTGCTCTTTACGCATGCGTCGCACGTGCCCGTTGTGTGGCTGCCGCAGTTTCCTCAATGGTGTTGGCGACTCTGTCCCAATGCTATACGATATACGATTCCTTCTAAATCGTTGGCGATCGACATACAGTAAATTTACGAGCTTATTGTATATGCGTCCTATTCCAAGAAAATTATTGCTTCGTCTGTGGCATGTTTAAATTACATACAAAGTTCTGCATTGGCGGCCACTCGCCGCTCACAACTTGCAACTCGATTGAAACTCCAAAGCCGGTGGCGCACGCCAGACCCTATACAGTGCAGTAAAGAAACCCTAGACAAGTTTGACAATTATTGCTAAGCAAACATGCAGAAACTGAAGTTTGTGTGCTGTGCGCGTAATACGATCCAGCCGGGCCACTCTCTTGACGAGCACCAACTGAGAACCCCACTTCCTTCCGTGGCTGCCTGACTGGCTGGCTGGCACAAAATGCTCCAACGCAGACGTGGCGTCGTCGGCGGCGACAGCAAACAGGCAAAATCCAATGTTCTGTTCGTGCCTGTGAAACTGATGCCGCTTGAACGCAAAAAACACGAGAGGAACTATAAAAAAAACGGCTAAACTGTAGGCGTGACGTCAGTGCTAAACTACAAGATACTCTTTACTGCGCAAAGTTTTGGGTAAAACCAATTACACCGGTCTACAAAATTAAAACTTATAGGCTGAGTTGTAGTGGCATTCATCAACTTCAAATCGAAAAAGGAATCACATTGATATTTTAACTGACAGTGGAGATATAACACTTTGGGTAGAACGTCCTCTAAAGTACGGATAGACGCAAAATTCTTAGTTCCCGAGGAAGAACGAAAAAACCTGAGTACCTGTTGTACATTAAGGAAAGGTAGCTTAAACATGATCACCCATCAGCGTTCTTAAATATAAACTTGTGTTGACCAGTGTTCTTTGCTTGTCGTAGCTATTGGCCTCTATAATTACACAATGCAGCGTTATCGGTTTCCAAATGCCATCTAGAATGACATAAGAAAAGATTCATAGAAACGATAGCGATACGATAAACGACTTAGCCAAATCTACTTTACTTCCCTTCTATCTGCCTTTGCAGGGCACACGATTTCGAAGACCCAAAGGGGAAAAAGAACAATGTCAGCATGGAGATCAAAAAGAGAAACACTTCTGCCAACAGATGTTACTTTCTTCTCAGTGGGAAAATGAGACCACTCTCGGCAGATGAAACTAATACTCTAAAAGACTGTTGAAAATGCTCTTGCAGTGTTTGAGCGGAGAGTACTCAGTAAGATCTTTGGACCTTTAGGCGTGGGCAACGACTATAGATAATCTATAAGATCTACGAAGACATTTCTATTATAGCATAGAAATTTTGGTTTTGCTGATCACTCCCTTAAACTCACAATTTAACGATATATTGTTTTGATTGATAAACAACAAGGGGACTCTGCCTTCTGTGCGCTGCACACTTCACGACGACGTTACCTTAAAGGTGGGATCATAAGTACATATAAGCTGATCAATGAAGTGAGCACCGAATTATATAATATGAAAACATGAATTGTAGGCTTGAATGAAAATGGCTCGACTCCAGTGTCTTGCCACTGACCAAAGCCTTCAAAGGCCCAGGAATTTCACTTAGCCTGCCATGTTATACAATCCATTCGTTGTCAAAGCGTGAAAAAAAGACGCATTTTACACTTTGTGTACAGTGTAAAAAATTGTTGAATACTGTAACCCAGCATACGGTAAAATGGGAACAGAAGTATCTACTATCGAGCTGTAAGCTGAACTTGGGAGACGCTGGGTATATATCAATCCAATTCGACAAACACGGGATTACTCGCATATTTTGGTAAAATTTTGTATCCCAAGCTCTTATGGTCTCCTAGACCTAGCGACTCATACAGACGAATGCAATCCGAAGCATTTTTGTCCATGGAACTTATGGTCTGATACGCCTTTTTCTGCCTATTACATTCAATGCACAAATCTTTAATACGCTATTACACTACCTGTATACAAAAAAATCGGATATCGGGTTTGCCTGGCTTCTGAAAATCTTAACATCTTTCACGCTTAATCTTAGAAAATCTTACTGATTTTCAGCTCAATTTCGATGTTCCTTAAGATTAATATTTGAGTACTTTTTCGATCAATGTCTTACCTAATCTTAAATCGTAAATCAGAAAATTCGATATTGGTTGCACAATTGCAAATCTCCATATGAGATGGCTATATAGTTTGTTTATTAGCCTGATGTGGGTTTTGGGTCTCCTGGACATTAAAGGTGCAAGGAACAACAAGGTAACTGTTGGAACCGAGAATACCCTACTGATCCCATTCTCATGCGCTAAACTTTCAAACTGCTCCACAAACTTGGCTAGAAATAAACAGAGAACTTGGGCCTGGATTCTGGTAGGACAGGTTGAAGCTCTCTAATTCCTGGCTCTGCCCTAACCAAGATGGCGCACGATAGTTCCAACCATCAACCGTTTTTAAGGCAGTGAGCTAGTGTGGGCAGGGTTGCCTTTCAAAGAAAGGTGATTTAACGATCCTGGAGGAGTGGATTACATCACGGCTTGACCCGGTAATGGTTTGTTATGGCCAGTCCATTGAATAAGAATAACAAGCTAAGATGATTCTGCCGACGTCTTATCTCAAATTTTTTTCAAAACCTAAGAGAGCAAGAATTTGAGGCGAAAATCGAAACACAAAAACAACAAGCAATGCATTCACATGCACACGCTCATATATGCATGTCTTGCTTGACAAAACAATAGTATGCGCGGACACAACCTTTCTTTTTGACGTTGGCAGCAGAATGAAAATTAAGACACCGTTATGAGAGACGTTATGAGAGAGAGTTGTGCATTCTAACAACGAACACTGGCTAGTTGGTGTCCATGCATCGAGGATCTATGCCACTTTCAACAACCTCTGAAGTAGCTGCGGAGAAGAGTGGAAACAACTCTCTGTTCATTTCCGTTCTTCTGCAGAAGAAGACTTTAATAAAGGTATGGGCCAAGTGAGAAGAGAAGTTGCTACTAGCAACTGCGAAAATATTCGTATACAAGCATGCACTTGCTATTACGGTAACTTTAATTCTGACCAATGACAGTTGCCAATAGAAACTGAGTTTGGGCACACAGGCATGCGAATGTTCTGCTGACGTCTTTGTTGACTTCGCCGATCCCGCTTGAATATCTGGATCGACACTTCCCATAAAGCGTATCTGAGCTTTGCAAAATCAGGCGCAAACACATCGCAGACTTTACCTCAGCATCTGATTGGTACTCTCCTTGACCATGTGTCCCGCTGGTGGGGAAAGGAGTAAAAGATCCTACGACAAAGTAAAGTGGGAACTCTGTCGGACTGGTTTAATACGGCATCGGCAGTTAAGCGTGGTCCTCTCCTTGTTTCCCTATACATTAACGATAAAACTGCCAAGTTACCCCAAGGAATCTTGGTAAATGGGTGTGCTATAAAAGACTTGTAATATGTAGATGATTGTTTGCTTGACCAATTCCCTAAGGCCATGCAAGAATCACTCTATGCGCAGCATGTTTAGTGCAAAGGTAGTAGAAGTTGTAAAGCGGTACAAAAACATGATTGTATGGATCTACCAAAACGCACAATTAAAATATTATTTAACCGAAAGGCTAAAAGATGCAAAAGTGCCAGTTGAGTAATAAGGATGTACCTATCAGCACTGCATACAAGCTGCTTTGTGCTCCAAGTGTGGGATCTACTGCAATACGACGAAGTAGAGAATCTCCTGAGGTATTGCATAAAAAATACAACTTTTTCTTTTACTATGCTTTTTCTTCTCACTATGCAACTTGAGGGAGCAAAAAAATATGCTGCATTTCATTAGTTCGATACTCAAGGAATACAGACTATTTTGCTTTGGAAAACGTGCACTGCAAAGACACGAGTCTATAAATATTCTTAATTAAGAAGATTGGGTGGCGTTGCAAAATTTCATTATCCGAGCGCTCGCCTACGGAGAAGTAATCTTAGAAAATTTACCTTAAACTAAGGGGCTCCGCCCCATGTTTTCTTCGCACGCCAACCCCCTTGCTCTTGGTAGGTGAGTCCTTCTCCTCATCATCCTACTTCACTTCTTCAACTTCTTTGCGACTTCTACTTTCGCTTCCACTTCTTCTTTATCAAACTGCAAAAACTGAAACTATTTGGAAGTGTGTTTTGTTGTTGCAATGGGTACAGCGTCCAAGTTAGCTAGCGTGGCCCAGTGGTTGAGTGTTTAACTTCCAAGACACAAGGTCGTGAGTCTTAGTGCTGGCAGAAAATGTTTCCTTTGACTACACTTCTCAATTACATTTGATTGAATTTGCAGAAAAAAAATTAATAAATTAAATATACATACAGAAATTATATCTTCTTAATATATAAAATCGTTCGTGCAGGGTACGCGTTAGTAAAACTCGAGAACCACTGAACTAAATGACTTCATATTTGGACCATATATTGGTTTGGTCAGCAGGAAGGTTTCATTCCAGTTTGTGTCCGGTATGTGGACAGAATCAGCAATAAATAATAAATTCATATAATTTATACTTATATAGTAGGCTGGCATTTAAATCTTACTTATCGGCTATTTAGACAGACACAGCTGAAGTGCAAGCTCAGGCCGTCGCTTACTGCTTTTGCGAGAGTAATGACAATAGCAACTGAGAAAACGTTCGTGAACATATGCATGTGTCAACACATTGGCAACTGTTCTCTTTCGGCATACAAATACAATTGCAGATACCAATAGCTTACAGAGAAAACGTTCATGAACAGTTACCAACCCATGTAACGACTTCTCATAATTAATGTTTTTTTTTTATTAACTTTACCTATGGTTTGGCAAAATATATCAATAAAACTTATATTCTGCACTTTCTGTGAAAATTCCCTACACAATAATATAAGCTTCATCTTTAATTGTTGCCATATAGTTGATGAAAAAGG